>CM066037.1:534125309-536525309 GCA_033557465.1 Ichthyophis bannanicus | reverse complement strand
AAAGCCACCAGTTAAGTAAACATTAGATACCTCTGTAGAAATGGGTAAAAGGGACAATATCTGGAAAGCGGTATGCATAAATGCCTGTAGTATGGGAACTAAGATCCCAGATGTTGAGGTTTCAATGGAAGAGGCTGATGTGGATTTAGTGGTGGTTACAGAGACATGGTTCACAGACAACCATGACTGGGCTGTAATTATACTGGGCTATACTTTATTCAGGAAGGACGGGGTAGGATGAAGGGGAGGAGGAGTGGCAGTAAATGTAAAAAATAATATTAAAGCTATAGAATTACAGGGCTTAAAAGGGAGCGAGGAGGCACTGTGGGTTAAACTAGAAAGAGGGAAAGGGAAATCCATTTGCAGTGGAGTTATATACAGATCTCCCTCACAGGGAGAAGAAGTGGAAGGAGATTTAATAGAAGACATACGCAACATTGCCAGGAAAGGGGAAGTGCTACTGAAAGGTGATTTCAATATGCCAAATGTTGATTGGCACATCCCTGCTGTGGTGTCATCTAGAAGTAAGGAGATCCTGGATTCTCTCAGGGACAACTATTCTGGCAACTGGTAACAGAACCCAAATGTGAAGGGGTCATACTGGACCTGGTACTTACCAATGGGGAAAGTGTTTCTGATGTTATAGTGGGAGATCATCTCGCATTCAGTGATCACCAGATGGTGTGGTTCAGTATTAGGACTAGGGCTGATAAAATCTATTCAAAAGCGAGTGTCTTAGACTTTAGGAAAACTAACTTTGCCAAGATAGGACTATACCTTAAGGGGTCATTAGCAGGGTGGGAACAGCTTCTGGGTCATGAAGTTTCTAAAACTCCGTGACCCAGAAGCAACTTTTGAAACTCCGCAACCCAGCTGCTTAAAAGTTAGCAGAGCCGCGGGAACAGAGAAATGTTCCTGTGACTGCTTTCTTTTTTGAAGGACGAATCGGAGCAGACATGGGGGAGAGAGGGGGGACTGAAAGGGAGCTGACATGGGGGGAGCTGAAAGGGAGCAGACACAGGGAGGGCTGCAAGGGAGCAGGCACGAGGGAGGAAGCTGGAAGGGGGCAGACATAGGGGACTACAAGGGAGCAGATACTGGGGAGCTGGAAGGGAACAGACAAGGGGTGGGGCTAAAAGGAAGCAGACATGGGGGGCTACAAGGTAGCAGAGGCTGGAAGAGAGCAGACATGGGGGAGAGCTGGAAGGGAGAAGACATGGGGGGAGCAGACATGGGAGGGGGGAGCCGGAAGGGAGCAGACATGGGAGGGGGGAGCTGGAAGGGAGCAGACACTTGGGGATGGGGCTAGAAGGTGGCTGGGTAATAGGAAGGGGGGGGGGGGTTGGAAGAGAACTGACAGGGGGGAAGGTGGAGGCTAGAAGGGAGCTCACATGGGGGGTTGGAAGAGAGAGCGGAAAAGAGGGGAAGGAGGAGGCTGGAGGTAAGGTGGGGGCTTGAAGGGAGCTGACACCAGGGATGGCACTGGAAGGCAGATGGACAGAGGAGAGGGTGACTGGGGCCCATTTCAGTATTTGTAGTGCTGCTTTTTTCTGGGTAGGCCCCTTATTGTATGAGTTTTGGAAGTGTATGCTGGTACTGTATGATATATTTGACTGTAGATTTTCAGCGACTTTTGTAGTATTTTCTGTTAGTTCACAATATGCCTGGCACTGGAGAATGTTTATGTTGTTGTTAGCGAGATGACTAGAATAATATTTATTTTTTGGACTATCACAGCCTGTTTGTATGGTGCTAAGTATTTTTATTTTGGTTATGCATTGGCTCTTTTGCTGCAATTTTCTTACAACACAGGATATGAAGGAGAAATACTATTATCGCTTGAAAAGAGTTCACAAAGCAGTTTTGGGAAAAAGGAGGGTAGGGTGCAGCCAACATTATTAATAATGAGGAAGGGGCACCGATTTATAGGAAACCTTAGCACCAGCCCTGTGGCTAGGTCCTTCTCAGTGCTTGCAAAAATGTGCCACAGGGTGGCTTAGAGAAAGCATTTCAGACTTCAAGTAGGGTTAGGCCCCGGATCTGAATCAACCAGTGCATATGTTTTCCCCTATAGGCAGGTTGTTTTACAAAACCCCATTTTTGTAGAAAGCAGTGTTTAACCTGCAGAAGTGCTATATAAATTATCCTCATGATAAATAAGTTAAAAAAATGAATGGTTGAATAAAGGTTTAACTGAATTGCTGGGCATATTCCAAGTTGTGCTCCAGTGTTGTCAAGACCATTGTTGTACATGTTTTATTTAAAGTGTTATCATTTGCTATCATTTTTGTATTCTAGCTGTTTCGAAATAACATCATTTATTTATAGATTTACAATGCTATCTGCATCCTCCAAGCTAAGAGCTGTGATAGGCAGTGTAGATATACGAAGGCTCTGTTCACCCAAATTCGAGCTGCACTCTGTTGCTATATGAATGTTTTCAAATATTCCTTCCCTCAGTTCAGGAGGGAAGTGGAAGATATTCAGCAAAACAAAACAAAAAAATACATTAAGAACACATAGAAAGAGCAACCATACACAGAGGTTGTTGGCTGGTTTTGGATTTTCCAGGATGGGTAGGCCCAGCACCCTATTATATGTAAGGATATTTGATTTTCCACTTGCATTTCTCTAATGAAAGCAAGAGAAATCTCTGCCTGCATATTCTTATTTTAGGTTGTAGTCACTTATTTTGTACTTGGTGAGGATTTCTGTTCTGAGTCTGTGACTGGGGCCAGGTGTTTATTTGTTTATTTAACCGGTTTTCTATACTGTCTTATCCTTCAATCAAAGTGGTTTATATTATATAATTGCTACAAACAGGTACTGGATACATTCCCTTGTCCCCAGAGGGCTCACAATCTATGTGTACCTGAGGCAACGGAGGTTAAGTAGCTTGCCCAAGGCCAGAAGGAGAGCCTATAGGACTAGAAACCCCAGTCCCTCCAGACTGAGATTGCTGCCCTTATTTTATTTATTTATTTTAAAGGATTTATATACCGCTTTGTCCTGAAATCAAAGCGGTTTACACTTCAAACAATCAAAAGTCAGTGTCAGTAGGGGATAGGCATGCAGTGTTAACACGGGTGAGTATTTGTGTGAGTGAGGGGGATGATTTCTTGGTGTGCTATGTACGGGATGAGCTATGTACAAGGGGTTATATACAGAGAGGATAGGGGGGGTAGTTAGGGGGTCAGGCGGATTGGTAGGTAGCCATGGGGCCATAGGACAGTTTATGTGATGTCACTATAGTGTTCAATGAGGATCGTAGTTTTGGGCTGCTTCCTGAAGTCCTTGAGGTCCATAGTTGGTCGTCGGTCGTCGGTCGTCCGGGAAGGGAGTTCCAGGTGGTTTAAGTTAATATTTAACCCTGGGCAGTTTAAATTAACATTAACTTCTACAAAGAACTTCAATTTTAAACAATAACTTATACAAAGAACTTTCAGTTGTAAACAGTAAGATCATATTTTAACAACCTAAACAGACTTGTAACTTCATGCTCCTTTTACATGGAACATTCAATTGTAAATTGTAACATTGCATTTCAAAAACGTAAACATTCCTCTTCGCCTCTCCGGGCCAGTCCAGGAACATTAGGGTTGGCAACCTTCTCCAGCAGCTGAGGACTGAATTCTGAAGTTTTGCTGACATCCTATCCGGCTCCCCCTGGTGTCAGAACCTCAGTCTTTCAGTCCTCAGCAGCTGGAAGGGACGTGAAGCTGACAGGCTCCCGGAGAAACAAAAGGGAAGTTTAGCGAAAGAGAGTTTTTTTGTTTTAATTTTTCAATTGGGAGAAAAGAGGTCTGGAGGTGGGGGACCCTAGCAGAGAACTCCACCTAAGGGACTGGTTTTACTTCAGATTGAAAAAAAAAAAACAGCTCGGCTGCCGAGGCTTGCATAGCAGTGGGCAGTGGAAGCAGAGCCTGCCTCAGACAGCAGCTCCATATACCGGGCTAGAGCGGAGATAGGATCTGGGAGCCCCAGAGACCAATCGGCTGCCTCCGGAATCGAGTACACTCTCCCGCTAACAGCGGGAGTGAGTGACTCGGGTAATCGGAAGCACGGTGTTTCAGATACATCTGCCGCGTTAGTTTTCAGGTCTGGGAATGGCGTGTATGGCAGTGTGCGAACTGGGTCGCAGTTTTCTTTCTTCGGCTCAGGTTTTTTTCGGCATTGGTGGTGTGACGCGCATGCTGCCGGGTCCAGCAGTGTGCGCACAGTATAGCTGTCGGCGGGGGCTCTCCGAAGCAGGGCTTTGCCGGCTTTGTGTCAGAACAGGTAGTATTCTGCACCGTTTTTTTGGTGGCAGCATGGAAAGCAAGCCGGAGGCCTTAGATCCGTTAGGGGGTCTGCAGAGCATGACAGAAAAGGTGGGAATGGCGGCCATTTTAGACAGAGCTCCCGTTCCTGCAACAAGTCAGGAAAAGCCCCGGAAGAGAAAAACGAAGTCTAAAAAGCCTGTTCAGGTGGAGGATGCTCTTTCACAGCCATTGTCCTCAGCGCAGGGGAGCTTAGGGGCTCTTTTTTCAGCAGACTTTATACTGTCCCTACATAAAGCCTATTGCCTGAAGTTGCAGCAGGTTCACAGCAATGGCTCTTTCCCTATTCCATCAGGAGCACAGAAAGGAGAGGTCTCCCCTCTGGACCCAGGGTAGGGATCCTCCAAATCAGCCTTAGGGGCTGAGGCGAGCACCAATAGCATCGCTCAGCACGTCTCAGCTCTCCATGGTGCTGAGGAGGGAGAAATTCTCTCAGACTCAGGCCTGGATCAGTGGACCACGAATCTGGAGGACAGTGAGCTTGGGCCAGGCGAAGATCCTAATGTTTTCAGGGTCTTTAGAAAGGAAGAATTGGGAGCACTTATTGCCCAGTCGTTGGCAGCCCTAAATATTTGCCTGCCAGCGGCTCAGGAGGAGCCCTTGGAGGATCCTCTGCTCCAGGGATTTAAAGTGGAGTAAAGGTGTTTTCCGGTTCACAGAGTTATCAAGCAAATGGTGGAGTCAGAATGGGAATGTCTGGAGGCTACCCTGCGGGGGGCACAGGCCTTCGGATGGCTGTACTCGCTGCCGCAGGAGGAACAGGACTTACTAAAGATGCCCAAGGTGGATGCCTTGGTATGAGCGGTAACGAAGAAAACAACAATTCCAGTTGAGGGCAGTGCAGCCCTTCAGGATTTGCAGGATAGGAAATTGGAGACCCTACTTAAGCAGGCGTTTGACGCTAGCACTCTGTCGCTACGAGCAGCAATCTGTGGAGCGTATGTCTCCAGGGCCTCCATTCGTTGGATCCAAGGGGATTCTCATTCAGAGGGTGAGGATGGCTCTACCTCGGAGGGCGCAAAGTTGGAATCGGCAGCAGCTTATCTAGCTGATACTTTCTATGATCTGGTAAGGATTTCAGCTAAGTCCATGGCGTCTGTGATTGCTGCTAGGAGATTTCTCTGGCTGCGGAATTGGGCGGTGGACTCGTCATCTAAGGCTCGCCTTAGTAAGCTTCCGTACAAGGGCACGCTGCTCTTTGGAGCAGCCCTGGAGAAGATTGTGAAGGATCTCGGAGACTCCAAAGGGGGTCGGCTTCCAGAGGACCGCCCAAAAGCTCAGAAACCTAGCAATCTGCACAGAGGACAATCCCGAGAGTTTCACAGATTCAGAGGATCTCGCTTTAACTCGTATCAGAGGGGACGCTTTATATCCAGAGATCAGTCCTTTCGGGGAGCTTGGGGGTTTGGCAGGAGATATTTCGGTGCCCAGCAGAACTCCAATAAGAAGCCCCAATGAAAGGAGGTTGGTCCAGATGGAGGTACCTGTGGCAGGTCGACTGCAGAACTTCCTCTCCGTCTGGACCCCATAACGATGGACCAATGGGTACTGGAAATTATTTGTGACGGTTACGCACTCGAGTTTGCTCGGCCTTTAGCGGAGGCTTTCATGGTGTCTCCATGTGGGTCTGCGGAAAAGAAGGAAGTGGTATCCGCAATGCTTCAGTGGTTACTGCGGCTTCAAGCGGTGGTTCCGGTCCCTCACGGCCAGTTAGGGTTAGGTCGATACTCGATTTATTTCGTGGTTCCCAAAATGGAGGGGTCTTTTCAACCTATTTTGGATCTCAAACACATGAACCGCTGTTTACGAATTCCACATTTCTGGATGGAGACCCTGCGGTCAGTTATTCGGTCAATGCAGCTGGGAGAGATGCTCTCGTCCATAGATCTGACAGAGGCCTACCTTCACATTCCCATCAGACCAGAGCATCAAAGGTTTATGCATTTCACGGTACCCATGGGCCATTTTCAGTTCCAAGCGTTGCCGTTTGGTCTGGATACGGTGCCTTGCACGTTCACGAAAATGATGGTAGTGGTGGCAGTGGCGGCATCGAGAAAAGAGGGCATTCTTGTGCACCCTTACCTCGACGATTGGTTGATTCGAGCACCGTCCGTGTCGGAGTCAATTGGGGCAATGGTGCAGGTGGTGAGTCTCCTAGAGCAGCTCGGCTGGGTGGTGAACCAAGCCAAGAGTCAGTTGCAGCCGGTGCAGCATCTCCTTTACCTCGGAGCGGTGTTCAACATGGCGGTAGGAGCAGTTTTTCTGCCGGAAGGCAGAGTACAAAAACGTTTGAGACAAGTAACAGCATTTTTACGCCTGAAAGCTCCAATGGCATGGCGCTACTTACAACTTCTGGGGTCCATGGCGGCGGCCTTAGATCTGGTACCCTGGGCAAGGGCGCATATGCGTCCACTGCACAGGCATGTGCAACAGACAATGCGCTTCCCAGCCGAAGAGGCTGGCATCTGTGGTGATGGGCACCCAATCCGGCTGTTCTAGTGGAACTCCCGCTTGAAGATGGCTGGGATCCAACCACCACTGCAAACTGTCGATGATGAGTATTCCAACTTTCAATCCAGGGGATGATTCTGAGGCGACCACCTCGCCAGCAATGCCTCTGCTGCAGCAGGCATGTGCGACAGACAATGCGCTCCCCAGCCAAAGAGGCTGGCATCTGTGGTGATGGGCACCCAATCCAGCTGTTCTGTCCCAGCTGCTGAGGACTGAAAGACTGAGGTTCTGACACCAGGGGGAGCCGGATAGGATGTTAGCAAAACTTCAGAATTCAGTCCTCAGCTGCTGGAGAAGGTTGCCAACCCTAATGTTCCTGGACTGGCCCGGAGAGATCTCAAGGAAAGACAATTAGCAGGTAAGGTCTAATTTCTTCGTCTTCTAATTTCCTACAATAAACATGGATAGTCTTGTAACTTCCTACATTATGATTGGGATTGGTGGTCTTCATTGTAATATTCAATGAATAAAGTAGTCTTGAGTAACTTGCGGATGTCTTTTAAATCAGTTGTGGATTGTAGCTTTTCCGGAAGTGCATTCCAAATAGCAGGGGCAGCAAGGGAGAAAGCCTGCATGGATGTGGAATTATTGGTTCTTGTGAATAAACTAGGAGTTGATATTGTGTTTTTAGTGCTGTTTCTGTCCCATCTTTTTTTTTTGTTTTGGTTCTGATGAGCTCTTGAAATATTTCTGCTGCATGTTGTGTTTGATCTTGAAGATTGTGAACGCTGATTTATATTTTGCTCGTGAGGAGATTGGTAGCCAATGCAGATCTTGTAGTATGGGAGTTATATGTGCGAACTGAACCCCTGGCCCTTTGGCCTGAGGTACCGTGTCCTAACCACTAGGCCACTTCTCTCACAGGTGTTCTGTTAACATGGAGTTTGTACATAGGGATCTATACTGTACTGTAATAATTTGAGTTGTATGGATGTTCTAGGGCCTCCTGCATTATTTATAGTTCTGCTTTTTTCTGGGTAGGTCCCTTGTTGTATGAGTTTTGGAAGTTTATGCTGGAATTTATTTATTTTTATTTATTTACTGCACATTTATATACCGCTACTTCCAGCGATCAGCAGCGGTTTGATTCATGTTCGGGGATTGTCAATCAAGACTGGGGGGGGGTGGTAAGTACAAATAACTGGGGTCACAGCACACATGGTTAGCGTCTTAGGGGGTGACTTATACATTCTTACATCTATATATACATATTTACATAATTATACATATAGCAGTTTTGAATACTCTCTCAGTTGATGGTCATAGCTGATTGTAATGACATCGAAATAGGTGAGTTTTTAGCTCCTTCCTGAATTTGGTGATGTCCTTGATTAAACGCAGCTCACACGGGAGGTGATTCCAGATAGTTGGTGCAGAGAATGAGAACGCTCTACGACTCGTACTTGTTTTCACTGTTCTGAAGTTGGTGGGGACTTGTAGGTTGCCTGAGTTGATAGTTCTTCTGTCCCTATTTGTAGGTTGCGTGCTGATTAGTGATGATAGGAATGATGGGGAATGATGATAGGAATGGTATGGTATGGTAGATTTGGCCTTGTAGATCTTTGGTGACTTTTGTAGGGTTTTAGTTCACCTGTATGCCTGGTACTGGAGAATGTTTATGTTCTTGTAGGTTGCCTGAGTTGATAGTTCTTCTGTCCCTATTTGTAGGTTGCGTGCTGATTAGTGATGATAGGAATGATGGGGAATGATGATAGGAATGGTATGGTTTGGTAGATTTGGCCTTGTAGATCTTTGGTGACTTTTGTAGGGTTTTAGTTCACCTGTATGCCTGGTACTGGAGAATGTTTATGTTCTTGTTAGTGAGATAACCAGAATCAGATTTTTTTTTTGGACTATCACAGCCTGTTTGAATGATGCTAAGTATTTACTGCTAAGTAGTTACTTTTATTCTGGCTATGCATTTGTCCTTTCCCTGCAATTTTCTTACAACATTGTATTTGAAGGAGAAATACTAGCACCATGTGAAAAGAGTTCACAAAGGAATTTTGGGAAAAAGGAGGGTGGAGTGTAGCCAACATTAATAATAATGAGGGAGGGGTGCCGATTTCTAGGTTGCAGGCACTGTTCCCTCTAAGCTGTGCGCGTGTGCGCGTGCACACACCTCACCGAACGTGCGCACATACTTTACAACAGAGCGCACAAAAATTACGATTCCGATTCTGATAGAAAACAACACAGGCGTCTTAAAATTAAAAAGTTGTTAAGTATTTACGGTTTTCACAAGTTCTACAATGTTTTCTAGTGCAATCAATGTAGTATACATACAGTATTCTGATGTGTAGTGTGACAAGGCAGAGGCTCAGAAACAGGAGAAAATGGGTTTAAATCACTTTCTGTCACCTCAGAGGCTTGGAGAGGCAGGACAGGAAGGGGTTAAGTTTCCTGCTCACAAACATTCTCTGCAGAGAAGAGCAGGGAAAGAACCACACCCTAGCTCTAGGCTAACCCAGAGACATAGCCAATCAGGGAGGTGGGCGGAGTCAGACCGGATTGGGCCACTCTGCACTCATAACCAGGAAGCAGCAGTTAGCAGGAGATTCAGATTCGGATTCAGAGGCAGAGAGAGATCCAGACTCGAGAGAGGAATCGAGGAGGAGAGGAACTGGTTACAGAGCAGTGCAAGCAGAAAGGCTGAGCCCAGAGGAACTAAGGAGAGAACCAGGGAAGGGAGAGTTCCTGCAAGTGGTCCAGGAAGAGACACAGGCAGACCTCAGCTCCATGAGAGAGAAAACCCTGGAGGTGACCCAGAGCTGGATTCAGAAGCCTGGAATACTGACTTGGAGTCAGGGGAGTTCCCCAGAGGCAGACGCTGCAAAAACCAGGTCAGAGCAAACTCTTCTAAGCCTTATAAAGTAAATAGCTTTGAGAGAAGTCAGTCTATAGGAACTGACAATAGACTGTTTGCTAAAAGAGGCAGGGGTAAACCAGACCCTGAATATATACCTAAAGTTAATAGAAGGAGGAGGGACTATAGAAAAGTCCCTGTTAGAAAGCTACAAACATTTCCATGGTATAGACAGCGTGACCTAAGCTCTAGTTCAGAGGAGCACACACCTGCTTGCCAGCAAGAGGATAATTGGCAGCATTCGTGCAGAGAGCTAAGGGAACCCTTTGAGAACCAAGAGGAAGCAATGGAATTGGGTGCTCCATTATCTAGTTCCAGTGAGTCAGAAATGGAATGTGGAATTTGCATGTTAGAGTGAAGAACCATAAGTATTCCTAATTGATGATTGAGTGCTGAGAAGCCTTAAGCCAATGTTCTAGAACTTGCATGAGAGATAGCAGCGTTCTAGTGAATGGAATGAATCAAAGCTTCATGTGGTACAGCTGTGAATAGAAGGCAATAGAGAGAAACTGCTCCTACACAAGAAGGCAGTCATTAATAAGCCAGCGTTGTGGAGATTGCCATTTCTATGGGAAGCTGTTTAACACTAGAAAGAAGTACAACAGGAGAAAGATTCTTTATTACCAGCAGATACTGAGAAAGCAGTACTAGAGGATTGAAACCCTGTTGTAGTAATGAAGCTGGAAGAATGATGAAAGCTTGTAAATATTTTATGTGTCCCTGAGAAGTATCAGGAGAAGCTATATGAACACTTGAACTTTTATTTGGTACAGAAGGTTACCATTATACTTCTGTGGCGGGGGAGTAAGTCCTGTACGGTGTACTTTGCTATACTTTGTGCAAATACCTTATGCATGAATAAAGCATTACTTACTTTGGAAACCCAACCTTGGCTGTCGTCACTCACTCCACAACTACAGTAGGAAGGCTTCAGCACTAACAAGGACTCTTTTAAACTCACCCCACTGTGTGGCTCACATCCCCTTGGCCTGCTTACGCCACAGGCTAGGCGGTGCGTTGTCACAGTAGTCAAATTTTGAAGTATATAACTCCGAGTGTCTTTATGTGGCGCACAAAAATTTAACCTTCCTTCAAAAGCTGTACAGCTGATATTTTATGCGCACACAGCCTACAGAAAATTAGAGGGAACATTGGTTGCAGGGGAGCGCCAGAAACCCTAGCATGGCCCTGCAAGGGCCGGCCTACACATGCAGCAGGACAGCTTCGGGCTGTGATCGGGGCTGTCATTGGCCATGGTGGGTCTGAGTCAGCCTTCGGTAGCAACAGCAGAATTTAGAAAGAAAAGTGAAGCCATGGTGTTGGGTTCAGGCAGTATATGGCATCATGCAGGCATCAAGGAGAGCCGTGATCACTGTGGCTGCTCCCGTTTAAGGCTTGCGGTGCTTGTGGCTACTCCCAGGCGCTACCGCCACAATCCTGACAGCAATCCAGTACTCTAGAGTACCTACAAATGGGAACAGCCACGGTGATCGTGACTCTCCCTGACGCTTGCATGACCCCATATGATGCCTGAGCCCAGCCTCACACACTGCATTGCCTAAAGCCCACTAGCAAGCTGGGGGCACCAACAACATTGAGATTACCCCCGAGCACCAGAAGAGAGGTAATGCATTGACATTGGAATGAAGACCCCACTTGCTCTGTGCAGGGGCAAAGAAGCACCAGCAGGGATTTAGCATAAATAAAAGTTCTGTGGGGAAACTTATTTGAGAGCATCTAAGTGACTCCATGGACAAGTTTGCCTGGGAGAATTTGATCAAAAGTAAACGATCATCCAATGTCTCAAAGCAGTGCACCAAACTTAGTAATGCTATAACTTTTTGTCGGATCAAACAGTCATTAAGGGAGTTTTAAACAATCTGCTCAAATGATTGTAATGTCCTTTTATTTTAATTCTTATTTATTTTAATTCACTTATCTGAAAGAGGTGGTCCAGTGGCAGGTGGTAACGCAAAACGATCCTTCTAAAGCCGTCAATCCGATACATGCATGTTTCGGGCCAACTCCAGGCCCTGCATCAAGTGTGACCAAAGGGCTCTATCCTAGGATCCAGAACACCATAGCTGAGATAATCATCAACAATATGCTAAAAGCGTTGAAGTGCCTGCACAGAATCTGATTGGCTAGCAAAATGACATCATTAGCAAAATCCAACCAATCATAGGGCAGTGGAGTCCCCATGAAAGCGGGGAAGCCCTGACATCAGAAAGGCAGGTGGTGTATAGGGAAATTAGATCAAACTCAGCCAGTCTTGTTCTAAATTCAGACCTCCAAGATGAATGTTTTTTTAAAACAAAAATCCATCGCTGTTCCAGCCACTGCAGTTTGTGTACACGGTCACCACCAAGTGGATCATTAGGAACATAATCAATAACGCTCCACTTCAAGTCAATAAATATGTGACCATGTGTCAGGCAATGATCAACAATAGGACCAGTGACAGTGGATGTCCTGATTCGAGACTTGTTCACTGAGTCTTGTCTTGACCGGACGAGTAGTGCAACCGATATACAACAGGTCACAAGGACATTGTAACAAATAGACAACAAAACTGGTGAGGCAGGAACTCTGCCAAAAAAAATCTATATCTGTGGCCCGAAGCAGGATCATCCCAAGCATCTCCTTCAATGGTGCTGTGACAATAACCACAGGATCCGCACACAAAATGACCAGCAGGCCCAGCTGGACAAGTTTCTGAGCAATCAGATGGTAAAGCAGATCTGACTAAAAGATCATGTAGATTAGAACTACGAGTGTAAGCAAAAGTTAATGACTTACAAAAACAGGGGTGAAGATGGAACACTGACCAGTGTTTCCTCAATAAATGGACGAATGCCCATTACTGTATCAGACAACTGATCAGAACTGGATGTGTCAGGCTCAGTCAATAACTATTCCTGGTGAACAAATCTAGCCTGTGTGTAGATTTTAACCCCCATGTGTTTGGGGGTTTGTTGAAAGAATTTGATAGCAAGTGTGGAGAAATAGCCCATTAGTTAGTGAAGTACCTGAGAATGAGGGAAACCTGAGTTCAAGTCCCACTGATGCTCCTTGCGATCTTAACCCTCCATTACTTCAGGTGAACACTTAGTGGTATGTTTACAAAGCAGTGGTAGCGGCCTCCGTGTGATATTGCACAGAGGCCACTACCACATGCCCCTTAGCTTGCAAGCCCTCTGGGAACAGAAAAATAACTTCTGTATCTGAGTTTAATTTGTCTTGAGCTATTATCAAAAAAGCCTGAGCTAAATTCAAATCCCACTCTGTTGCATTGTCAGAAAAGGACATATGGCTCCTATTTTGAAAGGAAGATTAAAATACTGCTGTTCCCAACATAAATAGTTACTCTCTGGGGAGCAGAAGGAGAGACATGGAACCATTGGATCAGCAGGTATAGGCCAAATGCTGGGCCGATGGGCTCCTCGAGGGCATTGTTCCTTCTGCCACACTGAGTATAACTGTTCATTGTCTTCTACGTTCTGCCTTACTTATCAGTGCTTTGCATCAAACTTGCCAGAGCTTAGGTTTCTTCCTGTTTTCTTCATCCAGATCCTTTTTCCATTTTTTGAAAGATGTTTTTTTACTGTGATAGTCTTTTTCATTTCACCTTTTAATCATGCTGACTGCAGGTTGATCTTCCTTCCGCCATTTTAAATACATGGAATACACCTGGTCTGGGCTTCCAAGCTGGTATTTTTAAACAGCTTAATGTGAACTCTTAATTTTTCCAGCTGCACCTTTTAGCATTTTCCTAATTTTACCATAGTAGCCCTTTTTGCAAGTTAAATGCTAACACATTAGAGTTACTTGTCTGGATACAAGCATTGCTATTTTCAATGCCACTATCCAGATAACGATCCTGGGGACATGCAATGAAGCTACAGGGTAAACTATTTAAGAATAATAAAAGAAAATATTTTTTCAGTCAACGTGTAATCAAACTCTGGAATTTGTTACCAGAGGATGTAGTAAAGGCTGTTAGTGTAGCTGGGTTTAAAAAAGGTTTGGACAAGTTCCTGGAGGAAAGGTCCATAAACCATTATTAAGAAGGGACCCAGGATATCAATGCTTGAACCAATACAAGCATTGTGGAACCTGTGTCCCTTGGGGAAACTGCTAGGTACGTATGACCTAGATTGGCCACTGTTGGAAACAGAATACTGGACTTGATGGACCTTGGTCTGACCCAGTATGGCATATCTTATGTTCTTATCCTCACAACTTATGACAATAAAAATGCCGACCTAAAGACTATTGGATCGGCTGTCTGGATAACAGTTGAATATTGCCATTGTCTGGATTGTGCTACCACTAACTGCTGAATCCATATTTCTACCACTGACCAGTATCTGGATTACAGCCCTTAACCACAGTGACTGGCATTTTGAAAAACTGCTGACCACTGCGATTATTTTTAAACATATATAGGGGTTATTTTAGAAGCCCAATTCATGCTCTGGACGTCTGAAAATGGGCAGAGATGTCCATAGAGCCATTTTAGAAAGTGATTCTAAGGACATCCTTGGTGAGGTGATGTCTAAGGCTGTAGATGTGTCCAGAGCGTTTCCGAGTACTTAGACATCCTCGTCCACCTGTCACAAGTCGCATCCAAATTTATATTTGCTCCAGGACACGAAAGCTTTTGTTCTGCCATCCAGACACCTGGAAGGCATTGAAAAGAAGGTATTCTGATACCCCCTATATTTTAAATGATGACAACAAAAAACAGCAGGGAAATTAGGACACTTGATTTCAGTTCGGCACACTGGTGCACATCCCTCATGCAAAATAGCTTGCACACAGCATAAGATCGACGTAGCCACCAGCGCAACTGTCCATTTCCACTCTTAAAGATACCTGTGCAGTGATCTGGAAGGACAGAAGTACAGCCGCACTTCTCTGACCTACAGCCCTGAATGAGTCTTTGCATTAACTATTTCAGAAGAATGAGATCGGTTTTGGAGTGAAAGATCTAAACTAGTTTCTTATACCTTACGTGAACTTTATTATTTAAACATACTTATATTCTGCCAATCCAATGTTTTTAGCAGATTACAACCAATTTACATAATTAATAAACAAATGTAACACAGATTATACAGACACAACAAACCAATTTCATCCTAACTATACATAAGCCTGCTGAAATAAAAATGCCTTTAATTTTTTTTCTTTTTTTTTCCAATTTAAGTTTTTATTAACCATGGCAATAAAATATAAAAATTACAAAACACTTTGTTCTACACCTTATGCAATCTCTACAATTCTGACCCATCATAACAGCAAACAGGACCACATCTTGGTCAACTCTCCATGTTTATTCCCCCCTCCCTCTCATCGTCCATTCTATGTATTTGGTTCATTCATCCTAAATTCTGACTGAACCCCCAATCTTATAAACGTAGTTGGCTAAGATGCAGCCATCCTTCCATCCTTCTTCCGCTCCCTCTCTCCTGCCCTCCAGGTTTCCAACCATTGCCACACCCACTTCCATTGTTCGGCACTCTTCTCCCCTTTTCCCCGTCTCAGCTCTGTCAATTTGTGCATCAGACTCACCTCAGCCACTCTCCTGACAAATCCTGCTGGTTGTGGTGTACATGGCCCCACCCAGTGTTGTGCGATTTCGCATCTTGCTGCTACTATACAATGATGCAGCACACCCTCATCTCTTCTGGGAACATCAACATTAAGATGATGCAACAAAAATACCTCATATATCTCCCCGCTTTATTACCGCCCTCAAAAAACTTCTGTCTCAAAAGCTGCATCTGAAACCTTATCTTTTCTGCCTGCATACCATTTATCTTTGAATTATGGTGCTGGCGGCAAATACTGTGTATACCATGGACTGCCCGAAGAACAAACCAGTCGGTACTAGAGGAGATCAAACCTAAGCTTTCTTTAGAAGCTCAGATGACAAGACTTCGACTTTCATACTTTGGACACATCATGCGAAGAGAGAGATCATTAGAGAAAGACATTATGCTTGGCAAGATAGAAGGTCAACGCAAAAGAGGAAGGCCAGCAATGAGATGGATCGATACAATAACAGCAGCTACAGGTACCAGTCTGTCAACAATGAGCCACCTGACTGAAGACCGAACACAATTTAGGATAGCTATCCAGAGGGTCGCCATGAGTCAACTCCGACTCGACGGCACTTAACAACAACAACCATTTATCTGGGCACATATTGCCAACACCTGAGCTCTATAGGCTCCGTGATGTCCCTATGCATCTAGATCTTCCAGTTCCACCAATTGTTCTCTCAATTCCCGCTCTCTACCCTCCCTTTCCTTCCGTTTGACCTTCCGTTTGACCGCTGTGACTCCCAAATATAAAAATAGGACTGAAGTAGATACCACACCATTCACAGAAGATGAGGTGTTAGAACAACTTGCTAAACTGAAAGTGGACAAAGCCATGGGACCAGATGGGATTCATCCCAGGATACTGAAAGAGCTCAGAGAGGTTCTTGCAGGACTGTTAAAGGATGTCTTCAACAGATCCTTGGAAACAGGAGTGGTTCCTCAGGACTGGAGAATGGCTAATGTTGTACCTCTACACAAAAGTGGTGACAGGGAAGAAGTGTCAAATTACAGGCCCGTAAGCCTTACCTCGGTGACAGGAAAAGTAATGGAGGCGCTCCTGAAAGAGCGAATAGTGAACTTTCTCAAAACCAACAGGTTGCAAGATCCAAGGCAACATGGTTTTACCGAAGGACGGTCTTGCCAAACAAATCTGATTGAGTTCTTTGATTGGGTGACCAAGGAACTAGATCTGGGGCATGCAATGGATGTCATCTATCTGGATTTCAGCAAAGCCTTTGATACTGTTCCTCATAGGAGGCTTGTCAATAAACTCAGTAGCTTGGGGATGGGTCCCAAGATAGTAAACTGGATTAGAAATTGGTTGACTGACAGACAACAGAGGGTGATGGTACATGGAGCTCACTCGGATGAGAGGAAGGTGATTAGCGGGGTGCCTCAGGGTTCGGTCCTGGGCCCGGCACTGTTCAATATATTTGTGAGTGATATTGCTGAAGGACTGAATGGAAAAGTCTGTCTTTTTGCAGATGACACAAAAATTTGCAACAGAGTGGACTCCCCCGAGGGAGTGGATAACATGAGGAAAGATCTACAAAAGCTGGAAGACTGGTCTAATGCTTGGCAACTACGATTTAATGTGAAAAAGTGCAGTGTCATGCACTTGGGTAGCAGAAATCCAAGGGAAAAGTACACAATAGGGGGTGAGAGGTTGGTATGCACGGGTCAGGAGAAAGACCTTGGTGTGATTATCTCTGATGATCTCAAGGTGACAAAACAGTGTGACAAGGCGGTGGCAAAAGCCAGGAGAATGTTGGGCTGCATACAAAGAGGGATTACCAGCAGAAAGGAAGAGGTACTTATGCCACTGTACAAGTCACTGGTGAGGCCTCACTTGGAATACTGTGTTCAGTTTTGGAGGCCATATCTTGCAAAAGATGTAAAAAGACTGGAAACTGTTCAGAGAAAGGCGACCAAAATGATTTGGAGCCTACGTCAGAAGCCTTATGAGAAGAGACTTGAAGACCTAAATATGTACACTTTGGAGGAGAGGAGGGACAGGGGAGATATGATTCAGACCTTTAAATACTTAAAGAGAAATGATGAACAAACAAACCTCTTCCAAAGACGGGGAAGCTGTAAAACTAGAGGGCATAACATGAAGCTGCAAGGTGGTAAATTGAAAGGCAATGTCAGAAAATATTTCTTCACTGAAAGGGTGGTGGATGCTTGGAATGCCCTCCCGATGGAAGTGGTGGGGGCAAACACGGTGACGGAATTCAAAAGGGCATGGGACAAACACAGTGGATCCCTTTACAGCAACAGGATAAAAGCAAAATAAACGGTACCATCTAACTTCTGAACTATCTAGCGTCTGAACAAATAAGGGTGTCCTACATGGAGTGGTGGGTTCACCCCTAAACAGAAACAAAAACATGGGGAGGGGTGGCCTGCACAGAAGCGACAGGTGCACCTACTCTTTCCATCTTGCTGGGCAGACTAGATGGACCATGCTGGTCTTTATCTGCCGTCACTTACTATGTTACTATGTTACTATGTTTCCGGGCCCCCCATTTGACTAAAGTTCCTCTCACCACCGCCTTATACCCCTCCCCAAGCGACCTCCCCATTATCATTCCACTGAAAATATTCCCTCGTCTCTCTCTCAATGTCTTCTCCTACCCTCTCATCTTCTAATAAAGCCTCATTGAGCCTCCAGAACTGTAGGCCTTTCTCCTCTCCCTCCATTCTCAACCTGATCTCAATAGGTGTGTGATCTGACCGTGTGATCGAGTCCATCTCCACCCCTTTAATCCTACCCCCCACCTCTTTTGAGATCCAAATTGCATCTATTCTGGAGTATGTGCCGTGTACTGGTGAGAAATAAGAGAATTGCCTCTTCCCTGGGCGTTGGGATCTCCAGGCATCTATCAAGCAATGCTGCGTTACAAAGCTGCGATATCTATCTATTCCTATCGGCTCTTTTACCCTCTCTTTTTCCCCGTGGCATCCCTCGCCGGATTCCATGTTAAATTGAAATCACCTCCACAAATTAATATTCCCTCCCCCAATTTCCACACCTCCTCATTCAGTTTTGTCCGGAATTCACCTTGTGCCCCTGTGGATGCATAGACATTCATTATACAATACCATTTATTCCCCATCTTTAAGCGCAACACCACATATCTCTCCTCTTTATCCCGCACAATAGATTGCAATTGCATCTTCAACCTGGTATCAGTCAGTACAGCAACCCCTCCTTTTTTCTTCTCCACTGTGTTAGATGCATGTTCATAGACTCCATATCCCTTGGGTTTAACCAAATGCTCTGTTGCTCTTGTCAAATGTGTTTCCTGTATCATCACTATCGCCGCCTTCTGGCGTGCAATTTCAGTACACAATTTTTGTCGTTTAAATAGGGAATTAAGCCCCTTGACATTTAGCGAAACTATTTTTAACTCACCTTTTCTGCTTGATCCCCCCTTCCCTCTTAGCCCTACTACTCTTCCCCCCTCTTCCTCCCTCCTACCCCTCTCCCTCCCCTCCCCCCTATCTCCCTTCCCCTCCCTCATCCCCACTGTGGAGACACAACTTCCATATCACGTGACAATCAAGCAAGCCTTAGCCTGCCCCTACCTATCTATCTCCCCTTCCCCCCGCTTATGCCCTACCCCTATCTCTACCATCTCCATCCCCCCTCCCCCCTCCCCCTCCTCTCCGTTGAAATTCACCCCGCTTCTTCCAGTCTCACCTCCTCTATCCACTCCTGATCCCCCAGGCCATTCATACTCCCAACTATCCTCCCCGTGATTGGACTTCCCCATTGGAACCGTCCTTTAAAACCCAGACCCCCTACTCCCCTACTCCCCTCTCCCTAACCCCCTCCTTACTCCTCCCTTCCACTACCCTTCCTACCCTCCTCATCCCTTACAAAGTGCTGATCAGAGTCCCACATAACAGTTCATATGGAGATTCATCTGACGCCTTGCATCCCGGGATCTTCCTGCTCAGCCGAGGTCCTTCACCATCTCTCGTACACTTTGGCTGCTTTTGGTCAGCCTCGCTACTCTCTGCCCAGTGGTTGTCGCCCTGTGCCATTTTCGGTTAATTGCCTTACTCCCATACGTTGTGGCAGTCTTGGCTCAGGCCTGGGTCCCACTGCCACTTGTTGGATTAGATAATCCCAGATCTCCCAGCACCTTCCAGGCTTCCTCGCATGTCTTAACCTTCCTCGAGATACCATTTGCTGTGATTAACAAGCCAAAGGGGTACAACCACCTGTATCTTGCCTCCTCCCTCCTCAAGAAAGCTATAACTTCCTTCATCTCTCTCCGACACTGCAGTGTGCCTAAGGAAAGATCCTGGAACAGCTCCACCTCATGTCCTTCCCATTTGAAGTGTCCAAACTTCCTTGCCACTTTCAATATATTTTCTTTAGTTTTGAAAGAACGCAAACATAGCACGATATCTCTTGGTCGATTATCTCTTATGGGCCCTAGTCCCCTATGTGCCCATTCAATTTGCAATGGTATATCATCCCCACTCTCTTCGAGAGCCGCCTCTTGTAACAAGGCTTCGAACACTTGGAGCGTAACCACTTCACAGTTTTTATACTTAGGATCCTCTGGCACTCCTCTCACTGTGATGTTGCTTCTCTGGTCCTCCAAATCCTCCGTCTTCTCTTTAAGTTCCTCATGCGCTTGCTTTAACTCTTCCCAACCTTTTTGAAGATCCTCCATTACTTCTCCGTGTTGTTCCAGCTGAGCCTCTGTTTCCTCCACCTGGCCGCCCAGGTCCTCAATATCCTGTCTGAGAGATTGTAAAGTCTCCTTTAATTCATTCTTAACTCCACTGATTTCCACTTTTATCTCTTCTTTCAGCTCATTCAACCACGTCTTAATCATATTTTCTACGCCTGGGCCCCAGGAGTTCTCCATCTCTTCCACGTGCTCCGTCTCCTGCTCCGCCTGCTGTTTGCCCTCTTTCTCCCCTTCCTTACCTCCTCTCGACAAGGCGTAGGGCGATCTAAATTCCACCTATTTCTTCTTTGTGGATGATCCGCCTTTAACCTTCTCCATCTTGCTCTTTTCCCCCGCTCAGGAGCTATTCTCTTGGTTTTATCTCACAATGGGGCAATCTGGTATGTATAGCCTAAGATGGTACTGGCTTCTATGGTATTTGTAAGCGCTTGTCCCACCAGACGCCGTAATATAGTATTAATTCTGGTCTATCTCCTAATTATGTTAACTTCGGACTCTCTTTAGCTCCCGTTCTGGCCATGCGCCTGTGTGCTGCGGCTGCACTTTGCCAGTTGCTGTATCCGTAGCTATTCGGCCTGTTCGTCTCTGCCCCACTTGCTTTCCTGCGCTGTCACACGGCTGTATTCACCGCCCACCGATTTTGCTCTCTCCCCTCCTCGCTCCGGCACAGAGAAGCTCCGCCTCTGCCCACCTGATTCACCCCACTCCGAGGTGATCGGTATGTCGCAGACTCTCTCTGCTCCTCCTGCCGAGTACTGTGTCCCGAGGACCTCGCTGTTTTCACCACCAGTCCACCATGCGGCTCGCTACCTCGGCTCAGATCACCGCCGCTTATTTCATTTTACTTGCCGATCGCGGTCTGCACTGCCTTCCGTCAGTTGCCGAAGAACTCCGGGGATCTTGCCTCTACCTGACTTGGTTATTTCCCAACTTTTGGGGGCTTTAAAACACCTTTTGGCAGGTTTTGACGGCGGAGCCCGATCACCTCGCTGCCATCGACACTGCTGACGTCACCAGAAGTCTTAATTTTTTTTCTCAAAATTAAACATATCCTGCATCACTCTAAAACAAACTGGTAAGGTGTTCCAGAGCACAGGACCCAAGAAAGAAAATGCTTGATTTTGGTTTACAGTTTTTCATGCAACTTTCAATGATTAAATCTCCAGCAGTCCCCAGCCCTCAGATCTTAAAAGTTTAGCAGGTGAGCACAGTTTCAAAGGACATGTTAATTCAAGCATTAGCAACATATAAGAGACTTCAAAATCAACCAGATAACTTTAAATCTGGCCTGCTATTCAATAAAGAGCCAATGAAGGATCAAAGCAGTCAAAGCATAAGAATTCAGCATAAGAAGACGGAGGTACTCTTCATTTCAAGGAACCCAAACTTTAGCCCTCCACAATATTTGAAGGTGAAAGAAGCTGAACTACAAACAAAACCCACAATACGGTACCTTGGTGTTACTCTGGATCAAAACCTTGACATGAAAGCACATATAGCTAACACTGTGAGAGCTATATACTACAAGATCCGCTCCCTCAGACATCTACGCCCCTTGCTTGAACCAGAGGATTTCCGTACCATCTACCAGGCTCTGATCATGCCTCATTTTGATTATGCCAATGTCATTTTACAAGGACTCCCTCAATCCACCTTGAACCCCCTACAGCTCGCAATGAATAGCACGGCGAGGGTTCTTCATGGGGCATCTAGAAGAGACCATGTGACGCCCCTTCTGAAGCAGTTACACTGGCTTCCTATACATGCCAGGATCATCTTCAAGACAATACTACTGACCTTCAAGGTGGTAAATAATCTCTCCTCCTCCTCACTAGCTGACCTCATCCAATCTATATCCCCGAGTAGATCAAGAAGGTCCACAGCAATAAATACCCTAATGATTCCACGAGAATTAACAAGATGCACCTCAACAATAGCAAATAGGGCTTTCAGACTCTGTGCACCAAGACTCTGGAACGCATTACCAACAAACATCAGAGCAATCACCAACCTAGCCCAGTTTAGAAAAGCCCTCAAACACTACCTATTTTTCAAATACTTCCCAGAGAACACTGATCCACACCCCACTCAAATAGTTGTAACATCACCAAATCACCTGGTGTGCCAGAAGAATACTATTAGCAAGGTGCCGTGACCATTCAATTACATGTTACATTTGTCCCATGATTCTAAGGTATAAATAGTTATCCTTGTTATCCAAGTTTTACTGTCCTGTTAATTGTGACCGCTTCCTATGATACAAGTTTGTTATCCGGTTAATTGTAAACTCAGGCACATGTTTTCCTGTCTGATTTTATGTTCTATGTAAACCGCGCTGATGCCGAATAGTGCGGTATATAAGAAAATGTAAATAAATAAAATAAATTAAAATAAATTCAGTATGGAGAATCTGCCTTGCCTTCACTGAAGCATTTGAAAGGTCATAGGACAATCAGTTGCAGTAATCCAGAGACACCAGTTGCTGCAGAACGGTAGATCCTTTCCCCTCTCCTACAGCTGTAACACTGGCTTCCTGTCTCTGCCCATATCTCCTATAGGATCCTTTCCACTCTCCTACTGTGGCATCTCTGGTGTCCTGTCTCTGCCCCATCTCCTACAGGATCCCATTCCCCTCTCCTACTGTAGCATCACTGGCTTCCTGTCTCTGCCCCATCTCCTACAGGATCCCATTCCCCTTTCCTACTGTAGCATCACTGGCTTCCTGTCTCTGCCCCATCTCCTATAGGATCCTTTCCACTCTCCTACTGTGGTATCTCTGGTGTCCTGTCTCTGCCCATATCTCCTACAGGATCCCTTTCCCCTCTCCTACTGTAGCATCACTGGCTTCCTGTCTCTGCCCCATCTCCTAAAGGATCCCTTTCCCCTCTCCTACTGTAGCATCACTGGCTTCCTGTCTCTGCCCCATCTCCTAAAGGATCCCTTTCCCCTCTCCTACTGTAGCATCACTGGCTTCCTGTCTCTGCCCCATCTCCTACAGGATCCCATTCCCCTCTCCTACTGTAGCATCACTGATTTCCTGTCTCTGCCCCATCTCCTACAGGATCCCTTTCCCCTCTCCTACTGTAGCATCACTGGCTTCCTGTCTCTGCCCCATCTCCTACAGGATCCCTTTCCCCTCTCCTACTGTAGCATCACTGACTTCCTGTCTCTGCCCCATCTCCTACAGGATCCCTTTCCCCTCTCCTACTGTAGCATCACTGGCTTCCTGTCTCTGCCCCATCTCCTACAGGATCCCTTTCCCCTCTCCTACTGTAGCATCACTGGCTTCCTGTCTCTGCCCCATCTCCTACAGGATCCCATTCCCCTCTCCTACTGTAGCATCACTGGCTTCCTGTCTCTGCCCCATCTCCTACAGGATCCCTTTCCCCTCTCCTACTGTAGCATCACTGACTTCCTGTCTCTGCCCCATCTCCTACAGGAATCCCATTCCCCACTCCTACTGTAGCATCACTGGCTTCCTGTCTCTGCCCCATCTCCTATAGGATCCCTTTCCCCTCTCCTACTGTAGCATCACTGGCTTCCTGTCTCTGCCCCATCTCCTACAGGATCCCTTTCCCCTCTCCTACTGTAGCATCACTGGCTTCCTGTCTCTGCCCCATCTCCTATAGGATCCCTTTCCCCTCTCCTACTGTAGCATCACTGACTTCCTGTCTCTGCCCCATCGCCTACAGGATCCCATTCCCCTCCTACTGTAGCATCACTGGCTTCCTGTCTCTGCCCCATCTCCTACAGGATCCCTTTCCCCTCTCCTACTGTAGCATCACTGACTTCCTGTCTCTGCCCCATCGCCTACAGGATCCCATTCCCCTCTCCTACTGTAGCATCACTGGCTTCCTGTCTCTGCCCCATCTCCTACAGGATCCTATTCCACTCTCCTACTGTAGCATCACTGGCTTCCTGTCTCTGCCCCATCTCCTACAGGATCCCATTCCCCTCTCCTACTGTAGCATCACTGGCTTCCTGTCTCTGCCCCATCTCCTACAGGATCCTATTCCCCTCTCCTACTGTAGCATCACTGGCTTCCTATCTCTGCACTGATCGCCTATGTGATCTTGACTCTGACTCATAAAGCACTGCAGATACCCCTGGTTATCTGGTCTCACTTATCACCCTGTACACCTCAGCTCATTCTGTATGTTCAATCTATGGTAATCAACTTCCATCCCTTCGTCCACTCGAAGCATTCATGAAGCCGCTAGGAAATCCATCTTCTTTTTCATTGCTCTGACTCTTTTGAACAATCTACCCCCTCACCGTTGTCTTGAATATTCCTATAAACATTTTAAAACTAGTTTCAAAACATACCTGTTTGAGCAAGCCTATGGCATCACTGGCTGATGAGTCCCAAACTGCAGTTGCCCCACTACTTCTTTTAGACCCTCTTCTCTTTCCTCTTTTATTTATTTATTTTATTTATTTGACATCTTTTATATACCGCACTATTCATAATCAGCTCGGTTTACATAGAACAAGAAAACATCAGATAAGATAAGATACAAATTATCTGGTTTTTTACATAAAACAGGAACAATAACTTGGGTAACCGGGGTAATTATTTACAAATGGACTTTTTCTTTGACAAATGGAGTTCTCTTCTGCTTCCTAATCTGAAGTAGTCTGTAAACTGCTTTGTCTGTTCACAAAAGGCAGTGTAACAATTACATTAAACTATAAACCTTAACCATAAGTATTACTAAATATAAGAATGTCCTCTCTGTGCACAAGGAAGAAAGATTTAGCTAGCGTTAATGTATTTCCTGCTTTTCCAGAATTTTCAGTTTATTTCACACATTCATTTTAATAGGGAATTTGTAGTGCTTGATAAATTGCTGTAATACTTTCTAATCGACTTAGCGCACCTTAATTTGTCGGATAGTTTGCATGAAATCACTTTGGCAGGCACTCAATTTTTCAAGGTGCACTAATGAACTGAATCCACATTAACAAATGCACCCCCCACGTCTCCGCAATGCACATACCTGATGCTCTCTATGCGATTCTTAGTCTGTGATACTCTTTAAACTTCTGGGTAAACTCACTGATCCAAAAGGAAAGGCTTTTATTTTGGTTTTTTGAAAAAACATTTTCTGTATCCGAGTTCTATCTGGCTTTAATAGAGAAGAAAGCAGTAGAGGAGCCTTTGGAAAGCGCATCAGCGTCTACACCAGATCCTGCGTGCTAGACTTGTTTGATGTCTAAGGGAAAGGAACTGCAGTTTTGAAAATGTTTATATGAATTTATGATCCGCCTTCGCCTCTTTAGAGCAGACAGATAATAGACCTTAGCAATGAGAAGTCGATTTTCTTGAGGAAGCTGAAATGTTTCTAATGTTTCACGTTGCTGTTGTTTGAAATAGCTTTGCCTCGTTATCCAGCATATCACCTCCTAAAAGATCATCTTTTGCACCTAACACGATGTGCACTATCCTTCCAAAAGACTACAGTATTGATCACAGTGACGTGCATTATTGTGAACAGCTGGATTCGAAGTTTCACCTGGCAATATTCCATTTTAAATGACATGATACTAGAACAGATGTTCTAAGTAAAGATGTCTTATGCTAGTATTTCAGTAGGACAGTTAGTTTTGTTGTACTGAGTGACTTAAAAAAATTAATGACCCCTCTCCCCCCACCACAACTGCATCTCTATATATTGTTTCATAATGTTCTCTCTTGGAAGACCCAGTAGGGGTAAGAGAGTCTCTGGACTTGGAAGAATGAGATTCATACTCAAACTGAAGAAAAACGTTTGAAACAAAATAGGCTTTTCTTCCATAAAAATGCTGGATATGACCAGTCGCAGTGGCTGTTGGCATTAGTCAGGTGGCCCATGAATGTAGTGCTGGCTACCGGGCAGAACAGTGATGCCTACAATTTATCAGTTCATATTACAGGGGCAGGAGAAGTGCCCCAACATCTCTGCTGCTTCCTTCAAGGGAAACAGAGCAGCTTATAGGAAAGGAAGAGTTTCATTTAGGGGAAAGGCAGCACTGAGATCACACATTTGATTTAAGTCTGGGGTTCACTTTACACTGGTCTGCTCCCAGTGATACATTTGGCCCTTGGTCTCATTTATGAGAATATATTGCATTCTTCTCCATCATGCTGCAAATTGCCTCACATAATTCTGTAATTTCCTGAAAGTTATAAATTAGCTGACTGGCTCTCTTTATATCCTGGAATAAAATTAAAGGTGCCATTGCCAGCTCATGAATCTTCTCCTTTGCACATCTCTTATCTGATTTCTCATGTTGCCTGGGAACTCCCTTTACAGTTGTAAACTCAGATTTTTGAAGGCAAAAGAATAGCTTTGTGTCACCAAAATCCCAGTGCTAAGAAATGGAGGCACATACCTTTAACCATTACACCCACAAACCTAAGGAGAGGAAGTTAGCATGATGGCTTGGGAGATCCGATCCAGCTACATCCAGCTGATTTTACTACATCCTCTGGTAACGAATTCCAGAGTTTGATTACGCGTAGAGTGGAAAAATATTTTCTCTCATTAGTATTAAATGGGTTACATTGTTTCTTCATTGCATGTCCCCTAGTCTTTCTACGTTTTGATGGTATAAACAACCAATCTATGTTTACACTTTCTACTCCATTCAATAAATTAAAGACCTCTATCGTATCTCCCCTCAGCCATCTTTTTTCCAAGTTGAAGAGCCCTAACCTTTTAAGCCTTTCTTCATAGGCGTATCTTTCCATCCCCTTTACTATTTTGGTGCTCTTCTCTGTACCTTTTCTAATTCTGCTATCTCCTTTTTAAGATATGGTGACCAGAACTGAACACAATATTCAAGGTGCACTTGCACCATGGAATGATACAGAGGGATTATAATATCCTTGGTTTTATTCTCCATTCCTTTCCTTATGATTCCTAGCATTCTATTTGCCTTCTTGGCCGCCGCTGCACACTAGGTGGAGGGTTAACAACGTATTATCCATGATGATGCCTAAATCCTTTTCCTGGGTGGTGGCTCCTAATGTGGAACCTTGCATCATGTAACTGTAGTTTGGATTGTTCTTTCCTAGGTGCATAACTTTTTACTTGTCCACATTATATTTCATCTGCCATTTGAACATCCAGTCTTCCAATTTATTAAGGTCCTCTTGCAATTTGTCACAATGCTCTTGGGTTTTAACAACTTTGAATAATTTTGTGTCATCTGCAGATTTGATCACCTCACTCATTATTCCCATTTCCAGGTCATTTATGAATATCTTAAAAAGTAGCGGACCCAGCACAGATCCCTGGGGTACTCCACTATTCACCTTTCTCCATTGGGAAAATTGGCCATTTAGCCCCTTGTCAAAGGCTTTCTGAAAATCCAGATACACTATGAGAGTCATTCCAGAAAAGAAATAAGGGGTTTGTACATGTGGTGGGGACGTTTATGTGCCATAAACATCCCCGACCATATTCTGAAACAATGCTATAATGCAGATACAGGGATCTCAGAACATCTATCTATCTATCTATTGAGCATTTATATAGCGCTGCAAACATACGAAGCACTGTACAGACAAGTAGGAGAGACAGTCCCTGCTCATCAGAGCTTACAATCTAGTTAAGACAAAATACAAAATACAAATCAGGGCTTACAATCTAGTAAGACAAAGTAACAAATATTCAGGGAGAAATCTAGACAGGGCAAAAAGCACAAACACAAACACGGCATTTACAATCTAGTCAAGTCACAACACAGGAGTCAGGATCTGAAAGCAACGATGAAGAGGTGAGATTTCAACCTGGACTTGAAGAGGGCCAGGGAGGGCACCCAGCGCACTGACACAGGTAGACTGTTCCAGGCGAAGGGTGCAGCCAGGTGGAAGGAGCGACGTTTGGAATTAGCAGTACGAGTGAAGGGCATAGATAGACGTAGACTGATAGAACGAAGTTCCAGAGAGGGGATGTAGGGAGAGACAAGAGATGACAGGTACTAGGGGGGAGGGGGTGAAGAGTGAATGCATTTATAGGTCAGGAGGAGAAGTTTGAACTGGATACGGAAACGGATGGGAAGCCAGTGAAGTGACTTGAGAAGAGGAGTAATGTGGGTATGACGAGGCTGACGGAAAACTAGTCGAGCAGCAGAATGTTGAATAGAACGAAGGGGAAAGAGGTGGTTTGTAGGAAGACCAGCAAGGAGAAGTTGCAGTAATCAAGGCGGGAGGTGATCAAGGAGTGGATAATTGTTTTAGTAGTGACTTCAGAAAGGAAGGGGCGAATTTTGCTGATGTTGTAGAGAAAGAAACGGCATGTCTTTGCTACAAGCTAGATGTGTGCAGAAAGAGAGAGAGGAGTCAAAAATAACCCCCAAGTTACGGGCCGAGGAGACAGGAAGGATTACAGAGTTATCCACAGAGACTGAGAAAGGGGGAAGAGGAGGGGAGGCATTGGGGGGAAACATAAGGAGTTCAGTCTTGGCCATGTTCAATTTCAAGCGGCGGTGAGACATCCAGGTAGCAATGTCAGAAAGGCAAGCAGTGATCTTGGTCTGGCTAGCTGGAGAGATTTCAGGCGTAGAGAGGTAGATTTGAGAGTCATCAGCATAGAGATGGTAATGAAAGCCATGGGAAGAGATAAGGGCACCAAGGGATTGGGTATAGAGAGAGAAAAGGAGAGGTCTCAGGACGGAACCCTGGGGTACACCAACTGGGAGCAGGGTGGCAGAGGAGGAGGAGCCACCAGAACACACACAAAGATGTCACTGAGCTGTTGTAGCGACATGGTGTGCCCTAATAACTATGTACAGGATTGTAAGTTATTTACAGGATTGTCAGTTAGTTACAGTTAGATGGTTGGTTGACTGATGGGTGGGGGTATGGTGGGCGGAGTTGTATTGTTGGCCTGTGAGTAGTGCAGGAGAAAAAGGTGGTGTTTTAGTGCCTTTCTGAATTGGGCGAGGTCAGTGATCGCTCGGATGGTGGTTGGGAGCTCGTTCCAGCGAGTAGGTGCGTAGAACATAAAGGCTCTGTTCTTTGTTGCCTGAGAGCATTTTGTTATTTCACTGGGGATTATTAGTGTGTTGGTGGCAAAGGTCCTTCTTGATCTGTTTGCAGGAGTGGGGTGGAGAAGGTCCGTTAGGGAGGTGGAGGATATTTTGTTGATGGCTTTGAAGGTCAGCAGTACTACTTTGTAGGTGAGCTGGCAGTAGATTGGCAGGTCTAAGGTGTAAGGTAAAGAAACGTTAAGAAACATCCTCACAGAAATATTGAGAGAGCAATAGTGTGTATTATGGCAATGCTGAAATGCGCTGTTTGTGCTAAGGAAGCCAATCTAGGGGACCCTAACAATTCATATGTTCTGAAAAATGGGACTGCTGATGTAGGGATAGTAGGGGTGTGAATACGGAAAGGATTCTTGTTTGGGTCAGAAATGGAGATCATATTCATAGTCCTGATACCCCATGCTGTTATGTTATGTCATGTCATAGCTGTTCATTTATTTATTTAACAGGTCTTTTATACCACTTTATCATTTCAATCAAGGCGGTTTACATTGTAACTTAAACTTGGTAATGTAGATTAATCAGGGACATTGATAACTTGGAATTTTCTGTTATGTTTAGGTTCAGAGCATGTGTTTGCAGAATCGTGTTTTTGTGACAGAAAGTGTGTGTGTGTGTGTGTGTGGTTTGAGGGGTGCACAGGGGGGATCTAGTGTGCTCATCTGCAATTCAGGTGGGACATGAAAATCTGCCCAGTACCTGGACCATATGGATGACCGCAACGTCACCAGGTACTAGTGCAATAGGGCAGACCAAGTTAAAGAAGGTATAGCTATAGGGAACTTATGCTGATTCCTTCTGGATTATTTTACATAGGGTACTCTAATTAGATCAGATATTGTTGGCAGTTTGATAGGGCAGGCATACATCTGTGTTGCCAGACACTGGGAGAGATTTTGTGGCAACATTCCCCAGATTCTACCATGAGGCCCACATCCCTTCCCAGTCCAGGATCTATGAGAACTGCGAGAGTGGTGATATATCTGGAGCCTGGCTACTTGGTGTGATGGCACAGGGATCTCCCTCCCCCCCATATCCCCACAGGCCTGACCAGGGGAGCAGTGCCACAAAGCAGACTGTGGGAAGGCAGAAAGGGTTGCCACACAGACAGCGGATTTATACAGACCAACATACGACACAAAATGCCAGTACCTTGATAGGTGGGCCTCAGATGCCATAACCAGACGGCCCTACTACTACTACTATGACTGATAATTTGTATAGCGCTACAAGGCATACGCAGCACTGCACAGACACACATAAAAGATGGTCCCTGCTCCGCATAGCATACAATCTAGTCAAAACAGACAACACAGCAACCTAGCCCTGCTCCTGATATTGCTAATTAGCAACCGTACAAACTGGTACCTGTCTCTGTGAAGATCACTGAATCTTGTCTTAGCACAACACATTCCTTTCCATCTAGGTATTCACATATGGGCCTCATGGCCCCTCTTATTTTCCCCTTACAATACTTATTTCCCCCTTACAGATACATCCAGGGGGAACAGTAAGGAAACACAAGGGAGATTAGGCGGATCAGATCCAAAATGGCAACAAAGAGTTGGGCGCTCAACCTAGATTTGCAAAGGGTCACAGAAGAAGCCTGATGTACAGATTCAGGTAGTTTGTTCTAGGCATAGGGAACAGCAAGATGAAAGGAGCAAGTCTGTATTTGGCAGTAGAAGAGAAGGGCACAGATACAGTAGAAGTGATCTACCAGAAGAGCGGAGTTCCCGAGGAGGGTGTAGGGAGAGATAAGAGGGGAAAGGTAGTGCGGAGCAGCAGAATGAGTGCACTTATAGGCCATAGGCACGAAATGGGGAGACACTTTTTGCTCAGCACTAATATGCACCCTTTGGGGAACTACAATGTTAGTTTGGGTTTTCAGCACTTGGTAAGGGTCCATCCTTAGCAGTTTAAAATGTGTTTGTAGGGATGACCAAGGCAGGAATCACTGGGGCCAGTTCCTATTGCCAAGTACCATTTGATGCAAGGTATGTCCTGACACACACACGTTCATATTTACATTCTCGTATACCATATTAGAGTGCACTGGGATTACCTAGCGCTTTTCAAGGCCTCTGGAGGACTGGTATGTGGTCAAGGCTGCAGAAGCAGTCATTTCTCATTGGTATTTATGTCTAGTTTGCATCAGCACACTACTGTCCGTGAGAAGAGCAGCTCAGGAGGTGCACGTTCTTCACTGGGGGCGTGGCGTTCGCAGGTACATTGCAGAGACAGGCAGAATTTGAAATATATAACTCTGCAGAATACGGTGGGCATGGGGACGTCCAAACGTTAATCCATGTCTGATAATATTCATGTGTTTCTACATTATATCACATGGCCTGTGCCTGCACCTGTGCACAGGGCTATACATTGGATGCGTGCACAGGTCGGCTGAATACTGTTTTACCCGTGCCACAATGAACACATCTATTTCCCCGCTTCCAGACCCATGGGCACATCTAGACCTGCGAATGCGGAATTAGGTTCAAATGAGGCCCATTTTCAATTTGGACATGTCCGCTAGCTGGACGTGCATGTTATGGAATTGCACTCCACATTAACCGGCTCATCTTTATCTACCTGTATAATATTCACACCTTCAAAAAAATATAATAGATTATTAAGACAAGATCTTCCTTGGCTTTGTCCCATTAAACCATGACTATCTACATATTCAGTAATTGTATTCTTTATAATGATTTCTACCATTTTGCCTCGTACTGACATAAGGCTCACCAGTCTGTAGTTTCCCGGATCACTCCTGAAACCATTTTAAAAAATTGGCATTCCATTGGCCATTCTCCAGTCTTCAGGTACTACAGATTATTTTAATGATAGTTCACAAATTACTAATAGTAGATCTGCAATCTCATATTTCAGTTCTTTCAGCACCCTTGGATATATACCATCCAGTCCAGGTGATCTGCTACTCTTTAGTTTATCAAAAAGTTGCAATACATCTTCCCGGTTTATCAAAATTTGTTTCAATTCTTCTGATACATCACCTTTAAATACTATTTTAGTCATGGGTAACTTCCCTACATCTTCTTCAGTCAAGACCGAAGCAAAGAATTAATTCAATCTCTTCGCTACAGCCTTGTCCCCTCTTAGTGCCCCTTTTGCCCCTCTATCATCCAATGGTCCAACTGACTCTCTCACAGGTTTTTTGCTATGAATGTACTTGAAAAAGTTTTTATTATATGTTTTTGCTTCCATGGCAAGCTTTTTTTCAAATTCTCTCTTTGCCAGCCTTATCATTGCCTTGCATCTAACTTGCCAGTGCTTGTGCTGTTTCCCATTTTCATCATTTGGCTCCTTTTTCCATTTTCTTAAAGATGCTTTTTTGGCTAAAACAGCCTATCTGACATTGCCTTTAAACCATGCTGGCAGTTTTTTGGCCTTCCTTCTACCTTTCTTAAAGTTTGAAATACATATCCTTGCCAAACTGTGTTTCTCCCCTCTTCTTTCTTCTGTCTCTCTCCTGTGCCTCTGTCTACATCTTCCTGCAGCAATCCCACTTCCCCTCTTTTCCCTACAAACTGTGCCCAGTCAGCAAGTGGCTTTTATACACTATGCCAGGCACGTGCAACTTCAAACAGGTCGTGATATACTTTTTCTGGCCAAAAGTGCCGGTGATCTACCACCATGAAAATTTAGTTTCAAATTAAATTTTAACCCAATAAAGTTGGTGGATTCCCCCCCCCCCCCCATTTTAATGAACCTTCTGTCATTTACTTGGATGTGATCAGCTGTTAAGCAAATTAAACAAAAACAAAACAGAGAGATGAAGATGCAGTAAGAACTGTGTGGGGAAATGGAAAGCACATTTTTTCTTAAAGTTTTATTGAGTAATAACTTCCTTTAACTGTCTTAATAACTTTCTTTAATTTTTATTGAGTAATTTGTGTTAAATTTAGGTTGAGTATTGATCCAGGCTGATCTTTCACAATCTTTAATATTTCGCTCTTGCTCATTAGTGAGACGTCTGAGCCTGCATTTCATCCACCAGCTTTTTGAAGTTGGGTGAATATTGCGTGAGGGCCAGTCTCAGGGAATCCTGGAGATGTTCATCTGTCATGTTGGAACATTGTGTACTCTTTGTCATTTTCAGATGGGAAAATGCAGATTCACACAAATAAGTTGAACTGAAACAGGAGTGTACAGCTTCACTGCATCTTCTCAAGTTGGGAAATTTGTCTCTAGGCACTAGCTTCCAAAACGATTCTTGCTCAGCACGGGTCTTGAGAAAAATGTCATTTTTAAGAGTTAAGATTTCGTTTTCAAGAGATGGCTTGTTCAATGAGTAATTTTTACTGATAGCAGCTGCAGTTTCTTTAATGTCCGCATCTACTTTGAATAGGTATGACAAGTACTCCACAACTGTTCCAATTTTTTGGAAGTCACAGAATCTATTTTCGAATTCCTGGATAACAGAACAGATTTCTGTCACATACTTCTCATTCTGAAAAACAAAATTTGGATATTGTCCCAGATGGTCCTGCGTATTAAGAAAATGATCAAAAGTGTTGTTTGCAAGGTCAGTCATCATTAGCTCAAATTTGCTCTTGTAGGATGAAACTGTACCCATCATCTCGCCAATGCATTTGTTTTTACCTTGTAGTTCAAGGCTCATATCACTTAGTTCACCTGTAAAGTCAGTGAGAAATGCCAGATCACATAGCACTCCTCATCTTCTAACTCTGCTTGGTCATCTCCCCTCTCCTTCAAAAAAATCTTATTTCATTCAGCAAATCATGAAATCTTTGCAGAAATTTGTGCCTACTTAGCCACCTTACATCTGTGCAAAATGATTTCCGCTGCCCCTTCATCAAGAGTAAGATTGAAAAGCCGTCTTTGAAGTGATCTTCCACGAACTGAATTTACAATTTTGAAAGTGATGTCCATGACAGTCTTTGTATTGAGTCTCTTGCATGCCAAAACTTGCTGGTGAATGATGCAGTGGTAAGAAAGGAAATCTGGGAAGTCGTCATGTTGTCTATAGAAGGCTATGAAACCGTTAACCTCACCTGTCATTGCTCTTGCGCCATCAGTAGTGATGAAACAAGTCTATGCAATGGAAGATTACACTTCGTCACAAAAGAATGGAAAGAACTGAATATTTCCTGACTGGTAGTTCTCCCTTTTAAAGAAATCATTCCAAGTAGTTCTTCTTTAACACTGAAGTCTTCAAAAACCAACTGGATAAAGACTAGTAACTGGGCTATGTCTCTTATGTCTGCAGATTCATCCAGTTGGAGTGAGAAAGCAACACAATTTGAAACATCCTTCAACAATTGTTCAGTTGTGTCTCCACACATCTTTTCTATTCGCTGCACAACTGTGTTTCTTGACAATTGTACATCTTGAATAGCAGTTATGATCTCTTTCTTATTTTTAAATCCTTCAAAAAGATTGTCAGCTGCAGGGGCAGCTCAAGGCAATCTGCTGCCTGAGACGAGAGATGAGATGGAGCCCCCCCCCCCCCAAGCGGGGGGGGGGGGAGCTCTCTCAAAATTCCAGTCAGGGACTGAACCAAACCAAAAAGCCGCTCAGTATGTAGAGGCGGGCACTTTTTGTCAGCTAAGCTTGAAGAAGATGGTCAGACCCTGAGAAGTCAATGGCTATCACTTACATTTATCCATGCTGAAATATTAAGGACATGATAAAGGCCAAAACTGTTGATAATTTCAGCTGTCCATCATTTTGGGTCCTCAGAACAATGCTTGTATGTTATGATGTTAGGTTTTATTAAATCATTGACCTAGGCATATTTTTCATGCAATAGCTAAAGACCCACAACATTGCTGCATGGCATGATCATAAGATCATAAGATATGCCATACTGGGTCAGACCAAGGTCCATCAAGCCCAGTATCCTGTTTCCAACAGCGGCCAATTTAGTAGAATGTAACTTGTTAGCAAACGTAACAAGAGAAAAAAACAAAAACATAAGGTACCTGTCGGGTTCCCAAAGATTGTTTTTTTGTTTTGTGTTGTTGCTCCGGGGATCCAGCACCAATCTGGGGCTGCAGGGAGCAGTTAAGAAGTTTTTTTTCCTTTTCTGTAGCTGCGGGGAAGGTAGAAAAAGCCAGCATGTTTTTTAAATAAAGTAGCATCGGGGTTTGTTGATGCTCCTGTGCTTGCGATTTTCAGCCGCATAGTTTTTTTACTTCGAGGCTCTGAGACCGGCATCCTCATAATAAAAGAAAACAGAAACATTGATGTGAGGCCTCGGGCCTGTAGAGAGAGTCATGTTGTAGTGGCATGCTCTGAGGCTTAAGCAGAAGTAATTGAGAGGTCTGGAGCTGTGATTGAGAACATCACGACTGACCCCGATTAAGCAGGGAAAGCAGTAGAGCATCTGAGAAGGCTACAGATGCCACGGCTCTTCCCAGTGCCGTGGGGAGAGGGGCGGAGGTGGAGTCAGGCCTGTTAGAGACCCCAATGAGGTTAAACAGGAGTACTTCATTCCCCGATGCTTTACTGCTCTTCTTGCTGTGATCGGCGCACCATCAGCTGTTCCCAATCACAGCCACAGACCTCCTGATGACTCCCACTCAAGCCTCAGAGCATGCTTCTTTAGCCGATCAGGGGTGTCTGGGGCCATGCCTCAGGTCGGCTCTGCCTCCGAGGAATCAGCCTGATTTAGAAACATAGAAACATAGAAACATGATGACAGAAAAAGACCACAAGGCCCATCTAGTCTGTCCTTCCATAACAACTACAACAGTCCACTTTTTACCTTTAGAGATCCTCTGTGTTGGTCCCATGCTTTTTTGAATTCAGTTACTGTCCTCATCTCTACCACCTCCACTGGGAGACTATTTCACGGATCCACTACTCTTTCCGTAAAGAAATATTTCCGCATATCACTCCTGAATCTATCTCCCTTCACCCTCATCCCATGTCCCCTCGTAGCAGAACTTGCTTTCAATTGAAAGAGGCTCTCTCCCTGAACATTTATGCCACGAAGGTATTTAAACATCTCAATCATATCACCTCTATCCCGCCTTTCCTCTAAGGTGTACATATTAAGATCCTTAAGTCTGTCCTCATATGCTTTATAATGAAGCCCATTAATCATTTTAGTAGCAACCCTCTGCACTGACTCCATCCTGTTCACATCCTTTTGAAGGTGCGGTCTCCAGAATTGCACACCATACTCCAAATGAGGTCGCACCAAAGACTGATACAGAGGCATTATCACCTCCTTTTTTCTGCTAGCCATTCCTCTCCGTATGCACCCAAGCATCCTTCTAGCTTTTGCCGTCGCCTTTTCTACCTGTTTAGCTACTTTAAGATCATCAGACACAACCACGCCTAGGTCCCGCTCTTCTTTAGTGGACAAAAGTACTTCACCTCCTATACTGTATTTCTCCCTTGGATTGCTGCAGCCCAAATGCATGACCTTACATTTTTTAACATTAAATCCCAGCTGCCAAATTCTAGACCATTCTTCAAGCTTAGCAAGATCCCTCCTCATGTTATCTACACCTTCCTGGGTGTCTACTCTATTGCAGATTTTGGTATCATCCGCAAAGAGGCAAACCTTACCCGACAGCCCTTCCGCTATATCACTAACAAAGATGTTAAAAAGAATCAGACCAAGGACAGATCCCTGGGGCACACCACTGGTAACATCCTTCTCCTCAGAGTGAGCTCCATTTACTTGTACTCTTTGTCGCCTCCCACCCAACCAATTTCTAACCCAAGCAGTAACTTTAGGGTCCATCCCTAGGGTGCTCAGTTTGTTTATAAGTCGCCTGTGAGGAACAGTGTCAAAGGCTTTACTGAAATCTAAATACACCACATCTAGAGCTCTCCCTTGGTCCAACTCCCTGGTCACCCAGTCAAAGAAATCAATCAGATTTGTCTGACAAGACCGGCCTCTGGTGAATCCATGCTGCCTCGGATCCTGCAATCCGCCGGACTACAGAAACCTCACTATTTTCTCTTTCAGCAGCGTTTCCAATAATTTACTCACCACCGAAGTTAAACTAACCGGCCTGTAGTTTTCAACCACATCCTTACTTCCGCTTTTGTGTAAAGGCACCACATGAGCTTCTCTCCAGTCCTTTGGCACCACTCCCGACTCCAACGAGGCATTGAAAAGGTCAGTCAGTGGAGTTGCTAGAACGTCCCCAAGTTCCCTCAGTATTCTAGGGTGTATCCCATCCGGTCCCATCGCTTTGTCTACTTTAAGTTGAGCTAGTTTCTCACGAACACAGTCTTCTGAAAATTGTTCAAGATGTCCCTCGCTTCTGTTCTTATTTGTGGGTGTTTTCTGAGGTCCTGCTCCTGGTTCTTCATCTGTGAACACAGAACAAAAATATTTGTTAAGCAATTCCGCTTTATCCTTATCAGCTTCTACATATTCCCCCCCTGCACCCTTGAGTCTGACAATACCACTTTTGCCCTTCCTCTTCTCACTAATATATCTGAAAAATGTCTTATCCCCCCATTTTATTGCATTGGCTATTTCCTCCTCCTTTTGAATCTTTGCCTTCTTGACTACTTTGCTAGCTTCTCTAAGTTTTTCCAAATACAGATGCCTGTCTTCCTCTCTCTGTGATCTCTTGTATTTCATGAAGGCCAACCTCTTTTTCTTCACTTTTTCAGCTACTTCCTTCGAAAACCATAGCGGTCTCCTGTTCCTTTTGCCTTTATTTACCATTTTAACAAAAAGGTTGGTTGCCTTTAAAATACCCCCTTTCAGTTTTGCCCACTGTTTTTCTACATTCCCCAGCTGTTCCCATCCCACTAACGACTCCCTGAGGTATTGGCCCATCTTCGCAAAGTTAGTCTTCCTAAAGCCTAAGATCTTCACCTTGGAATGGATTCTAACAGCCCTAGTCCTAATACTGAACCACACCATCTGGTGATCACTGGATGCAAAATGATCTCCCACTACAACATCAGAAACACTTTCACCATTGGTAAGCACCAAGTCCAGTATGGCCCCTTCACGTGTGGGGTCTGTTACCAATTGCCTGAATAGTTCTCCCTGTAGAGAATCCAGGATCTCCTTACTTCTAGATGATACTGCAGCAGGAATGTGCCAATCAACATCTGGCATATTGAAATCTCCTAGCAGTAGCACTTCCCCTTTCCTAGCAATGCTGCGTATGTCTTCAATTAACTCTCTGTCCACCTCTTCCTCTTGTGAGGGAGGTCTGTATATCACACCAATGCAAATAGATTTCTCTTTCCCTCTTTCTAGTTTAACCCACAATGCCTCCTCTCTCCCTTTTAAGCTCTGTAATTCCAAAGCTTTAATAGTAGTTTTTACATATAGTGCCACTCCTCCTCCCCTTCTTCCTACCCTGTCCTTTCTGAATAAAGTATAGCCAGGTATAGTTACATCCCAGTCATGGTTTTCTGTGAACCATGTTTCTGAAACTGCCACTAAATCCAAGTCAGCCACTCCCACCAAAGCTTCAACTTCAGGGATCTTATTTCCCATGCTACGGGCATTAATACACACTGCTTTCCATATGTTACCCCTGTTACCCATTTCCATAAAGGTATTTAATGTATCACCTATCTGGGGGCTTTCACTTACCTGGGGTCTTTCTTCACCCATCCCCAACGAATCTAGTTTAAAGCCCTCTTCAGTAGATTAGCCAGTCTACTACCAAAGATGCGTTGACCTTTCTTGGACAGATGGATGCCATCTCTGCTCTGCAACCATTGGAACAGCATCCCATGGTCTAGGAAACCAAAACGCTCTCGAAGACACCATCCACGCAGCCATGCATTCATCTCCAGGATGCGAGCCTCTCTGCCTTGGCCTTTACCCTCAACAGGGAGGATTGAAGAGAACACCACCTGTGCACCTACCTGCTTCACCCTCTGTCCCAGAGCCATGAAGTCACTTTTGATACGTTCCGAGGTATACCTGGCAGTATCATTTGTTCCAACATGGATTAGCAACATTGGGTAATAGTCAGTGGGCTTGATGAGCCTCGGCAAACTCTCCGTAACATCTTGGATCTTGGCACCAGGCAGACAGCATACCTCTCTGGACATCAAGTCTGGTCGGCAGATGGATGCCTCAGTACCCCTCAGAAGAGAGTCTCCAACCACCACTACCCTTCGTTTCCTTCTGGTCACTGATTCCGCAACTATGGGGTACTTGAACTCTGGTTCTTCCCTTTCCAGGGATGCTTTCACCTCCTCCACTTCCAGGGCTGCATAATGGTTCTTCAATTCAAGGGCTGGAGAAGTTGGATTGGTGATTTTGCAGGCTCTGGTGACTTTTGTCCAACCATCGACATTCTGTTGGCACCCATCTTCTCCTGTGCTGGAGAGCCTGGTTGCTGCAAGAAGCATCTCATCAATGTACTTCTCACTGTCTTGAATGCTCCTCAGCCTCGTCACCTCCTCTCTGAGTTCCTCCACTTGTTTCCTCAGAGCTTCAGCATGCAGGCACCCTGCACATGGAACCGGTTCCTCAACTGGCATTAGGACCTCTGTCTGGACCGAGGCAGAAGCTGTAACGGGGGCAACAGCTTTAGCAATACGATTTTTCCCAGCCATTGTCCTGTTTGTGGAGCTTAGGTATTGTTTGATGTGTAGAGCCCTGGTTAGGAAAGCCTCAAAAGGGCAGGGCACAGGAGCTTTTTATGCAGGCTTCAACTGCACTCAGGAAACAGGCCCACTAACTCTTGATTAGGTGTTAGCAGTTTCTGAACCTGAGGAGGTTACAGAGTTCAGCAACCTACTGTGCTCAAGTAAAAGTTCCCTGTTTGATGTGTGGAGCCCTGGTTAGGAAAGCCTCAAAAGGGCAGGGCACAGGAGCTTTTTATGCAGGCTTCAATTGCACTCAGGAAACAGGCCCACTAACTCTTGATTAGGTGTTAGCAGTTTCTGAACCTGAGGAGGTTATAGAGTTCAGCAACCTACTGTGCTCAAGTAAAAGTTCCCTGTTTGATGTGTGGAGCCCTGGTTAGGAAAGCCTCAAAAGGGCAGGGCACAGGAGCTTTTTATGCAGGCTTCAACTGCACTCAGGAAACAGGCCCACTAACTCTTGATTAGGTGTTAGCAGTTTCTGAACCTGAGGAGATTACAGAGTTCAGCAACCTACTGTGCTCAAGTAAAAGTTCCCTTACTGTTTGATGTGTGGAGCCCTGGTTAGGAAAGCCCAAGCTTGAATGGGAAAAAAAGCAGGGGGGAGGGGCGCACCTGTGTTTATTTTTGATTTTGCCGCCTCTGGCCTGCCGCTGCTTCCTGATGCTTTTTTTCTCGCTCGGATGAGCTTGAGCAGGAAAAAAAGTGACGGGAAGGCAGCAGCAGGCCAGAAGCAGCAAAATCAGAAACAAACGCAGCCGTGACTGCCAGAGTGCCGCCCCCTTGAAAGTGCTGCCTGAGGCGACCGCCTCAGTCAGCCTAATGATAGAACTGCCCCTGGTCAGCTGCTTCAAGAAAACAATCTTTTACAAATTCCCCTTCAGTGAAAGGTTTGCATTTCTTTGCGATCAGGTTGCTGACTTTAAAGAATGCTATGGTTGCACTGACTGAATGTGACCTTGGCTTCGCCATCAGCTGTTACTGAGTAGCCAATTTCGATTTAAGTTCTTTGAGCTTCAGTTTACGAATTTCACTTTTGGGTGGAAAATCAGCATCAAACTTATTGCTATGCAGAGCCTTCTAATGACGTTCCAGATTACCCTTTTTGGGCAAGGATACTGGGGCGTTACAAATTAGACAACAACACTTGTCTTTCACCATGATGAAGAAGTAGTCCATTTCCCATTCATCATGAAAGTGGTAGTTTTGCTCTTATTTGGAACACTTATCTTCGTTATACTGGGGTGGCTGGATGTAAGAAGTCCAAATCTGCTAAGTTAGTATAAACACTGGCTGAATCTGGTCCAAAACTGTCACTGTCCCAAAGTATTAAAGATCAACAGGAACTGAAGATCTCTGGATGATGTACAATACAAGGACTGGAGATGCAAAAACCACACATGCCAAAAGTAAAAATAAGAATTCATCATACTGACAACAATAATCAAATACCACTAAACAATCATCAAAAAAACTCAAACACCTGCCCAGCAAACCAGATAAAATCAAATACCGCCAAATAAGTTCACCATCACACGCGATTTAATAAATTCTGCACACAGTGTAGAATCAACGCAGAGGCTAGGCAAAATTAAATTGCAGAGGCAAGCAAAAGTCACAGTGGTTTGAACCAATTCAAAGGCAAGGCCTAGGCAAGTTAGAACAAATTGGAAAAGCCCGCCAAAATCACCAAATTCTTGACACTTTGTTGTGTCTGCCCGAAAACGTTTAATGAAAGCGAACTATAAAGCGACCAATGACCAGCACATGACACAACTAATACGGTAAGTGTATTCAGGTAAAGCCCAGGTGAATGAAAATCGCCTGGTATATAACACACTTCTAAGGGGTGTTGGGGTGGGGGCAGGAATGAGTGATTCTGAGAGGCAGGAGACCAAGTATGACACTGGGCTTGTGACATCTAGTCACGGGGCGTGGGCGGCAGCCCCCTGGGGTACCCACAAACTATTGGCACAAAAACAACAAGTGCCCCCAATACACCCGCAGGCAAGATTTCCGCAGGCAGGGAAAAAAGACAGGCAAAGGATCAACAGCGGTGGAAAGCCCTCGGCAGACGACCTTCCGGCACAAGCTCTCTCCTAGCGACGGGGCAAGCTGCTGAAGAGATGGAGCCAAGTGAGGCTAGCGATCTACCTCTGACCCCTCCGTGATCTACAGGTAGATTGCGATCTACCTGTTGGACATGCTTGCACTATGCAATCAGTATCACTGCTCCAGAACACATATTGGGCAAAATTTTAGTTGCCATGTGTAGATGCTAATTAGCATGTGGCTTAGTGAAAAAGGTAATAATTTGTACAAGTCCATTATGCCTTCATTTGCATCTCATTACTCGTATAGTCATTTATCACAAGTCCTAAGGATTTCCATATACTTGTTAAGGGATTAGCAGGCATGTTAAGAGTACGAGTAGTACGCAGTTTCACATGTAGAATAGCTCTTGGCAACCCTCACCGAATCAGTCTCTGCCCCTTTTTTGGAGTGGGATGGAAAAGGTATTGGAATGTAGCACTTGATTTTATTACTTATTTTCTATAGTTCATGTTCATAGAGGGACAAACGCATGATTGTTCATTTTTCCTAGAAGAAAGAGGGAAACAGATTCTTTGAAAATGAGAATTACAAGTATCAGAGCTCCCAAGGACTGAAGAACTACAACGGTTCTAAGACTACACCCCACAATATTAGCCATGACAGTCGGCCGGCTGCCACAGCTACTAGAAATCCAGACATTCAGCACCAGCCTCTGGATAGCAGCTAGCTCTGAATATTTGGATCATGCGATCAGCGCCAGCACCGTCCAGACAGCAGTGATATCCAGCAGCTCGCTACATGAAGGCACATTTAAAGAGACTGTTCAGGTGCCATTGAGACATGCAAGTCAAAAGGTCTGAACTTGCGTTAGAGGGGCAGCGCAGACAGTGGATACCTGTAAATACCCTTTAAAGTTAACCAGCCTCTGTCTCAAAAGAGAAATGTCTCCGTAAGATAAGAAGGAAACAGAGATGTGCAGAATAACGCTCCAGACACACTCATGAGAACAACTGATGTTAAAAACGTGGATGTTAGCAGTTGCGGCAGCATAGGTGTGTGTCTGCACCAATATTTCTGAATGCACAAGTGTAAATGTTGCTGCATGCATGTCTCAGCCTGCTGTTTTCTAGTGCTGCAGCAGTTTCTAACAGACCCTGATTTTCACCTGCTTTCTTTGAGGGGATGTAAATATTGTACTGCATAGTTTGCATGCTGCATGCTTTCACTGTAAGCATGTGCAGGGTAGAGCATGGACAGCGTGAGCACGTTGATTATAAAATTCTTTAAACTGCACGCATATTGCAAAAAGTAGGTGTGGTCATTTCCCTGAGCTCTAGGGCTGGCATAAGGTGATTGCAGTTTAACATACCGTCTGCGCACACTTTCACTCTCTTTTATAAAGTCAATGACATGCCTAAAATTGGCTTCATTTTTTTGTTTTAGTGCCATCAAGTCAGTGTTGGCTCATGGTGACCCAGCTGCCTCTGGGTTTTCTTGGCAATGTATCACTAGAAGTAGATTGCCAGCCTTTTCTTTCAAGGCAATGGAGGGTAAAGTGACTTGCCCAAGGTCACAAGGAGTGCCAGTGGGAATTAAACCCTTGATCTTCTGGGTACTAAGCAGTTGCTCTAACCACTAGGCTACTCCTCTCCTAGGCAGCAATTAAGCACATGAAAATATGTGCAAACTAGGCAGCGGTTAGTAAAATTCCCCTCCACAGGCTATACATCAAGGAAGATGCCGGATAATGGATGTAGGTTTGCACTGAGCTAATTGAAATAATAAACTCCATGCTCTTTACGTTTAACAAGACTTCTGTGCGATGAAAGCATATTAAACATGGGCAGAATTAAATTGCAGGTTTTACATCTCTTTCCAAATACTGAGAGTTTCAGAACTATGCAAATACAATGGAACCTTCTAGTGAACTCATAAAAAATTAACTCTGCCATGGGACATAACAGCACATTGCAGTAATATTGTTTCCTCTTAATTTGAGTGTCAAACAAAGTGAGAGAAAGGCCTCAGAAATACATTAGGTATAAAGTGCGCAGTGCGCCCTTATCCAGATGTGATGCACTCTGTGCTGCAATTGCGATTTCTATGCTTTTGCATGTCAATAAATGCAGGATACTGGGAGGAAATATTCATTTTCTGTAATATTTGCATTACAATAATATGTTTCTGCCAGTGAATATATTAAGGAAATACATTCAGTACAACAGTTTTTGACATTAAAATAGATTGTAAATTATCTAGGAAAATTCCTCTACATTAGATGATTCACCATAGTGACATGGTGTCATTGATAAGCATTAGGGTTATAAAGAACACCTAAGAGCCTAGGGTTGGCCAAGAAACGATGATCCATGGAGGATCCTATCGAACCAAAGCTGCAAAAATCCAATCTACGTCCATGACGGAATGCCAAAAAGGCATTGGCCCTTTTCTCTAGATCTTGTCAGATTAGATATTCACAGATTTAGGACTGTGATATGATAAACCTTGTATACAGTACTTAGAACAGATTAAAGACTGTGATAATTTGGATCACCCTTCAGATGCTGGCATGCTTAAGCTGTGATGTGGCTAAATGCCTAGTTCCATCTCAGAGACACCCTAACTCAGTGAAATATGGCCTGCAAGGTGCTTTCAGTAGACTAGAGTTTGGATCTATCTTGGATCATGCCAGTGGGAGAGAAGCTGGAAGCAGTCACAGGTCAAGGAGTTTTCTTATCACTCTACTTGATGCTGGTTCCTTGCACTGCTCTTCACTTAAGCCAGTTCTAATCAAGGTTCCCTCTAAGCAGCTTCGAGCTGCACAGGAGTCCTCCTGCTGTGTAGGTGTGGGGGGAGAGTGCAACTTGATCACACTTTGGAGTCATCAGGGATAGGTAGGTGCAGAGCTGCTTATCCCGCGAGGCCTGCCTGTCCCTCACAATTCCAAAGAGTGATTGCATTGCCCCCCTCCTCTCTCATTGGCGGGAATACCAATGGAGGACTTCTGTGCAGCTTGAATCTGCTCAGTGGGAACATTGGTGTTAATTTCAATATTGCATCTAGATTTTAATTGCATCTCATCAAAGCACATTGAAGGTTAATTTTCAAAGCCATTCACCTTAGTAAATGGTGAGTTAGAGGGTAAATTTATAGCAGGCTGCCTAACGTATGCATTGTTTACTCACAAAGGTTACAGCAGTTTTGAAAGGGAAATTTTGTACACACTTTCCCTTTGAAAATTGTCCCACAGAAAGTACAGACACACATTAGTATACTCAGATTTCCCAGGATGCATTTTAGGAGTATGCACAGATCAACATTCCACATTGCTGCCCATAGGGGGATGTGCTGTGATAGCCTTATGACTAACAGTGCAATACCACAGCACCTTTCCTACTGGTAGCAGCACAGCCAGAGGACTCATGTACAGCTTGCCGAGACCATTGACGCAGCTACATTATTCCCTCCCCAACCCCGTTCTCAGCAAAGACTTTGCTCAGTCTGGATAAAAGCACATATTGAAAGGGACATTTTTATAAAAGCCTATTTCTGCATGTAAAACACAGTTTTACTCACAGGAATGCCTTTTTTCTTATTTTGTAAAGCTTTATTGACAAAACCAAACAACAACAAAAAAGCACAATAGAACTATCTTACCATGTAACAGCCGAACAAGCCTTCCATAATCTCCCAGAATCACCACAGTAAGTGCAACATGTCTGATTTTAGGGAGAACTCATAGTCTGAACCAACATAGTTATAATGGATGTACAGAGAATATTACTGGAGTAAGGGGGAGGGGAGGTCAAGTTTCTTCCTGCCATTTCCTAATCCTCTTGCCTCATCACATTTGCTATTTTTCCCTTCTTATATTCCTTATTAGAGTCCTAGTATTACTAATCATTGTGGAACCTCCTCCTGGTGTGCACATCATAGTTTAAAGCACCATGAACAGAGTTTCTTTAAGGACCTTTATCCATTGCCTCCAAAATGTTAACCTCTCTGTTGTGTAAACTTGCCAAATCATTTTGAACCAGCATGAGATCAAGGGCCTGGTGACTGATTCTTAATTTGGTGTTCTGCAACTAAATAAATGGTCAGTTAACCAATACCTCTCTTCAGGGCCGGATTTACCTTGAGTGAGGCCCTACGCCAACAAAAATTGTGGGCCCCCAGCAGAGGCGGCCCAAGGGGGGTGCGGGGCCTCATTTGCATAAGGGGCCTCATTTGAATAAATATTTGCATAATGTTACCATATACTAACTTTTAGTAAACGTGCCTCTTAATGAGTGTATGGATAAAGAAAGACTAAAAGATTTCTACATTACTATAATCCAGTGCCAACTGCCAGACACATTAGGAACTACTACAAACACTGCCCATTTAGAACCCATAGCAAACCCGCCGTATCCTAACAGCACTACCAGGACTCACAAAGCACCATACTCTACCAATGAAAAGGCAACATTGCAAATATTAAACCAATACATTTCAGAGAACAACAATACATGACCTACTGGGGAAAGAGAACAAGTGGCAATGTCAAATAGAAATTACATAAACAGAATACCTCAGCTCAGTTACACATGCAGAACATAGACCATCACCAAACAAGGAATCACAATTTAGAAACAGGAAGACAATAATTAAATTGGGAATCCCAAAAGCCAAACTTGGAATGTACAACACTGTAGAAATAAAACTATACATTAATTTGCTCTTGTACTAAACAAAGCGCAGACGTTAATGATGCACATTTACCAGAGCTGACATATTCCAATTAATAAATTCAAAATAAAGAGATATTTTTCTACCTTTTGTGCATTTTTTTTCAGCTGCAATTGCTCCAGTCACTTTCTTCTGGTTTCTTCGTGTCTTCTGCTAACTCTCCATCGTCTGCTGTCCATTTGTCCTTTCTTCTCTCTTCTAGTTTTTTTCCATTCTCTCTCTACATCTGCTTTAACATACTAATCTTTCTCCTTTTGCTCTTTCCTCATTCCTATTTCATCCACTCAAATTTTACCCCTCCATCCTCAATCCCCAGTTACTCTCCCAATACCCGGCCAAATGAAGATTTTTATCCCTCCCACACAAAATATTTTTCCCTTCTCCATTTTACTCTTCCAGCCCCATCCCATTCTAATCCTCCCCCAACATCAGCTCCCTTCTAGTTCCAGCCTCACCCAGCATCCATTCCCTTCTAGTCCCTGCATCAGCCCATTTCCAGTCCTAGCCACCCATCAGCCCATTTCCCGTCCTAGCAACCCCCCAACCCAATACCAGTCCTAGCCCCCCATCAACCCACTTACAGTCCTAACCCCCCATCACCCCATTTTCAGTTTAAGCCCCCCTATAACCCATTACCAGTCCTAACCCCCCATCAGCCCACTTCCAGTCCTAACCCCATCAACCCATTTCCAGTCAGCCCCCCATAGCCCATTGCCAGTCCTAACCCCCCCATCAGCCCACAGCCCATTACCAGTCCTAACCCCATCAGCCCACCTCCAGTCTTACCCCCCCAGCCCCTTTCCAGTCCTAGCCCCCCCTTCGCCCATTACCAGACAGCCACCATCAGCCCTCAGCCGATTACGAGTCTAAACCCCCCAAAACCCTATACCAGTTATAACCCCCCCCCAACAGCCCACAGCCCATTACCAGTACTAACCCCATCAGCCCACCTCCAGTCTTAACCCCCCCAGCCCATTTCCAGTCCTAGCCCCCCCATAGCCCATTACCAGACAGCCCCCATCAGCCCACAGCCCATTACCAGTCTTAACCCCCCCAAATCCCATTACCAGTTCTAAACCCCCCCACAACAGCCCTCAGCCAATTAACAGTCCTAACCTCATCAGCCCCCCTCCAGCCTTAACCCCCCCCGCCCATTTCCATGCCCAGCCCAGCCCCCCCAATAGCCCATTACCAGTCATACCCCCCCCCCCCCCCGTCGGCCTAAAGTAAAATTTAATTTAAAAAAAAACCTGCTGGCTGCCACCGCGGGGCCCCCTCTGCTGCCGCGGCAGCATGGACTGACCCGCGGGGGCCCCCTCTGCAAGCTCAATCCGTTGATCCGTCCCTCCCTCCGTGCAGGCTGTGAGAGGCGCGAAGGGAGAGTGTCTCCCTCGGGTCTCTGAGACACTCTCCCTTCGCGTCTCTCACAGCCTGCACGGAGGGAGGGAGGGAGGGACTGAGGGACTGACGGATTGAGCTTGCAGAGGGGGGCCCCCGCGGGTCAGTCCATGCTGCCGCGGCAGCAGAGGGGGCCCCGCGGCGGCAGCCAGCAGGTTTTTTTTTAAATTTTATTTTTAAAAAAAAGCTAACTTGTTCCATTTTTGTGGGCCCTTGCCAGCTGTGGGCCCTACGCCATGGCGTACATGGCGTATAGGTAAATCCGGCCCTGCCTCTCTTAGACCCGTCTTTGTCTAGATTGTGTTCCAATAGATGGGTAGATGGGTTCAATGGCAAATGGCACTGGATGACCTTAAAAATCCCAAAGCATTTCAGATTAGACGACAGGAGCACACTATGCATTGCATGAAGGATCTATTCTCCTCAAATTCATGCCAACAATAGGGGAAGCCTTCCCTTTCATTCTAAACAACCTTCCTGCTGTACAGTATCACTGGTAAAACATTTTATAGCCATCGTCTTGAATAATGACACTGAAGAAGGTTCTTGTTTTCATGTGTTCAAATCTCATAATCCAATAATCTGCTGCTTGAGTAACGCATAGGTCAGTGTCCCATTTTGGTACCGTTTCTGGATGGAGCAGTTAGTGGTACATTTTAGTAATAAGACTTTACTTTCTATGCACCAAAGAATTCGAGTTTCGAAGATAATCAGGTCTCTACTATAACCGGATGCAAAAGGTTCTTTGTAAAAAAAAAATCCTTTAATTGAATACATTTAAAGATAGTGGAATTTCAAACACCAAATCACCTTTGAAATGTTTCATGGTAAGGGACCTCCTCTTTTGGAAAAGTAATGAAGCTCTTTCTCTATTGAGATGGAGTCTCTCCTATTACGAAGAGCAGTGGAGACCCCAGTGGGAGGAACCAGTTACTTTCAGTCTTATAAAGATCATCGCCCATAATTCCAAAGCCAGCCAAATTACCAGAAGTTTCTTCTAAAGTACAACCCCTTTTTCACATTCTCAGGTGACCCCATGTTAGAGCTGTCAGCAGGGAATGTGGCAGATTGTTAAACTCCATCTCTGTCCAGTGCTAGCAAACACACCCTGTGGTCCTTCAAAAGGAATGCCCAATAATAAAGCCAAAAATCTGGCACACCAAACCCCCATCCCTAGTTTTTTTAGCCTCATCAATTGTCTAGCTGCTATTAGACTCTTGCATTGCTAAATGAATGAGCTAATCTTCCAAAAAAGACAGTTGGAATCAGTATAGAAAACACACCAAATTAAATGAGAGCATTAGGCAGGATATGTGTCGTTGTGAATCTATTCTACCAAACTAAAAGATCTAGGTGAGCATTCAGGCCGCCAAACTCAATTTCACTTTACTGAACACAGTATGACATTTCTTCATATGGGGCCCTTACCACTCGATTAGCGGCAAAGCCATCACCCCTTGTGCGTGAAGTGTTGGGGAAGGCCCAGCATGTTCCTAGCAGTTTGTGCACGATTGTGCATGCTAACACGTGGCACCTAATGACATTGATAGATATACTCACGCTACTTTCCCCATTGCCACTGAGCATGTGGCATTGTCCCCACGCTAGCAGCAATGTGTTCTCCATGACCACACTCTGCCCATTTCCCTCTGCCCATGTGCTTTAGCGTGCAGTCGCTGGCATGCTCCCACATTAGCTTTCCTGGCTGCCAGTTTCTGTTGGTTAAATGCTTACCAGAGCCCCGTAATAATTTCTTACGGTCTCCTCTTAGGAGAACAGCTAAATATCTCACGGTGATTGAACACTATTTATGTGAACAACATTCTTGAATTCTGGCTTTGGGAGCTAGTGTCATATACTGCAGTATCACACTTTTAAGGGCCTTTTTACTAACGGGTGTTAGGGTGTTGCACCTAATGCGTCAAAAGTGCCAAAACTATGGCGCCGTAGGTGCAACATCACTGCGTTAATCATTGGGCATTTGGAAAGCATTTCCCGGCAGTTAATATGGAGCACTTTTCCCTAACAGGTACACTTAGCTCCACCTATTGAGGTGGCGTTGGATGAAGCCAGGCTAATCCCACAGGATGCAGTTAGTGTGAGGTGTGAACCCAGTGCTCACCATACCCACTCTCTCCACCAACCTGCCCACTCGTGATCCTAATGCAGGTTTCAGAGTCTCACGTGAACTGCCCCTCCGCTAGCTGGCAACATGTGTGCCAGCTACCTTCAGTGCATGCAGACACCTGCTGCCAGCAAGCACCGTATAGTAAGAGAGCCCCTTAGTTGCGGGGAGCGAGACAATGCCTGTTCCTCACAAGTGAAGACGGGATATCACAGCGCCTCCCCCTACCTGCCGCAGCATGAGCGAAGGACTCCCACGCAGCTTTGCAGGAACATTGGACACAGGTTCTTCATGGTCTTATAATGAATGCAGCAATATTACAATTCAGACATGCACTGGAAGGAGTGAGAATACTGAGGTGCTTTTCCTCTTGCAACTTTTCTTTCAAGAGCACATTAGAGGCAGCATTAGCTTTGGGCTGCAGTAAATTCTTCCAGCAAAGATATTTTTAAGAATTCAGTGGCAGGTTTGCATCTGTAGACCACACAGAGGTCAACCACTACACTCTCAATATATTTCTATTTTGCATTTCCATGATGTAGTTTAACTAATAAAATGATTTTAGAGCTGCCGCAGAGCCATAAAATACAACACAACAGAGAGAAACCTTTCCCAGGTGTTCACAGCATCCCAAGCTGCTCTCTTATATATTCCATATTTATGTAAAAGCAAAATGTATGTCAGCTAGAAAGTAAATTAAGACTCAGGAGAGCACAAGTGATGCAATTCTGCTTTCACCTAAAAACATCTTAAAATTAATTTATTGAAGGACCCCTGGGGTAGAATCCATGTGTCCTGGGTAAGCAGATTAGAAGTGCACAGGTTAGAGGCTCACCAACCTCCCTCGGGAAATATTTAACAGTATGTTTGCTTAATATCTAGCAGCAAGGAGAGTTTATTTATTAATATGCCTGCGGGTTTCCATCTAATACCACCTCCCAAAGATGCACACACAGAGATATCAAATCCAGGCAGAGCCTGAAATGCCCCAGCAACATTCCTAGCTAATAGCGGAGCACATCTAGACAGGAGGGCAGCATAGGGGCTGGTGGCTATTTTGGCCTAACCAACCCCGATAGGGATGTTGCTTTGTTGTCATTTTTATATTTAAATAATATATGAAATTTGCATACAGAGTTTAAAAGCCTCTAGGTAGCAGACTCAGATCCTTAATGTGCAGCAGAAAAGCAAGGCATTTGTAACCATCTACCTGAAGCTTATCTGTTCAATAGAGGATCTGCCTAGGACCCTTCCCAAGTTTTTCTTCTCTGTGGTTTGACACCAGCTTTTTTAGACTTTTCGAAATAGAAATAATGTCTCCATCCTAGTTTGATTCCAAGGCCAGTTTTCACAAGGATTGTTACCTAAATCTTGATGAGGAGAAAGCCTTCTGGAAAAGAAAACCTTTATTCTGTAAACTGGATTAAGTTCTGTTCAGTCAAATCCTAGGACCAGCCCCACCCCTGCAACAAAGAAAGAAACATCCTTTAGAGGAAAAAGTGTGCTTTCTTTCAAATATGGCTATAGACAAAATAGATTATCTTCTGTGAAAAGAATGCTGGATCAGGATCCTGTGGAGAAGCATCTTTTAGGAGAAATGTTCCTAATGCCTCTGCATAAATGTTTGACCGTATCATGTTTTTAGAGACTATTAGCTTGTAGAAACTGTGGAGGAGTCTCTAGGAATGCGCTGAAATTTGATATGGGAGATGACAAATGCTTTCTTGGAAACTTGCTCAATGCATTTTCTACACAGACAAAACACACATTTTTTACAGTGTTTTTAAAGAATCTTTTTGCATGGGATCTTGCAGTAGCAGAGTGCTAAAGAAACTAAAAATAACGGATGCTCTTTCCTTTCTGTTAGTGAACTGTGTTCTCTGTCGATGACATAGAAATGCAGGTTGCAAGACTGGATCACAGTCCTGCACCTCGGTCATAGACCAAGAGGTTGCCCATGGGAGGTGATCCGCTGATAGTGATCCAAAGAGGCAGAAAAAGGTTGATGGCAACACAATAAAGGTGCATAAAAATAATTCATCTTCCATATACAATCCTAGGAGCTGGACAGGAATCAACAGATGACGATTACAGGCTTTGTGATGCGTTAGGAATGAGCGAGTGCAATGGATTTTGATTTTACTATATTGTATTAAAAATTATTTTTAAAGTTTTAATTGCGCATTATGTTTATATTATTATTGTAAATAGTTTTAATAGAATGTTGTATAAAATGGCAAAATAAGCAAATCAATCAAAATAATGAAACAATCCGTAATCTGGATTTCTCTGCACCTCTTTATGATCTCTCGTGTGATCTCTCGTGGGTTTTAGCCTGTGAGGTAATGGACTTTCCTCTATTTTCTGTGGTTCACAAAATGAACTTTTATGTTGACCGTGGACGTCATTCCATAGTGGGAATAGCACAGTGTACTTGCAGGCCAGACGTGTAGGCTGCGATCAGCTCCCCAAGTGAATTCTGTAGCCTACACAACCAGCATGTACACTGCAGTTGTGCAGGGAACCTTGGACGTGGGTGGGATGGGGCAGAGCGAGGGATTGTCCAGCTGCTGGAATGTACAGAGCCCTGTAAGGCCTCTGTATGTTCCCGGCCTCCGATGGACTTTTAACTTATTCCTGGGCACAGGTGGAATAAGGGTTTGGTGGAGCGTCCATTACGCGGTAAACCCTGCTGCCCCCCATGGTGATAGCCGGCTGTGGCCCCTGGGTGCCTGATCTTGCCCATGCTGGCCACCAGCTGCTGATGGACACTGGAGGGCAGGGTCCGCAGGGTCACAGCCGATTCTGTGCAGCTCGGTGGATGCATTGGTGCCATGCCGATGGGGCTCCATGGCACATTTGAAGCACTGCTAGCATGTGGACGGGCAGGAGAGCCCTGTACACCCATATGAAATAGGGTGTCCACCGGCCCATCTATCTCCCCAATTCCACAATCATGGGGGTGTCTAGAACCTGTGGTTGTGGAATTGGGTCTATCTCGGCCCCAGCTAACTTTTGGGTGGACATGGCAGCCATTGGCCTCTGAATGGGGGATGTGTACTAAAGGGTATTAAGCTTTGATTTATTTATTCAAAACAATTTCTGTTCTGCAGAAAATCCTAGGTGGATCACATAAAAACATTCATAAAATTGCAACACTAACAAAACATGATCAAAGAAAACTGCACGGGACTTCCGGTTTAGCCACGGCGGAGGTGAGACGCGTGTAGGAGAGCTCTCCGGGCCGCACATATAAAATACAGGAATAGAGCAGTCCCTCCTGGTCAGTACGAAGGCAGTATAATGCCCAAGGTGGTGAAGGTTAAACCAGGCTCAACTATAAAAGGAGCTATACGCGGCGAAGGCTGGAGGAGAGAAAAAAGCGGCGGGAAGCGTGCGCGCTCAGCCGGCCCCAGTGTCCCCAAGCAGCTCCGAGGAGTCATGAGAGGAAGAGGAAGAGGGCGAGACTCAGGCAGACCTGGTGGCGATACTAAAGGAGATTCTGGAGTCTAAGGAGGAGATTGTAGAGAGAGTATGTAATCGCCTGGAGGAAACATTTGCTGCTATGAGGCAGAGACTGGAGGAAGTGGAGAGCAGAGTAAGCCAGACGGAGGATGCCCAGGCTTCTACCCAACGCGTGGTGAGCTCCCTGCAACAACAAATTAGTTGGCTGCACGCTAAAACTGAGGATATGGAGAATAGGGACCGGCGGTCCAATCTCAGAATCTTCGGGGTACCTGAGGGGGCAGAAGGAGAAAATACTATCAGCTTTGTTAAAGAAATGCTGGTGACATGCTTCCTGAATCCCCGTCAATGCCGCAGTTTGAGATAGAAAGGGCTCACAGAGAGCTGAGGCCCATGCCTGAGAAGTCGGCTAATCCACGTGCTCTCATAGTGAAACTTCTTTGTTTCCAGGATAGAGAACACGTGATTAAAGCGGCTAGGAGGTCAAAATGTGTGCAGTACAGAGACTGGAAAGTGTATGTATTCCCGGACTTGGCTTCAGAAACAGTGAAAAGAAGGAAGGATCTGCTAAAACTGAAGGACTATTTGGCTAAAAAGGGGATACAGATCGCGATTTGGTATCCGGCTATGATTACAATGTTGGTGAATGGAACGAGAAAGTTCTTCAACTCGAGAGAGATGCTGGAGAAATTCTTAAAGTCACAGAAGGGGATGGCAACGGAGAGAAGAGAGATCTCCAATGGAGTCAACAGCCGAGATCTGGAGGAAGGGAGTGAAGGTGCGCTGCAGACTCCCAGGGAGTGAATGGACATTAATTGGACTAACCGGGAACTGTTGGAGGGTGAGGGATGGGAGTGCCGGGGGAAGAGGTGCCCTATGGGGGGTTTAAGGGGGAGGAGGGGAGCCAGCAATTGGGGAGAGGTAATAGGGGGGAGAGAGGAGGTAATAGAGACAGTAGGCTTAATGCGGAGACCTGAAGGGTGGGATCTGGTGGTGGGGGGGAATACAAATGGGGAGAGGTGTGCAGATGGAGGGCGGAGAAAAGGGGTGGAGAAGGGCTAATGGAAGTCAGAAATCAACAAAATTGTGAAGAGAGGGAAAAGGAGGAGCAAGTTGTTTGGAAATGTTTGTTACAGCTTGAAAATGATTTATTTGTGCTTGTGCTGCCAAAGATCCAGCGGGTGGGGGAAGGGAGAGGGAAATGGAAGGGAAAAGAGCAATGTCTATAACGGGGGGATATAAGATTGCATCCTTTAATTATAAGGGGGATTAATAGCCCGATTAAGCAGAAGAGGATTCTCTCACAGTTGAATAGGAATAAGGTGGATGTTGCTATGCTGCAAGAGACACATTTGATTAAGGAGGAACAGGAGAAATTAAAAGCCCAGGGGTTTGAGCAGGTGTTCGGAGCACCGTACAATTCCAAAAAGAGAGGGGTGGTGATCCTGGTGCATAAGAGGGTGAAATTTATTCCCTATAAGTCGGGAGGGGATGCAATGGGGAGGGTGGTGTGGGTGGTGGGGAGGGTGGATCGGAGGAAGGTGTCGCTGCTGAATTTATATGCTCCTAATGGGCAGAAGGGAGCCTTTTTTGGGAGGGCCCTGCAGGATTTTGAGGAGCAGGCAAAGGGGGAATGGATCATCGGTGGGATATGAACTGTGTGGTGGGACCTAAGGATAGGTCCAATTACCAGAAGGGAAAGCATTGGCGGGAGGGGAAAGAACTAGGGAAATCTATGGAGACTTTTGATCTGGTGGATATTTGGAGATGGGAGAACCCTGGAGGGCAGGGGTACACGTGTCATGTGCCCAGACAAGGGACCTATTCTAGGATAGATATGTTTTTAGGGAAGAAAGGACAATTGGGAGTGCTGGTAAATATAAAACTTCATCCTGTCCTGTTGTCAGACCATGGGATGATCATGGGGGAATGGTGCCCGAAAGGGAGAGAGGAGGGAGGGAAAAGGGGGGTGTGGCGGGGGAGAATATAACCCTGATCCAGTCAGAGGAGGGGAAGGTTAAGATTAGGAAGGCATGGAAGGAGTATCTGGCTTGGAATGATAATGGGGAGGTATCGGATGCTACGGTATGGGATAGTGGGAAGGCGCATATGAGAGGGATAATGATACAACTAGGGAGCCAAAAGAAAAAGGAGAGAGAGGAAATGAGGCGGAAGCTGATGAAAGAACTGGAAGAGGCGCAGGGAGAACATAGTCGTACGGGTACTAAGGCTTCTCAACAATTGGTAACCCGTATTAGAGCAAAAATCAATGCCTTGGATATGGAGGAGCTGGAGAAGTTGATGAGGGCGTCCAAGAGGAATTTTATGGAGGGAGGGAATAAGGCGGGTAAGTTGCTAGTGCGGCAGATACAAAAAAGGAGAGAAAGCAGGATTGTGACGGAGATACAAAGAGAGGGGGGAAAGAAAGTGGTGGAAAACCAAGGCATATGTAAGGCATTTCGGCAATTTTACAAGCTGTTGTATACAGGACAAGAAGGGGTTAACCGGGAGAAGATAGGGGATTACTTAGATGGGATCAAAATTCCGAGGGTAGGGGAGGATACGGCACAGTGGCTAGGGCGGCCTATTGAGGTAGAGGAGATATTAAGGGAAATTAAGAGGCTCTCAAAGGGCAAAGCAGCAGGGGAGGATGGATTCCAAGCAAAGTACTACCATATGATGCGAGAGGAGGTTGCCCCGTTCCTGGCTAGGTTTTTTACTGGTTTCATGCGGGGGGGATTAATGCCGACTTCGATGGCGCAGGTTAATATTGTAGTACTCCCTAAGGAAGGAAGAGCCCCGGGTAGGTGTGAAAACTATAGGCCGATAGCATTGATTAATTGTGACGCAAAATTATATGCGAAAGTCTTGGCGAGTAGGCTGGAGGGGATTTTGCCAGATCTGATTTATCCTGACCAAACAGGTTTTATTAAAGGAAGGGTAATAACAGATAACGTAAGGAGGGCTGTGGGGCTCCTTCATTATGTTAGGGCGGAACAGATACCCACGGTTTGTGTAGCACTCAACGCCGAAAAGGCGTTCGACAGGGTGGAGTGGGAGGTTTTGTTTGCAGTGATGGACAGAATGGGATTAGGAGAAGGATATCTACAGGGGGTGAGGGCACTATATAGACACCCGGTGGCAAGGATACTGGTGAATGGCCAGTGCTCCGAGTGGTTTGATCTACACAGGGGAACGAGATAGGGCTGTCCTCTGTCGCCTCTGCTATTTGCGATAGTGATAGAGGCGTTAGCCATACGAATTAGGGCACAAAAGGAAATTAGATCGGTTAATATAGGGCATAGTGAGCATAAGATACTGTTGTATGCCGACGACACACTGATATTTATGACTAAACCGGGGGAGTCACTCCCAGTGTTAGTAGAAGAGCTGGAAAGGTTCTCCGCCGTATCAGGATTCAAGGTGAATATGACAAAAATGGAAGCCCTGGCATTTAGGGGGGTTAAAAAAGGAGGGGATTGAGAATTTTCCTTTCAAGTGGGCCTCAGGGAGTATCAAGTACTTGGGGGTCCGTATCTCAGAAGATCCTGGGAGGCTATACAAGCTCAATTACAAGCCAACAGTGGGACAAGTTAGTGCACAGCTGGAGGGTTGGAAGACATTGCAATTGAGCTGGATGGGCCGGATGGAGGTAATTAAGATGAGCGTGGTCCCGAAGTTTTTGTTTTTGTTCTCACAGCTGCCCATTAGGATCCCAGGGAGCATTATTAGGAAATGGGAGGCTAAATTGGCGAGATTTGTGTGGGGTGGGAAACGGCCAAAGATCAAATTGAGTAGGATCTTGTTGTCTAAAGCTCAGGGACGGGTTCGGTTCCCCTCCTTGAGGTGGTATTATCAGGCGTGTGTTGTAAGAGCGTGGAGAGACCACTACCGCAGAGGGAAAGAGGCGGCGTGGGTGGACCTGGAAAGAACAATAATGGGGTCCCCATCCCTATCTCACTGGTTGGGGGAAGGGGGGAATAAGAGAACAGGGATGCAGGGGAAGGAACATCCTTTACGCGCAGCTATGTTGGGGATTAGCAAACAAGGGAAAGTAAAGGGATGGTTTCCAAGCCCACTGTCGTCATGGTCCAGGGTGAGGGACTACTTTCCTTTCGAAAACATGGATTGGCTCCAGAGGGGCAGGCGAATGGGAGAAGGGCGTCTAGATAGCTTTGCGGACTTTATAGACAAAGGGGTGGTATGTGCGCATAGTGAGCTGGAGAGAAGAGTCCAGGGAAAAATTCCTTTTTACCAATATTTCCAAATTAGCCATTTTATTAACACGGGGGAGAATAAAAGGTTATTAGCTCGGCCCTGCACCCCAATGGAATTAGCATTATACCAGGGCAATAAGGAAAAGGGTATTATCTCAAAGGTGTATAAGGTGATGTTGAGCGAAGAGGAAGATAGAGATAAGCAGGCCCACAGGGACAAATGGCATAAGTGGCTGGGAGAGGAGCTGGATGATGATAGGTGGAGGAAGATACATGAAGCTATATATAAGGTCACAGCGGTGACCTCCTGGCGGCAAACGCAGTTACAAATTGTCCATTGGGCATATGTTACTCCGGGCCAGTTGTCTCTTGCAGGGTGGCAACAATCAGTGGGGTGCTGGCGAGGGTGCGGAGAAGTAGGGAACTTTTTCCACATGTGGTGGGGGTGCCGGGTCATTCAGTGGTATTGGAGGGTGGTGCAGGAGGACGTAGAAGGAGGAAAGCGGGGGGGGGGGGGGGTACGGGAAAGGACCACCTTTCCAGTGGCCCGAGGGAATTTTTACTGGGGTCTGGGGAATGGGAGGGAGCGGGAAAGTGGGAAAAGGTGCTAGAAGAGAAGCTAAAATTGGCTGCGAGAGTGGCGATTGCCTGGAACTGGAAGTCAGGGGGGGCCTACGGAGGAGGACTGGTATCGGAAAATTGAGGAGGCAGTTAAGTTTGATCGGTTAACGTATAGGTTGAGGGGAAAGGAATGGCTATTTCACAAAATATGGGAACCGTATTTGAAAGGACAGGGGGGAGGGGTGGGCAAGAACTGAGGGAGCGTAGTTGGGTCGGAGGTTGCACTGGCACAAAGTTGAAAGTTGTAAGTTATGAGTTGTAAATTATAAGTTGTAAGCTATATGATGTGGATTGGGAATTGATAAGACCTGTTGGTTAAACGGGTGGACGGGATGGAGGAGAGGGGAATGGAAGGGAAGAAAGCAGAGCAATGGAAGGGGACAAGAGGGAGGGGCTAACAGGCATGGTATAAAATGGGGAGGAATAAGAAAAATTTGCTTAAGAGGGAAATAATGTGTGGAAGTTATGGTTCTGGGGACTTAGGGGTAGTTGGCATCGTCAATGATGTGAATGTATACTGTTTCCCTGTCTTTCACAAAGCTTAATAAAATATGGTTATAAAAAAAAAAAAAAAAAAGAGAAAGCTGCAAAGCTGCAAAATGGACTATCCACTTTTATGATGTTATCATAAGGAAAGCCTGCTGAAATATTAGTTTATGCCAGAATAACAGTAGTTCAGACACAGAGCGCAATTCTTTTGGAAGAGAGTGCCAAATAATTGGAGCACTTATGGAGAAAATGCTAGTGAGGAGTGTTTGAAGGGGTACTTTCCGGAATGATGGTGCGTCTGGAAGGTGAGCATCTTGAGAATGAAGTGATCTTGGAGGGCAATAAACCGCAAAAGAGCTGAAAGACTCAATGGAGCCAGATGATGAAGACATTTGAATATAATTATAATTTTGTACAAAATGCAAAATTTAAGAGGCAGCCAATGCAAGTTGTATAATTGCTGTAAGATATCCTCAGAGCATTTGCAACCAGTCAGTAAACAGACCATAGCATTCTGGACAGATTGTAAAGGCCGAAGAGTGGAGGTTGGAAGACCTAGCAAAAGACTATTGCAGTAGTCTAAGGAGGACAGCACTAAAGTTTGAAGTACAGAACAAAAATTACCAGCAGACAAGTATGGCTTCAATCTCCTTTTTCACTCAAACTCAGGAATTCTTTACCAGAGGATGTAGTAAGAGCTATTGGTGTAGCTGGTTTTAAAAGAGGGTTGGATAAGTTCCTGGAGGAAAAGTCCATAAACCATAATTAAATAGGACCAGGGACATCCACTACTTACCCCTGGGATAAGCAGCATGGAATCTGTCTATCTTTTTGGGAGTCTGGCAGGTATTTATGGTGTAGATTGGCTGCTGTTGGATACTGGGCTTGATGGACCTTTGGAATAACCCAGTATGGCATCTCTTATGTTCGTATGTGTACAAGTCTTAAGCAGATAATAAGGGGGTCCGGGTCCAAAGGCTGCCTCAAAGAGGTAGATTTTTAGCCTGGAATTCAAGAATAGCATAGATGCAGTCTGACATTCTGACTCAGGTAGTGTGTTCCAGGCATACTGCACAGCAAGGTGGAATGAATGGCATCACTGGGCATAAGAATATAAGATATGCCATGCAAGGTCCATCAAGCCCAGTATCCTGCTTCCAACAGTGGCCAATCTAGGTCATATGTACCTAGCAGTTTCCCCAAAAGACACAGGTACCACATAGCTTGCATTGGGGCAAGCAGTGGATTTCCTGGGTCCCCTTTAATAATGGTTTATGGACCTTTCCTCCAGAAACTTGCCCAAACCTTTTTTTTCTTTTTTTTTAAATATATTCATTAATATAAGGTAAATGACAAAAAAGAAAAACAAAAAAGAGCATACATTATATAATCACCCAAACACGTATGTCAAAAACTAGTCCACATCAAGGAGGGTATGGATTAAATGAGGAAATAAAACCTAAATGGACCCGAATATAAACACAGAGCTCCTAATTCTAGCAAAGAGCCAAGAAACTAATCACGAAATTCCCTAAGTCTTACTGTCTAAAAAAGTCACCAAATTCTCCACTTCAAAAAATACATATAATCTTTTACCCTGAAACCAAATATGACACTAAAAGGAAATTTAAGGTAAAAAGATGCTCCCAGGGCTAAAACCCATGGACGCAATTCCAAAAAGGCCTTACTTCACTTTTGAGTTGCCCGGGAGACATCAGGAAACATTTGTATTACTTGACCACAAAATTTCTCATTCTTTTTAGAAAAATATGCACGCATCACTTTATCCTTATCCATCTCAGATAAAAATGTTACCAATAATGTAGCTCTTGACGGAATATCCTCACTCTCTGATTCAATAAAGTGTGAAATATCTAAAGAAGAGGAGACTAAGCAATCAAAAGGAGCACCAGTCTCCCCTACTTCCCCTCCCATATCTATCTTACCCTTGGGAATATAATAAATTTTAGAAACATTAAATGATTCAGCTTTAACAAACAATAATACCTCCTTAAGATATTTTCCAAAGAGTATCATAGGAGACAAGTAATGCGTTTGAGGAAAATTTAACAAACAAAGATTTTTAGACCTCAAAATGTTCTCCAAAAACTCAACTTGTCGATGTAAAACAAATGAGTCCTGAGAGAATTTATACAAGCTGCCCTATGAGAAGAGTCCTTTGACTCCTGCACTACCGTCCACTTTTCCAACGAAGCGATTCTAGTTTCATGGTCCGATAATTTCACAAACCGTTTCCTTAGAGAAATCAGAAAATTTCTTTAAAGAGTATCCAAGAGCCAACTCCATCCGAGACACAATTGCCCATATATCCTTCAGAGAAACATCCTCTGGCGGTGCCTGAGTTTCCCCAATTGTAGAAAAAATAATTACTGAGGGCAAGGACTGAGTTAAATTTGAAGTGGAATCAATTTTCAAAAACGTAGCTGGCAATAAGACTGAGCCGGGGTCGGCCTAATCCACATCCACCTGTGAAGAGGCCTCCCCGGACATATGCTTAAGCTCCAAGCAGGGCGGAGACACACCCGAATCGCTAGAAGACACAGATGAAGAAATACTCACTCCCAACACATGTGAACCACAGTCCTTCGATGACTGGGCTGGAGGAGAGAGATCACTCACTCGAACGTGAGCATCCATTGGTCCGACAACCTTAACAGCCTTCATTTGAACAACAGGTGGGTATTTCTTTTTCCTTTTCCCCATCACAGGGATTGCTTCTCACACCTATGTGCACCGAAGGGGTGCCAAAGGGGCGTTGCCTGCCCCTTTGGTCACGCCCCTTCGGTGCACGCCCCCAAGGGACGCCCGCGACCGCGTCCCATGGTAGGGCTGTGGATTTTATAGCCCTCAGCTACACTGCAGGTGATCAATCAGTATGGCAGCTGACTTCGGGAACCACTCAGGAAGAACATCAAAGGTAAAGTAAGAAATCCAAAACGCCTCCTGTCCAAACCTTTTTTAAACCAGCTACACTAACAGCTTTTACTACATTCTCCGGTAACGAATTCCAGAGTTTGATTACACATTGAGTGAAGAAATATTTTCTCTTATTAGTCTTAATTAGGTTACCCTGTAGCTTCATTGCATGTCCACTAGTCTTTCTATATTCTGATGATGTAAACAATCGATCTACGTTTACCAGATCCATTCCATTCATTGATTTATAGACCTTTACCATATCTCTCCTCGGCCGTCTTTTTTCCTGGTTGAAAAGCACTAACCTTTTTAGTTTCTCTTCACAGGGGTATCCTTCCATCCTCTATCATTTTGGTGGCTCTTCTCTGAACCTTTTCTAATAACGCTATATCCTTTATAAGATTCCTAGAATTCTATTTGCTTTCTTGGCTGCCACTGCACACTGGGTGGAGGGTTTTAACATGTTACCCACGATGATGCCTAAATCTTTTTCCTTGGTGGTGATTCCTAATGTGGAACCTTGCATCCTGTAACCATAGTTTGGATTGTTCTTTCCTAAGTGCATAACTTTGCACTTGTCCACATTAAATTTCATCTGCCATTTGGATGCCCAGTCTTCCAATTTATTAAGGTCCTCTTGCAATTTTTCACAATCCTCATGGGTTTTAACAACATTAAATAATTTTGTGTCATCTGAAAATTTGATTACCTCACTCATCGCAGGTCATTTACTAATATGTTAAAAAGCAATGGACCCAGCACAGATCCCTGGGGTACTCCATTATTCACCTTTCTCCATTGGTAAAATTGGCCATTTAGCCCTACCCTCTACTTTCTTTTAACTAGTTCCTGATCCACAATAGTATACTGCCTCCTATCCCATGACTTTTTAATTTCGCCAAGAGTCTGTCATGACGGACCTTGTCAAAGGCTTTCTGAAAATCCACATACACTATATCAACCAACTCACCTTTGTCTATATGTTTAATTACACCTTCAAAAAAAACATATCAGATTAGTAATACAAGACCTTCCTTGGCTAAAGCCATGTTGGCTGTCTCCCATTAAGCCATGACTATCTACATGTTCAGTAATTTTTTTCTTTATAATGGTTTCTACCATTTTTTCCAGTATTGACGTCAGTCTCACAAGTCTGTAGTTTCCCGGATCACCCCTAGAACCCTTTTTAAAAATTGGCATTACATTGGCCATCCTCCAATCTTCAGGTATTACAGATGATTTTAGTGATAGTTCACAGATTACTAATAGTAGGTTTGCAATCTCATATTTCAGTTCTTGGAACACCCTTGGATGTATACCATCCAGTCCAGGTGATTTGCTACTCTTCAGTTTATCAAATAGTTGTAATACATCTTCTCGGTTTATCGATATTTCTTTCAGTTCTTCTGCAGTATCACCTTTATCCCTATGTCTTCCTCAGTAAAGACTGAAGCAAAGAATTCATCAGTCTTTCCGCTTTGGCCTTGTCCCCTTTTAGTGCCCCTTTTACCCCTCTATCTTCTAATGGTCCAACTGACTCTCTCACAGGGTTTTTGCTATGAATGTACTTGAAAGCGTCTTTATTATGCATTTTTGCTTCCACAGCAAGCTTCTGTGCAAGCAAGATCTAGGTGTTAACATAAACATTATGGGGATTATTTCAGAAGCTTTGTTTGTGCTTTGGAGGTCTGAAAACAGGCTTAGAGATGTACAAATCCATTTTAGAAGCCGACTCTGGGGATGTCCCCCTTGAGGACGTCTGAATCTGAACAGGGGTGTAGAAAAGGCATGGTGAAGGCTTTCCTGGGAACCTGGAGGCATTTTCAGGGCATTCCCAGGGACCAGGATGTCCCATGTCTGTTTCACCCCAGACCTACTTCAAGGAACAAATAGCGACAAATGTAGTCTGTAAAGTGATTGTTTTAGCTGAAAAACATCCAGAGGGTGTAGAGAAGAAAGCACTCGATTATCCCTAGTACTCCACATGTCAACGATAGCAGCAGAAGGACTGAACCTTGGCTGTCCTGGTCTATACTCTAACCATTCAACTATCCTAAACTTGTGGGTTCTGTAATACCGCTAGGTAGACGCCCCTCGCACGTCCAGGTTTGTGAAATCATGTCTGCACCTGGACGTACCTGCATTTTTTGCAGACGTTCTGACTTAGATGTCCCAGAATGCACTTGGATGGATCTATCTCTGTCTCTTTCTTTCTCTTAAGGTGCCTTTGCTGTGTTTATCTATGTTTCAAGGTGCTTTGGAGGAAAGTGTGATATTGAGCTCTATGAAAAGAGGAAAATTGGAAAGTGCAGTGTTAAAATTAAATAGAGCATCCTTTAATTTCAGATTCATTAAACTGAATTCTATAAATATGCCTTCCACCCCTAAACCCCAGGAGGACATGCTATAAATGAATGAATAAATGATGTCTTTAAATTTATAGGCAAAATTATAAAGTTCACCTACAAGAAAAATGTCCAACTTCTCATAAGAAGCTAAGCATTTTTAATAAAATCATATATCTCACTTGTCAAGTGCCTGTCTGATTTGAATCATCCAGGTTTTCTTTATTATCTTATCATATATCTATCTGTTGTTGGTATTTGTTCTTTATGGTTTGATGAATTTGCTGCACTCTAGACCTATCTGGTGTTTTGTCATAAACTGATTCCCACCATATAGGCCAACATGGTGCTTTCTTTGAGGATTAAACTAAAATGGAAATATCAACACATCCCAGTATGACCAAGAGGTGAATCAATTAATACATGTTCTGAGAAACTAGGGAATAGAGCCCCCCTTGGTCTTTGCTTGCTGGTTTGTGCTTAGTCAGCAGGTGGAAGTCTGGGCTGCCCTCTTCTAGGTCTAGTTAGGGTGTAGAATAGGATTTTCCAAGATGTGATCCTGGAGCTCTTAATGGGCTGCAAAGAACTTGCCAGTGAGTCATGAAATGAAATGAAACTCTCTTAGGAAAATTATGAGTGTGCGGCGGGGCAATCTGATGAACTGCAACAGCTGAACTGGGAATTTACTACCCCCCTCAATTCGCAATATCAAGTCAACCACAGACTGTCGCAAACTAAAGACCCATCTCTTCCTGGGACACTTTGTGGATGGACACTCACCAATTACTGTACAGAACATCCACTCCCATAAAGCCTCCACTACCTTTCACACTCTCAACCCCTATTTCCCTTTGTACATGGTTTTTACATATGCTTTTGAGCAAATGTGTTGAGCTTTAAAAATTCTCTTCATTCCGTTTATATTTGTAATGTTCTTAATGTTTATTGTCAATTGTTCTTAATGTTCCTTCATCTGTAAACTCAGTTCCATGTAAACCGTTTTGACTTGTAGAAAAATGGTATATCAAAATGTGTTAAATAAATAAATAAAGGCGACGGATGCAACTTGGCCAATTGGAAAAACACAGAACAGATTTTTGGAAAAAAAAGATTTTCTTTTGGAAAGTTCATGTGCCCTTTGAAATGAACACAGACATTCTGAAAGGGTCAGGTCGATATTCAAGAGCACATCGGCGGTCAACAATACCTGCAGCTTTGCCAGTTTTATTTGGAAAAGGGCCAAAGTTACACATTTAGAAAAGGGATATGATTTAGGGTAGAGCTGGACAGACAAAAACCTTCTGTGTTCAATTGCAAAATCCAGCCACTAAAGAAGTAATTTTTTAAAGCCTTTTCCTGCTTTACACGCAGATTACACGCAGTTTGGGTGTAGCAGAGGCACAGTGTGAGGTGCTTGTGTAAGTTATAAAATACTTGTGTATATGCATAGAGCGGACACAGATTTACACCTCTTTCAGAGCAGGTTGAATTTCTGCATTAAATGTTGTGTACTGTTAGGTTTGGCTCTGGGAGATGATTTTGCCTTTATAAATTGGACTTCAAATAGATGCCCTTTTTGGACATCTCACATAGACATCCTCAGAGTTGGCCCAATCATTAGGCAAGAGTAGACCGTCACCTACGGTAGCAAAGAGCAGCAGACCAAAGTAAAGCAATTGATTCTGACAGACAGACTCAGAGCGGACAGCACATTTGTTTACCTGCAAGGGCAGTGGCTCACTCATAACATACAAAGCAAAGGTTTTTGATGTCCAATGCATTTTGACAGGAATGTGGAAGGGGTGGTGTTGGGATGATCATGTCTGATGAGTTTAATTATCAAAATCTTGAGGCAGGGCTTAAAGCTGAAGGTTCACCTAAGGCGCCCAGCATCCTTCCACTGGTCCTGGGTCAAACCTTAAAATGAACCAAGGCGGTCAACACCGACTGCCATGGTTAAAATTATTCTGGATATTCATCATTGGTACTACTATTACTGCTACTAATCATTTGTATAGCGTTACAAGGCATACGTAGTGCTGCACATACAGGTGTAAGACACAGACCCTGCTCATCAGAGCTTACAGTCTAATCAAGACAAAACACATAGAGCGTGTTTCCATAACGTGCACGTCTGGCCCATGGACATGTCTAAATTAAAAGCAGGCCAAGTGTTAAACTAATTCCGCATCTACAGGTCTAGACGTGCCCGTGAGTCTGGAATCTGGGAAGTAGATGTGTTCGGCGCGTCATGGGCAAAGTGCTATTCAGCTGGCCCGTGCATATATCCAGCATAGGTATGGGCCAAGTGAAATAATGTCCTCCGTCAATATTACCAGACATAGGTAAATGTTTTGGACGTCCCTGCGCCCAACGTATTCTGAAAAGTTGTATGTTTCGGATTCTGCTTGTCTCTGTGATGTACCCGTGGATGCCACACCCCTCGGGAAAAATGTGCATCTCCTAAACTGCTATTCACATTGACAGTAGTGTGCTGATGCAAACCAGACATAAATACCAATGAGAAATGACTGCTGCTGCAACCTAGACCATATACCAGTCCTCTACAGACCCTGAAAAGTGCGAGGTAATCCCAGTGCACCCTAATATGGTATAAGAGAATGTAAATATGAACATGTATGTCAGGATATACCTTGCATCAAAAGTCACTTGGCATTAGGAACTGACCCCAGCGATTCCTGCCTTGGTCTTCTCCACAAACACACTTTAAACTACTCAGGATGGACCCTTACTAAGTGCACAAAACCCCAAACTAACATTGCAGTTCTCCAAAGGATGCATGATATTGCTGAGCAACAAATGTCTGCCCTTTTTATGCCTATGGCCTATAAGTGCACTCATTCTGCTGCCCGCACTACCTTTCTCTCTTATCTCTCCCTACACCCTCCTCGGGAACTCCGCTCTTCTGGTAGATCACTTCTATCTGTGCCCTTCTCTATTGCTAAATCCAGATGTTGCTTCTTTCATTCTGCTGCTTCTTATGCCTGGAACAAACTACCTGAGGCTGTACATCAGGCTTCTTCTCTGGCCCTTCTCAAATCCAGGCCGAGCGCGCACCTCTTCATTGCCGCTTTTGGATCTGATCTGCCTAAGCTCCCTTGTGTTTCCTTACCATCCCCCTAAATGTATCCTGTCCACAGCTGCTGTGTTGTCTGTCTTGACTAGATTGTAGACAAGCAGTGGATTTCCCGGGTCCTCTTTAATAATGGTTTATGGACCTTTCCTCCAGGAACTTGTCCAAACCTTTTTTAAACCCAGCTACACTAACAGCTTTTACTACATCCTCCCTGACCCGTCTTTATGGGTTGGTACTATGGCACTGTGCCAGGGGCCCCGTGCATCTAAGGGGTTCCACACGCTCCAGCAGCTGCTTGTTGTAATGTTTTAGTTTTATAAGTCCTTTTTATGTTTAATACATTTAAAGTTAAATTTTTTTATTATTTTATTTCTTTACTTATTCTAGTTTCAATTTATTTTTTTACATTTTTATTTTACACTCAAAGTTTTTTAAAGTTATTTTTAAAATGTTTTGGTCCTTCGTTCGGCTTGTTTGGTGTTCCTGTAGACCGGGAACCAGGCTATCATAATCTACTTCCGGTTTAACTTCTAAACACTGAGAGATGCTGACACCTCACCTGACAGCGTAACATTTAATTTAAATAATATGAAATAGTATTAAACTACAAAGAAGTCTGAAGATCTGATATGTTATATAATATAATATACATGTTTGATTTTCTTTGTAATGTAAATGTAATGTAAACACAAGTTTTGTCACGGTCATCTGCTATTACTAAGTTTTGCTGGTTTAATTTAACCGTGTCTGTGTGGTTAGTTTTACTGGTTACCGTAATATTAACTTGCTTATATAATTTATATTACAGATTATATAACAAAACTACAGTTAATATAACGGCATGACTTCAAGGGAGCCCAACATAAACTGCAAGTATAAGTCCGGTTGGCAAAAACGCCATGAACAGGCGCAGCAGGATGCTGCCACTATAACTGGAACGCGGTCGATTATGACGTACTTTGGGCAGACAACTCAGCCCTGCATGACCGCTCCAGCTCAGGAGGCTGAGGTAGGAGTAGATGTCGAAGCTTCAATGACTGCAACCACTAATGTAAATGAGACAGCAGTTAAAACTGAAGAGAAAATGGAAGTGGATTGTCCGCCATTCCAGCAGGGTTAAGCCGCTGCAACGGACGTTACCGAGTTTCTAGAACGTGATGATGTTCCAGTTCGGTGTCTGTCTGCTGTCTGCTACTCTACAGACCTTGGCGAATGGCCCGTCGAGATTGTCAACGACATGCGCGCGTACTAGGTGACAGCAGGTAGTGCGCAATGTGTCCACTGAGACTCTGATTTCATTCCAACCAGAACTGTCTATGCAGCCAATGGAAAACAAAGGAAATGCTCTCGTGACCTGTTCAAAACAACTCATCTGCGGTCGAAGGAACCTATCGATCATGACTGACTTTGCTATTCACCATCTAAGCTTCGTCTATTTTGCTTTCCATGCAAGCTAATGTCACCAGAAGTTGTAGCCTTTGGCACAAAAGGTTTTTGCAACTGGAAGCATACGAAGCAACAAATCATGGAGCAAGAGGTCAGCTCTACTCATCAAGCATCCGTAATTAAACTGCTAACGCGACGTGACACAGCAAAACGTGTTGATCAGGCACTAGTAAAGCAACGTGACAAACAACGTGAGTATTGGCGTGCTGTTCTCGAGCGTTGTTTGAAACTATTTCCTTTTTATCTGAACGTGGCCTGGCCTTTAAAGGTGACAACCAGATCATTGACTCTGCCCATAATGGAAATGATTTCGGAATCCTTGAACTTATATCAAAATTTGATCCCTTCATGGCGCAACACCTGCAGATGCATACTAACAAGGGAAAAGGACACACTTCATACCTGTCTGCCAACATCTGCAATCAACTAATTCAGCTGATTGGCCAGTCAGTTGTCGATCGGATTAAAGCCGAAGTTCAGTCTGCCAAGTACTTCTCAATCTCAGTTGATTCGACACCTGATATAACACACCAGGATCAGCTGACAGTGATTATTCGTTACGTGTTGCCATCTGGCCCTGTTGAGTGGTTCCTTACATTTCTACCTCAGCAAGGTCACAAAGGTGAACAGCTTGCAGATAGCTTGCTTCAGTTTCTGCTACAGTTTGGGGATCAACATTGACAATTGTCGAGGACAGTCGTATGATAACACCAGCAACATGAGCGGCAAATACAGAGGTATGCAGGCTCTTATACGGCAGGTAAATCCTCATGCCGCCTACATACCCTGTGCAGGGCATTCCTTGAACCTCGTTGGTCAGTGCGCAGCAGCCTGTTATGCCGATGCCGTATCATTCTTTGACTTTGTCCAAGAGCTGTACGTGTTTTTTGCTGGTTCAACAGCATGCTGGGCCATCCTCAAGGACAAGCTGGAACAGACTGCAGACTGGCTAACACTAAAGAGACTGTCCGACACACGGTGGTCAGCATGATTTGATGTGGCAAATGCTCTGGTGAGGGACTATGATTAGACTGTGAAGCTCTGGAGGACATTATAGATGACAAAGTGGGCGAGCACAAGACAGAGACGTGTCAAGGAGCCAGAGGATTACACGATCTAATGCAGTGCCTTGAGATGGGCATAATGGCTGCTTTCTGGCAGAAGGTTCTCGCAAGATTCCAAGCGAACAGCATGTCGTTGCAGTCAGCTGATCAAAACTTGAATTCTGTTGCTGCAATTTATGACTCACTGGAGATGTACGTCCAAAGCCTTCGCGAACAGTTCGACCACTTTGAAGCACACGGCAAAGACCTGTCACGCTGTGAAAACTATCGGGCTGATCTCAGCAAGCGAGTACGCAGACGAAATCGCACATATGACGAATCTGGCGCGGACACTGAGATTCAGTTAAAAACCACGTGATAAATTCCATACTGACACATTCATCGTTATCATCGACAGCCTTGCTGCTGCACTGTCGAAGCGCAAGGAAGCATATGCTGAATTTGCCGACCGATTTGTATTCTTGCCTAAAATTTCATCACTTTCTGATGCAGAAATTTGTGAAGATGCAAGCAAATTAGTTAATCGCTATGCCTCCAATCTGCAGCCTGAACTGGTGGAAGAGTTAGTACAATTTAAGGCAGCTCTGCAAACAAAGTTGGGAAAGGAAGCATTGCAGGCATCAGAGTCGGACGACCTGGAGGAAGATGAGAATGACGATCCTACAATCTGCAGCAAGATCGAAATTCACTTTCATCGCTTCATTGTTGATAATGGCCTCCATAGCACGTTTGCGAACACAGAGATTGTGCAGCGCATTTTCCTCTGCCTCATGGTGACGAACTGCTCAGGTGAGCGGTCATTCAGCAAGCTGAAGCTACGAATCATCTCAGATCAACGATGTCGCACGAGTGTCTGAACATGCTTAGCTTGTTGAGTATTGAGCAGGACCTTCTGAGAGAAGTTGACTCTGAGTGCATTATCCGTGACTTTGCATTAACACATGTTCGAACTTCGACATGTTGATACTTAGCTAACTGTCAGCAGTCAGCACGTGGAATGTGCATTAATGCATTGCATTGTTAGAATGCTTGAAATTGTAAATTTCCATTTCGATTGTTAAGTGTTTGACAGGCTGACAGCTGTTTGTGAATTGTGATGTGGACATATGATTGTCGGCTTTGTCGGTCAGTTTGTCAGTAATTGATTAAAGTTGATTTCAATGATGTGTAACAAAATGATGTCACGAGTGACTTTAGTGAGGAGTCTATGACATGCGCAGCTGGGCTCATCATGTGGGATCTGGCCCTCCGGTGCCCCTGCAGGCCGCCAGGTGCCTATGGGCCTCACACTGGCAAAAGACGGGCCAGCATCCTCCGGTAATGAATTACAGTTTGCATTGAGTGAAAAAATATTTTCTCTTATTAGTCTTAAACAGCTTACATTGTAGCTTCATTGCATGTCCCCTAGTCTTTCTACTTTTTGATGGCATAAACGATCATAAGAACATAAGAACATAAGATATGCCATACTGGGTCAGACCAAGGTCCATCAAGCACAGTATTCTGTTTCCAACAGTGGCCAATCTAGGTCATATGTACCTAGAAGTTTCCCCAAGGGACACAGGTTCCACAATGCTTGTATTGGTTCAAGCATTGATATCCTGGGTCCCTTCTTAATAATGGTTTATGGACCTTTCCTCCAGGAACTTGTCCAAACCTTTTTTAAACCCAGCTACACTAACAGCCTTTACTACATCCTCCGGTAACAAATTCCAGAGTTTGATTACACGTTGAGTGAAAAAATATTTTCTTTTATTATTCTTAAATAGTTTACCCTGTAGCTTCATTGCATGTCCCCTAGTCTTTCTATATTCTGATAAGGTAAACAATCGATCTACGTTTACCCGTTCCACTCCGTTCATTAATTTATAGACTTCTATCATATCTCCACTCAGCCGTCTCTTTTCCAGGTTAAAGAGCCCTAACCTTTTTAGCCTTTCTTCATAGGAGTATCCTTCCATCCCCTTTACCATTTTGGTGGCTCTTCTCTGAACCTTTTCTAAAATCGCTATATCCTTTTTAAGATACGGTGACCAGAATTGCACACAATATTCAAGGTGCGGTCTCACCATGGAACGATATAGAGGCATTATAATATCTTTTGTTTTATTTTCCATTCCTTTCCTTATCATACCTAGCATTCTATTTGCTCTCTTGGCCGCTGCTGCACACTGGGCCGAGGGTTTTAACATGGTATCCACAATGACGCCTAAATCTTTTTCCTGGGTGGTAGTTCCTAATGTGGAACCTTGCATCGTGTAACCATAGTTTGGGTTGTTCTTCCCTAGGTGCATAACCTTGCACTTGTCCACATTAAATTTCATCTGCCATTTTGATGCCCAGTCTTCCAGTTTATCAAGATCCTCTTGCAATTTTCCACAATCCTCTTGGGTTTTAACAACTTTAAATAGTTTTGTGTCATCTGCAAATTTGATAACCTCACTCGTTATTCCACTTTCCAGGTCATTTATGAATATGTCAAAAAGCAGCGGACCCAGCACAGATCCCTGGGGTACACCACTATTCACCTTTCTCCATTGGGAAAATTGGCCATTTAGCCCTACCCTCTGCTTTCTATCTTTTAACCAGTTCCTGATCCACAATAGTACACTGCCTCCTATCCCATGAATCTTTAGTTTTGCCAAACGTCTCTCATGAGGGACCTTGTCAAAGGCTTTCTGAAAGTCCAGATACACAATATCAACCGACTCACCTTTGTCCACCTGATTATTCACTCCTTCAAAAAAACATAACAGATTAGTAAGACAAGATCTTCCTTGTCTAAAGCCATGTTGGCTGTCTCCCATTAGGTCATGACTATCTACATTCTGAGTAATTTTATTCTTTATGATGGTTTCTACCATTTTTCCCGGTACTGATGTCAGGCTCACCGGTCTGTAGTTTCCCGGATCACCCCTGGAACCCTTTTTAAAAATTGGTGTTACATTGGTGATCCTCCAATCTTCAGGTATTAGAGATGATTTTAATGATATTTAACAGATTACTAATAGCAGGTCTGCAATCTCATATTTCAGTTCTTTCAACACCCTTGGATGTATACCATCCGGCCCAGGTGATTTGCTACTCTTCAGTTTATCTAATAGTTGTAATACATCTTCCCGATGTATCGATATTTCCTTCAATTCTTCCGCTCCTTTAAATACCACTTCAGTCATGGGTAACATCCCTACATCTTCCTCAGTAAAGACTGAAGCAAAGAATTCATTCAGTCTCTCCGCTATTGCCTTGTCGCCTCTTAGTGCTCCTTTAACCCCTTTATCTTCTAATGGACCAACTGACTCTCTCACAGATTTTTTGCTATGAATGTACTTGAAAAGGTCTTTACTTCGCGTTTTTGCTTCCGCAGCAAGCTTCTTCTCAAATTCTCCCTTTGCCTGCCTTATGAATGCCTTGCATTTGACTTGCCAGTGCTTGTGCTGTTTCCAGGTTTCGTCGTTTGGCTCTTTTTTCCATTTCCTGAAAGATGCTTTTTTGGCAACAACAGCCTCTCTGACCTCACCTTTAAACCATGCTGGCAGTTTTTTGGACTTCCTTCCACTTTTCTTAAAGCGTGGAATACAGCTGGTCTGGGCTTCCAAGATAGTATTTTTCAACAACAGCCAAGCCTGATGTACGTCTTTAACCTTTGCAGCTGCTCCTTTTAGTTTTTTCTTAACTGTTTTCCTCATTTTATCATAGTCTCCCTTTCGAAAGTTAAAAGGTAGTACTGTGGATTTCCTTACTATCCCTCCTCCACTAATTAAATCAAAGGCGATCATGCTATGATCACTATTACCAGATGGCACCAACAACCTTATCTCTTGCACTAGATCTGGTGTTCCACTAAGGACTAGGTCTAATATGGCTTCCCCTCTGGTCGGTTCATGAACCAGCTGCTCCAAGAAGCAGTCATTTATTTCATCTAGGAACTTTATCTCCCTAGCATGTCCTGACGTGACACTGACCCAGTCGATACCGGGGTAGTTGAAATCACCCATTATTATTACTGCGCTGTAACTTTTGTTAGCTTCCTTGATTTCTTTGAGCATTTCATCATCCATTTGGTCATTCTGGCCAGGCGCTCGATAGTACACCCCCACTGCCATTGCCTTCCCCCTTTTACATGGAATTTCAATCCATATAGATTCTACAGCAGATTTTGTTTCCTGCAAAACTTTAATCCTTTCTGACTCAATGCCCTCTCTAACATAGAGAGCAACCCCTCCACCAATTTGATCAGCTCTATCATTACGATATAGTTTGTACCAGGTATCACAGTGTCCCACTGGTTGTCCTCCTTCCACCATGTCTCTGATATTCCAATCATATCTAACCTTGCATTTAGTGCTATATATTCTAACTCTCCCATCTTATTTTTTAGACTTCTAGCATTTGCATACAAGCATTTTAGAGAATGTATTTTATTCATATTAATTTGGCTATTGTTAGACATGGGTAATTTGGGATCTTTAAGCTCTGTCTGCTCCATACTTGAGGGCATTTGGGCTACTTTACTCTTTTGTGGAACCTCTCTGCTTTTGGTAGTATCCTTCAAAGATACATTCTTCCAAACCATCCGCTCTTGGGCGACTGTCGGCTTTCCCCTAATATCTAGTTTAAAAGCTGCTCTATCTCCTTTTGAAGGTTAATGCCAGCAGCCTGGTTCCATCCAGGTTAAGGTGAAGCCCATCCCTTCGGAAGAGCCCCTCCTTTTCCCAGAATGTTCCCCAGTTCCTAACAAATCCAAAACCCTCATCTCTGCACCATTGTCTCATCCACACATTGAGACTCCGGAGCTCTGCCTGCCTTTTGGGCCCTGCACGTGGAACAGGAAGCATTTCGGAGTATGCTACCCTGGAAGTTCTGGATTTCAGCTTCCTACCTAAAAGTCTAAATTTAGCCTCCAGAACCTCCCTACCACATTTTCCTATGTCATTGGTACCGACATGTACCAAGACAGCAGACTCCTCCCCAGCACTAACTAAGACCTAATCTAGGTGGCGCATGAGGTCCGCTACCTTTGCATCAGGCAGGCATGTTACCAGGCGATCCTCACGTCCACCAGCCACCCAGCTATCTACATGCCTAATGATCGAATCACCAACTAAAACGGCTGTCCTAACCCTTCCCTCATGGGCACATGGCCCTGGAGAAACTTCCTCGGTGCGAGAGGGTTTTACATCACCTGGAGGACAGGTCCTAGTTACAGGATCACTTCCTGCCACACCAGGGTGATGCTCTCCTGTCACGTGACCTCTCTCCTCCATGGCAACAGGGATGCTGCCAGACTGGAGGTGGGACTTCAGGACTATATCCCTGTAGGTCTCGTCTATGTACCTCTCTGTCTGTCTTATGCTTTCCAAGTCTGCTACTTTAGCCTCTAGAGAACGGACTCATTCCCTGAGAGCAAAGAGCTCCTTGCACCTAGTGCACACGTAAGACCTCTCACCAACTGGGAGAAAATCGTACATGTGACACTCAATGCAAAAGACTGGAAAGCCCCCATCCCGCTGCTGGACTGCTGTCTGCATCTTAGTTTTAAGTTTGTGTTTAGATCTAAGTTCTTTACTTACTAAGGCTTGCTATGGATATTTTTACTAATAAAACTGTACCTAATATGTGTAATATACCTTGTTCACCTGAAGCTTAACTAATCTCAGGTCCTTAGTGTATGACTGATTTGGGTAATGAGCTTCACCTGAGATTATCTCCTGCCTTTTAAGAAGTGTAAGTACCTATAAAGCTACGATTATCCCAGGGGTGGGTGGGTGTGGGGAGGGAGGGAGGGAAATAACACTTATTAAAAGAGGGCTGCTACACAGTACCCTGTCTTGTGCTGCTGAGGTAAGCTATATTCTGATTTGATTTAAATTATAGCTCTTAGCTGCTGCTAGGCTCTAACTTCTTATGAAATTTAAACTACAAGCTCTCTGCTGGGTTCTAAATTTAACCAGAAAGCTCTCTGCTGTGTTTTAAATTTAAACTAAAAGTACTTTGCTGTTACTAGGCCCTGAGTGACTATTAAATTTAAACTACAAGCTCTCTGCTGGGTATGAAATGTAACCAGAAAGTTCTCCACTGTGTTTTAAATTTAAACTTAAACTGCTGCTACTAGGCCCTGACTGATTTAACAAAAATAGTGGGTTCACAGATTCATTAGCTTTAACACAAAGGATTCCTTTAAGAAAATTACGAGAAGTATATACTCACAGTTGCAGATCTCTCTCCAGAAGTAACAATCCCTTTTTCTAGTCCTTCAAGACTAGAAGGACTAGATCTATGTTTACCTGTTCCACTCAAATTCATTCATTTATAGACCTCTATCATATCTCCTCTCAGCCGTCTCTTTTCCAAGTTGAAGAGCCCTAAGCTTTTAAGCCTCTCCTCATAGGGGTATCCTTCCATCCCCTGTACCATTTTGGTGGCTCTTCTCTGTACCTTTTATAATAACGCTATATCCTTTTTAAGATATGGCAACCAGAATTGCACACAATATTCAAGGTGCGGTCACACCATGGAACGATACAGAGGCATTATAATATCCTTTGTTTTATTTTCCATTCCTTTCCTTATGATACCTAGCATTCTATTTGCTCTCTTGGCCGCCGCTGCACACTAGGTGGAGGGTTTTAACATGTTATCCATCTTTTTCTTGGGTGGTAGTTGCTAGTGTGGAACCTTCCATTGTGTAACCATAGTTTGGGTTGTTGTTTCCTTGGTGCATAACTTTGCACTTGTCCACATTAAATTTCATCTGCCATTTGAATGTCCAGTTTTCCAATGTATCAAGATCCTCTTGCAATTTTTCACAATCCTCCAATTATCGGAAATAGCAAGTGTTGGGGTAATTTGGTGGCAAAATAGACACTCTTGCTTCTTGCTTCTCTTTGATACACAGAGCCACAGGCAGCCCAGCTCTAATAGGGGTGTGCATGGTGGAAAAAAAGGTAATTTAAATTCAAGTTTTAGTGATTTTCATGCTTTTGCACATATTTATTACAGTTGCATACTTTCTTTTTTTTTGGTGCTATCAAGGCAGTGCTGACTCCTGTTAACCTAGCTGCCTCTGGATGTTCTTGGCAGTGTATCACCTGAAGTAGATTGCTAGGCCTTTTCTTCCAAGGCAATGGAGGGTAAAGTGACTTGCCCAAGGTGTGCCCGTGGGAATCAAACCCTTGCTCTTCTGGATAGTAGGCAGCTGCTTTAACCACTAGGCTACTCCTCCACTCTGCATGCTTGCTGTGTGTGTTAAATCTCTTCTGTGCACACACACATCTGTTATACACAAGTTCATTTGTAGGTATACATGCCCACAAACAATTTGCATTTAGAAAGAATTTGTAGACACCTGGAAGAGCCAAATAAACCATGAGGAATGCACACCCTTCCCTCCAAACTGAATTAAAGTAGGAGATCAATCCTGGCCACAGCTGGCTGGCTCATCTGTGATGCTTGCAAAGCTGTTTATTGTGTAAGCAAATATGTCTTGACAGATCTTCCTGCCATTATGAAATAGTTAATTTTATTTATTGTGAAATACTATTTTTTCAACTCATAGCATGCTAAGAAACCAAAAGGTCAATTTTCAGCGGTAATCAAATTTTTTAAACACCAGCTTTGGTGTCAAAGTAAATATGTATATTTGGCAACACTATACAGATGAGCGATGGTGCATAACACATAGGGCCACAGTTCATTGTGGACATCCCGGCCCGCTGTGCACACGGTCGGAACTGGACATACAGAGGTAGATGGGATTCTGATCCTGTGGGGCACATCTAACCCCATGGGATCAGAATCACGTCTAGGCCTGTACGTGCAGGCCGGGACCCGATTCTGGTCGGTCTGTATGTACTGGCCTTTGCCCAGCTAACTCAGTCAAGACTCCTGAATGGAGCTGTGGCGCTATGGCATCTGGTTGCCATGGCACTGTGGCTCCATTCAGGAGCTGTGATCCCTAGCCGCTGACCTGTTCTTTCATTCCACAAAGCCTGACCCCCAATCTGGTCTCCAAAGGGAATCCCACGCACCCCCTCCGACCTCTTACGCCACCCAGGCCTGCCATCCCCTGCTCTCTAGGGGAACTTATTCCACCTCAGAGGTGGAATAAGCTCCCCGTTCAGTCTGTCAGCCCCGGACATACAAGGCTGACATCAGAATTGGCCCTGTACGTCCGGGGCTGCGGACTGCCAACTGCCCACCCTAACTCCACCTCCGCAATACCCCTTTTCCGCGACCGTCTAGCCTCCCTGTACAAACACCTTGTTTGTATGGGAAGGTTAATCGGGGACGACAGAGGGGGGTTGAATAGTGGGGATGGACGTCCCACTCCGATATAGAATGCAGTGTCTTCAGTGGTTATATGTGTATCACTGATATTTAGCTTCCATAAGTGTAATTTTATAAGGAGACACCTAGTTTAAGGTGCCAACAATGCGCATAAATGCCATTAATTTAGTCATTTAGGATCTAGGTGGCCACTTTTGGGTGTCAATGACCTCTTATAAAACAGCTAGTAAAGAGGGGGGGGAAGGAGGGGGGAAGATCCAAGGAGAGATGTATAGGATGGAGGTATATAGGCCGGGGGGGGGGGGAATGTATGATTTAATGTGCACCTTTTGGGAAGAATTTTCAGTGTTCATCAATGTTTACTGTTGAGAACAATGCGGTTTGTATTGCTTATTGAAGTTCTTAATAAAAATTTAAAAAGGGGAAAAAAAGAAAACAAAACAAAACAAAAAACAGCTAGTAAAAGTATCATATTCAAATTCTTAGCATCACAAGTACTTTCAATGTTGGCGTGCACCTAAGCGGAATTTGAGTAGAGTGTGGGCAGCGTGAGCAAGTACACGTGTCTATATAAAATACTATACTTTCCGTGCATACTTGCAACAAGTAGTAATGGCAATTTTCACCAGCTGTAGGGCTGCCAGTTGAACCAAGCATGCATGGACTCAACTTCATAAAACAGCTGCCAAATATGGGCGTGAAACGTGCATTAAATAGGTGCAACCTTATAAAATTACCCTCCACGCATATAATTAAACAGTTTAATTTGGGCCAGATTTTTTGCAGGCCTAAATTTAAGTACTTTGCTATACCAATAGAGGCAAAATAATGCCACTTTGAAGGTAAATGGTCTCTTCTAAAAGACTGGCTGGTGTAGGTCTATGCTTTGCATGAAGAATTATAATTTGCTGATAGGCATAGTTAAGGTGCAGTCTGGGTGGAGCAAGGGCATAGATTTTAAAATACCTTAATTTATGCACATACATATGTAAAGTATGCGTGATCTTTTACACTGGCTCGTAAACAGCTAAAATGATTGTGCCTACTAGCATTTAATAAAGGCGCCAACTTGTCTTTATAAAATAATACATACATAGGCGCCTCTGGCAACTAGTTCTAAAATTACCCTTCACATGTAGAGCTAGTTCTCTTGCCCTCAGTCTCCCCTGCCATTATCCAGATACTACCAAGGCAGTTAGAGGGATTTGCGTCAGCACTATCCACATAGTGCCGTTGAAAATCCATAGATAGCAGACTTATTTTAGATTTTCCTTTTATAACAGTCCTTTTGGAGTTACTAGAACCAATTCTGTTATCACAAAAGTTAAATAGCAAAAACATATTGACTTGATATTCAAAGGGAAATATTCAGATAATGGCTGCCTGACTGGTATGGGAGGGTGGGGCATGGATGGAGCAAGAGGTTTTCTGGACAGCAGCGATATTCAACCTGCAAACAAAGCTTTGCTAAATTATCCAGATTACTAGCCAGATAGTGGACACATTGTCTTCACTGTCCGGATACTGTGGCCACTTCTCACTCTGTCTGGACGTTTGGCATTGCTGGCAATCTCGACAGTGCCCTGAATATCTGGAATATTTTTAATTGCTGAATGTGGTGTTTAAGGATTGGCCCATATATTTTTTAAATTTGGTGTTATAGTCCAGAAATCTGCAAAATAAGTCTTGAGGTGTGTGGGATCTAATTGAGCAACAGTAGTGGTCATGATAGGCTTGTACAACACACTACAGTCGATCAGTAGAGACCCTTGTCTCATTAGAAAGCAGGAATAAGTCAGTTTAAAAAGTCAATTTGTCCCCCATAGGGCAGCAACTCAATTTAGTCCCCGATACTTGATTGGATGTGGATCTGCAGTCATGCTACAATATTGCATAATTAATATAGCGTCATGGGATGTACACCAGACTTTGAACACATTTTTGAATAAATGAAAATTCATTAATTTCATTTGGCTTTCATTTCAATGGCATTAATTATGATGAACTATTCTAGTGGTAATGTGAATGTGATCTATAATTCCTTCAAAATCAAAAGTCGTGATGAATTAAAATGTTTCTTTTAGTTTCTCTGAAAAACCCAGCCTCCTATTAGTGATCCAGTTCAGTGTCTATACCGAGGCACAGATGATTTACATTCTCGCGTGATGAATTATTCAGCGCTTGATTGCCAGCTGCTTTTCTTCTTTTGTGCTGTGAGCTGCTGTTCATTGTGTTCACTTTTTGTGTTTCTGGTGAGGGATTCAGAGAACCTCAGCAGGACTTTCTGAAGAGTGGATGAGTTGCCACCTCATCATAGCTGCTCTATTCTAGGCTCGTCTTCAACAATCAGGGGAAAGAAGGGACACGTTTCTCCCACACATTTTGGATAGATAGGATCTAAAGAGTCACGTTTTCCCTTAATGGTTGTCAGAATTTCTTTAGATTCAGATGGTAGTTAAATAAAAAGGAAAATAAGGTGATACCTTTTTATTGTACTAGCTTTTGAAGGGTAAACCTTCTACTTCAGGTCAGGACAGTATGATCAACATATGTTGATACTAAAATCTATATATAGAAATCTTAGAAGAAGCAAGGTTTCTATTTGTTTTGGTTTACATTCAGTTTCAAGGCTTGTCATATGACCCAGATCAAGAGCTGATAGAGAATATATAATGTTGCTGATATCATAACCTTCAGAGACTTTGGTACAGTAGTGAAATCTCACACCTGACTGTCATAATGTGGTGTAGTGTGATCTTTGCTGCTTTGCACGGATTAATATCAAGGGCATTGAAACAGGCATCTGAAAAGCAACACTACATCAACATTACATGACGACTTCATTGCATGTTGCCAGTACTGTTTCTGGCACCCTCTAGTCAGGCAACAGAGTCTAGTATCAATAAGATTCAGCAGGTCATTGACTATGATTTGTTGAAAGCAGAGATAGAGTGGTACAGATACTGACATACACCCTCTAGGAAAGAAGCCTTGGGATTACTGTGTGTGGAGCCCGATTCTGAAAGGAACATGTCTGGGCTGTCTGGACAGTCCCGAGCAGGATGGGCCCATTAGGACCCGAATCTGTACTGCGGGAACAAAATGACATCCTCCCTGCAGGCTCCCATGGATCGAGCAGTGGGGACCCACCTGCATGGCCCCGGCACTGAGGGGGAGGGGGGGGGATCTCCGGCTCTGATCACCATTTGTGCTGCTCGCTCCACATCCCCCATGACCCTGCAGGACGTACAGGGCTGTGACCAAATTGGCCCTGTACATCCTGCCTCCTCGGCCCGCCACTGCTGTGCCCAAACCCTGCCCCCCGCCCCCCACTGGCCACTCCCCGTCCAGCTGCTCTAGCCGTGTAGGGAGAGCCAGAGGGGGAATAGGGGCAGGACCCGTCTCAGAATCGGGCCCATAGTATATATTGATTTAGAACATTTATAGTCTGTCAATCAAGAAATCTTCCCGGGTAACAAGACAATAATATATAAAACAAACAAGGCATCAAAACAAAATGACATAAAATCATAAAAGTGTAATGCAGTGGCCAGAGCCAGAGGGATGCTGGGATGCATCGGGAAAGGCAGAACCAGCAGAAAAAAAGAAGGTCATTCATTAGACTTCACCTAGAATGCTGTGTCCAATTCTGGAGGCGGTGCCTTTAAAACAATATAGTCAAACTGCAGGCAGTCCAGGGAAAGGCCTACCAAAATAATGCAGAATCTATACCAAAAATCATACGAGAGGAAATGGAAGACCTTAAATATTTATACCACAGAAAATAGCAAATAAACCTTTAACAATCCTTGTCTTTTTTACATTAAGGTGCAGACCCATTTTAAGACTATGTTCCTTGATCTTGAGAAACAAATGTTTCAGATCATCTTCACTTTCAGTCAGAAATGTGGTAGCATTGTTGATGTGTCCTCCACCAATCTTCACACCTCGGTTGTCTTCATACAGTCCTGCGTCTCTGATGATTTGTTCTGCATATAAATTAAACAGGTAGGGGGAAAGTATGCAGCCTTGTCATACACCTTTCCTGATTTTAAACCATTCTGTTTCTCCTAGTTCTGTTCAAACTGTTGCTTCTTGATCAATGCAAAGGTTATGCAGGAGAAAGATCAGGTGTTCTGGTATACCCATGCTTCTTAATATGGCACAGAGTTTCTCATGGTTTACACAGTCAAATGCCTTCCTGTAGTCGATAAAACACATATAGATATCCTTTTGATATTCTTTAATCTTTTCAAGGATCCATCTCACATCCGTGATGATGTCTCTCATTCCTCGCCCTTTCCTGAACCCTGCTTGCACTTCAGGTAGTTCTCATTCCAGGTATGGTTGTAGTCTCTGCTGAGTAATCTTAGTAGAATCTTCCTGGCATGTGGGATCAAAGCGATTGTGCGATAATTTCTACAGTTGGATCACCTTTCTTTAGCATTGGTATAAACACAGATCTTTTCCAGTCAGTTGGACATGACATTGTCTTCCAAATTTCCTGGGAGGGCCTGGTAAGTATGGTAACAGTTGCATCTGATTGCTGTAATACTTCAAAGGGAATGCCATAAATGCCCGGTAATTTGTTCTTTGATAAGCCTTTCAATGCTGCTTCGATTTATTCTTTCATCACCAATGGTTCCTGATCATAAGGTAGAGGTTGAAATGGATGTTGGTCCACTTGATCTTTATGGTATAATGACTCTATATTCTTTCCACCTTTTCTTGATCTTCTCAGCATCATTCAACATGGATCCTTGAACATTTTGTAGCATTCCAATTCGAGGCTGAAATTTTTCTTTAAATCTTCTAGCTTTAGGAAAGCTTATCTTGTTTTTCCTCTAATAGTTTCTGATTCTATTTCCTTGCATGCTTCATTGTAGTACTTCCTTTACACAGCATTACCAGGAAAGTGGAAGTGCTACTGATAGGGGATTTCAATATACCAAATGTTGATTGGCACATCCTGCTGCAGTATCATTTAGAAGTAAGGAGATCCTGGATTCTCTACAGGGAGAACTATTCAGGCAACTAGTTACAGAACCCACACATGAAGGGGCCATACTAGACTTGGTGCTTACCAATGGTGAAAGTATTCTGATGTTATAGTGGGAGATCATCTCAATCCAGTGATCAGCCAATGGTATGGTTCAGTATTAGGACTAGGGCTGTTAGAATCCATTCAAAAGTGAGGGTCTTAGACTTTAGGAAAACTAACTTTGCCAAGATGGGGCAATACCTCAAGGAATTGTTGGCGGGATGGGAACAGCTGGGGGATGTAGAAAAACAGTGGGCAAAACTGAAAAGGGATATTTTAAGGGCAACCAACCTTTTTGTTAAAATGGTAAATAAAGGTAAAAGGAAAAGGAAACCGCTATGGTTTTCGAAAGAAGTAAGCTGAAAAGGTGAAGAAAAAAAGGGAGGCTTTCATGAAATACAAGAGATCACTGAGAGAAGAAGACAGGCATCAATATTTGGAAAAACTTAGAGAAGCTAGCAAAGTAGTCAGGAAAGCAAAGATTCAAAAAGAGGAGGAAATAACCAACGTAATAAAATGGGGGGGGGGGGGGGAGACACTTTTCAGATATGTTAGTGAGAAGAAGAAGGGCAAAAATGGCATTGTCCGACTCAAGGGTGAAGGGGAAGAATATGTAGAAGCTGATGAGAATAAAGCGGAATTGCTTAACAAATATTTCTGTTTTATGTATACAAATAAAAAAACAGGAGCAGGACCTCAGAAAACACCTACAAATAGGAACAGAAGTGAGGGACATCTTGAATGATTTTCAGAAGACTGTGTTCGTGAGGAACTAGCTAAACTTAAAGTAGACAAAGCAATGGGACCAGATGGGATACACCCAAGAAAACTGAGGGAACTTGGGGACAATCTAGCAGCTCCACTGACTGACCTTTAAAATGCCTCTTTGGAGTCAAAGGTGCTGCAGAGGACTGGAGAGAGGAATATTTGGTCCTTTTACACAAAAGCAGAAGTAAAGATGTGGTTGAAAACTATAGGCTGGTTAGTTTAACCCCAGTGGTGAGTAAATTATTGGAAGCACTGCTAAAAGAGAAAATAGTGAGGTTTCTGGAGTCCAATAGATTACCAGATCCAAGGCAGCATGGATTCACCAGAAGCAAGTCTTGTCAGACAAATCTGATTGATTTCTTGACTGGGTGACCAGGGAGTTGGACCGAGGGAGAGCCCTAGATGTGGTATTTAGATTTCATTAACGCCTTTGACACCTTTCTGCACAGGCGACTTAACTGAGCACCCTAGGGATGGACACTAAAGTTATTGCTTGCATTAGAAATTGGTCGAGTGGGAGGCAACAAAGGGTACAAGTAAATGGAGCTCACTCTGAGGAGGAGGTTACCAGTGGTGTGCCCCAGGGATCTGTCCTTTGTCCGATTCTTTTTACATCTTTATTAGTGATATTGCGTTAGGGATGTCAGGTAAGGTTTGCCTCTTTACGGATGATACCAAAATCTGCAATAAAGTAGACATCCAGGAAGGTGTAGATAAAATGATAAGGGATCTAGCTAAGTTTGAAGAATGGTCTAGAATTTGGCAGCTGAGATTTAATGTTAAAAAATGCAAGGTCATGCATTTGGGCTGCAGCAATCCAAGGGAGTGATATAGTATAGGGGGTGAAATACATCTGTCCACAAAAGAAGAGCGGGACCTAGGCATGATTGTGTCTAATGATCTTAAAGTAGCTAAACAGGTAGAAAAGATTACGGTGAAAGCCAGAAGGATGCTTGGGTGCATAGGGAGAGGAATGGCCAGCAGAAGAAAGGAGGTGATAGGTCCTCTGCATAAGTCTTTGGTGTGATCTCCTTTGGAGCATTGTGTGCAATTCTGGAGACCGCACCTTCAAAAGGATATAAACAGGTTGGAGTTGGTGCAGAGGTTGGATACTAAAATGGTTAGCGGTCTTTGTTATCTAGCATATGAGGACAGACTTAAGGATCTTCATATGTATACTTTAGAGGAAAGGCAGGATAGAGGTGAAATGTTTGAGACATTTAAATACCTCCGTGCCATAAATGCACAGGAGGAGAGCCTCTTTCAATTGAAAGCAATCTCTGCTACGAAGGGACATAGGATGAGGGTAAAGTTTTTCAATGTAAAATGTTTCAATGTAAAATTTCTACCAGTTAACTGTACATAGTTCTAACTGTTCCATGTAAAACGTTTTGCCTTGAAGAAAAACGGTATTAAAAAAAACCAGTTAAATAAATAAAGGCAGGCTATAGACTCAGGAGTAATATGTGGAAATGTTTCTTTATGGAAAGAATGGTAGATGCGTGGAATAGTCTCCCAGTGGGGGTGGTAGAGATGAGGACAGTATCTGAATTCAAAAAAGCATGGGACATACACAGAGGATCTCTAAAGGAAAAAAGGGGACTATTGTAGTAGTTGATATGGAAGGGTAGACTAGATAGAAATATGATGGCAGAAAAAAAACACATGGCCTATGTTTTGATGTTTCTATGTCTTGTCTTGCTGCACGTTAGAAATCTCTGTTGAGTTCTGTGATTGCCTCTCTTGCTCTTGTGGCTTTAGCTTCTCTGCAGTTCTGGGCAATTTTCAGAGTTTCTTCAGTCATCCATTTTGGCTGTTTTTTCTTTTTCACATTTTTTAGAGACTTCTCACTTTCTTCCAAAACAACCTTCTTGATGACATCCCATAACTCTTCTGGAGCTCTGTCATTTGTGTAGCAGCAAATCAATTTTGCAGGCAGTCTTTAAATTCCAGTGATATATTCTCAAGGTCACATTTTGCTACATTCCTAAGTGGCTTACTCTTTTTCAACTTTAGCTTGTGTTTGCATATTAGTAATTGGTGATCTCTACCACAGTCCGCTCCAGGATTTGTCTTTGTTGATGTCATAGAGCTTTTCCATCGTTGACTTCTACAGATGTAGTCAATTTGATTTTTGTACAATTCATTGGATGAAGTCCATGTGAACAGTCACCGCTTGGGTTGCTGGAAGAAGTTGCTTGAAATGAATAGATCGTTGGTCTTGCAAAATTCTATCAGTCTTTCTCCAGCTTCATTTCTGTTGCTGAGTCCATATTTTCCAACCACTTTGTCTTCTTCTTTCTTGCTAACTTTTGTATTCCAGTCACCCATGACTATCAGGATATCTTGTTTGCATGTTTTGTCAATTTCAGCTTGTACTTGTTCATAGAACTCATCAACTTCATCCTCTTCTGCATCTGTTGTTGGAGCATATACCTGAATTATAGTTGTGTTGATAAGCATTCCTCGTTGACCAATAGAAATTAAGCCTTCATTGATTGCATTGTATTTCATTACAGTTCATGCAATTTTCTTCTTGATTATACATTGTCATGAGGTAGACAGCACAAAACCTGGAATATTAAAGGGTAGTGCAGAGGAAGAGCTTACTTGTCAGGAGCTAGACAGCACTAGGCCTGAAACATTAAAGAACAATGCAAAGGAAGAGCTTACTTGTCAGGAGCCAGACAGCACTAAGCCTGAAACATTAAAGGACAATGTGAAGGAAGGGCTTACCTGTCAGGAGTTAGAAAACACAGACCCTGAAATATTAAGAAATGAAAAGGAAGAAGAGCTTACCTTGCAGCCTCAGGGGCAGTTGCAGCATTCACAGTGCAGAGAGGCAGGGAAAAGGAAAACAAACTTTCCACAGGGTTTGAGTGACGCAGTAAGAATTGAGAGTGCCAATCAGGCTCACCTGGACTCAGACTCACGTTCCACGTTAGAGGAGCTGAGAGATAAAAGCAGGTGGGAAATCTCACAGGGGGAGAACAAGGAGGAGAACAAGGAGGAGGAAGAGAGTTGGAAGCAGCAGAATGAGCATTGGCAGTGGAAGCTGGAGCCTGGATTAGGGCGGGAGCCGGAGCTTGAATGCCAGGAGGAAAGCAGAGACCAAAGGAACTCTGACTGCTGTTTCAGGCAGGCTTGGAGAGAAGGTGAGAGTAGAAATCCCAAGCAATTGCAGGAAGACATGTTACCTTGGAGAACCAGGGCTGGAGAAAGACAGGCTGACCAACCCAGGTGGGATAAGCAAAACTGCAGCAAGGTCTTCCCAGCAAGAGGGGTCCTCACACCAAGGCAAACTGTCCAGTTAACAGAAGGCAGAGGTCACGACCAAAGAAGCACATGGGAAGCAGGAAGTGAGTTTCCCTGAGCCAGACATCGTAACCAGGGTTCTCACAGAAGAGCAGGCTGCAAGGCAGAAAGAAAGCCTTGGCTGGAAGCAGAGGGGTTTGAGCTCATCTTCTCCAAAAGAAAAGATAAGTACCCTGTTTTTACTAAGGGGAGAAAAGGGAGTCTCCGGGATAGAAGCCAGGCTTATAACCAGCAAGGGAACTCTTATTTGCCCAAGCCGTGGGAAGAAATCCCCAGCACAGCTCCTGATATCGGGGACATACAAATACCGCTCCCACCGGTGGCAACTGAGGTTTCCCCAGAGCAAGGCACAGAGAGCAGCTTCATAGGGGCTCAGTGTCCTTATACAGGGACAGGCCTTAGCCCTATGCAATGGGAGAGCAATAGCTCAGAAAATATCTTTGAACCCATGGAATGTGTTGCATGCGTGACTGATGATATGGAGAGTCTTTGTTAAATGGAAAGAACAAGAAAGAAACTGTATTTTGCACATTGAAAAGTGGTGGACTTTATTGCTGGAAAGAAGCATGATTATTTTTGGTTAAACATCCTTTACCCTGGTGAAAACAACCGTTCTTTATGTTGTCCCTTATTCTACGACATCCTCAAGGGAAGGGGAATAAAACCCAACTTTAATTTCATTCAGATCACGACTCCAGTCCTTTATTTACCACAACTCCAGGCTATCCCGGGTCTAGGCAACCGCCTAGGACCGGCATGGTCTCACAACATGCAACACCATTTCTTCTTTGTCTTTCATTTCCATCATAGTAGACCATGCGATCATCAGATGCAAAGTACCCGATGCCATTCCATTTCAGTTCACTGACACCCAAAATCACGTTGTACATGTTCCAGTTAATTCTTGACCACTTCCCTGCACCAGAGACATCTTTAAATGCTATTTATAAAATGGCTCAGGGCATGTCTCCATGGTTTGAGATGTTGAGGTCATGATGCTAACAATTCCTGCTAAATGTGAAGCCTTTTCTGAGATACAAGGAGCAAAGGGAGCCAGTTTGTTTGTTCTTTGATATCCTTTAAGTATTTAAAAATCTGTATCATATCTCCCCTGTCCCTCCTCTCTTCTAGAATTTACAGTACATATATAGGTCTTCAAGTCTCTTCTCATACGTCTTATGGCACAGGCTCCAAATCATTTTGGTCTCCTTCCTCTAAACCATTTCAAGTCTTTTTATATCCTTTGTGAGATATGGTCTCCAAAACTGAACACAATACTCCAAGTGAGGCCTCACCAACGACTTGTACAGGGGCATTAATATCTCCTTCTTTCTCCTGATTATTCCTCTCTGTGTGCAGCCCAGCATCCTTCTGGCTTTTTCTACTACCTTCTCACATTGTTTCATCACCTTGAGATCCTCAGACTCTAGCATTCCAAAGTTCCTCTCCCAATCCATGCACATCAACTTCTCGCCCCCTATCACATACAATTCCTCTGGATTTCTGCATGCCAAGTGCATGACGCTGCACTTCTTTGCATTTAAATCTTAACTGTTAAGTATTAGACCATTCTTCCAGTGTTTGTAGATCTTTCCTCAGATGTGTCTACTCTGTTGAAATTTTCATGTCATCTGCAAAAAGGCAGACTTTTCCCGTCAACCCTTCTGCAATATCACTCACAAATAAATTGAACAGTAGTGATCCCAAGACCAATCCCCGAGGCATGCCACAACACACCTTTCTTTTTTCTGAGTGAGTTCCATTTGCCAACTCTTTCCCAATTTCGGATCGAGTTCACCACTTTGGGACCTATCTCCAGGCTGCTCATATTGATAAGTCTCCTATGGAAGTGTGGCATGTGGTGGGAAGGGTTTTTATATAAAACACAAGCCAGACAGCAGTTCAGGGAAAACCAAAAGCAGTTTTTATTCTGCCCCAGCTTGTTAAATCTCCATAAGCTGGTTCTCCCAGTCCTTCCTCCAACCTCAGATAAAATTCCTATTTTTCAGATCTCCTTTGCACAGCTTGCCTTGGAAGGACCTGGCTCCCTGGGCCTCTCTCCCTCCTGCAGACCTCTGTATTCTTAAATCTCTCCCTGTGAGCCACACCCTCCCAGCCCTGAACTCTGGGCTACAGACTCTCTTAAAGAAGACTGTTGATAGTCCTTTTGGAGAGGGACAGGTAACATTATATACCATCCCCCTCAGCTCAACCTTGCCCCATTGAGCGCCTGTCTTACCAGGGACCACTACCCGGGAAAGGAATTCCGTGTTCAGGTGAGTCCAACCAGCCCTATGATGGACCCTCAACTGGTAGGGTTAGAGACTCAAAAACCACTGCATAATATGGCCGTTAGACTTCTTATGTCAAGCCAGTTACTTGAGGAGTTGGTGGTCCATTAACAGCATAAACAGACTGCTGAGCAGATAGTGTTTGAAGGTTTCAAGCACTCGCTTGACAGCCAGGGCCTCCTTCTTGATCACCCCATAATGCATCTCCTGAGGAAACAGTTGCCTGCTGATGAATGCTATGGGATGTTCTTCACCCCTGACTTCCTGGCCAGAACGGGTCCTAGGCCCACCTCTGAGGCATCAGTTTGCACAATAAATGGTAGAGAGAAATCAGGGCTAATCAGGACAGGTTCAGATCACATGGCTTTCTTGAGACTCTGTAAGGCCAGGTCCAGGTCTGGTGACCACTGGGTCTGTTCAGGAGCTCTGTTCTGGAGGAGATTGGTTAACGGCTCCACCACCTCTGCAAAAATTAAGGATGAACCGGCAGTAATAACCAAGCAATGTAAGGAAGGCACAAACCTCTTTCTTTGATTTCCTATGAGGAAAGGCTTTACTGAAATCTAGGCATATCACATCCATTGCATGCCCTTGATCTAGTTCTCTGGCCACCCACTCAAAAAACTCAATCAAATTTGTTTGACATGATCTTCCCCTGGTAAAACCATGTTGCCTCGGATCATGCAATCCATTGGTTTCTAGACAGTTCACTATACTTTCAGGAGCACTTCCATTACTTTTCCCACCACAGGCTTACTGGCCTATAGTTTGTCACTTCCTCCCTATTACCGCTTTTATGAAGAGGAACCACATCAGCCCTTCTCCAGTCCTGTGGAACCTCTCCTGTCTCCAAGGATCTATTAAAAACATCCTTTAAAGGCCCTGCCAGAACCTCTCTGACCTCTTTTGGTATCCTGAGATATATCCCATCCGGTCCCATGGCTTTGTCCACTTTTGGTTTTGCAAGCTGTTCAAAAACATCTTCTATGAATGGTATCTATAGTAGAGTATCTCTTCCATTCCGATTTGTATATTTGTCAATCATATGTGGTCTTTCTCCAGGATTTTTTTTCATGAATACAGAACAGAAGTATGGGTTTAGCATTTTCACTTTTTGGTGTCACTTTCCACAAATTCGTCCTCGGCACTCTTGAGTCTTGCAGTTCTACCTCTGATCTTCCTCTTCTCCCAAATATACCTGAAAAACGTTTTGTCTCCTCGCTTCACATCTTTAGTCATCTTTCCTTCTGCCTTTGCTTTTGCTTTCCTTATTTCTCCCTTTGTCGCTTTTAGTTTTATCCTGTATTCTTTTCTGTGTTCATTTTGTGATCTTCTGAATTTTGTGAAAGCTGTGTTTTTGCCTTTATTTGTGCAGCCAGTTCTTTGGTTAATGATATAGGTTTCCTTTTCCTATTGTTTTTATTTACTTTCCTTACATATATATATCTTTGCCCCTTTTATTGATTCTTTTAGATTAGTCCACTGCAATTCCACATCCCTTATCTCCTTCCATCCACCTCCTACCAACTCCTCCTTCAGGTACTTTCCCATTTTACTAAAGTCAGCATTTTTGAAGTCTGGGACTGAGTTTGCTGTGATTGGACTCTGCCTGACTTTTATCTCAAACCACACTATGTGATGATCGCAGCTGCTCACGTGGGCACCCATCCAGACATTCAACATGCTTTCTCCATTGGCAAGTACTAAATCCAGCATCTAACTTTCCCTGGTTGGTTCCATCACCAGTTGTCTGAGCAATGCTTCTTGGAGGGCAGCCACAATATTTTTACTTCTTTCCAGATTTGCAGAAGGAATGCTCCAATCCATGTCTGGTAAATTAAAATCACCGAATATGATCACTTCTCCCTTCATTGCTACCTTTGCAATATCAATGATCGAGTCTCTATCCATTTCCTCAGTTTGAGTTGGAGGCCTGTAGGCTACACCAGTGTGGATGATCTCCTATTTCTAATACAGTCCCCTGCATGTCACTTGCTTTAATATTGCTTTTGACATATAGGGTTACTCCTCTTTCTTTTCTGCCTTCTCTATCTCTTCTAAATAAATTGTAGCCAGCTATTGCTATATCCCATTCATGTGACCATGTTTTTGTAATGGACACAATGTCCAAGCCCATTTCCACCATCAGGGCTTCCAGGTCAGGAACTTTATTGGCTAGACTTTGAGCATTTGTGCTCATTGCCTTCCAGCAATTGTTGGTTGGCTTGCTTGTATTTTGGATGAGACTCCTCTTCCCTCTTGTCATTGATGTATGGATTAATATGATGACTATTACTAATGTCATTATATTTTTGCTTGGAATGACGTCCAGAACTTGTTTTTTCCCCATTCGTCATCTCCTTTCCCTAGTTTAAATGCTTGTCCACATACTGCCTGAATTCTTCACTTAGGATCCTTTTCTCTGCCACAGAGAGATGTAGTTAAACAAACGTGGACATGAACTATACGTGTCTGCATCACAGCTTCACCTAAACCATGCCTCTGGAAACTCCTGCTTCAGACCAGATAAAACTGGGGTTCCCAAACTGTCCTGGGTCCTCCCCAGCCAGTCTGGTTTTCCAGATATCCACAATGAATATACCTGAGAGAGATTTGCATAAAATGGAGGCAGTGTATGCAAATCTCTCTCATGCATATTCATTGTGGATGTCCTGAAAACCCGAAAGGCTGGGAGGCAGGTTTGGGAGCCCCTGATGTAAAAGGAGGCATGGGGCTCTCTCACCCATTTAAAATAGCAGCACCCTTCCGGACACCATCAGGAGCCACGATCCAGTGTCGGGTGAGAAGCGGGAGCTGCTTGCCCCTCCCGATCCTCCTCCAAGGCCCAATTGCGGCTCTCTCACCCATTTAAAATAGCAGCACGCTACAGGTGTGCCCGCAACTGAGGGCCTCGCCAGAGAGCCCTTTGGCGTGGCCCTTAGGCGGAAGCCCTATAGTAGGAACCAACACACACCACAAGACCCCAACCTCTCATCTGCAGCTGCAACCAAATAAACAGCCTCGGTCCTCCAGTACTCCAGCACTCCTCCAGCGCCTCAGCGCTCCTCCAGCGCTCCTCCAATGCTCCGCCAGCGCTCCGCCAGCACTCCAGCGCTCCTCCAGTGCCCCAGTGCTCCGCCAGCACTCCAGCGCTCCTCCAGCGCTCCTCCAGTGCCCCAGCGCTCCTCCAGCGCTCCTCCAGCACTCCAGCGCTCCTCCAGCACTCCTCCAGCACTCCAGCGCTCCTCCAGCACTCCTCCAGCACTCCAGCACTCCACCAGCACTCCAGCACTCCTCCAGCACTCCAGCACTCCTCCAGTGCTCCGCCAGCACTCCAGCATCCTCCAGCGCTCCAGCACTCCTCCAGTGCTCCTCCAGCGCTACTCCAGCGCTCCGCCAGCACTCCAGCGCTCCGCCAGCACTCTGCCAGCACTCTAGCGCTCCTCCAGTACTCTAGCACTCCTCCAGCACTCCAGCACTCCTCCAGCGCTCCGCCAGCACTCCAGCGCTCTGCCAGCACTCCTCCAGCACTCCAGAGCTCCTCCAGCGCTCCGCCAGCACTCCAGCACTCCTCCAGCACTCCAGCGCTCCTCCAGCGCTCCAGCACTCCAGCGCTCCTCCAGCACTCCAGCGCTCCTCCAGCGCTCCTCCAGCACTCCAGCGCTCCTCCAGCACTCCACCAGCACTCCAGCACTCCTCCAGCGCTCCGCCAGCACTCCAGCACTCCTCCAGCACTCCAGCACTCCTCCAGCGCTCCTCCAGCACTCCAGTGCTCCTCCAGCACTACTCCAGTGCTCCGCCAGCACTCCAGTGCTCCGCCAGCACTCCTCCAGTACTCTAGCGCTCCTCCAGTACTCTAGCGCTCCTCCAGCACTCCAGCACTCCTCCAGCGCTCCGCCAGCACTCCAGCGCTCCGCCAGCACTCCTCCAGCACTCCAGCGCTCCTCCAGCGCTCCGCCAGCACTCCAGCGCTCCTCCAGCGCTCCAGCACTCCAGCGCTCCTCCAGCACTCCAGCGCTCCGCCAGCACTCCAGCGCTCCTCCACTGCTCCTCCAGCGCTCCGCCAGCACTCCAGCGCTCCTCCAGCGCTCCAGCTCTCCTCCAGCGCTCCAGCACACCTCTAGCACTCCAGCACTCCGCCAGCACTCCAGCGCTCCTCCAGCGCTCCGCCAGCACTCCGGCGCTCCGCCAGCACTCCTCCAGCACTCCAGCGCTCTGCCAGCAGCCCAGCGCTCCTCCAGCACTCCAGCGCTCCGCCAGCACTCCAGCGCTCTGACAGCACTCCAGCGCTCCGCCAGCGCTCCGCCAGCGCTCCTCCAGTGCTTCTCCAGTGCTCCGCCAGCACTCTTGCGCTCCGCCAGCACTCCAGCACTCCTCCAGCACAATGACAGAACGACCTTCAAAACTCCAATTTTTTCTATGCATACTAGGAACATTCTCATCTACAGCTCTCCCCCTCCTTCGCTTCCCTGTCCATAGCTCAGCGTCACTTCCACCCGCCATCAGCGATTGCCGCCAGAGACCCGCCATCGGACACAGCAGCCCTACTGTAAATAAAACATATGCTGCATAGCCTGCAGACTCCACTACTACCTCTTTGCTAACTCACTAATATCTCATTTCTGTAAAGATAACTTATGCTGCATAGCCTATTAATTCCATTACTACCTCATAGCTTGTAAAATAACATACTGCATAGCGTGTAGACTCAATTACTAGCTTAGAGCTACATGAGAGGAGGAGAGACCGAACAAATAGAGCAGGCAAATTTAGAGCTATAAGAGAAGGGTCAAACACCCACCACCACTGGGCCACAATTCAAGCTGATACTAGATCAGTAAATTGCAAAAATGCACTCCACTCCCCACTACCTCATTGCCTACCTTACACTTCTCCACACTTTCGCACCCTGCACACAGGGCATCAGACCCAACAAGCAAATCCCCCTGCTCCACCTACATACCACCCAACCTGTATTGGCACCAGCCTCAGCCCTCTCTAAAGAACACCAGCATACTAAGACTGCAGCTCACAAACCGCACAATGCTACATGTACTACGGCCAATCATCTCATAAATAGTGTACCCACCAACCCAATCATAATGGCCAACATTAGGTGTGCTTTAATAAATGCCAGATCAACAAAAAACTGGATATAATCTGCATCACCGAGACCTGGCTAGATGACTCAGACCAGGTCATATTAAATCAAGTAACCTCAGCATTCAATTGCATCAGAGCCTACTCAGCATTCAATTGCATCAGAGCACAAAAGAGCTAACACTGGCCAGAAAGGAATACAGATTTAAAACAATTTCTACCACTAATACGATCGAATCCAACACAATCACCATAGCTAACAAATACCTAAGTGTCTCCCTCACCTACAGACCCCCTGGAGCCACAACTGAACATCTCTCCACGGTACTTGAAGCAATATGTGCACACAGCAGAACACACAAACCCCTCATTGTACTAGGAGACTACAACCTAACCTCCGCATTAGAAACCGCCGCATTCCTAAAAGCCATGGAGTCACTAAAATATTGCCAGGCAATCAATGCACCAATGCACCAGCATGGTACAACTCCGGATATGGTCTTTATTCCAATACACTTGGTGGAACAGGGCAAGGCCACAACACCAACAATCACACTGGTCCCTTGGCCAGATCATCATGTGATTGACTTCACCTTGACCCTGAATAACCCCACCCAACACATGGAAGATGAGAGCATAGCCAGGCGTTTTAGAGCCTTCAACAAAAACTCATTCATAAACAAAATCATTCCACAACTCCAGAAGGAATACGACACCCTTGACCTAAGCATAGAGAAATGGAACTCCATAATATCTAATGCAGCATCAGCCCCTACGAGTACAGAACCACAAGCACGCAGGAGGTCCAATGCCCCCTGGTATTCAAGTGATATCAGAGATGCAAAACGCACTCTCCGAAGACTGGAGAGAAAATGGAGGCGGAACAAGTCGCATAACTCCCTGACTCAATACAGAGCCAAGCAACTGGAATATAACAACCTGATAAATGAATATAAAACAGCAGCACCATACCAACCTTATCATGAAATCTGTTAGACCGAGAGAACTCTTTAGCATTGTCCAAAAGCTTACTAAGGACACCACGCAGCACTGTACCCACCATCTTGACCCACAGGAATTTGCGGACTACATGAAATCGAAAAACACTATCCATACATGCTCTAGCACACCACAGACAGATGACCATGAAATGAAAGAGCAGCATCAAACCTGGGAGGACTTCAGCATACCATCAACACATCAAGTAGAGGACATAATAAATGGACTCAACACAACAACCTCACCGTCAGACCCATGCCAAGAGTCTTGGCCCAAAGCCACAAGAAGCCAGTTCTCCCATCACATTCACAAAATCATCAAAGATTCACTCCAGCAATGATACATGCCGCAATCCCTGAAGCACGCCATGATACGACCGATACTTAAAAGCAACAACCTAAGCCCCTCTGAACCAAATAATACCGTCCCATCTCCAGCCTACCATTCCTTGCGAAAATCGTTGAAAAGTCAGTACAAAGGCAACTTCAAGACCATATTGACATGAATGCCCCACTGGACATCGATCAGCATGGCTTTAAACCCCAGCACGGTGTGGAAACACTACTCACTTCCCTCTTTGACAATCTCCTAGGAGGCATAGATAACGTAAAGAATGGATTCCTGCTAGTGTTCATGAACATCTCGGCAGCCTTTGACACCTTGTCCCACGCCAGGTTACTGCAACGACTGCAGCAGAGTATGCAGGAATACTCTAAAGTGGTTTACTTCCTACTTGGAAGATCGAACGCAACAAGTCAAATGCGCCCAAAAGAAATCACTGCAGTTCCCTGTCAAGCAGGGAATACCACAAGGTTCAGCCCTGTGTCATCAATGCTCTTTGATATTTACATACAACCCATATGCAACATCAAAAGCCACAAACTCCACGATCACATCTATGCTGATGACATCATGGTGTATGCTCAAATCAACCTACTAGCACTCAACACCATAGCAATAACCAGATGCCTTGAAGACATGAATGCCTGGCTCACAGCCAATAGCCTGACGGTAAACTAGGATAAAACTGAGGCAATGTTCGTCACCAGGAACCCCACCTTCATTCCACCACAAACTATCACCATTCTAGACAAACTCATAGTAATCAAAGATGAAGTTAAGTACCTGGGCATCACAATGGACAGAGCTCTGAACCTGAAATCCCACATCACCAAAACCGCAAACAAGGCCTATCAACATTTGAGGACCATCAGAAAGATAAAGCCAATACTCCGCAAGGACCACTTCCGCACAGTGTGCCAAGCACTCATCACACCTCTGCTTGATTACGGAAACTCGTTATATCAAGGCCTCCTTCAGCAGACCTTACACCCACTCCAAATGGTACAAAATACTGCAGCACGCATCATTACAGACACTCCAAGAACTGAGCACATCACCCCCGTCTTACGGCAACTGCACTGGCTCCCAATGATGGCCAGAGCAAAGTTTAAGACTACTACTACTGCTACTACTAAGAATTTATAAAGCGCTACCAGGTACACGCAGCGCTGTACAATGAAAACACAAAAAGACAGTCCTTGCTGAAAAGAGCTTGCAATCTAAAAAGACAAAGCAAGAAACGGAGTAGAATAAGATAAGAACAAGGGCAAAGAGACAAGAGCAGGAGAGACAGGACAAAGGAAAGAGGTAAGAACAAGTGTAAGAGAAAGAAAGAAAGGTGAAATAAAAGAGGGGAAGGAAGGAGAACAGCAAAATCAAGAGCCAAAGGCAGAGGCGAAAAGATGAGCTTTTAACTTGAGTTTGAAGAGGGGCAAAGACGATGCCTGACGTATACACAAAGGAAGTTTATTCCAAGCGTAAGGAGCAGCAAGGTGAAAAGAGCGGAATCTGGAGTTGGCAATAGAGGAGAAGGGCATAGCAAGAAGCAACTGGGAAGAAGAACGGAGTACACGAGGGGGGAAATAGGGAGAAATGAGAGAAGAAAAGTACTGAGGAGCCACAGAATGAATGAACTTAAAGGTCAGAAGGAGAAGCTTAAAGTGAATACGGAAACAGATAGGGAGCCAGTGAAGAGATCTGATGCACTCCAAGATATCATAACAAGGGATATCAGCAATAGACCAAGAAGGACCAATAATGACAACATGATTGGCACACCTGAAGGATATCACAAGACTAAACAAATAACTTCAAGTAGAGCTCCTTCACTACTGACGTCCACACTTTGGAACTCCCTCCCAACGAGCCTGAGGCCATTAAATGACATCATAGACTTCCACAAGGCCCTTAAAACCCTGCTCTTTACAGAAACCTATGAGAAGACAGACAACAGTCTCCACCCGAACAGTAATCTTTATCTTTATTTAAAACTTGATAGACCGCCAAAACCAGAAGGTATGCGCCGGTTTACATTAAAAACAACAGGAGACTGCTGAGAAAAGAAAGGAACGCCATTTGTTGATAGAAAAGAGACAGCAACAAGAGAAGAAACAGTAGTACAGCAATAGGAAAGAAAGGAATACCATTAGTTATCGGGAGGGAGGGGGGGGGACTACCTCCGCTATCTCGATACCCACTCATCCCAACTAGACATACAAGTTCACTGTATAATGTTGTTAAGTACCCTCATGTTAAATGTAACCCTTCAACTGTGATGTGACCACTTTGATTGTAGGATAAGGAGGTATACAAACCTGTCTAAATAAATAAGGGAGTGGGAATGGTATTTCTCACACCTTTCTCAGAAGTACCACTACTACTACTGAACATTTGTATAGCGTTACAAGGCATACGCAGCGCTGCACAGACACATGTAAAGGACGGTCCCTGCTCATCGGAGCTTACAATCTAGTCAAGACAGACAACACAACAGCTGAGGACAAGGATATATCTAGGGGAATAGTAAGGAAACACAAGGGACATCAGGTGAGCCAAGATCCAAAACGTTCCAGGCAAGTTACTTCAGGTACAGAAGGTATTTTCCAAACGTGGAGAGTATACAGTTTGGACCTGAGGCAATAGAGGGTTAAGTGACTTGTCCAATGGGAAGTGGCAGTGGGATTCAAATCTGCTCTAACCATTAGGCTATTCCTCCATGCTTGACCTCTCACATACATATACAATTTTATGAGAGCCATTTTCCACAAGCAAAAACATGCTTTATACATGGAAAATTATTTATAAAATTATCCTTAAGTGCCTGATTTGGGGATGTAAGGGGTGGATCATCCTGGGCTGGGTGTGGTCTTGAGGATCAAGGGGACAGATCTTGCGCTGAGCGTCCCTTGGGGACATTGGGGGTGGATCATCCTTGGTTGCGTATCTGTTCTGGGGATCCTAGAGGCAGGGGCGGCCCAAGGGGGGTGCGGGGCCATGTGCAGAGATTAATTGTGGGGCCTCATTTGCATAAGGAGCTCATTTGCATACATATTTGCATAATATTAACATGCACTTTTAGTAAATGTGCCTCTTAATGAGTGTCTGGATAAAGAAAGACTAACAGATTTCTACATTACTATATTGCAGTGACAACCGCCAGGCCCATTAGGAAGTACTATAAACACTGACCATTTAGAACCCATAGCAAATCCACCCTATCATAACAGCACTACCAGGACTCACAAAGCACCAAACCCTACCTATCAAAAGGCAACACTGCAAATATTAAACCAATACATCTCAGAGAATACCAATACATCTCACTGGGGGAAAGAGAACAAGTGGGACTGTCAAACAGAAACTACATGAACAGAATACCTCAGCTCAATTACACAGAACATAGACCATCACCACACAAAGAACAAGGGATCACAATTTAGAAATAGGAAGAGAATAATTAAACTGGAAACCCCAAAAGCCAAACATGAAATGTACAACACTGGAGAAATAAAACTATAAAGTAATTTCTCTGCTCCAGCTCCTCCAGCGCTCCAACTCTGCTCTCCCAAGGAGGGATCGAGCCCACCAGAGCCGGAGGTCGCCCAGACAACATGCTCTGCCCAATCGGGGCAGAGCAAGGACTTTAAATTGAAGGCGCCATCGGGCGCGAACCTCTCTGCTCCAGCTCCTCCAGTGCTCCAGCTCTGCTCTCCCAAGGAGGGATCGAGCCCGCTGTTTCTGTGAAGCCGCGAATGCCGGGAAAGGTTAAAGGTCATTGCCTTTAACCTCTCCCGGCACTCGCAGCTTCACAGAAACAGCCGCCAGCATGAAGGAAAAGGCTCTTCACGCTGGCGGCTGTGCAGAGGGAGCCGGGGCCTCATGCAGGCTTTCCCAGCTCCCTCTGAAGCCGTCCGTTGTGCGATAATGGAGTTCATGCGGGGCCCCCTGAAGCGCGGTTCCCTGTGCGAACAACATTATCGCTCATTGGACGAGTCGGCCCTGCCTAAAGGGTGAGTCATTTCAGGCTGAATGTAAAATCCTCCAGGCAGGATGCCGTGAGCTGAGGGTTTGCCATGGGGGTCCATGGGGTTAGTTGTCCAGGGCTGAGGGTCTGCCCTGTGGATTCTGGAGGTGGGTTGTCTTTGCACTGATTGTCCCCTGGGGACATTAGGGGTGGATCATCCTTGGCTGAGTACTTGTTTTGGGATTCTCACATGAGTTGAGCTAAATGTTTGCTCTTGGGACCTAATTACACCCCTGTGTTGAGTTTCTGTTACAATGTGATAGTTTTTCTTTAATAAACTTCTTGCTCATAATCCCAGTGCAGTATATCTTGACCTGAATGAGTTTTCCTCCGCTTCTGAGGAATTTTTTATACTTCAACAAATAGAGAGGGGTGATCTGCATGGAACAGCAGGTACACTTACTCTAGCCACCTTACTGGGCAGATTAGATGAACCATACTGATCTTTATCTGCCGTCATATAATATGTTACTAACATCAATTTTGGAATGCTTACCTGCTGACTGAAGAACCTGGGAGACGTTGTCCCTTCCATCTCTCATATTCTCAACCTTTTGCTCTCCACTGCAACTGTCCCTGCAGACTTCAAGCATGCTGTGGTCACACCTCTCCTCAAGAAACCCTCACTTGATCCCACTTGTCCTTCTAATTATCGACCCATCTCTCTCCTTCCCTTCATTTCTAAACGACTTGAACGTGTGGTTCTCCGCCGCTGCCTCAACTTCCTCTCCACTCATGCCCTCCTCGATCCCTTACAGTCTGGCTTTTGTCCTTTACAGTCTACTGAAATGGCTCTTGTCAAAGTCTCCAGTGACTTGTTCCTGGCAAAATCCAAGGGCCTGTACTCTGTCCTCATCCTTCTTGACCTCTCTGCTGCTTTCGACACCGTTGATCACAACCTCCTCAATACCCTATCCTCACTTGGTTTTAGGGGCTCTGTACTATCCTGGTTCTCCTCCTATCTCTCCCATCGTTCTTTCAGTGTGTGTTATGGTGGCTCCTCCTCCTCTGCTACCCCGCTCCCAGTTGGTGTACCCCACGGATCTGTCTTGGGTCCGCTCCTTTTCTCTCTCTATACCCAGTCCCTTGGTGCACTTATCTCATCCCATGGCTTTCAGTACCATCTGTATGCCGATGACTCCCAGATCTACCTCTCTACGCCTGAAATCTCTCCGGCAATCCAGACCCGGATCTCTGCCTGCCTTTCTGACATTGCTGCTTGGATGTCTCACCGCCGCTTGAAACTGAATATGGCCAAGACGGAACTTCTTATTTTTCCCCCTAAAACCTCCCCTCCTCCTCCTCCTCCTCCTTTCTCAGTTTCTGTGGATAGCTCTGTACTCCTTCCTGTTTCCTCGGCCCATAATCTGGGGGTTGTTTGACTCCTCTCTCTCTTTCTCCACACATATTCATCTCGTAGCTAAGACCTGCCGTTTCTTTCTCTGCAATTACCTCAGCTAAACACTCCCATTATTCCCGCCTCATTTCTACGTCCTCTAACTCTGCCAGACGCCTCTTTCTTATCCTTAAATCTATCTCCTCTACCTCCTCTGCCCCTTCCATCCCCTCCAATCCCCCTCCTAGTCCCTCCACTCTTGCTTCGTTCTTCACTGGCAAGATTCTTTCCCTCCGTTCCTCTTTCTCTGCTTGCCCCCCCCCCCTTATCCCCTCTTCCCTCCTCTCCTTCCCCTCTCTTTCTCTCTCCCTCTCCATCTTCACCTCCTTTGTCTCCCTCTCATACCTTTCCTCACAGCTGGTGCTCTTTTTCTCCCGTTTCCTCTCCTGAACTTCATTTCTACCGCCCACCAAACTACCTGCTCTCTTGATCCACTGCCCTCTTCTTGGCTGCTTAACCCTGACATTGCACTTGTCCCTTCTATTCTTTCCATCATTAATTCCAGCCTTTCCTCTGGTTTTTTTCCATCCCGTTGGAAGCATGCTATTGTCCGCCCCCTCCTGAAAAAGCCTTCCCTCGATCCTTCTCTTCCTGCCAATTGGCGTCCTGTGTCCAACCTTCCCTTTCTGTCCAAGGTTCTTGAAAAACTTGTCTTCTTCCAATTGGCTTCACATCTTGAGTCCACCCATGCCCTTCACCCCCCGTCAATCTGGTTTCCGTCCCGGTCACAGCACCGAAACTGTCCTCACAGCTTTGCTTTCTGAACTTCACCGCTCCCACGACCGTGGTGATATCTCACTCGTGGTTTCTCTGGATCTGTCTTCTGCTTTTGATGTAGTCGATCACCGCACTCTCTTGTCTCGTTTGTCTGACTTTCGTATCCGTGGTACTGTTCTCCAGTGGTTTCAGTCTTTTCTCTCCTGCCACACCTTTTCTGTTCACTCGGGTAATTCTGTGTGTCCCCCTACACCAGCTACCTGTGGTGTTCCCCAGGGTTCTATTCTTGCCCCTTTGCTTTTCAATGCTTTCCTTGCTCCTCTCGCTCTGTTGATTCAACAGTCTGCTCTTTCTTTTTATATTTACGCCGATGATATTCTTCTGGTTCACCACACCTCTCCCTCCTTTCCAGATCTTGCTCCTCTTAACCTCTGCCTGTCCTCTATTTCTTCCTGGTTTGATTCTCATTTCATGCATGCCAATCCTGCCAAATCCTCCGCCCTCTGGATTACTTTCGGTCTTCCTCCCCCTCAGTTGCTACCTGTCATGGGCTCTCATTCTATACCCTCTGCCCCAACCCTCCGCTATCTGGGTGTTACCCTGGATCCATCCCTCTCTTTTCACGACCACATCTCTTCTGTTGTCCGTTCTTCTTTCTTTCACCTACGTCGCATTAAGGCCGTCCGTTCCTTTCTCCCCTCATCCTCTGTTGTCACCCTTGTCCGGTCTTTAGTCATTTCTCATCTTGATTATTGTAATGTTGTCTGTGCCGGTCTCCCTTCCTATCAATTTCGTCGTTTTCAGCTTGTTCAGAATGTTGCCGCCCGTCTGGTTACCTCATCTCCTCGTTCACATGTGTCTCCGTGTCTCTTTTCCTTGCACTGGCTTCCTATCAAGTTTCGGTTTATATTCAAGTTGCTCATTCTTGTTCATAGGGCCCTTCACTCTGACACTCCTCAGTACCTTGCTAACATTATTTACCTTCAGCCCTCCCCCCGTCTCCTTCGTTCTTCCTATGGTAATCGTCTTTTCCTTCCCTCACCTACTCAGGCCCACCTTGAATCCACTCGTCACTCTGCTTTCTATTTCTTAGGCCCTGCCCTCTGGAACTCCCTTTCCCTCTCACTTCGCACCGAACTGTCCTATACCCGTTTCAAAGTCCTCCTTAAGACACACCTTTTCTGTCAGGCTTTCGATCTCCCTTCTTCCTCCGATGGTGTTCTCTCTCCCTAGTCGTGCCCTCCATTCTCCTTCTTTTTTTAAATTTCTCACCCTTCCCTTCTTACCTCCCCCTGTCTTTCTTACACCCTGCTGCTTCTGTTTGCCTGCTTTCCTCTTCTCTATTCTTTTACTCTTTTATGGCGTTCCTTTCCTTTTTCTTTTATAGCAGTTGTCATTTTATGATTGTACACTGCCCTGATGCTTCGGCCTGGGCGGTCTATCAAATGATTTTAATAAAGATAAAGATAAAGATTAGCAAAATCCGCCCTTTCCTTTCTGAACACACTACTAAAGCGCTTATGCACGCCTTAATCGCCTCCCGTCTTGATTACTGTAACCTACTCCCGGCTGGTCTCCCTTGGAATCATCTCTCTCCGCTTCAATCTGTTCAACACTCTGCTGCGTGGCTAATCTTCCGCCAGCATTGTCATGCCCATATTACTCCTCTTCTCAGGTCACTTCACTGGCTCCCTATCCGTTTCCGCATCCAGTTCAAACTTCTCCTGCTGACCTATAAATGCATTCACTCTGCGGCTCCTCACTACCTTTCTTCTCTTATCTCTCCTAACAACCCCCCTCGGGAACTTCGCTGTTCTGGCAAACTGCTTCTATCTGTGCCCTTCTCTTCTACTGCTAACTCCAGACTTCGCTCCTTTCACCTTGCTGTGCCTTATGCCTGGAACAAACTACCTGTGTCTGTACACCAGGCACCTCCTCTAACCCTCTTCAAATCCAGGATGAAAGCTCACCTCTTCGCTGCCGCTTTTGGATCCTGACCCACCTGATCTCCTTTTTTCTTTCCCTTGTTTTACCCCTGCTTAGACCTTCTGTGTTTGTCTTGACTAGATTGTAAGCTCCGACGAGCAGGGACTGTCTTGCAGCGCTGCGTATGACTGGTAGCGCTATACAAATGCTCAGTAGTTGTAGTAGTAGCAGCAGCATTTGACCACCTTCTGTCCCTCAGACTGTGTTCCTAAGTTAATCCCTCTGATGATCTAGTCTCCAAGTAATAATAGTTTCCTGCTTTGTGATTTTTTTGTTCATATTTGGGGCATTAGCAGTAGATTAGGGGTTAACCTTCTCATTTACGGCTGCTTCAGTTTCCACTAATTGGGCACTCTCATTTTCCAAGGCATTATGCAGAGATGTCTCTTGATGGGGAGGGTATCTCTGTGTTTCAGGTCGCAACCAACCAGAGCCCACTGTGATCCATTTGTTCCTCATTTTCCATGTGTAAAGCATTGTAAGCCTCTGATAACGTTTATGCTGTATTCAGGCATCTTATTGTGTCTGTTTAAAAATTAGTTTGTTATTTATTTATATATTGTTCTTTCTTTCTATATTTTCAGTGTGTGTCCTAGCTTCTGTCTGTCCTTTACTCAGCTCCTCCTCTCTGCAGTGCTGTCTCTCTCCCTTCTTAACACTTTACTTTATTACCAACCCAGCCCTGGCCTAACATTCTTTCATAACATTACTCAGGTGCACTTGAACCCACCAGGACCTCTCCTCTCTCCCTCCCCCTCTACCTGTATCTCCTCTGATCTGCTTTCTCTCCTCTTCTCCCTCTCCTATGGCTCCACATCACTTTGTGTTCTTGGTGTCAACTCTCCCTAATCCCTTTCCCTCATTCCAACAACTCCATGGCCCTACTTCTCATTACCTTCTCCTTACTGTCCCCACCTCCCTTGCCATTTTCTCTTCTACGTTATCTGCCCTTGAGCGACACCATTTTCTTCCTCTCATTCAGCCATCTCCACTCTCACTGAGGGAACCTCACCCTCGCTTCCATCGTGCCACCTCCTCTCCCCCCCCCTCGCCCCCCCCCCCCCGTTGTCTCCTGCTCCTCCTCCTCTCATCTAGAGATATCAATTCCAACGTCAGCCCCCCTAGACTTTTTTCACACTCCCAAAGCACATCAAGACGCAACCTCTCAAATATGATCCATATCCCTCTCCTTTCTCCCTCGTCTCTCCCTTTTTCATGCGCCTTGTGGAACGCACATTCTGTCTCCAATAAACCTGCCTTCATTCATGACCTCTTTATCTCTGATACTCTGCAGCTCCTGGCTCTTACTGAAACTTAAGACTGCTATTTCCACCTTCATATTTAATGGATAAGTTATGGGGATGGCATCTGAAAATCACTATCTACATAAATATTTTCACCCAGTTCCCAGATCGCCACCAACAAACAGGTACATTTTGGTCATCTATCTACTTATATGACTAAATTTAAAGAAAAGCACTTCTGTGACCTGCACCCCATGCTGACCTCATAAGAGCTTTTGAGTATCGACCCCCTGGTGATTGATATCCAGAATAGTAAATGAAAGCTGAGTTACTACACCAGTGTGCAAGCTAATGCCATAGTATCTTCCCTCTCTCAGCTAATATCCTTATGAAATACAATTTTATAACTGTATGGGGAGGTCTGAGGTACTTAAAAATATATTTTCAAATAAAAGCACTTTGCCCCTCTAGTTCCAATTCTAATTATATCCAACTGTAATTATTAGCTATGAGTGCATAGTTTGTTGAAATCTTGCCATCAGCATAGATACAGCAGCCAAACCATTTGTTCACAGCACAAATAGTTGTTGCTTCCTTTAATATTTCTAATTTTAGGTCTGCAGCCTTCCTCATCCCTTTTGCCCTTCCTGTGGGTGGTCTTGAAAGCAGAATGGCGATCACAGTCCTTTGGGGAGTTTATTCTGCCCTCTATTCTTCCCTGTTCCTATTTGCTGCTCTACAATGCCCCCACTCATTGGAAAATATCTTGAGTCGTTTTCTTCCTCTTTTGCTAGCCATGTTGTATTCTGTTGGTCCTTGGGCTTTAGATGGTGTTTTATTTATTTATTTATTTATTACAGGCTCTTATATACCGCTCTATTCAGAATCAGCGCAGTTCACAATATAACAACATACCATAACAACAAACTGTTAGGTTTTACAGAGAACAAGGTCAGAGAACTTGGATAAAACATGGGACGTCATTACTGCAACTATTTACAAGAGTATTTACAAGAGTATTTACAAGTATACATAACAGGATTTGTTCTTAGTTTGGGTAGTGATTAAGATTGGTTAGTTGGTCAAGTAATATTGGGGGAAGAGGTGGGATTTGAGTGCCTTTCTGAAAAGGGATAGATCAGTGATAGCACTGGGTTGCAGACATGTGTTTTATATATACGATCAGAACCAGTGTATTCCCTCTAATAAGTATATATATATATATATATATATATATATACATATACATACACACACACACACATACTTATTAGAGGGAATACACTGGTTCTGATCGTGTATATTAGACATATGTAGTAATCATAAGAAGAAATTCATTGAAATCCCCTTTTTAGTTTTTAGTTTAAAGTTTTTACCTTCTGGACAGATACAAATTGGGCTGCGTGACACCTTTTTGTCTTTACTTCCAAAAATGCAAATTGAATCGTAGTGATCTTCATTAACCTAAAGAATTGTGGGATTTTTTTGAGACATTACATCAAATAAACATGTCTAATTTTATTTATTTAACAGGTTTTTATATACCGCCTTTAAGTCAAGGCGGTTTACATAGAACAACAATATACAAAGTACGTGAGTTGTGTTACATAGAACATTGGAATGTAAACTTGGAGCTAAATATGGGGGGATTTGTAGAACTATCCAGTAGTTGAATGAGTTCTGAAGCCTGCCATTACGTGATATCATTGGGACCAAAGAAACACAAGCTGAGACCCATCTGTGACCAGAAATGCAGATCCCACACTTCTAAAGGCACGCTATCAAACCAATTCTTGCTTGTTGATTATGGCATTGTTTGCATCTAAATTTCCCCAGCACTGTAAATGCAAATGAGAGGGAAAAATGCAAGACGGAGCTCCTGAGGACTGCAAAGAGGAATTTTAGAGCTTCAGACGGGGAGGGCTAGGACTTTAGCAAATCAAACAATTCAGGGACGCTATGTATTGAGAGTGTGCAGGTAGGAAGTATTCGGCATTGTTACCCTTCTGTGGACATTAAGTCACTCACTTAATTAAGCCTTCTGGGGTTTAAAATATGTTGATCTCATTTTGAAGCCAAACTCTACACAGTTGGATGTGCTGGGGAGTCAGAAAACAGTCAGTCAATGACACACTGCAGAACCCAAAATTGCTTTTTCGGATTTTCTATAGGGTTAACAAAGAAAAAAAAAAGATACGAAGAAAACAATTGATTATTTCCAGCTTGCGATACATCTCATTTAGAATGGTCAGATATTCCCCATTCACAATTGCCACTAGTTAATCTTATCAGGGAAAAATTCAATTACATTTATCAAGCTTACTCCACACTCTGGTTGTTGCCTGGACAAGCAGGGCAGTCTCTGCTAGGAATACTGCCACGGTGCTTTCCTCTTTTGGGGTGAAAATGAATCCTTATTTTAACGTGACATCCCTCCTGGGTGCAGTGTGACAGCTTTGAAAGGCGTGATCATTAATACATGGATTCCAGAAGTTTAGCAAGAGGGCTCATAACTGTTAATAGACTTCAATTCTCAGGCCCCATTGACATTTTAAAAAATCTAGTTTCAAATTTGATAAAAGATTACCAGCTGGGCTGGAAGCCAGCCACCTGATTAAGGCAATTTAAATGCTTGCAAAGTGGTGAGATTAAAATCAAATAAGTGATGATTTTTTCCCCTGCATCACTTATCTTTCCTTGGATTTGTTGCTTAACGACCAGGTGGCAGAGGAGTTTGGACAATTTTCCTATGTGCCAATTACCCCAAGATGGTTTTTAGGGTGAAGGAAAATAATTACTCCATTATCTGGCCAAAACGGAGCGTACGTATAATGTGTTTGAGGGAGATCTGGAATCCTGAGAAGAGGCCTGAAGCTTTGCTAGGCCAGAGTCCATGTGGTGTACCCATGGCATGCCCCATACCCAAGAGGAGAGAAAGCTGGGAGAATATTAACCACTACCAGAGAATGCTGGGCAGGTTACAAGAATAATACGATATGGCTGCCAGAACCATTGGCTTCACATAAGCTGTCCCTGAAGGGGAATGAATCGGGAAAGACTAGGGCGGCAGCGAGAGACACATCAGAGCTCATTCTGTTGCTACTCCACTTTCTGCATCAATTATTTTGTAATCTTTAGGAATTTGATCAAGAGTGCATTGATTTCAAGGCTGCATTAGCAACACTAACCATCATTAAATGATCCAGTTGAGTTTACCTGCAGTATTTATATTAGAACTGAAATAAAACAAACAATCTTAATTTCTAAACATTTTGGCATATACTATACATCTTGAATAATAAAATCACCCCCTCAGCTATCCCTCAGGCTCACTAGTCTATGTTTGGTATTTGAAAGATACATTTGAGAAGTAAACGGATATGCCTAAAAGTGACATGAAGATAATAAAGAGAAGGGATTTGGATTTAGCTCAGCCCTTTTCAGTAGTAGTTCAAGGCAAGTTACTATCACCAGAAGGGGGCGCTTTGTGGGTACCAGCCAATTGTCACTGGGGGGTCAGCTGGCCCTCCCCACAGTCACTGACAACAGAGGAGACTGGATGACAAACAGGCTTAAAACACACAGAAGTTTTAATACTGCTGGCAAGGCTTTTGGTACCTAAAGATAAAGAAAAAAACAAGCAGGGCTGGATTCCTCCAAGAGAGGGCAGCACTAGCCCTTCAGAGTCCTTGAGCACTCAGTACATTATTTACAACATGAGTTAAATGTTCCTCTTTCAAACTGGGCCACTTTTAATTCTCTAGCTGGTGTAAGTTGCTCCCCCAGAGTTTTAAGCAAACAAAATAAATCTCAAGCTGCTCTTCTGGAGAGCTCTTTACTCACTCACAAAATGTTTAGCAGTTCGCTCCAGCAGCACAGTCCGAAGGACTCCGTCCTAGTCCCCTTTCTTGGTTCTGTAGTTCACTGTAGACTCCATTTCTTACAAAGGAATTGATCTAGTCCAAGGCTTTTCCCTGACTGCAGCTTCTGCTGCTTGGCTCTGGCTCTGTTTAAAAAAAACCTCAGGCCAAGGTCCCAGTGAGACAATTATTCTCTCCACTGGTGAATCAGTTCTCCAAAGCCAAAGAACAGTCTTTATAAATGTTCAGCATTTACATCATGGTCTTTATAATAGTTTGACAGCTCTTTCCCCAGCCCTTTGCTGCCCTGCTCTCTGTTACTTGTACTTAGCAGGGAGGACAGCCGCTGCCTTCTGGCAAGCAAGCTTTCTTGTGCTTGTCCCTCCCACAAACTGTACTAAGACAGAGCAGCTTTATCCTCCAAATATTCCTTTCACTCACCCAGAAACACAGCACCTCTCCTGCTTAAAGAGCAGTCCATAGGTTCAGTACTTTGAGGTAATGTTTCTACTGAGGCAGCCTCAGTTTCCATCAGTTCCAAACCATCAAGCTCTTCTTCAGTCATGTATTCTTCTGGCTCAGGTGTTGAAGAGGAAGTGATCTCACCTCCTCCCCTGCTCTCAATCTTTCCTGATTTACATCTGCAAGCCAAGGGGTGAACCCTGGCTTTAAAGGAACCCTGTCCTTTTCCTGGGAGACTCTCTATCCCTCCCTTTCTCTTATAGCTGTGGGGAGCTATGGCTGTGGAAAATCCCGCTGTGAAGCATGAGGGTCACATTACATTCAGGTGCTGCTTCTGAAGGGCTTACAATCTAAGGGGCCCTTTTACTAAAATGTGCTAAACAGTTAATATGTGTTTTCGAGCGCGGTAACTTTGTGCAAGGGCCCATGGTAACTGCTACTGTGGGATCATGACAGTTACCATGTGCCGATTTCTGCTCTAACTGTTGATCCTGCAATGAGATAGTGAGTGGATGTTTGGGGCAGAGAGGGGGGGGGGGCGTAATGAGCACATTGCAGTTAGCACAGTGGGGGACATATTGCATACTGTCAATGCTGCCTCAACAGGTGGAGTTAAATGCACCCATGGTAATTCACAAGGGCCCAAATGCATGCTAAGGTGCCCATGTGCATGATAAATGTCGAGCACATGCCGGTCACGCTCTTGATACTTCCCACAGAGCATATGCATTTAATGTGCATTGATTTTGGTGCAAACGAACGTTAGGTACCAAAACCTAGTAAAAGGACTCTAGGTTTGTGTCTGAGGCAGCGGGGGCTTAGGTGACTTGCCCAAGATCACAACGAATAGTGGTGGGATTTAAACCTTGGCTCCCACTGCCCTAACCAGTAGACTTTTCCTCCAGGCCTGAAAACTGTTATTTGGGACTTCCAGAACTTTTGATAGGATTTATATCATATATAAATTGCATAATTCCAAGGAAATAAAATCATTCAACCAAAAATCAAAGATAAGCAAATTAGTTCCAAAGGAATCATAAAAGAAACTGATTTCCTCACAAAAATACACAATGGCCCTTGTGCATCCACCTAATCAGGAAAAAAATAAGTAGCTCAAAGATGTAAGAAAAATGTTGGCCTATTCCATGATTTTGTGCTTCTCTAAAAATAAAAAAATGTTTAGTCTTCATTTTTTAATCAAATAGTGCGGAAGAGTTTTTGAAAGTATCAAAGCACATCTGTGGGGGGGATGGAAGATGGCGCACTGAGATGGTGGAGGCAGTTATCACACAATCCCCATACTGAGACATTAAAGGGGGAAAGGGGGATAGGGTAGAAACATTCAAACATCTGGCAGGTGAGAAGAAACTCAAGAACAATGACATAAACGGATAAGGAAGGAGAAGGTTCAGAACAAATCTAAGGGTCTCGTTTACTGATGGTTAACACCTGCTACCACTGTTAGCGGCCACATAGCCCATTTTATTTCTATGGGACCTATAGCAGATAATATGAGATGCTGATATTAGCACACTCTAGCCAGCCCCTAAGGGCATATTTCTTTACTAAGACTGTGACAAAGGCCTGTCCCCTAACAGATGTAGTACGAGCGAAAACCAGAACCGAACTCAAGCACAGAGATGTGGCAAGATTGAGGAAGGGAGATGACTGTAGTGGCATGGGGCAATTGGGGATACTGGGGTAAACAACCTATGCCATGTCACTTTCACCTAAAAAGCAGACCCCTCCCCCAAATAAATTCTGTTTTGTTTTGTTTTTTTCAGTATCATTAATAGTCGTCAGAGTGGCGACCCTTGGGTTGGAGGGCACCCGTCTGCCTCCTGGGGGCCTGGCTCTAGTCATCCTATTAGTTGAGTCTTGTATTTCTGATGTTTTCCATCTGTCCAATATACAGAAATAGTTTAGAGTTATAATTAGGCTGAGATGCATGTTCCTTGGGGCTTAGGATTTCAGGATAGCTCCAGTGACAGTGCAAGAGACAGACTGGCCTACAGAGGGAGTGATGTAAATATCTCCAGCATATTATTAGCGTTATCCCGATCAGAGGCTGCCTACGCCTGGGTGGAGGTGATGTGGGAAGATGGCTGCCGCTCCTGCTCTCGGTGGCTTAGGGTAACGCACAGATAAGTCATCTCGGGGGGGGGGGGGGGAAGGGATGATGTCACAAAGAAATTGCAATGGGAAAAATCAAAGAGAATGAGAACGATGCCATTGTAAATTGTAAGCTTTAAATAAGGGCAACATGCTTTTCCTCACAGAAGAGCACAGGTAACTATTTCTCTCCAGGGCCTTCTCCACCCCCTCCAAGTTTGGTTGCATCGTTTTCCCTTTGATCTCTGTTTTTTCAAGATCTGAGGGTTGTTTTTATTACTGTGATTATTACTATTTAATGAAAAATTGATCTATGATTTTGCTGAGCAGGTGCTGAATGACAAGGAAAGTTAAAATGTTTTCCTGGTGAAAGGCAACTTGTAGGTGTTTGCACGTCTGGGAGTTAGATTACACAAAGGCAAATCCCAATAGAGTTTCTCATCCAAGACCTAAATTTCTTAATACAACTCTACATGGCCACAAGTTTCATCTGAGGAAAAAGATGTGAAGGGGAAGTTGTAGTGATGAACTGGATAGAGACCTGTGGTTTGGAAGCATTTGCCATCTTTAAAACGGCATAAACAGAACTGCTGTCAAATTTACATGTTTGAGAGTCAGTTTCCTATATCAAAAAGTGGCTAAAGAGTTATGATTTAGAAAAACAATCTTTTAGGCCAATGCAGAAAGCCAGCGTTAGACCCGCGCGGGATCAATTTTTTATGTTCATGACAATGCACACATTTTGAAGTGCGATGCGGGAAGAATAGGGTGTGCAAATGAACACTGCAGCGCTAAAGTGGGAGAGCAAAACAAACACATGCGCACAAGAAGTATGCGCTAGTTTGGCACGCTCTCCGGGCACCTCATAGCTAATTTGCATATCTGCCCCAACAGTATTTTGATGGCATCAGGGACAATCACAGCATCGGGAAAAGCCCCCGATGCCATCAAAATACTGTCGGGGCCAGTGCCTGACAAAAGAGAATCCCTGGTGGCCCAGCAGCCCCATTCCCACCCCCAACAGTATTTTGATGGCATCGGGGACAATCATGGCATTGGGAAAAGCCCCCAATGCGATCAAAACACTGTCAGGGGCTGGTGCCCCAACAGAAAGCATGTACCTGATGGTCTAGTGGCTCTTCTACCTCCAACCCCCAAATAACATAAAATAAAATAAAAACAATCTGGTGGTCTAGCGGCCGCTAAATACAACACCCCCGGTACCTTAAAATAGGTGGGCACACTACCCACAAGCTCCCTCTCTGGCCTGCCATCTTGTAAAATGGTGACACCTGGCCCCACGCGGTACATCTTGGGATGTACTGGGTGAGGTCAGACTGCCATATAAGGTAGATTATGCCTTATATGGAAGTCTAACCCCACCTAGTGCATCCCAGAATGCACCATGCGGGGCCAGACACCACCATTTTGAAAGATGGTGGACCATAGCGGCAGGTTGTGGGTAGTGCTCCCACCTATTTTAAGGTACCGAGTGTGTTAGATTTAGGGGCCACAGATGATTTTTATTTTATTTTATGTAACTTGGAGGTGGGGGTACAGGAGCCACTAGACCACCAGGTTATATTCTTTTAATGGGGGGAGGGGTTGGATTTAAGGGCCGCTAGACCACCAGGTGATTTTTATTTTATTTTATGTTATTTGGGGGGTGGGGGTACAGGGGCTGTTAGACCACCAGAAGATTTTTATTTTATTTTATTTTATGTGGGGATGGGGGTACAGGGGCCACTAGACCACCAGGTATTTACTTTCTGTCGAGACACTGGTCCCTGACAGTGTTTTGATGGCATCAGAGGCTTTACCCGATACCGCAATCATCCCCGATGCCATGAAAATACTGTCAAGGGGGGTGGGAACGGGGCCGCTGGGCCACCAGGGATTGTTTTTTGTTGGGCATGGCCCCCGACAGTTGTTTGATGGCATCGGGGGTATTGCCTGATGTCTGAACATCTGAGGAGAAGATGATCTAAGCATCTGAGAAAGCACCTGGTACCATCAAAATACTGTTGGGGGCACGCATACGAGGCCTAAGTCACCTTAGATCCTGCAGTAAAAATGTTGGCGCTATGGCTGGTTGTGAAATCCTCTGTGCCTGTCTCTGCATACCATGCAGCTGATTAAAATCCATTTAAATACGTGTGGTGTTAATTGGGCATTAGTTTTTCCAGGGGGGGGGAAGTTATGTCTGTTTTCTGCATTCGAAAGGTTTGTAAAGTGTGCTTAAACATGGCATTATATGTTCTTAAAGGCCTCGCTAGCTTTCTGCATCAGTCCGTTTGGAAGCTGTCTTAGTCATACTTCCATCCTGTCATGTCTGGGTTGTCTATCAATGAGTTTCCTTGGAATGCCAGGACATAAATTGAAGGATTTGATAAATTTAGATTTTGTACATTATCTCGAATATCGTATTTTGTCTACCAGGTTAAACCACAATAGAAAAAGGAAACAGTTTGGCAATGTTTTTTTCCTAGCAAAAAAGGTGCCGATCCTCATACGCAGGACTCTTTCATTAATACACGAGGACCATGGGTCGGTTTTAGGAGGCAATGAAAGAGGTGCCGTTACTCTGTGTCACTGAGTACCCCTCAAAAGACCTCTGCAGTTTGGCCATCTTAAAGTGATGTCTTCTCTATTTCTATAATTTATTTTTATTTATTTATTTAACATCTTTTATATACCGCACTATTGTCACCAGCGCGGTTTACATGTAACAAACATATACATACAAAGAACTGTAATGCATTTTACAAGTAACAGGGTTTTTGAAAACTTGGGAATAACAATATACAATATATAATGATTGCTAATGCCTCTTAGTGTCTCAGGAATTGTTCGACTCCTGGGTCAAATATTTTAGTCAAACATTTCCATCTGAGGTACAAATTATGAGATACTCTTTGGTGGCAAGACAATTATCTGATTCTACTAATAAATGACTGCAGTAGCGTTCATTTCTAATTGAACAATTATAGGATATTGAAATGTCAGTTGATTATGGAAGTCATTTCATAAATGTCAAAAATCTCTTTAAATGAATTAGGAAGCCCCAAATACTCCAGCAATCAGCCAGCAAGAACACAATATTCTATTTATCCTGTTGCTATTGAAACCCTTCTGGTTTTGGGAGAGACTGTGTCTTAATGATCATGTTTAGACTCAGAATTTAGCTGTTTCCTGTAGTAGACTCTGATTAATAGAGATCTTTAGGAGTTTCTTAAGAGCTTTGCAATGTATTAAATACCAGGCAAGAATTTAAAGTGATTTTGAAAAGACACCAGGAAAGAAAATAACAGCCTAATACTGCAAGTTCATTGTAAAGTTTTGTTAACGGCTCACAGTGGAGAGTTCTGTTGATTGACTCTTCCATAGAATTCTTCAGTATGAATGCAAAGATTCTGTGAAAAATGTCTCATGCATTCTCTTCATTGGTATGTCTTAGAAAATTGAATGTGTGCTAAATTGATTTAATGCATGGTGACCTACACACTTTTAGTGTATGTTCTGGCAGATCTTTCTCCACTGCTATCCACTTTCAATCGGTGCACCTCAGGGATCTGTCTTGGGATCCTTTCTCCTCTCATGCCTTTGGGGCACTATTCTCCTTCCATGGTTTGCAGTATGATACACAGATTTACCTCTCTCCTGGAATCCAGGTCCAAATCTCAGACTGCTTGTCTGATATTGCTGCCTGGATGTCCCATCGCCATCTGAAACTGAATATGGCTAAGACAGAGCTTCTTATCTTTCCTCCTAAGCCTTCCTTCCTTCTTCCTCCCTCTATATTTTTGTGCATAATATTGTCGTCCTCCCTGTTTCCTTGGTTCACAACCTTGGGGTCATCTTTGATCCTTCTTTCTCTTTCTCTGCCCATATCCAACAGGTAGCTAAAATCTCTTTAAAATTAGCAAAATGTGTCCCTTTCTCTCTGAACACACTACCAAGATCCTTATCCACTCTCTCGTAATCTCCCGTCTAGACTATTTCAACTTGCTCCTCACTGAATCTCATTGAATCATCTCTCGCCCCTCCAAACCATTCATCATTCAGCTGCATGGCTAATCTTCTACCAGTATTGGCATGCTCATGTAAGCCTTCTTCTCAAATAACTTCACTGGCTCCCCGTCTATTTTCATATACAGTTCAGACTTCTGCCTTTTACCTACAAGTGCAAGGAGTCCGCAGCTCCTTGTCACCTCTTAGGAACCTACTCCTTATTCCCGCCTCAGGAACACTGCTCATATACCCTTTTCTTCTATGGCCAGAACTAGACTCTGCTCATTCTGCCTTGCTACACCGTATGCCTGGAACAGACCACCTAAGTCCGTACATCAGGCTCCATCTCTGACACCTTTTTACAATCCAGACTAAAAAGCTACTTCTTTCTTTCTTCTCCTGTTTAACACCCACATGCGTTTTAATCATTTCCTCTCAAACCACTCTAGTCAACTGTTTGTTCTGTTAGTCTTGAACAGACTGTAAGCTCTGTCTTGCATGTATATGCACGGCACTATGTGTGCCTTGTAGCACTATACAAATGATTAGTAATAGTAATAGTAGTAGTAGAATGAATGTGCATTAAGTTGATTAGTATGTGATAAACCCTCAAATTCAAGTTTATGCCATTTAATCTCATGATCCAGAAACTCACCTTGTACATAGTTTATTGTATTTACAGTATACTTATGGTTCAGTTTCTCATGTAACTGTAAATAGTTAAACCATTTTGGTTTGTAAACTGGTTTGTTTAAATGTAAACTGCCCCTGATCTCTGGAAGGGGCAGTATAGAAAAACTGTTTAAATAAATAAACATTTTTTATTAAAATGAAAGTGTGAAATGAACCAAAAAAATATCCAAATATCACGGGAAAAGGACAAATGAACTGAAAACAAGCCCCAAATTTTTGTCTTTTGCACATCTTGAGTCTTATGGGACATGACGCCTCTTCTCTGGCCCTGTTCAAATCCAGGCTAAAACCTTCCTCTTTGAAGCCACTTTTGGATCCTGCTGCTCCTCACTCTCTTGTCCACTACTTATGTGTATCTTACCATTCTCTAGTCCCCAGTTTCGCTGTGTGTTTTGTCTTGATTAGATTCTAAGCTCTGATGAGCAGGGTCTGCATCTTATATCTATAGGTAAGCGCTGCGTACACTTTGTAGCGCTATACAAATGATCAGTAGTAGTTATCTGATTTCCTGCTAGTAGTGCGTCACTTTCTCTTTCCTTGAGCTCTGGAGTCCGGGACTCATCTGTACAAATTATGCATCTGATTGGCAAAATACCATAAAAACCATGACTGGTACATAGACTCTGGGAATGCAAGTGATCACCCTAACAATAAGAAGTAAAACATCTCAAGAAGCTTGTACTTTTCAGGTCTCCTGCAGGGAGCATGAACAATCAGGTCTTGTTCAGCTCTAGGAGTTTCCTTTAGGTTACACTGGGTAACAGCGTGGAGGAGTAGCCTAGTGGTTAGAGCAACAGCCCTTTACCCAAGAGATCTGGGTTTGGTTACCTGTGGCGCGCCTTGGGCAAGTCACTTTATCTTCCATTGCCTCAGAAGAAAAGGCCTGGCAATCTACTTCTGGTCATACCTTGCCAAGAAAATCCAAGGGCTGCTGGGCTGCCAGGAGTCAGAATTGACTTGAAGATACTTAAAAAAAAAGCTGGATAATAAATGCACCAAAAATGTTCCTGTCAACCAGTTAATGTACTTCTTAGAGCAAGTTATCTAGAGCACAACCATGAGTCTCACTAGCAGAAGGAAAAAGATCTCAACCATAAATGGCTGTGTCTATAGCTTACATGCACTATATCACTGTTCATAAAAAAGCTCCTGTTCCACTACATAAACAGTGAAAATAAATGTTCTTATCTTAAATATTCTTCACACTCCAGCATAAATTGCTGACAGTGTTTCGCATAGGCTGCATCAGGGAGCGCATAATTTCATCACTGAAAACAAAACGACTGTCTACCACTCGCCTTAAGAGCTTTCGTTGATGCTGTATCGCTTCCAGTCATGAACAAATGCACCAGTTCTGAAGAGAAAGAATAATATACCTAAATGGACATTTGAGAGAAGATGAAACCTAGGTGTTCTGTAGGATATTAACTATTTGAGGAAATTGGGTTGTGGTGTCCAATGGTAATAGAGGTCTAGGAGAGAGAATCCCAGTACAACTTACAAATAGACGGGTAACATTCATAAACTGAAAATAAAGATGTGGAGGGGAGTGAAGTGGAAGTGATTTAGCTCAAGCATCAAACCTCTATACTACTATTTGAAAGCTGAAAATATTTCCTGGACCGAACTAGGCTTTGCATTTAGGAGATTTAAATGTGAGAACATAAGACTATAAGGCCATACTAAGTCAGACCAAGGATCTATCAAGCCCACTATCGTGTTTCCAACAGCGGCTAATCCAGGTCACACGTACCTGGCAGGTTCTCAAAAGTAAACAGATTCCATGCTTCTTATCCCAGGGTGGTCATACATTTAGATGGGCGTGTCCGGGCGGTGCCATGGACTTAGATATCGCCGCTCAATTTCCGAAATCTTGGGGACGTCTGAGACCTTGTCCATGGCACCACCCGGACACGCCTCTTGGTATGCCCTCTGCCAACTTGGATATCAATGCACTGGGGATGCATTTAAGTACCGTTGACTAAATGGCTCCAGGGACGCCTACATGCTTTGAATGGCTGCATGTACCTATACATCCATCCATGTGCCCACAGGTGGGTAAATCGCATGCGTGCATTCATTTATTTTAATTTATTTCTTTAGTAGGTTTTATGTATGACTTTCAATATCTCTCTGGTGTTTACAGTTACACATGACTCTTCAGAGCAAGAGAGCTGCTGGAAATACCTAGAAAGCGCTGCTGAATGCTTAGAATTCAGGGAGGGTGGCCGTGCATCAAGAGCCCATTGGCAATGTCCTTTTAAGAACTATTTGGTGAAAACCTTTGGCGAGCTCTGTTGGTAAGTGCAGACCAGTGGCACATCACCTCATATGCAATAGGATGTAATATAGCTGAATCCTGAGAATCCACTGGAGGAAAATGCAGAAGAGAAGATTAAAAAAAATTCTGAGAGAAAAATGTAAGAGTAGCGTTTTGAAGTCGCAACATTATGTAGAAGAAAGCCAAGATGATAATTGAAGAGATAATATTTATATGAGTCTCTTAGGGATATGCACAGAGCAGACATTTTCAGTTTGTTTTTCATTCATTTGGGTTTTACTTTTCCTGATTTTCAAACATTTAATAGAAATTATTTAATATTATTTATTTATTTATTTATTTATTTAACAGTATTTTTAAACCGCCTTATCTTATTAATCAAGGTGGTATCACAGCAAATAATCGGGTAAAGTGAGTGTGTTAATCATGCAGTGAGGGTGCAATTTAGTTGAGTGTGTGTTGTATCGTGTGCTAGATTGGAGTGAGCTATGTACAAGGTGTGGTGTGTTGCGTGCTAGAATGGTTTGAGCTATGTACAGTGTGGGCTATATACAGTGGTGCTGTAAAACATTATCTGTACAGGCAGCAATATGTGCTGTTATACATTCTCTTAGGTTATGTGATGTGTCCATAGTGTTCTATGAACAGCATGGTTTTTAGCTGTTTTCTAAAGTCTTTGAGGTCTGTAGTTGTCCTCAAGTCGTCTGGTAGTTTGTTCCATATAGTTGGAGCAGCCATGGAGAGAGCTCTGTCTGTTGTGTCCTTGCGTGTGTGTTTGAATTCACCTGGGGTGCTGACTCGGTTGCGTGTTTGTTTTCTTCTAGGACGAGTGCTGTTGTCTGGTTGAATGAGGGTGTGTAGGCTGTTGGCTGATGTGTGCTGATTTATCTTAAATAGGTTTATGATAGTTTTGTATCTGATGCGTGCACCGATTGGGAGCCAGTGTAAGTCTTTTAAGGTGGGTGTGATGTGGTCCTGTCTTGCAGTACCGGATATTATTCGTGCTGCAGTGTTTTGTGCTAGCTGGAGTGGTTTGAGGGCTTGTTTCGGTAGTCCCAAGTATATCGGATTGCAGAAGTCCAGTATTGGGGTTATCAGTGCTTGGAGGACGGTACGAAAGTGTTATTAGGTTATTAAATGACAGAATGCATTGATTCATGGGCTTTTTGTTTGTTTAAAAATGTGCAAAAGTGCAAAAATAGAGCTGTAAACTTAGCTTCTTAAGTAGAGCACCGCCAAAGTGCCTTCATCAATTAGATTGACAACATGGTCCACGTTTCGGGTTATAGCAATTCTAACCCTGCTTCAGGTCCTGCTTCTCGGCAAATGGCGATTGAACTTGCATAGCCCAGAAAACCCGTCTTCTTTATCTTCGGCGGCGTCTGACGTCATAGGAGGAAAGCAGATGATGAACCAATCACAGCAAAACATCCTCTGAGCTAATACATAGGGGAATCCCACATCATAGAGAAAACCCTGAGAGGCTCATCGGATTCAAGGAAAAACGATCAAATAATCGTGTACCAGTCCAGTTGAGAGTTAAGCCCATTCGGGGCCACAGCATTCAAAGTATAGATCCATCTCTGCTCACGTAGTTGAAGGCACTGTTCACGGTCTCCCCCTCGGGGATCAAGGGAATGTGGTCCAACACCCGCCACCGTAGTGAAGTGAAATCATGATCACATTGCAAGTTATGCTCAACCATCGGGGCAGAGAGTGTCTTAGTGCGTAGACGTGAAGCGTGTTCTGCGAGCCGGAGTTTCACCGCTCGTTTTGTCCGGCCCACGTAGTACAAAGAGCAGGGGCAGATCACCAGATAAACTACGAAATCCGTAGAACAGTCGGTATGCCAACGCGTATGGTAGGTCCGGGATGTGTGATGATCGGTCCATTCAGAGCCCCCAATAGTGGTAGAGCAATATGAGCATCGTCCACATGCTTCATGACCACAATTCCCATGAGATCGTAAAGGGCGATCCACTTCAGAAACAATAGACATGACTTTATCTCTAAGGTTAGCAGATCGAGAATAGGCTATCCGCAAGGTACTATCTCGAAAACAAGCGTGTGCCCCAACTAGAGGCCAGAACTGGTGCAGTAATTTTGTAACTGCTGTGATTTGTCGGGTGTATGGTAAAACTCCTGTGATTACAGAGGGGTCAGAGACCGAATTTGGAGATGTTAAGGAGGAAGTATACCATTCTGGATGCGTGAAGCGCGCCCTCTTATAAGCCCGTGATATCACCTGAGAGGGGTACCCCCGCTGAAACAATCGGGACATGAGCTCACGGGCATGCTTCTTAAATTCCATCAAAGTCGAGCAGTTTCGGCGTAGCCTTAAAAATTGCCCATATGGAAGACCTTGTTTTAAAGCCCTTGGATGGAAGCTCTGATAACTCAAAAGAGTGTTTCGTTGCACTGATTTCCTGTGCAAGGTGGTCTGAAAACCCATAGGTGTGCGAATAACCTGAACATCTAGAAATTGTAGAGTCGTGGCTGAAATCTCTGCCGTAAATTGTATCCGAGGCATGTGAGAATTCAAGCGAGCCAAAAATTGTTCAAGATCAGACCGAGCACCACTCCACAGGAAAAAAATATCATCTAGAAAACGCCTCCAAAAGGCTACTTGAGCAAAGGCTGGATCTGAATACACATAGAGCTGTTCAAAAACTGCCATGTAGATAGTGGCCAAGGATGGTGCCACAGTGGCCCCCATGGCGATACCATGTATTTGTCGGTAGTAAACGCTCTGGAATAAGAAGAAATTCTGGTCCAGTACAAGCTCCAGCAATGATAGCAGGAACGACCGGGGTATTCGATCAGGCAAAGTCAAAGGGTAATCAGATAAACATCGCAACATCTCCCCTTGATCAATATTTGTATAAAGGGACTGAACGTCCAAGGATACAAGAAAATGGTAAGTATTCATCGCCTGGCAAGATTGTAATCGCATCAAAAAATCACTCGTATCCCTGAGATATGATGGAACCCGTGAGGCTGCAGGTTGCAAAAATATGTCACAAAATTGAGACAAAGGTTCGAGTACAGAATCCCTACAAGATACAATCGGGCGTCCCGGTGGATCAATTAGGGACTTGTGCACTTTAGGAACTAGGTAAAAAATCGGCGTCTTAGGGTGCTGTTTAAGCAAAAAACTCCTCTCATTCCTAGTTATCCAATTGCTCAGAAACGCATTTGACACTAAAGTTGAAATCTGAGCTTGTAAAGCCACAGTAGGGTTCATCGGAAGAACAATGTAGTTGGTGCGATCCTGTAAGTGAACCTCCGCTTGACGTTGATATTGGGCCGGGGAGAGCAACACCGTGGCGCCCCCCTTATCCGCCCTCCGTATTACCACATCCAAAGTTCGAAGCTCAGCCAGCGCCTTAGTCTGGTCCCTGGAAAAATTGGAATACCGTGGAGATTGTTGCTTCTCTAGTTCATTCAACCGTTGAAAAACAAGAGATTGATATGTCAAGATGGAATGATCAGGGGCACCCGAAGGTAACCAACGAGAAGAGTTCCTCACCAGAGATATGTCTGGAGCACCAGGGGCAAGAGACATATGTTGTATTACCCGCAATTTTCGAAAAAATTTATATAAGGCTAATCTCGTAGAGAAGCCATCATAACCAGGAGTGGGAACAAATGACAATCCCAACTCCAAAACCTGTTGTTGTTCCATGGTCAAGGTCACCCCAGATAAATTTATGATGGACGACTCTTTGTCCGGGACCTGGTGTCCGGTCCCTGCCAAAAATCCTGTTGATAATTCCTCCTAGACCTGCGGCCTCTGGAGATATTGCTTCTACCGCGATCAATTGTTTCAGACCGAACTACTGGAAATTCCGACCCTCCCGGCTCACTGTTACCAGATTCAGTAGAATCAGAATCACCATTAAAAGTCACATGGCGCCCTTTAGAAAATTTTTTCATGGATGGCCAATTATATACACAATCATAAGCTTTTTAAGCTCCTCAGCCTGTAGTGAGAGAAACTCCTGTTCTTGTATTGACCGCTCAATTAAAAGGGCCACTAAATCAAACCCACACTTGTTAAGAATGGAATTCCATTTATTTAAAAACCCTGCATCGTCGGTGAACTGTTTAGGGGGTTTAATAACCCGTAACCCTCTAGGTAGAATCAGAGATTTCAAATATTGGGTCATAGCCGAGCCATGTAGTTGAGCCCGGATCAATTTTTTTTGGAGGTCCTTCAATTCAAAAATGGTAGAAGGGAGCTGTCCTGTAGATGAAATGGAATCGTCATCGAAGAGTGACTTATGTTTTTTAAGCTGAGAAATCTGTTCCTCCGTGAACGCAAACATTTCCGAAGACATATTTAAGCTGGTTCCAAAAAATGCAATCAAGCGTAAAAATCAAGAACCGTATTGGATTATGAAATACACAACACCCATAACACAATCCAATCAAATTAGGGAAAACAACAAGGCTGAAACCATTTCATATGTCGGAGTATGTCAGCCCAGTGTCAGGGAAACATCCCGCAGACACTACTGTGACCACTCACTTTATTATAAATTATTTTTGTTTGTTTAAAAATGTGCAAAAGTGCAAAAATAGAGCTGTAAACTTAGCTTCTTAAGTAGAGCACCGCCAAAGTGAGCAATTGGATAACTAGGAATGAGAGGAGTTTTTTGCTTAAACAGCACCCTAAGACGCCGATTTTTTACCTAGTTCCTAAAGTGCACAAGTCCCTAATTGATCCACCGGGACGCCCGATTGTATCTTGTAGGGATTCTGTACTCGAACCTTTGTCTCAATTTTGTGACATATTTTTGCAACCTGCAGCCTCACGGGTTCCATCATATCTCAGGGATACGAGTGATTTTTTGATGCGATTACAATCTTGCCAGGCGATGAATACTTACCATTTTCTTGTATCCTTGGACGTTCAGTCCCTTTATACAAATATTGATCAAGGGGAGATGTTGCGATGTTTATCTGATTACCCTTTGACTTTGCCTGATCGAATACCCCGGTCGTTCCTGCTATCATTGCTGGAGCTTGTACTGGACCAGAATTTCTTCTTATTCCAGAGCGTTTACTACCGACAAATACATGGTATCGCCATGGGGGCCACTGTGGCACCATCCTTGGCCACTATCTACATGGCAGTTTTTGAACAGCTCTATGTGTATTCAGATCCAGCCTTTGCTCAAGTAGCCTTTTGGAGGCGTTTTCTAGATGATATTTTTTTCCTGTGGAGTGGTGCTCGGTCTGATCTTGAACAATTTTTGGCTCGCTTGAATTCTCACATGCCTCGGATACAATTTACGGCAGAGATTTTAGCCACGACTCTACAATTTCTAGATGTTCAGGTTATTCGCACACCTATGGGTTTTCAGACCACCTTGCACAGGAAATCAGTGCAACGAAACACTCTTTTGAGTTATCAGAGCTTCCATCCAAGGGCTTTAAAACAAGGTCTTCCATATGGGCAATTTTTAAGGCTACGCCGAAACTGCTCGACTTTGATGGAATTTAAGAAGCATGCCCGTGAGCTCATGTCCCGATTGTTTCAGCGGGGGTACCCCTCTCAGGTGATATCACGGGCTTATAAGAGGGCGCGCTTCACGCATCCAGAATGGTATACTTCCTCCTTAACATCTCCAAATTCGGTCTCTGACCCCTCTGTAATCACAGGAGTTTTACCATACACCCGACAAATCACAGCAGTTACAAAATTACTGCACCAGTTCTGGCCTCTAGTTGGGGCACACGCTTGTTTTCGAGATAGTACCTTGCGGATAGCCTATTCTCGATCTGCTAACCTTAGAGATAAAGTCATGTCTATTGTTTCTGAAGTGGATCGCCCTTTACGATCTCATGGGAATTGTGGTCATGAAGCATGTGGACGATGCTCATATTGCTCTACCACTATTGGGGGCTCTGAATGGACCGATCATCACACATCCCGGACCTACCATACGCGTTGGCATACCGACTGTTCTACGGATTTCGTAGTTTATCTGGTGATCTGCCCCTGCTCTTTGTACTACGTGGGCCGGACAAAACGAGCGGTGAAACTCCGGCTCGCAGAACACGCTTCACGTCTACGCACTAAGACACTCTCTGCCCCGATGGTTGAGCATAACTTGCAATGTGATCATGATTTCACTTCACTACGGTGGCGGGTGTTGGACCACATTCCCCTTGATCCCCGAGGGGGAGACCGTGAACAGTGCCTTCAACTACGTGAGCAGAGATGGATCTATACTTTGAATGCTGTGGCCCCGAATGGGCTTAACTCTCAACTGGACTGGTACACGATTATTTGATCGTTTTTCCTTGAATCCGATGAGCCTCTCAGGGTTTTCTCTATGATGTGGGATTCCCCTATGTATTAGCTCAGAGGATGTTTTGCTGTGATTGGTTCATCATCTGCTTTCCTCCTATGACGTCAGACGCCGCCGAAGATAAAGAAGACGGGTTTTCTGGGCTATGCAAGTTCAATCGCCATTTGCCGAGAAGCAGGACCTGAAGCAGGGTTAGAATTGCTATAACCCGAAACGTGGACCATGTTGTCAATCTAATTGATGAAGGCACTTTGGCGGTGCTCTACTTAAGAAGCTAAGTTTACAGCTCTATTTTTGCACTTTTGCACATTTTTAAACAAACAAAAATAATTTATAATAAAGTGAGTGGTCACAGTAGTGTCTGCGGGATGTTTCCCTGACACTGGACTGACATACTCCGACATATGAAATGGTTTCAGCCTTGTTGTTTTCCCTAATTTGATTGGATTGTGTTATGGGTGTTGTGTATTTTATAATCCAATACGGTTCTTGATTTTTACGCTTGATTGATTCATGGGCTGACAAGCGTTAAATCAATTCAGTGTGCAATAATGGGGCCTTTTACTAAAGACCGATAAGCAGTTAATAAGGGCATTAGTGCTCACTGTTAGCACAAGCTAAGTGTCAATCCACTGCATTAACTCTTAGCACAAACAAGCTCGAATTCCTGCCTTGATTGCACAGTTTGTAAGGGGGCAGGGAATTAGTGTGGGCTGCATTTGATAAGTTCCCAGCATCTTCCCTTATAGTTAATGCAGAGATAATACACTTTCCTGTTTTAGTAACATTTAGTGCATGCTATCTGCTGCCTGACCCATTTTATTCCTAGATGCTGTGACAGATAGTGCATGCTAAGGATTAGCAAAAGGGCCCTTACTGCAAGTTAACTACGTTGCAGGAAATGTGGACGCAGTAAATGCCACCTACTGCATAATCTGCTCCGCATTATCTACTGCGTTAGCAGATAACACACAGTACAGTTCTGTAAATAAGTGTGAAGCGCAGCCCCACTTCCATGTTTCTCAGTGAGCACAGGGATTAGTGCACTCTGACGTCAAGCTGCTAATTTCCACATAAACAGCTTAACACACTTATGTCAAAGAAAGCCTTCAATCTCCTTTTATGATTGACAAAGCCTATAGAATTGGGAAACAAAATAATAATTTTGCAGGCCCAAAAGAAACTCAGGTATGGATCAATAGTTCTGATCAACATGTAATAAGTGCAGATGAACATACGAGGTAAAAAAATTGCAATAAACTTGGTGAGTTTATAAACTAGTGGATAATCCTATGAAAAAAACTGTCCATGGTTTGCAGGTCACAGAGGTCACGTTTTTCAAGAAATTGTAGGAGCCACATAAAGTAGGCAGAAAATTTTATTTTTTCAATGTAGAAGCTGGAACTATGGATTTATACCAGCCAAAGCTCAGTTCCTTTGAATAATCAGCATTATATTTTATCTGATTTATGATGCTTCTAAAGCTTCTATCGGAAATTGTTGAGGGAGGCAAGTCACTAGAAACGTCTGCAGGACTGATTTCTAAAGGAGTTCAGTGTTGTCTCTACATTTTGGGGGGGTCTTTTGCTAAAGGGTGCTAGCTGTCAACGTGACTGTGGTGTGCACTAAAGGCACATGTTGGACTGGTGTTGACAGCTAGTGTGGGGCAATAAGAACAAAGTAACACAGTATATGACGGCAGATAAAGACCATCATGGTCCATCTAATCTCTGGATTTTGGCGATAACTGTCCATGGCATGTTAGGATTGGAGAGTGAGCGGGGCAAGCACCATGCAGGTAGCACACCTTCGCTAACTGCAAAGCAGACTAATAGCACAGGTGCATTCGCCACCACCTCCATAGTGGCACTGAGTGCCAACGTGCTCTTGCAGTGCTGAAATCAAACAAGAAACCCAGCTCACCGACCACCACAAATCCACAATGTATCAAGGTTGGATCAGTGAAAGAGCAGATATATTATAGTAACATAGTAAATGACGGCAGATAAAGACCAGCATGGTCCATCTAGTCTGCCCAGTAAGATGGCAAGAGTAAGTGCACCTGCCGCTCCGTGCAGACCACCCCTCCCCATGTCTTTGTTTAGGGGTGAACCCACCACTCCGTGTAGGACACCCCTGTTTGTTGAGAAATTAGAGAGTTCAGTTTATTTTGATTTTATCCTGTTGCTGTAAAGGGATCCACTGTGTCTGTCCCATGCATTTTGAATTCTGTCACTGTATTTGCCCCTCATACAAATTCAAATCAAATTATATTCAAATCAAATCAAATTCAAATCAAATTATATTCTTCTTTTTTCTCTTTTTCCTATTATCCTTATTTTTAACTTTCTTTTTGTCGGACTGTGTGTCCAGGGAGGAAAACCACTCCCGAGCGACAAACTTTCCTTTTTAATAAATTTCAATGTTCATTTAGGAAAGCGAATTTAAAACCTTTTCAAAAATTGAAAACCACTTAGCTTATAAACTTCCAAAGAGCAGCTGAAGAGGCATCCAAGAGCAATGTAGCACCATATGACCTAGATTGGCCACTGTTGGAAACAGGATACTGGGCTTGATGGACCTTGGTCTGACCCAGTATGGCATATCTTATGTTCTTATGTTCAGCATGTTTCAAGCTCATGCAATCTTCTCCAAGAGCTTTGCAGCAGCTAACAAGGAAAAGTCATGCTCCAACATAACCAACAGAATGTGCAGTCCGAAAGGCCATTTAAAACTGTTCACATCTGTAACATCTTCAGCATCTGACATCACCATCAGCTGAAAAGGTGCACTGCCCACTTTACCTTACACCGGCCAATACCACAATAAATCTGTGGGAGCCAGATCAAAATCCAAAGAACGCTTGATCAATCTTGCTCAAGATTGAACCCCTAGGAGTAACAGACTGTAAATTGAAAATCCATCTCTGCTCAAGCCATTGAAGTCGGGCAATTTGATCGCCTCTACAGAGGTCCAATAGGATATGATCAATAACCAGCCATTTAAAACTTCGAAATGTATGATGAAATTGAACACAGTGCGAAACAACCGGGGCTGTCATTGTTGATGTAGTGATCTAAGAAGAGTGTTCACCAAGGCGAGTCTTTATAGATCTAGTTGTCCTGCCCACATACTTTAAGCCACAAGGGCAAATAAGCAGATAGACAGCTAATTCAAAAAGGAAGGTAGTGTGCCATCACGCAGTATAATCTCTGCCCGTTTGCTCATCAATCCATTGAGGATCCACCATCACTTGTTCATAAAATCTACATCCTTCACATGGGAAATGTCCAGGTTCAGGGTGATAAATAGGAGCACAATCAATGGCACTCACAGCCATTATGGATACTGCAATCCTTCATGAACGCTATAGTCAAGTCCTTTTGAAAACATTCATGGAGGCCAAGTATATGCCAAGTTTTACACAGCACTCGAGTCGCCTCCACTGCCTTATTCATAAAAGAAAGAACCCTCCACCATCTTATGTTGATCGAATGAGGTAGAAACATTTAGTGTTGAGATAGGATCAGATCCCAATAACCACTCCTGGTAAAGATGTTTAGCCTGTTGTAACCCTTGAATATCACTCTCCAAGGGTACTCCCGAGCCAACAATCTATCAAAAAGATCAGAGGCATGTTTTTAAAACTTGGACTACTGTTCTAAAGTCATGTCAAGGAACCCTCCAACAGAAACGAACAACAAATAGACCCACAGATCTTTGCTGACCACCTCAAGAACAAATTCACTGCAACACCCAAGAACAACAGCGCGTCAGTGAAATACAAGACATCCGAACCTGACCGGAGCTGGGGCACATTCGACATCCCATCAAATGAACAACTCTCCAAGATCATCACTGACCTCAACACCAGCACCGCCCCTACAGATCCCTGCCCAGTAGCCTGGATCAAAGCAACAAAAAGGGAACTAACACCAGTCGTACAGAAAATAGTAGATAACTCTCTCTCCAAGGGAACAATGCCAAACTCCCTGAAGCTAGCCACAATACGTCCAATCCCCAAGAAAACCACCCTGGCTAAAACTGATCCAGCCGCCTACAGACCCATATCAAGCTTACCATTCCTGTCCAAGATCATCGAGAAAGCAGTCCAACACCAGCTCCAACAACACATCGACATCTACAATCCACTGGACCCCAATCAACATGGTTTTCGACCCAGACATGGGGTTGAAACCATACTGATCCAGCTATTCAACAGCCTTTTGAGGACAATTGACAACACCAGAATGGGCGTCATCATGATATTCCTAGATATCTCCTCAGCTTTCAACACTGTCTGCCACACAACCCTACTAAACAGACTACAGGAGGCAGGCCTACACAGTACTACTCTGAGCTGGTTTACATCTTACCTCACCAACAGACAACTACAAGTCAAGTGTGGAACAAAGACCTCTCAACCGTTCAGAGCCATTCAAGGAGTCCCACAGGGCTCAGCTCTCTCCGCCCTGCTATTTAACATCAACGTACAACCCATATGCACCATCATCAAGGACCACAAGATTCAATACACCATATATGCAGATGACATAATTATATACACACCAATCAAACTGGACAACCCAGACTACTCCAACATAGCCAACTGCTTCCAACAAATGACAACCTGGCTGCAAGAAAACAACCTATCAATAAATTACAACAAAACTGAAGCTCTATTCATCACAAGAAACCGGACATTCTCACCATCGGCCACCATCAACCTAAACAACACCATCATACCGGTAAGACAAGAAATAAAATACCTGGGAGTAACGCTCGACAAGGACCTCAACCTCCAGTCCCACATTGCAAAAATAACAAAGAGTGCTTACATCAAAATGAGGACAGTCAGAAGGCTCAAATCCATCCTCGCCCATGAACACTTCCGAACAGTCTGTCAAGCCATCATCACTCCAACCCTAGACTATTGTAATCACATCTACCAAGGACTACCTAAAAAGACAATAAACCACTACAGCTAGCACAAAACACAGCCGCACGACTCACGACAGATCACACAATTCACGATCACATCACCCCCATACTGTACCACCTACACTGGCTCCCAATCAGCTCCAGAATCCAATTCAAAGTACTTCTACACATATTTAAAATAATACACAACCTATCAGCAGACAGCCTACGCCCTCTCATAAAAACCAATGACAACAGGAGACCAAGAAGAAAAGGAACCTCAGACACCATCAGAACACCAAAAGAATTTGCTAAAACAAGGCTGGCCACATCAAGGAGGGCACTCTCCCTGGCAGCACCCGCTATATGGAACTCTCTCCCAGACCACATAAGATCAACCAAGAACCTCAAGGACTTCAGAAAACTTCTTAAGACTGATCTATTTACAGTACATTTCAAGGACCTCACATAAATTTTCTACCTCAAGACATTACAGGATCACGATCCTACCCCAAGACATTACAGAATCTCAATCCTAGTACGCCTCTCAAACAGCCCCATTTTGTATATATGTATATAGCTCATTATGTAAATAGTTCACCGATATAATCTAACGCACTGCCCCACACACTACACTTCTCAGTTCTCACACTGCATGCTACAAAACACACTTTATTATTGATTTTGATTGATGTGCCACACCGCCTTGATTTAATGATAAGGCGGTATACTAAATCCTTCTAAATAAATAAATAAATGTGTTTCCAGAATTGTTTTAAGGCGATGTACTGTTAAATTCCTGTGTAAATGACAGATCAGGTAAAGCTACATGAACAAGCGGAGCCAATTAAGGGGATGAATTTTGGTTTTTAAGGCTAGAGAGTTAAGCACAATTGCCCCCTCACTCGCTGCTTGAAATAACACACTTATGTGGGATTCGGAGGAAGTGTGAATGCCTTTGAGGATATTTTTTCATAGCAATGTGCCTTCATCAGCATGTATTCGGTCTGCTTGTATGCCTAAAATACTGTTGTGCAAGCAGATCGCTGTGCGTGTTCATACCTATGAATCAACATGTGTGCAAAAAATGTTGTAGCATGCAGAGAAGGTGTACATTTAAGACACGCGCACAACAATTAAAAAACCCACTAATATTACAAAAATGTCATTTAAAATTAAGACTGAACTCTTGTTTGGCCAATGCACATCCCCATATTCCCCTTGTAAAATGGGAAGTCCACGTATCTTTTTAAAGTCCACGCAGACTACACCCAGGAACTGCCCCCTTGAAATGTGTGCAGGCTCACACACTTAAGCAGCGGGTTTTTTTGCAGACAATACATTTATGCATGTGCTCTTTTATAATGTGTCAATACCATGTGGCCCTTCTAAAATGACCTCCCATAGTTTGCTCCCAATATTATTAACTGAACCTTGTCTTTACCAATGAAACCATCCAGTCCACCCAGTTATTGCTGTCCACACTGCAAGGACACATCCCAGCTCCTGCCATCAAGCATACATTAGAGTAAGATATTTATCCTTGCCTTTTATCTTCTTTCTCATTGGTGCTCTACCATTTTGGACACATTAGCATAGAAGATCTCCAAATGAACTCACGCACAGCATCCCTCCCTCAGGCCACTTAAATCCTCTGCATTGCCTCCCAGGAAGACCTGGATATCTGAGCGTCTGAATGTCTGCTTATGTTTCTCACGTTAAAAAAATTTCAGTAGCAATAAAATTTGTTCTGTTGCATTGCTTTCTTCTTGATTTTGCATTTGTTTCAACCCCCAAAAGTCATACATTTAGATGGGCATTTTCTTGATTTTTAAGTACAAACAGATGTTTTTTGTAGTGTATTAATATGGAAGAAGTTTGAGATCTGGTTGCCAAGATTTGGACTACGAATGGCTTGGACTAGAAGATGGATTGCCCTGACTGAGGGACTAACCTGAGACTGCAAGAAAAAACCAGGGGAAATGGCCTCAAAGAAACCCTCCAGAACCACACCTCCAAAGAATTAGATTGGTTAAAGGACCAGAAGAAAAGAGTTGATGGGGAAAAGGAAAAATTCCCAGTAACTTAAAAGTCATTCAGCTTTCACTCCAGTATTCTGACTGGACTTACTTTATTTTATTTATTGATTTAAAAGGATTTATATACCACTTTGTCCTAAAATCAAAGCGGTTTACGCTTCAAGCAATCAATGATCCGTGTCAGTAGGGGTCGGCATGCAGTGTTATCATGTGTGGGTATTTGTGTGAGTGAAGGGGATGATTTCATGATTTAGACCTGCAAACAACAAAAGGAACACACAAACCTGCAGAACAGCAAAGACCAGGAAGGAGCAGGTATCACAGGACACCGTGGATGGTTTGTAGAAAACTTTATTGTCTCTTTGATGTCCCCAATATTGTATACAAGTCCAAAGACATCTCTGTTGACTGCCCTGCTGACGACCATATGAGGCACATCCACATTTGTGAAATTGCACCAGAACATGGACATGTCCACTTGGACGTCCCAGATTGCACTTGGACATCCTTTGTAAAATATGTCTTATGGGAGGGCTCTAAAGGAGTTACCCAACTGATTCTCTTGCTTGCCTTCAGTGCATCTATTCTAGACCATTCCAGTCTGATCCATCCATACATACCTGCAGCGCTGGAGAATCTGCTAGCGAAGAAGACGTCTTAAATTTATCATGCTACAAGTAATTTTCAAGCCCTTACTTCAGGGTGTGCACCTTTCCCCAGTCCACCTCACTCACACCTTTTTTGTCCACTGTTACCATAACCCTACTTGATCATTTTTGCAACACCACAGTGGTAAAGAGAACAGAGGCAGATTAAACACCCACCATGCTATTTTCATATGCACAATTGTATTGCTCAGTCTGTTTTTTTCATATTAGAAAACTTGTATTCAAGGCTATCTGAAACATCCATGAGGCAGATCCCAGAGATACCATCTGAAGACTATAATGAGAATGGGTTACATTTAAATCATCACTATCTGTCATTGCAATCTCTGCCATCGGAATTGATTCATTTTGTGGCCTTTTGTGTTTTTATTATAATCTTTCAGAATTTTAATGGCTTATTCTGGATGGTAAAAGAACTGAGGTACTACTTTGACCTGTTCATTGCTGAAGCAAGAAATCGTGGTATTGCTGTATTATTTCAGAAGTAATTACAAATGAGTGGGATTAATTGCCATTCCAAACGGTTTCTTTTTTTTTTTTTCCATTTCATCGTGGCATTGAATCTGACTACAGTGAAATGAAGAGGTGTCTTGAGAGAGAGTCTCTGCACTTGCCAAGACATGAACATTAAGACCCACTAGTCTGTCAAAATGTGAGATTTGTAGTGTAACATTTTCTTCTAATTTTTAGCACCATAAGATTTACAATGAAACACTAAGGGGCACGCCAGTAGCTGGAGACTTGTGCTAAGTTATGACGGCATGTGCGTCGCGCTCCCTGTCGGCAGTGTGATGCTAAGACACAGCACCATGCTAACTGGCACATGGGTGTATTTAACGCCCTCCGTTGAGGTGGCGTTAAGTGCACCCAAGCTAACAATGAAGCTCCATCAATGCCCCTGTTATGCCCCTGCCCAAATCGTGTGCCAAATTATGGGATTTTTAGCAATGGGGCCCTGTGGCACCCTTAGGATACGTCACACTCCATGCTAGCAGTGTACTTTTAAACTTGCCCCTAAGATTTGAGGCACAGACGAATTTCTACAGGGTTCAAAATTTGTTTGTTTTGTTTTAGATTATTTTATGTATGTTTGTAATCCACCTAGGTTTTAGTGCAGACTATTAATTTTTTAAATAAATAAATGATCACAGGTAGTAGTCATAAGGAAAGGGTTACTCCCTTACTTCTAAGTCTTCATTGGCTACCAGTAGAGGCCCGTGTTTTGTTTAAGGTGTTCTGCCTGGCTGTACCCGGCCTAGAAGGAATAACAAAAAGAATCTGATTACCACACCCCTTGGATACCAAAAGACCTTACAAAACACATCTGAAAGAGCACTATCATTCCATCACTTTGGAACTCTCTCCCGGACGACTTGAGGGCAACATCAGACATCAAAGACTTTTGAAAAAAGTAAAAACTCACCTCTTCTCAACTTACTACGGAGTTATAATCTAACCATATAAACAACTACATGGTCCAAGTCACTGAGTGTTGACCCAAAGCAATGGACTAATAAACATAAAATATGATGCTTAAAATTGTAGATAGTTGTCATATCCTCATGACCATATACATAGTTCTCAGACTACCTTACCCCTAGATAAGATACAATTGTTCCTTGTACTTTGTAATACTTTATAATACTATTTACTGTTCAACTGTTTTTTGTAGATTGTAATAACACTGGTTACTGTTCAACTGTTCTATGTAAAATGTTTGTTACAATGTAAACCGCTCTGATTGAAGGACAAAGCGGTATAGAAAAATGTTTAAATAAATAAATAAAGCTATTCATCAGATTGGCCCTATCTATCTGTCTAATAGACTGTTTTGTTGTTCATCAACTAAAGCACTCTCTTGACTCATTGGACATTGATATCACCCTCTGCTTCTGCCTTTCAACAAAAGAGGATCAGGGAAAGGTATTTTTCAGGTGTGGTTCCAAAATTGTGGAATGAATTAACTTTTATAATTAGGTACATTGAGGATTATGTGCAATTTTGAAAAGTTTTAAAGACGTGGTTATGGGATGCATTTTTTAATCATTCTTAATGTGAATTGTCTATACTTCACTTTCTACGTCTGTAGATTGTAAAAGCATAATATAAGCGCTGTTATTAAATTAAAATTAAATTAGTTCTAGAATACATTGAGTTATCTGTCAAGGAAAAGACACGTGATCTTCAGATTTGTATAATTTGGCTTGTGATTTAGATTGTAAGAAATGTTCAATGGAGCTTACAGACCTCGAGTAGCTTGTGCCTGTGAGCCGAGTTTCAGAGGGAGACCCCTTGCAGAGTTTTCCTTTGAAAATCAGTGGCCTGGAAGGTGACTACTCCTTGCCAGAAAGTCCACGCAGGGGGGTTATGATTATCATCATACCATATGCAACAGGTAGAGGGTAATTTTATAAAAGGCCACCTGATGTGTGCAGCAGGAATGTCCATGATTTACAGCAACTTGAAAGGGAAACTACACGCCGACTTTCTCCTTTTAAAATTGCCTCACAGAAAGTACCTGCATACTTCTACACCTGCTTCTGGACATGCACAAATTTGCTGTTATATTTGTGTGTTTATGCACATTTTGCCTGCAAGAACGTCTCAGTCAAGGTCAGATAAATTTGCACATAACATTAGTTGCCTATATCCTGAGGTATTTAATAAAAAAAGGTGATTTCTGCTCATAAAACACTGTCATGCACAGAAGTGCCTTAGGAAATTATTCCTATAATAGGTAATTTTCAAAGACATCTGCATTGTAGTAGCCTAGTGGTTAGAGCATCAGCCTAGCACCCAAGCAATCTGGCAGTCCTTGTGACCTTGGGCAAGTCACTTTTTAGCCTCCATTGCCTCAAGCCTGGCAATCTACTTCAGGTCATACCTTGCCAAGAAAACCCAGAGGCTACTGGCTTGCCAGGAGTCAGCATTGACTTGATGTCACTTAAAAAAAAATGGCAGAGTTTATCTACAAAAAAGCCCCCTTTGAAAATTTCACTCCTGTTCTGTGGAGAAGGTATGCGCAGAGATGTCATTATAAAAATCCCCTATCTGCTTTCTTCTGCTTTTTCTCACAGGTAATTGTGCACCTGCAGTTATTTGGAGAAAAATCTCCGAGTCCCTGCTGTCCGTACAATTTTTGATAAAGAAACTCTGCTGGGAGTTTCCTTTTAAAAATCTCTATACAGTCCTGCAGGTACCAAGTACCTGTAGGCTCAGAAACTCTGCTACCAATAGAGTCAATAAAGCAAATGAGACACTTTGAGCTAAAATAGTGAAACCATGATTCGGCTTGTATAGCTAGGAGGAGTCAGGGGAAAGAATCTGGAGGCACCTGGAGGTGAGGTGTGCTAACACTTTTGTTGGTTGCCTGCAGAAAAGTGAATTGTATTTTTGGAAGGGAGCGGAGGGAAGGGCTCATTCAGAGCTCAGACTCCATTTACTAGTTGCAGGTGGAGATGCCGAGGGCATTGGCGGGTTCATTAGTCTGACGATGCTCTTGAAAACTATTTAACTGCATCTCTTGAGGTTTAGTTAACTAACATTGTTTAACATCTATCGCAATCACATTAAGCTTTCTGCATATTAATGAGCTGCTATACCTGAAGCACAGCTTGTTAATTCGGCCTGCTTTGCACCTGATTTGTGGCCCATTTTAGATAGGACGAGCAGATGAGTGTTGAGATCAGGATGTGCCCAGTTCTGATGGTATTTTAGGAACAACCACCTCTAAAATGCACAGTCACGTCCATGTGCAGTGAGAGGAGCCATTTCAGAAACACACATGTGGAGAAACATCAGACGTGTGAGCGCCGGCATGTCATAATGAATGCACGTAAAGGCCAGCACTTACTGCAAATGTGGACGTGCAAATGCTCCTGATTAAGTACAAAGGACTTTCTTTTGCCCCCATTTCAATTTGGAGGGGGAAATAAACATGGGGGGGGGGATATCCTCTTAATCCCTCCTGTAAAGGGCTGGCCAAAAGGAGCACTTTTCAAAGCTCTGTTCATGCCAGGCGACCAGCTATAATCCGGACATGGACAATTTTGGGTTTGCACTTGTATGCCCTGTAGAAATGGGCTCACTCCCGACATGTCGCTATCTACTTCTGACGTGGTGCAGTAAAGTTCACTCTTTCTACACAGAAATATAAATGCATTCGTTGTGCGGCTCCTCACTAGCTTTCCTCTTACCTCACCCTACACCCCTTCTTGGGCACTCCGCTCCTCTGGCAGATCCCTTTTATCTGTGCCCTTCTCTGCCACTGCCAACTCCAGGCTTGGTTCATTCCTCCTTTCTGCTCCTTATGCCTGGAACAAACTACCCGAGTCAGTCACTGCATCGAGCTCCATCTCTGGCTCTGTTCTTTTGGATCCTGATGCACTTATTCTCCTGCTCACCACCTATGTGTATCTTTACCATTCCTCCAGATGTACCCTAGTCCCCAGCTATTGTGTGGTCTCTCTTAATTAGATTGTAAGCTCTAATGAACAGGGACCGTCTCTTTCATGTGTACAGCTTCTAGTGCTATGCAAATGATCAATAGTTGTAATAGCTGAAATAACAAATAGGGCTTCTAAAATAACCCCCTATGTGCTGATCATGGCATTATGTTTATTTACTTATTTTTAAATACTTATATTCCACCAAATTCAGTCTAAAAAGTGCCCAAGGCAGAATATAGCACGTTGCATCCATAATAATAAAATCATAGGAGCAAACAGCAAACATAAACCTTTTAAAATGAAAGCGTAAAGAACAACCCAGAAAACCAGATAGAAATAAACTAATTTCAAAGATCTCCAAAAACCTGTCCAAATAATAAAGCTCTAAGCTGCTTAGGAAAGGTCTAAAGTTCATTGCTGAAATCTCAAATCCTCGGCTAACGAATCTCACAGAGCTGGACTGGCTATGGAAAAAGCAGCCTTCCTTGGAATTCCTTGGTGAGGATGCTACAGATTTGTTCCCAGTGATTGTAAAGAATGACTAGGAAGATATCACAAAAGTTAATCCCTGGTATTCTGTCCACATGCCAATGATATAATCACAACTTCCAGTCAGACACAGAGCAAGCTCTCATGTAGGATATCGCTGCTTATACCACAGGTTTTGTCAGCTTCTTCCACTCCACCCTCCAGGATCTGAGCATACCTACAATCTTCATAATTCAAGACTAGCGCCATTTCTCTTCCATTTCCAACCATAAGGGCCTACAAAACTCCAAGCCACCACTAACACCGATGTAGCAGTTACTTGAATATCTGGCCTCTGATCACCTTGGTCTTCCCTGAAAGCTCTTCTCCATTGATCCATTAATCACGAGGAGTGCATAAGCTGCTAGACAGACCTGGCTACAGGAGCAGCCATGTTTCTTAGAGAGCTTCATGTCTTTCTTGCAATGCAATCTACCACACATCGTACTGTTAACTAACTATATCATCCCACCTATCAGACAGACCCATTGGAGATATGTCTTCCATCAACCACGAGGAGGGCGTTAGCTTTGCATGTCCTACTGTACCATGAGTCACAGCATTATATGTGGTGTCTTGCAACCCAGTAGCTGTAACTCTCCTCAGGTTCTTGGTGTTATATAAACACCCTGTTGGATATCTCTCGGTGAGTAAGGATTATCCACTTTGCATATATATTATTAGGGGGTAATTTTATAACAGGACACCTATGTGAGAAGCCTATTCCATAAGGATAACTTAGGTGCCTATGTGCCAGTTCCAGCCCAAAAGTGCAGAAATGCTGATGCACAAATTACATCTGCCCCAAAGAATAGCCACCTGATAGAATATGGAGCACAGTTTAGGACAACTATCCACAGGGTCGCCTTAAGTCAATGGCACTTACCAACAAACCTTTTTTAAAATTTTATATTTATGCAATTTTTACAATAATCATAAGAATTATACAACTCTTGAAAAGAAATAGAGCAAAACATTAGAAAAGTACAATAAGAAAAAAAAAACCAGGAAAGCATTGTAAAGCACAACAATGCTTACATTCCAAGCCCACAAAGAAGGGAGAGGAGACATATGAAAATAAACACAACTACAGAAAGCAAAGAAAAACAACCAGCAATACTATTCACAGACCAACCGTAGGAGTATCAATAGCAGCTTCAAGGCACCGGGCATTCACAAATGCCAGCAACTGGGAGGGCTCATAAAAAATATAAGAAATTGCATGGTACCTCAGCAAGCATTTGCAAGGATGTTTTAAGAAAAGAGTACTCCCAGCTGCTGGACCCCTGTGCAGAGGAGAAGAAACACTGCATGCCGTTGGTCTCCTTAGAAAGGTCTGGATAAATACGAACCAGAAACTTTTAAACAGTAAACTTCTTTTAAAACATTCTCAATATCCACTCCCTATCTGACACAAGCGCAAATGTTACAATCAGTGTTGAAGGCTGTACAGTCTCCTTTTGTGGATGTTCTAACAATTCTAAATATTCTAAACATTTCAAACTATCAGTTTGCTGAGTCCTCACAACACCCCCTGTAGCAGAGGTCTTCTTGCCCGAAGGGAGATAGTAAATTCTTACCACTGGGGGATGAGATTCCACAGGAACAGTTAATGTCTCTATTAAGTACATCTTGAACATATCTTGTACTGAAACAGATTGGACCCGAGGAAAATTTATCAATCTCAAATAGCAAATTCGTGACAAATTTTCCAACTTTTCAATCTGGGCATTAACCATTGCAGAGTTCTTCAAATAGGCTTCTGATTGCCTCTCCAATGTAGAAACATAGAAAAATGACGACAGAAAAAGACCACATGGCCTATCTAGTCTGTCCTTCCATATCAATAAATACAACAGTCCCCTTTTTTTCCTTTAGAGATCCTCTGTGTTTGTCCCATGCTTTTTTCAATTCAGATACTGTCCTCATCTCTACCACCTCCACTGGGAGACTATTGTACAAATCCACCGCTCTTTCCGTAAAGAAATATTTCCCTCAACAGGGAGGATTGAAGAGAACACCACCTGAGCACCTATCTGCTTCACCCTCTGTCTCAGAACCATGAAGTCACTCTTGATACGCTCAGAGGGATACCTGGCAGTGTCATTTGTTACGACATGGATTAGCAACATTGGGTAATAGTCAGTGGGCTTGATGAGTCTCGGTAAACTCTCCGTAACATCTTGGATTTTGGCACCAGGCAGACATCAAGTCTGGTTGGCAGATGGATGCCTTAGTACCTCTCAGAAGAGAGTCACCAACCACCACTACCCTTCGCTTCTTTTGGTCACTGATTCTGCAATTTTGTGGTACTTGAGCTCTGGCTCTTCCCTTTCCAGGGATGTTTTCACCTCCTCCACTTCCAGGGCTGCAAAATGGCTCTTCAATTCAAGGGCTGGAGAAGTTGGATTGGTGATTTTGCAGGCCCTGGTGACTTGTGTCCAACCTTCATCATTCTGTAGGCACCCATCTTCTCCTCTGCTGGAGAGCTTGGCTGCTGCATGAAGCATCTCATCAATGTACTTCACTGTATTGAATGCTCCTCAGCCTCGCCACCTCCTCTCTGAGTTCCTCCACTTGTTTCCTGAGAGCTTCAGCATGCAGGCACCCTGCACATGGAAGAGGTCCTTCAATTGGCATTGGGACCTCTGTCTGGACAGAGGCAGAAGCTGTAACTGGGGCAACAGCTTTAGCGATACGATTTTTCCCAGCCATTGCTCTGTTCGTGGAGCTTAGGTATCTTTGTTTGAAATGTATAGCTCCTGTTAGGAATGTAGACAACCTTGCTTGAATCTCAACACATTCTGTTTGTACTGCTAAGATCTTATTAGCATTCTGTTCAAATGCACTGGTATTCAAATTTACTTTCATCGATAAAACTGAAAATTGGGAAACCAGAGTCTCACCCAAGGACGCTATTGCAGTCCATATTGATTCTAGAGTAAAATTTACAGGCCGGACCAATGAGAAAGAAATGATATCAGTTACAGAGGCCAATTCTCCTTCCATCTGAACCCTGGCAAATTCACCACCGTCCACAGCAGCTATCCTTGCTGCGGAGTCCCCCACCGAAGAAGCCGATTGTGTTGCACTCTGAAGTTCTTCAGAGGTATGTGGGGTCCTCTCAGCAAAAAAGGAATATTCCCCAGAGAAGATAACTCTTGCTCCAGGCACACAGGAGACAACTGGGTGTGCAATACTTTCAGTGTACGCTGTACCTTGGGGGAGAGAGCTAAAAGACCTGAGGCAGTCGCTGAGCTCTCCTGCTCCAGCGAAACTTCAGCCAGGTTAACCTCCCCCACACTTGCTGGACACTGCAGAGGCTGAAAAAAGAAACAATCCAAAGGACTGGTAGCTGCAGGTAAGGGTGAAGAGGTATCCGGGTGCTGCGAGGGCTTCACACCCACTTTCACCTTCTGCTTTCATCCCATGGAACACAGTCTCCACGCTAACACCTGGTCGCCACCATCTTGACTCCTCTCCCTTACCAACAAACTTACCAACAAAAACAACTCTACATGTGTTCCCATGTATTTTATGAAATATTAGTACATTTAATTCTGCCTCTGTTTTGCCCAGCCTACATCCCAGGGAGTGCCTACACATAGATGGCTTAAAGGGCCATACAATCTTCCATACACCTGTACAAGCCCATCGGTTTCATAAAATGTCATTTTCCTGTTTTACATGCGGAAAAAGTGTGATAAAATTGCTCTCCATATGTAATAACACCTAAGTTCTCTGTGAGCAGATTCATGTTCCAAGTCATTTGCATTAAGTAAGGAATACTATTAGCTACTCTGCTCTCTTTAGAATATATTTATTTCTCAGTATAATTATCTGACCAAAACCCAGCTCCATTGCAGTTGCTAAGAAACATTTACAGATGGAGAATAGGTCTTCAAGTAGCTTCATGTCTTACAAGCGTTTCCCACTCCTACTTATGCTCTTCTCTCACTATGGAGAGGTTCTTCCTTCTGTCTCCCTCTGTTTCCACATCTCCATCTTCCATGGTCTCCTAGATGGTAGCTGCAGAACTGAATTGGCTGTTTAGCTTATTTAACTATTAAATAAGTTTGTGAGCTTGCAACACCAGGAAGAGTAGTTTAGTGATTAGAGCAGCATCCAGAGAAGCCAGGGTCTAAAGCTCACAGATTCTCCATATGGCATTTGTAAACCACATCACCCTTCATTCTCTCTGGTACAGACTTATGTTTTTTTACTCAGTATTTCTCTATAGACACATAGGGGTAATTTTCTAAAGCATTTTTCACATACTTTATATTCAGAAAAGGGCTGGTATAAAATTGCTCATAGATAAACATGCATATAAAGCAGAGAGACTGAATGAATTCTTTGCTTCAGTCTTTAATGAAGATGTAGGGAAGTTACCCATGCCTGAAATGGTAGTTAAAGGTGATGTATCAAAAGAATTGAAACAAATTTTGCTAAATTGGAAAGATGTATTATAACTATTTGATGATAAATAAAGAGTAGCAAATCACTTGGACCAGATAGTATACATCCAAGGGTGTTGAAAGAACTGAAATATGGGATTGCAGACCTACTATTAGTAATCTATAAACTATCATTAAAATCATCTGTAGTATCTGAAGACTGGAGAATGGTCAATGTAACGTCAGTTTTTAAAAAGGGTTCCGGGGTGATCAGGGAAACTACAGACCAGTGAGTCTGACATTGGTTCCGGCAAAATGGTAGAAACCATTATAAAGAACAATCTTACTGAACATATAGATAGTCATGGTTTAATGGGAGAAAGCCAACATGGATTTAGCCAAGGAAGATCTTGTCTTACTAATCCATTATATTTTTTTGAAGGTGTGAATAAACAGGTAGAGCAAGGTGAGCCAATCGATAGTGTATCTGGATTTTCAGAAAGCCTTTGATAATGTCCCTTATGAGAGACTCTTGGCAGAATTAAAAAGTCATTGGATAGGAGGCAGTGTGCTATGGTGGATTAGGAACTGGTTAAAAGATGGAAAGCAGAGAGCAGGGCTAAATGGCCAATTTTCTCTGCGATTTTCATCTCTGAATGCCCATTTTCAGATGTCCAAATCATGAATAGAACTTCTAAAATGACCCCTGTGCATCTAAGAATGCGCTATCTTGTTACCATGCGAGGAATTTTATGAAAATCTTTCTGTGCATGTAAAACAGCCTTGACATGTGGAAAAACCCTTTATAAAAATACCTTTTGCATGGCTATTACATTTTCACAGATGCTGTAAATCAGTTGTGAGATGTTAATATTACATAAGTCTTTGATGTCATTTGATTGCCTGCCTGTTCTAATTCCCTGCATTTGATTGGCTGTGCTGTTGCTGATGCTGTTTATCTGCACAGGTAATTGGCTTTTGCTGATGCCTTTTCTCAGGAGTGCAAGGTGAAGTAGATATTTTCCTGTCCCCGGAGAGGTTACAGTCTAAGGTTGTGCCTGAGGCAGTAGGAGGTAAAGAGTCACAAGCTGGCTTCTCAGAGTCTATGCCGTTGCTTTTACCATTAGGCTATTTCTCCACTCTTTAATGCACTCTTCGTAAAAATCCAGTTTTTCCAGTAATGGTAATCTCGGATGATGATTCTAATTATGTATCTCTTCTGCTTCATCACTCACAGCAGGTATGTGTTAAGGAAGTTACTCTGATGTGTGTTCACCACTTGACTTGCCTCTGTAAATGAGAATTCATCAGGAATAGTTAATCAATAGGTGAGATATGGAAAAGATGCCCATATTTAGTTTTCTAATACTGTGCTGCAGACTAACCTAAGGAAATCTCCCCATCAGGCCAAGGTTAAGTTTAGTGGATACTGATTACTTCTGTGCGAAATGCTGTACAGACAGGACTCCGTTAACTACATAGATGCAGGATGGAAGAAAACCCTCGGCAAATGAAGCACACACATTTATAAAGTCCAGGTGCAGAACTGGTGCCCATATAAAGTGGAGGTGTGGTCTAATGGTTAGGGTAGTGAGTACAGTGCTGTTCCCAGCCCCCTTTTTACCCCCTTGTGGTAGGCACCTCTCCCACCGGTCCCACACTTTGGAGGTAGCGCAGCAAACATACCTTAAACCTGGGTAGCTTGCGCGCTGCCTCCAGTCCAGGCCAGCTCTTGTCGCCTGGCTGAAGTCTCATGATCACAAGACTTCAGCTGAGAGAGAAGAGCCGGCCTGGATTGAAGGCAGTGCGGCAAGCCGCCCATCTATAAGGTGTGGGCCTGGCAGGGGTGTACACCTCCCGGTTGGCACCTGGGGCAGGCCACACCTGCCACCCCACCCTTGGCACACCACTGCTATAAGCAGGGAAACCAAGGTTCAAAGCCCATTGCTGCTTCTAGTGATATTTGGCAAGTCTCTTAACCCTCTATTGCTTTAGGTATCAACTTAGATTGTGAACTCTCTAGGGCTGGGGGAAAAACTACCTGAATGTAACTCACCTTGAGCTGCAGAGAAAAGGTCTGAGCTAAATCCAGTTCTCTTCCCCTCCTTTTTTCCCCATTTTCTGTCAAACTCTGCAGATCCTTTTAGGACTCCCTAGCTCTTGTCAATTTCTTGGAGCTGAATATTAGAAATAGGGGCGCACATTCATTAGCAGGCTTTTGATTCCTTAGAACGTTTAAAAACACTCTATGTGTGTGCTAAATGGATTGGATGCACATTAACCTATGAATTAATTCATGTTTAAAAATTTTTATTAAAACAAATGTTTGAAATGGACCAAAATATTGACTAAAAATGAGGAAAAAATACCAACTTACCCCAAACCAATAAAACCCTTTTCCCTATTTGATGTTAACTGGTGCAATTTCTCTGAATGAGCTAGTGTTTCACGTAACATGACAGGGATGAACCTCATTCCTAAGCCAAGGTATGTGGAGTATAATCTCAGTCTCTCAAATTTACCACTTCTTCTTGCCGTAGTACTCACATCATGCCAAAGAGAGCCTCCTTCGGGAGTTCATAGGATGTAATATGCATAGGAAAGCTATCGAAGCGTGTTTTACCACTTCTTCTTGCCGTAGTACTCACATCATGCCAAAGAGAGCCTCCTTCGGGAGTTCATAGGATGTAATATGCATAGGAAAGCTATCGAAGCGTGTTTTACCACTTCTTCTTGCCGTAGTACTCACATCATGCCAAAGAGAGCCTCCTTCGGGAGTTCATAGGATGTAATATGCATAGGAAAGCTATCGAAGCGTGTTTTACCACTTCTTCTTGCCGTAGTACTCACATCATGCCAAAGAGAGCCTCCTTCGGGAGTTCATAGGATGTAATATGCATAGGAAAGCTATCGAAGCGTGTTTTACCACTTCTTCTTGCCGTAGTACTCACATCATGCCAAAGAGAGCCTCCTTCGGGAGTTCATAGGATGTAATATGCATAGGAAAGCTATCGAAGCGTGCTTTTTATTCATACCCAACATGATAGGAAACATTTCTGCCAGATTTTCTTGGTTCTTGTGGATCTTCTTGGAAACAACACTGCTTATCAGTAGGACTTGGATTTAGCCTGAACTTTTTCCCAGGAGTTCAAGTCAAGGTATAATAGGTATTTTTCTCTCTTCAGAAGGCTTATAATGCAAGTTTGTACGTGAGTCAGTGGAGAGGTTAAGTGACTTGCACAAGATCAGTAAGCCCGGCAGTGGGATTCTAACCATTAGGCTATGCCCCGCTCTTCTGTTTTTTCCTCTTCCATGACATATGCTTTCTTTGCATCCAGCCTTTTATCAGTCGGAAGGGGAATGTCCCAGGTGATAATAACATCTTCATTCTCCATCATTTAATGCATGCTAAGTGCCGCCGTGGCCTATTTATTTCTAGGGATGCAGTGGCACTTAGTGCGTGTTATCATTCATTAACTGCTGTTGACATGTAGTAAACATTCTCCTAAGGGTCATGATCCCAGTGCTTTTCCAATATAGCAATGTTGTAGTATTTACAAAGTTTCCAGTGGATGAGACGTGCCACCTTATTGTGCCTTTAGAATAGAAATTTCCTGCCATTAGAACTTCACAGCCAGCTACAAGATGAGCGACCATTTCCTTTCAGAAAAGTATACAGTATAGGGGAGTCGGTTGATGTAGTGGTCTTCCTTACAGAATCTACATATTCCTGGTTTGCCAGGTTTTTTTCTATTCTTGCTGTAAACCATCTTGTCTGTAATCCACTGTTTTGGGTTGCAGTTATCCATGTCTCATCCTTCAGTTTCAGTTCACCTCTCGTTAGTCATTCACATGTCTGGTTTTGATTGACAAATGGTTCCTGTGGTAACACTTTGTATTTCCCTCTGTATTTGTGTGGTTACTGTCCCTTCTGCTTCTTGTAATGCTTGTCCAAGTTTAATGGTGGAGACAGAGTCTGGACATTTATTTTTGCGTGTTTGGATGTGTTGATGCTGGAGGCCTGTGATAGTAGCTCTGTATGGATAATCTATTTCTATGAGGCCCAGTCCTCCTTCGGTGCCAATGGACAGCCCAGAAAGCCAGAGCTCCAGGCAACTGCCTAGTTGCCTAATGGAAGCACCAGCTCTGGGTGGCACAGGCTCGGTTATTCTAATTTTCTAATAATACTCACAGAAATATTGGTAATAAGATATGGGTCATTGTAGCAAGAGATGAACAGGAAGCCCATTATGCAGCAGGAAAGTGCACAGAGGACGGATATTTGAATAATGCCTATTTTGAAAAAGATTTCTACCGAATGTTGCTTCAATAAGACTTGCAACAGGACTCCAAATATTTTGTTGATGAAACACTGAGGTCTATTAATAGGCCAATACAACATCTATTGTCTCGCAAGACTTCTGATGGCTCATTAGGAATCGGACATGAGTGCGCTCGGTAGCGTACTGCGTCTGGGATCAGAAGCTAGCTTACCGTATTCCGCAAAAAAATTACAAAGGGAGTAATTAAGAGGGAGGCAAAATAATTCACTTTTTGTATAATAATGATCCACAATTGTCACTTCCTTGTTTTAATTATTTCTGCGACACATCGTGTGACTCCTGCTTTGCACACCAGCTCAAGAAGTAGCTGCAATTTAACACAAAATTCAGACTTCAACCTTTCCCCCAGGCTGATGGACTTCGCCTTTCAAAGTAGGACACTTCTATCAGATGGTATTAACCATAAAATCCCCCATTTCAAGTCTATGATATCCTGAAGGACAACGGCTCATTTCATTTCTTATCAAGAAATCGAGCAGATCAGTCATATTTCCTGAGTCAAATGACATTTTCAGAAAATTCATTTGAACCAAAAATGAGGTTTTCTTTCCGCAGACTCCAATTAGTTTAAAAGTGGTTTCTGATGAAAATTTTCAAAATAACTGAGCTGTGTATCTCTCTCTCTATATATATAAAAAATACCAAGCACTTTTATATTCTCCAGAAGCTACAGCCAGGATTCCCTATCAAGCAGTATAAATCTTTAATTTTAGCGATCAGCTTTAATACTAAGATACTTTAAGATCTTTCCCCCTCTTCTTTTCATCCCATCACTGCTACTATCCCAGGGGGAGCGTGCTCAATCATTTTCCCTCTAAGTACACAAAATTAGCTGCTTATCTGTTGATCTTCTTACATGATCCCTCAAAAATCTCTTTCGGTGTGTCCAAGGCTGCTTTACCTCCAGAGGAGCTAGGAAATGCCAGCCCAATGCTCTCCTCCCCACAGCGCACACAGGGGCTAGAGCCTAATGAAATTCCTCTCCAAGACAATGAGGACTGCGTTTCCTTCCTTCAGGTTCCTCATTACCCTTCTAGCTCAGTGGAGAGATTCAGTCATTCCTTTAAAGAGAGGAGGAGAAAAAAACCTATTAATCTGGCTCTTTCATATGAGTTTATAATATGAGAAAAGCACAGAAAGAGAATCTGTGCACAGACTTACATTTATTTCTGCAGCTGAGTGAGGGTTTCGATTTTTTTTAAAACTAAGTTGTGTGGTTTTTTGAAAGAAGGCCTACATCAATGCTTCTCATGTCCTTTTTTCCCCCATTTGCTTGGATTAATGAGCGAGGCCTGGGAACTCAGATGAGCCCTGCTTGTTAATGCCGTTTCAGAGAGAGAGAGGAGAGGAGAGCTCCCCTGGCTTGCATACACTGTGCTCACTGGCTGCTATCGATTGTTCCAGGGTCACTGGGGAACCGCTTCCTGCGGTCGGCTCCGCACCTCTTCTGGAGTTCTGAGGGACTCCTATCAAACAGGAACCAGAAAGTGAAGTTTAAATAAGGTCTGTGAAAAAACCCTCTCAATTAAGCTTTGAAGGTCATAGGAAGTTTTTTTTCCCCCCACAGCCTCCTCCTCCTCCTCCTTCCACCAAAAACCAAAATACATCTGAAGAATCCATTCAATTAAATATCTCACAGCCCCAGCTGGTTCCTGAGTGAAAGGTCAGGGGAGTCGAGGAGCAGAGGAGAAACAGAAGGGCTGGCTTTTTTCTCCTAATGATAGCCAATGGTCAATCACTCCCCAGCAGTGAGACGCCCTGAAGCATCATTGTGGCCAGAGAAGCGATCGATCAGGTAGAAAAAAATGATAATAATAACCCGTAGACATAATGTCAGCTAGTACCATCCCTATTGGTTGACATTCAGACAGGTAGCAGCGGCAGAGTTGGCGTGGACATCAAAGCCTCCTGCTGGTCAGGATTTTTTCTCACCTGCAGAACACATTTAACCCTTGTTTAATAGTGGTAATTATAAGAGCAGAGCATCTCTGTTTCAGATTGTGTGCGTGCGTCTGTGTGAGGCTGATGGGAGGGGAAAAGCCAAGAGCAAACAGAAAGACATCAAAATACATTCAGCTTCACTAACTATCTTGTTTTGTTAAAAAAAAGGCAATTCACATGCACCACGAAAAAAGTGCTAATTTAAAAGAAAAGCTACTGATTTGTAAATTGCTTGGATTCAGAAGAGTTCAAGAGTATGGTTGTTGGAATAAGCCTTTTCCCCATTAGCTACCAGGGAATTATCTTTCCAATAAGAAGGCAATAAATGCCATTGGACAAAATACTGTGATATAAATAATATGCCATCTACACAGAATTTGTTCTGCCACGCTATTTTCTGCATCATTTCCTAAACAAAAATGCATTCGCCTTGCACTTATTACACTGTTCGACGATACCATTTTATTCCGTGCAATAATTGGGAAAGCAGTCATGTGGTACAGAAGTATAAAAGACGTCCTTGAGAATAAAATGAACAATCCTGAAAATATCCAGAAAGTTGATCAGATATTATCCATTTACGAATAGAGGAATTCAGTGGTTGGCAGGGGCTTTTTCCATCTTTTACCTAGGATGAAAGAAAATGTTCACATTTAGATGTTTAGAGGCCGTTCCTATTACCTGCTGTCACACTTGATTAGAAAGAAGAAAAGAAAATTGCGAAAGAATTCTAGCCTGAAAGGATATTTTCCTGTTTCTCATCCTAATGTGCTGTTGGGTACCTTGGGTGCTTGGTGGGAAGTTTGAAGGGTTTTAATCACTATGGGGGTTATTCTGAGACACGAACGGGACATCCATCCCCGCTATTCGTGCCAGGCGGCAGTCCCCAACTAACTGCCCCGCCGGTTGTGGGAGGAAGTTAATCGGGGGCAGGGAAGACGTAGCCCAGGGGTGCAGAGTGGGCAGAGTGGGCGGGCAATTGGCATTCGCCGGCCCTGGACGTACAGGGCCGATTCTAATGTCAGCCCTGTATGTCCAGGGCCGGCGAAATGGCCGGGGAAGTTATTCCACCTCCGAGGTGGAATAACTTCCCTGGTCGTGTTTTTTTTTTAGCGGCCAGGGGAGCGGAAGGGGGTGGGGAGGCCAGGGTTTATTCCCCACAGCCCGACCCTGGTCTTCGGAGGCCAGATCAGGGGTTGGGCTGCAGGGAATAAACTTTAGTTTTGGTGGCTAGCATCGCAGCATTTAAATGGAGCCATGGTGCAATGCAACATGACGTTATGGCACCACGGCTCCATTTAAATGCCTGACTGAGCTATCCGGGTAGTGCCTGTATGTGCAGGCCAGGACAGAATTGCAGTCCCAGCCTGCACGTACAAACCTGTTCACACCGGACGTACAAAGGGGATGTGCATGCAGGACAGAATCAGGCCCTGTATGTTTCTCTGGCTGGCCTTCGGTAACTAGATGGATGAAGGTTGACCAAACCATGCTAGGTTATTGCTCAGAAACATTGTTTTTTAAATTTTTTTGAAACTTTCAAAATACATTAAGTGCTCCATAAAGGCGCTGATAGAAATAATGCCCTATTAGTGAGTATCTTGGGCAGAGGACACAAAAAATGACTCATTCAGAGTCAAAGTTAATGTCAGAGATTGAACTAGAACTCACGTCTCTTTCCTTCAGCCTAGACCATTATTCTAAGTATAGTATTTTCTGATTTGTTAATGTTATTTAAGAGGTTATCAGGTGCAGATCTAGAGGAAACTGTACTGATAAATGTTCAAACAGTTTGAAGAGGAATTTCTGCAAGACAGAGTTCACCATGGTTTGAGTTTCATGAAATCGGCAGATTTTCCCAGATCCACTGAAGAAATCTGGTGGATCTGGGTCCAGGAGAAAAGAAGTTGGAAATATGCAACAGACATGAAATATTCATGTTGGACTTCTTGAAAAATTAAAGGAATATTTAAAAGCTGACTTTAAAATATACAAAAAATCTGACATGAACTTTTCTATTCTCTTTTAATTTGTTTTACAAAGAACCTTTCTAAGCTTCCCTACTTCACTGAATTGTTTAAGAACATAAGATATACCATACTGAGTCAGAAAAAGGTCCATCAAACCCAGTATCCAGTTTCCAGTACCTAGCAGCTTCCCCAGAAGACACAGGTTCCAAATTGCTTGTATTAGGACCAGCAGTAGATTTCCAGGTCCCCTTTAATAACGGTTTATGGACCTTTCCTCCAGGAACTTGTCCAAACCTTTTTTAAACCCAGCTACACTAACAGCCTTTACTACATCCTCCGGTAACAAATTCCAGAGTTTGATTACACATTGAATGAAAAAATATTTTCTCTTATTGTCTTATATGGGCTACACTGTTGCTTCATTTATTTTTATTTATTTAACAGTTATTTCTATACCGCTCTTTCCCAAGTATCAAGTGCGGTTTACAAGGAACAGTAAGTTATATGGTATGTGAAAGAGCATACCTAGTCGTTTTACATAGAACAGGTGGAACTATTTACAAGTAACGATATAACATTTGAACAGTAAAATGTTAGAACGTATTTACATTATAGGTACTTACAAATTATATCATGGATCAAAATTGTGATTCATAATTTAAATGTGATAAATCACATAATTATAAATTGGGAGAATTGTCAACTGTGTATAAGTGTGGTATGGTTAAGTATTCATTGCATGTCCCCTAGTCTCTCTACATTTTGATGGCATAAACAATCAATCTACGTTTACCCGTTCCACTCTGTTCATTAATTTATAGACTTCTATCATATCTCCCCTCAGCCGTCTCTTTTCCAGGTTAAAGAGCCCTAAACCTTTTAGCCTCTCCTCATAGGGTAATCCTTCCATCCCCTTTACAATTTTGATGGCTCTTCTCTGAACCTTTTCTAATTCCACTATATCCTTTTTAAGATACGGCGACCAGAATTGCACACAATATTCAAGGTGCAGTCGCACCATGGAATGATACAGAGGCATTATAATATCCTTTGTTTTATTCTCCATTCCTTTCCTTATGATACCTAGCATTCTATTTGCTTTCTTGGTCACCGCTGCACACTGGGTGGAAGGTTTCAACATATTATCCATGATGACGCCTAAATCTTTTTCCTGAGTGGTGGTTCCTAATTTGGAACCTTGCATCATGTAACCATAGTTTGGGTTGTTTCACTTTATTTCCAATTTTCACTGTAAACCGCTTTGATTTCCGAAAGGCAGCATATAAGTTCAGTTAAATAAATAAAATAAATAAATCCTATTTTGAAGAAGTTTGTAGATCTTTTGCAGAGATGGTGCACCTCATTCAGGGTGTAATTCCTAGATACACTGTATTACTGTATCTACAGTGCTTAGGAGGAAAAATATTGAGTTCTAGACTAGGAACTAAGTCACGTAAATACCCAAGTTGGCAGGTCAAGAGTTAACATATTCTGCCAAACTGAAGACCCGTAATTATGGCCACTCATGTAATTGCTCTCTCTCAGCTCATTGTTTGAAGAGAGCTCCTGCACAGTAAAGGATCCGTATGATCCCAACTCGTGAGAACTGAAATATGCTTATCCATGGAAAGAAATATGGGCCTGATTTTCGAACTTCCCTAGTTGCCCATGTAAAGGCCTTATCCGGGATTTTTAAAGAGCATCTGCATGGGTAGTGCCCTTGAAAAATCCCAGATATGTTCCTAGCGTGGCCAGATGTTATCCGCATAGCACTGGAGCGTGTTCGGGCGTTCTGGGACAGAGTGGAGGTGAATCATGGCGATACGTGTCTAGCACCAATTTTCAATGCTACATGGTTACCACTCTGCGCCTTAAAGATAAGCATGGGAAAACCTTGCCTATCTTTAAGGCGCTGGGACTAACCATGTAGCATAAAAGTCGGTGCTACATAGCTCCTGTGGCTACCTGGCTCTCTGGCGACACTCCCGGATTTTCGATGTCGGGGCCGCCTATGACCCCGGCATGGAAAATCTGGGTTAGGCAGGAGGTGGGCGGGCTATGCGCCGAGGCAGGACATAGCACTGCCCAACTGAAATTTGGGCCCTATGACTTTAGTGGATGGAGATATAAAGTACCCTAAATACATAATTTTTCACTGTTATAAACATCCAACTCTCATATAATTTAATGCAAACTAGTCAACAGAAGGCCTGTTTCAATTGTTAGGAAGTGAGGGCTGTAGATTGTAAGCCTCTGGATACAAGGAGAGCGCTACTATCTGTGAATGTAACTTAGCTTGAGCTACCAAAGGCCTGAGCAAAATATAAGAAAATAAATGAATATAGAATAGCCAAAGGTCCCAAAAGGGAATTCTCTATTAACCATCAGATATTAAATTACTCTTTAGAAAGAGAGCATAGTTACTCACATGTAACAGGTGTTCTCCAGGGACAGCAGGAATCAGTCCTAACATATGGGTGACATTTGTGCCGAAGGAGCCCACGCGGAGCATTTCTCCCAGCTTTCAAAGAAAGCCTATGGAACATGCTACCACGCATGCGTGGTCCCCTTCCTGCCCAAGGGTGTCATCTTGCTCAGTCAGATGATAAAGCTAGGATGGCAGTAAAAATTAAAACAAAGTAGGGAGGCAACTCCCAGGGGAGGAGAGAGGGTTGCGAGGACTGATTCCTGCTGTTCCCGAAGAACACCCATAACAGGTGAGTAACTGTGCTTTCTTCAGGAACAAGCAGGAAGTCAGTCCTCGCATATGGGACTCCCTAATTCCAGTCTGCTGAGGACCGAACCACGACAGCACCAACAGTGACCAATCAGGGAGCCATGAGTTGCAGATGGTAAGTCCCCACTGAGAGACTATGCAAGACCCTAGTGTCTAGCGACCCTATCACTCCAGTAGACTGAACACAGAAGGCCCGGACGGCAGGAGTTGCCTACACCCCGAGAATATTACAGCGTATTGCCTGGCCAAAGGCACTATCCCTGTGGGACTCACTCTCCAGGCAGTAGTGAGCTGCAAACATATGAATTGAAGACCATGTGGCGGCCTTGCAAATCTCCACCACCGGCACTGAGCAGAGGTTGGCCACCGACATGACCATCGCCCTTACGTGATGCACTGTGATCCAGTGCTCAAGGGAGAGGTCAGCTCACTCATAAGCAAGGGCAATACAATCTGCCACCTAAGCAGACAGAGTTCGCTTGGTCACAGGGAGCCCTAGTTTGCTGGGGTCATAAAACACAAAAAGCTGCAGAACTTTGCGATGGCCTGCATCTGCTGTAGATAGAAGACAAGGCCCACTTGCAATCTAGTGTGTGAAGTATTAGTTCCTCCTTGCCGGCATGGGGCCACGGAAAGAAGGTGGGGAGGACCATCTCTTGATTGAGGTGGAAGGGAGATACCACCTTCAGGAGAAATTTGGGGTGTGTGCGGAGTACCACCCTGTTCTTATAGAGCCTTGTATATGGTGGCTCTGCCACTAGGGCCTGGAGTTTGCTGAGTCTATGTGCGGATGTGAAGGCCACCAGGAAGGCAACTTTCCAAGACATTATCTCAGGTGGCAAGTGGCTAGAGGCTCAAAGGGTGGCTTAGTGAGCTGGGAGTGGGACCACGTTGAGGTTCTACTCTACTGCCAGTGGGCAGAGAGGGGCTTTGATAATAGAAGGCCCCTGTGGAACCTGGAGACCAGGGGCTGACTTGAGAGGGGTTTCCCCTCGATAGGGTGGCGGTGCGCAGCTATGGTGCTCAGGTGCACCCTCACAGAGTTGGATTTCAGCCCAGTGTGCGACAGGTGTAGCAGGTACTGTAGCCAGTTGCACATGACAGGAGAAGGTATTCTCATACCAGATGGAGAATCTTCTCTACTTAAAGGCTTCCCCTGGAAAATTAAAAGGGGCCAAAGCTACCCTTTCAACAGCCATGCTGTTAGCGTTAGGGACCCCAGGGTGGGGTGCAGAAGAAGCCTTCCTCCTGGGACGGGAGATCTGGGGCCCAGCCCAGTGGGACCGGGAGTGCCACCGACAGGGAAAGCAACAGGGGGAACCAGGGTTGAATGGGCCATCTGAGTACGATCAGTATCACTGATGCCACCTCACTCTGGACCTTGAAGAGGGTCTTGGCGATCAGGTGGGGTAGGTGGGAGCGCATATAATAGGCCCTCTGACCACAAAATCAGGAAGGCGTCTACAGCGACTCTCCCCGGGTGAGGCTGGCTCAAGCAGAATCAGGACAGCTGCGCATTCGGGGAGGCAAACAGGTCCATCACAGGGCTGTCCCAGTGGTGGAAGAGTTGCTATATTACCCTGGGGTTCAAGCACCACTCATATGAGTGAAGGACCCTGCTCAGACTGTCCACTCAGCAGTTGTCCTGGCCTGACAGGTATACTGCTCACAGGAGCATGTTTTTCACTGTGAAGGAAAGAAGGGCTACCGTCTCCTGGCAGAGGGAGTATGAGCCCATGCCCCCCTGCTTGTTGATGTAAAACATTGCCACCTGGTTGCCACAGGGCGGTGCCGCAGGTTGTGGTGGAATGCTCACAGGGCCAGGAAGATTGCCCTGAGCTCCAGGAGACTGATTTACAAGAGCGACTCCTCTTGAGACCAGCTGCCCTGTGTGTGGTGGGCCCCACAATGCATCCCCCCAGCCCAGGAGGGAGGCATCTGTTGTCAGGGTCCTCTGTGATGCGGGTGCCTGAAATGGCATTTCCACCTGGTGGTAGCACAAGATTTGCCACCAGGTGAGGGACTCCGCCAGCTGGCGGGTGACTCTGACCCTGTCCCGTAGTCTGCCAATGGCTTGAGTCCACTGTGAGTGAAGACACCATTGGGTTGTCCACATGTGGAGGCGGGCTTAAGGTATGACATAGACTTTGAAGCCATGTGGCCCAACAGGCAGATCAGGAGGTGAGGCAAGCCGGTACCGACCGGTGGTGTTGCACCTCTCCTGCTAGTTGCCTGAGGTGTTCTGCCCTTTCTCTTGGGAGAATGCCCTGCACCTGTAGCATGTCAGAAATCAGAGGTGCAATATCAGGACTCAGAAGTGCTGGGAACGGACTTGTGGAAAGTGAAATTGAAAAAGCGAAATTGCTAAATAAATACTTCTGCTCTGTTTTTACTAAAGAAAATCCTGGCGAAGGACCACCTGTGACTCCCAAATATAAAAATGGGAATGAAGTAGATACCACACCATTCACAGAAGATGATGTGTTAGAACAACTTGCAAAACTGAAAGTGGACAAGGCCATGGGACCGGATGTAATACATCCCAGGATACTGAAAGAGCTCAGAGAGGTTCTTGCAGGGCCGTTAAAGGATGTTTTTAACAGATCCTTGGAAAAAGAAGTTCCTCATGACTGGAGAAGGGCTGATGTGGTACCTCTTCACAAAAGTGGTGACATGGAAGAAGTGACAAACTACAGGCCGGTGAGCCTTACCTCGGTGGCGGGAAAAGTAATGGAGGCGCTCCTGAAAAAGTGAATAGTTGACTTTCTCAGATCCAACATGTTGCATGATCCAAGGCAACATGGTTTTAACAAAGGACAATCTTGCCAAACAAATCTGATTGAGTTCTTTGACTGGGTGACCAGAGAACTAGATCAAGGGCATGCGATGGATGTCATCTAACTGGATTTCAGCAAAGCCTTTGATACTGTTCCTCATAGGAGGCTTATCAGTAAACTCAATAGTTTGGGGATGGGTCCCAAGGTGGTGAACTGGATCAGAAATTGGTTGACTGACACGTCAGAAGGTGATGGTAAATGGAGCTCACTCGGATGAAAAGAGGGTGATTAGTGGGGTGCCCCAGGGTTCGGTCCTGGGACCAGCACTGTTCAATGTATTTGTGAGTGATATTGCTGAAGGACTGAATGGAAAAGTCTGTCTTTTTGCAGATGACATGAAAATTTGCAACAGAGTGGACTCCCCTGAGGGAGAGGATAACATGAGGAAAGATCTACAAAAGCTGGAAGAATGGTGTAATGCTTGGCAGTTAAGATTTAATGTGAAGAAGTGCAATGTCATGCACTTGGGAAGCACAAATCCAAGGGAAATGTATGCGATAGGGAGCGAGAGGTTGGTGTGCACGGACCAGGAGAAGGACCTTGGTGTAATTATTTCTGAGGATCTCAAGGTGGCAAAACAGTGCGATAAGGCAGTGGCAAAAGCCAGGAGGATGTTGGGTTGCATACAAAGAGGAATTACCAGCAGAAAGGAAGAGGTACTAATGCCACTGTATAAGTCACTGGTGAGGCCTCACTTGGAATACTGTGTTCAGCTTTGGAGACCATATCTCGCAAAGGATGTAAAAAGACTGGAAACGGTTCAGAGGAAGGCAACCAAAATGATTTGGAGCCTGTGTCAGAAGCCTTATGAGAAGAGACTTGAAAACCTAAATATGTACACTCTGGAGGAGAGGAGGGATAGGGGAGATATGATTCAGACTGTTAAATACTTAAAGAGTTTTAATGAACAAATAGACCTCTTCCAAATACGGGGAAGCTGTAAAATTAGAGGGCATAACATGAAGCTGCAAAGGGGTAAATTGAAAGGCAATGTCAAGAAATACTTTTTCACTGAAAGGGTGGTGGATGCTTGGAATGCCCTCCTGATGGAAATGGTGTGGGAAAATACAGTGACAGAATTCAAAATGGCATGGGACAGACACTGTGGATCCCTTTATAGCAACAGGATAAAATCAAAATAAACCGAACTATCTAATTTCTCAACAAACAGGGGTGCCCTTCACGGAACGGTGGGATCACCCCTAAACAAAGACATGGGGAGGGGTGACCTGCACGGAGCGGCAGGTGCACCTACTCTTGCCACCTTGCTGTGCAGAATAGATGGACCATACTGGGCTTTATATGCCATCATTTACTATGTTACTAAGTTACTATGTTCAACTGAGCCCCTATGAACTCCAGGCTTTGGGTTGGGGCAAGATGGGATTTGGGATAGTTGATGATGAACCCCGGTGCTGCAGTAGGAGGGTTGTACGCTCTGTGGCCTGTCTGACCTCTGAGGCCATACCGCCCCTGATAAGCCCGTCATTCAGGTAGGGGAAGATGAAAGCCCCTTGGAGGCGCAAGTGGGCGGCTGAGACCCTTGGCAAGGATGCCAGGCTAAAGGGCAGCACCCTATACTGGTATTCCTCTACTCCCACCATGAATCTTAGGTATTGCCTGTGGGATGGGTGGATTAGGATGTGGGAATACACATCCTTTAGATCCAAGGAGCACAACCAATCTCCCTGGTGGAGGTAAGGCAGCAGTATTCCAAGGGAGAGCATCTTGAACTTCTCCCTCACCAGAATCCTGTTCAAGTTTCGCAGGTCTAGTATGGGCCTGTGGCCCCCAGTTCTCTTGGGGACAAGGAAGTACATGGAGTAGAAGCCTTTTCCCCACAGTTGCTGTCCCTGAGTAGGCCTGCGAGCTCTGAGAGCAGCAAGGTCTGGTGAAGGAAAGGTCCACAGGCTCCCTTGGGAAGAACCTTGGGGATACCTGCTGCAAGCAGAGGAGGTACCCTTCATTTGCCACCTGCAGAAGCCACTGGTCTGAGGTGACCCCAGCCACTGATCTGAGGTGACCCCAGCCCCAGCAAAGAGTGCCAGGCAACCCCCTGTGGGCTGGGGAGGGTCTCTCGGGGGAGAGGAGGCCCTGCCCCGGGAGTCAAAAGCTCCCCCTGGGTTGGGTGGAAGTTGGAGTCTGGTGCTTCTGGACTTTCAGCTTCCAGGGTCCATGGCTCTGAGGTTGAGGGCCCTGTTGCTGATGGCCCGAGATGGGCTGGTAGTGACTTTGGTGGAAGGACCCCATTTTCCTTGCGAAAAGGGGTCTTTTCCCCAATGATTTCTTGTGGGGGAGGGCTGAGTTCTTCTTGGAGAGCCTCTGCCTAGTCACAACCTCGGCTTCTATCTCGGCCGCCTTGTCGGCCATGGGTTTGCTGAACAAGTTTTACCCAGTTCAGGGGACATTGAGCAATTTTTCTTGGAACCATTGCTCGAGTTTCGAGTTCTATAGCCAGGCCTAGCGCCGGGCGCTGATGCTGGCCCCCGCCACTTGGGCTGCTGACTCAAAGCCGTCATAGGCGGCTTGGGAAAGGAACTTAAAGCAGTCCCTGATCCTGGCTGCCAGGGATTGGAACCGCTGCAGGGGTTCCCCGGCAAGCCCTACCGAGAAGCCGGAGAGCTCATGGGTCAGAGCCTTGAGGTACATGCCTATGTACAGTTCATAGGCCTGAATCAGGCACCTGAGCATGGAACTCTGGTAGCATTTTTACCCGAGGGCATCGAGAACCCGAGCCTCTCTGCCTGGGGAGACAGAGGAGTAGCTCTGGCTTTTAAGCTTCTGCATGGTTGACTCTACAACCATTGAATTATGTGGGAGCTGAGGAACAGCCGTTCAAGGATTGGCTGTACCGGCACCGTGAGAGTCTCTTTGGATGGGGACTCATACTGGAGAAGTTCTAGTTCTTCAGTGCACAGGCCTCGTCTGACTCCGTCGGGACTGACAGGGACTGGGCCATATCATGAATGAAGACGTGGAAGGCCGCATCCTCCGGGGAAGAATGGCACCGAGGCGCCGGGAGAGATGGCTCCGAGGGGACGTCTCAGTGCCAACAAGTTTCCAGGGTGGCCTCGATGTTGGTCTTCCACTCGGAGTCAGAGGGTGTCGACGATTCTGAGGCTCTGCAGTCTCATGACTTGAGGCTGGCCCCAAGGAGCCGGGACCCTCTGGAAGGTCTGATTCCCGGAAACTGGCCAGGGAGGACCGGATATCCAAGGAATAGGACTTGGACCTCGACCGGTGCCAAGGACTCACCCGAGGTCGGTGGCACTCGGTGGCCTGGCTGTTGGGGCAGATGATGGAGACGAACCGGCCATCATTGCCTGCTGCAGGGCCAGGATAGCAGAAATATTCTGTTCCAGGGCCGCCATTCTGGTTTTGAAACCAGAAGGCTCTGCAGCTTTCGGCATGGGCACCAAAGTCTCGGGCCCGATGCCAGCACTCTTGCGAATGCATCCTCAACGAGGACCACAGCCTCAGGGAGCCACACACAGTCTCTACGGCCGAGGACTCCTTCTTAGAGACCTTAGTGGGACACTGCTCGGAGTCACCCATGTCCCTCTGCAGGACTTTATGGGTTTCATCGCTGGAACCTCAACGGGCTTTGAGGATTTTTCTCTTTTTCTTCTCGCGGTCTGTGGTCTTCTCGGAGGAGCTGCTGCTGCAGGACTCTGAGGGTGCTCGCACCTCACAGGAAGTGCTGGACTTGGAGCTCAGCGTTGGGGAAGCTGGTGCTGAATTGGACTTTGGGAACATCCTCTCCTGCAACTCCGAGCTTTTCTTGTTGGTTTCTGGAGTTATGGCCTGGCACAGGTCACAGATGGTACTATCGTGGTCCGCACCCAGGCAGCGTAGGCAGCAGTCATGCGTGTCTGTAATAGACATGGTTTGACTGCAGCAATCATATTTTTTGAACCCACGGGACATGGTGGGAGACACCCATGTGAAAAAAGGTGTGAATGCCGGTTGAGGCAAGCCTCGATAAAAAAGAAGGGCAGGAGCTGAGAACACCGGAACCGGTGCCAGCTCGAGGTGGGAAGAGGAACCAGGGGCAACCGGGAAAAAAAACACTTTTAAGGATATTTTGGAAGATTTTTTCCAGGAAAACAGGACAGGCATCCATTGGACTCCACGGAAAAAAGAAGACTGATCAAGGTGGCACCCTTGGGCGGGAAGGGGACAATGCATGCGTGGTAGCATGTCCCAAGGGCTTTCTTTGAAAGCTTGAGAAATGCTCCGCGTGAGCTCCATTGGCGTTGACGTCACCCATATGTGAGGACTGACTTCATGCTTGTTTCTGGAGGAAAAAAACCTTTCTACACTTACAGATTCAAAGACATTGAGGGCTAATGAAATGTATTATTTTATGTTGCATGTTTTCCAAATATATGTAATCTTACAACAAAACTTAAAATGCTCAGGTGGAGGTCAGTGAGAACCTATAGGGAGATATTCAAAGTGTTTTAGCCAGTTAGCAGACCCACTAATTGCTTAAAATGTGGCCAATCTGATATTTGGTTAGTGCCACTGAATATCCCAACAGACTGCCAAAAATGCACCGGGTAAAAGCAGTGCAATCTGTGGGTGGATTGGGGGGTGGTGATATTCAGCCACTAACTGGTTTTCACTATCACCGCTAACTGGATGGTAACTATCCAGCGAACCTGGATATTCAGTGGTAGAAACTGGATATTTACTGCCGCTGAATATCCGGCTTTAAAGCGGCGGTGGCTAGGAGCTGCCACCATTCAATATGCCCCATGTAGTATAATTAATTATCAGGTCCTCTGGCTTCACTTGTTTTAAGTCAGGGAGATAAATAGTAATATTTTACAAAGGGCGTCCAAGGAAGAACATCTGAAGCTCAGGCACCATTTCACAAACGTGGACATGCCTGATATGGATGTCTATGGGGATGTCGACATAGATGTCCCCAGGATGGTAACTGAGACCAGGGTTGTCTAATAGCCTGATGGTTAGGGTAGTGGGCTAGGATGAGGGAAGCCAGGGTTTAAATCCTACCGCTGCTTGTTGTAATCTTGGGCAAGTCACTTAACCCTCCATCTTCTCAGGATGTTTTACATCCAAAAACAAGCACTTGGATGGTCCAAAGTTGAATGTCTCCGCCACATTTCTGAGCAGGGACTTGCATCTCCCCAGACATACCTCTGCCATGCCTCCTGTCTACTTGGATGTCCCCACACCGGAAACATATTTAAAAGCAATTTGTGACTAAAGCTTTTAAAATAACCCCTTTATTTTATAAAGTTGATCTGCAAATATTTAGAAATGCTAATCAGGTGAAGGAATGGGAATACATTCACATTCAGGCATTTCAACTTTTTTATGGTAAGTCTGCTAAATTCCAAAGGGATAGGGGGCTCTAAAATGAATCTAAGTCCCAGTGTATCCCAGTGTTCTTTAGTATAGTTTAATTTAGTTTAGTTTAATGATAGTCTTCAAAACAAACAGCAAAGCGATTTACAATACATTATATACCCGTAAAAGAGAGAAAAAGAGGCATGAGCAAAAAAGGCAGCTGACAGCCATAGGCTCTAATCACAGGCACATCGGAGCCATCTCAAAATTAAAGCTTTTGAGGCCCAATATTCAACAAGGTGCTGAGGTCTGCCTTACCCGCAGAAGGTTACCTGCTCAGGAAAAGTGCTTGAATCGTGAGTCAGGCGCTGACAAAACGGGCAAACAACGAAAATGCAGCACAAACCGAGCACCGTGGCAAGGCGCATAACCCGGGCATGGCGTGAAGGCAGAAGTGATACTCGTGTATGTGGCCACAACAACAGTGGCTAGAGATGCACGACAGACCATGGTCAGCAACCCATGTATCGCCTGACCAGCATACCTGGGTACTGGCCGCCCAGCGTATCCAAGCATAGATGACACCATCACGCAGGCCCTGCGAGCTGCCTGTGCAGGAGTCCCCTGTAGCTGGGGTGACAGACACCAGTGGCATGGCAGCAAGGGGAAGCATGAACTTTTCCCTGGATGAGAGTGAATGCCTCGTACACTCTGTGCTGCAGCATGAGGGGTCCTCTACTCCAGGGAGGGCTGTCGCTCAAACCTGAGGCTGGCAACAGCCCTATGGAGGGGGATCCAACTCTGGCTACACAGGTAAGGAAGCTACAACAGCTGGGGGAGATCTATTCACCATGCTAGGCAGACACACCCTGAATGACATAGCTGTGTGTCTGCACAGGGAGATTGGGCATGATGCCAAGACAGATGCTGCTGGCTGCCCACTGTGTGCCTTTCAGGAGGTGGGGTAGGGGACGGGCCATGCATTGGTACAAGTGCCAGCCCTGAATGCCTTCAGCAGGGGGCACTACACTCCCTGGTGTTGGTTGGTAACAATGCCACAGGGCATGCACAGCAATAGAAAAGCCTGGTGCAGGGGATGGCATGGCAGGGCTGGGCACTGTAGGGGACACAGGCAGCCAGTTTAGAAGCCCTGAATACCTGCCCTACCCCCTAGCCCCTGTGCCCTGCTTTGGGGGCACTGGAGGCAGAAACCACACATGTGGTGCCTGTATGTCCCTGCAAGCAGCTCTGCCACCACAGCCATGCACCCATGGCTTTGCCCCTGCCCCTAGGAAGGGCATGTCACCAGATTATTGCAGGATACAGGTATGCATAGCAAGCAGTATGGTAGTGCCCAATTGAGCACATGCCCCCCCCCCTCTCCCACAGGGAATATGGAGTACGCTGGACACTGGAAACTCTGAAATGCCACTTCAGGACGCTGTGCCAGAGGCTACCCGACCAGTTCCAGAGGATCAGGGAGTGGCTGGTGGCTGAGGAAGGTCAGTGGGGTTCACAGTGGTGCCCAGCAGATGCAGGGGGCAGCAGCCAGGGCTGCAAGACTGGTGCAGGCAGACTACCTGGTGGTGGACACTCTCCATATGAAATGATGGGAATGGGCTGGGTGCAGCTGTGCCATCCCCTGGTGCCACCAGTCCATCTGTGCACTAGCCAGCACACATGACGCACAGATGTGTGGAATAATGCACTTAAGGAGGCTGCACACCAACCAGCCAACACCAAGAAACAATCAAGACGTGAACATGCACCTTGGTACTCACAAGATATACGAAAGTCTCTAATCCAGCTCCGCAAACTTGAAAGACATTGGCGCCGCTCACGAACTCCTGAGGCTCTCTGCACATACTCTGCCCACCTACAAGCTCACAGACAAATGACAATGGAAAAGAGAAAGCAACACCACTCTGAAACTCTAAAAAGATCCATGAACAGGCCCCGTGACCTATTCTCCATTGTTAGAACGCTCACAGGCGACCCTACCCCTCCCCAAGACCAAATGCCTCACCCACAAATCTACTCACTCAAACTACCTTCAGTCAAAAATAATCCAAACAAACTTTAACACTTCCCCCACACCCCCCGTCCCCGCAGACCTCACCCCGCAACCAGCTGCGCTGTCACAATTCCACGAGGTCTCCACCAAACAAATCGAGGAAATCATCTCATCTATCAACCTCACTACAGCACCTAATGACCCCTGTCCCTCCAGCTGGATAAAAGAGTTGTGATCCACCCTCAGCCCAACCATCAGTAGGATCCTCAACCAATCCTTTATAAAAGGCTCCTTCCCGCAAAGCTTAAAATTCACATCAATCCGCCCACTGTTAAAAAACTGCAAACTCGACCCATCTAAAGTCGAGTCGTTCAGACCCATCTCAAGCATCCCACTGCTGGCAAAAATTACAGAGAAGGTAGTTCAACTACAAATCCAACAGCACATTGACACTGAAGCACCACTGGACCATTCACAACATGGATTCAGAGAAGCACACGGTATAGAGACCATCCTTACTACATTATTCAACAACCTTGTCATGGGAATCGATGATATACACCAAGGATTCATCCTTATTTTTATGGACATTGCGGCCGCGTTTAATTCTGTGAACCACGAGACACTTTTAATCCGCCTCAAAGAAAAAGGTATACAAGGAATGGCCTTAGCATGGTGCAGGTCATATTTGAGCGACAGGTCACAACAAGTCAGGGTAGGATCCACTACATCCGATCCATTCACACTCAAACAAGGAGTCCCCCAAGGTTCATCCCTTTCATCTCTCATGTTTAATATTTATATGCAACCCATCTGCGACCTGATCCGTTCTTTCAATATTCAGTGCTTAGCATATGCAGACGACATCCTGATGTACTCATCCTTCAAGCTTGACCGACCAGATTTCTCAGCAATAATAAAATGCTTCAATGCTGTCTCCGAATGGCTCCTATCCCAAAACCTGCGCATTAATCACAGCAAGACCGATGTCCTTTTTATCACTCGCAATCAGAACTTCATACCACTGACATCACTGCGAGTCAACAACTACGACCTCACAGTCCAACCTACCATCCGGTACTTGGGCATCATCCTCGACCAGAAGCTGGACATGTCACCGCATATCAAAAATATTACCAAATCTATTTACCACAAGATACGTTCACTACGCCACCTACGACCACTACTTGACCCGTCCGATTTCCGCACCATATTCCAAGCACTGGTAACCCCCCACCTTGACTTTGCTAACATCTTCCTCCTTGGGCTCCCACAAGCAACATTGAACCCTCTGAGGTTAGCCATGAACTCCGCTGCAAGAATACTTTCCGGAATATCTAGATCGGAGCACATAACTCCAGTGCTGATGAACCTACACTGGCTGCCTTTACAAGCTAGAATTGTCTACAAAGCCCTCGTTCTAACCTTCAAGGCCTCAAGAAATCAGCCTACCACCCCGCTTACCAAGCTCATCCAACATATGCCACCAAACAGATACAGACGCTCGTCATGCTTGAACAAACTAGAAGTGCCTAAAGCAATCACAAAATGTTCAAAGACAACATCCAATAGAGCCTTTTCACTATTTGTACCAGGAGCATGGAACTCCCTCCCCCCAGAAATTCGTTCCATTACCAATATCATCTCGTTCAAAAAGGCTATCAAACACCATCTGTTCCTAAAATACTATTGCAATCTCATCCCCCCCAGCCAACCCCGACATAATACACGTCCTCACCAAGATTCACACTTAACACAACCCCAACTACAAAAGCCGTTAGCCTGACACTCCTCCTGTTACCTATCCACTCTTCACATTACAACCCTTAACCATGCCCTCATTTGATCTTTAATCCTCTACTTCTATAACACTGTACATAGTTTTCCCCCTGTTTATCCAAGTTTGTATCCCATGTTTATTGTAAACCCAATGTAACTGCTACATTGTTGTATGTTCTGTTCCAATGTAAACCGCACTGATTGTAATAGCGCGGTATATAAGAGATGCAAATAAATAAATAAATAAGATGTATGTGAACCTGGCTGGGGCATGGCACATAAGGGCAGTACAGCCCATGCTGCCACCTGTGTGCACTCTGGGGGGGGGGGGGGGCCGGCAGGGCACAGCCCAGCATGTGAAGGGGGGAACAGAGCAGGCTGGAGGTGGGCAAAGGGGGGGCGCAGTGTGCAATATTTTGGGGGCAGGCCAGTGATGCATGTGTCGGCCTCCCTAGGGCCATGTCAGTGTGTACCAGTAACCCTCCTTCCCCTCTCCCCACAGCTGGTTATAGGGCTGCCCGGGGGACTGCCAGGACACCATGCCAGCCACCCAGGAGAGGTGGGGCCACAGCAGGTGAGCAGAGCAGCAGCAGCAGTACCACCAGTGGCAGTGATAAGGAGGAGGAGATGTCGTCATCATCAGCGACAAGTGACACTGCATCTGAGGAAACATAAGAGAGGAGGGGGGCAGAGAGGGGTCCATGGCATGGTGGGAGGAGGGGGTGTCAGAGGAGGAATCATAAGAACAGTGGCAGGGTGGTGAGGAGGGGGTGGGAGAAGAAGGTGTGGCAGGGGGGGACACAGGAACCACCCACCAAGTACCCCAGGTGTGATGAAATGGCACAGGGCTTCACTGGCAGGCAACCAGCAGGGAGGCCAAAGGTGGAGCTGCAACCCCAGCAGAACCCCACAGCCCACAGACATACCCACCAGCTGACCAACCAAGGGGCCATGTGTCCATCACATGGTGCAGCACAAGCCAGGGGAGACCTGTAGTGGTGCTGCGGTCCACCCCCACAGCTGGGGTCCTCCACAGCCACTCCAGCACTCAGGGGCACACCCTGGACATGTCACAGCTGAACCCACAGTGCCTACCCCCTCATTAAATGAGTGACTGGGCCCTGGCCACTCTGGTGGCAGAGGTGTGCTTCCTCAGGGAGGAGGTACCTACCACAGCACAGGCCATCAGCCAGCACCTAGAGATCCTAACAGCAGCTGTGTTGGAGCACAGGCAGGGATCCCCTGCACTATAGGGTGCCCCCCCTTTTCTGTACGCCCTAGGCATAGGCAGGTCACAAGGAGTCCAAAGTACACCAATGTCTGCCGCTGTTCATTGTCAAATAAATGTTTCCATATTGTAAGCAATGTGTCATCCAGTTTGTGGGGCCAGGGCAGTGCATGTGTGTGGGTGGTGTGGGGGTCCAGGGGAGGAGGACCAGGGGAGGGGAGGGGGACCAGGGGTCCATGGGCATGGTGAAAAAGAGACTACAGTAGTTGGAGTGGAAGGTCTGACCGGAACAGCCATCCTAAGTGGGTATGGCAGACGGCCCCTACCCGGGCAGATGCCACAACACAACAGCGTAGCACATGCAGGACACCCCCTGTCCTGCGAAGGCACACCATCAGGGTGGCATGCACCATGGTCACCATGCCCACCTATAATGCTATGCATCTTACCCGGGTATCATGGTCTGGGCATCCCTGCATGCCTATCATGTGGATGGGATGTGGCCCCGCTGCGCACTCTACCCACGTATGTATAAGAGGACTTACACGGATAAGTGAATGCTGCCTTATCGTGTTGCTGCTTCATGATGTCTGACAAGGCACTGGCAGCGGCAAAGCACACGAGAAAGCTAACTTCACTCCTTCCAAGACAGCCATGGTCCTAGGGCTCATCCTGTAGCAGCACATCTCCCTTTTTGCAGCTGAGGATGCCAGCACCCAGCAGACAGTGTGGCGGGATATCACAAACAGGGTCAAAGCAGTACACCACCACAACTGCGACATGGAGGACCTTAAAAAAAAAGTGGCGCGTGGTCTGTCAGGTGGTAAAAAAGAAGAGGGCTAGCAACAGCAGGCTGCCACCTGCACAGCAGCACAGCCTTACCCTACTGAAAGAGCAGGTGCTGCAGTATGTGGAGGAGGTTGCTGTCAAAGGGGTTCCAGGCTTCAACAGATCAAGCACAGACATGCAGGGGGGTGAGTAGGGGTGCCCCATAGCACAGGTGTGGCTGCAACAGCCATGTCTGAGTCCCCATCATGCCTCTGTCCACCCATCCCATGCCTGACTGTCAGACTGCAGGTGCTGAATGGGATGGGTACAGTGTGGGCCATGCACATGCTGCTGGTACTGTGGTGGACTGGGTGCCACCACTTGGGCCATGACAGCATGCCATGTCACTAACCTCTGCCACCTTTGCTCTCCCACAGACCCACCAACTACACCACCATCACAGCCTTGGACTGATGCACGGGGGAAGCCTCACAGCCCACCATGGAGGATGCCAGTGTACAGCCAGGGTGAAGCATTGTCCTTGATTCTGGTCCACCAGCCAGCCATGCAAAGCAGCCCACTGTGACAGCCAGTGCAGAGAGGCTGTTGTGTTCACCAGCCAGGGTGGAGGGATGAGCCAGTGTGACTGTCAGTGTTGGGGGGCCAGCTGTGGATGATGCACCATTTGCCGAGCTATAGTTTGCTATCCTGAAGGAGCCTGTGTGTGCAGGGAGCGATTACCTGGACCAGGAGCTACAACAGGAGGCTGCGCACCTGGTGGTAGGCACCGAGGGCATACTGTCCAAGCTGCAGGGTATCCAGCAGGACCTACAGATTGCAGAACAGGCCAGGGAAGCTGAGCGCAAGGAGTGGTGGGACCACAGACAGCGTGTGGAGTGCCACATGGAGGAGCACCTGCAGCTGATATGGGAGAGGGCGGTGTACCAGGCATCCATAACTGGCTCTCTGTGCAGTTTGGTGGGCCTCATGCAGGCACAGGGGGTGGGTACTGGGGCTGCCAGTGCAGCTGCACAGCCTCCTGCTAGACTGGCGCCATGTCTGTCTAACTATCCTGCTGGGGAGGGTGGTGACAACGCTAGCATGTCTTCTGACAATGCTCTACTGCATCGCAGTGCGCAAGTGGGCAAGCACCCATGGCCAGCAGGGGGCACTGAGGAAGGGGCTTCATAAGGGGGAAATAAAGAATACTCTGACACAATGGATGGTAATTGGCACTTTATTTGGTCCTTCAGTGCATATTACATGGTACTGGGCACATACTTGGTGTTTTTTTATGTACAACCCTGGTGCTGGTGCAAGGCAGTCACCTCAGAAGCTTTCCCGTATCACCTGCGAATGATGGGCCAGTGCCTGGCCTGCTGCTGGCTCCTGGACTCGGCCCCATCACCATCTGCTGCCTCTGCTGCTTCCCACTCCTCCACATCTGCTGGCTCTGGGTCCGGCACTCCACGCCTCTGTGCCAAGTTGTGGAGTATGCTGCATGCAGCAAATATCTGGCATACCCGCTCCGGACTGTAGAGGAGTTGGCCACCGCTCCTGTTGAGGCACCAGAAGCGGTACTTCAGCACCCCGATAGCACGCTCCACAACTGCCCGTGTCTGTCGGTGGGCACTCTTGTACTGCTCCTCCTGCTGACCTCTGTAGTGGCGCACTGGGGTCAGCAGTCAGGTTATCAGGGGGTACGCATGGTCAACTGTGGGGGCAATGTGAGCTATGAGCATAGCATGTGCATTGGGACGTGCATTAGATATGGTCTATGGGCTGCTGTGGATGGCGTGCAGTGGTGCTCATGTGGTGTGTGACATACAGTATACATCTATCATTGCCTGTTTGCAGTACCCATAGATCAGACTGCTGCAGGCATCCATTCTGGGCCTGTTCTGGGGCCCACACATGTGCACACTCACCTAGCAGCCACGCATCCCCAAGCTGAGCGCCTGCTGCTGCCTGTCCCAGGCCGGACTGTTCAAGGACGAATGCATCATGGCAGGACCCTGGGTAGCGGGCACACACATCAATGAAGGCCATTTTGGCATCCACAATGACCTACATGTTCATTGATGCGTATCCATACCTATTTCGGTATGTCCTCTGCTCCAGCCATGGTGCCCACAGTGCAATGTGGGTGCAGTCTATAGATCCAAGCACCAATGGGAAACCATTAACACTGTAGAATGCCTGCATGGTCTCCTGATGCCTCTACTGTGTCCAGGGGAGGGCTATGAGATGGCACATCCTCTGCAGCAGGGCCCTAGTGAATGTTCTGATGCAATGGCTGGCAGTGGGCTGCATGATTCCGACAGTCGCCCCTATCACATGTTGGAAGCTGCTGGTTGCAAGGAAGCCCAGGGCAGTGGGTCATCATCATGTTTTAACGTTCCATGTAATGCATGTATGTTATAATGCAATTTTTGAGTTCGTTGTAAACTGCCTTGATTTGCGAAAGGCGGTATATAAATAAATAAATAAAATCATGGCCACCGGCAGGGCCTGGCTTCTGGATGTGCTGGGCTCCAGATCCTCGCTGAGTATGCTGCACAACTCTGTTATGGTTGCCCCATCCAGTCTGTATCTCTGGTAAACCTCCTCCTCTGTCAGTTGCAGGTAACTCATCCTGGGCCTGTGTACATGTGGGGCACAGTACCTATGTCTCGGGTGCTGGGCCACTGCCTGCTGCTGGGTATGTACCACCTGTCAGATCCTCCGCTGTGCCCGAGCACGGCATGCACGTCTCCACCTCTGTATCACCGTGTGCATGGCCCTCATGGTGTTTCTGCCTGTCTGGCAGCGCTTTGTCTGCCCGGTTTGGATGAGGGCCTGCTCACACACCCCTCACTCTACCGTGCCCTGTTCTGCCACTACACAGGTTTGCGGCTCATTATCAGCAGTCTTATGTGCTAGGTTCCGTCACTTAAGGCTATGCGGTTAGTGATATCCAAAGTGGGTGCACACGTGTTTCATGAATCTGCTTTACACGGGTTTCACCGTGACCCCTGTTCTGCTCCCAGGCTTCGGCGCCTGGCACTGTGCAGGTAGCTGGGTCTCAACGATTCAAGCCACCTGTCAGACGGCTGCCTGGGTGAGAATCTTCACAGTCTTGGCAAGTGCATATATCTATATGATTTGCAAGGTATTGTGGGCAATGCAGTTCATTCACACCAGACACAGCTGCTCACAATAATTAGTTGTGCTTTTGGGTAAAGCCAATAAGATATTTATTTATGGGGTTATTTCTCCCAACACAGATATGCTTGGTAGCACATAAATCAGGTTACTTGCTTCCAGTGTTTAACTTGGAAAAACAAAATCAAAATCAGGAAAACAACATTCAAACTTGTCAGGCATTAGCTAATGTTTTCTTAGCATATATCAAACAACAAACGAAAAGCCACAAAGAAAGAAAAAAAACTGTTCTTTTCAGGTTAACTTCTGATAACTTCCCACATAGATTCAGAAGTGATTCTCTCCTAGCTCACAAGCAATTAGGTAAGGCTCAATTGCTAGCAGTTATCCAGATGAAACCCCTTAGCTGGCTTGCTTTCTACTGTGTGGGTCAAATCCTGCTTCAGGAGCTTTTCTGAGTAGATTAAAGAACAAGTTTGTATTTCTTTGTGATGGTTGCTGTACTTTGTAACAGAAAGTTACCAAAGGAGTTTGGACAGAGAGCAGTCCATATAAACACATTCTTCATCTGCAATCATTCCCCCTTCTTCAACAAGCATGGGTTCAATATCATGGATTGGCACAGATGAATCTCTCAATGGAGCACTTTCAGGAGAATACTTGTTTCCCTGCTGTCTTTCAAGGTTATAGCTAGGGCATAGATCAGTGTTCATACCTGAACTTCCATTGCTGTTAGAGTTCCTCTCTATATAGCCTGGCCAGTATGTAGTCCAGTTCTTATGTCCAGCCTTCCAATCCAGATCCCTGGACACTGGATCTCTCTTCACATACCTTCTGGCACGGGTCTTAGGGTCCCTTCCACGTGCAGCCGTCTCCCTCACAGGTAGCGTCTGGAGATTCCTAGCTCTGCAGCACCATTCCTCTGGCTTTCCCCAGTCCAATGGTGTATGCTGGCCCTTGAAATGCCTCCCAGTATACGTACTGCTCTGGACTCTTCTAGACCTCTCAAAGGCTTTTCTCATCCTTCTTCCAAAGGGTTTCTTTCCCTCTCTGTCCGTCCGGTTTGGCTTCTGCTTCTGATGATCCTTTAGATGAAACTGATGATCAAGCTCAAGCTGATTCTCAGGATAATGAGGATGATTCTCTGTAGAATAAACTCTACCTTTATTCTGCCTAGATGAGTGCTCCCCCCTAATACAGCGCAGCTGTGCTGAATCAGGCCCTGCCCTTTGAGATGAGTGCTTAGGGATTATCTCATAGCCCTCCTGATTGAACACACGTTTCCCCACTTCAGCTCCTCTAATGGCTGTTGGAAACCTGGTGCATTCTGGGACTGGTAGTCTTTTATGGGAAAATTCTGTTTTCTTATTTCTACCAGAACTGACAGGTTGCTTGTTCAGAGTCACTTCACCTTTTCTATAGCTCCTTCCTGAGCTATGATAAGCTGCCTTATCACACACCTTGGTGAATATATAGTTTACATGGTTATGGTGGTTTTCCACATGTAAGGCCTGCATTTACCCATGTAGCACGCGTCTAGGCCTTCGAATATCGGGCCCTTGAAGTCTACTTTAAATTTCACAGGTGACAGTTCCAATCTAAAGTTCCAGAGAAGGTTATTACAGAGGACTGGGGCAAAATAGAAAAAGGTTGTATGGGGAGTAGACTCAAGGCTGGGGAAGGAATCGTCAAAAAATGATCAGATTGTGACCAAAGGCAATGTTAGGATTAAAAAGACTACAACAGAACATCCAACTGGAGTTCTCTGTGTGCCAGAGTTAGAATGAATGTAATATTAAAGGACATCAAAGTGATGATCAATGAGATGAGGAGTTGTGCAATTCTATCTTGGGCATGATACAATAGCTTTATGGCAGTATTGTGAATGGTCTGGGGACATTCATGGTGGTGAATTTAAGTCTGTTATATAATGCATTGCTGTAATGGAGTGGAGGAGTAGCCTAGTGGTTAGAACACTGGCTTGGTAACCAAGCAACCAGGGTTCAATTCCCACTAGCACTCCTTGTGGCCTTGGGCAAGTCACTTAACCCTCTATTGCCTCAGAAGAAAGGCCTGGCAATCTACTTCCAGTGACACTGCCAAGAAAACCCAGGAGCTTCTGGGTCGCCAGGAGTCAGGACTGACTCAAAGGCACACATTGCATTTGTAATCAGGTCTAGTGAGTATCAATGCAAGAACAAATACTTGTAGGTCCTATGGGTATAGAAATCACCTAAGAGAGAAAAACAGGATGCTATCACCCCTTTTACCTGCTGCTCAAATGTCAGGATGCTATTAATACAAATAACACCAAATGACTGTACTTTCTTTCAATGTGATAGAAATTCCCAAGATACAAAGTAAGAGGAACGGGGTAACAGAGCTACCTGTAAACCACACTGCCATAGATTTGGATGGGTTCAGTTTAAGTCCATTGATAACTAACCAGTTAGATAATACCTCAAGACGTTGTGGAGTCTACAGTACATGATATAAATTGGATATCATCAGTATAATAATAACTGGTAACACCATGGCTAAAAGACTAAGAAAGAGATAAAACAGCAAAGGGGCCAGAACCTAGCCCTGTGGTACTCCAGAGACTGAAATCGTATTAGAAATAGAAGACTCCAGGGGTACCCTAAAAGACTGAGAATGGTTTACCTTTCTTCAATTGAGAACAGTACCATCTATCCGAAGCCCCACCAGTCAGTGAATAAGAAGCAGGTAATTGACTAATGGTCCCTTTTACTTCAGATGTTTAGCCAGTTAATGTGTATTTTAACATGTGGCAACAGATAGTCGGGAACATTAATGCACAAGTATGTCTGACATGGCACGCTAAAATATACATTAATCAGAAATCACAGAATGAGGTGGGGAATGCGCGGAGAGTGGGCGTGGGGATCATATTACCACTAGCGCCACGGCAATTGCCACATGCTCAGCGGCGACGCAGCTCTTAAAGTGGGTTCTCCTAAAGACTGCTCTATGGGATTCGTTACGTGATCCCACCTTAGTGGAGTGCCCTGTTTGAATGGCCCATCGCACATTCGTTGCTGGGACTATATTGGTCAGGCCCCCGTAGCTAATGCAGAGGTTTTGCATATAAATGCTTTAGTTTGGTCTGTTAATTGCAAATCCTTTGTGGTCTATAGTAAAAGTTGAATGCAGCAGATGTCTAGGGAAGAACATACAGTAGGCCCTTCAATAAAGCAGTGTTGTGGCCATGATGAAAACCAGACTGTCTTGGTTGCATAGTTAGACATCTCTTGAACACAGCTTTCTGAATTACCTTAGATATAAAGGCTGGTTCCAGGCTATGGTTCTTAAGAAGAGGGCCCACTACTGGCCCCTTCCAGCCTGAGCTAAGGCTGTAGTTCATCATAGAACATATAAGAGGCCATAAGCTAGTTATCTTACTCCTATATTTGTTGTCTTGATGGTCCAACAAAAAAGTACGTATTGAGCTATTCAGCATCTAAAGCTCAGATAAGGCGATAAAGGAAAAAAATATTTCTGTTTTGTCATGTTACCTACTGCATTCTTTTACCAGTAAAGGAAATTCGAATCAAAATTCATGCATTCAGCTAGGTACAAAGAGCTTTTAATGCTAACTTTAAAAAAGGAAATATATAGGTTTCAAAAAGGTAAGTGAAAGTCTGGATAGGATAGGAGGAGGAGGAGGAGGTACAGAATACAGGATAAACAGAGGAGACAAGATCAGAAACTTATATAGTGACTGGGTAATGATGTGCAAAGAAAATTCAAGGAGTCAGCCTGCAATGATTCATTTATCTCTCAGACATGATTTTCTCTCATTTTAACCAGCAATGTTTATGTCTCTGAGTGTTTACTTTGAATTTGTTTTGTCAAAGAAGCCTTAGCTACAAGCTGCCGTGGCATACGTGGGTCCCTGTTTCCTAAAGTTTTTCCACAAATGAATTATGACTATACACAGAAATGCACAGATTGTGCACACAAGTTGAGAGTATAGCAGATATATGAGAAGTGACAAACGCTGGTTGGAAAGCTTTCATAAAGCGATTGAGAATATCAAGCTGTATGACAGGTCGGGCAGCATAATGAGACCTTAGCCAATTAGAAGACAGCTGTGTTGTTAAGTGCCGTCGAGTTGGTGTTGACTAATGATGGCTCTGGATAGCTGTTCTATACTGTGTTCGGTCTTCAGTCATGCGGCTCATTGTTCATAGAGTGGCATCCAAATCTGCTGTTACTGTATCGATCTATCTCATTGCTGGTCTTCCTGTTTTGTGTTGACCTTCAACCTTGCCAAGCTCGATGTCTTTCTCTGATCTCTCTCTTCGCATGATGTGTTGTTGTTAAGTGCCGTGAAGTCGGAGTCGACTCATGGCGACCCTCTGGATAGCTATCCTAAATTGTGTTCGGTCTTCAGTCAGGCAGCTCATTGTTGACAGACTGGTACCCGTAGCTGCTGTTATTGTATCGATCCATCTCATTGCTGGCCTTCCTCTTTTGCATTGACCTTCTATCTTGCCAAGCATAATGTCTTTCTCTAATGATCTCTCTCTTCGCATGATGTGTCCAAAGTATGAAAGTCGAAGTCTTGTCATCTGAGCTTCTAAAGAAAGCTTATGTTTGATCTCCTCTAGTACCGACTGGTTTGTTCTTCGGGCAGTCCATGGTATACACAGTATTCGCCGCCAGCACCATAATTCAAAGGCATCAATTTTCTTCCTGTCTATCTTTTTCACTGTCCAGCTTTCACATCCATATGATGTTATTGAAAATACCATGGCTTGAACAAGTTGAATCTTTGTATGGAGAGAGACATCTCTGCTCTTGAGAATCTTATCTAGGTCTTTCATAGCCATTCTGCCAAGAGCAATGCGTCGTCTGATTTCTTGACTGCTTGTTGCTTCTTTATTGATAGTTGATCCAAGTAGGTTAAAGTTGTTCACAATTTCAATTTCTTCTCCTTCAACGATGAACCTGTTGATTATGCCTGTTGTCATGATCTTTGTCTTCTTTACATTAAGGTGCAGGCCCATTTTGAGACTATGTTCTTTGATTGTGAGAAGCAAATGTTTCAGATCATGTGTATAAATTATGAAAGTTGAAGTCTTGCCATCTGAGCTTCTAAAGAAAGCTTTGGTTTGATCTCCTCTAGTACAGACTGGTTTGTTCTTCGGGCAGTCCATGGTATACACAGTGTTCTTTGCCAGCACCATAATTCAAAGACATTTACTTTCTTCCTGTCTATCTTTTTCACTGTCCAACTTTCACATCCATAAGATGTTATTGAAAATTTATTTATATATTTATTTAAAAGTTTTTAATATCGCCTTTACAAAGATCAAAGCGGTTTACATTAAAACAACATTTTACATTAAACAAGCGGTAAATACCATGGCTTGGACAAGTTGGATCTCTGTATGGAGAGAGACATCTCTGCTCTTGAGAATTTTGTCTAGGTCCTTCATAGCCATTTTGCCAAGAGCAATATGTTGTTGGATTTCTTGACTACAAATCATTTCTTTATTGGATTATTGATCCAAGCAGGTTAAAGTTTATTTATTTATTTATTTATTTATTTATTTTTCTTATATACCGCGCTCTTAAATCAGTGCGGTTTACACATGAACAAATATAAACATAATTGTAACAAACAGCATTGGTTTTTACAATGAACAAGGTAAATAAACTTGGTAAAACATGGTAATTATATATAAATAACTATATACATGGTAACTATATACATGGATATTTTGGTTAATTATTAATGCCGTGGATAAGAGGTTAATTAAATTAAAGTGTAAATATGCTAAATATAGTGAGAATAAATATGTCCTATAGTGAGCAGGTAATAATCATCGTAATTATCCATTCTCTACAGGGGTCAAATATGAAAGATCTGCATGAGAGCTGTTTTCAGATGGAGTAGCTTCGGATGGAGTAGCTTCGGGGTAGTATGTTAGGAACAAATAGTGCTTCAGTGCCTTTCTGAACTTAATCAGACTTGAGATAGCTCTGATTTCGGGTGGAAGGGCATTCCAGGCTCTGGGTGAAAACAGAGAGAAAGCTCTAGAGGCTGTTGATTTAGAACATTTTGTGATGACTTTTGGTAGGTCGATGGAGTTTAATGTAACAGATCTCCTGGATCTGTTATTTGGGGTGATATGAATCATATTGCTGAGAGGTGATTGAGATGGGCACTTTGATGCTTTAAAAGTCATGACCAGGGTCTTGTATAGAGTTCTGGCTTGTAGGGGTAGCCAATGTAAGCTCATCAATATTGGGGTTATGTGCTCTGATCGTGGAGCACCTACGAGGATTCTCGCGGCTGCATTCATGGCTAGACGGAGGGGATTTATGGTGGATTGCGGGAGACCGTGTAGAATGATATTGGCGAAATCCAAGTGTGGTAATACCAGTGCTTGGAATATGGTACGGAAGTCGGAGTAGTTAAGTAAAGGTCGGAGATTACGTAATGATCGTATCTTGTGGTAGATTGCACTCGTTGTTTTCTTAATGTGGGCTGCCATATTAAGCTGTTGATCTAATATAATTCCCAAGTATCGAATTGTGGGTTGTGCTTTCAACTCAATGTTGTTTACCTGGAGAGAGGTAGGTGGTATGAATGTTGGGTTCCGTGTAATGAATAGAACATCTGTTTTGTTATGGTTTATCCGTAAATTCTGATTGAGGAGCCAGTTGGATACAGCTTCAAAGCAGTGAACTATTGGTGTAAAATCTGGTTGTTTTATGTTGAATGGGGCAAACATCAGGATGTCATCAGCATAGGCAAGACATTGTATGTTGAAGGTGCGTATGAGATCGCAGATTGGCTGCATATAAATATTGAACATTAAGGCGGACAATGAGGAACCCTGCGGGACACCTTGTTTAAGGGGGAATGGATCAGACGTTGATTCTCCTGTTCTGACTTGCAGCTGTCTATCAGATAAGTAGGATTTACACCATTTCAGGGCTAGTCCTTGGATTCCCTTGTCTTGGAGGCGCTGAAGTAGAGTATTGTGGTTTACTGAATCGAATGCTGCAGCTATGTCGAGAAAGATAAGAGTGAACCCTTGGTGGATATTATCAATGCCTATGATTAGGCTATTGAACAGTGTTGTGAGAAGGGTGTCGACGCCATGTTCTTCTCTGAAGCCATGTTGTGATGGGTCCAAAGGGGATTCGGAGTCAACATGATGCTGTATTTGTCGCTGGACTACTTTTTCCATGATTTTTGCCAGTAGAGGGATGCTGGAGATGGGTCTGAAGGATTCAACTTTTGTTGGGTCAAGTTTACTGTTCTTTAGGAGCGGGCGGATGGATGAGTATTTCAGGCTCTGAGGAAAGGATCCTGTTGAGAAGGAGTGATTGACAATCTTGCTAATAGTTGGGCTAAGTTCATGTCGTAGTTCTTTGATCCACCTGGCTGGGCAGGGGTCATTTGGTGCAGTAGTTAAATTAATAGCTGCTATGGTATCTTCGATCTCTTTGTGGGATACCTGGGAAAATTTGTCAAGCGATGCTAATTGGACCACGGTCTGTGGAGTAGAAGGTGATGATGTTGTGGTAATCGTACTAGACTGTATCATTTTTGATTGTAGGTATATGGCATAGTCTTGGGGGTGTGGCATAGGTGTTTGGGTTGTGGTTGGGTCACCTGTTAAGGATTGAAGAGGTCATGTGGCTTGTTTAAGGACCTCATTAGTGCATCTGAGTGGAATTTTTTTTTTCTCTCAATTGTCATTCTCCGGTGAGTTTGTAGGTATGAATTGTACAAGCAGAGTGCGTCAGGAGAGCGAGAGGAGCGCCAGCGTCTCTCGAGTCTGCGCAGGTGAAGGAGAGATTCTTGTAATTCAGAGGAGATCCACTATTGATCCACTATTGTCCACTATTCCAATTTCTTCTCCATGAATGATGAACTTATTGATTTTGCCAGTTGTCAGGATCTTTATCTTCTTTACACTAAGGTGCAGGCCCATTTTAAAACCATGTTCCTTGATCTCAAGAAGAAAATGTTTCAGATAATCTTCTCTTTCAGCCAGTATTGTGGTGTCATTAGCATAGCAAAGGTTGTTGTCTTCCACCAATCTTCCCACCTCGGTTGTCTTCATACAGTCCTGCTTCTCTAATGATTTGTTCTGTATATAAATTAAACAGATGTGGGAAAAGTATGCAGCCTTGTCATATACCTTTGCTGATTTTAAACCATTCTGTTTCTCCTTGTTCTGTTCGAACCATTGTTTCTTTATCAATGTAAAGTTTGTGCAAGAGAACTATCAGGAGTCCAGGTATACCCATGCTTTTTAATGTGGTCCAGAGGTTCTCATGGTTTACATAGTCAAAAGCCTTGCTGTAGTCAATAAAACACATCTAGATATCCTTTGGGTATTCTTTTGTCTTTTCGAGGCTACATCTCACATTCACGATGATGTATCTTGTTCCTCTCCCTTTCCTGAACCCTGCTTGCACTTCAGGCAGTTCTCATTCTAGGTATGGTTTTAGTCTCTGTTGGATGATCTTGAGTAGGATTTTGTTGGGATATGGGATCAGAGCGATTGTGCAATAATTTTCACAGTCAGTCAGATCATCTTTCTTCAGTATTGGTATAAACAGATGTTTTCCAGTCAATTGGCCATGATACTTCTTCTAAATTTCCTGGCAAAGCCTTGTAAGTATGGAAATAGCACATCTGATTTCTGTAATGCTTCAATGGGAATGCCATCAGTACCCAGTGCTTTGTTCTTTGATAATGCTTTCAATGCTGCTTTGACTTCTTTCATCACCAATGTTTTTTGATCATAAGGTGCAGGTTGAAATGGCTGTTGGTTCATTTGATCTTTATGGTACCCACATGTTGAATGTAACCCAATTGTGATGTGATGTAACCACTTTGATTGTAGGATAGAGTGGTATACAAGTATGTCTAAATAAATAAATAATGACTCTATATATTCATTCCACCTTTTCTTGATCTTCTCAGCATCATTCAACATGGATCCTTGAGCATCTTGTAGCATTTCAATTTGCGGCTGGAATGTTTTCTTTAACTATTTTAGCTTTAGGAAAGCTGATCTTGTTCTTCCTCTAATAGTTTCTGCTTCTATTTCCTTGCATGCATCATTATAGTACTTCTCGTCTCATGTTGCTGCATGTTGGAAATCTCTGAGTTCTGTGATTGCCTGTCTTACTCCTCTGGCTTTAACTTCTCTACATTTCTGGGCAATTTTCAGAGTTTCTTTAGCCATCATTTTAACCATTTTTTCTTTTTCACTTTTTGTAGAGACTTCTCATTTTCTTCAAGTACAACTTTATTGATGCCATCCCATAATTCTTCTGGTGCTGTCATTTGTATCTAAAACAACAAATCAAATTTGCAGGCAGTCTTTAAATTCTGGTGGTATATTGTCAAGGTCATATTTTGCTACATTCATGAGTGGCTTTTTCAGTTTGCATACTAGTAGTTAGTGATCTGTACCACAATCGGCTCCAGGTTTTGTCTTTGTTGATGTTATAAAGCTTTTTCATCATTGACTTACATAGATGTAGTCAATTTGATTTTTGTACAATCCATTGGATGAAGTCCATGTCTACAGTCATTGCTTGTGTTGCTGGAAGAAGGTGTTTGGGATAAATAGATCGTTGGTCTTGTAGAATTCTGTCTTTTTCCTGCTTCTTTTCTGTTGCCAAGTCCATATTTTCCAACTACTTTGCCTTCTTCTTTGTTGCCAACTTTTGCATTCCACCCATAACTATCTGTTTGCATGTTCTGTCAATTTCAGTTTGTACTTGTTCATTCCCCGTAGATGAATAGAAGTTAAGCATTCACTGATTGCATTGTGTTTCATTACAGTGCTTGCAAGTTTCTTCTTAATTATAAATGCAACACCATTTCTTCTTTGTCTTTCATTTCCAGCATAGTAGACCATGTGGCATTCTCGTTATGGTAAAGCTGCATAAAGCGTGGATAAAAAACAACCTAATCTGCTCTATGGGGCCTGTTTACTAAAGAAGATGCCAGTAGTTTGTCTTTGGGCTGCATAACCCTCATTAGCTTTAGGAGGTGTGTGTGTCTGTGCCCCCACCATTGGTATATTGTGAATGCACAGCAAGATGGTAAACTAGCAAGCAACTAACACCACCCATCAAGGTGGAGTTAGGTGGACCCGTGCTAATAGCAACGATTGCGGTTAGCACGTGCTCATTATGCCAGTGCTAACTGCGATGTACCATCAGCACCACGTTCTGCCTCAACCTGCTCTGTCTCTGCCCAATCATGCACTAACCTTCTAGCATTCAGATTTTCTGTGCAGGGCCCTGCACTAACTTTTAGCCTGCTCTGTTTTCCGTGTGTTTTTGGCGTGATTTAGTAAACAGGCCCCTATATGTACTATGCATAGAAACATTGCTGATAAAAGTAGGTAAGGTTCCCGTAGCTCTCGCTCACCCTACCTGATCTCTTATACATACAACTTGTGTGATTATCCCAAGCCACTCGGAATTTTCTTCTATAGGACTTCCGGCATCACAGAAATGCTTCACAGTCATTTTCTAAAGAGTTTTATGAATTATATTATCATCTGGTATTATTTTGCTTGCTTACTTTTATTTTGGTGCATTCAAGGTGACAGATATGGTTACCAGCCTACTTTATCCACAAATATTTTGAAACCGTTTCTGGACTAATGACTCCTTTTTCTTTTAGGTGAGGTATAAAGGATCATCTCTACCCACGTTTTACTCTATCTGGCATGTTTTCTGTGTCCTGCACAAGATGACTAATAACATAAGGGGATCTGTGCTGGGCTTGCTGCTTTTTAACATATTCATAAATGATCTGGAAATAGGAACAACGAGTGAGGTCATCAAATTTGCAGATGTTTACTAAAGGTTAACGCACGGTAAGTAACGTTAACATGCGTTAAGTGCTGCCACTGCCCATTGTTGCAGCACTTAACACCCATTACCTTTCAGTAAACACGCCCCTAAATTGTTCAGAATTGTTAAAGCACAAGAGGATTGTGAAACATTGAAAGACACTGGAAGACTGGGCATCCAAATGGCAGATGGAATTGAATGTAGATAAGTGCAAAGTTATGCAGTTAGGGAAGAACAGCCCAAACTACAGTTACACGATGCAAGGTTCCACATTAGGAATCACCGCTCAGCAAAAGGATCTTATTGTAGATAATTTGTTCAGACTCTATCCCCAGTGTACAGTGGCAGCCAAGAAGACAAGTAAAATGCTACGAATCATAAGGAAAGGAATGGAGAACAAAAACAAAGAATATTATAATCCCTCTGTATCACTCCATGGTGTGACCACATCTTGAATATTGTGTGCAGCATAATCAGAAAACATGCCGAGAAGACCACCAAAATGATAAAGGGACTGGAAGGAGACCCCTACGAGGAACGACTTGAAAGATTAGGAAAAGAGACAGCTGAGGGGAGATATGATAGAGGTCTATAAAGTAGTGAATAGAGTGGAATTGGTGAATGTACATCGGTTGTTTACTCCTTCAGAATATAGAAAGACTAGGGGACAAGTGATGAAGCTACAATTTAGCACATTTAAGACTAATTGGAGAAAACATTTTTTTTCACTCAATACATAATTAAGCTCTGGAATTTGTTGCCGGAAGACATAGCAAAATCTATTAGTGTAGGTGGGTTTAAGAGAGGTTTGAAAAAGTTCCTGGAGGAAAAGTCCATAAACCATTATTAAAGTGGGCTGGGGAAATCCATTGCTTACTGGTGAGATAAGCAAAATAGAATTTGTCTACCTTTTGGGAACTTGACAGCTGCTTGTGACCTGGTTTGGTGACTGTTGGAAACAGGATACTAGACTTAATGGACCTTTGGTCTGACCCAAAATGGCAAATATTATGTTCTTATGTTTCAACCATAGCTGGAAGTACCTGTGACAGTAGTGGAGCTGTTTATGTGATTGTTTATCTTTGTCCATTAGTTCATTTTGTATGCACTAGAAGAAAAGTTAAACATCTCCTGGTGGAGCACAAGTCTCAGTGTTATATGAATAGACTGATGGCCCCAGTAGTGGGACACTGTATACAGAAGGGCCACAGTTCTGCAAAAGTACTATGGCGGGTTCCTGAACAGATTATTCCCCATTGGCGTGGGGATGATGTGAATAAGACAATTGAATAATCATGAACAGTGGTGGGTTTTTAAATTGAACTCAATCACACCCAGTGATTTGAATGTGGAGTTGGAGTGGCTGTCTTTGATTTGAATGTCCCTATTGGCTTGGGGTTCTTTAAGAAGACAGCTTTGACTTGGCTGAGGTCAGACTATGTGTTTATCTGGAGCAAGAGCTGTTGCAAGAACTAGTGAGGGTTTGAGATTAAAGCATTTTCAGTCCCAAATCTAGTGGAAACAGTGTGAAGAATTGATTTTGGGCCATGGACTGTCAAGATAAGCACATTTTCAATATATTCCTTGTTGCAGAGATTTCAAAATGTGGTACTGCGCTGGATATATGTAACAGCATTGTAAGAATTTAATGAACTTTTATTGGACACAAGTAAGAGAATTAAATATAAAGTAAAGTGGACCATTGGCGAGGGAGCTCAGCTAGCAGCACCGGCAGTGAGCAGGAAGTGAGCTCCTCCCCACTCCCCCCAGCAGAGCCAACCAGCAGCCTCGCACAGCTTTTAAAAAAGAAGCTCCCTCTGGCACAATCCTACCACCACTGGAGGTGTGGCACGGGAAGAATTTCCGAGAATGCTACCCTGGACGTTCTGGATTTCAACTTCCTACCTCATCACAATATTCAAGATGTTGCATAAAGAATCCATCACCTGTCTTCAGACCCTGATATCCATCCCCCAAATTGAAGAGCTATGAAGAGGTCCAAGATGGTGCTGCAGTGAATGCACCCGAGGACGCTCTCTGCACTCTGTAGGGCTGTGCTGGTGCTTTGTGGGTCTCCTTTCCCTCGCTATGGGGAAAAGGAAGGGAAAAGGTAAATCTGCCCTCCTGGAGAGTTCCAGTTTCATACCCCTGCACCAGATCATCTTAGAGAACCTTTGTGCTTCCTTGGCTGTCCCAGCAACTTTCCTTTTCGACCAGCCTGGCAGGCGTGTAGCAGGCAGCAGTGAGAGGGGGCTTCGTAAGCCCCAAAGTGCACACCCGGCATCCAAACCCAGGAAGTGTGTGCAGCACTGATACAGGGGATCGATTGCAGACCGAAGAGTCTGGCAGTGTGTTTCTTTCAGGAGGCCATCTGGCCACAACGTCTTCTCCTCAATTGGAAGGCGCCATGGAGATTTCTTTGGTGGCCCTATGCAGATCTGTGACCTCTGCTGCACAAGAACTGGGGAATGTTGTTTCCGTGAGTACATTTCATGAGGTTATTCGACCAATGGATGTGACTATGGAATCACTATGGGATGCAATACAAGGTTTAAACTCCTCTCTAATAACTTTGTCAACTAAAGTGTTGGGAGATTTATCTGTGGTTTCACAAGAGGTGGTTGAACATTCTCAGGCATTGGATAATCTTACTGTGAGAATGGATGCTTTCAACATTAAAGTATCTGCTGTCCAAGTGATTGGGGATGCCTTGGTTAAGGACAATAGCACTGGCTGCCGACGGATAGAGCACCTTGAAAATCTGGTGTGCCGGAACAACCTTAGGCTGTTGAACATTCCTAGGTCTCCTCTTATGTCACCGATAGATATGGTTAAAAAATATTTTGTTGGAGGTTTTGGGGATGGACTCCGGTAAATTTACCCCCTCTAGTTAGGGCCCAATATCTGGCATCTGGTGGGGTTCCTCAACTGGTGGGCAGTGGGACTCCATTGTTAATCTTATGGAATTCTTGGAGTCCTCAATGGAGGTGGCGATCCAGCGTTCTACCCTAATCCTTACTTTTGCCTTAGAGACTGATTGCCAAACTGTGTTTAGGCTGTATTTCTGTTCATTGGCTAAATTGTTTTTTGGTTCAAAAATTAGGATTTTGTCTGACTTGTCTAGATATATACGCAAAAGCGGCACCAAGATTTTTTGGCACTGCGCCCCAGGGCTGTTGCTCTGGGGTTAAATTTTGTTTTACGTTTTCCTTGTATTTTTTGATTTAGTGTGAGGGAAAGAAGCATGCCTTTTTTGAACCTAGACAATTGTTAGATTTTCTAAGGGCCAGGGAGGAGTTAAAAGCCCAGGTTGTGGTCCCATAAGCACCACTGTAAGGTCTGTATTGGATTTTATTCTGAGACTGTGTTCATTGTATAGTTATTTTCTTTTGATTTTCTTTACTGCTCTTGGATCTATTACCTTAACTTATGGGCTAAAGTATTTTTGTTCTTGTGGGACTTAGCAATGTTGTGTGTTATATTGTGTTCTACTGTATGTACGAAGAAATAGTACCCTCAACCTACTTGTGAACCTGATCCATAAATCTAAGAGCAAGCAGTCTACTTGCAATCGAGCATTTACACTCTATGTCCCCACATTATGGAACTCTTTACCCCCAACCTTAAGAGGATGCTTGGGCTTGACTGACTTCCAAAAGAAATTAAAAACACATTTCTTCCATGAGGAATACAACATAAACTTGAAGTCCCAAAAGTGTTGGTAAAATGTAAGAAATCAACAGCAAGTAGAGCCTTCTCCATTGCTGCACCTATGGCATGGAACGCCCTCCCAGCAGAAATCCGGGCCATCCCAAATTTGGCACTATTCCGTAAAGCCCTCAAACATCACCTGTTCCTACAATATTACCCTGACAGCATTCCCGACATTTACAATGCCCCCACCTCACCTCCCTGCCTAACCCGTCCCTCAGATCATCTTCCTGTAGATAATGGCTAACCACTATCTCTCCCACTGATCTCCTCGACCATCTAGCCAACCCTCTAGACAAAGGTCATATTTTTATTTACCGTAAGAGCATTATATTTGTTTATAATATGTACATAGTTCCTCCCTCGTTTTTACTCCATGTTTTACATTCCCTGTTCAATGTAAAAAACTTGATGTAACTTGCTTACATTCTTGTATGTTCTGTTTCAAATGTAAACCGCACTGATTATAATAGCGCGGTATATAAGAAATATAAATAAATAAATAAAATAAAATAATCTTGAAACCAGAAACTAAAGCACCTTAGTCACATACCGTCAAAATAACCCTATTTTTACCTTGATAATAGGACAAGTGGAGGAGTAGTCTAGTACCCAGAAGATCAAGGGTTCAATTCCCACTGGCACTCCTTGTGACCTCCATTGCCTCAGAAGAAAAGGCTGGCAATTTACTTCTGGTGATACATTGCCAAGAAAACCCAGAGGTAGCTGGGTCACTATGAGTCAACACTTACTTGATGTCACATAGTACTATACAAATGTTGAACTCTTTATTACCCCACCCTACATTATCACTGTAAATAGTTCTGAGGGTTAATGTATTTTTCTGTGATACTGTTTGTTTTCACTGTTTAGTTCCCTGTAAAACAGAGCACTTCCCAAAGACCTGTTACATATGTTGGTTGTCTGTAAACTGTTTTGAATGTATAAAAATAAGTTTAAATAAATAAAGTTTTATGTGACTAGTTTATTCTTAAAGTGAATGTGTTGGAGCTTGATATTTTGTTGTTTCTTCCTAAATTACGCATCATGAGACACATTTCACAATAGGACATCCAGGTGCAATCTGGGACATCAAGGCCAGAATGTCTGGAAAAAAAAAGTTCTCATGTGCAAGTTCAGGCAGGATTTCAGAAATGTGGCTGTGCCGATAAGCATCAAACGTCTTTGTAGATGTCCCCAGGATAGCATTTTAGAACCAAGACATCATAATAGTTAGAGTAGTGCACTACTTAAGGGCAGAGTTACTCCCAGATATTGGACTTCATTCTTTATCTCCCGCATGGCATCTTTGACTTGTATGGGAGGTGGCAGGAAGTTCCTGTTTTGGGTGATGAAAAGAACGTCAGTCTTGAGGTTGTGTGATGTGAACCGTTGGGAAATTTCATTAAAGCAAGATGTAATCTGTTGAAGGTTAGGTTTTGATATGTTGAAAGGTAAGTATAACATTGTTATCCACATAGATGTGGCAGCTTAGCTTGTACTTTTTTTTTTTTTTTAATGCTTTATTTTCGTTTTATAACAACAAAGGAAAGGAAGACATACAGCTAAAAGACAAATACATACATAGAATGTGATACATACACCAAAGTAAACCCCTACCACCCCCCTCCCCCCTGCTTCTTCTCTAGAAACTAATCATTCCCGAAAACGGGCGTGTACTGACATTATTGTGGTACAAAACCTAACGGTGATCTGAAACATGAGGAGTATACATTAAACAGACATGTTGGAGCAATGGGCAGAGTGTACATAATCATTGAGCATCTGCCATTTAGACAAGCGAGAATGAGTTTGGATATGAGGAATAGCTCTCCGAGATATCTGCTCATATTTACTATATAAGCAGACGAGGTTCCACCATTCATTGGCAGTAATTCGAGAGCTATCCTTCCAATTCCTCGTGATTAAACATATGGCTATACCCAGCATGAAATCAAGGAGAAAGCGACCCTTCTTAGGAAGAGAGGGGACCTCCGCCACTGAGCGGAGTCCCACAATCTTCCAAGAAAGAGGCTCGTGGAGGTGTAAGATAGATTGAATACGACCCCAGACCCGCCCCCAGTAAACCTGCAGTTGAGAACATTCATAAAGAACATGAGCGAGGGTTCCCACAGCAGTATGGCAAGACCAACACTGGTCCCTAGCAGTTGTGTTCCATTTGGCTATTCTCTCTGGAGTGTAAAAGCATCTATGTGCAAAAAAGAAGAGAGTTTGGGTGACAGAGGCAGATCTGGAAACCCGCACCACTTTGCTCCAGAAAACGCTCCATTGCACAGGGGTTAAAGTGGTTTGCAGTTCACGTTCCCAGGCTTGTTGAGCTCTACAAGTAGCAGTATCGGTACCCTGACATAATAATTTATAAAAATTAGAGGCTACCCCATGTGTACTACTAATAGAGTAAATTAGTTCTAATAGCCCGTTCTCAGTAGGGGCAGAGGGCGGCAGGATTTGAGCACTTTTGAGGCAGTGTTGAAGCTGCATCAATTGAAAGTAATGTTTCGCTGGTAACGCAAATTCCTTTTGTAAATCAGAAAAGGTCTTCCAACGAGCTGCAGAGAAGAGTTGTTGGGGTGTCCAGATCCCCCTAGAGTACCAGGGTTTCCATGCAATCGTTTTATTTAGGACTTGAATTCTGGGGTTATTCCACAGCGGGAGTCCGTCCTGAGGACATACGTTTGGACCCAGTGACAGAATGAGAGTGTTAAAGGCCGCAAGAGTATCGACAATCATTGGGGGATGGCGTGTGTCTACTTGATGGGACATGCCGGGGAGATGGATCAACGGAATTGGGCTACTTAGCTCCTCTTCAATATCAAGCCAAACTGGTCTGTTGTCTGTTGGGGCAGCTAGCCATCGGGCACCTTGTTTAAGTAGGAAGGCTTGATGATATCTAAGAAAATCAGGAAAGCGGGTACCCCCCAGTTCCTTCGCAGACTGTAGTTTTTGTTTAGCTACTCTTGGTGGTTTTCCCTGCCAGAGATAACGGACGAGAAGGCCCTCTATGTCTTTGTAGGTGTGTAGCGGGAGGAAGCAGGGCAGCATTTCTAAAATATAGTTCACTTTGGGGACTATCATCATTTTGACGGTTTCTAGGCGGCCCCACCATGTAAGGGATAAGGGAGACCACCGATTTGTGAGCTCACGGACTTTGGAGACTACCTCCTTGGCATTAAAGCTAATAGTGTCTTCTAAAGGAGAACAGTAGTGGACGCCCAGATATTTCACCATGCGGGATTGCCAAAGGAAAGGAAAGGCCTGCATGTCAGCCTCATGTACCCAGCGGTTCAGTGGGAATGCTACGGATTTGGTCCAGTTTATTTTATAGCCCGATAATTGCGAGTATCCATCAATCAGGTCCAAGACAGCCGGGACCGAATCAAGGGATACAAAGAGCATAAGGTCATCTGCATATGCAGAGAGTTTAATCTCTCTGTGACTGAAGGGGACACCTCGAATACGTGCGGACTGTCTAATAAGGAGGGCGAGGGGTTCAAGAGCTAGATCAAAGAGCATTGGTGATAGGGGGCAACCTTGACGCGTGCCTCTTTGAAGCTTAAAAGGCCTAGACTTAATGGCATTTACACAAATACTGGCAACGGGTTGAGCTTGTACTTTTTGAAGATGCTACAGATTGGTTGAAGGTATTACTACTACTACTACTAAGCATTTATAAAGCGCTACCAGGTGCACGCAGCGCTGTACAATGAAAACACAAAAAGACAGTCCTTGCTGAAAAGAGCTTACAATCTAAAAAGACAAAGCAAGAAACGGAGTAGAAAAAGATAAGAACAAGGGCAAAGAGACAAGAACAGGAGAGACAGGACAAAGGAAAGAGGTAAGAACAAGTGTAAGAGGAAGAAAGAAAGGTGAAATAAAAGAGGGGAAGGAAGGAGAACAGCAAAATCAAGAGCCAAAGGCAGAGGTGAAAAGATGAGCTTTTAACATGAGTTTGAAGAGGGGCAAAGAAAATGCCTGATGTACAGACAAAGGAAGTTTATTCCAAGCGAAGGAGCAGCGAGGTGAAAAAGAGCGGAATCTGGAGTTGGCAATAGAGGAGAAGGGCATAGCAAGAAGCAACTGGGAAGAAGAATGGAGTACATGAGGGGGGAAATAGGAAGAAATGAGAGAAGAAAGGTACTGAGGAGCCACAGAGTGAATGCACTTATAGGTCAGAAGGAGAAACTTAAAGTGAATACGGAAACAGATAGGGAGCCAGTGAAGAGATCTGAGGAGAGGAGTGATGTGGGCAAAACAAGGCTGATGGAAAATCAAACGGGCAGCGGAGTGCTGAATAGACTGAAGAGGGAAGAGATGAGACTGAGGGAGACCAGCAAGAAGGAGGTTACAATAATCAAGGCGAGAGGTGATTAGGGAATGGATGAGGAAACTAGTGAGCTCAGAGAGAAAGGGGCGGATTTTGCCAATGTTGAAGAGAAAGAAGCGACAGGTCTTAGCGATGAGTTGGATATGAGAGGAGAAAGAGAGCGAAGAGTCAAAAATAACACCCAAATTGCGAGCAGATGAAACAGGTTGGAGAACAGAGCCATCAACAGAGACTGAAAAAGAAGAAGGAGAAAGGGAAATTTTAGGAGAAAAAACAAGAAAATCAGTCTTGGCCATGTTCAATTTCAGGCGACGATGGAACATCCAGGCAGCAATGGCAGAGAGACAGCAAGAGATCCGGGACTGGAAAGCAGAAGAAAGATCAGGAGTAGAGAGATAGATTTGGGAGTCATCAGCATAGAGATGGTACTGAAAACCATGAGAGGAAATAAGCACACCAAGGGATTGGGTATAGAGAGAAAAAAGAAGGGGACCCAAGACAGAACCCTGGGGGACACCAACTGAGAGCGGGGTAACAGAGGAGGAGGAGCCACCAGAACATACACTAAAGGAGCAACGGGAGAGATATGAGGAGAACCAGAAGAGAACAGAGTCCCTAAAGCCAAGCGAGGACAAAGTGTCAAGGAGAAGATCATGGTCAACAGTGTCAAAGGCAGCAGAAAGGTCAAGGAGGATAAGGACAGAGTAAAGGCCTTTAGATTTAGCCAGGAACAAGTCACTGGAGACTTTGACAAGAACAGTTTCAGCAGAGTGCAAAGGACAAAAAACGGATTGTAAGGGATCGAGAAGAGAATGGGAAGAGAGGAAGTCAAGACAACGGCGGTAAACTGCACATTTGAGCCGTTTAGAAATGAAAGGAAGGAGAGAGATGGGGCGATAATTAGAAGGACAAGAGGGATTAAGTGAGGCTTTCTTAAGGAGAGGCATGACCACAGCATGTTTAAAGTCAGCCGGGACAGTAGCAGTGGAGAGCGAAAGGTTGAGAATATGAGAAATGGAGGGGACAACGGTAGAGGAAATAGAGGAGAGGAGATGGGAGGAGATAGGATTAGAGGAGCAAGTGGTGAACTTGAAGGAGGAGAGAAGAAGAGCAGTTTCATCAATAGAAATCGTGGGGAAGGAAGAGAGGGTAGGATGAGAAGGGGGGAGAGAATGAAAGCAGGAAAGGGAAATCGGGGATTTAGAGGGAAACTGGAGAGTGATCTTATGGATTTTATCATGGAAGTAATCAGCCAGAGCCTGGGCAGAAAGAGAAGGAGGGATCAGAGGCGGAGGCACTTTGAGGAGAGAATTGAAGCAATGAAGAGACGGCGAGGATCAGAGGCTTGAGAATTAGTGAGGCGAAGAAAGTAATCTTGTTTGGCAAGAGCTAAAGCAGATTTGAAAGAGCAGAGCATGAATTTGAAATGAAGGAAATCTTCAGGGGAGCGGGATTTGAGCCAGGTACGCTCAGCAGAGCGGGCACAGGAGCGAAGATAGCGAATAGTGGGAGAGAGCCAGGGCTGAGGTAAGGAACGCCTTACAGGACGAGGGATGAGAGGAGCGAGAACATCCAGAGTTGAGAAGAGCGCAGCGTTATAGGACATCACGCCATATCAGACTTGGAGGACAAAACAGAGAAGGAGAAATGGTAGAGGAGAGAACCAGGGGATCAATGGCAAGAAGGTTCCTAAAAAGAGTGGAGGAGACAGGACAAAGTAAATGTTGAATAATAAGGCTGAGAGGGCCTATCCTTGTAGTATACTTTGCTGTTGACTGTACAAATAATAGTCAGTAGGCTTGATGAGTCTCAGCAAACTCTTTGTAACACCTGGAGGACAGCACCCCTCCCAGTACATCATGTCTGGTCAGCAGATGGATGCCTCTGTACCCCTCAGAAAGGAGTTGCCAACCACCACTATCCTTCACTTCCTTGTGATCACTGATTTGGCAACTTTGGGGTTTTTGAGCTCTGATTTCTCTTGTACCTCCAGGGCTATATACTGTTTCTTCAATTCTTTCACAAAGAATGCAGTAATATTAAGAAATGAGCATAAGATATATCTCAGGTACTTGAAGGGCTGGCATTAGGCGCGTGCAAACAGGACAACTGCCCTGGCTACTAGGGGCCCTAAGCCTGCCTGACGCTGAAGGATGAAGAGTCTGCTGGTGGGCTTTGGTGTCCCCTCCCTAATTTCAGGCCTGGACTCCAGCACATTAAATACCAGCCCTGAGCGCATGGAACTCTGAAGAGTTCCAGTGCTGATGGCAAACTATTGGAAGCTGTAGGCAAACTTTCAACTTTATGGTCTCCCTTTAAATTAAGTTTCAGGCTTCTAGCTCCAGACACCCCTCCAGAGATTTTGTTAATTAAACTCAACAATCATGATTATTCCAATACTACCCTCCCCACAACAATCCTGTGAAACTGCATAAGTGGACATCCAACTTTTAAATATTAAACTAAAACAATGTTTGTGTGGGTGTCAGGATCTGCTGCTGCCCCTTAAAACTGGGCACTCTAGGCAAGTGCCTTAAACCATTCCCGAGAGCAGCCTTTGCAGTGGCATTGCTCATTAGAAACTCGCAGGCATCACGTGATGCAGCTCTTTGACCGAGAAGGTGCCCGTGAGACAGAAGCAGCTCTGCTGGGCGCCCCCCCCCCCGCCACCCCCAGACACATGTGCTGCTGTACAGCATGTCCTCGCAGGCCAGTACTGGGGTGATTTCCTTCTTAAGCTTTGAAAATTACTTTAAAATAAACAGGACTATTCAAAAGACAGATTGTCCATGACCACATTAAGGGGAAAACTGGAAAATAAAAGAAAAGCACAAAACTTTTTATAATTTCTGCAAATGCCCCAAAAGACAAGATTATAGTTAATTAATTAACCCCATATACATAAGCAAACAGGTAAAAGAGAAGAACAAATAGAAAACTTCAGCCAGCATTCTCCTTACCAGAAACAAAAGCCTCTAACTGGGAAGGCTCCAAAAAACAAACTTAGCCTGTTGAAATAGTTTTCTCGAATGTTGTTTTTCTGTACAAGAGTGTTATTCTTGGATTTATGTATAAATTTGAAAATAAATAATTATAAAATAAACAGGACTGCCTTCTTTGTAGACATCTAAATAAAATATTAAAGAAGGTTCATTGACCCCCAGGCTGCAAGTGGCAGTTATGGACCCAGCATGGAGCATTTTGTGCTTCCAGACCTACTGGGCACAGGGAACAGGACTGAAACTTTCCAGCTTCCCACATAGTATATAAGTGCTATGATTATTAAACATTCGGTTTCAGTGTGGCAAGTGATCCTTTTGCAATGTTTCTTAGCAGTTTTTAAGTGAAACAGATTGGAAAAAAATTGCCGCCCATTTCTTAAAGCCATGCTTCTTACGAGAATCCTCTCTCCAGTCTTGCATCAACGTGTGCTTCTTCATACCGAGAAAGTGCCGACTTTTAATCCTGCAGGCAGTCTAGGGATGCTTCAGCGATACTACTGTATTGAGCTGAAATTCATATCTGGTCTCAGATACCCTGCATTCAGGCCCAGCTCTCCCACTTCCAGAGCTTGGTTCAAAGGCAGCTGTCATGAGCAGAGAACACACAGTGAAATCACCGCTTTCTGGGTGTCTTTCATAAGACTCAAACAGGGACGAACTTCTGCAAGAAACATTTAGAGAGAAATAAAAAATGTAACTGAATAGGAAGTGAAATGTATTTGAATAACTATAAATCCTTTAATTATATAATTGTAATGGTAAAATATATACCAAATGTGTCTTCATAAATACATTTATACCAGAGCAGTAGAGCTCAGTGATGAATAGAATTATCTGCATGTCTTTAAATTCCTAACATATAGTTCAGAGAGAAAAATAGAAAATATATTTGCCAGGGATGTGCATCTGTTGCATGCACTTAGTTTGCTGATGTACAGTGCATTTCTCCCATAAAAAAGGGGATGGTACTCATATGTCAAGCTCTTTCATTAATACATGAGGACCATAGGTCAATTTTAATAGACAATGAAAAAAGTGCCGGTACTTCAGTACCACCAAGTACCCTCTCAAAAAAGCCCTGGTCTGCTAAATTAAAAAGTACATGCATATTTGACAATGGATTTTCACCTACAAATTAAGGAATATGTTGACAAAAAGGCAATAGCTTACTGTGCATTCAGCCCCCAAAACTAGCATAGGGTGGTTCCAAATCTATGCTAACAAATAGGGGCATGTATAGTATATCCCCAGGCAGTTAGTGTGAGTCCGCAGTTTGCCACAATAGCCATGGATACAGTTATCACCACCCATTGAAGTGGTTGTGAGTGCGCTTCTACTAATTGCACCATTGAAGTGGTTGTGAGTGCGCTTCTACTAATTGCACCATTGAAGTGGTTGTGAGTGCGCTTCTACTAATTGCACCATTGACGGCGCATGTGTGATGACGATGCAGTGTGCAGTTAAAGCCCACATTCTGCCCCAGCCTGCATTTTTAGCATGCAGTAAACCCTGCATTAGCCATTAATGTGGTTTAGTAAAGATAAACCTAAATTGTGTGAATTTGATTTCCATAAGTATAAAATGTTAATGCTCATCAAAACGTTTTTATAGGTGGAAACTTTGAAACAAAGTGCAAAAATAACTGAAAACTAGCCAAAAGGCTGGAATAGGACTGGAAATGGGCTGATGAGGGTCTGGAATAGGACTGGAAATGGCTGATAGGGTGCTAGGACTGGAAATGGGCTGATGAGGGTCTGGAATAGGACTGGAAATGGCTGATAGGGTGCTAGGACTGGAAATGAGCTGATGGAGGGGGAGCTTGAACTGGAAATGGGCTGATGAGGGTCTGGAATAGGACTGGAAATGGCTGATAGGGTGCTAGGATTGGAAATGGGCTGATGGAGGGGGAGCTTGAACTGGAAATGGGCTGATGAGGGTCTGGAATAGGACTGGAAATGGCTGATAGGGTGCTAGGACTGGAAATGGGCTGATGGAGGGGGAGCTTGAACTGGAAATGGGCTGATGAGGGTCTGGAATAGGACTGGAAATGGCTGATAGGGTGCTAGGATTGGAAATGGGCTGATGGAGGGGGAGCTTGAACTGGAAATGGGCTGATGAGGGTCTGGAATAGGACTGGAAATGGCTGATAGGGTGCTAGGACTGGAAATGGGCTGATGGAGGGGGAGCTTGAACTGGAAATGGGCTGATGAGGGTCTGGAATAGGACTGGAAATGGCTGATAGGGTGCTAGGATTGGAAATGGGCTGATGGAGGGGGAGCTTGAACTGGAAATGGGCTGATGAGGGTCTGGAATAGGACTGGAAATGGCTGATAGGGTGCTAGGACTGGAAATGAGCTGATGGGGGCTAGGACTGGAAATGGCTGATAGGGTGCTAGGACTGGAAATGAGCTGATGGGGGGCTAGGACTGGAAATGGGCTGATGGGAGGTGCTAGGACTGGAAATGGGCTGATGTGGGAGGATGGGATAATTGGACTAGAAGGGAGGGGATGCTGGGTGGGGCTGCAACTAGAAGGAAGCTGATGTTGGGGGAGGACTAGAAGGGGATGGGGGAGTGAGGATGGAGAAGGGAAAATATATTTTGTGTGGGATGGAAGAAAAATCTATGATTGGCCGGGTATTGGGAGAATAAGTGGGGATTGAGGATAGAGGGGTGAAATTTGAGTGGATGAAAAAGGAATAAAAAAAAGAAATGGAGGAAAGAGCATAAGGGAAAAGATCAGTATGTTATAGCAGATGTAGAGAGAGAATGGGAAAAAAACTAGAAGAGAGAAGAAAGGACAAAAGGACAACAGACAATGGAGAGTTAGCCGAAAACACGAAGAAACCAGTAGAAAGTGACTGAAGCAATTACAACTGAAAAATAAAATGCCCAAACAAAAGATAGAAAAATAATTTTTTATTTTGAATTTATTAACTGGAATATGTCAGCTCTGGGAAATGTGCATTGGTAACGTCTTTGCGTTTTTGTTTAGTACAAGAGGAAATTAATTTATAGTTTTATTTCTCCAGTGTTCATTCCAACTTTGGCCTTTGCGGTTGCCAATTTAATTATTGTCTTCCCATTTCTAAATTGTGATCCCTTGTTCTTTGTTTGGTGACGGTCTATGTTCTGCATGTGTAACCGAGCTGAGGTATTCTCTTCATGTAGTTTCTATTTGATAGTGCCACTTGTTCTCTTTCCCCAGTAGGAGATGTATTGGTATTCTCTGAGATATATTGGTTTAACATTTGCAGTGTTGCCTTTTGATACGTAGGGTTTGGTGCTTTGTGAGTCCTGGTAGTGCTGTTATGATACGGCGGGTTTGCTATGGGTTCTAAATGGGCAGTGCTTGTAGTACTTCCTAATGTGCTGGGCGGTTGGCACTGGAGGACAGTAATGTAGAAATCTGGTAGCCTCTCTTTATTAGGCACTCATTAAGAGACATGTTTACTAAAAGTTAGTGCATGTTAACATTATGCAAATATTTATGCAAAAGAGGCCCCGCAATGAGTCTTTGCACATGGCCCCACACCCCTCTTTATTTCCAAATAGTTTTCAAATGCATATAAAGGAGCAGTTTATAAGCTCATTACCTTAGGGAATATTCCAGGTCCAGCTGTTTTCCACCCACTCCTGGGTTTCTCTCTCTGCTAGGCCAGGGGAAATGAGCTCTACATTCTCTGCTCTGGGAAACTCCACCCAGCTCCATCTTCTCCCGGGTGTTCTCCCCTTAGCTAAATCACCTGGGGCTTTATCTGTGGCAGGGGCCAACTTCCTATCCCTATCCTAAGGGATTCTGGGATTTGTAGTGTTCTCTATGTGCTTTGTGTACCTGACCCTGCCATAATGCATATATGGAATTTTCCCAAGTACGGCATTTATGTATCCCATCAGCTGCCCGCACAAAAAGCGCATACAAAGCCCCTGTGTCTTTTATATGCTTCCACTTTATTCTAGCTGATTCTCAAAGACAAAGCACCCAGGTAGCTGCAGATAGAATATGTGAGCTCCTGAATATCGCCCCCATCATTGCAGTGACCACTAACACTTACAAGGTGAAGTTACATCTGCTGTTGTGGCTTCCAGCCCTCATTAAAGTCAGGCCTGATTACTACTTTGACACGCTGCTGCTTTTATAGACAGAAAAATACATAGTAGTATTCCCAACTCTTTATTGCCTCATCTAAAATACCAAACTAGTATTGTGTGCTATAAGCTTTAAACAACTGCTTCCCCTGGAATGTCTACATGCAAGGAGATTTGGAGGTTCCTATGTCTCCCCTTATTACCCACATGACCTAGTCTTGTGTCATCTAAAGCAGATCTGTAAATAACTCATTACAGATAAAAAAGGCAATAGATTCATTGAATAAAAATAGTGTATAATTAAGACAGCGAGCTTAAAACAAGAGTCAGTGAGTTTAAAACAAGTGTCTAGACATTTTAAGGATAGAGTCTGCCAAAGCCTTTTAAAATACTTTTGCACGTGGAGCTGCTTAAGCTGTGAGCGGTGCCTTGGAGGCAGTGAAGCTATAGATTTCAGGAATTCAACTTGAGGTAATATATAAACTCAATTGATCAGTCTGGCAGGGAATTGATGCCACAATTTGTGCCCAGTGGCAGTTTTCTCTTTCTTGCCCGACAGGCATTAGAACATTATCAGAAAGTCAATATGCTAAGCCAATATAGTGATATAGTTGCACTCATAAGTCCCCTGCTTAGATTAAAGCTTAGGTGCTCTGCAGTGTGGATACAAATAGACAGACAGCCTGACTCCATCCACTATGGGCCACATTGAAAGAATTTGACTCAACTTAACTCGGAGGTTTCATATTGTTATCAATGGCCCTAAGAGCCGGCCAAATCGTAACACAGGATGTCTGTCTCTGGAAGGCAAAACAGTAGGCGATGGATAACGTCTCCTGTGCTAGAATCTGACTCTCCCTCTCTCTCTCTTAGCTATTTACAGCCGCTGTGATCAAGTTACTTCCCTAATTCTCAGTCTTGTCTTTGGGTTTTCTGGCTCTCTTCAGTAAGTAATGTTTTCAATTCCTCAGTGTTATCTCCAATCTCTTTTGTTTCCCTAAAATCTTTTTTAATTTGTAAGAGACTAGGAAATGGCATTTTTTCCACTTTCCGCAGAGCTGAAAGCTCAATGTCATCCTCATTCATGCACAAAACCAGCAGAATTGCCTTTGTGTCTACAGTTCAGCTTGCAAGCCCACTACAATTATACCTCTTTAAAATTCCACAATTAGATAGCATCTTAACAGTTTTGCCTGCATTAATTTTCAAGCCAAGCAATGACCCAGTCCTCACTGCCCGCATCCTCACACATGAAGCTTATTCAAAACTGAACGTCATTTCATAATAACTCAAGACACCCCAGAGAAACAGAACACAATCCTAGCTGTGCTTGAAGACTTCAAAAGAATGACAGAATAGTGTCTGTTTTTTTTTTCCTTACATTTGAATTCTCTTGTATGTAAAAGCAAAAAGTGTTTTGACCCTTAAAACAAGGCAATTCTGTTCAGGAAAGTGAACCCATCAATTGTGCTAAGATCTGAAAAGCTTCTATAGCCTTCCTGATTCTCTCTTTTAGCATTCAGGGGAATAAATATGAAGGTAATGCAAATGGGGACAAAAAAAGGGACCATTAAAGCAGCAAAACATGCCTGATAATTCTTTTACTTGAACTCCACTGAACTCTGAGAATGTGGCATATTTATGCTTAAAAGCTATGCAAATTTAATAAATTGACCTTATAAAAGGTTTTAGTAGAAGCAAATAGCACTTAATGGATATAGATTAAAGTTTATAAATTGAATGCATATTGGCATACAAGCCACATCACCTCCCTGGCTGGTTCATTGGCAAATGGTTTGATGCGAACATTTTTCCGAATTTTAACTATCTTGGGTAGCATCAGTGGTAATTGCTGCTCTGGAGTTTTGTAGAAATGATAGGGACTGATGATCTGAACTGGAGCTGCATTGGCAGTGCCATAGAAACAGAGAAGCTGAGAGCGGAAGTCTGCGAGGCCCATCTAGCGCGGTCTTTCCCTTGCAGTCCCTGCTTGATCTCTGACTCTTACTCTTGCGCCTCAAGGGGAAGCACTAGACGAGCAGGAGATATTGTAAGGCTAATAAATATTTTCTTAGCAAACTAAATGCAAGAAGACAAAGAGGCCACTTTGGTTTTCAAAAAAAATTGCGGAAAAGGTTAAGGGAAAAAAAGCTTAGGAGCCAATAGGCACGAGCTAACTAGATAAGTGCCAGCCACAGAGAGCTGTGTTCAGCAGGACTATCCAGGTACTGCAGGGGCAGTCTGTGAGCAGAGCTGGGGTGTAGACAGAGAAACATAGAAACACGATGGCAGAAAGAGACCATATGGCCTAGCTAGTCTGTCCCTTTTTTTCCTTTAGAGATCTTCTGCGTTTGTCCCAAGCATCTATCACTCTTTATGTAAAGAAATATTTCCGCATATTACTCCTGAGTCTATCCCTTCACTCTCATCCCATGTCTCCTCGTTGCAGAGCTTGCTTTCAATTGAAAGAGGCTCTCCTGTTGTGCATTTATGCTGCAGAGGTATTTAGATATCTGTATCATATTTCCTCTAACTTAAACATATTAGGATCCTTAAGTCTGTTCCCATATGGTTTATAACAAAGACCACTGATCATTTTGGTAGCCACCCTCTGCACTGACTCCATCCTGTTTATATCCTTTTGAAGATGTCATCTCCAGAATTGCACGCAATACTCCAAATGAGGTGTCACCAAAGATTTATACAGAGGCATTATCACTTCCTTTTTTCTGCTGGCCATTCCTCTCCCTATGCACCCAAGCATCCTTCTGGCTTTCACCATCACCTTTCCTACCTGTTTAGCCATTTTAGGATCATCAGAAAGCGTCACGCCCAGATCCCATTCTTCTTTCATGGACAGAGGTACTTCACCCCCTGTACTATACCACTCCCTTGGATTTTGCAGCCCAAATGCATGACCTTACAGTTTTTAGCATTAAATCTCAGCTGTCAAATTCCCGACCATTCGTCAAGCTTAGCTAGATCCCTACTCAAGTTATCTACACCTTCCTGAGTGTCTACTCTATTGCAAATTTTGGTATCATCCGCAAAGAGGCAAAACTTACGCAATAGCCCTTCTGCAATATTACTAACAAATTGTTAAAGAATTGGACCATGACAGACCGCTGTGACACACCACTGGTAAAATCCTTCTCAGAGTGAGCTCCATTTACCTGTACCCTTTGTCGCCTCCTAATCAACTAATTTCTAACTCAGTCAGTCAATTTAGAGTCCATCCCTAGAGTACTCAATTTATTTATAAGTCGCCTGTGTGGAATTGTATCAAAAGCTGTACTGAAATCTAAGTACATCACATCTGGGGCTCTCCCTCAGTCCAACTCTCTGGTCACCCAGACAAAAATTATCTGGCTAGAAAGTGCTGAAATTCTGTCATTTAAAAAAATGCTGATCACTATAGTTAAATATTGACCCAATTAGTGTTTATAAACCACTGCAGAAAGAGGAAGACGATCAAAAATATTTGCAAAAGCTAAAACTATGGCTTCACTACCCTGAATAAGCCTGATCTCAGAAGGTAGGCAGGGTTGGGCCTAGCTAGTCTTTGCATGGAAGACCACCTTAGATTACCAGGTGCTATGGACTTACTGTGCTGAAGAAAGGCCTGGCAATCTCCTTCTGGTCACACCTTGCCAAAAAATCCAGGGGCTGTGCTGACAGGACTCAGCATTAACTTGATAGCACACACTTTCCCTTTTCCAGAGAAGTGAGCTGCAGCCTCTTCTTGCCATTTATGTTGCCATTGTTCTCAGCCTGATGATGCGGCTGGCCCTATCTGTCCCTCTGAGAGTGTGTCCTTGTTTGATTGATTGGTTCTTGAAGAATACATTTTCTCTGATTGGGTTCTCGCTGCTATTAAATGCAGGAACTCTTGTTTAACTAGCTCTCAGATAGATCTCACATGCAAGTTGCTGATCTTTGGTATCTGACCTCTACTAGCCTTCTGGTAATGAACCTGTTCTGCCTGACCAGACCCTCACCTGTTTCTTGACCTCTCTTCTGCCTACTGATGTGCCTTGTTCCTATGCCATGAAGTTGCAATGCTGAGTCTGCCTACGTTGCTCCTGTGCTTTGGTTTTTCTCCTGCCTTCTCTTGCTATCTGGTGTCTGGTGTTTACCTCAATAGGTGAATAGGCCTGACACGCCCAGGATCCTTTGTGTTCCTTAAGGAGCTTGGCCTAGCCATGATAATAGCTAAAGCATTAAGAGAGAGGGACAAGACTTTTTTTTTAGATATATTGGTGACAGGAAGAAGTGCAAAAGTAGCATTATAAGACTCAGAGATGAAGAGAGGGAGATGTAGAAGCCAATGAGGAAAAAATGCATGTGGTCAGCAAAGACCTTGATACTATTCTTCAGAGAAATATAGAAACATGGCGCAGAAAAAGACCACATGACCTATCTAGTCTGTCCTTCCATGTCACCCACTACAAGAGTCCCAATTTTTCCTTTAGAGGAAGCTCGTGAATACACTCAGTGGCCTGGAGGAAGGTCACAAGCTGGTGAATTGGATAAATATTGGTTGACTGACAGGGAAAGTGGGTAATAGGAATGGAATGTATTTGGAGGAAAGAATGGTGAAGTACCTCAGGTATAGATACTTTGGCCAATTCTGTTCAAAATCTTTGTCAATGATATCACCAGGAGGTTAGAAGGAAAAGTTGGCCTTTTCTCAGATGACACGAAGATCTACAACATATTTCCCATTCTTGAGGGGCATCTACATGAGAACAGATCATATAAATCCGGAAGACTGATTGAACGCTTAGCAGTTACATTTAGGAAAAAAAACCCTACCTATGGTTACACGATGCAAGGTTCCATATTAGGAACCAACCCCAGGAAAAAAGATCTGAGCATCATCATAGATAATACGTTGAAACCCCCTACCCAGTATGCAGTGGCAGCTAGGAATCATTAAGGAAAGGAATGCGGAATAAAAGCAAGGATATTGTAATACCTCTGTATTGTTTCATGGTGCGACCACATCTTGAAAATTGTGTGCAATTCCAGTTGCCATGTCTTAAAAAGGATATAGCAGAATTGGAAGGAAATCACTACGAAGAAAAGCTTAAAAGGCTAGGGCTCTTCAACTTGGAAAAGAGACGGCTGAGAGAAGATATGATAGAAGTCTATAAAATACTGAATGGAGTGGAATGGGTAAACATAGATTTATTGTTTACTCTTTCAAAAAGTAGAGACTATGGGACATCTAATGAAGCACATTTAAGACAAATCAGAGAAATATTTTTTCACTCAAAGAATAATTAAACTCTGGAATTCATTGCCAGAGGATGTAGTAACAGCTGTTAGTGTAGGTAGGTTTAAAAGAGGTTTGGACAAGTTCCATAAACCATTAAGTGGATGGGGGAAATCCACTTCTTACCCCTAGGATAAGCAACAGTGGAGGAGTGGCCTAGTGGTTGGGGCAAGGTACTTCAGGCCGGAAGGTCGGGGGTTCAAATCCCACTAGAGGACAGCAACCTTGGGCTGGAAGGACTGGGGTTCCTAGTCCCACAGGTGCTCCTTGTGGTCTTGGGCAAGCCACTTAACCCTCCATAGCCCATGTTCCCTGTAAAATAGTTATCTCCAAGTTGTAATGCCCTGTTCAATGTAATTTCAGTTTGTTCAATGTAAACTGCACTGATGCAGAATAGCATGGTATATAAGAGAATATAAATAAAACATGGAAACTGTATACTTTTTGGGGAACTTGACAGATACTTGTGACTTGGATTGATCACTGTTGCAAACAGGATACTCGATTTGATGGACCTTTGGTCTGACCCAGTATGGCAGATGTTATGTTCTTACCCACCCACTGTGATATCCAAGGCCACTCCCAACACATATCTTTATGTTTATTCATTTGATATACCACTATTCAGTGGAAGTCATAGCGGTTTACAATAATAAAATATACAAAGAGGGCCAATGGCCGGAAAAACGAAATGACAGGATAGCAAGCAGCCCAATCAAATACACGAGACAAAGGAGAAAAGGAACGAGAGAGGGATAGGGAAAGGCAAGATCCCACAGAAGGGGAAGGGAGGTCGAAGGCAGAGGAGAACAGGTGAGTTTCAGGTTTTCCTTGAAAGTGGTCTGAGGGAGGGGGGTAGGGAATTCCAGAGTGCGGGACCGATAAAGTAAAAGGCAGAGGAGCGGGTTGATGGCAAGTGAGCACAGGAGGGAGAGGGGAGATGGAGGCGATTGATGTGACGTGACCGGAGGGACATAGAAGGTAATTTAGAAGGCTCGGCTAGGTTTTAACACACATGTGCATAATTTACTTTATAAACTAAGGCATAAGTGGTGGGATGTGTGTGGCAAATCTAGGCATGAGCACTTACGCCAGCCCTAGAACCAGTATAAATGCCCACACTTACCTCAAACCACTACAGGGAAGGTAAGAGAGAAATGTAGGCACAGATGTTTCAGTATTTTATAGCTTATGAACATAAATTTACGATCTGCCTAAGCTGCATTCCTGGGTATGCCCACAGTGAAAATACACACCATCAGTCTAACATGCATACTTTCAGAATAGCAATTGCATTATTATAAGCATAAATGGCAAGTAATGCACATAAACAACTAAATACCATAATTTGCAGGTGTAAACGTGTGGAAATGTAGGCGCGCCTTATAAAATTACCCCAAGCCTCTGCTGCTTGCAGGTTCTATACTGCACTTCAGTATCTTTAATAGTGAACAGGTGCTGGATTTACGCGCACATTAGCGCATTGCTAACACCATTAACATTTGTCACCAACTGTAAAACTTCACTACATTTGTATCATAGAGATTGTTATGTAGCAATGCTTCTCAGTTACCATGTATTGATTCTTTCATACTTCATTCATCCCAGATGAATTTAAATTTAAAGAAAAGGAGGTCTCAGACTCATTTGGCACCAACCTTCAGACCTTTATATGTCTATATGTTATGTGCCATTTCACATCAATGACCTTCCCTTTTTAAATGGTGATACCAATTCATAACCCACAAAACTCTACATCCAAAAATGACTATTCAAAATGAAAAAGTGCTTAGCTTTTAAACACCCTGTACGCCTTCCCCAACGCCTCTCCTTGGCGCCTTCTCTACGTTTCACTTCTTGAAGTTTCTTCAGGGGGTTTACTTTAAGCACTAATGGTAAAACAAATATACAACCTCATTAAAAATTCTGCCTTTTAATCGCTTCTGTACCATCAATTTAAATTCTGTATACTACAAATCTATCTAGCAAATCATCCTTCCACGGGAGTTTTTAATATTAATACGGATTACCTCACATATGATTGTCTGTCTTTTTATGCTGCCTACGTCTTTCACAGTCTCTTTCGTCTGAGCCTCTTGGCTTTCCAAAAAATGCCGCGCATGCGGATTACCCTCTGAGCTTCAGTTTTATGTTCTACCTGGCCAGTTGTTGCACTAAAAAATGTTTTACTGCAGTGTGAACAAATGTGCCATCTGACTAAATCTTAATGCTTGGCCAGGCACATACCACTCTAACCTGGTGTGTAGGTAGCCAGGCCCACAGACCCTTAGCACCCTAAATAACGAGACAAGCAACTTAAAGTAAGTCCGGGCTTATACTGGTGATTAGTGTGAGATCTTCAAAAAAGGGGAATTGGCATCTACTTTGGACATCTTGTTATCATACTGCTGCTTTTTAAATCACCTGAAAGGACCTCAGTGATATATTGGCAACCCCACATACAGACCATTACAATAGTCTAGATAGCAGTCACCACTGCTTGGACCACAGCATGGAATGTGTAATGCTTGACACAATATCGTTAGTGTTTCTAACTTGTACTGGGATGTTCTCACCATCCTAGGTGACTACACCTCACCTGTGAAATCCTGATCCAAATGAAGACAGGCAATGGGAGAACGACGTCACTTAAAATGGCATGGCCAATGATATTTTCATGATTAGTTTTTGTTAATTCATATGGGAAATGACACAAAACAAAAATATTATGAATTGTTTTCCATGTTGTTGGTGATGCAGAGCATAGACTGCTGCTTTCTGTCAGTAACCCGAACGTCAGATGTGCTAACCTGTGAGTTTTAAAAATGCATTCAGTATTGACATACCAAAACCCCTGGGTCACCGGCAGAGGTCACTCCACCAGCAGTGATAGAAGACAGAAGGCCCGGCGTGCCATGGTTCACTGGGGGGAGAGAGAAACGAGAAGGGATGCCTGTGTAGGGTGGGTTGGTCAGCAGCCACTGGAAAATTTAGGTGAATTGGGGGAAATGGAGTAGAAACAAATGCTGGGGAGGAGAGTTTGGATGGTGGGAGATCCTTTCCTTTCTGTTACAGTCAGTGACCACTAAGGAGGGAGGCACTCATGAACTATACTATAAGAAAAACAGAACAAATGAAATAAAAAAAAATGTGCACAATTATAGTGAGACACAATAAAGCATTTCCCCTTTCCTCCATTCACACACTCAGGTATGTCGGTGTGGGGGACTCAGTAGAAGCAGCCACATGTGAGTGTGTGTTAGCAGTGTATGTGGGGGACTGTGCATATGTGTGAATGAGTGTCATGGGTATGTTTGTGAACATGGGTGGATGTGTGTGCTACTGAGTTATTGAGAAAAGGAGAGGGGACGGGTGGCGTAGTCAGCTCAAACCCTGGCTGACTGACTACTTCCATGACACAATCATAGAAACATAGAAACATGATGACAGAAAAAGACCACATGGCCTATCTAGTCTGTCCTTCCATAACAACTACAACAGTCCCCTTTTTTCCTTTAGAGATCCTCTGTGTTTGTCCCATGCTTTTTTGAATTCAGTTACTGTCCTCATCTCTACCACCTCCACTGGGAGACTATTCCATGGATCCACTACTCTTTCTGTAAAGAAATATTTCCGCATATCACTCCTGAATCTATCTCCCTTCACCCTCATCCCATGTCCCCTTGTAGCAGAATTTGCTTTCAATTGAAAGAGGCTCTCTCCCTGTACATTTATGCCACGGAGATATTTAAACATCTCAATCATATCACCTCTATCCCGCCTTTCTTCTAAGGTGTACATATTAAGATCCTTAAGTCTGTCCTCATATGCTTTATAATGAAGCCCACTAATCATTTTAGTAGCCACCCTCTGCACCGACTCCATCCTGTTCACATCCTTTTGAAGGTGCGGTCTCCAGAATTGCACACCATACTCCAAATGAGGTCGCACCAAAGACTTATACAGAGGCATTATCACCTCCTTTTTTCTGCTAGCCATTCCTCTCCGTATGCACCCAAGCATCCTTCTAGCTTTTGCCGTCAAGCTCACACTCCAATTCCCCAATACCCCACAAGGTAAGCTACTTCCCCTCCTCCCCCTCTTCACTCCCAACTTTCCCCCTCTGCCTCCGCTACCCTTTCTTTCTTTTCTATGATCTCCGAGGAGAAAACCATTCACCTACATTCCTCATCCAAACTCACTACCTGCTCCTCTGATCCTATTCCTACATGTCTCCTTAGCTCCATCTCCTCCACTGTAGACCCTTCCATCTCTCATATTCTCAACCTATCACTCTCCACTGCAACTTTCCCTACAACCTTCAAGCATGCCATGGTCAATCCTCTCATCAAGAAACCATCACTAGACCCTATATCTCCTTCTCACTATTGATCTATTTCCTTCCTCTCCTTCATTTCTAAACTACTTCAACTTGTGGCTCACTGCCATTACCTAGACTTTTTCTCTTCTCAAGCCCTTCTGGATCCTCTACAATCTGGCTTTCATCCTTTACATTCTACCGAAATGGATCTTGCCAAAGTTTTCAGTAACCTCTTCCTGGCAAAATCCAAGAGCCTTTACTCAATTCTCATTCTTCTTGACTTTTCTGCTGCTTTTGACATTGTTGACCACAACCTTCTCCTTGATACCTTGTCCTCACTTGGTTTTAAGGGCTCTGTACTATCCTGGTTCTCTTCTTATCTCTCCCTTCGCTCTTTCAATGTTTGTTCTGGTGGATCCTCCTCTACTGCTATCTCGCTCTCAGTTGGTGTACCCCAAGTATGACTTTGGTCCTTTTCTCTCTCTGTACCCAGTCCCTTGGTGCACTCATGTCTTCCCATGGCTTTCAGTACCATCTTTGTGCTGATGACTCCCAAATCTACCTCTCTACACCTGAAATCTCTCTGGCAATCCAGGCCTGGATCTCTGCCTGCCTTTCTGATACTGCTGCTTGGATGTCTCACTGCCGCCTGAAATTGAACATGGCCATAACTGAGCTGCTTATTTTCCCCCCTAAAACCCTCCTCTCCCCTTCCTTCCTTCTCAGTTTCTGTAAATAACTCTCTACACCTTCCTGTCTCCTCAGCTCTCAACCTTCGTGTTGTCTTTAACTCCTCTCTCTCCTTCTCCACACACATCCAACTAATATTTAAAACCTGCCATTTCTTTCTCTACATCAACAAAATTCACCCATTCCTTTCTGGAGACACTACTAAGATACTTATCCACCCCTTAATCACCTCCCTTTTACACTATTGTAACTTACTCCTTGCTGGTCTCCCTCTGAATCATCTCTCTCCCCCTCAATCTTTTCAACACTCTGCTGCGCGGCTAATCTTCCACCAACCTCGTCATGCTCATATTACCCTTCTTCTCAAGTCACTTCATTGGCTCTCTATCCATTTCTGCATTCAGTTCAAACTTCTCCTGCTGACCTATAAGTGCATTCACTCTGCAGCTCCTCACTACCTGTCCTCTCTTATCTCTCCCTACACCCCTCTTTGGGAACTCCGCTCTTCTGGCAAATCACTTCTATCTGTGCCCTTCTCTTCTATTGCTAACTCCAGACTTCGCTCCTTCCACCTTGCTGCTCCTTATGCCTGGAACAAACTACCTGAGTCTGTACGTCAGGTGCCTTCTCTGACTCTTCTCAAATCCAGGCTGAAAACTCACCTCTTCGCTGCCACTTTCAGATCTTGACTCACTTGATGTCCTTTGTGTTTCCTTACCATCCTCCCTAGATATATCCCATGTTTACAATTACTATGTTGTCTGTCTTGACTAGATTGTAAGCTCTGCTGACCAGGGACCGTCTTTTACATGTGTCTGTGCAGTGCTGCATATGTCCTGTAGTGCTATACAAGTATTCATAAGAACATAAGAAATTCCATACTGGATCAGACCAAGGTTCATGAAGCCCAGTATCCTGTTTCCAACAGTGGCCAATCCAGGTCACAAGTACTTAGCAGTTTCCCAAAAAGACACACTGGATCCATTATGCTTGAACTGGGTAAGCAGTAGATTACCTGCATCCTCTAATAATGCTTTATGGACTTTTCCTCCAGGAACTTGTCCAAAACATTTTTAAACCCAGCTGCACTAACAGCTTTTACTACATCCTCCGGTAACAAATTCCAGAATTTGATTACGCATTGAATAAAAAATATTTTTTATTAGTCTTAAACTGGTTACACTATAGCTTCATTGCATGTCCCCTAGTCTCTACTTTTTGATGGCATAAAGAATTGATCTACATTTACCTGTTCCATTCTATTTGTTAATTTATAGACCTCTATCATATCTCCCCTCAGCCTTCTCATTTCCAGGTTGAAGAGCCCTAACCTTTTAAGTCTCTCCTCATAGGGGTATCCTTCCATCCCCTTTACCATTTTGGTGGCTCTTCTCTGAACCTTTTCTAATAAAGCTATACCCTTTTTAAGATACGGCGACCAGAATTGCACACAATAATGATACAGAGGCATTATAATATCCTTTGTTTTATTCTCCATTCCTTTCCTTATGATTCCCAGCATTGTATTTGTGTTCTTGGCCTCCGCTGCACACTGGGCACAGTAGTAGTAGTAGGAAAGAGAGGGATAGGGTGTGGTGGTAGGGCATGAGGAAGGGGTGGGATTAGAGGGAAGGGAAGGGAAAAGGAAGTGCAGGGAGGGAGCTCAGGTACACCATCAGTGAGTACGCACAGTATGCTTACTCCCTTGGACACCCGCTTACACATGCCCTGCTATTTTATGGAGATGCACTTTACATGGGTGCTTCTACTGAGTCCCCCAAATTGACATCCCGAGTCTGCGAACAAAGGAAAGAGGAAACGAGCCATTGTGTCTCATTGTCAGTGTGCATTTGGCAACTTGTCCATATGCCTCATACATACCTGTCAAGAACTGCTCTTAAAAGTTGCATCTGGTTTAAGAAGAGTGAGAATTAATGGAAGAGCAGGCGCTGCAGTCTAAGAAGGTAACAAACCGGGGTTCCCTCGGAATGGTTTCAGTCAGCTTTAGAAGTGCAAGCTAATGGGTGCAAAAGTGAAAGAATATTTTTTTTGGCATAAATTCTGAAGCTGATATAAGACTGTAGTGTAGGAAGAGCGCTGACTTGACCGTCAGCGCAATACTGGCTTTTGTTAATGTGACATTAAGGATTGGAGACTGCTCTCAGTTACAAAATCAAGGCTAAAAAGAAAGGCACCGAATGACACATCTGTGTTAATCTAGCCAGAATTAACAACTATAATTAGAAAGGCTTTCAACAAATCATGTCTTCTCCAAAGAAACCTCTGCATTACAGTATCTTATGAATCTTAGTGCAGCTTGTCAATGTAATATTTGCTGAGCCTAACCAGATGCCAATTCCTAATAGAATTTATTTCCTAGGCTTAAAACATCTGCTCAAAGATTGCCTTGAAGTATGGAAGTGATCATGAGTGGTCGGCCATGCTGTGTGTGGAAGTGAGGTGGTCTATCGGAGGAGATGGCGTCTTGTCACACCTCAGTGATCCGCCATTGTTCGTTGCTCATTAAGTAGGGCTTGTAAGGTTCTGAGGATGCTATGGAGTTTTCATTAGCAGCAGCTCTGGCTTATTCTTTGCCTTGTCTGAGTTGACAAACCAGCAGAGTTCAGGACCAAATTATCTGACTTTCAGGCAATGGTTCTCATCTTAACCCTTGGGAATAACTTGACCAGTTTGGTCTTCAGGTTAAGCATAATGAATATGCGTGAGATCGATTTGTGTGCACATCTTCCTACGCCCATATCTCATGCATTGTCCAGTGTTCTTCCACACTTATGGACAACAAGTAATCTTTTGCTTCATCCACAGACAACTGCAATTGTCATGAAAATATTTATTTATTTATTTAAAGTCTTTTCTATACCGCGCTCTTCAAAATCAGCTCGGTTTACAAATAACATCAGTTTTGAAAGAAATATGCTTTCTTTCATATTCGAATATTAAAAAGTAACCTTTCCATGAATACTAATACCAAGAAAAGCTTTCCTTCTAATATCTGATGGTCCCATATAAAACTACATGAAGTGTTTTGGCAAGGGTCTTTTGGCTAGATGCTAATGAAAGGATATCACATGCAAATCAGGTTTCAGCATGTATACAGGTAGGTCTTGTCAGAAAAAATCTGATTGATTTTTTTGACTGTGTGACCAGGGAGTTGGACCAAGGGAGAGCCCTAGATGTGGTGCATTTAGATTTCAGTAAAGCCTTTGACACTGTTCCTCACAGGCGACTTATAAACAAACTGAGCACCCTAGGGATGGACCCTAAAGTTACTGCTTGGGTTAGAAATTTGTTGAATGGGAGGCAACAAAGGGTACAAGTAAATGGAGCTCACTCTGAGGAGAAGGAGGTTACCAATAGTGTGCCCCAGGGATCTGTCCTTGGTACAATTCTTTTTAACATCTTTGTTAGTGATATAGCGGAAGGGCTGTCGGGTAAGGTTTGCCTCTTTGCGGATGATACCAAAATCTGCAATAGAGTAGACACCCAGGAAGGTGTAGAAAACATGAGGAGGGATCTAGCTAAGATTGAAGAATGGTCTAGAATTTGGCAGCTGGGATTTAATGTTAAAAATGCAAGGTCATGCATTGGGCTGCAGCAATCCAAGGGAGCAATATAGTATAGGGGGTGAAGTACTTTTGTCCACTAAAGAAGAGTGGGACCTAAGCGTGATTGTGTCTGATGATCTTAAAGTAGCTAAACAGGCAAAAAAGGCTACGGCAAAAGCTAGAAGGATGCTTGGGTGCATACAGAGAGAAATAGCCAGCAGAAGAAAGGAAGTGATAGTGCCTCTGTATAAGTCTTTGTTGCAACCTCATTTGGAGTATTGTATGCAATTCTGGAGATCGCACCTTCAAAAGGATATAAACAGGCTGGAGACGGTACAGAGGGTGGCTACTAAAATGGTTAGTGGTCTTCATTATAAAGCATATGAGGACAGACTTAAGGATCTTAATATGTACACCTTAGAGGAAAGGCAGGTTAGAGGTGATATTATTGAGATGTTTAAATACTTCCGTGGCATAAATGCACAGGGGGAGAGCCTCTTTCGATTGAAAGCAAGCTCTGCTATGAGGGGACATGGGATGAGGGTGAAAGGGGATAGATTCAGGAGTGATATGTGGAAATATTTCTTTATGGAAAGAGTGGTGGATCAGTGGAATAGTCTCCCAGTAGAGGTGGTAGAGATGAGGACAGTATCTGAATTCAAAGAAGCATGGGACAAACACAGAGGATCTCTAAAAGAAAAAAGGGGACTCTTGTAGTGGTAGATATGGAAGGACAGACTAGATAGGCCATATGGTCTTTTTCTGTCTTCATGTTTCTGTGCTTCTATATTTCTATGGTATTCACTCTTTCAGCCACTATTTAGCTCATGTTCCCTAAGAAAACATTAACAATCATGTCCAGTTGGGTTTTCAGGGTGGCCACAATAAATATGCACAAGATAGATTTTCACACACTGAGTATAGAATGTATATTGAGGGAGGAGTGGCCTAGTGGTTGGGGCAAGGTACCTCAGGCTGGAAGGTCGGGGGTTCAAATTCCACTAGAGGACAGCAACCTTGGGCTGGAAGGACTGGGGTTTCTAGTCCCACAGGTGCTCCTTGTGGTCTTGGCAAGCCACTTAACTATTTTACAGAGAACATGGGCAATGGAGGGTTATCTCCAAGTTATAATGCCCTGTTCAATGTAATTTCAGTTTGTTCAATGTAAACCGCCTTGATATCATGAAAGGCAGTATATAAGAAATGTAAATAAATAAATATCTGGGAAAACAGACCAGTTAGCTAATCCTCCAGGGTAGCGCTTTGAAACACTGACATAAGGCTATGGAAAGGGCTTCATTGATAGGAGGCTTATCAATAAACAACAGCTTGGGAATGGGTTCCAAGATGGTGAACTGGATCAGAAATTGGTTGACTGACAGATGACAGAAGGTGATGGTAACAGAAGTCACTCAGATGAAAGGAAGGTGATTATCAGTGTGCCCCAGGGTTCAGTCCTGGACCAGTACTGTTCAATGTATTTGTGAGTGATATTGCTGAAGGACTGAATGGAAATGTCTGTCATTTTGCAGATGACACGGAAATTTGCAACAGAATGGACTCCCTTGAGGGAGTGGATAACATGAGGAAAGATCTACAAAAGCTGGAAGAATGGTCTAATGCTTGGCAGTTAAGATATAATGTGAAGAAGTGCAGTGTCATGCACTTGGGATGCAGAAATCCAGGGGATAGGAGGCGAGAGATTGGTGTGCACGGACCAGGAGAAGGACCTCAGAGTGATTGTTTCTGAGGATCTCAAGGTGGCGAAACAGTGTGACAAGGCGGTGGCAAAAGCCAGAAGTATGCTGGGTTGCAAACAAAGAGGAACTACCAGCAGAAAGGAAGAGGTACTACTGCCACTATACAAGTCACTGGTAAGGCCTCACTTGGAATATTGTGTTCAGTTTTGGAAATTCACATGTGGAGGGTAGTGTTAGAACAGGCCTCTGAGGCCTGCCATAATTAAAACTCCAAGATGATAGAATAGAAGAAAGAGGCACTAGCTCACTTAATTTCCTTTAAGGGACTATTAGATATGCGGAAGAGCAACAATTAATAGACTGATGCCAGTCGTTCATGAGTAACATCAATGGTCCCATTTAACGATTTAATAGCTATTCTCTTATCTTCTCTTAAATGATTTAATTTGCTGGAAGACGGGCCTATTAGGACCTGATTCTGGACTGTGGCAACTAAATGTTCTCGAGGTACACAAAATCGGATCCATGGATGGCCCGGCATACCTCTGCCGCCTGCGGGGGTGTCCTCCCCACAGGCACCCCCCCAACTCCCGTGACTTAGGCACCCCATTTCCCCATTGCCTGATTCATGGCTGGCAAGCCGGGTGCTGGATCTGGCAGTGCGGACCCCCCTGCACCCGGCCACACATGTGAATGGGCACATGGGGAGAGCTTTGGTGATCACAGCTTTACATATGAATTATCAAATACTGGAACTCATGCGCATTCTTGAAAATCCTAGGCATGGGGATTTACACCAGCCATAATGTATACATAAATGCTCACGCAGTTTGATGCGTGTTTTTCACTACTTATAAAAAAAACTAGGCACGTCCAATCACAGCAAACTCAAAGTCCTAAACTTCAAAAACACTGACTTCAGTAAAATGGGAAAGTACCTGAAGGAGAAGTTGGCAGGATGGGAGGAGTTAAGGGAAGTGGAATTACCGTGGGCTAAACTTAGAGGCAATAAAAGGAGAAATTGATATATATGTAAGGAAAGTAAATAAAAACAAGTGGAAAAGGAAATCTGTGTGTTTCACCAAAGAAGTGGCTGTACAAATAAAAGAAAAGAACACAGCTTTCACAAAATTCAGAAGATCACAACAAGAGGAACACAGAAAAGAAAAGAGACAAATAAGCAAAGCAAAAGCAAAGGCAGAAGAAAAGATGGCTAAAGATGTGAAGCGAGGAGACACAAGGTTTTTCAGGTATATTCAGGAGAAGAGGAAGATCAGAGGTGGAATTGCCAGACTCAAAAGTATCCAGGACGGATTTGTGGAAAGTGATATTGAAAAAGCGAAAATGCTAAACAAATACTTCTGTATTCACTCAAGAAAATCCTGGAGGACCACGTAAGATTAGCAGAAACCAAAGGGAAGAGGCCTTCCGCAAAAGCACAGCAGCAGCACAAGTACAGCGGAGGGCAATCAACCACGGCCAACAGATTTTGCTGGGTAAAATTGACTTCAATAAAGTCAATTTTACCCAGCAAAATCTGTTGGCCGTGGTTGATTGCCCTCCGCTGTACTTGTGCTGCTGCTGGACCACGTAAGATTGACAAATATACAAATGGGAAGGGAGTTGATTCCACAGCATTCACACAAGACAATGATTTTGAACAGCTTGCAAGACTGAAAGTGAACAAGACCATGGGACCGGATGGGATACATCCCAGGACACTAAAGGAGCTCAGAGAGGTTCTGGGAGGGGTTTTTTATAGGATGTTTTTAATAGATCCTTGGAGATTGGAGAGGTTCCACAGGACTGGAGAAAGGCTAATGTGGTACTTCTTTTTGTATCCCCTTCTTGTTCAACCCCTATGTTATGAATACTCCAAGTTGATTATCCTGTTCTAATGTATCTCCATTTTGTTATAATGTAAACCACTTTGACCACAGGATAAAACGGTATAGAAAAACTGTTAAATAAATAAATAGGGAAGAAGTGACAAATTATAGGCTGGTAAGCCTTATCTCTGTGGTGGGGAAACGTAATGGAGGCTCTCTTGAAAGAGAGAATAGTGATCATTTGTTTAGCAGTACAAGGTGTATGCAGCACTGCACAGACATACATAAAAGATGGTCCCTGCTCAGCAGAGCTTACATTCTAGTCAAGACAGACAATACAGCAGTTATGGACAGGATACATCCAGGGGGAATGGGCAGGGAACACAAGGGAGCTTAGGTGGATCAGATCAAATAGCGGCAACGAAGATGTGAGCACTCCGCCTGGATATGAGAGGGTCTAGAGCAGTGGTTCTCAACCTTTTTTGTATCGTGACCCCTTTTACCATTGGTCAACTTGTGATGACCCCCAATGATAAAATCAAATGCGTCTCTCCTCCTTTACCGTTAACGCATTATCGCTGTAATCATTTGTTGAATTATTAATATATTAAAGGCCTTTGCAATATGTTTTTATTTATAAAATTTACTTATTTAAACCACAACAATTAATCACAATAACACATAACAATATTTGATTTCAAAATTATGATGATTTTGTAGTCAAATCACTAATATGAAATAAAATTATTTTTTCTACCTTTGTTGTCTGACCAATTTATTCTGTGATCATGCTGGTCCCGATCTGAGGCTTCTGCTTTCCTGTCTTCTCTTAGCTCTCTTTCTGTGGTCTATGGTCCATCTGCCATTTCTTATCTCTTCTTTCGTTTTCTTCACTTCTTTCCATCAGCCTATTTCCAGTCCCAGTAACCCTCCCCAGTATCAGCCCCTTTCCAGTCCTCACTCCCAGTACCTTCCAATGTCAACTTGCATTCCCATGACTGCCACTGGTATCCATTCCCTTCCAGTCCCCCTCCTTCCCCACTGACCAGTCCCTTCTAGTACAAATACCATGGCAGCCCCTCTCAGATCCACTCCCTTCCAGTTCCATTCTCCCATCCCCTCGTATCAGCCCATTTGTAGCCTTAGCCCCCAGTTTTCTTCCAGGGCCAGCAGTTCTATCCTCCCCTCCCCACCATCAGCCCATTCCCAGTCGAAGCCCCCCCAATCAACTCATTTCCAGTGCTAGTCCCCCCTCAACCCCATTACCAGTGCTAGCCTCCCCTAATCAGCCCAATACCAATCCTACCCCCCCCCATCAGCTCATTACCAGTCCTAGCCTCCTCTAATCAGCCCATTTCCAGTCCTAACCTCACCGATCAGCTCATTTCCAATGCTAGTCCCTCATCAGCCCATTACCAGTCCTAGCCTCCCCTAATCAGCTCATTTCCACTGCTAGTCCCCCCTCAATCCCATTACCAGTGCTAGGCTCCCTTAATCAGCCCATTACCAGTCCTATCCCCCCCCCCCATCAGCCCATTACCAGTCCTAGTCTCCTCTAATCAGCCCATTTCCAGTTCTAACCTCCCCGATCAGCTCATTTCCAATGCTACTCCCCCATCAGTCCATTACCAGTCCTACCTCCCTATCAGCCCATTACCAGTCCCAACCCCCCCCCCCCCGATCAGTCCATTCCCAGTCCTAGCCTTCTCTAATCAACCCATTACCAGTCCTAGCCCCCAGATCTGCCCATTACTGGTGCTAGCCCCCCCATCAGCCCATTATAATGCTAACCCACACTACCTCTCCCCTCTGTCCAGCATCCCTCTGTCCATGTCAGCCCCCCTCCCTCCCTCCATCCATGTCAGCCCCCTCCCTCCATCCCTCCATGTCAGCCACCCCTCCCTCCATCCATCCCTCCATGTCAGCCCCGTTTCAGGTTCCCTGCCCCCTCCTCCCCTCTCCCTATGTCTGCCTACTACTGCCCTGTTTTTCTGCAGCCGCGGCTCCCTGTCTCTTAGGGAACCACTGCTGTGCCTGTGAAACAGTTGTGGAGCCTTTCTGTCTCTCGACGGGCTCCGTGCAGTATTGTCCCGCCTCCAAAGGAAGTTGTTTACCACTTCCTTTGGAGGCAGGAGAATGCTGCACAGAGCCCGTTTAGAGACAGAAAGGCTCCGCAACGGGTTTTTTTTTTATATGACTTTATTTCATAATAATGAAACATTGTTACAGAAGCAACATTACACCAAAGCGTAATCACTAGTCTACATCAAGGAGCTACTTTATACAAACAGTAAATAACCGAGAACAAACAAAAAAACCAATTTATACAAAGTCAAGAGAACAATTAAGGTAAAGAAAAAAAAACAAACATTCTGAAATGTTCAAATATGTTCCCTCTGATCCAGAAAATTTACCAATTGGTCTACTTCACAAAACAAATAACGTTTACCCTGATATGTAACCTGACATTTACAGGGAAATTTAAGATGAAATAAAGCACCAATGGCTAGAACACGTGGACGAACCTCCAGGAAAGCTTTACGGCATTCCTGTGTGACCTTTGCCACGTCCGGAAATATCTGGATACTCTGACCACAAAATTTTTCAGACTTCTTTTGAAAATAAGCCTGCAAAATCCTATCTTTCTCTGCAACGGTTTTACAGGCATAGCCGCGCTTCCCTAAGAGACAGGGAGCCGCGGCTGCAGAAGAAGGAGGCAGACATGGGGAGAGGGGAGCAGGGAACCTGCAATGGGGCTGACATGGGGGAGGGGGCGCTGACATGGAAGGAGGGAGGGCTGACATGGACAGAGGGGGGCTGACATAGAGGGAGGGAGGGGGGCTGATATCACCTGGACTGGGCGGCATACATCTGAGGATGTTGAAAGAACTGAAATATGACATTGCAGACCTACTATTAGTAATCTGTGAACTATCATTAAAATCATCTGGAGTACCTGAAGATCAGAGAATGGCCAATATAATGCCAGCTTTTAAAAAGGGTTCCAGGGATGATTAGGGAAACTACAGACCGGTGAGCCTGACATCAGTACCAGGCAAAATGGAAGAAACCATTTTAAAGAAAAACATTACTGAACATTGTGAGAGATAGTGAGTGATAGCTACCTCATATGACCCTATTAGGAGGCTGCCTAGGCTATTAAGATTTAAGTTGCCTTTGATACAAAAAGAGTCTTGTAGTCAAGTGGTAAGGCAAAAATAATATTAGGGCTTTATTCCCTGCCCTGAGGGGATATTCCTGGGATACAACAAACAATATGAAACAAAAGAACTGTCGCACAGAAAAATATCTTCTTTCCTTTAGGCACCATCAGCTGGCTGCTTTGCACACGTTCAGCATAAAGATACAATATCGTCAGATAAACAAATTGTACAATCCTTGGGCACAGGGTCAGAATTATAGCTGCTGTTCTCCCACTGCATTAACTCAGAGTCATTTACGATTGCATATGGGTCACACTCTTCACAGCCGCTGTCTTCCTTAAAACTCTTCTGTGAGTCATGGGCTAGCTTTTCTAGAAAGGGCTCTTTAAATCCAGGGCTCTGAATGCCTGGTATATTAAAAGCTTCCTTCTGGCTTTCCCTTCTTCTTCACGCTGGTGGAATTACTGTGTAACTTTCAGTGTCAAAGTTACTTCTGGTGCCACGCCCTTGCCTTTCAAACCAAACAGAACTTCTTGCCTTTTCTTTTTTTTTTTTTTTTAAACTTTTATTTTCATTTTGCAACAAACAAAAGAAACAACACACCAAAAGAGACAAAACGAGTATACAATAAGGAAAAGTAAACCCATTACCCCCCACCCCAATGCTTCTTCTCTACCCGATTATATCAGCGTGTGAGCGCTTCCAATTAACAGTGATTATACATCAAACGATCAAAAGAGTATCTACAATACAGCATGATCATGGGACAGAGATATATACAAAGTTAGACAGTCAGATGAGAGCATTTAGCAAAATGTACATAGTCATTGAGCATCTTCCATTGAGACCAATGAGAAGGAGTCGGAACAGAGGAAGCGAACAGACGAGGTATTTGTTCATATTTACGGTAAAGACAGGCATGATTCCACCATTCATTGGGCTCAGATGGGAGCTAATTTTCCAGTATACTTAATTAGGGAAATAGCAATGCCAAGCATAAAGTTCGAAAGGAGATAAGCCATTTTTGGGAGAGAGGGGATCCCCGCAATAGGGCGAAGTCCCACTATCCTCCAAGAAAGGGGCTCCTGAGAGTGCGAGATAGACTAAATACGACCCCAGACCCGACGCCAGTAATACTGTGGTGCGGGATATTCATGCATAACATGAGACAATGAACCAATGGCAGCAGGACGTGTCCAGCAACCATTGCCCTGAGTAGTGTTCCGTTTATCCAATCTGTAAGAAGTGTAAAAACACCGGTGGGCTAGAAAGAAGAGGGTCGGAGTGAGTGAGGCGGATCGGAAACCCGTGTCCCTCTACTCCAGATAAGGCTCCATTGCTCCGAGGTCAAAGTCACATGCAATTCTCTCTCCCATACTTTCTTTCTGCGCAATAAGGGTATTTCTAGCTATAGCATTACATAAGGTTTAGTAAAATTGGGTGCTACACCCGGTGAACTACCGAGAGATCGGAGAGTCTCCAATCAACCTTATGTAGAGAATGCCGATGGCGGGAGTACTCTAGTGCTCCGAAGGCGATGCTGAAGTCGCACTGACCAGAATCGGGAGTCTAAAGATTGCATAAGAGTATGAAGGCACCTAAAGTGCCTAAAAGCATTAGTGGATAGTGGGAGTCTGATGGGAGAGTCAGACCAGGGAGAAAGGTAAGAGGAATCGGTTTGTAAAGGCCCGCTTCTATCTAGCCACACAGGTCTACTCGGTACTGGATCTTCCAACCAACGAGCACCTTGTTTGAGAAGAAAAGATTGAGGGAACACTTGAGTAAAATCGCCACCAAGTATTAATGGAGCATTGGCAGAGGCCTAGGCCAACTGCGCAATACTTGCATAGGAAGCAGGGTTGTCCACATTCGGGGCATAATGCAAATACACGTGAATGCACTATCTCCAACCTCAAGGTGCACACAGGCCCATCTACCCTCCTTGTCAGCGCTAATATCAGGTACAGTAACGTGCAAAGACTTCTTAACCAGAATGGCTATCCCGTACCATTTGGAAACGGTGGGAGAATAGGCAGCTACCATGTGAGGCTTAGCATTGGGTTTCAGTGTTTCAGCAGAGTTTAAATACGTTTCCTGAAGAAACACTAAATCAACATGCTCATGGCGAAGATAGCTAAGGATGTTCTTTCCTTTGAGTGGACCATTAATGCCTTTGACAGTGAATGATAAGATTTACATAAGGCCATTCAGAAAAGTTAAAAATTCTGAGCATGATAACACACATAATTTCACTATGTCCCTCAAACTGACTGTATCTGGCTGTACACATGACATAGAAAAATAAGCTAATATAATACAATGAAGCGCCCCACATTAACAAAGAAAACTGCAGTACAGTAGAGGAGAAGCAAAACCCCAAAATTACTGGCGACCATGTGTCTGCGGGGAGAAACCCCAGAGAAGGCCGAAATTGAAAAAACACATAACCTGTAGGACTGTGCGTGCTCCGAATCCGACCGAGGCACACATCATGAAGGGATAGGAGACCAAAAACAAAAGTCATATAGAGAAAGAAAGAAAGTCCAGGCTATTTCTGTGCTTGGCTATGACCGCCGCATCGGGCCCTTCAAAATGGCGGATAGAGCCGGCAGATAGGAGTCCAAGATTTGGGATTAGCGCATCTGCTCTGCTTCTTTGGAGTCCAAAAATGTTGATAGTAGATCAGGATCTTCGAACGTCCTGGTTTGGTTGTGGAGAGTCACTCGAAGCTTCGCTGGATACAACAGGCCAAAGCGAGCCTGTAGCTGTTGAAGTCGAGGGCGAAAAGCAAGGAGTTTCTTCCGACGGTCAACGGTAGGCTTTGCCAAATCAGGAAAGAAGGATACCTTACGGCCTTCAAATTCCAAATGATGATTCGCTCGGGCAGCATGTAAAATTTGTTCCACTTGTTGATATCGTAACAAGCTAAAGATAATAGGCCGGGGGGTCGTGCGGTTGAGCGCCATGTGGGCAGGAACACGGTGTGCTCGATCGATTTCCAGTTCTCTGTGAAAAGTGATCTTCAGCAAGGAGGGAAGAGTTTTGAGCAAGAATTCTCTTATATCTCCTGCTTCCACCCCCTCCGGTATTCCGAGGAGCCTCACATTGTTGCGACGGGCTCGATTATTGCTATCTTCTAACTCCTTTTGAAGATTCTGTATCTGGCGCTCAGCCTTGTCCAGATTGCCCAAGCGCACCTCGTGCGAGTCGAGGACCCCCGCCATATTGTCCTGCCGTAATGAAAGACTTTCAAGTCGGTCCTGGAGCACTCCAAAGTGTTCTCGCATGGCTCGAAGCGCTTCTCCATTAGACTGCACCAATTCCTTCACGCCGCGGATTTCCTCCAAAATCTCCAGGTGCATTTCGGGGTTTTCACGAAATGGAACCATCTTCTGTGGGGAGGACACCTCTGTTTTGGAGCGTTTTCCGTGAGAAGAAGAAGGAGACCCGAAGTCCAAGCGCGCTGGTTTATGGGCCGCCATCCCCCCCGAGGTGCCCCGGTCAGCCCGGAGCGAAATAGTAAATTTGTATAGGTATTAAGTCAGGATTCTAAGTAGGCCTCTCGGGAGCTTCAACGCAAAGCGTCCTACCCGCTGGACATCAGGCTCCGCCCCACTTCTTGCCTTTTCTTTAGCAAAGCTAGGTTCCCACCTCTTAGCTGTGGTTCTGTCTCTTATAGCTGGGCTTCTGGCAGCTCTCTCCTGGGCTCTCCAACTACCAGGAATCCTAGCAGGGTCCTGGGCACGATGCTGGCTGTTTCCTGCTCTGCTGCCACCTACTGCTTCCTTCCCTCAGTTGATTTCCTCCAGCATGACGTGTTCACTGGATGCTGGCTTAGTCCTCCCAGGTCGCTGCCCCTACTGGCCTTCCCTGGTTCTACCCTGCAGCTTTTATCCTTGTTCTCTTTGCATGCTGCCTGGGTTTCTGAGAACAGGTGTTCCTGATTAACCTTCCTGCTTCTAGCTACGTCAGGACTAGTGCAAGGACATTTTACTCTAATGCCTTTTTGCTTTTCTTGTGCTGAGTTTGTTTGCTGCTCAGCTAATTCTACATATGCTGAGTTTGTCTGCTGCTCAGCTAATTCTGAGGTAAGTACCTTACTTTCCCCTAACTCCATGGGCTCTGTACCGTCTGCTGTGTCACAACATATAGATAGTCATGGTTTAAAAGAAGAAAGCCAATGTGGATTTAGCCAAGGAAAATCTTGTTTTACTAATCTGTTATGTTTTTTTGAATGTATAAATAAACAGGTAGACAATAGTGAGCCAGTTGATATAGTGTATCTGGATTTTCAGAAAGCCTTTGACAAGGTCCCTCATGAGAGACTCTTGGCAAAATTAAAAAGTCATGGGATAGGAGACAGTGTACTATTGTGGATCAGGAACTGGTTAAAAGATAGAAAGCAGAGGGGCAAAATGGCTACTTTTCTCAATGGAGTAAGGTGAATAAAAGAGTACCCGAGGGATCTGTGCTGGGCTAGCTGCTTTTTAACATATTCATAAATGACCTGGTGTTATAGGAATGAAAATAAATATATAAAAATCAGAAGGACAGACTGAACTTTATTTGAGCTGAACTATGCTTATGTCACTATGTACTGGGCATGTTAGCATACAGCTGCATAGGAAGGAGGTTTCAGGATGAGGACAGACAGCTCTATGGGACAGGCAGGAAGCCTGACCAGGAAAATTTTAGTATGTGGCGTTATATGGACATATCAGGTGGTGAGTCTTGCCGGTCGACCTTGAATCACTTGTTTGTTAAAGTAGCTGGAGAGTCCTGAGAAAACTGGAAAGCATCTGTCCTCTGCTGACAAACGTGAAGTATCCTGAACCTAGTTCCAGTCTGCGCTGTCGGCACTTTCCCAGCTGAAGAGAATGGGCTGTAATCATGCCCGGTTTGGTGATCTATTAGTAACTTTTCCTTATTAATAAATATATTTTGTAATGACTAGCATGTAGTATTGTGTCTTTACTTTGCTCTTAAGAGTGATGCTTAAAAGGACCTGACCTGACCTGACATACCTGGAAATGGGAATGATGAGTGAGGTGATCATATTTGCAGATGACAAAAAATTATTTAAAGTTATTAAAACATAAGAAGATTGTGAAAAATTGCAAAAGGACCTTGATAAATTGGAAGACTGAGTGTCCAAATAGCAGATGAAATTTAATGTGGACAAGCGCAAAGTTATGCAGTTAGGGAAGAACAACCCAAACTATGGTTACACGATGCAAAATACCACATTAGCAACCACCATGCAGGAAAAAGATTTAGGCATCATCGTGAATAATATGTTGAAACCCTCTGCCCAGTGTGCAGTGGCAGCCAAGAAAGGAAATAGAATGCTAGGAATCATAAGGAAAGGAATGGAGAATACAACCAAGGATATTGCAATGCCTCTGTATTGTTCCATGGTGTGGCCACACCATGAATATTGCATGAAATTCAGGTCACTATATCTTAAAAAGGATATAGCAGAATTAAAAAAAATACAGAGAAGAGCCACCAAAATGGTAAAGAGGATGGAAGGATTCCCACCCCACAAGAAATTGTGAATCACTTCCAAGCCAAACTACAGAACTGTCCTCCAGCCACTCTGATAAAAGACTCACACAAACCCTGCACATCCAGCTCCCTCCATTCATTCTCTCCAATCTCATCTGACCACTTGGTCAGCATAATTGGAAACCTGAACACAACTACATCACCGCTGGATCCCTGTCCAGCAAGCTGGATAAAAGCAACAAGATCTGAATTCTCCCCCTCCATAGGCAAGATATTGCAGCTCTCCTTCATGCAAGGATATATCCCAGCGAGACTAAAGATCGCCTCCATATGCCCACTACTGAAGAACCCAAAGCTAGACCTGCTGAACTAAAATCAAGTCTACCTTTCCTTATGAAAATAATGGAGAAATTAGTACAACTTCAACTACAAAACTATATCAGCCTAAACACCCCATTCAACTCACATCAGCATGGCTTCTGCCCTAATCATGGAGTGGAAATGCTGTTAATATCACTCTTCAACCATCTAATCAAGGAAATTGAGAAATCTAAACAGGCCTTCATCCTCATATTCCTCGATATATCAGCGACCTTTGACACCATAAGTCATGAGATTCTCCTTCAAAGACTACGTTCCATTGGCATCACTGACAACACACTCAGCTGGATCTGATCCTATCAATCTGATCGCTCACAAATCATAAAATCCGAGAATAAAAGCTCAGACCCATTCCCACAGAATCATGGTGTACCTCAGGGTTCATCCCTGTCATCACTATTAGTCAACATCTACATCCAGCCAATCAGCCAGATCCTCCAGTCACATAATATATTATACCACCTATATGCAGACGACATAATGTTTTACGCACCATTCTCAATCACAGACCCAACATTCACTTCCATCATACATTGCTTTAATTCAATTGTTCTAACAATTTGTTCAAGCAAAAACATGGGACACGATACGAGTGTCCCTTGTCATGCTTGCTTTTTGTTTTGACTCTGGATCTGCTTCTGTGAGCTATGCATCTTAGGAGGGATGTGGAGAGAATAGCGATAGGAAAAGTATGTTTAAGCTGGTGTCCTCCTCTGAGAACTTCTTAGTTCACTTGACTAACCCGAGGGACACCTTGGGGCACTTTTCACAGGCGTTCAAGATGTTTGACGTAATTATGGGCCTGAAGTTGAATATGGATAAGTCTGAGGATTGGTTGTGAGTAAGGTGCTTAGAGGGATGTGGGGGTGGGCTTTTCCACTACATTGGTGGGTGAGTGCTTTAGGTATTTGAGAATTCAGCTGTCAGCTGATCTGAGAAGGCTGTATTCCCTTAATGTAGGTTTCCTTTAAATATGCTCAGGGATTAGTTGAGGGAATGTCATGCGCTTCCTCTTTCTTTGTGGGGTGGGCAGTGGTATACCAGATGACACCATTTTTGAAGTTTTCAGACATTGCTGTTGTCTCTTCTGAAAAAAGATGTGTGGAAGATGGAACAGGAAGTTTGTAGTTTTCTTTGGAATGGTCGGAAGCCAAGAATACCTTGGACTCTTCTCAAGGGGGACTGGAGTTGGGGGGAGGAGGGATTGTGGGTTCCAAGTTGGAATTCTATAATTTGGCCTGTTCTTGGTGGCACTTGAGAGACTGGCTGGCTCCCTCCTTGATCTTTGCTCCTATAGAAGTAGAACAGGAATTTGGTGTTTTCTCTGCACCTCACAACTAAATTCTGATTTTACAGCACCTCCCCTCATCATCCATTGCATGCTCTTGATCCATTTCTCTGGCCACCTAGTCAAAGAAATGGTACCTTCCTAGTCGTCTCTCCGGGCCAGTCCAGGAATCTTGGGTGATCAATCCGCTCCAGCAGCTGAGGACTGGAATCTGACAAGGTTTTACTGACAACCCCTCCAGCTCCCCTAGGTGTCAGCTAACCAGTCTTTCAGTCCTTAGCAGCTGGACTGGACGTCTTTTGGACCAGCTCCCCTGAGATATGATTAGGAAAGTTATAGCCTTTAGTGTAGGGGAACATTTCTTTGTGTTGCCTTTATTTTTGCTTTAGGCTGCTTGCCTCACTTTACAAAAAAAAAAAAAAAAAAGTAGAATCTTGGGTTCAGACTCCCGTGCTGATTTTTTTCCACGGCACTGTCAAAGTTTGATGATTTTTATCGGGGTCGATCGCAGCTCAGGCACTTGAGCAGGAGGTCGGGGAAGCTCCCCTTCTGCCTCGGTGCCCGTCTCATGAGGTACAGCCTGCCTCCTTCGAGACGCTGAGCAGCGGCAGGAGATTAGCAGGCCTGGAAGCCCCGGTGTCCTCTCTCCCTGCATTGGTCGCATTCGAGCATCTGCTGGCCGTTAGCAACGGCGCTGCGGTGCAGGACAGAGTGGAATTTGGCTCCGTTTATTTTTTTCAGCAGCCGGTAAGTCTTCCAATTCTTTCTCGGGGGGGGGGGGGGATTTCGCTTGCCGTAGGATTTCCCTTATTACCGGCGTTCTTCACGGCCCGCGGGTTCTGGTGCGCTTCGTGTTCCGTTCCGGAGGCAGGAGGCTCTTGTTTCTGCGGTTGCATTTCTGTCTGTTTCTTATTTTCGGCTTGTGCCCTACAGCGATGGAGGATAAAGCCTCTGATAGTAGCGCTGGTTTTTCTCTCACATCAGGAGAAAGAGCGGGAACGGCGGCCATTTTAGCAGAGCAGGCTGCTGCTCCCGCGCTTCTCTCTAAACCCTCCAAAAGGAAGTCCAAATCAGTGAAACCGACTGTGCCTGCAGAGATTCAGCAGCAGCCTGTTTCTGCTTCTCAGGAGACTTTCAGTTCTTTTTTCTCTCCTGAATTTATTCTCTCTCTGCATAATGCTTATCTTCTCAAGAAGGGTCAGTTTTCTCTCCCTCCTGGCTCTGTGGATCTCCTAGAGGCTCCTGTGGCTGGTCCTTCTGAACCTCTTCGGGGTGAGTCTAGCCCTTCCGTGGTTCCCGGCAGAGACCAGAGTGGGGACCAGGCAGGCCCCATTTTGCCCCATCTCCAGGGGTAGAAGAAGGTGAGATATTTTCTGAACCAGGATTGGATACATGGTCTGGAGATTTGGAGGAAGGGGAACTGGGTCCTGGTGAGGATCCCAATGTTTTTCGCATGTTTCGTAAGGAGGAGTTGGGAGCGCTAATCTCGCAGTCGCTTTCTGCTCTGAATTTAGTCCTTCCTTCGGTGCAGCAGAAACCCCTGGAAGATCCTTTGCTGCAGGGGTTCAGGTCAGAGCAAAAGTGTTTCCCGGTTCATAGAGTTATCAAACAAATGATAGAAGCTGAATGGGAGTTTCCGGAGGCGTCTCTCAGAGGGGGTCGCTCGTTAGCTAAGCTTTACCCTGTCCCGCAGGATGAGAGGGACTTATTGCGTATGCCCAAGGTGGATGCGTTGGTGTCCGCCGTCACTTGAAAAACCACCATTCCTGTTGAAGGCGGTACAGCTCTCAAGGACTTGCAGGATCGCAGGTTAGAAGCTCTTCTGAAGCAGGCCTTTGATTCTAGTGCTTTGGCCCTTCAAGCGTCTGTTTGTGGAGCTTATGTGTCTAGGGCTTCCATACGCTGGCTGCAAGGAGAACAGTCTTCTGAGAAAGTGGAGGAACCTACGGCGGACTTGGCGAAGCTGGAATCGGCGGCTGCTTATCAGGCCGATGCCTTTTATGATTTGGTTCGCATTTCCTCTAAGGCTATGGCCTCCGTCATAGCCGCTAGACGTTTCCTTTGGCTTAGGAACTGGTCGGCGGATGCTTCTTCCAAGGCTCGTCTTAGTAAGTTGCCATATAAGGGCAAGTTGTTGTTTGGTGAGGCCTTAGACAAGATTGTTAAGGATTTGGGTGACTCCAAGGGTGGGCGGCTGCCAGAGGACCGCCCAAGAGCTGCGAAGCAGGGATTCCATCTTAGGGGTCACGGTAGAGACTTTCGCAGGTTTCGGGGAGCGTGCTTCACTCCCTATCAGCGGGGTCGCTTTCCTTCTCGGGCCTATTCCTTTCATGGATCCAGAGGTTTTAGTAGAGGAGTCTTTCATAACCAACAGTCCGCAGCGAAGAAGTCACAATGAGATGAGGCCGGTCCAGGTGGGAATTCTGGTAGGAGGTCGCTTGCAGCAGTTCCTTTCCACCTGGGCCACTATAACCACGGATCAGTGGGTTTTGGAGATTATCGGGGACGGCTATGCCCTAGAATTCGAGGAGTGAGTTTCGGACGCCTTTGTCCTGCCGCCTTGTGGTCCGCAGGCAAAGCTGGAAGCGGTTTGGGAGACCCTTCGCCGATTGTTGCTTCTTCGCGCGGTAGTTCCGGTGCCGGCAGACCAGTGCGGCTTAGGTCGATACTCGATTTATTTTGTGGTCCCCAAGAAAGAGGGTTCTTTTCGCCCCATTCTAGATCTCAAGCATGTGAACCGTTGTTTGCGGGTGCCTCATTTTCGGATGGAAACCTTGCGGTCGGTAATTCGATCAGTGCGACCTGGCGAGTTTCTGGCTTCCATAGATCTTACAGAAGCTTACCTACACATTCCGATCAGAAGCGAACATCAGAGGTATCTCCGTTTCGCGGTGCCCATGGGTCATTTTCAGTTTCGGGCCTTGCCTTTTGGGCTGGCCATGGCGCCTCGCACCTTCACCAAGATTATGGTTGTGGTGGCGGCTGCGCTCAGGAAAGAGGGGATTCAGGTTCATCCCTATTTGGACGATTGGTTGATTCGAGCGTCTTCGCTGCAGGAGTCGCAGGAGGCTGTTGCGTGAGTGGTGCAGCTACTGGAGCAGTTAGGTTGGGTCATAAACTATGCCAAGAGCCATTTGGTGCCCGTTCGGCGACTGACCTACTTGGGGGCCGCCTTCGACATGGAGATAGGATCCGTTTTTCTGCCGGACGACAGGGTACGCAAGATCTTGTGGCAGGTCTCGGCGTTTCTGCGTGTCAAGGCTCCAACGGCTTGGAGGTATCTACAATTGTTGGGGTCCATGGCGGCGTCCTTAGATCTGGTGCCTTGGGCCAGAGCCCACATGTGGCCGCTTCAGAGCGCCTTGTTGTCTTGTTGGTCTCCTCAGGATCATCCTCTCTCCCGCAGGTTAGTCTGTCCACCGAGCGTCCGTCTCAGCCTCCAGTGGTGGTTGGTGCCAGCCCATCTGAAGGCGGGAGTTCCTCTGGAGGTGTCCGATTGGGTATTGCTCACGACGGACGCCAGCCTCTCCGGCTGGGGGGCTCATTGCCTGGGTCATGTCACTCAGGGGTCGTGGTCGGCGGTAGAGACCTCCTGGTCGATCAATCGTTTGGAACTCCGGGCGGTGCGGTTCGCATTGCTGGTGTTCGCGACATTGCTGCTCGGGAAAGCTGTTCGGGTTTTCTCCGACAATCAAGTGACCGTTTCTTACTTCAACCGGCAAGGCGGCACGGGCAGTGCTCTGTTGCTGGAGGAATGTCTGCAGTTGTTTCAGTGGGTGGAAGTCCATCTCGCCACGATCTCGGCGGCGCACGTGGCAGGCAAGGACAACGTTCAGGCGGATTATCTCAGCCGGCATCGCCTGGATCCCGGAGAGTGGGAACTGGACCGGAAGGTTTTTCAAGAAATCTCACTGATGTGGGGTCAGCCAGTTCTGGATCTTATGGCTACCCAGTCCAATGCCAAGGCGGCGCGCTTTTACAGCAGGCGCAGGGAACACATGTCCGAGGGTCTGGACAGTCTGGTGCAGCCTTGGCCTCCGGATCAGCTCATCTATGTGTTTCCCCCATGACCACTTTTAGGAAGAGTCATCCAGAGGGTGGCGGCTCACAGCGGGACGGTAATTCTCGTAGCTCCCGATTGGCCTCGTCGTCCTTGGTATGCCGATCTGGTCAGGCTGCTCGTGGCTCCTCCCTGGTGGTTGCCCACTCGCAGCGGTCTCTTGAGACAAGGGCCGGTGCTCATGCCGCAGGTGGATCGATTTTGTCTTACGGCTTGGCTATTGAGCGGAGCAGGTTGCGGCGTAAGGGCTACTCCAGCGCGGTCATAGCTACTCTGTTGCAGTCCCGCAGGTGGTCCACGTCATTGGCCTACATTAGGATTTGGCGCTTATTTGAGGCGTGGTGCGTTGAGCATGAGGTGCGGTCCAGGATGGCGTCGCTACCGGACATTTTGGGTTTTTTGCAAGATGGCTTGGATAAGGGGTTAGCTCTTAGTACCTTGCGAGTGCAGGTAGCAGCGCTGGCCTGTTTCCGAGGGCGGGTACAGGGCCGGCCTCTTGCTTCCCATCCTGATATGCTGTGGTTCTTAAGGGCCGCTAGGAATATTAGGCCTCCCAGGCGTTCGGTGGTTCCTCCTTGGGATTTGAACCTGGTACTCCAGGCGGTGTCGGATCCATCGTTTATCGGACATCGGGCGGCGCATCTCCGAGAATTGTCCTGGAAGACGGCTTCTCTGGTGGCCTTGTGCTCCGCGAGGAGGATTTCAGATCTTCAAGCTTTATCTTGCAAGGAACCATACCTTCAATTTTTAGCTGAGAAGGTGGTGTTACGTCCGGTACCCTCTTTTCTTCCCAAGGTGGTGTCGTCGTTTCACGTCAATCAGGTAGTTTCCCTTCCTACGTTCGAGGGGTTAGGGAGCAGTGGTTTCGATCGTTCCCTTCGACGGGTCGAGTGTTGCGTAAGTATCTCAAGGTGACGGAGTCTTTTCGTCAGTCGGACAGGTTATTTGTGCTCTACGGTGGTGCGGCGAAAGGTAAGGCGGCCACTAAAGCCTCTATCGCTCGCTGGGTAAAGCATGCCATTCGCGTCGCGTACGAGGCGAAGGGCGTACCGGTTCCGCAAGGTCTGCGAGCGCATTCTACCAGAGCTCAGGCTGCCTCTTGGGCGGAATATGCGCTTGTTCCGCCAGTGGACATTTGTCGGGCGGCGACATGGTCGTCCTTGCATGCGTTTGCGAAGCATTATAGGTTGGATGTTCAGGCTCGGAATGACGCCAGGGTTGGCGCAGCGGTGCTGGTGGCCGGTCTCGCAGGTCCCTCCCGTATTTGAGTACTGCTTTGGTACTTCCCAAGATTCCTGGACTGGCCCGGAGAGACGACTAGGAAGAAGAAATTAGACCTTACCTGCTAATTATCTTTCCTGGAGTACTCTCCGGGCCAGTCCAGGACCCTCCCTTACTGTATCTGCGAGTTCCGGTTTGTGAGACTGGTTTGTTTCCGTAGTATCTCATCGAGGGGCCGTACAATGCAGGGGCAGCGGATACTGCGGTTCCCTTTGGGGGCATGATAAACTGAATGACAGTAATAAAAAAAAAAAAAAAAAGGGCATACACCCAATATTGCCTGACTAGTTAGCTCACGCTCCTCTGTGGGGCAGCTGCTTGTTTTTAGAGTGAACAGTGATTCCTTTTTTTTCTGTCAATGACACAAACAAAAAGGAAAAAAAAAAAAAAAAGAGAGGCATAAATGAAGAAAATGGCGCAAGTAGTCTATACCAGTTCAGTGCTTTGGCTGGTTTTTCTTCTCTTTCTTTCATAATCTAGGTTAAGTTTTTGTTGTTTTGGGTTGTGCATGTTTTTAGGGTTAGCTTCACTGCTTTGTTACCGAGAGACTGGTTAGCTGACACCTATGGGAGCTGGAGGGGTTGTCAGTAAAACCTTGTCAGATTCCAGTCCTCAGCTGCTGGAGCGGATTGATCACCCAAGATTCCTGGACTGGCCCGGAGAGTACTCCAGGAAAGACAATTAGCAGGTAAGGTCTAATTTCTTCTTAAGCCAAGGACCACACAAAAAAATTGCATGTAAGTATGTTCAGTTCTTGTCCTAGAGATCTACGGGACAAATGAACTAAGCTTTATTCCCCATAAACACAGAGGACCAAAGTCACTATGAACTCAATTCCCCTAAATTTACGTTGATCTATGGAGAGGAAATAACTTGGGAAAATCTTCTGGCAGGCAGATTTCTATCAAGTCCACCATCTTAATGGGAAAAATCCATCTGATTTTTTTTTTCATGGATCTTGGTAAAATCTAAAGAAAGCCAAAGTGGATTTCCAGAGATTGGTGACTTTCCTCAGATATAAAGTATATCTGCCTGTCAACCTTTGTGGATCTTCCAATGACTCTTTTCTTTAAAAATGTTCACAAGTCATTTAGAGGAACCTGCAGATTAAGATAAGGTTTGTCACACTGGTTCACATGTTCCTTAAAGAAGATCCCAGATCTCTAGGTATGACACCGTTCTGCTTCAACACAGCAGGACCGAGATCTATAGACCAAAATGGCAGATTGTTAAAAGAAGGAACGTAAGCGATTGATAATGAGGGGTATTTAATAAGCTCCATTTGTGAGTTTGGCATCTAAAAATGGGCCCAAAGATGTGCCGTTGTTTGCTAGAAGCCTGCATATTACGCGGTTGCATACTTTTTCATTTTCTGCACCATGTATGTGGAACCATCTGCCATCCTAGAAAGATGTCCCCAGCATGAAAATGTCTAGGTAGCACAGGGTGTCCATGAGGTGCCCATGTCTATAGCTGCTCCTGACCATCAATAAGGTGCAAAAAAGTGCTCGTTGCATGGTTGCAGTTCTTCCAGGTGGAAGAGCAAAATGCCCTGACATCACAGCGGTTAATATTTCCTGGCTGAAGAAACCAGCCCATGTATACATACTCCAAACGTATTATTGGTCCACCGCTGCATGTCTGAGTATCTGAAATTGAAGGCAGGATGTTCTAATCTCATACCATAGATGCCCCCCTTCTGGCTTGCCCAGTATGAGGCATCCAAGTATCCAATTCTCTGAACATGCACTTTGGAGACCTCCACATTTGTAAAATGGCCTATACCCATGCGTGAACCTGATCTTGTTATCTGCACGGGACCTATCTCCAGAACTGGTTACTGGGATGTTCATTTTTTGGGATAGAGTTGGAGCGATTTCAGAATGCACAGCTGCCACATCCCTAGTTTTTGTTTTGCTCTGGACATCCCAGATTTTTCCTAGATGTCCCTTCTAAAATACTACTTCATGCAAATATCATTTACTGGCACCAATAATATATTGATGGCCAAAGTAATGAATCTCCACTGTAGTTTCTTAGCAATAGAAACATTGAAAGCACAGTCAGAATGCAGGAAATGTCAGTATGAGAGGAAGCTGCTCTTTTGGGCCTTTTTTTTAAGCCAGACTCATCGCTAGTACAGTTTCTGTCACCTGAGAAGTCCAGCAGGCATCTGAGATGTCACGTCACAAGACATCAAAGGTGCCCAAGCTCTGAACAGTGGGAGCGTTTGATCACATTGTGGGCAACTTGTGTTACCGGAACATAGAGAATGTCGATGTGAAATATGAATAAAACATGGCAATAATGTGAGAGAGAATCCAAAATACAATCCCAAACTAATGTTTTATTTAATACTCCAGTAGTTTAGTGCTGCTATTGCACAGTGTTTGAGGGCTGATATGTTTTGGGATTTGCACTTAGGAAGTAGCATAACCATTGTGTTCCTGACCTGGATTATTTGTAGACTCTGACATCTTGTAGCAACTCAAGACTTATCCAGAAAGATCATAATAAACAATCTTTCATGAGCACAGGACTTGCATTGGAAGAAGGGACCTACGAGGTCTTGGATATGGTGCAGTTTCATCTATACATTGGTCCTGGACTGATCTGGTGACTAGAAGTGTAAACTGCACTTCTTGCTTGGAACAGACTCAACAGCACTCAGAACCAGCCAGAGCAGAGCTTTGAAATTATTGGGACAGGTTACTGCTGCTAGGGGTCTAATCGCCCATTCTGGGGGCTTCTTAAACTTTTCTGCAGTGCACTGTTGGCCTAATCTGACACCTGCATTGTTGCTCTTCTGGATTTCTTGCATGCTGTGTGGCTGCTTCTGCGATACACTGTAACATGGAGAAATGCTGATTGATTCAGTCTCGGTACCACAGTCACTGCACTGAATTTTAGTCCTGATTTTCTTTTTTTTTAATTTTAATTTTCTAAGTTTAAGATTCCAATCTTTATCCCATTAATCCTGAGCTCAGTGTGAATTCCCCAATATATTTATTTAGCACAGTTGTACAGAACGTATTTCTAACAAATGATCTGGCTAGAAAGAAACACTTCTGCAGTGCAAAGAGACTTCCAAATGTTGGGAGAGAGACTTAAACCCATTTTAGATGCTCTAGCATTCTCAGAAGTTCTACATGTTGATGGTGATGGTAATGGAGAAGGGAGGCAACTGGTGTCCCTTGGATTAGAAGACACTGATATTGTAGGAGGAGCTATTGTTCTTCCTGGGGGTGAAGGGGTTGGGTCTAACCAGCTATTCTTAGTGGTATCTTGTATTCTAGTATTATTAGTTCCTGTTTTCTAATTGGTTCAAGTTTCCTTGTCTGCTGTTGAGCTCTGTGGAAAAGCCTTCCTGGATTTCTTGCCTTGTGACGTTCTGGAGTCCTGTTTCAGAGATTTACGTCAAATCCTTTTCTTGTGCCATGTTCCGGTGCCAGAAATTCTGTGAAACCATGTCCAATTTCTTAGACATGTTTTCACAGAATTTCTGGACAGGATCACTGATTGGACAACCAAGATCTGGAGTAGACTTGGCAAATGTCTCTGATAGTATAATAATAACTAGGAATTTCACACATACTGTACAGAGCTTACAGTTACCCAGTTTCAGGAGAGAGATTTAGGGTTAGTCGTAGATTTCCTATTCTGATGCATGGGACCTGTAACAGTGATATCAATAGTTAGAATCAAGGAGTGCAAATACCACCCTGCTTTAGGATATAAACCAAAGTTCAAAACCAGGACTGGACAATAAGGCTCCCTTCTGGAGCTGGGTGACTTGGCAGCTCTCACAAGAATTCAGGATTGTAAATTCAAGAATTAAACAAGGAAAACATTTTAACAAGGGTTCCAGGATACGTTCCCCAGAACTTACAGGCCTCAGAAGATGGCATAAGAAAAGTCTTTAAAGTAAGTCTCTAGAGGAGTCAATAGATTTGCAAGGCAAAAAATAAATCCAGGCAGATTTTCCATGGAGATTAAGGCTGGACAAACCTTTGGCCACTCAGGAAAGAAGAACTAATACTACCAGAAATACAAGAAGCAACTAAGAATATGCTGGTTGGAGGCACCACTCCAGGAAATATACTAACTAAGAAGGGTGGCCTGGATGTGCCATTACTAGCGTCTTATCAGCCTATTTCAAGCCTTCCGTTTTTGGCAAAGCTTATTCAACATGCAGTACTGTAGCAATCGCAGAACTTTGTTGAGTAACAACAGCTGTTGGATGTGCAGCATCAGTGTTGTTTTGAAACTTTGTTTCTGTCCTTGTTAAACAATCTGTGGTGTAGTTTGGATTGTGTAGGTACAGCTGTCATGATGATCTTTCTTGATATTTCATCCGCTTTCAATTCTGTCAATCATGTTCTGCTGCTTCAGAGTCTGCAAACTGAGGGAGTTGTGGGTCATGTACTACATTAGTTTTCTTTATATCTGTCCAATCGTTTCTTTCAGGTATGGGTTAATGTATCTGCTTGGTCTCCTCCTGTTTTGGGGTGTCCCACAAGGCTCTGTCCTGTCGGCCTTGTTTAACATCTATGTTTCTCCTGTTTGCGCATTTCTTAGGACTTTGGCATTTCGTACCACGTATATGCTGATGACGTCTTGCTCTTCATGCCGTTTGGTATCTCAGCTGGGTTTGCCACCTTGCCACTCCTAGACTGTTTTCATGTTGCTCTGCCGTGGTTTTTGCAACATGGGCTGCAGATTAATTATAGAAAGACGGAGGTGATGTTTGTATCTTGTCATAAGTCTTTTGGCGCTCCATTGGCTGTGCTTTTAAACAATCACCCAGTGGTGGTATATTTGGGTGTGACCTTGTACTCCCATCTGAATATGCGGGCCCATTTCTCTGAACTTATATGCCGCTTGTTCTTCCAGATTTGTTTGTTATGACGTGAACCAGATCTTGAACGATTTTCAGAAGACTGTGTTTGTGAAAAGCTAACTAAACTAAAAGTAGACAAAGTTTAGATTTGATCTGCTCTAGTACTGACTGGTTTGGTCTTTGGACAATCCATGTTATACACAGTATTTGTCGCCAGTACCATAATTCAAAGGCATCAATTTTCTTCCTGCCTATCTTTTCACGGTCCAACTTTCGCATTCATATGATGTTACTGAAAATACCATGACTTGAACAAGTCGAATATTTGTATGGAGAGAGACATCTCTGCTCTTGAGAATCTTGTCTAGGTCCTTCATAGCCATTCTGCCATCGTCGGATTTCTTGACTTCTTTATTGATTGTTGATCCAAGTAGGTTAAAGTTGTCAACTATTTCAATTTCTTCTCCATTAACGTTGAACTTATTGATTTTGCAAGTTGTCAGGATCTTTGAATTCTTTACATTAAGGTGCAGGCCCATTTTAAGACTATCTTCCATAATCTTGAGAGGCAAATGTTTCAAATCATCTTCACTTTCAACCAGTAATGTGGTATCAGCAGCATAGCGAAGGTTGTTGAGTCTTTCACCAATCTTTACACCTTGGTTGTCTTCATACATTCCTGCTTCTCTGATTTGTTCTGCATATAAATTAAACAGGTAAGGGAAAATATGCAGCCTTGTTGTACACCTTTGCTGATTTTAAACCATTCTGTTTCTTCTTGTTCTGTTTGAACTGTTGCTTCTTGATCAATGTGTGCAAGAAAATTATCAGGTGTTCTAGTATACCCATGCTTCTTAATGTGGCCCAGAGTTTCTCATGGTTTATACAGTCAAAAGCCTTGCTGTAGTCGATAAAACACATATAGATATCCTTTTGGTATTCTTTTGTCTTTTCAAGGCTCCATCTCACATCCACGATATCTCTCGTTCCTCCTCCTTTCCCGAACCCTGCTTGCACTTCAGGCATTTCTTGTTCCAAGTATGGCTGTAGTCTCTGCTGAATAATTTTGAGTAGAATCTTGCTAGCAGTGGGGGATCAGAGCGATTGTGCAATAATTTCCAGAGTCAACTGGATCATCTTTCTAGAAAGAGTGGTAGATGCATGGAATAGTCTTTCAGTGGAGTTAGTAGAGACAAAAACCGCATCTGAATTCAAGAAAGCATGGGACAACCACAGAGATCTCTAAAGAAAAAACGACTGTAGTGTTTAGTGGTTTGTATGGAAGTGCAGACTGGATAGACTGTATGATCTTTTTCTGCTGTCACGTTCATATGGTTCTATGTAAGTGAACTGTATGTAGAAGATATAAATGTGAAGCGGCATTTCAGAAAGGATGTCTAAGTGCAATCTGGGATATCTGGGACAAAATGTGCAGACAAATGCTGGGTATGTCTTTGTTTCAGCCTGATTTTAGAAACAGACACCCCCAATGTGGACACCTGTGCTGACATTCACAAAGGGGTCCCTGCTATGGGGTGGGGACATCCATCTCCTGCAAGTATATCCCAGCAGCAAGAGCAAGAAGCAGCCATGTAATCTGCTCCTGAGCCTTCGCTCCATATGCACTGAGTCTCTGCAATGCGCTTCCAGATAGAATACGCGCCATTGCTGATCTTGCAAGTTTCCGCAAGGAAATAAAGACTCACCTTTGCAGGGAAACCTTTGGAAATTAAACTTGACCCCACTAATACATACCAAGTGAACTACTCATAATGTAATAACCAACCCATGTCTACATTCCCAATATCTCGCCAACTAGTGTGATATATCTCCCTAACAATCCAGTCCCCCCACACACTGCACCATGTCCATCCTGTCAACTCACACATCTTCTTATAAACCCTATAAAACCTTACAACCATGTTAATATTATATGTTAACAACTACTCAAAACATTGCACGTAACCATATGACCTTTATTAATGTTAATATTAATTTTATACAATATCACAATAGGTGATCTCAATTATTCAGGAATAAAACCAATATCCAATAACACAATAATGCTATCTTTAAATGTATAATTCATTAAATGCTCACAGCTGGCACTCATAAAATGATAAAATCCACAAGATTAGTTGTGAGTTTTCCAAAGGGTCATCTCCATTCCCCTTCTCCCTCTTCAATCCCAAGTCCTTCCTTCAACCTCTGTCACCCTATCTTTTCTAAAATTACTAGAGGAAACCGTACAGCTTCTCTTCTTCTCCAAACTCACTACCTGGTCCTCTGATCCCATTCCCACCTATTATTTTTATTTTATTTATTCGTTCTTATATACTGATTTTCAATAGATCAAATCAGTTTACATTTAAACCAAGTTACAGAGAACACATGCTAACAGAGAAGTACAGAATCAATAATAGAGAACAATTTTTTTGGCTGAACTTTTATACCACTTTTCACGGAGGTCAAAGCGGTGTACATAGAACTTTGAACAGGTTAGACAATGTTTAACTATATAATTGTTAAATTACAAATGTAATTAGAAGGGTGCTGTAGGATAATGGAAATAAATTTGCAGTAGTTTAGAGTGGGTGAGGGTTGTGAGGAGTGTGGGTAGGGTGGAAGGTTTGAATAACTGTCTACAAAGCTCCGTCTCTTCTATTCCTGCAGCCTTCAAATATGCTCTAGTCACACCTCTCCTCAAAAAACCTTCACTAGACCCTACCTGTCCTTACCAGTGTAAATGCCTTCAAAAATCGGACCCAATATTTCTGGCAGGTGGACATGTGTTCATTCTAAATAGCAATTCCCTAAATATAAGTCTTTAATAGCACTGAACATTTAATATAACTGGAATTCTTATAACATTGTATTAAAGCTTTTAGGAGAGAAAGTTATTGTTTCCCAAGGGAAAATGATTCTTTCATATGCATTTTCTACACAGGCTTATAGCCTTTTTCCTGAAGTCCTTTGGTCATATCAAGTAATTTTTACTTAGGCTTTTCTCTTAGAAATCATTTTTGAATTGATGGGGTGCTCTGCATGCGTGTAGAACTGTTTCCATTAGATTGTTGCCTACTTGGCATGGCATCATTTTAAGGAGTTTTTACATATAGAACATATTTCATGGTCACGAAAATCCATCGGGAATTTACTAAAATCCATTCCAAATTTCCACTAACTTGGGAATGACTGAAGGAAACAGCCCGCAGTTCAGCATCTCCCTTCCAAATAAGAAGAATATTGTCAGTGTGCCCGCCCAGGGGTTTCCTGTACAAAGCAAGGTATAACAGGGATTCCCTTCACCCTGAAAAAACTGAATTGTAGTTTAGCCTCAGAGGGAGTAGTTGTACCAATGAGAAGATACAGTACATTGCAGTCAAACATTTTGATTTTGGCTGTAAGGATGCAATTAGACTATCACCCTATATTTGTGTATACTAAAGGCTATAATCAAATAGCCCAATATTCAAAGGGACATACGTTTTTAACAGGCGCTGCTAAGAGTCGATATCCCTTATCCATTGATTTTCAGCAGCACTATTTGGATACCTGTAAACACTCCAGTACTATCCAGATAATGCCTGGACAAAATTAGGGCAGAACAAAGGCATTCTGTCCATCCCTATACATAGGGTGATATTTAGCTGCAATCAACAAATAAGCAGTCAAACTAATCCACTAGCTATTTGCGCTTTACATGTGTGTAATCCATCATATACATGTGTGTAATCCATCATATGCAGGTGTAATTCATCATATACATGTGTATAATACAGCATATACATGTGTAATTCAGCATATACATGTGTAAATCGCACCTACGTGCAAAAGACCATTTTAGAAAGGGCACAATCTACACATGGATAGCCATATCACATCCAGGTGCATGTGGGAGTGTCAGGGGTGTGGTTCGGGCATGGCCTGACTGGGTTATCCTGATTTCATACAGGGTTTGCGAGTTTAAACCAGAAATCAGCCATGTCCAGATTTACGCCCGCCCTGCCCTCCGACACAAATAAGGATTTAAAAGATGTTTGTTTTGATCATTCCTTTATGGGAGGGATTGAAGATATCCCCCAGTGTTTATTTCACCCTGCAAGAACTTTGTCTTCTGATTAGTAACAGAATAAAGTTTAAAATAATATTCCTGAGATCTGATCCGAGCTCTTAAATTCTCTTCTGGTTCATTATATTCCCTCCTTACTCTGAGATCTGCCCAGGCCAATTTATTGATTGATCCCTTGTATAGGGTTGTCTGTCTTGCATTGCCTGTGTGGCCCCATCTCTCTGGAAGACTCTCCCTGATTACTTATGCTTGCAACACTCACTAATTACATTTAAGACTGGTCTCAAAAGCTGACACTTTCAGCTATCATTTGGGGCAGTTTAGCTTTCGGTCTATAGTTCTCCTCGTGGTAATCCACAGTCATGGCTTCTTCCCTTTATCCTCCTGCATCCCAGTGTTTTCAGTATATGGAAGTGCTGTTGTTGTTGTTAAGTGCCGTCGAGTCGGAGTCGACTCATGGTCACCCTCTGGATAGCTATCCTAAATTGTGTTCGGTCTTCAGTCAGGCGGCTCATTGTTGACAGACTGGTACACGTAGCTGCTGTTATTGTATCGATCCATCTCATTGCTGGCCTTCCTCTTTTGCGCTGACCTTCTATCTTGCCAAGCATGATGTCTTTCTCTAATGATCTCTCTCTTCGCATGATGTGTCCAAAGTATGAAAGTCGAAGTCTTGTAATCTGGGCTTCTAAGGAAAGCTTAGGTTTGATCTCCTCTAGTACCGACTGGTTTGTTCTTCGGGCAGTCCATGGTATACACAGTATTCGCCACCAGCACCATAATTCAAAGTCATCAATTTTCTTCCTGTCTTTTTCACTGTCCAGCTTTCACATCCATATTGATGTTATTGAAAATACCATGGTTTGAACAAGTCAAATCTTTGTATGGAGAGAGACATCTCTGCTCTTGAGAATCTTATCTAGGTCTTTCATAGCCATTCTGCCAAGAGCAATGCGTCATATGATTTCTCGACTGCTTGTTGCTTCTTTATTGATACTTGATCCAAGTAGGTTAAAGTTGTTCACGATTTCAATTTCTTCTCCTTCAATGATGAACCTGTTGATTATGCCAGTTGTCATGATCTTTGTCTTCTTTACATTAAGGTGCAGGCCCATTTTGAGACTATGGGGTATGTTTACTAAACTGTGGTAATGTTACAGACCACGCGTTAGGTAACGTTAATGCTCGTTAGGTAACATTAATGCGCGGTATGTAATGTTAACGCGCGTTAATGTTACCTAACGATCGTTAATGTTCCCGGCCGCGGTAAACAGTGCAGAGGGTGGAGAGAGGGCGGAGAGAAGGGGTCAATGGGCGGGGAGTTGGCAGGGAGAGGCTCCCTGCACACTAACGCGCTGAACTGAAGGGCTGAATCCTACCGCGAATGAAAACCTGTGCCCATGAGGGAAGGGTTAGGACAGCCGTTATAGTTGGTGATTTGATCATTAGGCATGTAGATAGCTGGGTGGCTGGTGGCCAGTAGTCTTTCTTTAACCAGACACTCGGTAAGATGCATGTTAACATCATGCAAATATTTATGCAAATAAGGCCCCGCAATGAGTCTGCGCACATGGCCCCACACCCCCTTTGGGCCGCCCCTGCATCCTTCTTCCCTCTTTATCTCATCTCCTCCCTCCTCTTCCTCATAAATTCCCCCTTCTCCCTTATCTAACTCTTTCCTCCCCTTCATATCCTACCTTTCATTTCCCCTTCTGCAAGCTTCCTCTCTTCATACCTTCCCCCCGTCCCCACCCTTCCTTTCCCTCACCTTCCCATCCCTCTGCTTCCTTCTTCACCCTCATGTTTTACTCCCCATTTCTTACCCTCTTACCATATTCTCCGCTTTTATTTATTTCCTGCATGGTCAGTGCTGCCGTGTCTACAGCCCTCTTCCATTTACTGTGAGACAGCGAATGCAGCAGCAGAGAGAAGAGGGGACCAGAGACGGGCAGTGCAGCCCAGCCCAGAATAGACGACTGCATGCCGCTGGCTCACCTGCCCCCCCCCCCCCCGACTCCTCCTATGAGCTGCGGGCATCTCACTACCTGCTACTGGCACCTCTGCCGCTGCTGAGTACACACTTCTTGGCTGGCCCCTAAAGTTACCACCTCACTTTGCATAATGATAGCATCATCTCTGACTTTTTATGAAAAAAATCAAAACAGTATTGGATTTTTGGGGGAGGAATCCAGTAAATTCCTGGGTATTAATTGAGTCCCATGTTCTCTTTATGAAAAGTGCTGAGGGAATTCTGGGTTTTAGAGACAACCTTTGTATAGAGTGGTGACTGCCGCTGTACACGAGGTGAAGCTGCCATTTGCGGCTTGCTTGAGAGCCTAGTGGAGAGGGGCACAGATGTTATACTAAGCATTATCCCAATAAGGTGAAAGATTGAAAAACATTTTCTGTTATATTATCTTCACTTACCCCTCCCAGGCTTGTTGATACAGCTGCCTTGTAAATGGAGACACTAGGGGGCAGTATTACATTAAAATACATTCCAGCATCTCATCAGGAACTTAAATTCACTGCTGCTGGCATTTGCTGTGAACAGGGTTTTGGGTTAGATTACTTTTAACCTTTTCTGTGCAATCTCTGGGCAATCAAATTTTATTTCAGGCTGTGGGAAAGTAGGTGAAGTGTCTTCATAGCAATGGAATTAATATTTTGGAAAGCTCACACCCCACTTTCTGTCCTCGCTTAGAGTAAAGGGATCGTCTTGCAATGATTACTTCTCAGTGCACAGGTGATTGCTGGAAATGGTTTAGACTCACCATATTAGGAAGAATATAAATTTACTTAAAGGAGCAATAAGAAGAGAACAGAGAAAAAGGGCATGGATTTCACACTAGCGTTCTTACATCAGACTGTGATTTTGTAACTTGCATAGCAGTATGGGGAAAGTGTTCACAGAAAGCCATTGAGAAGAATATCAATTTCTATCCCACTTTGGAAACAGTCCTAACCCATGCATTCTCCCCAGAAGGGGCTGCGCGCATGTTTCTGCCACGTGTGTCCAGACATAAAGAGATGTCGTATCAGGCTTTATTCGTTTGGGAACCTGACAGGTACCTGTGTCCTGGACTGACCACTGCTGGAAACAGGATACTGGGCATGAATAGACCTTTGGTCTGACCCAGTGTGGCATCTGTTATATTTTTATGTTCTTTCTGCATCTCTTTTTCTCCTTTTTAACTATCATATTTTTCAGAGGATTCAGTAAACAAATATTTTTGAACTATCATCACTAATTTGACAACCACCTTGTCCTCTCTTGATTTCAGAGGCTCTGTGTTCTCCTGGTTCTCGTCTTACCTTTCCAATCGCTCTTTCAGTGTTTGTTCTGGTGGCTCCTCCTCTACTCCCATTTCCCTCTCAGTTGATGTACCCCAGGGGTCTGTTCTAGGCCCTCTCCTCTTCTCTCTCTACACCCAATCCCTTGGTCCCCTCATCTCTTCCCATGGCTTTCAATATTATTTTTATGCTGATGACTCTCAAATCTATATATCTACACTTGATATTTCTCCTTCTCTCCAAGCTCGTATCTTTGCCTGCTTATCAGACATTGCTGCCTGGATGTCTCACCGCCGTCTGAAATTGAATATGACTAAAACTGAACTTCTTATCTTTCCCCCTAAACCCTCCTCCCCCTTCCTCCTTTCTCTTTCACTGTTGAAAATACTCTTCTTCTTCCTGTTACATCTGCACGCAACCTTGGAGTAATCTTTGACTCCTCCCTTTCCTTCTCCTCACATATTCAACAAATGGCTAAAATGTCTTGCTTCTTTCTCTACATATTAACTAAATTCGCCCTTTCCTCTCTGAAATTACTAAAACTCTCGCCCACTCCTTGGTCTCCTCCCGTCTTGACTATTGCTGGTCTCCCTCAATCTCATCTCTCTCCTCTTCAATCTGTTCAGAACGCTGCTGCACGGCTAATCTTCCACCAACCCTGTCACATTCATATTGCCCCTCTTCTAAAGTCACTTCACTGGCTCCTCTTCCCTTTCCGCATCCAATTCAAACTTCTCCTTCTAACATATAAATGCATTCACTCTTCTGCCACTCATTACCTTTCCTCTCTCCTCACACCCCTCCTCATGAACTCCGCTCCTCCTCTGGTTTTCTTCTCTCTGTGCCCTTTTCTTCCATTGCCAACTCGAGACTGGTCTTTTCACCTTGCTGCCCCTTATACCTGGAACAAACTCTACGTCAAATCTCTTCCCTTCCCCTCTTTATGTCCATGCTAAAAACTTATCTCTTTGTTGCCACTTTTGGATCCTAATCTCTTATTCTCCTTGTGTAATCTCTTATTCTCCTTGTGTAATCTCTTATTTTCCTTATTGAACCCCTTGTTTCTCTTGTTCTGTACTGTCTGTCTTGATTAGATTGTAAGCTCTATGAGCAGGGACTGTTTTTATATGTGTTTGTACAGCGCTGCATATGCCTTGTAGCGCTTTATAAATGATTAATAGCAGTCTGCTATTGAGCATGCGCTGGCGTTTTTGATCAGTTGACAGAATGATCTTGGTGCAGTTGGTTGAGCGTTGAAGCAGGGCGAGTAATAGTTGGCCGCCCGAAACGTAGTGCTGTGTCTGCTAATTTTCGCTATTTTTTGTGAACTGGACTGCAATGACATTTTTTCAGCTACTTTGAGCTGTTTTGAGGGAGCACTTTGGAGAAGTCTGTTCAAGCTTTGCTGTGAATCGACAGTAGGTTACGAGAGGATTCAGATAAGTTGAACTCTGTTTTCCTTTCTTCTCGCAGTATCTTTAGCTTGGGCTTCCCAATTACCTTAAGAATTTTTATTGAATTATTACACAATTGTTTTTATTGGTGACACTTTGTTGTGGTGTTTCACCTAACTTATCATTAGCTCCGTGGTGAGCTCAATAAAAATTTGAGCAAAATGGAAGGTTAGCTTCAAGAGGCGATTACAAAACCTCAAGGCTATACTTCTGACATTATTATATACACATCAGCTTTTAAATATCTTTTTTCACACTTCTCTACTTTTTGTTTTGGTGATTCACAGAATTTCTAGCACAACTTGGAATGAGTCTCTAGAACAGGAGTCGATAGAGTCACAATGCAAAAAATTCCAGGAAGGGTTTTGCACAGAGCTCCAGACCAGACCAACTTTGGATCAGTCAGGAAACAGGAATGAAGATCATCACTAATATAAGACACAATTAAGAGTAGGCTGGTTAGAGCTAGCCCCCATGGAGATGTGCTAGCTATTTCTGCAAGATGCTTGCCTTCCAACTCAGTGGTTACTGATTTGAGGCTAGTCTGCCTGTGAGGACACTGGGGGGGGGAGGAGGGGGGACCAAGAATTTCAGATTTTTTAATGTTATGATTGGATTAAAAATTATATGAAGCAACCTAGGAAATGTTGCTAATATTTCCCATGTTTCAAATGAATGCATGTCTCTAGTTATTTCCCATAAGCCCCTGGTCAGTAGCATTCATAGCCCACATAAAGCCCACTGACCCGCTTTAAGTCGCAGTATATATCCCATAGCAGTGCAGTTACTAGTACCAACTTGCAATTAGATTCATACTTAGTGAAGTGTTCCAGCAGCTACAGAGAGAGAGTTACCATCATAAGAGTCTCTTTTCTACCAAACTTGTGCATCTCACTGACCTAGTTAATGCCAGTGTGGTCTCCATGCTAAGTGGCTACAACGCAGATAAAATACTAAGAGAGAGGAAAGGAGATAACTGGCCCCACCAAACAGGGCCAGTATAAGGATATGAGATGCCCTAGGTGAACCTCATCTCTTGTGCCTCTCTGCTCCAGCCCCCGCTGCCACCCCTCCCTGGAACATGCAGCGGTGGCGATGCTTTTCTAAAGGCACCGAAGTGCTGGAGTTACCTTCAGCTCCAGCACAACACTGCTACTATGCTTCAGCCCGCCTTTCATTCCACTTCCCATCTGCATGGTGAGGAAACTGGATGGGTGATAGGCACCGTGCTTGTTTGCCTTTCACGGCCTTGTGTTGGGTGGGTTCAAGATCTGTTTTTCTAAAGTGCTCAACCAGAGCTCTGTGATCCTCAGTCTTGAAGGACTAGAAAAGGGGACTGCTACTTCTGGAGAGAGATCTGCAATTGTGAGTATATACTTCTGGGAATTTTCTGAAAGGATTTCTTTGTATTTATTTATTTATTTACATTCTCTTATATACCGCGCTATTCTGCATCAGTGCAGTTTACATTGAACAAACTGAAATTACATTCAACAGGGCATTATAACTTGGAGATAACTATTTTACAGGGAACATGGGCTATGGAGGGTTAAGTGGCTTACCCAAGACTACAAGGAGCACCTGTGGGACTAGAAACCCCAGTCCTTCCAGCCCAAGGTTGCTGCCCTCTAGTGGGATTTGAACCCCCAACCTTCCGGCCTGAAGTACCTTGCCCCAACCACTAGGCCACTCCTCCACTCCGATTAAAGCTAATTAATCTGTGAACCCAGTGTTTTTTGTTAAATCAGTCAGGGCCTAGTAGCAGCAGTTTAAGTTTAAATTTAAAACACAGAAGAGAACTTTCTGGTTACCTTTCATACCCAGCAGAGAGCTTGTAGTTTAAATTTAATAGTCACGCAGGGCCTAGTATCAGCAAAGTACTTTTAGTTTACATTTAAAACACAGAAGAGAGCTTTCTGGTTACATTTGGAACCTAGCAGAGAGCTTATAGTTTAAATTTAATAGTCACTCAGGGCCTAGTATCACCAAAGTACTTTTAGTTTACATTTAAAGCACAGAAGAGAGCTTTCTGGTTAAATTTGGAACCTAGCAGAGAGCTTGTAGTTTAAATTTCATAATAAGTCAGAGCCTAGCAGCAGCAAAGAGCTGCAATTTAAATCAAATCAGAATATAACAGCATAAAAGGCAAAACAGGATCAGTACTCTTTGAGCAACAAATAAAGTCTTCTAGAGACCTTTACAAAGAGACCTTCTACCTAGGGGGCAAGAGACCTGTGAAACATTTTCAATAGGTGTTAACACCAGGTGGCAGGTCAAAAGGCCATTTTGAAAGACTCCTTCTATCCAAGCAAGGACTGTTAATTACCCAGGAAGTTGGTCACAGCTTACCTCAGCAGCACAGAACAGGGTACTGTGTAGCAGCCCTCTTTTAATAAGTGTTATTTCCCTCCCTCCCTCCCCAACACTCACCCACCCCTGGGATATTTGTAGCTTTATAGGTACTTACAAATCTTAAAGGAAAGGAGGTGCTCTCAGGTGAAGCTCGTTATCCAAATCAGTCATACACTAAGGACCTGAGATTAATTAAGCTTCTGGTGAACAAGGTATATTAAACGTATTAGGTACAGTTTTATTAGTATAAATATCCATAGCAACCCTTAGTAAGTAAAGAACTTAAAGATCTATACACAAGCTTAAAATTAAGATGCAGACAGCAGTCCAGCAGCGTGATGGGGGCTTTCCAGTCTTTTGCATTGAGTGTCACATGTATGATTTTCTCCCAGTTGGTGAGAGGTCTTACGTGTGCACTAGGTGCTAGGAGCTATTTGCTCTCAGGGAACGAGTCCGTTCTCTAGAGGCTAGAATAGCAGACTTGGAAAACATAAGAAAGAAAAAGAGGTACATAGACGAGACCTACAGGGATATAGTTCTGAAGTCCCACCTCCAGTCTGGCAGCATCCCTGTTGCCATGGAGGAGAGAGGTCACGTGACAGGAGAGCATCACCCTGGTGTGGCAGGAAGTGATCCTGTAGCTAGGACTTGTTCTCCAGGTGATGTAAAACCCTCTCGCACCGAGGAAGTTTCTCCAGGGCCATGTGGAGTGGAGGAGTGGCCTAGTGGTTGGGGCAAGGTACTGCAGGCCGGAAGGTCGGGGGTTCAAATCCCACTAGAGGACAGCAACCTTGGGCTGGAAGGACTGGGGTTTCTAGTCCCTCAGGTGCTCCTTGTGGTCTTGGGCAAGCCACTTAACCCTCCATAGCCCATGTTCCCTGTAAAATAGTTATCTCCAAGTTATAATGCCTGTTCAATGTAATTTCAGTTTCTTCAATGTAAACCGCACTGATGCAGAATAGCGCGGTATATAAGAGAATTTAAATAAATAAATAAATAAATGTGCCCATGAGGGAAGGGTTAGGACAGCCGTTATAGTTGGTGATTCGATCATTAGGCATGTAGATAGCTGGGTGGCTGGTGGATGTGAGGATCGCCTGGTAACATGCCTGCCTAGTGCAAAGGTGGTGGACCTCACACGCCACCTAGATAGTGCTGGGGAGGAGTCTGCTGTCTTGGTACACGTCGGTACCAATGACATAGGAAAATGTGGTAGGGAGGTTCTGGAGGCTAAATTTAGGCTTTTAGGTAGGAAGTTGAAATTCAGAACTTCCAGGGTAGCGTTCTCCGAAATGCTTACTGTTCCACACGCAGGACCCAAAAGGCAGGCAGAGCTCCGGAGTCTCAATGCATGGATGAGACAATGGTGCAGAGATGAGGGTTTTGTTAGGAACTGGGGAACATTCTGGGGAAAGGAGGGGCTCTTTCCGAAGGGATGGGCTTCACCTTAACCGGGATGGAACCAGGCTGCTGGCATTGACCTTTAAAAAGGAGATAGAGCAGCTTTTAAACTAGATAATAGGGGAAAGCCGACAGTCGCCCACGAGCACATTGTTCGGAAGAATATATCCTTGAAGGATACTACCAAAAGCAGAGAGGTTCCAAAAAAGAGTAAAGTATGTTTATGTTTATGTTTATTTATTTGATATACCGCCCTACTTTAACAATCAGAGCGGTTCACAATTTACAATAACTTAGAAAGTGGACACAAGGCCTGAAAGTGAAAAGAAGTTACAATCAATAATAGGACAGAGGTAGTAAATAGGCATACAAGACAGAAATCATAATAACAATTATAGTGTGGAGGTGGGCCAAACAAAAAGGGAGGGAAGGTCAAAGGCTAGGGAAAAAGGTGGGTTTTTAGGTTCTTTTTGAAGGTGATGTGATGGGGTTCCAACCTGAGGGAAGTGGGTAGTGAGTTCCAGAGTGCTGGGCCAATGAAAAAGAACGCGGATGAGCGGGTGGACTGGAGGTGGGCGAGAGAGGGGAAGGGAGATGAAGGCGGTTCAGATGGAATGAGTGGGGGGGGGGGTATGTCTGGGGGGGTGAAGTGTGATAAGATCTGCTAGGTATTGAGGGGTGCTAGTGTGGAGGGCTCTATGAACCAGAGTTAATAGTTTGAACTGAGAGCAGAAGGAGATGGGCAGCCAGTGGAGGCGCAGAAGGAGAGGTGTTACATGATCACGATGGGAAGAGTGTGTGATAAGACGGGCAGCAGTATTCTGAATTCGTTATAGTCTACCTAGTTGTGATTTTGTAATGCCAATGAGAACAGAGTTAGAGAAATCGACACGGGACATAACAAGTGACAGTAGAAGAGTAGTGAGAGCAGGTGGTGTGAGAAATGGGCGAATTGCACGAATTTGGCGAAGGAAAAAAAGGAAGTTTTGGTGATATGTGAAATGTGGGCCTGGAAGGAGAGATCAGAATTGAAAAGAACACCCAGATAGCAGAAGCAGGAAACTATGGGTACGGAGGATCCTGAGAAAGAGGGGGCCAGCGGTGGGGAAGGACTGCCATGGGTAAACCAGATTGCAACTGTTTTAGTTACGTTAAGATGGACAATTAGAAGTGAGCCAGTCAGTGATGTCGGCAAGACAAGAGTTGAGAATAGAGAGATCAGGGTGAAGTGGGGAAGTGTGGTGAAGAAGTACTAGATCGTCTGCATAATAGAAGGCAGAGATCCCAGATTGCTGTATCAGTAGAGCAAGTGGAGCTAGAAAGAGATTAAAGAGAAGGGGTGCCAGGACAAAACCCTGGGGGACCCCACAGGGCCGTGGGAAGGGGTCAGAGGGTGGAATGGAGAAAGATGAGGAAAGAACCGCACAGGACCAAGCGGAGAGGAAGGACTGAAACCATCGGAAGACTGTACTGCAGAGGCCGGCCTCACGCAGATGAAGGAGAAGAAGAGAGTGATCAACTAGGTCAAAAGCAGCAGATGAGTCCAAAGATACTGCCACCGAAAAGTCACCACGGTCGTGAGCTGCGTGCAGGGAGTTAGTGAAGGCAAGGAGAACAGTCTCAACGCTGTGACCGTGTCAGAACCCTGACTGACGGGGGTGAAGAAAGTTGGTGGAATCGAGATGGTGAGACAGCTGTGCAAAGATGGCTTTTTCAAGAAGCTTGGATAGAAAGGGTAGGTTAGAGATGGGGCGGTAGTGAGCTGGAACCAGGGGGTCAAGTGAGGGTTTCTTGATGATGGGGCGAATGAGGGCATGCTTCCAAGAGCGAGGAAAAGTACCTGTGGAAAGACTGGTGTTAATCATGGTGAGGATGGAGGGGATGAGTGCAAGGAGGCAGGGATAGAGTCAAGGGGGCAGAATGTCTTATTGGAAGAGGCAATCAGTTGGAGAAGTTCAGTTGTGGTGAGTAGAGAGAATGAGGCCCATGTGTGTGAGAGATGGGAGATGGGAGGGGGAGATGAAGTGGGAGGAGGGGACGAGATAGGAGGAGGACAATAGGGTAGCAAAGCCCTGAGGGATGAGATCTTGTTACTGAAGAATGATGCAAGGAGTGGTGGGGGAGGGGTCAGCTGAACAGGGGTAACAGCAGAGTTGGGGCAAAGAGATTTGAGAGTGGAGTAGAGGTGGCGGGTCTGGTTAGGAGCAGAAGAGATGGCATTAGAGAAGAATGTCTGTTTGGCGAGGTGGACTTGGGAGCAATAGTATAAGTGATGTGTTTTGAAAGAGGAGAGAGTATCTGGAGAGGGAGCCTCTATGTTAGAGAGGGCATTGAGTCAGAAAGGATTAAAGTTTTTCAGGAAACAAAATATGCTGTAGAATCTCTATGGATTGAAATTCCATGTAAAAAGGGGAAGGCGATGGCAGTGGGGGTGTACTATCGACCGCCTGGCCAGAATGAACAAATGGATGATGAAATGCTCAAAGAAATCAAGGAAGCTAACAAAGGTTACAGCGCAGTATTAATAATGGGTGATTTAAATTACCCCAGTATTGACTGGGTCAGTGTCATGGCAGGACACGCTAGGGAGATAAAGTTCCTAGATGAAATAAATGACTGCTTCTTGGAGCAGCTTGTTCATGAACCGACCAGAGGGGAAGCCGCATTAGACCTAGTCCTTAGTGGAACACCAGATCTAGTGCAAGAGATAAGGGTGTTGGGGCCACTTGGTATTAGTGATCATAGCATGATCGTGTTTGATTTAATTAGTGGAGGAGGGATATTAAGGAAATCCACAGTACTACCTTTTAACTTTCGAAAGGGAGACTATGATAAAATGAGGAAAATAGTTAAGAAAAAACTAAAAGGAGCAGTTGCAAAAGTTAAAGACGTACATCAAGCTTGGGTGTTGTTGAGAAATACTATCTTGGAAGCCCAGACCAGCTGTATTCCACGCTTTAAGAAAAGTGGAAGGAAGTCCAAAAAACTGCCAGCATGGTTTAAAGGTGAGGTCAGAGAGGCTGTTGTTGCCAAAAAAGCATCTTTCAGGAAATGGAAAAAAGAGCCAAACGACGAAACCTGGAAAAGGCACAAGCACTGGCAAGTCAAATGCAAGGCATTGATAAGGCAGGCAAAGGGAGAATTTGAGAAGACGTTTGCTGCAGAAGCAAAAACGTGAAATAAAGACTTTTTCAAGTACATTCGTAGCAAAAAACCTGTGAGAGAGTCAGTTGGTCCATTAGATGATAGAGGGGTTAAAGGGGCACTAAGAGGCGACAAGGTGATAGCGGAGAGACTGAATGAATTCTTTGCTTTGGTCTTTACTGAGGGAGATGTAGGGATGTTACCCATGACTGAAGTGGTATTTAAAGGTGCGGAAGAATTGAAGGAAATATCGATACATCGGGAAGATGTATTACAACTATTAGATAACCTGAAGAGTAGCAAATCACCTGGGCCAGATGGTATACATCCAAGGGTGTTGAAAGAACTGAAATATGAGATTGCAGACATGCTATTAGAAATCTGTGAATTTTCATTAAAATCATCTGTAATATCTGAAGATTGGAGGATTGCCAATGTAACGCCAATTTTTAAAAAGGGTTCCAGGGTTGATCCGGGAAACTACAGACCGGTGAGCCTGACATCAGTACCGTGAAAAATGGTATAAACCATCATAAAGAACAAAATTACTCAGCATGTAGATAGTCATGGCCTAATGGGAGACAGCCAACATGGCTTTAGACAAGGAAGAACTTGTCTTACTAATCTGTTATGTTTTTTTGAAGGTGTGAATAAACAGGTGGACAAAGGTGAGTCGGTTGATATAGTGTATTTTGGACTTTCAGAAAGCCTTTGACAAGGTCCCTCATCAGAGACTTTTGGCAAAACTAAAGAGTCATGGGATAGGAGGCAGTGTACTATTGTGGATCAGGAACTGGTTAAAAGATAGAAAGCAGAGGGTAGGGCTAAATGGCCAATTTTCCTAATGGAGAAATGTGAATAGTGGTGTACCCCAGGGATCTGTGCTGGGTCCGCTGCTTTTTGACATATTCATAAATGACCTGGAAAGTGGAATAACGAGTGAGGTTATCAAATTTGCAGATGACACAAAACTATTTAAAGTTGTTAAAACCCAAGAGGATTGTGGAAAATTGCAAGAGGATCTTGATAAATTGGAAGACTGGGCATCAAAATGGCAGATGAAATTTAATGTAGACAAGTGCAAAATTATGCACCTAGGGAAGAACAACCCAAACTATGGTTACACGCTGCAAGGTTCCACATTAGGAACCACCACCCAGGAAAAAGATTTAAGCATCATTGTGGATAACATGTTAAAACTCTCAGCCCAGTGTGCAGCGGTGACCAAGAGAGCAAATAGAATGCTAGGTATCATAAGGAAAGGAATGGAAAATAAAACAAAAGATATTATAATGCCTCTATATCGTTCCATGGTGAGACCGCACCTTGAATATTGTGTGCAATTCTGGTCGCCGTATCTTAAAAAGGATATAGCGTTATTAGAAAAGGTTCAGAGAAGAGCCACCAAAATGGTAAAGGGGATGGAAGGATACTCCTATGAAGAAAGGCTAAAAAGGTTAGGGCTCTTTAACCTGGAGAAGAGACGGCTGAGGGGAGATATGATAGAAGTCTATAAATTAATGAACGGAGTGGAACGGGTAAACGTAGATCGATTGTTTACCTTATCAGAATATAGAAAGACTAGGGGGACATGCAATGAAGCTACAGGGTAAGCTATTTAAGACTAATAAAAGAAAATATTTTTTCACTCAACGTGTAATCAAACTCTGGAATTTGTTACCGGAGGATGTAGTAAAGGCTGTTAGTGTAGCTGGCTTTAAAAAAGGTTTGGACAAGTTCCTGGAGGAAAGGTCCATAAACCATTGTAAAGAAGGGACCCAGGATATCAATGCTTGAACCAATACAAGCATTGTGGAACCTGTGTCTTTTGGGGAAACTGCTAGGTATGTATGACCTAGATTGGCCACTGTTGGAAACAGGATACTGGGCTTGATGGACCTTGGTCTGACCCAGTATGGCATATCTTATGTTCGTATGTGTAAGCTGCATAGAGAAATGATATCAGACAATTATTGGCATAGTGGCTTGTCAAACCCTAGTGAGAGTGGGGTTCAGACAAGTGAGGCTATCAGATGTATTTTTATGCATTCAGTATGTGTGTTTGATATACAGCCTCTAAAATGCTTGTATGCAAATGCCAGAAGTCTAAAAAATAATATGGGAGAATATATAGCACTAAATGAGAGGTTAGATATGATTGCAATCTCAGAGACATGGTGGAAGAAGGACAGCCAGTGGGGCACTGTGATACCTGGGTACAAACTATATCATAATGATAGAAAAGATCAAATTGATGGAGGGATTGCACTTTATGTTTTAGGGGGCATTGAGTCACAAAGGATTAAAGTTTTGCAGAAAACAAAATTCACAGTAGAATCTCTATGGATTCAAATTCCATGTAAAAAGGGGAAGGGGAAGGGGAAGGCAATGGCAGTGTGGGTGTACTATCAACTGCCTGGCCAGAATGAACAAATCGATGAGGAAATGCTCAAAGAAATCAGGGAAGCTAACAAATTTTACAGTACAGTAATAATAATGGGTGATTTCAATTATTGGGTCAGTGTCACGGCAGGACATGCTAGGGAGATAGTTTCTTGATGAAATAAATGACTGCATCTTAGAGCAGCTGGTTCATGAACCGACCAGAGGGGAAGCCATATTGGATCTAGTCCTTAGTGGGACACAAGATCTGGTGCAAGAGATAAAGGTGTGGGGCCACTTTGCAACAGTGATCAAAGCTTGATCGCGTTTGATATAATAAATGGAAGAAGGATGGTAAGGAAATCCACAGTACTACCTACTTTTCAACGTTCAACAGGGAGACTATGATAAAATGAGGAAAATAAGAAAAAACTAAAAGGAGCAATTGTAAAGGCTAAAGATTTACATCAAGCTTGGGTGTTATTTAAAAATACTATCTTGGAAGCCCAGACCAGCTGTATTCCACGCTTTAAGAAACGTGGATGGAAGTCCAAAAAACAGCATGGTTTAAAGATGAGCTCAGAGAGGCTGTTGTTGCCAAAATACCATCTTTCAGGAAATGGAAAAGAGGAGCACAACTGGAAACATCAAAAGCTAGACAAGTTAGATGCAAGTCATTGATAAGGCAAGCAAAGAGAGAATTTTAGAAGAAGCTTGCTGTGGAAGCAAAAACGGGTAATAAAGACTTTTTCAAGTACATTTGTAGCAAAAAACCTGTAAGAGAGTCCGTTGATAGAGGGGTAAAAGAAGCAATAAGAGGGGCAAGGCCATGTGGTCTTTTTCTGTCATCATATTTCTATGTTTCTATAAGGGGACTGTTGTAGTTGTTATGGAAGGACAGACTAGATAGGCCATGTGGTCTTTTTCTGTCATCATATTTCTATGGATGGAGAGACTGAATGAATTCTGTGCTTTAGTCTTTACCGAGAAAGATGTAGGGATGTTACCCATGACTGACATGTTATTTAAAGGTGATGCCACAGAAGAATTGAAAGAAATATCGATATACCGGGAAGATGTATTACAACTATTTGATAAACTGAAGAATAGCAAATTACCTGGACCAGATGGTATACATCCAAGAGTATTGAAAGAACTGAAATATGAGATTACAGACTTACTATTAGTAATCTGTGAACTATCATTAAAATCATCTGTAATACCTGAAGATTGGAGGATAGTCAATGTAACGTCAATTTTTAATAAGGGTTCCAGGGGTGATCCGGGAAACTACAGACTGGTGAAACCACTATAAAGAACAAAATTACTCAGCATGTAGATAGTCATGGCTTAATGGGAGACAGCCAACATGGCTTTAGCCAAGGAAGGTTTTTTTGAAGGTGTGAATAAACAGGTAGATAAAGGTGAGTCGGTTGATATAGTGTATCTGGATTTTAAGAAAGCCTTTGACAGGGTCCCTCATGAGAGACTTTTGGCGAAATTAAAAAGTCATGGGATAGGAGGCAGTATACTATTGTGGATCAGGAACTGGCTGAAAGGTAGAAAGCTGAGGGTAGGACTAAATGGCCAATTTTCCCAATGGAGAAAGATGAATAGTGGAGTACCCCAGGGATCTGTGCTGGGTCCACTGTTTTTTAACATATTCATAAATGAGCTGGAAATGGGAATAATGAGTGCGGTAATCAAATTTGCAGATGACACAAAATTATTCAAAGTTGTCAAAACCCAAGAGGATTGTGAAAAATTGCAAGAGGACCTTGATAAACTGGAAGACTGGGAATCCAAATGGCAGATGAAATTTAATGTGGACAAGTGCAAAGTTATGCACCTAGGAAAGAACAACCCAAACTATGGTTACACGATGCAAGGTTCCAGATTAGGAACCACCACCCAGGAAAATGATTTAGGTGTTATCGTGGATAACATGTTGAAACCCTTCGCCCAGTGTGCAGCGGCAGCCAAGAGAGCAAATAGAATGCTAGGTATGATAAGGAAAGGAATGGAAAATAAAACAAAGGATATTATAATGCCTCTGTATCGTTCCATGCAGGGGCAGCCCAAGGGAGGTGTGGGGCCATGTGCGGAGATTAATTGCGGGGCCTCATTTGCATAGGGAGCCTCATTTGCATAAATATTTGCATAATGTTAACAAGCATTTTTAGTAAACATACTTCTTAATGAGTGTCTGAATAAAGAAAGACAAACAGATTTCTACGTTACTATATTCCAGTGCCAACTGCCAGGCCCATTAGGAAGTACTATAAACACTGACCATTTAGAACCCATAGCAAATCCACCATATCATAACAGCTCTGCCAGGACTCACAAAGCACCAAATCCTACCTATCAAAAGGCAATACTGCAGATATTAAACCAATACATCTCAGAGAATACCAATACATCTCCTACTGGGGAAAGAGAACAAGTGACATGGTTAAATAGAAACTACATGAAAAGAATACCTCAGCTTGGTTAAAATGCAGAACATAGACCATGACCACACAAAGAACAAGGGATCACAATTTAGAAACAGGAAGACAATAATTAAACTGGGAACCCCAAAAGCCAAACTTGGGATGTACAACAACACTGGAGAAATAAAACTATAAATTAATTTCCTCTTGTACTAAACAACTTGATGTGTTGGGTGTCAGCGAACTGAAATGGACTGGCATCGGGCACTATGCTGGAAATGAAAGACAAAGAAGAAATGGTGTTGCATTTATAATAAAGAAGAAACTTGCAAGAACTGTAATGAAATACAGTGCAGTCAGCGAACGCTTAATCTCTATTCGTCTACGAGGAATGCCTATCAACACAGCTATAATTCAAGTATATGCCCCAACAACAGCTGCAGAAGAGAATGAAATTGAAGAGTTCTATGAACAAGTACAAGCTGAAATTGACAGAACATGCAAACAGGATATCCTGATAGTCATGGGTGATTGGAACGCAAAGGTTGGCAACAAAGAAGAAGACAAAATAGTTGGAAAATATGGACTTGGCAACAGAAATGAAGCTGGAGAAAGACTGATAGAATTCTGCAAGACCAACGATCTATTCATCTCGAACACCTTCTTCCAGCAACACAAGTGGCGACTGTACACATGGACTTCGCCCAATGGATTGTATAAAAATCAAATTGACTACATCTGTGGAAGTCAACGATGGAAAAGCGCTATAACATCAACAAAGACAAAACCTGGAGCTGACTGTGGTACAGATCATCAACTACTAGTATGCAAACTCAAGCTAAAGCTGAAAAAGAGCAAACCACTCATGAATGCAACAAAATATGACCTTGAGAATATACCACTGGAATTTAAAGACTGCCTGCAAAATCGATTTGCTGCTTTAGATACAAATGATAGAGTTCCAGAAGAGTTATGGAATGACATCAAGAAGGTTGTGTTGGAAGAAAGCGAGAAGTCTCTACAAAAGGTAAAAAAGAAAAAACGGCCAAAATAGATGACGGAAGAAACTCTGAAAATTGCCCAGAAACGCAGAGAAGCTAAAGCCAGAGGAGAAAGAAAGACAATCACAGAACTCAACAGAGATTTCCAACGTGCAGCAAGACAGGACAAGGAAAAGTACTACAATGACGCATGCAAGGAAATAGAAGCAGAAACTATTAGAGGAAGAACAAGATCAGCTTTCCTAAAGCTACGAGAGTTAAAGAAAAAGTTCCAGCCTCGAATTTGAATGTTACAAGATGCTCAAGGTTCTATGTTGAATGATGCTGAGAAGATCAAGAAAAGATGGAAGGAATATACAGAGTTTTTATATGATAAAGATCAAGTGGACCAACAGCCGTTTCAACTTGTACCTTATGATCTGGAACCATTGGTGATGAAAGAAGAAGTTGAAGCAGCATTGAAAGCCTTATCAAAGAACAAAGCACCAGGCATTGATTGCATTCCCATAGAAGTATTACAGGAATCTGATGCAGCTGTTACCATACCTACAAGGCTCTGCCAAGAAATATGGAAGACAGCATCATGGCCAACTGACTGGAAAAGATCTGTGTTTATACCAATACTAAAGAAAGGTGATCCAACTGACTGTGGAAATTATCGCACAATCGCTCTGATCCCACAGGCCAGCAAGATTCTACTGAAGATTATTCAAAAGAGACTACAATCATACCTGGAACAAGAACTACCTGAAGTGCAAGCAGGGTTCAGAAAAGGGCGAGGAACGAGAGAGATCATTGCGGATGTGAGATGGATCCTTGAAAAGACTAAAGAATACCATAAGGATATCTATTTGTGCTTTATCGACTATAGCAAAGCTTTTGACTGTGTAAATCATGAGAAACTCTGGGCCACATTAAGAAGCATGGGTATACCAGAACACCTGATTGTTCTCTTGCACAATCTGTACATTGATCAAGAAGCAACAGTTCGAACAGAACAAGGAGAAACAGAATGGTTTAAAATAAGCAAAGGTGTAAGACAAGGCTGCATACTTTCCCCCTACCTGTTTAATTTATATGCAGAACAAATCATCAGAGAAGCAGGATTGTATGAAGACAACAGAGGTGTGAAGATTGGTGGAAGACTCATCAACAACCTTCGCTATGCTGATGATACCACATTACTGGCGGAAAGTGAAGATGATCTGAAACATTTGCTTCTCACAATCAAAGAACATAGTCTCAAAATGGGCCTGCACCTTAATGTAAAGAAGACAAAGATCATGACAACTGGCATAATCAACAGGTTCATCGTTGAAGGAGAAGAAATTGAAATCGTGTATAACTTTAACCTACTTGGATCAACTGTCAATAAAGAAGCAACAAGCAGTCAAGAAATCAGACGACGCATTGCTCTTGGCAGAATGGCTATGAAAGACCTAGATAAGATTCTCAAGAGCAGAGATGTCTCTCTCCATACAAAGATTCGACTTGTTCAAGCCATGGTATTTTCAATAACATCATATGGATGTGAAAGCTGGACAGTGAAAAAGATAGACAGGAAGAAAATTGATGCCTTTGAATTATGGTGCTGGCGGCGAATACTGTGTATACCATGGACTGCCCGAAGAACAAACCAGTCTGTACTAGAGGATATCAAACCTAAGCTTTCTTTAGAAGCTCAGATGACAAGACTTCGACTTTCATACTTTGGACACATCATGCGGAGAGAGAGATCATTAGAGAAAGACATCATGCTTGGCAAGATAGAAGGTCAACGCAAAAGAGGAAGGCCAGCAACGAGATGGAGCGATACAATAACAGCAGCTACGGGTACCAGTCTGTCAACAATAAGCCGCCTGACTGAAGACCGAACACAATTTAGGATAGCTATCCAGAGGGTCGCCATGAGTCGACTCCGACTCGACGGCACTTAACAACAACAACACTAAACAAAATACAAAAGACGTTAACAATGCACATTTCCCAAAGCTGATATATTCCAGTTAATAAGTTCAAAATAAAAAAGTATGTTTCTACCTTTTGTTGTTTATGCATTTTCTTTTCAGTTGTAATTGCTCCAGTCACTTTCTTCTGGTTTCTTTGTGTCTTCTGCGAGCTATCCATTTTCCTTTCTTCTCTTTTAGATTTTTTTTCCAAATTCTTTCTCTATATCTGCTTTAACATACTGATCTTTTCCCTTTTGCTCTTTCCCCCATTTCTTTCCTTATTCCTTTATCATCCACTCAAATTTCACCCATTCTCAATCTCCACTTACTCTTCCAATACCCGGCCCATCGTAGACTTTTCTTCCCTCCCACACAAAATATCTTTTCCCCTCTCCATTCTCATTCCCCATCCCTGTCTAGTTCTCCCCCAAAATCAGCTCCCTTTATAGTTCTAGACCCACCCAGCATCTGCCCCCTTCTTATCCAAGTCTCCCAAGCTTCCACATCAGCCCATTTCCAGTCCTAGCTCCCCATATGCTCTTTTACAGTTCCATTCCAGTCCCTCATCAGTCCATTTCCACTCCAAGCTCCCCCATCGGCCCATTTCCAGCCCTATTCCAACTCACATCAGCCCATGTCCACTCCTATTCCAGCCCCCATCAACCCATTTCCAGTCCTATTCCAGCCCATCACCCATTTGCAGTCCACGTTCCCCCCCATCAGCCCATTTCTAGTCATATTCCAGCTCCTCATCAGCCCATTTCCAGTACTAGCTCCCCATATGCTCTTTTCCAGTTCCATTCCAGTCCCCCATCAGCCCATTTCCACTCCAAGCTCCCCCATCAGCCAATTTCCAATCCTAGCCCCCTCGTCAGCCCACTTTGTCCTATTCCAGCCCCATCAGCCCATTTCCAGTCCTAATCCAGCTCTTCATCAGCCCTTTTCCAGTCTGTTCCCCCCCCCCTCCACCATCACAGCCCATTTCGTCTGTTCCCCCCCCCTCACCATCACAGCCCATTTGCAGTCCGTTCCCCCATCACAGCCCAACTGCAGTCCATTTCCCCCCCCCCCACCATCACAGCCCATTTCCAATCTATTTCCCCCCCCCACCATCACAGCCCATTTGTAGTCCTTTCCCCCCACCATCATAGCCCACTTGCAGTCCTTCCCCCCATCACAGCCCAATTGCAGTCCGTTTCCCCCATCCCCACCATCATAGCCCATTTCAAGTCTGTTCCCCCCCCATCACAGCCTATTTCCAGTCCTTTTCCCCCCCATCACAGCCCATTTGCAGTCCTATACCCCCCACCAGCACATCCCACTTGCAGTCCTTCCCCCATCACAGCCCAATTGCAGTCCCTTTCCCCCCTCCCCACCATCACAGCCAATTTTCAGTCTGTTCCCCCCATCACAGCCCATTGCCAGTCTATTTCCCCCTCCCACCATCACAACCCACTTATAGTCCATTCCCCCCACCATCACAGCCCATTTCCAGTCTGTTTCCCCCATCACAGCCCTTTTGCAGTCCTATCCCCCCCCCCACCATCACAGCCCACTTGCAGTCCTTCCCCCCCCCCTCAGAGCCCAATTGCAGTCCGTTTCGCCCCCCACCATCACAGCCCATTTCCAGTCGGTTCCCCCCACCAGCAGAGCCCATCCAATCCTAGCCACCCCCTCCCCTCCGAAGAGCCCCATGTCGTCTAAGGGGCTGCAGAGGGAACTGGGGAAGCCTGCATGAGGCCCCGGCTCCCTCTGCACAGCCTGCCAGTGTGAAGAACCTTTACCTTCACGCTGGCGGCTGTTTCAAAGCCTTTAACCTTTCCCGGAATGCCTTTAACCTTTCCCAGCATTCGCGGCTTCATTGAAACAGCCGCCAGTGTGAAGGAAAAGGCTCTTCACACTGGTGGGCTGTGCAGAGGGAGCCAGGGCCTTGTGCAGGCTTTCACGGCTCCCTCTGCACCCGTCCATTGAGGGAGAATGTGGTTCGCGCGGGGCCCTGTGTGAACAACATTCTCGCTAAATGGACGGGCCAGCCCTGGTTCCATGGTGCGACCGCACCTTGAATATTGTGTGCAATTCTGTTCACTGTATCTTAAAAAGGATATAGCATTATCAGAAAAGATACAGAGAAGAACCACAAAAATGGTAAAGGGGATGGAAGGATACCCTTATGGCTAAAAAGTTTAGGGCTCTTCATCCTGGAAAAGAGACGGCTGAGGGGAGATATGATAGAGGTCTATAAATTCATGAATGGAGTGGAATGGGTAAACATAGATCGATTGTTTATGCCATCAAAATATTGTAAGACTAGGGGACATGAAATGAAGCTACAGGGTTACCTATTTAAGACTAATAAGAGAAAATATTTTTTCACTCAATGTGTATTCAAACTCTTGAATTCATTGCCGGAGGATGTAGTAAAATCTGTTAGTGTAGCCGGGTTTAAAAAAGGTTTGAACAAGTTCCTGGAGGAAAGGTCCATGAACCATTGTTAAAGGGGACCCGTGATATCCACTACTTGACCCAATACAAGTATTGTGGAACCTGTGTCTTTTAGGGAAACTGCTAGGTACTTGTGACATAGATTGGCCACTGTTGGAAACAGGATACTGTCTGACCCAGTATGGCATATCTTATGTTCTTAATTAAAATTACATCAAATAATAAGAATTGCTGTAAACCATTTGGGGTTGTTCTGTGGTGCAAGAAATAGCATAACAAAAATCTGCTTTACAGGCACAAAGTATGCAGTGGAAAGCAGAAGGCAACAGGTACAGGGACTTGATAAATGAAGCCCCCATGTACGTCTGTCAATCTTCCCTAACTCCACCCTCAGCATGCTGTTAGCAGACTGAAAACCATTTTTCTTCACAGAGATCCTGAGCAATTTTAAAGAGGGATTTTTCTACAGCTAAGCATCGTTTAGCCATGGAAATCAGTCTGGAAATTTGCCTAATAGGTGGTAAAGCATCTTTTGCATGTGGAAAACGGCTCCTATAAAATTGCACAGAGGTAACACATGTATAAGGGTTTTGTGCACCTAAAGATTGCATTTCTTGTTGCATAGTCTGCACATGTTCTGAGTGGACCTAGATGTATGCATATACATGCACAAATCCGTATCTTCTTTGCAGATATGATCTTATAGGCACCGAGCACTATCCGTGCAGCTTTCAATATTGGTGCTGCACGGTTGGCGCTGGTCCCCACCTTTGCGCCATTATAGAATTCCCCAGCATGCCCCAATGCTAGCCAGCTTGCGTCGGGGCGCATAGAGGTCTTCAATGTAAGTGCCGTCGAATATCCGGTTAGCAGGCATTTACACGGATAATTGGCTGTTAACCGTGTAAATACCCTTTGAACATCAGGCCCTTTAGTTTTAATGGATTGATAAAGGCAACCTCATGAAAGTTGTATATAAAAAGTCTTTTTTTTGTTGTTGTTTTTCACCATTTCATTTTGGACTCTTCTAGATTTATTTACAGTATGTGGCCAACAATTTTAGGTTCCTGTATATATGTCCTAAATCCTCAAATGTTATCTTTGCTTCTAAACTGTGACTTGGTTTCTGATTCTGTAACCAGTATAATTTTATGTCTGACTTCCTGAGGCTTTTCAGCTCAAGACATCTCTAATACATCCAGGTGAATTCTTGAACAGACCAAGAGAAATTATTCAGACACGAAAAGCAGCTTTCTGTGCAGCCCAATGTGCTCGGCATTTAAGATTTCTCTACATGCACTGCAAATGATGAGGCCTGCTAAACCCAATATAAATTACCCCTCCCTGGAGGAGTTTTTTTCAAATTTGAAAATACTCAAGCTGCTACAGAGTTGGTTCCTATACTCTGTATATGAGTTACGGAAACAGCTTCTTTGCATAACTGGGAAATGCTATACTGTAGTTCTGAAAGTTTAAGTTTACCCTTTAAAGATGTCATCTCTTGCTTTCTTTCAGCCCACCACTTAGTTCTACTAATGCAACTGAAAGATGTTGAAAGTTGGCCTTTTATCTCACATTTAACAGTTCAGGGCACTATTCGCCATTTTGATCACTGAGGAAACCGGATTCTTTGCACGGTGCAAGAGATACTGTTCTATCAGACCAACATGGGGATTATTGACAGACTGTCATATATATGAACTTCAGAGGCTGCTGAGATACCTTCTTTACATCAAAGCTGAAAGAAGGAATCCTCGTAAACCTCAAAAGACTGCTTCTTCCCTTCCATCTTTCTGTTCATATTCTCACATCTGGCACCTTGCTTGTCTCAAATGCTCATTATCCTTTATGTTGCTTTGAATAAAATATCCTGGACCTGGAGCAGAATCCAGTTAGTTATTTGCAGTTTATTTCACATTTTAAATACTGGTGCAAACTTCAAACAAAGCACATATGCATAATGCCTGCGGACATAGTCATCAGAACGGGGTGGGCCCACATAGGTCCTGGCCCCACCAAAATCTTTCCGACCAGCTGTGACCTGCATTGAGGCTGCAATCGCGGCCTTTCCTTCTTGTTCTGCCCACGGGAATGCCATCTCCCGCAGGGAGAAGAGAAGAGAGCAGCCTCAGTTGCTGCAAAAACTCCCGTCTGCCTGTGGGAGATCAGATCACTGCAGGCAGAACAGGAGGGGAAGGCCGCTGGTAGCTAGGGGTGGAGTCAAAGTGGGATGGGGTGGAGTCAAGGTGGAGCTTGATCCCCCATGAACACCACCTGGGTATTTGCATACACGTTTGGGCAGATGTTGGGAATTTTCAAAAATGCTATTTTGTGCATAGACATCACCCTCTATGCACATAGGACAAAACCTGATGTCCTTGATCTGGCCAAATTTAATTTTTCCAGAATGTTAACAAAAAATATAATGGACTCAATTTCCAGCTGTTTGGCAATTTACTCAGCTTAGGGATTTAGCATCATAAAGGTCTGACTGAACTCAGTGTTGTATAGAAAGATATGAATGCAGATAATTTAAGAAGCTTAAAGCTCCCATTCTGTTGCATATTTGAACTCATTTTAAGTACAACATGCCAGGCAGTCAGTCTTGTAATGTAGCCTCCATACCTGGCTTTCTGCCAAATCAATAAACAAAACCACCCTTGATCATTGTCACTTTTCAATCCCACCATTTAAACAATTGTCTTGTTCTGTTTTTATTGCCATCGTGATACAGCAAAGTTCAGGAAATTTAATAAGAATCCCCGACTTATCTCAGGAGCCAATACAGAGCTTTTGTAAACATGAAAAATAATTGAATAAAGCTGATCATCTCTTGGTCTACACCACTGAATGTTGCCCTATTCAGCAATCATATTAGTCTTTCTGTATGTGGGTTTATCTACGTACTTATCTTTCTACAGTATGAAACCATCTTCCCTCAGAAGGAATAGGGAACATATTGCTCTTTAGTTGTTCAAATGTGCTGAAGCCTCCCCGCTAACTGCTCTTCAGCAGCCTCGTACTTATTCTGGTATATTTTGAGGGGTTGCTTCCTGAATATCCTCTCAGAAATAGCCTCTCTGAGGTCAATAATTTATTCTAGCTCTTCTCTTGAAGGATACCAAGAGGGACTGCTACAGCTGGAAAAAGATCTACACTTGTAACTATTTATCTTCTGAGAAATACTCTAAATCGTGAGGAAAAGCGAATTCTTTGGGTTAAAATGGATAAATCTGTGTATTATAGAATTCAGTGTTTTTGTTGAGTCAATCAGGTCTTAGTACCACCAGAAAGCTTTTCATTTAAATAAAATCAGAGTATAGCTTAGCATAGAAAGTAAAATAGAGTAAATACTCTTTGAGTAGAAATAAATTTGTTTCTAGAGATCTTTACAAAGTGGCTTTCTACTTCGGAGGCAAAAGAATCTGTGAAGTTGTCTTAAATAGGTGTTAAAGTCAAGTGACAGATCAAAAGTGCAATTTGAAAGGCCTCCTCTATCAAACCAAGGGCTGTGTGAATCACCCAGGAAGTTGTTAAGACATTTATTTATTTTATTTATTTATTTACATTCTCTTATATACCATGCTATTCTGCATCAGTGTGGTTTACATTGAACAAACTGAAATTACATTGAACAGGGCATTATAACTTGGAGATAACTATTTTACAGGGAACATGGGCTATGGAGGGTTAAGTGGCTTGCCCAAGACCACAAGGAGCACCTGTGGGACTAGAAACCCCAGTCCTTCCGGCCCAAGGTTGCTGTCCTCTAGTGGGATTTGAACCCTCGACCTTCTGGCCTGAAGTACCTTGCCCCAACCACTAGGCCACTCCTCCACTCCATTACCTTACCTTAGAAGGACAGGATAGGGCAGTGTGTAGCAAGCCAGCTTTTATTAAGTCTTCTTTCCCTTCTACCCACCCCAACTCCCACCCATCTCAGGCATAATCTTAACTTTATAGGCTCTTAAACATATTAAAAGGCAGGAGATGGTTAAATTCACTTTCAAGTTCAGTTTGTTATTCTCATTAGGAATAGATTAATTAAGGACCTGAAATTAATTAATCCTGAGGTGAACACAGTCCATTAAACATATCCCCAGCAAACTTAAGAACATAAGACAACTCTTTACACTAATAATTCTAGTGAACTACAATACATTTTTTCCTTGCTCAGATAAGATGATAAGATTTTTGAAATTTGTAAATATTTAAATCTGTATATATGTTTAAACGATCTATATACTTAATCAGCATTTACTCAGCATTGTAACCCTCAAATTACCATTTTTATTATATTTATTAGTTTATTTATTTATACATCTTTTCTATACCGCCACTTCCAGAGATCAGTGGCGGTTTACAGGAAACAAAAATGTTAATAATAGGGAGGCTATTATTTTACAGAGAACAATTTTAGAACAGAATTAACATTAAAACTCAAAAACATTGAGAAACTAATGAGAAAAAAACAATGAAACTGGAGGCAACATTTGGTAATGCTTCAAATAACAAATTAAATTAAACCTTAAAAAGGTGATTATTTACATAAATGAAAATACTATTGTATTCAAGAGTAAGGTGACAAAAGGAAAACTCACTCCAATAGCCGTATGTGTTTCTTGTAAATCACCTGATGTAAGTTTAACAAAAAAATGCAACAGGGTCTCAGCATACACGGGCATACGGTGAAAAAGTGGCCCAGGATATAACTAAACCACTTACACCAACAACAAGCCCATTAACATCAGTGACCCAATGGTTGGCAGCTAGCAATATCCATACCATGCTCATAAATATAAAATATCAAACACTTAACTGAAAGAGCAGGGCAGGAAAATACAACAAACACCAGCCGCCCTGCTCTTTCAGTTAAGTGTTTGATATTTTATACTTATGAGCATGGTATGGATATTGCTAGCTGCCAACCATTGGGTCACTGATGTTAATGGGCTTGTTGTTGGTGTAAGTGGTTTAGGTATATCCTGGGCCACTTTTTCACCGTATGCCCGTGTATGCTGAGACCCTGTTGCATTTTTTTGTTAAACTTACATCAGGTGATTTACAAGAAACACATACGGCTATTGGAGTGAGTTTTCCTTTTGTAACATTTTCCACTCTGAAGAAGTTGACCAATTGCTTTTGGGTTACCATTCAAGAGTAAGGTGATCTGTGAGATGGAATGATTATGTGAGGCGTGGTTGTGATCATTGTCTAGGTAGGGTCAGAGTATGATTGTTGTTCATTGCTTTTCTGAGAATTCTGAACATTATCAAGCTGAAGATTATGGTAATGCATAGTAAAAAGATGGGTATTTAGTTCTTTTCTAAATGATAGAAGGTCTTTGATTTGTCTAATTTCGATTGGGAGGTTGTTCCATAAAGTAGGAGCGAAGAATGAAAAAGCTGTGTTACTTGTCTTCTGATTAGTCTTTCTAATGGAATCCGGGACTTGGATCATGTGTAGGTTCATTCTTCTTCTTGACCTGTTTTCATGAGGGATGTTGATGAGCGATGATAGGAAAGACGGTGCTAGATTGTTAAGGATCTTGAATGTAGTAACTAAGGATTTGTAGATGATTCTGCATGAGACAGGTAGCCAGTGGAGAGCGTAAAGAATAGGAGATATATGGTCTGTTATTTTCGCTTTATAGATGATCCTCGCTGTGACATTTTGGGCTAATTGAAGCGTGTGTAGATTTTTCTTGAAGGTTCCCTGAAGAATACTATTACAGTAGTCTAAATGGGGTGTTATTAGTATTTGGGCCACAGATCTGAAGTCAGAGTTATCAATTAATGGTCTTAGTTGTTGGATTGTCCGTATCTTGAAGTATATTGCTTTAACAGTTTGTTAAAGGCTGAGGGTCCTATCCAGTGTGACTCCCAAGTATTTGACCTCATCTTTACCAGGAAGAGTGTTTTTTCCAATGTTGATTTCTGACGGTGGAGTGAAATTCGTGTTTCTTGTTACAAATAGAACTTCTGTTTTTTTTAAAATTAATATTCATGTTCATGGAATTTAGCCACATTTCCGCTTCAGCTAGGCAACAACATATGTTGTTGCAATCAGGGTTGGACACATCAAATGGTGAGTATAACATAATGTCATCCGCATAGATGTGGTAATTTATTTTGAAGCATTTAAATATGGAACAGATGGGTTGGAGGTATAGATTAAACAATAGTGCAGAAAGGGCAGAGCCTTGTGGGATGCCCTGCTCTTGTGGAAATGGCAATGATGCATCTTGATCTATTTGCACATATTGGGTCTGGTTAGTGAAATAGGATTTAAACCAATCATGGGTTTTATCCTTAATGCCTATTTGAGAGAACCTGGTGATGAGTGTGGCATGGTTTACATTGTCAAATGCTGAGGAAATATCTAGGAAAATGAGAATGAAAGCTCGCTTGGAATTATCGATACCTCTGATGATTGTGTCGAAGAGAGCTAAAAGGAGAGTTTCAACACCATGGTGTGGGCGAAATCCGTATTGGTGTTCGTCTAATGGTGCTGAAGAGTCTATATAGTCTTGCAATTGGATTTGTACAACCTTCTCTATAATCTTAGCAAGGAATGGAATACTTGCAATGGGGCGATATGACGTTGGTCATTGCCATCTAGTGCTTTGTTTTTTAGCAGTGGTCGAATTGCAGATCTTTTGAGGACGTCTGTTATGTATCCTTGTTGAAGTGATAGATTCACTATGTTAAGTAAGTCCAAGGCAAGTTCTGCTTTTGTTGCCTTTATCCATGTCACTGGGCAGGGATCCAGTAGAGAAGTTGTCGAATTTAGGTTGGAGATTGTCTGGAGTAGGATTTTGTTGGTAATAGGATGGAAGGATTTCCATTCATGGTGGTTGTTATCTATAAGAGATAGAATGGGTGGTGTGAAATGGTTGTTTTGTTTGAGTTTATTTGCAAAATGCTCAGCAAGGGTTTGGGGGTTAATAGAGATCTTGTGGGTATTATTAGTTGGGGATTTGGTCGGAGATTAGACAATCTCAAATAGTTCCCTAGGACGATTGAAGGCTTTTGACAATGCTTTAGAATGATGTTGTTTTTTTAGCATTATTAATTGCATCTTTGTAATCTTTGAGTAGTGAAAAATATTGTATTCTGAATTCTGGAGTTTTTTTCCTTCTCCAGGTGGTTTCTATCTTTCTAAGATTTTTTCTTAGGGTTGAGAGTTCAGTAGTGTACCATTTTTCGCTTGTTCTGCGTTTGTGGCATTTCCCTGATGGAAATGGTTCTGAAGCGGACCCAATAATAGAGTTCCAGCTAGATATTGCTTCATCCAGATTAGTGGTGTAAGGGTCTAACCTAGTGAGTACTGATTCAAGAAACTCCTCCTTGTTGAAAGTACGGAACCTCTGACCTTGGTGTGGATTGTCAGTAGATAATTTAGTGGAATGTGGGAGACAGAGTGCGAACCGTATTAAGAAGTGGTCAGACCAGGGGACTTGAGTTGTAGCCGGTGGAACATATTGGGGTGTAGTTGTGTAATGAGTTGGAATGAATATTAAGTCGAGAATATTACCTTTGGTATGCGTTGGTTGATTAATTGTTTGCTTAAAACCCATTTCTTCCATCGCATCTAAAAAGGATATTTCTTGGTTATTGGACAGAGAAGGTAGATTGAAATCACCTAGCATAATGAGGGGTTTCCTTATTATTGAGCTGCAGGCAGACTCGAGGATGGTGGCTAGATTTTGATTATTTGTAGTCGGAGGTCTGTATACCAAGCAGATTGCTATGTCCTTGTTTTCAATCTTGAGAATATTCGTGTCATCATAGCTTTCACAAATGGTGGGGGATTTATTTATCAGGAAGTTGTTAAGACATTTATTTATTTTATTTATTTATTTACATTCTCTTATATACCATGCTATTCTGCATCAGTGTGGTTTACATTGAACAAACTGAAATTACATTGAACAGGGCATTATAACTTGGAGATAACTATTTTACAGGGAACATGGGCTATGGAGGGTTAAGTGGCTTGCCCAAGACCACAAGGAGCACCTGTGGGACTAGAAACCCCAGTCCTTCCGGCCCAAGGTTGCTGTCCTCTAGTGGGATTTGAACCCCCGACCTTCCGGCCTGAAGTACCTTGCCCCAACCACTAGGATTTAGCTAATATGAGAACTCCCCCTCCTCTTATATGATTCCTGTTGCAGGTAAAGATGGAGTATCCTTGCACTCTTAGTTGGTTTAACAGTACTGGGTCAGACTCTGTTAGCCATGTCTCGGTAATACATAGAAGGTGTGGGTTTTCTACGTTAACTAGGTCAGTTATAAGAGGTGTTTTATTTCTAACTGACCTAGCATTAATAAGGATGAAAGTAATATGTGTGGAAGCATTGACTATTTTTATGTGGGTGAATTTAAAAGTTGGGTTTATATGGATCAGTCTGTGTTGATTTATGTTTGCACTTCTTGGATATAGTTGGTAAGTGTTATGTTTGTGGTTGATTTGTCTTTGACGATATGGGATAACGTGGATGTGGGAGAATTCAGGGAGGTTCAATGGTGGAGTGAGTGCGTGAGTAGGTATGGGATAGAGAGAGATCAATAGGCTGACAATATATAAAGTGAGATTCATAGTAAGCAATAGTATTTTTGTAAGGTTCATTTTGAAATACGAAATAAATATGATGCAAAAACAGGTTGGTATTCTGGTATGGAGTATAGTTTAAAACTCAATAATAAAGCTGGAATTCAGGAAACATGCAGTATACAATGTAGCAATTTGAACAATATGAGGTGTTAGGACTGAAAACTCAACAAATATAGATGTATACAAAGTGGCAATTTGTGAACAGGTCTATCCTCTAATGTTACTCTTAGGAAATACAACAATGCAGGACTGTTTCAATACTTGGAATTCACACAGACATCTATAAATTCCTGACTCAGGTGCATCTGTTAGTAGACCAAATACAAAATTCTACATCTAAATAAGATTGACTCTAAAACACCACAGGAAGGCTATCAACAAGGGGACACAGGATTTAGACTCACAAGTCCTTGTAAAGAATAATACATACGAATTCGTGGAAATGTTGCCTTTTATGAAGTTGTAGACAAAGTGGTGAGATCGTGTGTTTACCGTTCAGGGAACCTCAGTTAGTTGCTTGTCAGCTGGCTGGCCTTATAGGTTAACAGAATCAGAAATCAATTGGTTGTTGTGCTGGTTCTGGGTTTGCTCAGGCCAAATGGGCTCCCACCAAAGGGCCACGCCTAATATACAATTTAATGTTAACTGTAATTTCAATTGTTTGAATAAGTTTCAATGTAATGTTCAAGTTTTGTTCTATGTAAACCGCTTTGATTTTTCTGAAAATTTTTATCATCCCAAAATGCGTCACGGGCCACACAATATTCTCTCGCAGGCCGCGTGTTTGAGACCCCTGCTCTAGAGGCTCCACCATGAGACTGCTTTCTGACCTCTCCGTGCCCATCTTGTTTCTAGAACACGAAAGAGTGTTCCTACCAGTGATTAATGCTTGGAGCAGGGGCGGCCCAAGGATGATGCAGGACCTCATTTGCATATATTTAATTTATTTTATTTTAAAATGTATACGTTGCCTATCTAAAATTTTAGGTGGCTTTCAAAGGAGCCCTTCACAAGCCTCTTTTTTCTCCTGGCAATGACTTAGGGGCATGTTTACTAAATATTAATGTGTGATGTGTGTTAAGTGCCACTGTGCTAATAGAAATAAATGGGTGTTCCTGCATTTAACGCACATTAACATTTGTGAATGTGCATTAACTTTTAGTAAACATGCCTCTTATTGAGTGTCCAAATACTATTTTTATGGGTAGTGAGGATAAAGTAATACTACCAGATTTCTACATTACTATACTCCAGTGCCAACTGCTAGGCACATTAGGAACTACTATAAACCCTGCCCATTTAAAACCCATCAAGCATAAGAAAAAACCTCCAAAATTGTGATGACACATCAAAATCAACAAGCAAAAAAGTCAAAACAAACAATAACCTGGAAAGCAGTATTGGCAAACATACAAGCTTAGCAACCAACTCAATTTTACCAAAAACACATTTTTTTGTCGGGACCCGCCGACCTGAGACAGAGAGGGGAAAAAACTCTCCACTCGGTGTCGGCAGAAGCCGTTTTCCTTAATTTTTTTATAATTCAATTAACATCAAACTACTAATAGTGAAATCCACTTATCTAAGAAAGGGCAGAAAGGGCAGTAAGATTGCAAAGCCATAACAAACCCACCATATCATAAGAGCACTACCAGGACCTTTTATCATCCATTTGTTCATTCTGGCCAGGCGGTCAGTAGTACATCGCCTTTCCCTTTTTACATGGAATTTCAAACCATAGAGATTCTACAGTGTATTTTGTTTCCTGCAAAACCTTAATCCTGTGTGAATCAATGCCCTCTCTAACATAGAGCACAAACCCTCCACCAATTTGTTCTATTCCAACATTGCAATGTCGAAAAATGTGAGTGCTTTCACCAGCAATAATCACCTATGCAAAGGGCTTTCGCTATCAACCTATATAAATTAAATCTCAGTTAACCACATTTTTCTTGAGATTTGCTAACCAGATTTCAAGAACGAACCCTTCTAAGTGAAACCCCCCTAAAAGGTGGGTGTTTCAGAATATTCGGAATAATGTAGGGCCCAATTTTCAAAGGCATTTACACAGGTAATTGCCCTAGTTACCCATGTAAATGCCTTATTCAGGATTTTCAAAGGGCACCTACAGACAAATCTGATTGATTTCTTTGATTGGGTGACCAGGGAGTTGGACCGAGGGAGAGCCCTAGATGTGGTGTATTTAGATTTCAGTAAAGCCTTTGACACTGTTCCTCACAGGCGACTTATAAACAAACTGAGCACCCTAGGGATGGACCCTAAAGTTACTGCTTGGGTTAGAAATTGGTTGGGTGGGAGGCAACAAAGAGTACAAGTAAATGGAGCTCTCTCTGAGGAGAAGGAGGTTACCAGTGGTGTGCCCCAGGGATCTGTCCTTGGTCCGATTCCTTTTATCATCTTTGTTAGTGATATAGCAGAAGGGCTGTCGGGTAAGGTTTACCTCTTTGCGGATAATACCAAAATCTGCAATAGAATAGACACCCAGGAAGGTGTAGATAACATGAGGAGGGATCTAGCTAAGCTTGAAGAATGGTCTAGAATTTGGCAGCTGGGATTTAATGTTAAAAAATGTAAGGTCATGCATTTGGGCTGCAGCAATCCAAGGGAGCAATATAGTATAGGGGGTGAAGTACTTTTGTCCACTAAAGAAGAGCGAGACCTAGGCGTGGTTGTGTCTGATGATCTTAAAGTAGCTAAACAGATAGAAAAGGTGATGGCAAAAGCTAAAAGGATGCTTGGGTGCATACGGAGAGGAATGGCTAGCAGAAAAAAGGAGGTGATAGTGCCTCTGTATAAGTCTTTGGTGCGACCTCATTTGGAGTATGGTGTGCAATTCTGGAGACCGCACCTTCAAAAGGATGTGAACAGGATGGAGTCGGTGCAGAGGGTGGCTACTAAAATGATTAGTGGGCTTCATTATAAAGCATATGAGGACAGACTGAAGAATCTTAATATGTACACCTTAGAGGAAAGGTGGGATAGAGGTGATATGATTGAGATGTTTAAATACCTCCGTGGCATAAATGTTCAGGGAGAGAGCCTCTTTCAATTGAAAGCAAGTTCTGCTATGAGGGGACATGGGATGAGGGTGAAGGGAGATAGATTCAGGAGTGATATGCGGAAATATTTCTTTATGGAAAGAGTAGTGGATCCATGGAATAGTCTCCCAGTGGAGGTGGTAGAGATGAGGACAGTAACTGAATACAAAAAAGCATGGGACCAACACAGAGGATCTCTAAAGGTAAAAAGGGGACTGTTGTAGTTGTTGATATGGAAGGACAGACTAGGTAGGCCATGTGGTCTTTTTCTGTCATCATATTTCTGTTTCTATGTTTCTAACGTGCACAGATGCTACGCGGTTAGCATCAGGGCGTGTTAGGGGCGTTCCGGGGCACAGGAAAGAGCTAACCTATAGCATCGATTTTTGATGCTACCTGTTTAGCCCTCTGCGCCTTAAAGATAGGCGAGGTTTTTCCTTGCCTATGTTTCAGGCGCAAGGGCTAAGCAGGTAGTATCAAAAATCAGTGCTACTGCTAGCTCCTGCGGCTTCCGGGGAGTGTGGCGAGACCAGGATTTTCAATGACGGGGGTGCATATGAGTCGCATTGAAAATCCGAGTTAGGCAGAAGGGGGGTGGGCTATGTGCCAATGCAGCACATAGCACCACCCAGATGAAAATCAGGCCCATGGAATTAAAGGGTAAATGGTCACTGTATGCTGCTGAAGAGATCAGATGAGGGGCAACATTAAAACAGCAGCCTGCAGTAACAGTCACTAGGCTAGCAGAGCTGGAAAGTAAGCATTTAGGAGGGAAATGCAAATCACTGCCTGTGCTGATGGAGCAAGAGTAATATTTGCTCACATTATTTCTATTATTAAGATTTAACTTTGAATCTATAGGGAAATGAGTAGGGGAATAAAATGCACGTATCAGACAGAGGGTGAAGAAGTAAATACTGGGGGCAGGTGGAAATTGCTCAGCCTAACAGAAATGGTATCATTTGCACTGGCATCTGCAGCGTTGTGCACAAAAGAGCTTGGAGAACAGTTACCTGCGATTTAGAAGCATCAGATCTCTTTATCTAAAAGAGCTTAACCCTCTTCTGAGAGGGGAAGAGGGAACTCCCCCTGCTCTGTAGACCTTCCTCCTGAAGATGCTGGTGGAAAGTCTCCTGGGAGCCTAGATAGGCTCAGAGTGAAGATGCCAGCAGAGAGTCTTCTATAGACCCAGTTGGGGGTAAGAGTGAAGATGGGGTGGATGATCTTCTTTCAACCCAGGGAGTGGAGATGGCAGCAGAGAGATTTTGGAGAGCCTAATCCCTAATCCAGGCTTGGGAGTCCAGCGGCAGATCAGCTCAAGAGAGAGCTGCAGCGGCACAGAATCCAGGAGCCACAAGGCTGTAGCAGTAGAATCAGCTCCAGGGAGAGAGCTGCGGAGGCAGAATCCAGAGAGAGATGCAGTAGCAGAGAGTCTATTCCAGACTAGAAGCCACAAGACCCAGGGAGCTCCAGTGGCAGAGCAGCTCCATAGAGAACGGCAGCGGCAGAGAATCCATTCCAGACTAGAAGCCACAAGACCCAGAGAGGTCCAGCAGCAGATCAGCTCAAGGGAGAACTGCAACAGTTGTTGCTGAGTGGGCAGAAGTGTAAAACCCTCTCCGGATTAGAGGAGAGCTTGGAGGAGGCAGAGCCAAAGCTACAACCTCAGTGATTGGACAGAACTGCAAAACCTCTCCTTTCACAAGCAGCCACCGGTCCAGAGTTTCTGCAGTGAGTGAGACTTGGGGCTGGTGGGCATAGGGAAAGGGAAGGTTATTAAGGTAAAATCCATAATCTTTAAAGGTTAACTTAAGTCACTATGTGTTGGTTGTTTGAACTGCCTTATCTCTTGTCTTGTATTGCCATTTCACCTTATCTGCTTGAACCACTATCATAATATGGGTTGTACATGCTGCATCATTTTATCACAATACTTGCTGTATATATTTTGTAAATAAATGTAAATACTATTTAAGCCAGCCTTGTTCACAGCAGTGGTTTTTGGAGAGGTTTCCTGGGGCGAAAGGAAGGAAATCCTGCCCACTTCTTCCCAAGGTGGAGGCACCAGGTGCCAAACTGACAAGGACCAACGGAGCTTGCCCTCGAGGGGACTCCAGCCAGGCCAGTCCCAGACCCAGAAGTGCTCCCAATGGGGCGCTACATAAGTTTAATCTGATATCAATGGGAATGTGTTTATCAGTAACAAAAAGGAATACATAGTAACATAGTATATGATGGCAGATAAAGATCAGTATGGTCCATCTAGTCTGCCCAGCAAGGTGGCAAGAGTAGGTGCACCTGCCACTCCATGTAGGTCACCCCTATTTGTTGAGATATAAGAGAGAGTTAGGAGTGGAGGAATAGCCTAGTGGTTAGAGCACTGGCTTGTTAACCAAGCAACCAGGGTTCAATTCCCACTAGCACTCCTTGTGGCCTTGGGCAAGTCACTTAACCCCCCATTGCCTCAAAAGAAAGGCCTGGCAATCTACTTCCAGTCACACTGCCAAGAAAACCCAGGAGCCTCTGGGTCAGCATTGACTTGAAAGGCACACATTGCATTTTTTGCAAGAGAGAGTTATGTTTATTTTGATTTTATCCTGTTGCTATAAAGGGATCCACTGTGTCTGTCCCATGCTATTTTGAATTCAGTCACTGTATTTGCCTCCACCACTTCCATCGGGAGGGCATTCCAAGCATCCACCACCCTTTCAATGAAAAAGTATTTCCTGACATTGCCTTTCAGTTTACCCCATTGCAGCTTCATGTTATGCCCCATAGTTTTACCGCTTCCCCATCTTTGAAAAAGTTTGTTTGTTCATTAATACTCTAAGGGGTCTGTTTACTAAACGGCGCACTTGTACGGGGCGCACATGAGCGCTCTAAAAGATGTATTTAAGTGCTCTTAAGCGCCCCGTACGAGTGCGCGGCACATTAACGGGTCCCGCAAGCGTGCGCCGACAACGCGCACATTTGCGGGGCGGTAATGTGCGAAAGAGGCGTGCCAAGGCGAAATGAGGGCGGAGGAAGGCCCCCTAGGGGCGGAGAGACGGGGTCAGTGGGCGGAATGTGGGAGGGGAGAGACTCGCTGCACAGGAGCGTGCCCGAATCTGCAAAGAAATTTACCGCCAGTGAAACACTCGCGTTAGAGGTGCTGTGCAGGGAAAAGAAACCGTTTCCGTCAGCAATGTGCAGCACAATAGTGGAAGCCCAAAAACCGTGAGCAGTGTGATCTATGTGCACAGATCAAACGCCGTAATGTCACAGGGCACTAACCACACGGGCGCCGCGCACCTTAGCGCATCTGTCAATCACAGCTTCTGTTCTTCACGACGGAACGCCCACTCCTTATACGGCACCCGCTCGGTACCGCGGACCGCACAACACCGGCCTTTAGTAAACAGACCCCTAAGTATTTAAATGTCTGAATCATTTCTCCCCTGTCCCTCCTCTTCTCTAGCGTCTACATATTTAGATCTTCAAGACTCTTCTCATATGTCTTCTGGTGCAGGCTCCAAATCATTTTGGTTGCCTTCCTCTTAACCATTTCCAGTCTTTTTATACCGTTTGTGAGATATGGTCTGTAGAACTGAACACAATATTAGAAACATAGAAACACGATGACAGAAAAAGACCACATGGCCTATCTAGTCTGCCCTTCCATATCAACCACTGCAACAGTCCCCTTTTTTTCCTTTAAAGATCCTCTGTGTTTGTCCCATGCTTTTTTAAATTCAGTTACTGTCCTCATCTCTACCACCTTCACTGGGAGACTATTCCATGGATCCCCCATTCTTTCCATAAAGAAATATTTCCGCATATCACTCCTGAATCTATCTCCCTTCACCCTCATCCCATGTCCCCTCATAGCAGAACTTCCTTTCAATTGAAAGAGGCTCTCTCCCTGAACATTTATGCCACGGAGGTATTTAAACATCTCAATCATATCACCTCTATCCTGCCTTTCCTCTAAGGTGTACATATTAAGATCCCTAAGTCTGTCCTCATATGCTTTATAATGAAGACCACTAACCATTTTAGTAGCCACCCTCTGTACCGACTCTAGTCTGTTTATATCCTTGTGAAGGTGCAGTCTCCAGAATTGCACACAATACTCCAAATGAGGTCACACCAAAGACTTATACAGAGGCACTATCACTTCCTTTCTTCTGCTGGCCATTCCTCTCCCTATGCACCCAAACATCCTTCTAGCTTTTGCTGTCGCCTTTTCTACCTGCTACATTTTTACCTTTTTTAGCTACTTTTTTACCTTTTTTCGCTACTTTAAGATCATCAGACATGATCACGCCTAGGACCCGCTCTTCTTTAGTGGACAAAAGTACTTCACCCCCTATACTGTATTGCTCCCTTGGATTGCTGCAGCCCAAATGCATGACCTTGCATTTTTTAGCATTAAATATCAGCTGCCAAATTCTAGACCATTCTTCAAGCTTAGCTAGATCCCTCCTCATGTTATCTACACCTTCCTGGGTGTCTACTCTATAGCAGATTTTGGTATCATCTGCAAAGAGGCAAACCTTACCTGACAGCCCTTCTGCTATATCACTAACAAAGATGTTTATTTATTTATTTTGACATTTCTTCCTGAGATCAGGGGCGGTTTACAGTTAAACAACATTATTACATAGAACAGGGGTCTCAAACACGTGGCCTGCGACGCATTTTGGGATGATAAAAATTTTCCTCTCGCCACTGTTTAACATTAACACCATGCATGCAGGGGGCGGAGTGCTCCTCTGACCGCGATTATGACCCAGCTGATTGAAGGAGGAGTGTTTTCTAGCGAATCGGAGGCATCGGAGAGCCCAGTTTAATGGCAAAACTCACCTGTCTTAAAAAAGTGCTACTGAGTGCAGCCCGCTGGTTACTTTACAAGTCCTCATTTGGCCCTCAAAGAAATTTGAGTTTGAGACCCCTGATATAGAAGAAGGTTTTAACAGTCAGTGAGTTCAACAGATATCTTAATTATATACATACAACTGTGAACTTGAATTCTTTACAAAGGGTGAGGTGCATCAACATTGGTTAATAGTTATGAAGAGGATTGGTTTTGGGATTGTTCGATGGGGGAAGTGGTGTCTCTTGTATTATCCCCATAGTGCTGAGTGAAGAGGAAGGTTTTTAGCTCCCTCCTAAATGTGTTTAGGTCTTTGATGTTGCGAAGGGCGGCTGGGAGGGCATTCCATAGTAAAGGTGCCGCAAGGAAAAAGGCACGGTTTCTTGTAGATTGTTTAGACTTTCTAAATGTAGGGGGATCACAAGTGTGTTTTGTAAGTGTTCTCTTCTAGATCTCGTATTTGAAGCATGAGTGATTAGAGTTGACAGGAATGATGGAGCAAGGTTATTTGTAAGTCTGAAGATAGTCATGATCATTTTGTATTTTACTCTGCTCGTAATAGGTAACCAGTGTAGGTCATATAGTAAAGGGGTTATATGATCTGATAGGCATGCTTTGCAGATGATTCTCACAGTAACATTTTGTGCGATTTGTAGTCGATATAGATATTTTTTGGGGACACCGTATAGGAGGCTATTGCAAAAGTCAAAGTGGGGGGTGATTAGAGCATGGACCACTGATTTGAAATCATGTGTGTCAAGAAGGGGTCTAAGGTGTTGAAGGGTTCTTAGTTTGAAGTATATTATTTTAATTATTTGATTTATGTGGGAAGATAAGGATAGTAATTGATCAAGTAAGACTCCGAGATATCTTACTTCTTTTTTGACTGGGAGGGTAGTGTTATTTATAGTGATATTTTGTGGAGGGGTGAAATTTAGGTTTCTTGATACATATAGGACCTCAGTTTTTTTGAAATTGATAGACAGGTTATTTGATGTTAACCAATCTTGTGCTTCCAGGATACAGGATTCAATTGTATTTTGGAATGAGTTTATGCTGTCAATGGGGAGATATATCATAATATCATCCGCATATATATGATATTGTACTTTATATTTCCTGAATATCTTACAGATGGGTTGTATATATAGGTTGAATAAAAGGGCTGACAGGGCTGAGCCCTGGGGTATTCTTTGTTCCTGTTTGAAAATGTTAGAAGTGTCTTGTCTTACCTGCACTTGTTGGGTATGATTGGTGATATAGGATTGGAACCATTTGAATGCTGTACTTGTTATACCTATTTGTGATAGTCTATTAAGTAATGTGTTGTGATTGACATTATCAAAGGCTGATGTTATATCAAGAAAAATAAGTATGAAAGATTGTTTTATGTCATCTATCCCCCATAAAAGAGTGTCAAAGAGAACAAGAAGGAGGGATTCAACACCATGGTATGGGCGGAATCCAAATTGCTGTTCGTCGAGGGAAGCATTAAGATTAATGAAGTTTTGAAGCTGGGTTTAAACAGTTTTCTCAATTAGTTTTGCTAGAAAATGTATACTAGCTATCGGTCTTTAAGATGCAGGGTCGAGGTTGTCTAGGGATTTGTTCTTTAATATGGGTTAGATCATGGAATGTTTGAGTTCATTTGGCATGAAGCCTTGCTGGAGGGATAGATTGACTATTTGCAGTAAATGTGGAGTTAGCTCTGATTTAGAGGACTTAATCCATGATACAGGACATGGGGCAAACTAGGAGGTTGTGGTGTTGATTATGGTGATGGTATTTTGTAATTGCATTCATTTCACATGATAGACCTAAAACAATGTGTTGATATTTGTAGGGTGATGTTCATGCACATTCGTAATGTTTATGCCTTTGTTTTTGTTTCTTGATTTATCTTGGAAATGGTTAGCTAGCTTTCTACGCTTATGTTGTATGAATTATTAAGGTTTTGTATAGTATTGGTTAAAGATTTCACGATATCAAAGAGTTCACGAGGGCGGTTAAGAGAGTTGTTAAGTTTTTTGGTGTGATAGTCTTTTTTTGCCTTATTAATTGCTTCCTTGTAGGAGTTCAGGGTTGACATATATATGTTCTTGTTTTCTGGTGTTTTGTTTCTTCTCCATTTGTATTCACATTTTCGTAGTTGCTTCTTTAAAGTGGCAAGTACTTGTGTGAACCATCTTTCTGATGATCTTCGTGGGTGTTGTGAATGCCTAATTGGTGTAGTAGAAGCACTTAGAATAGTGGTGTTCCAGTTATTAATCGAGCAGTTTAAATCTGATTGCGTAGAGTGTAGCTTTGGGAGAATTTCATCTAGGAATTCTTCCTTGTTGAAGTGTCTGAACTTTTTGATATATGGCTTTGTATTTTGTATTGGTTTTGTATTTTGTTAAAAAGAATTGGACCAAGGGCAGATCCCAGGGGCACACCACTGGTAACCTCCTTCTCCTCAGAGTGAGCTCCATTTACTTGTACCCTTTGTCGCCTCCCATTCAACAAATTTCTAACCCAAGCAGTAACTTTAGGGTCCATCCCTAGGGTGCTCAGTTTGTTTATAAGTCACCTGTGAGGAACGGTGTTAAAGGCTTTATTGAAATCTAAATGCACCACATCTAGGGCTCTCCCTTGGTCCAACCCCCTGGTCACCCAGCCAAAGAAATCAATCAGATTTGTCTGACAAGACTTGCCTCTGGTGAATCCATGCTGCCTCGGATCCTGTAATCCACTGGACTCCAGAAACCTCACTATTTTCTTTTTCAACAGCGCTTCCAATAATTTACTCACTACCAAAGTTAAACTAACCAGCCTGTAGTTTTCAACCACATCCTTACTTCCGCTTTTTGTAAAGAGACCACATGTGCCTCTCTCCAGTCCTCTGGCACCAATCCAGACTCCAACGAGACATTGAAAAGGTCAGTCAGTGGAGCTGCTAGAACGTCCCCAAGTTCCCTCAGTATTTTAGGGTATATCCCATCCGGTCCCATTGCTTTGTTTACTTTAAGTTTAGCTAGTTTTTCACAAACAGTCTTCTGAAAATTGTTCAAGATGTCCCTCCCTTCTGTTCCTGTTTGTTGGTGTTTTCTGAGATCCTGCTCCTTGTTCTTCATCTGTGAACACAGAACAGAAATATTTGTTAAGCAATTACACTTTATCTTCATCAGCTTCTACATATTCCTCCCCTTCACTCTTCAGTCTGACAATACCGCTTTTGTCCTTCCTCTTCTCACTAACATATCTGAAAAATGTCTTATCCCCCATTTTACTGCATTGGCTATTTCCTCCTCTTTTTGAATCTTTGCTTTCCTGACTACTTTGCTAGCCTTCTCTAAGTTTTTCCAAATATAGATCCCCGTCTTCCTCTCTCTGTGATCTCTTGTATTTCATGAAGGCCTCCCTCTTTTTCTTCACCTTTTCAGCTACTTCTTTTGAAAGCCATAGCGGTCTCCTTTTCCTTTTCCTTTTATTTACCATTTTAACAAAAAGGTTGGTTGCCCTTAAAATATCCCCTTTCAGTTTGCCCACTGTTTTTCTACATCCCCCAGCTGTTCCCATCCCACTAATGACACCCTGAGGTATTGGCCCATCTTGGCAAAGTTAGTTTTCCTAAAGTCTAAGACCCTTGCTTTTGAATGGATTCTAACAGCCCTAGTCCTAATACTGAACCACACCATCTGGTGATCAGTGGATGCAAAATGATCTCCCACTACAACATCAGAAACACTTTCACCACTGGTAAGCACCAAGTCCAGTATGGCCCTTTCACGTATGGGTTCTGTTTATGGTTTAGGCACTTGATATACTGCCCTTTACTATAGTAACATAGTATATGACGGCAGATAAAGACCATTATGGTCCATCTAGTCTACCTAGCAAGGCGGCAAGAGCAGGTGCCTCTGCCGCTCCGTGCAGGTCACCCCTCCGCATGTCTTTGTTTAGGAGTGTACCAACCACTCCATGTAATTCACCCCTTATTTGTTGAAATAATTAGTTATGTTTATTTTGATTTTATCCTGTTGCTATAAAGGGATCCACTGTGTCTGTCCCATGCCATTTTGAATTCAGTCACTGTGTTTGCCCCCACCACTTCCATCGGGAGGGCATTCCAAGCATCCACCACTCTTTCAGTGAAAAAGTATTTCCTGACATTGCCTCTCAGTTTACCCCTTGCAGCTTCATGTTATGCCCTCTAGTTTTACAGCTTCCCCCGTCTTTGGAAGAGGTTTGTTTGTTCATTAATACTCTAAGTATTTAAAGGTCTGAATCATATCTCCCCTGTCCCTTCTCTCCTACAGCGTGTACATATTTAGGTCTTCAAGTCTCTTCTCATATGCTTCCTGATGCAGGCTCCAAATCATTTTGGTTTCCTTCCTTTGAATCCTTTCCAATCTTTTGATATCCTTTGCGCATCAGAGCGGTTTAAGTTCCCCACCTCCACTGCCACAATAAGGTGAGCCCCTGGATCCCATAACCTCCCCACCAACTTCTAAAATTTGGAAGGCAGGCATGATACCGACTTGCTCCTGCTTCCAGCATGGCCATCTTCCAACATGGTAGTGCTTGAGCCCTCAAGGTGCATTGGGACAAGATGGTTCATAATGAATCTATGAAAACACTGGTAAAACTGAAAAATGGATTCTGAACTGGAAACAGTCACACATCTTATCAATGGGTGATGCATGACGTCAGAAGGCAAGGATACAGAGTGGTGCATTAAAGTACCATGTCTTATCCACTAGAAACTCTAGTAACAAAAAAATACTGGGATCATGATTCTGACAGAATTGCTGAGAAAGAAGGCACAATCATCTAGGACATTCCTATTCCACTGACAAAAACCCAAGGAAAGAAAACCAGACATGGTACAAAGAAGAAAAACACAAGAATGGACTTTCTAGTAGAAAGGTCCGTCCCAAGCATCTGGAGAAAGAAGACCCTGAAGTACCAGCAAGCACAATCAGAGACCAAGAAAACATGGTGGAAAGATAAAGAAACTGCCGCAACTGTACTAGATGGTACTGGTCTGATCAAAAATATTTCCCAGTGCATTTAACTGGCTTATTTTGATACAGTCTGTGATGTGTAATGAAATTTCTACTATACTGACAAATTATGCTCCCTCAAGAGTGTTACACTCATCTTCTCAAGGACTTTTATGTATCCCTTTGTGCTCTGTAGTTCTGAAGCAAGCAACACGACCATGTATCTTCTCGGTGATGGGTCCTGTTTTATGTTACTCTTTACCAGCTGCTCTGCGGTAACCATCTGCATTGCTTTCTTTCTGTAAGAGCTTAAAGCATATTTTGTCAATAGGTTTTTGGTGTCTGTGAAACTTTTATGTCTGTTTAATTTGTGACCACTTTGTAACATTTTTTGATAGGCAAATGATAAATGCAATAAGTAAGTAACTAAATACATTTTAATATGTGTGTAATACATCTTATGAAGGCTAGAAGGAGGTGCTCTTTGCTACAATGCAAGGGGTGAGAAGGGCATTCACAGTAAATCTGAGAAACCGTGATCATCTCCAATATACAGTACCTTTCCATAGGAGTGAGGTTCATTCCTGCATTGGTAAGCGCAACTACCAACCCATTGGAAGTCATTATCCCAAAACTGTGCTTATCGCAGGATTTAATCCTCCATCTAGCACAGGATCCACCCTTTACCCTCACTCCCACACAGCTAAGGATCCCCTGTGCTTATTGCAGATATTATCCCTCACTCTCTTACAGCTAAGCATTCTCTGTGCTTACCCCAGGCATTATCCCCCCTCCCTACCACCCACAGCTAAGGATCTTCTTTGTTTATCCCAAGCTTTAATCCTCACTCTCCAACAGCTAAGGATCCTCTGTAATTATCTCAGACTTTAACCCTTAGTCCTCCATAGGATCCTCTGTACTTATCCCTCTTCCTCCAACACTCACACAGAGCTAAGGATCTGCTGTTATTATCCAAGGTTTTATCCCTCAGTCCTCCACAGGATATCTGTGCTCCTCCCGGGATTCCTTGAAATTGGCTTTTGCCTCCTTCTTCTCTGCTGGGATACTCTTCCCTGCATCAGAAATATTTCTTTATGTTTCCTCTCCTTATGCCACAATCCCTTGTTCTAAAACTTTCTGTCCAATGAAACATGCTTGCTCGTTACGTACGGTAGTGTCTTGGAAGTGCTTGTATTTATCAGATCCTCTTCTCCTTAGGGACATACATATTTACGTCCTCAGGATTGAACTCATGGAAACTACATCCTTTTGGAGCTCTCCTGAGACAGGTATTTTATAAGGAGGCATTTGTGTACATAAATTGAAGTACAATAACTCAATGTGATGGTTATTTTGGACAGGTAGTGGAGCTTAATGTACTGCAACTGTGTACTTAGTTAACTATATTAAAGTGCATTTAATGTCGTTGTTTGTGCATCCATCATGTTCAGCAGCAGAAATTGCCATAAGTGACATCAAGATTTATTAGTTCATTGTTTTTATAGACAACGCAGTGAAAATGAGAGGTTGAAAGAGCCAACTCCTTTCTCTGTTTCAGGGCTAAATAAATGTGTGCAGGGAAATGAAAGAATGAAACAAAAACCAAAGTCGCACTATTCGCTTAGAATGAAATTCTCGAAAGACTTGTGTGTGGGAGAAGTTTAATATGGTCAGTTGATGCAAAGAGGCCGGTAGAGGCTGATTTGTTCAGTTGTGAAGGGGTTTGGAAATGGGATGGTGTGTGCAACCCCCTCCCCCCAATAGCCTTATTTGTGCGAAATCTAGCACATCGTATTTGACATTTTTGCGTGAACTGTTCTTTCCTAGCAAACCCATTCATGAAACCCATGGAAAATCACTAATGAGCACAAGTTAAATTTTGTGTACAAATGGGTAATTTCCCTCAGCTTCTTGGCCAAGTTCTCACACTGACAACACTCTCTAAATCTTAGATCCCACTTTCTTGCAAAGTTCCTCACTCGTCAAATCCTGTTCTACCTTTTCTAACAGCTTCGGTCCATAAAGTCTTATTTTGATCAAGATGCTCTGACAACCACAGAACACGCTATAATGCCGTATGTTCTGGACTTCCTATATCCACGTTAAAACAGCTTCAAAATATTACTATTAAATGTATTCATGGTTCACCTTACCCAGTTTCCTGTCCACCATCTCTGGCTCCCTGTTTTCATGGGATTAAATTTAAAATTCTTCTTCTCACTCACAAAGCATTCTTTTACTGGTTTTCCCCTTTCCCTTTCCCCCCACCTTATCCCCTCCTTTTCCCATCCTTCCTACTCACAAGCTTCCCACCAGTAGACCATGCACCTCTCATCACGCTTTGCCAATCTGCCCCTCATTCTGCAACTTTTTTCCAGAATCAAAGTAGAGGAAATAAGAAAGTTTTATTTTTACCATGGCAGCAGTTCTCTGCTCTTGCTGCATTTTTCTCTTGTCCCCACAGGGGCTCTACACTCCCCTTACACTCATTCCCCGGTCTTCCCCTTACAAATATTTCTTACTCCTGGAATATGCCTCCCCGCCCTTCTCGTTACTTCCTCATCATTTTATTTCAAGTTTTCTGTTTTGACTTTATTTTAATTATTTTCTTTTTATGTCATTTTAATGTAAGTCACTTTGCCAGTAATTGAAAAAGAAACTGGGAAGAAATAAAATAAATGAAGACATGCGCTGGCGTGCAATTTGACGCATAAACAGCGATATTCTATGCGGAACTTCTGGGAAGAAACTGGGAAGGAATAAAGTAAATGAAGACGTGCGCTGGTGCGCAATCTGACGCATTAACAGCGATATTCTATGCGGAACTTCTGGGAAGAAACTGGGAAGGGATAAAGTAAATGAAGACATGCGCTGGTGCGCAATCTGACGCATTAACAGCGATATTCTATGCGGAACCTCTGGGAAGAAACTGGGAAGGAATAAAGTAAATGAAGACGTGCGCTGGTGCGCAATCTGACGCATTAACAGCGATATTCTATGCAGAACTTCTGGGAAGATACTGGGAAGGAATAAAATAAATGAAGACGTGCGCTGGTGCGCAATCTGATGCATAAACAGCGATATTCTATGCGGAACCTCTGGGAAGAAACTGGGAAGGAATGAAGTAAATGAAGACATGCGCTGGTGCGCAATCTGACGCATAAACAGCGATATTCTATGCGGAACCTCTGGGAAGAAACTGGGAAGGAATAAAGTAAATGAAGACGTGCGCTGGTGCGCAATCTAACACACAAACAGCGATATTCTATGCGGAACCTCTGGGAAGAAACTGGGAAGGAATAAAGTAAATGAAGACGTGCGCTGGTGCGCAATCTGATGCATAAACAGCGATATTCTATGTGGAACTTCTGGGAAGAAAGTGGGAAGGAATAAAGTAAATGAAGACGTGCGCTGGTGCGCAATCTGATGCATTAACAGCGATATTCTATGTGGAACTTCTGACAAGAAACTGGGAAGGAATAAAGTAAATGAAGACGTGCGCTGGTGCACAATCTGACGCATTAACAGCGATATTCTATGCGGAACTTCTGGGAAGAAACTGGGAAGGAATAAAGTAAATGAAGACATGCGCTGGTGCACAATCTGACGCATTAACAGCGATATTCTATGCGGAACTTCTGGGAAGAAACTGGGAAGGAATAAAGTAAATGAAGACGTGCGCTGGTGCGCAATCTGACGCATAAACAGCGATATTCTATGCGGAACTTCTGGGAAGAAACTGGGAAGGAATAAAGTAAATGAAGACGTGCGCTGGTGCGCAATCTAACACACAAACAGCGATATTCTATGCGGAACCTCTGGGAAGAAACTGGGAAGGAATAAAGTAAATGAAGACATGCGCTGGCGTGCAATCTAACACACAAACAGCGATATTCTATGCGGAACCTCTGGGAAGAAACTGGGAAGGAATAAAGTAAATGAAGACATGCGCTGGTGCGCAATCTGACGCATTAACAGCGATATTCTATGCGGAACTTCTGGGAAGAAACTGGGAAGGAATAAAGTAAATGAAGACGTGCGCTGGTGCGCAATCTGACGCATAAACAGCGATATTCTATGTGGAACTTCTGGGAAGAAACTGGGAAGGAATAAAGTAAATGAAGACGTGCGCTGGCGTGCAATCTGACGCATAAACAGCGATATTCTATGCGGAACCTCTGGGAAGGAATAAAGTAAATGAAGACGTGCGCTGGTGCGCAATCTGACGCATAAACAGCGATATTCTATGCGGAACCTCTGGGAAGAAACTGGGAAGGAATAAAGTAAATGAAGACATGCGCTGGTGCGCAATCTGACGCATTAACAGCGATATTCTATGTGGAACTTCTGGGAAGAAACTGGGAAGGGATAAAGTAAATGAAGACGTGCGCTGGTGCGCAATCTGACGCATTAACAGCGATATTCTATGTGGAACTTCTGGGAAGAAACTGGGAAGGAATAAAGTAAATGAAGACATGCGCTGGTGCGCAATCTGATGCATAAACAGCGATATTCTATGTGGAACTTCTGGGAAGAAACTGGGAAGGAATAAAGTAAATGAAGACATGCGCTGGCGTGCAATCTGACACATAAACAGTGATATTCTATGCGGAACTTCTGGGAAGAAACTGGGAAGGAATAAAGTAAATGAAGACGTGCGCTGGTGTGCAATCTGACGCATTAACAGCGATATTCTATGTGGAACTTCTGGGAAGAAACTGGGAAGGAATAAAGTAAATGAAGACATGCGCTGGTGCGCAATCTGATGCATAAACAGCGATATTCTATGTGGAACTTCTGGGAAGAAACTGGGAAGGAATAAAGTAAATGAAGACGTGCGCTGGTGTGCAATCTGACGCATTAACAGCGATATTCTATGTGGAACTTCTGGGAAGAAACTGGGAAGGAATAAAGTAAATGAAGATGTGCGCTGGCGTGCAATCTGACGCATAAACAGCGATATTCTATGTGGAACTTATGGGAAGAAACTGGGAAGGAATAAAGTATATGAAGACATGCGCTGGTGCGCAATCTGATGCATTAACAGCGATATTCTATGTGGAACTTCTGGGAAGAAACTGGGAAGGAATAAAGTAAATGAAGACGTGCGCTGGTGCGCAATCTGACGCATAAACAGTGATATTCTATGTGGAACTTCTGGGAAGAAACTGGGAAGGAATAAAGTAAATGAAGACGTGCGCTGGTGCGCAATCTGACGCATAAACAGTGATATTCTTTGTGGAACTTCTGGGAAGAAAGTGGGAAGGAATAAAGTAAATGAAGACGTGCGCTGGTGCGCAATCTGACGCATAAACAGCGATATTCTTTGTGGAACTTCTGGGAAGAAACTGGGAAGGAATAAAGTAAATGAAGACGTGCGCTGGCGTGCAATCTGACGCATTAACAGCGATATTCTATGCGGAACTTCTGGGAAGAAACTGGGAAGGAATAAAGTAAATGAAGACGTGCGCTGGTGCGCAATCTGACGCATAAACAGCGATATTCTATGTGGAACTTCTGGGAAGAAACTGGGAAGGAATAAAGTAAATGAAGACGTGCGCTGGTGCGCAATCTGACGCATAAACAGTGATATTCTATGTGGAACTTCTGGGAAGAAACTGGGAAGGAATAAAGTAAATGAAGACGTGCGCTGGTGCGCAATCTGACGCATAAACAGCGATATTCTATGTGGAACTTCTGGGAAGAAGCGATATTCTATGTGGAACTTCTGGGAAGAAACTGGGAAGGAATAAAGTAAATGAAGACGTGCGCTGGTGCGCAATCTGACGCATAAACAGCGATATTCTTTGTGGAACTTCTGGGAAGAAAGTGGGAAGGAATAAAGTAAATGAAGACGTGCGCTGGTGCGCAATCTGACGCATTAACAGTGATATTCTATGTGGAACTTCTGGGAAGAAACTGGGAAGGGATAAAGTAAATGAAGACATGCGCTGGTGCGCAATCTGACGCATTAACAGCGATATTCTATGCGGAACCTCTGGGAAGAAACTGGGAAGGAATAAAGTAAATGAAGACATGCGCTGGCGTGCAATCTGACGCATAAACAGCGATATTCTATGCGGAACCTCTGGGAAGAAACTGGGAAGGAATAAAGTAAATGAAGACGTGCGCTGGTGCGCAATCTGACGCATTAACAGCGATATTCTATGCGGAACTTCTGGGAAGAAACTGGGAATGAATAAAGTAAATGAAGACGTGCGCTGGTGCGCAATCTGATGCATAAACAGCGATATTCTATGTGGAACTTCTGGGAAGAAACTGGGAAGGAATAAAGTAAATGAAGACGTGCGCTGGTGTGCAATCTGACGCATTAACAGCGATATTCTATGTGGAACTTCTGGGAAGAAACTGGGAAGGAATAAAGTAAATGAAGATGTGCGCTGGCGTGCAATCTGACGCATAAACAGCGATATTCTATGTGGAACTTCTGGGAAGAAACTGGGAAGGAATAAAGTAAATGAAGACGTGCGCTGGTGCGCAATCTGACGCATAAACAGTGATATTCTATGTGGAACTTCTGGGAAGAAACTGGGAAGGAATAAAGTAAATGAAGACGTGCGCTGGTGCGCAATCTGACGCATAAACAGCGATATTCTTTGTGGAACTTCTGGGAAGAAAGTGGGAAGGAATAAAGTAAATGAAGACGTGCGCTGGTGCGCAATCTGACGCATTAACAGTGATATTCTATGTGGAACTTCTGGGAAGAAACTGGGAAGGGATAAAGTAAATGAAGACATGCACTGGTGCGCAATCTGATGCATTAACAGTGATATTCTATGCAGAACTTCTGGGAAGAAACTGGGAAGGGATAAAGTAAATGAAGACATGCGCTGGTGCGCAATCTGATGCATTAACAGCGATATTCTATGCGGAACCTCTGGGAAGAAACTGGGAAGGAATAAAGTAAATGAAGACGTGCGCTGGTGCGCAATCTGATGCATAAACAGCGATATTCTATGCTGAACTTCTGGGAAGAAACTGGGAAGGAATAAAGTAAATGAAGACATGCGCTGGTGCGCAATCTGATGCATAAACAGCGATATTCTATGTGGAACTTCTGGGAAGAAACTGGGAAGGAATAAAGTAAATGAAGACATGCGCTGGTGCGCAATCTGATGCATAAACAGCGATATTCTATGCGGAACTTCTGGGAAGAAACTGGGAAGGAATAAAGTAAATGAAGACATGCGCTGGTGCGCAATCTGATGCATAAACAGCGATATTCTATGTGGAACTTCTGGGAAGAAACTGGGAAGGAATAAAGTAAATGAAGATGTGCGCTGGCGTGCAATCTGACGCATAAACAGCGATATTCTATGCGGAACCTCTGGGAAGAAACTGGGAAGGAATAAAGTAAATGAAGACATGCGCTGGTGCGCAATCTGATGCATAAACAGCGATATTCTATGTGGAACTTCTGGGAAGAAACTGGGAAGGAATAAAGTAAATGAAGACATGCGCTGGTGCGCAATCTGATGCATAAACAGCGATATTCTATGCGGAACTTCTGGGAAGAAACTGGGAAGGAATAAAGTAAATGAAGACATGCGCTGGTGCGCAATCTGATGCATAAACAGCGATATTCTATGTGGAACTTCTGGGAAGAAACTGGGAAGGAATAAAGTAAATGAAGACGTGCGCTGGTGCGCAATCTGACGCATAAACAGTGATATTCTATGCGGAACTTCTGGGAAGAAACTGGGAAGGAATAAAGTAAATGAAGACGTGCGCTGGCGTGCAATCTGACGCATTAACAGCGATATTCTATGCGGAACCTCTGGGAAGAAACTGGGAAGGAATAAAGTAAATGAAGACGTGCGCTGGTGCGCAATCTGACGCATTAACAGCGATATTCTATGCGGAACTTCTGGGAAGAAACTGGGAAGGAATAAAGTAAATGAAGACATGCGCTGGTGCACAATCTGATGTATAAACAGCGATATTCTATGTGGAACTTCTGGGAAGAAACTGGGAAGGAATAAAGTAAATGAAGACGTGCGCTGGTGCGCAATCTGACGCATTAACAGCGATATTCTATGCGGAACCTCTGGGAAGAAACTGGGAAGGAATAAAGTAAATGAAGACGTGCGCTGGTGCACAATCTGACGCATAAACAGCGATATTCTATGCGGAACTTCTGGGAAGAAACTGGGAAGGAATAAAGTAAATGAAGACGTGCGCTGGTGCGCAATCTGACGCATAAACAGCGATATTCTATGCGGAACCTCTGGGAAGAAACTGGGAAGGAATAAAGTAAATGAAGACATGCGCTGGTGCGCAATCTGACGCATTAACAGCGATATTCTATGCGGAACTTCTGGGAAGAAACTGGGAAGGAATAAAGTAAATGAAGACGTGCGCTGGCGTGCAATCTGACGCATAAACAGCGATATTCTATGCGGAACTTCTGGGAAGAAACTGGGAAGGAATAAAGTAAATGAAGACGTGCGCTGGCGCGCAATCTGACGCATTAACAGCGATATTCTATGCGGAACTTCTGGGAAGAAACTGGGAAGGAATAAAGTAAATGAAGACGTGCGCTGGTGCGCAATCTGACGCATAAACAGCGATATTCTATGCGGAACTTCTGGGAAGAAACTGGGAAGGAATAAAGTAAATGAAGACATGCACTGGTGCGCAATCTGACGCATTAACAGTGATATTCTATGCGGAACTTCTGGGAAGATGACTGCCTTCGATCTAGAGGTTACCAGTTTGATGCCAGGCCATAACAACTGTCCACAAAAGTGAACCCCCCCCCCAAACAAACACTGGGGTATTTTTTTTATTCACCTAGAATTCTCTAGTAACCTTTCAGCTGTTCTTTTTGGGTAGGTGGAAAAGGAGGGGTGGGGGTTAGGCAGCAGCTACAGCCACCTCTTAACAAAATTGTCCTGGAATGAAAATTTATAAAAATGAAATGAAACAAAAAGAAAATTCATAAAAACAAAATGAAACAAATCTAGAGGAAACTAAAAAACCCCCAAACTATTATTGATTGGATTGCCCTATGGACCTCTGTTGTGAGGAAACATTCCCACCTGTCTAAGAGACATGCTTACTAAGCTGTGTTAGCGGTTAATGCAGTAGATAACATGGCAGTATGGGAAGCGCTATCTGCCCTGTTAATAGCTAATGTGGGGCATTTTCTGTGCTATCAGCGTGTTAGCTGTGTGCATGGGTGGAGTGAGGGTGGAGTGTGGGTGTCTCTGCACTTCATGGTTACCTCAGGTGCACTCAGCGAGTGGTAACCATTGGATTTGCAGTTAGCACAGGTGCAAGCAACGCCACTTCAACGGGTAGCATTAGCTGCCTGCCAGCTGCTGTCTGACCGCTCTCTCTGCATTTTTGATGCCATATCTGTTGAGCAAATACTGTGTATGTTTGTTTATTAAGCTTGATATACAGCCCTTCATATTTTCAGCATGGCCATGTACATTAAAATCAGATAATATAGATTTGACGTGTCCAGGCCATGGTATTTTCAATAACATCATTTGGACAGAGAAAAAGATAGACAGGAAGAAAATTGATGCCTTTGTATTATGGTTCTGGCTACTAATACTGTGTATACCATGGACTGCCCGAAGAACAAACCAGTCAGTACTAGAGGAGATCAAACCTAAGCTTTCCGTAGAAGCTCAAATGGCAAGACTTCAACTTTCATACTTCGGACACATCATGTGAAAAGAGAGATCGTTAGAGAAAGACATCATGCTTGCCAAGGTAAAAGGTCAACACAAAAGAGGAAGGCCAGCAATGAGATGAATCAATACAATAACAGCAGCTATGAATCTCACTCTATCAACAAAAAGCTGCCTGACTGACGACTGAACACAGTTTAGGTCAACTATCCAGAGGGTCGCCATGAGTCGACAGCGACTCGATGGCACTTAACAACAACATAGGGGAGAGGAAAAGGAATGACATATGTCACAGGAAAGACAATAGCATTCACACTTAGCATACAGATACCGCACGGCTTTTGCTGCTAACACAGCGCTATTTGTACCTCATGTTGCGCTAGTTGCAACTGCTTAACGTGGTTTAGTAAACATGCTCTTATGAATTTTCTCTGTGGCGGGTCCAGTTTATGGAACTTTTCTGCTTCTGATTTTGCATCAAGAGGAGTCATATTTAACATTTCATTAAAAATTAAGAGTATTTCTGTTTGCAGAGAATACGTTTTATGATTAGGACTTAATATTCATTTCTGTATTTTATTAGGTATTTTATGGATGATGTGCGATGTGATGTGTATTTATGATAGTTAACTATATATGCTGCAATGTGAACCTCTTAGATGTACTACAATACATAGTCTACAAATCCAATAAATAAAATCAAATGATATGAAATGTGAGATGATTCTTAATTAAAAGCTTTAATGATATCTTCATATTCACTTAGTGGGATTAGGATGGGGGTAAAGCACTGTGCTTGCTGTGTTAGTCTACTGGAATGGATTACAATAAAAGTTAATAAATTTAAAAAAACCCAAACAATATAAGCTGATACCTTTTTATTGGACTAACTTAATACATTTTGGACTTGTACTTTTTGATTCACTTTCTAGTTTTGCCATCAGTTCACTTGGTTCTGACCTAAGGAAGGGGATTTTAAGTACTAAAAGCTCAGCATGAAGGATAGGTTTACAGTAGTGTTCTTGGTCAGAAAACGTATGTTTCGGTCCGCTAGTACTTTGTAAAAGGCTCAGTGAATGTGGGAGTATTTTGAAGCCCATGTATTTGGCACTATGCACAGTGGGAAAGCAGTTTTATAAAAGACCATGGTAATATAGTAGGCCATTTTAAAAGGTTTAGTCGTGATTTGGACATCTGAAGATGTGCACATGGACTTGTCATTCCTATAAGTTCAACAAAATCTGCCCATTCCTTTCTGAACACACTACTTAGACACTTATCCACTCGTTAATCACCTCCATCTTGACTATTGTAACGTACTCCTTGCTGGTCTCCCTCTGAATCATCTCTCTCCCCTTCAATCTGTTCAACAGTCTGCTGCATGGCTAATCTTTTGCCAGCCTCGTCATGCTCATATTACCCCTCTCCTCAAGTCACTTCATTGGCTCCCTATCCGTTTCCGCATCTATTTCAAACTTCTCCTGCTGACCTATAAGTGCATTCACTCTACAGCTCCTCACTACCTTTCTTCTCTTATCTCTCCCTACACTCCCCCCCCCCCTCGGGAACTCCTTCCTTCTGGCAAACTGCTTCTATCTGTGCCCTTCTCTTCTATTGCTAATTGCAGACTTCGCTCCTTTCACCTTGCTGCACTCTGTGCCTGGAATAAACTACCTGAGTGTGTACGCTAGGCGCCTTCTCTGACCCTTTTCAAATCCAGGTTAAATACTCACCTCTGCGATATCACCTTCGGATCCTGACTCACCTGCTCTCCTTGTGTTTCTTTACCATTCCCCCTAGATGTCTCCCAGTCTACACCTTCTGTGTTTTCTGTTGTCACGGGGCTGCAGGCCTTCACCTAGGGCCCCGAGGTTGAAGTTGCCTTGCTATCTTCTAGTGGTCAAAAATAGTCTCAAGTCGAGTGGTTAAGGCGAAACAAAACAAGGGCTTTATTCCCCTTCCCCCAAGGATATCATGTGCATAACCAAAAACAGGGAAAACAAAACAGTTTCTCACAAAGAAAAATATCTTATTTTTCTTAGCTCTTTTTACAGGGCTTTAGCACAAAGATTCAATATCATCCGCAAGACATAATGTACAATCCATAGGAGCCTGTTCTGGAACCCTGGTGTTACTTTCCCATTGCATCTCTTCACCTTCAGCATATGTTGTGCTTGGGTTTAAACCTTCACAGCTGTTTTTATGAAAACCCCTCTCTGAAAGTTCAGATAGCGTACAGGGACACAGTTCTGTGCAAGTATGTTTAAGAGTACCTGTATCTGTAGGGTTGCCTCTCCAGCCCTCCAGTTGTTAGGGATTGTTTTATAGCTTCCTGCAGATGTTTCTGGTCTGGAGCACTGCTCTGACCCTCCATTCCGAATGGAGCTTCTAGCTTTCCCTCTCACAGTGCTAGGCTCCCACCTGTATAATTGTCGAGGTCTTCCCTCTGGCAGTGAGGACTGGGGACTATCCTGCTCACTCGGTCTAGGCAGCTTCCTAGTCCCAGGTTGTGCCCTCCTTCTCTCTGGAGCACTGGCTTCTCTCCCTGGGCTGTAAACAGGTTCCTCGTAGGACCTCCAGCTACCGGCAGTCTGAGCACTTCCCCTGCCACGTTCCTCTGAAGCCTTGCCTCTGCTGCTTCCTGTTCCAGTGACACGCCCAGTGCTTCCTCTGTTCAGCAGGCTTCTCCCTCTGTGACCTCTGCCTCCCTGGTTGCTGACCTCTGCTCTCTCCTTCTGCTTCTCTTCCTCATCCTCCTCCTTCTCCTTCTTCTTTGCTGGATCTACCAACCAGCTTTTATCTCCCTGTTCGCTGTAAGCTGACTGTGCTTTCTTGGACAGGTGATCATAATCAATCCCCAAGCTTTCTGCTACGTCATAGCTTGGGTGTGGTAGTTCTGCTCCTCTGTTCCTTTGCTTCTCCTGAGCTGCACATGCTGGCTGCCTAACAGATTCTAAGGTAAATTTCTCCTTTCTATCTATCTGCATAGGCTCTGTGTGGGCTTCTACATCACACTGTCTTGACTAGATTGTAAGTTCTGATGAGCAGGGACTGTTTCTTACATGTCTGTGCAGCACTGTGTACGTCTTGTAGGGCTATACAAATGCTCAGTAGCAGGACCGTACCTAGCCCTGTGCGAGTGGTGCGGCCGCACAGGGCGCAGAGACTTAAGGGGTGCATTTCAGCTTTTTGCCATTGCCTGCCACCACCACTTTTTCTTCTCTCAATGGCAGCAGGCAATGGCAGACAGCTGAAATGCGCCCCTTAAGCCTTCTTGCAGCATGCTAAGCAGGTCTGGTCCCTCCCTCCTCTGATGTGGCGTCAGAGCAGGGGGGGGGGGAGAAATCGGCTTAGCGCACCTGTGACTTGCACATTGGGTGTGCCTCTTCTCTCCCGCCGCTGTCCAGAAAGTGGCTGGATGGAGATGCAGAGGGACGGACACGCGCGCCTGATGTGCAAGTCGCACAGGGCGCGATTCACGCTTGGTATGGCCCTTCTCAGTAGTAGTAGTAGATGCATATCGAGCATGTCCACATTTCCAAAATCGTGCCTGAACTTGTACATGCCTGCTGTCTTTTCAGGTGCTCTGGCTTTGACGTTCCAGATTGCACTTGGCCATTCCATTGTGAAATGTGCCTCATAGCATATGATGGCAGATAAAGACCAGTATGGTCCATCTAGACTGCCCAGTAAGATCGCTAGAGCAGGTATACCCACTACTCCATACAGGTCATCCCTCCTATTTCCTGAAGTATAAAAATAGTTATGTTTATTTTGATTGTATCCTCTTGTTATAAAGGGATCCATTGTGTCTGTCACATGTCATTTTTTTTTTTATTTATACTTTGTTAATTTTCAAATACACCAGAGTAAAACTATGTGTAACGAGAATACAGACATCAAAAAGAAATATATAATCATCAAAAAACATTCCAAACTTGGTATAGACCTCAATATACACCTCTATACGGTTCCAAGAAAAAAGAAATTTCAAAGGTAACAACCAAATAGGCTAACAAAATAGAGCTTAGATAGAACTTGTAGCAGCCGGTACGGGTGCCAGGCCCTCCCCTTCCCTGCTCTCAAGAAACATTTTCAATTGAGGGGGGTCAAAGAAGAGAAACTGCTTTGTATTATGAACTATGATACATTTACATGGGTATTTCAACTTAAACTGTACCCCCAGGTTAAGAGAGCGCTGACGCAAGGCCAAAAACTCTCTCCTCCTCTTCTGGGTATCTCTCGCTAAATCTGGGAAAATCAAAATCTTAGACCCCATAAATTGGGAAACATTCATCTTAAGAAAATATAAGCGCAGAACAGAGTTCCGATCCGACTCAAAAGCAAAGGACACCAGTAGGGTCGCTCTACTGGTTACCACTTCAAGCGAGCTTTCAAGGAAACCCGTCAGATCCATCTGAGCCGGGACACCAGGCTCTCCCGAGGCAATCCCGCCCAAAACCTCTGTAGAGGAAATAGAAACATATTGAACACGAATAATGGGAGGTAAATTCGCAGAAGGCATGAGCAGGACCTCAGTAAAGAACCTTTGAACCAGTTCCAGAGGATCCAACAAGGGAGACCTAGGAAAATTCAGCAGACGCAAATTATTCTTCCTAGCCTGATTGTCCAAAAATTCCAGCTGCCGTCCCATAATTGAAGCTCCTCTTGCTTGGGTAGCACCCAGGTCCTGTAATACAACAGCCTGAGTCTCCAAGTGAGAGAGCCTCACTGCATGGTCATCTACTCGTGAGCATTCAGCCTCAGCCTGCACTTTCACCAAAGTCAAATCTTTAGTAAGAGCAACCACAACAGGTATGAGAGACTTTTGAAGGGAAGATATGGCATCCCATAAGCTATCCAATGTAACTGTTGCCAGTCTATCCAAAGCCGATAACTCGGAGGACACCAGAGAAAGAGAGGGAGCCTGAGATAAACTCTCCATACCTCCACTTGCCCGAGCTATGAACGATGACTCTCCTCCTCCCAACACAGCAACAGGAACCCTCTTACTCTGGGACGGGGCAGCACCCTCCACTGCAAGCAGACTCCCGTCACTCGGGGAAACGCCGGCAGGCAAACCAACCCCGAAAACACTTCCGGGTTGCGGCGGCAACTGCTGTTGGGGACTGAAAACTACCCCATTGCTCGAATCTGACACAGACAGCGTCTGATCCGCCGAAGCCACAACAGGAACCATCGGGGGAAAGAAGCCAGGAATCACCGACTGTGATGCTGAAACGGTAGGAGTAGAGGTACCGGGGGGTTTCTGTGTATTTTGCTTCCTCTTTCTCCCCATAACGGCGTCTCAGGCGGAGCCCGCTACCAGCCTCCCGACAGACCACAAAGCTCATCTGCCATCTTGGAACCGTCCATTTCTTTGATTCTGTCACATGTCATTTTGAATGCCGTCACTGTAGTTGCCCACACCACCTCCATTGGAAGGCCATTCCAAGCATCCACCACCCTTTCCATGAAAAAGTATTTCCCGACATTGCTTTTAGCTTTACTTTCTTGCAGCTTCATTTGATGCCCTGTAGGCTCCACCTTAACCGGGATGGAACCAGGCTGTTGGCATTAATCTTTAAAAAGGAGACAGAGAAGCTTTTAAACTAGATAATAGGGGAAAGCTGACAGTCTCCAAAGAGCGCATGGTTTGGAACAATATATCCGTGAAGAATACAGGCAAAAGATTAAAGTTAGGACAAATCGACAGAGAGGTTCCAATAAAGACAAAAATAACCCAAAGTACAGAACAGACAGGGCTTAAAAATTCCAAATTACCCCTGCCTACTGACAAACAGATTAATATGAATAAAATATGACCTCTAAAATGCTTGTATGCAAATGCTAGAAGTCTAAAAAATAAGATGGGAGAGTTAGAATGCATAGCATTAAAAGAGAGGTTAGATATGATTGGTATCTCAGAGACCTGGTGGAAGGCAGACAACCAGTGGAACACGGACAACCAGTGGAACACTGTGATACCTGGGTACAAATCATATTCCAATGATAAAGTAGGTCAAATTGCTGGAGAGGTTGCACATTTATGTTAGAGAGGGCATTTAGTCACACAGGATTAAAGAGTTGCAGGAAACAAAATACACTGTAGAATCTCTATGGATTGAAATTCCATGTAAAAAGGGGAAGGCAATGGCAGTGAAGGGTGTACCACCGACTGCCTGGCCTAAATGAACAAATGGATGATGAGATACTCAAAGAAAGCAGGGAAACTAACAAAAGTTACGATACAGTAATAATAATGGTTGATTTCAATTATTGGGTCAGTGTCATGGCAGGACATGCTAGGGAGATAAGGTTTCTAGATGAAATAAATGACTGCTTCTTGGAGCAGCTGGTTCGTGAACTGACCAGAGGGGAAGCCATTTTGGACCTAGTCCTTTGTGGAACACAGGATCCGGTGCAAGAGATAAGGGTGTTGGGGCCAGTTGGCAATAGTGATCATAGCATGATCGCATTTGATTTCATAAATGGAGGAAGGACAGCAAGGAAATCCACAATACTACCTTTTAACTTTCAAAAGGGAGACTATGATAAAATGAGGAAAACAGTTAAGAAAAAAACTAAAAGGAGCAGTTGCTAAGGTTAAAGATTTAAATCAAGCTTGGGCGTTGTTTAAAAATACTACCTTGGAATCATAAGGAAAGAATGGAGAATAAAACAAAGATATTATAATGCCTCTGTATCATTCCATGGTGCGACCACACCTTGAATATTGTGTGCAATTCTGGTCACCGTATCTTAGAAAAGATAGAGGGGATTTAGAAAAAGTACAGAGAAGAGCCTCATTTGGTTTGCAGCTTGTTGTGAGGGCTTGTGTACATCAGTGATGCTGAGGACTAAGCTATCAGTAGCTTAACTGCTGGCAAGGTCTCCCAAGATGGACAGGTCTCAGCTGAGGTGTCAGACCAAGACAAACCACACATCTGGGCAGCAGCAGAATGGGACGGTGTTGGTGGCAGAGGATCACATTTCTGTGACAATGGCAACAGCACTAAAATTAAACTGCGTGGAAGAAAGGCATGGCAATCTACTTCCGTATCTTGCCACAAAAACCCAATGGATAGTCACAACAAAACAAATTGAACTATAGTGCTGGAAGATGAGACCCCCAGGTCAGAAGGCACTCAGCTGACTACTGGGGAGGAGCTGAAGACTTTTCAGAGTAAAGCCAGCATTTATGATGTGGTTGGATTAAAGCCCTCAGGACATCTGACTGCTGATGTAGCTGCACATGAAATGAGAGTCAGAAGCTGCAAGGATGTCTTACGTACATATTGGGACATGGAATGTATGAAGCATGAACCAAGAGAAGTTGGTGGTGGTCAAGAATGAAATGGAATGTGTACATCTCGATCTGTTAGGTGTCAGTGAACTGAAATGGACTGTATCGGGCACTTTGCATCTGATGATTACATGGACTACTAGGCAGAAAATGAAAAACAAAGAAGAAATGGTGTTGCATTTATATTTTACGAAGAAACTTACAAGAATTGTAATGAAATACAATGCAATCAGTAAACGTTTAATTTCTATTTGTCTATGAGGAATGCCTATCAACACAACTATAAGTCAAGTATATGCCCCAACAACAGCTGCAGAAAAGGATTAAAATGATGAGTTCTATGAACAAATACAAGCTGAAATTGACAGAACATGCAAACACGATATCCTGATAGTCAAGGTTGACTGGAGCGTAAAAGCTGGCGACAAAGAAAGCGGCAAAGTAGTTGGAAAATATGGACTTGGCAACAGAAATGAAGCTGAAAAAGACTGATAGAATTCTGTAAGACCAATGATCTATTCATCTCAAACACCTTCTTCCAGCAACACAAGTGGTGACTACACCAGAGGACAAAGAGAGGCAATCGCAGAACTCAGAGATTTCCAACGTGCAGCAAGACAAGACAAGGAGAAGCACTAAAATGATTAACCGGGTAGCCAGACCCGGCGCTCACCCTTACCTTATACCTTGCTTCCCCCCACCCCCGTCTCTTGCCCCAACAATCAATAGCATTTCTCTTTCTTTCCCACAAATTACTCAGACAGCCAAGTATGGTAACAACTGGTCGCAGCTTTATTTCCCATAACAACAATACCATAACAGGAACAATGCACTTCCAACCCCCCCCCCAGCGGAGCGATGCGTCACCAGCCATGCGACTAGCAAAGCGACCTCGCCTCCGCTGCAACCATGGTCCGACCACCGGCAACATTCCGACCACCCCTATCCGACTTTGCCATATTACTAGCAAAAGTCTTCCAGGGGTAGTCCGGGTCGAGGGCACCCCGCCCCGTCCTGAGTCGCCTAAGGCTCCGGACCCCGGAAACCTCCGGGATCCCGCCACACCCCCCCAGCTGCGACACCCCTACACCAGCCCCGCAAACCGCGAAGGCCGGGCGGGTGGGCTGCCGCGCCTCCCGCCTAACAGCCTGTGCTCTGGAGAGTCACCGCCACGCCAGAGCACATGGCTGCCTGCACCCTGATTGGCTCCGCTCGCCCGACTCCACGAGCGGAGCCAATCATTTTAAATAATGCCCCGCGCGCACGGCCCTGCGTGGCTCCGACCTCCTCCCCCTCCTCCCTGAGCACGAGCAGGGTCCCGCGCCGGGCAAGCACCCGGTTATGCGCAGGCGCCGGGACCCTGCCCGCGCCTTTATTTGTATGCAAGGAAATAGAAGCAGAAACTATTAGAGGAAGGTCAGGCTTGTTTTCATATAGCTACGAGAGTTAAAGAAAAAATTCCAGCATCGAATTGAAATGTTACAAGATGCTCAAGGATCCATGTTGAATGATGCTGAGAAGATCAAGAGACGGTGGAAAAAATATACAGAGTCATTATATCATAAAGGTCGAGTAGACCAACAGCTGTTTCAAACTGTACCATATGATCAGGAACCATTAGTGATGAAAGAAGAAATCAAAGCAGCATTGAAAGCCTTATCAAAGAACAAAGCTTCAGACATTGATGGCATTCCCATAGATGTATTACAGCAATCTAATGCAGCTGTTACCATACTTACAAATCTCTGTCAGGAAATTTGAAAGCCAACATCAAGGCCAACTGACTGGAAAAGATCTATATTTATACCAATACTAAAGAAAGGTGATCCAAGTGACTGTGGAAATTATCGCACAATCGCTCTGATCTCACATACCAGCAAGATTCTACTCAAGATTATTCAGCAGAAACTACAGCCATACCAGGAATGAGAATTACCTGAAATGCAAGCAGGGTTCAGGAAAGGGCGAGAAACAAGAGATATCATTGAGGATGTAAGATAGATCCTTGAAAAGGCTAATACCAAAAGGGTATCTAGATGTGTTCTATTGACTCAGCAAGGCTCTTGACTGTGTAAACCATGAGAAACTCTGGGCTACATTAAGAATCATGGGTATACCAGAACACCTGATTGTTCTCTTGCACAACATTTACATTGATCAAGAAGTAACAGTTTGAATGGAACAAGGAGAAACAGAATGCTTAAATCAGTAAAGGTATATGATAAGGCTGCATACTTTCCCTCTACTTGTTTAATTTATATGCAAAACAAATCAGGACTGTATGAAGACAACAGAGGAGGAATCTAGCTAAGCTTGAAGAATGGTCTAGAATTTGGCAGCTGGGATTTAATGTTAAAAAATGTAAGGTCATGCATTTGGGCTGCAGCAATCCAAGGGAGCAATATAGTATAGGGGTGAAGTACTTTTGTCCACTAAAGAAGAGCAAGACCTAGGCGTGGTTGTGTCTGATGATCTTAAAGTAGCTAAACAGATAGAAAAGGCGATGGCAAAAGCTAAAAGGATGCTTGGGTGCATACGGAGAGGAATGGCTAGCAGAAAAAAGGAGGTGATAATGCCTCTGCTGGAAATGAAAGACAAAGAAGAAATGGTGTTGCATTTATAATAAAGAAGAAACTTGCAAGAACTGTAATGAAATACAATGCAGTCAGCGAACGCTTAATCTCTGTTCGTCTACGAGGATTGCCTATCAACACAACTATAATTCAAGTATATGCCCCAACAACAGCTGCAGAAGAGAATGAAATTGAAGAGTTCTATGAACAAGTACAAGCTGAAATTGACAGAACATGCAAACAGGATATCCTGATAGTCATGGGTGACTGGAACGCAAAAGTTGGCAACAAAGAAGAAGACAAAATAGTTGGAAAATATGGACTTGGCAACAGAAATGAAGCTGGAGAAAGATTGATAGAATTCTGCAAGACCAATGATCTATTCATCTCAAACACCTTCTTCCAGCAACACAAGCGGCGACTGTACACATGGACTTCACCCAATGGATTGTATAAAAATCAAATTGACTACATCTGTGGAAGTCACAGATGGAAAAGCTCTGTAACATCAACAAAGACAAAACCTGGAGCTGACTGTGGTACAGATCATCAACTACTAGTATGCAAACTCAAGCTAAAGTTGAAAAAGAGCAAACCACTCATGATTGCAGCAAAATATGACCTTGAGAATATACCACTGGAATTTAAAGACTGCCTGCAAAATCGATTTGCTGCTTTAGATACAAATGAAAGAGCTCCGGAAGAGTTATGGAATGACGTCAAGAAGGTTGTGCTGGAAGAAAGCGAGAAGTCTCTACAAAAGGTGAAAAAGCAAAAACGGCCAAAATGGATGACGGAAGAAACTCTGAAAATTGCCCAGAAACGCAGAGAAGCTAAAGCCAAAGGAGAAAGAAAGACAATCGCAGAACTCAACAGAGATTTCCAACGTGCAGCAAGACAGGACAAGGAAAAGTACTACAATGACACTTGCAAGGAAATAGAAGCAGAAACTATTAGAGGAAGAACAAGATCGGCTTTCCTAAAGCTGCGAGAGCTAAAGAAAAAGTTCCAGCCTCGAATTGGAATGTTACAAGATGCTCAAGGTTCTATGTTGAATGATGCTGAGAAGATCAAGAAAAGGTGGAAGGAATATACAGAGTTTTTATATGATAAAGATCAAGTTGACCAACAGCCGTTTCAACCTATACCTTATGATCAGGAACCATTGGTGATGAAAGAAGAAGTTGAAGCAGCATTGAAAGCCTTATCAAAGAACAAAGCACCAGGCATTGATAGCATTCCCATAGAAGTATTGCAGCAATCTGATGCAGCTGTTACCGTACTTACAAGGCTCTGCCAAGAAATATGGAAGACAACATCATGGCCAACTGACTGGAAAAGATCTGTGTTTATACCAATACTAAAGAAAGGTGATCCAACTGACTGTGGAAATTATCGCACAATCGCTCTGATCCCACATGCCAGCAAGATTCTACTGAAGATTATTCAAAAGAGACTACAGCCATACCTAGAACAAGAACTACCTGAAGTGCAAGCAGGGTTCAGGAAAGGACGAGGAACGAGAGACATCATTGCGGATGTGAGATGGATCCTTGAAAAGACTAAAGAATACCAAAAGGATATCTATTTGTGCTTTATCGACTATAGCAAGGCTTTTGACTGTGTAAACCATGAGAAACTCTGGACCACATTAAGAAGCATGGGTATACCAGAACACCTGATCGTTCTCTTGCGCAATCTGTACATTGATCAAGAAGCAACAGTTCGAACGGAACAAGGAGAAACAGAATGGTTTAAAATAAGCAAAGGTGTTAGACAAGGCTGCATACTTTCCCCCTACCTGTTTAATTTATATGCAGAACAAATCATCAGAGAAGCAGGACTGTATGAAGACAACAGAGGTGTGAAGATTGGTGGAAGACTCATCAACAACCTTCGCTATGCTGATGATACCACATTACTGGCTGAAAGTGAAGATGATCTGAAACATTTGCTTCTCACAATCAAAGAACATAGTCTCAAAATGGGCCTGCACCTTAATGTAATGAAGACAAAGATCATGACAACTGACATAATCAACAGGTTCATCGTTGAAGGAGAAGAAATTGAAATCGTGAACAACTTTAACCTACTTGGATCAACTATCAATAAAGAAGCAACAAGCAGTCAAGAAATCAGACGACGCATTGCTCTTGGCAGAATGGCTATGAAAGACCTAGATAAGATTCTCAAGAGCAGAGATGTCTCTCTCCATACAAAGATTCGACTTGTTCAAGCCATGGTATTTTCAATAACATCATATGGATGTGAAAGCTGGACAGTGAAAAAGACAGACAGGAAGAAAATTGATGCCTTTGAATTATGGTGCTGGCGGCGAATACTGTGTATACCATGGACTGCCCGAAGAACAAATCAGTCGGTACTAGAGGAGATCAAACCTAAGCTTTCTTTAGAAGCTCAGATGACAAGACTTCGACTTTCATACTTCGGACACATCATGCGAAGAGAGAGATCATTAGAGAAAGACATCATGCTTGGCAAGATAGAAGGTCAACGCAAAAGAGGAAGGCCAGCAATGAGATGGATCGCTACAATAACAGCAGCTACGGGTACCAGTCTGTCAACAATGAGCCGCCTGACTGAAGACCGAACACAATTTAGGATAGCTATCCAGAAGGTCGCCATGAGTCGACTCCGACTCGACGGCACTTAACAACAACAACAATGCCTCTGTATAAGTCTTTGGTGTGACCTCATTTGGAGTATAGTGTGCAATTCTGGAGACCGCACCTTCAAAAGGATGTGAACAGGATGGAGTCGGTGCAGAGGGTGGCTACTAAAATGATTAGTGGTCTGCATTATAAAGCATATGAGGACAGACTTAAGGATCTTGATATGTACACCTTAGAGGAAAGGCGGGATAGAGGTGATATGATTGAGATGTTTAAATACCTCCGTGGCATAAATGTTCAGGGAGAGAGCCTCTTTCAATTGAAAGCAAGTTCTGCTACGAGGGGACATGGGATGAGGGTAAAGGGAGATAGATTCAGGAGTGATATGCGGAAATATTTCTTTACGGAAAGAGTAGTGGATCCGTGGAATAGTCTCCCAGTGGAGGTGGTAGAGATGAGGACAGTAACTGAATTCAAAAAAGCATGGGACAAACACAGAGGATCTCTAAAGGTAAAAAGGGGACTGTTGTAGTTGTTATGGAAGGACAGACTAGATAGGCCATGTGGTCTTTTTCTGTCGTCATATTTCTGTTTCTATGTAATATTGGCAGGAGACTCATCAAGTATGCTATGTTAATGATACCACATTACTGGCTTAAAATGAAGACGATTTGAAACATTTGCTTCTCAAGATCAAGGAATATAGTGTTAAAATGGTTCTGCACCTTAACGTTAAGAACACAAAGATCCTGACAACTGGCAAAATCAATAAGTTCATCATTGATGGAGAAGAAATTGAAATAGTTGACAGCTTTAACTTACTTGGATCAACAATCAATAAAGAAAGGACTAGCAGTCAAGAAATCCGACAATGTATTGCTCTTAGTAGAATGGCTATGAAGGACCTAGACAAGATCCTCAAGAGCAGAGATGTTTCTCTCCATACAAAGATTTGACTTGTCCAGGCCATGGTATTTTCTATAACGTCATATGGACGTGAAAGTTGGACAGTGAAAAAGATAGACAGGAAGAAAATTGATGCCTTTGAATTATGGTGCTGGCGATGAATATTGTATATACCATGGACTGCCTGAAGAACAAACCAGTCAGTACTATAGGAGATCAAACCTAAGACTTCCTTAGAAGCTCAGATGTCAAGACTTTGACTTTCATACTTTGGACAGAGATCATTGGAGAAAGACATAATGCTTGGCAAGGTAGAAGGTCACCGTAAAAGAGGAAGGCCGGCAATGAGATGGATTGAAACAATAACAGCAGCTATGGATACCACTCTATCAACAATGAGCTGCTTGGCTGAAAATCAGACAAAGTTTAGGTCATCTATCCAAAGAGTCACCACCGACTCAATGGTACTTAACAACAACAATGTCCATTGCTACAGAGTCCTACATGGCCCTTTCCATGAAACATCAACCCCTGATTGTCTCTCCCAAGATCAAACTGAGTACCTGTCACTCCCTTTCAGGTCTCTCCTGCAGTCTCTCCAATGAGCAGCTTCTGAAGCCAGAGTTATAGCAGCAACCCCCCCCCCCCCCGCCTTCCCTAGTAGGGCGGTTTATTTCCAACATTCCTCTATATGTTAGGGTGTATTTTTTTAACAATCCCAATATCACCATCTAACACGTTCCTTTTACAGAGTTGGTCTGTTGCCCCTACCTAGGGCGTCTGCCCCTCAACTGGGCCAAATGTTGTCCTCCCTAGGGTCCTATTGGCAACACAATGTAGACACTATGGAGGTAGTATGCAAATCCCGTCTTCCCAGAATCCTCCAATTCAAGTAAACTACACATCCAACATCATTGCAAACCCCTCCCCCATTAAGTCACTGGCTGAACTGGGTAAGTCCCAGGTGTTGAATTACTTGGATGCCCTGCCACCTCCCATGTAGCTTCTTATGGCTACATCCACCCCAAGTCTTGTGGGCGGTCCACCAGTTGAGTATCCATTGGGTTCTTCTCAGGTGTTTACTGTTTTTCAACCCCTAGATCCATCAGAGATTGGGGCATTTCCTCCATATTTCTCCTCCTCTGCCTCTCAACCCTGGTATGGTTGGGGAGTAGGGCCCTGGGTCTCCTAGGTAGAGTGGGGATGGGAGTTTGAACTTTACCCTGATCCCTTCCCTGACCCTGGTTGTCCTTGGCCACAGCTCCAAGGGGACGCTCCCATATTGTCCTGTATCCCTAGGGCCAGGAATAGCCAGGGTTCATCGGGACTCTGGCTGTGACAGGATGTACAACCTGTCACATATCTCCTTCCTTAACAAAGACCCTTCAGGTTGGATCGGATCAGGTTGGGGCGTTGGTGGGACCTTCCCCCTCCCAGGACAGGTAGTCAGCATTAATATGGGCCTTTCCAGCCCAATGTTCCACATGGAAGTCATAGGACTGTAATGCCATATACCATTGGGTCAAGCAGGCACTAGTGTTCTTCGTAGAGTTTAGCCATTTTAGGGCTGCATGGTCGGTTACAAGGGTGAAATGCCTACCCAGTAAATAGTATTTTAAGGCATCTATTGCCCACTTGACCGCAAGGCACTCCTTCTCCATAATTAAGTACCTAGTCTCTGCCTCCCCTAGCTTCCGACTAAGGTACATGACCAGGTTTTCTTCTCCAGCAATGTTTTGGTTTAATACCACTCCTAAACCTACCCCAGATGCATCAGTTTGTAACACAAACTGCTCTTTGAAATCTGTATTTCCTAACACCAGTTCTTTACACAAGGTTTGGTTGAGATTAACAAAGGCCTGTTCTTCCCGTGTACCCCAATGTACCTAGTTAGGCATTTTGTTTTTCAGCAGATCGGTAAGGGGAGCGGCTAGCTCTGCAAAGTGGGGTATGAACCTTCGGTAATAGCCCACTAGGCCCAAGAATGCTCTAACTTGCTTTTTGGCTTTTGGCAGGATCTTCCCTTGAATAGTCTGTACTTTGCTAAGGGTGGATTGTACTACCCCATTTCTTACCTGGTGGCCTAGGAATTGTACCTCCCTGTTCACCAACTGGCATTTCTTAGGGTTAGCTATAAGAACATAAGATATGCCATACTGGGTCAGACCAAGGTCCATCAAGCCCAGTATTCTGTTTCCAACAGTGGCCAATCTAGGTCATATGTACCTAGCAGTTTCCCCAAGGGACACATGTTCCACAATGCTTGTATTGGTTCAAGCATTGATATCCTGGGTCCCTTCTTAATAATGGTTTATGGACCTTTCCTCCAGGAACTTGTCCAAACCTTTTTTAAACCCAGCTACACTAACAGCCTTTACTACATCCTCTGGTAACAAATTCCAGAGTTTGATTACACGTTGAGTGAAAAAATATTTTCTTTTATTAGTCTTAAATAGTTTACCCTGTAGCTTCATTGCATGTCCCCTAGTCTTTCTATATTCTGATAAGGTAAACAATCGATCTACGTTTACCTGTCTCACTCCGTTCATTAATTTATAGACTTCTATCATATCTCCCCTCAGCCGTCTCTTTTCCAGGTTAAAGAGCCCTAACCTTTTTAGCCTTTCTTCATAGGAGTATCCTATCAAGCTATCAACCAGGCCCACCTTAAAGACTCGCACACCTTACGCATGTGGGTTAGGTGTTCCTCCCAGGTCTTGGAATAAATAACACATCATCAAGGTAGGCACCCACATACCCTAGATGTTGTTTGAGTACCTTATTAAGGATGCGCTGGAATGTAGTTGGCACTCCATGCAAACCAAAAGGGGGGACAGTAAACTAGTATACTAGTTTTATCTCTAGAGGTCAGTTCCAAGAAAATCTGCCAGTATCCTTTCATTAAGTCAAGGGTTGAGACGTATTTAGCTCTTCCCAACTGTTCTTCCAGCTCCTCTGTCCTGGGCATGGGATAGGCATCAAAATTCAAGACGACATTCACTTGCCGAAAATCAATATAGAACCTAGTTGTTCCATCGAGTTTGAGCACTAGGACTTTCGGGATAGACCATTCACAGTTGGACTCTTCGATGACCCCTAAGTACAGCATGTCCTCTACCTCTTTCTCAATCTCCTTTTGTTTGGCCTGGGGAATGTGGAATGGCCGTTGCCTCATGATTTCACCCTCCCTGGTGATAATCTTGTGGGTTCCGAGATGAGTTCTCCTAGGCAAGGGCGAGAACACGTCCAGAAACTGGGTTAGCAGGTGCTTCACCTGTCTTCTCTGGTCTCCCAATAACTCACTTCCTATTGGTACCTCAGTGGGGTCCCTCATCTGGGAAATCTCTGGGCCCAGGTCCTCGTCCTCTGCGTTTACTTGTGCTCCTAGCCCTTCCCAACACACCCAGGGTTTGAGTAACTTGATGTGGAAGGTCTACACCTTCCCCTTCTGCTGCTCTACTTCATAATCTGAAGGGCTCAGTTTCTGGCTCATCCTAAAGGGGCCTCTCCACTGGGCTAGTAGCTTATTACTGGAAGTGGGTAGTATAACTAACACCAGGTCTCCTGGGTTAAAACCTCTCTCCCATGCCTGCTTGCCATAGTAGACCTTTTGCTTCTCTTCTTTTTTTTTTTCAAATATTCGTAAGCCCATCTGGAGAATGTTCTTAACTGGATTTTCAAATGGGTAACCTGTTCAATTACAGGCTCTAACCCTCTTTCCATTCCCACACAGGCTTTCTGTACCACATCCAAGAGTCCCTTGGGTTGTCTCTCCATTAAAAACTCAAATGGGGAAAAACCCAGTATAGCTTGGGGAACTTTTCTATAAGCAAACAGGATAAATGGGATTACAGTACTTACTCCCATGTCTGACTGTTATTGCCTATACTCTTTCTAACCATTTGTATTAGGGTCTGGTTAAATCGCTCAACCAGGCTCTCCATTTGTGCGTGATATGCCGTGGTCTTAACGGGCCTGATCCCAAACAACACCAAGACTGCCTCTAACTGTCTGGACAAAAAGTTAGAGCCTCAATCTGTCAAAAGTTCTCTGGGAAAACTTACCTCATAAAAAATTTTCAACAGTTCCCTTATTTTCTGACCTGCTGTAACTTTCCACAGGGGAACTGTCCATGAATAGTGGTGGCATAGTCAACGAGTACTAGGAGGTACTGGTAACCTGCCATGCTCTTGTCTAAAGGTCCCACAATGTCCATGGCTAATTCAATTCAGGGATTGTTCAACCCCTGGGATCGGAGTCAGGGGAGATTTCTTGGGTTGGTTCTTATTTTTCTGTTGACACACGCGGCATGTCTGGCAGAACTTAGTCACTTCCTGATAAAGCTTAGGCCAAAAAGATGTGCAATCACCCCCTGCTCCCCTAAGTGTCCTGCCAACGAGTGGCTGTGGACGAAGATCAATAGTCTCCCAGAATATCTGGGGCATCATGAGCTGAGCTTGCTCTCCTTTCTCTTCCTGGAATGAAATGTGATATAATAGGCTATTCCTCTTCCTAAAGAGGGGTAATTCTCCTTCCCCTTCTTAGAGCCTGTTCTTCCACCTTACCCCAGACTTTCTGCAAGAAAGGTCTTTTGCTTGCTCTTCAGAAAAGTTATCAAACTTGGAGAGCACCTCCTCCCAAAGAGCCTCGGGGGAATCAGCCCTTTCCACTTTTCCACCCTCCGCTGGGCCCTGCTTTTTCTAGTCTTCCCACTATCGTGTACCACATCCGGGATTGCAAAGGTGAACAACTCCCCGAGGTTGGGGATGGACTTTGCCTCCAGGTTATAGTCTCAGGCATGGGTAGCAACTAATGTGGAGCAGAAGTCAGTTGAGTCTGATAACCTTGCCCAATCTTGGCCTAGGATTAATGTCATTGGGAGTCCCTTGACAATGGCCATTCCTAGTATTTGTTGTTTTGTTGTCCCAAGGGATTTTTATCTCATAAGTGGGGTTATTCTGTATGTCTCCATGAACACACCTCACTCTTATAGGTCCTAGGTATCTACCCTACCTCTTACCGACCTCTAGGCTCCGGGCTAGGTCTTGAGACATCAGAGACTGATTACTCCTGGTATCTATGAGAGCTTCCAGGTCCATCCCACCAATCAACATTTTTAATGGGTCCACTCCAGCTTCCTGCGTCCCCTGTGAGTCCTACACCAGAGAAGGAACATTCCCCTTTTGGATACTCCCATTGGAAATAGCCAAGCTCTTCTACACAAAGTATCATGGTCCTCTTCGGGACTCTTGTGTGGATTTTGTCATTGTGGGGTTATTAGGGTTATCCCAGCCTCCCTTTTGCCTAGTGGGTCCCCTGCCTCTAGCTCCACTCTGGGTGAGGATTCGGGGCCTGTGGATTCGGCATTGATAAAGTTCTCCTTGAGGCCTGCCTGCATACTCACGCCCGTATCTCCATTGACAAAATACAAAAAAATTGTTTTAGGATTATCTTCCTTACTATGGTAAGTCCAGAGTTCTTATTAGGTTCCAGCCACCTGGTGGCCAAATCAGTAAATCAGTGGGCCACGGCCCGAGGCCTTTCTTCTGGGTGAAATTTGATAGCCCGAAAACACTTTTGATAGTGTCACTTTTGATAGTATCAAACACTCGGCAGCATATAATCTAATAGTATATAGTCATGTATAACTTGTACACCTTGGCAACTAATTCCGTACAAATTGTATATAACCATGTATAGTCTGTACACCTTGGCAACTAATTCTGTACAAATTGTATATATGGGGCCCTCCCCCAATCTACTGAAATCAAATGTATACCTTGATCTGTGTGCTTTAATCAAATATGTATCGTATCCAAATGCTTGTCCCGTGTTACGTAATCATTGACTAATCAAAATGTAAAACTGAAATCTCAATGTACCGTACAATACATTATGATTCTGTAAAGTAAACCGCTGCTGATCGTAGGAAGCAGCGGTATACAAGTGTTTACTAAATAAATAAATAAAATAAATAAAATAAATAGTTCTCTGGGGATAGCCCCAACCAGTCCTGAATAGCCGCTTTCACCTCGTAATAATCCGTGGCTTGAGTATTGTCTAGGGACTGATAGGCTGCCTGGGCTTCTCCTGTAAACAGTGGTGCTAAACGCATGGCCCACTGGTCCAAAGGCCAACCTGCTGCTGTAGTCACCCTTTCAAAAGTCAGAATGTAAGCTTCAGGATTGTCCCCAGGACCCATTTTTGTTAAAGTGAGGGTACGGGTCCCCTCCAGTCCTCCCAATGAAACACATCCCTCAATTGGGCCCACTTCAGGCTTCGGTGTCCTCGCCGATCTGATCATCCCATTTGTGAGTTTCTTAAGCTCCTGAGTTTGTAACCTCTAGCAGCTGGAAGAGTGGCTGGTTAAGTTGCGCCTGTCTTTCCAGGATTTCAACGATCCTCCGATCCATTGCCTCCTGCTGAAGTTGAGTCTACTCTGCAAGCCGACGAATCAGCTTCTCCAAAGTCATGGCTCTTAAACAGAGAGAAAGCAACCCAAGTGCAGGTCTTCAGGAGAGTACACCCGCCCTGCCTTTATCAAGACCAACCCTCTTACCCTGTCCCATGCCCTAGATACTCATACCTTCCGGGCAGATGGGTTTCAGTGTTGTTAGTCCATTGGACTTTCTGGAATAGGCCCCTCCTCTGGCTCCTGATCACTCCTTTGTCAAGGGATCAGCTGTTCGACTCCGGCGTGCTTCGGGATCCCACTTCTAGCACCATTTGTCGCTCTTTCTCAGGTCAGGTCCAGTATCGTCCATATCCAGGTCCAGGATGCAGGCGTCTGGTGGTTCTTTCAAGTCTCTCTTGCAGCCTTTCCAACAAGCAGCTCCTGAAGCAGTCCAAGCACCACCCTTCTGGCCACCCCTAGTAGGGTTGTCTATTTCTAGTGTTCCTCTATATGTTAGGGTGATTTTTTTTAACAATCCCAATATTCCTGTCTAACAGGGTCCCTCCAGAAAGTTGGGATCCATTGTCCCTGCCTAGGTTGTCTGTCCCTCACCCAGGCCAAAAGATTGTTCCCAAGGGTCCTTTTGGCAACACAGTGTAGACACTATGGGGGGCATTCCATGCCATGAATAAAAGGGATGGATGTGTGGGCTGGACGTCCAACTCATGCTCAGGTATTAACCCTGATTCCACCACCAGCACTTTCCGCACATACACAGTGTTTGTGCAGGGAGTGCTGTACATGGGCAGGAGGGGGCACTACAGAGGCAGAGCGGGGAGTGGCTAGTTGCCAGAACATACAGAGCCTATTCAGGACAGGACTCTGTACATTCCCCAGCACCCCCAAGGACGTCCAGGCTATGGTGGAATAAGTCCTAGGGGCCTCTCCCCTCACGTGCTGCACACCCCCGCACTCCATGGCATTTATCCCCACTGTGCCCCTGCATCCATGATCTAGGGCACAGGGGCCGCTGGTGCAGGCTGGACAGTGATCTGCAGGGGTCGTTGTGGAGGATGTCATTCCGAGCTGTCATGTAGATGGCTTGTTGCCATGGTGCAAGGATGCCACTGCTCCCGTGCCCCAGCAGTGGTGTTCCGGTGTGGGGATGGGCAGCTTCCCATATGCCGATCTACCATGCTGCCTATTAAGCTAAAACATTTGTTTCTGCTGACATTTTATCATATTTCTGCTAGCTGAATGTTCTACTCTGCTGTTTTAAGATGTACATTACTGACACTGTATCATATTCCTATCTCCAAGTTTATGTCACGGTTCTAATTGTCTGTTATGCTGATATGGGGTCAATGTGCTATTGTTATGCTGTTGTGCACTGTCTTCTGTAAATCTCTTCATAAAGGTTGTTAATAAAGCCTAATAAATAAATAAATACATAAATATACAGAGAGTTGTTTGGAAAGACACAGGCAGATAGACACAAATCTAGATGGAGAGGGAAAGGACTACACATAAGGATGGAGAAGGAGATGGGCAGACAAAATGGGAGACACACAAGGCTCTTTCTCCTCCTGCTCAACTCTCCCTCCTCCCCTTCTGTGCCTTTCAGAAATATGTCTCAGCACAACTGCTCAAATCCCATTCCTCAATGCTGATGGGTTCTGAAGAGCTGAGTGACCACTGGAGACAGGAATTTGTGCTCAGCTTTCTTTCTGCAGGTAGGGTCACCTGGTTTTTCTTCTTCTGGACTTGCCTCGCCTGAAAACAGTGATCGGAATCAGCGCACAGGCAGTGAGTCTCCATCAAAGGAGTACGAGAAAGACTCACAGAGTGTGAGAGTGAGAAGTCTTCACATGAGTGTGGCACATGCCTAATGAGTTTGACTTGGCATCTCTGTAGAGTATATCATCATTTTCCACTGATTAATGCATATAGTCAAAGGATGTCTGTACTGTAGCACTGAGATGTTAATTAGGTTTCGGTGCCAGCTCAGCATCGAGAAAATTAATGGAGACACTCTACAGAAGGGAAAGACAGGAAGAATCTCGAATCTTGTGGGTTGCAGGGTCTGAGGCGGCAAAGATTTTACCAGACAAATCAAACCAGAGGATTAGATCAGGGATGGGCATTGGATGTGGAAAACTTCAATTTTAGTTAAATTTTTGACACCGTCTATTCCTATACTTTGCATTTACTATCCATTAAGTGGAGGTCCTCAGCAGATTCCAGTAAAACACACATGATAAATATGTACATGATAAAACAGACCAACAGACTTAAAAACAAAAGCAAAACACTCATAAGATTTAGGAAGGAGCAACCAATCTAACATACCCCTCTTTTGCAGACCTGTGGAGAGAGAGAACCAACAACACTCTTAATCTGCTTTCAACTTTATGCTAGATATAAGGCTGCCAAATAAATTGAGAAGCAAAGGTTTGGGCACAAAGATGATGGAGTGGCTAGCAAACTGGCTGATGCATTGCCAGAAGGTGGTGGTGAGTTCACTGGATGCCTCAAAGATTTGTTTTGGGAGCAGCTCTGTTCAGTTGCTTTGTGAGTGATATTGCAGAGAGCTTAGTGGTAAACGTAACACTAAGATATGCAGCAGAATGTACACTGTTGAGGAGTAAGTAAAACGAGGAGCTATCTAAGAAAGCTGGAGCAATGGCAGTGTTTGCCAGCTGAGATTGAATGCAAAAGAAAAGTGTGGTCATGCCCTTGGGGTGCAGACCTAAAGGGAACAGTAAATATTGAGATATGAACAACTGATGTGCACCAAGCAGGAGAGACAACTTGGGGTGACTGTACTTAACATGGCTGCAAGAGCAACACCCCCCCCCCAGGAAGATAGGGGGAAGGGGCAAAGGAGGGAGAATCTTGAACCCAGCTATGATTGGAAGGAATCAGGGAAGAGGATGATTTATTTAGACAGTTTTGTACTTCAGTCAAAGTGGTCACAGCACAATTGGGGGATACATTTAACATGAGGGGATATGAGACACAGACACTAATACTTACAGGGAACATGGGCAATGGAGGGTTAAGTGGCTTGCCCAAGACCACAAGGAGCACCTGTGGGACTAGAAACCGCAGTCCTTCTGGCCCAAGGTTGCTGTCCTCTAGTGGGATTTGAACCACTGACTTTCTGGTCTGAAGTAACTTGCCCCAACCACTAGGCTACTCCTTCCTATCATCACATGGACTTTTTTAAAGCTTGCTGTGTTGGGATACAGTCCAGCTTAAGCTCTAGCGGCACATCCATTTCCTACCCAGCAAAATCCTATGCATGAACAGTGTCACAGACATAGAAGAGTTCTGGACTATGGAGACACAGTGTCTGGTCAAACTGGTGGCATTAGCAGTGTTGGAATGCATGAAATGAAGGCCTTGGTCAGGAGTGATGGGATGAAGGTGGAAGAAGCATAAGCCCCACAGATGGAAGATACTGAGGAGACCCTGAGGTAGGACGGCACCATCCGTGCATACGCCCCACAGATGGAAGATACTGAGGAGACCCTGAGGTAGGACGGCACCATCCGTGCATAAGCCCCACAGATGGAAGATACTGAGGAGACCCTGAGGTAGGACGGCACCATCCGTGCATAAGCAGAGGAGACTCAAAGGGGAGGCATCTGAAACAGTGCAGTGCCCTTCAGGGAAAGTAGCAGAGATACATAAAAACAAAAAGCGAGAAGAAGCTATAGTCTCTCCACAATTCCCAAGGACAGACAGGAACTCTAAGAATAAATAGAGAGGGCATAACCCAACATTTTCTGTTTCCCATGTCATTGATAATTAATTTGCACTATTGCTCAAAAGGCATTTCCCATGTTATTTCAAATAAATGAACATTCCTAAAAAATATTTCTTCAGAGGAAGGGTGATGATGAATGGAATGGACTGTCAGTGGGCATCATGAAGGCAAAAACTATTAACTGAACGCAAGAAAGCTCAGGGTAAGCATGTGACAGCCAGTTAATTTGTACATAGTTACCCTGTTAGCCCTGTATATAATCCCCTGTTTATTGTAAGTCCAGTGTAGGCCTGTCTGCACTGCACAAATCTGTTACCTGTAAACCACACTGATTTTAAAGAGTGCGGTATAAAAGAGACATTAAATAAATAAATAAACACAAAAGGTCCCTAGTGGTCAGGAAGTGAAAGCTAAGCAATAGGAATTAAACCTTGGGATCCTCATCAGCCCTTTTATTCTAGGCTTCCAATATACTTTTATAGTTGGCATAAAGGGTAATTTTATAGAGTCCGGTATGGTAATGCTAATTCCCTAACAGCAGGTTGTTTACCGTTATTTTTCATTTGTTTGCATATCAGTCTGATTATTATCGAAGGTTTCATTTCTCTGCTGTTATTGTTCTCCTACAATATTAAATAAGTCCGTTATTGAGTCGTAACATCAAGTATTCATTAGGAATTTGCAGGGTAATGTTAATGAGCTAGAATTTAGAATGTGCTTGACGAGAAGGATTGAAAGTGAAGTTTTAGCTTTTCCAAGCAAGAAAAGCAGTTAGAGAGTGTTTTTTAGTAGTAAGAGATTAGTGACTCGAGTTATAAATTCCTATTTGAATTGAATTGTTTGATGTCATGAAATGTTAATTTCAATTAAAAGCCAACCTTTCTTATGAACCATTTGACACAGTTCCATAGTGCTCTGATCACTGCTCGTTTCCTTCATCTGCTGGTTTTTGCTTATAAATGTAAAGCACACTTAGGGGGACACAGGGACACAAAATGGTGGCATTAGGGCCATCGGTGAGAACGAACAGGGCTTTGCTTTCATTCTTTGCCTTTATCCTTTTTTCTTTTTTAAGACAAACCTGGAATCGTTCTCTATTTTCTAAGCTGTTTTTTTTGCCACATAAATCTGTATCCAAGGCACCCATTAACTTTTGAATGACTCTGCACCATTAATTGACATTCTGATATGAGCTGAACAGATGGAATTGCAGGATTGTTCTCGCAAATTTATCATAAAAAATGCATCCGACACCTGTGTAATTTGCCTAATCATTTTCCTAATAAGCTCCCACCATTAATTATGCACGATTTCCACAATGCAATCAAGATAAAAGTAAATCTGATGACTTAATACGCTTCAAAATAATTGGTTCACCCAACACAGGTCCTCCATTGCTTTTTAGCAGCTTTTCAGTTAATTACAGAAGGGTGCACTCTGTAAGAGTCTGAGAGGGAGGTGGGAAAAGCTGGATGGGGATTCTTATCCCCTTTCCCCCCTACAGTCTCTCCTCTCTCCTCTCCCCCACAGGCTCTGCCCACCCAGCAGTCAGAAGATGCGATTAGTGCCTGTCTGCCATCAGAACCTGACTGTTTAATAAGAAGCATCTTTTCTGAGCCTGCTGCCTTGTGGTGCTGCCCACCTGTCACATCATTAGGTCTTGAACATGTGCCTTGAATTCACTTTGCTAAATGAGATTTAGCAGGCCCCGGTGAAACCCAGCCTGCTGCATCCTGCCGCAATTAGCTAAAGATTAATTGTCTGAGAAGGGAATGAAAGTTTTACCTCAACTGATCTGAAAAACCGTCAGATTGCACGGTTCAAGTAGTGCGCACAGGCCTCAGGCAGTAGGAAAAACGTGATAATTTAAAGGTGGCACAAATTTCCTACACCTCGCCTTCATGAGTGAAATTAACAAGTACTAAAAGCTGTCAAATTAAAGGTTGACATCCAGATATAACCATTTTAAATGTCACTGAATATTCATTCTTTCTTTCCCTTTTTTTTCCCTTCTCTCTTTTGGCAAACATCTCCACCTGCACACCTGCAAAGACACAGAACCCTTGCAGTCCGGCCACGCTAATGGGAAAATCTCACAATAGAACTCTTTGATGTAACCATGGCTACAAGATGACTGGCATTTACAAAACTTCCTTCGTTATTCAAGGCTTGACTGTGTTTTATGGAGTAGAGTGTTAGATGCTAAACTGCCAGGGATGCGAGTCAAAATGCAGGATGCCATGTGAAGCTTTTAAAGAGGGGAAGGAGCCATGTTTATTGGCTACACTAGTTGTTAATGTAGGCTTGAGCACATGCTAATGGACTGCAATAACAGCATGCATGCTAAACAGTCAGCACACCGTTAATTCCATGCTATCTGCTTAGCACGTGACAGAGAGTGAAATGGGCGGAGTAAGGACAGGGCATGCACATGTCTACACATCGCGCTTAGCATGGCGGTTGATGGCGTGTGTTGCAGTTAGTGTGGCTGCTCTTCATGCCGCCTCAATGGGTGGTGTTCAGTGCATCTGTTTTGCTGCCTGCATACATCAAGGTCAAAATCAGTCTGGTATCTGCTGTACATGATCCCAGTGGGTAGCACATGACTTTTGCATTTACAGTGCATTGATTTCTACGCTAAATGTGCAATACCTGCAAAACCTTAGCGCATTATAGTAAACATAGCTCTAAGAGGTTCACACTGTTGTGTATTCATAAATACCAGATATTTGACAATTAACACATAAAAGGGCCATGCATTATAGCATGTAGACAGTGGCCTAAGGTACATGTCCTTGATGTACACACTCAGATCTATTTTCAGAAGAACTTAGGTTTGCTGGCAGTCAGTGAAAATAGAAGTCCACTATCCGTCAATTTTCTGGACATCCAGGTGCAATCTCAGACCTCAAGGGCAAAACATCTGAGAATACCACGGGAACCTTCTATTTCATCCCGAGTTTGGAAACATGGATGTCCCCAAATGAATGCTTGCAGAAATGGCTTCTTGGATGTCCCAGTCATTGTTTCCCAGAAGGGGGACATCCATGTTCAGTGACATTGTAGACACTCAGATGTGTGATGGCAGTTTAGTAATCTGCTTGCGGTTTGTATTTACATGCAGGTTTCTTTGCCCAGGAAATATTGACAGTGACTTGAGAGCACATTGTGCTCTTCCCCCTGGTAGCATTGTCGCCATGAAACGAGCACGTTTTTGCTCCTTATTCATAGTCAGGAGCAGGTATCAGCATGGACACTTCAACAACCAGGGCCAGGTGTGGAATCACAGTACAACAAGCACCTTAATTGCTCCACCCAGGCCAGTCCTCCACCATTCCTCTGTTCTACTTGGACGTCCCTGCGCTAGGGACATTCATATACCCGCTTTCTAAAATGGCTCCAGGAATAATCTTGTGAATTGGGCATCTGTGTGCCAGTTTTCAGACGTCCAAAACATTATCTTTATCTATTGTGACACTTGACCAGACAGTAGAATCAGAGCTGTTTATAAAAAATAAAATGAAAGAGTAGAAACGAATACCATTAATGTACAGGACAGAGGAAAAAGGAAAGCACAGGATAGACTAAAGTCGAGATACATAGAGCTCAAGAGTAGCTAGAGGCAAACCAGGTAGGAGGTGGAGATAAGATATTCAGGACTGTGGAGGGGGAGGTCAAAGGCAAGGTGGAAGAGATGAGCTTGTAGCATGCTTTGGCATTTTTGGAAAGAAAGTTTGGTGTGACGTGTGGCTAGCAGTGAGCTGCAAAGTGCGGGTCCCAGGAAGAAAAAGGCAGAGCGCCGGCTTGATTCCAGATGAGCACAAGTAGCAGAGGGAAGGGATAAACGGTTTGCATGAATAGATTAGAGCGGGTGGCATGAGTGTAGTTAATGAGGGGAGGGATAGGAATGGACAGACTGAGCGTATTTGATGTAAAGAAGCAAAAGAACATGAATAGGACTTCTAAAATAACCCCATATTGGTGGCTGAAACTCTATTTAACTATTGTAAAGCGGAAGGAAGGAGTTAGGGTGAAGCAATGGTGGCAATTTGCAGCCATCTGTATGGTGCTGATACAGTCATTACTAGGGTAATTTTATAACAGGCCATCTATGTGTGAAGACCATGTAGGTGCCTCTTTTTAGCATATTTCATAAAGACATATAAGGGCCTATGTGTCTAATAGTAGGAGTATTGCTCCACCCAAACTCTGCCCCAGAACATGCAGGTCACATGAAAGAATGCACTGAATGCGCTCTCTTGTCATCATGTATACTTTTGCATGTGTAACCCCTGGAGAAAAAATTTCTAAAAGTCTTTCTACATACCAAAAAAGACCTTTACCCGAGAAAAGTTCAACAGATCAACTTACAACCTCTTGACACCTTCTTCCAGTCCAAGTCCTTTGGCTCTCAGCAGAGTCCCACCTCCCCATTTAATCCCTCTTCTTGTCAGGGAATAAATAATCAACACTCTCCTTCTCCTCAGTGGGTGCTGCTTCTGGTTGTTCCCTCCAGTAGCTCCTGATAAAGCCCCTGTGGTGCATTGGCTTAAGCGACCTTGAACACCCTTCTTCAGCACATCTCTCTAATGCAACTCCTGGCTTCACTCAACAGTAGTTCCTAGAAAGACACCCAGTGGTGGTTTGGCTCAACAGCCTCAAAAACACTTTTGAATGAATGCTGGGTTACACCACTTCTCCCTCCTCTCCTAGGTGCTTGGCAAGATGTCAGGAACATCACTTCTTAGTACGATGGCTGTGGGGGCAAAGGTCTTTTTATCTATCTTTATTCTTGCACTTGATGTATTGCCCCAGCAGGAGCATCAGGGCGGTTTACAATAAAAGAGTCGCTGCAGTGTCAGAAGCTAGAAAGGAACGCTATTACTGGGCAGGATAGGAGAGAGACCATCACAACAGAGAGGGGGGGGGGGTCAGAGGGAGGAGAGAAGCAGCCAGGTCAGTTCGGAGGAAGGGGAAGGTCAAAACCAACATGAAAGAGATGAGTTTTAGAACAGACAAACTTCTGGAAGGAGAGTTCTGAGCGAAGTGTTGGGGGAGGGAGTTCCAGAGGGCAGGTCCTAGGAAAAGAAAGAGCGACGAGTGAGTTTGAGATGAGCCTGTGAAGCAGTTGACATGAACAGAGCGCAGGAGACGGTGAGGAGTGGGAAAGTGTAGGAGGTCAGAGAGGTATTGGGGAGTGTCTGTATGGATGACCCTATGGATGAGAATGAGTATCTTCTATTATATGCTGTATTCGATGGGAATGGCAATGGAGTTGAATGAGTAGAGGGGTGATATGATCTGAGTGGGAGGTGTGAGTGAGGATATGGGCTGAAGTCTTTGAAGTTGGTATTGTGGAAGGCTGGCCAGACCAGTGTTACAGTAATCGAGTCTCGTGATGACTAAGGAGAGGAGTAGTGTAGTCAGTGGAGGAAGGGTCAAGAAAGGACAGACAGAGTGAATTTGATGTAAAGAATAGAAGGAGCGACTGATAGGGGATGAGAGATGCTCATGGAAATATAGGGAGGAGTCTAGGGTAACGCCAAGATAACAGATTAATGTTATCAGTGGGATAGTAGTGGAGGCAAGCTGAGGGGCCACGGAAGGGCAAGGGGCACTGAAAGTGAAGTAGATGGAGGCTGATTTGGAGGGATTGAGGTGGAAAAAGTTGGCAGATATTCAGGAGTGTACCAGAGAGAGACAAGAATTCAGTGGAGTTAGGTCGGGGGATGAAAGACTGGTGTGGTGAAGAAGGATTATATCATTGACGTAATAATACACTGAAATACTGGATTGTTGGATGAGGAGAGAGAGAGAGGTGCTAGAAAGATGTTAAAAAGAAGGGGAGTCAAAACAGAGCCCTGTGGAACACCACAGGTGAGAGGAGTGACAGGGGAAGAGGAGGGAACAGAAAGGACAGAAAAGGACAGTGCAGTGAGAAAGGAGCAAAACCAATTCAGAAGAGAGCTGTGGATCCCAAAATCAAAGAGGCATGAAAGAAGAGTAGGGTGGTCAACCTGATCGAAAGCCAAGGACAGATCCAAGGAGACAGCTAGGGAGAAATCGGCCCTATCACGGGAGACGTGCAGTTCACTAAGAAGGGAAAGGAGTATGGTTTCTGTGCTGTGTCCTGTTTTGAAGCTAAACTGATGAGGGTGAAGAGTGTGGGTGTTGTTGAGATGGGTAGATAGTTGGGTGAAAACCAGGTTTTTGAGGACTTTTGACAGAAAGTGAAAGTCTGAGACAGGGTGCCTATGTGCAAGGACAGAGGAATCTAGCATGGGTTTTTTAAGGATGAGGTGGATCAGGGCATGCTTCCAGGAGGCGGAGAAGAGACCAAGGAAAACTGGAATTGGACATACAAAGGATGAGGGGAAGAAGGGTAAGAGAGGGCTCAGATAACCAGTGGGAGGGAATAGGATCCGAAGGACAGGAAATCTTGTGAGAGGAGACAAGGTCCTTGGACAATTCTGCTGCAGAGATTGGGTGAAATGAGGACTAGGTATGAGAGAGAAACATAGAAACATGAAAACAGAAAAAGACCACATGGCCTGTCTAGTTAGTCCTTCCATATCAACCACTACAATAGTCCCCTTTTATAGAAACATAGAAACATGACGAAAGAAAAAGACCACATGGCCTATATAGTCTATCCTTCCATATCAACTACTACAACAGAGAGAAGGCTGTGAAGCGGGGGTTACTTATAGGGAGGAAGGGGGATCTGGGGAAAGAATCGAGGGACAAGCTGTGAATGTGGAATGCAAGGAGAGAACCTTGTCAGAAAAAACTGGTTGGGTTTGGGGTGGGGGATGGATGAGGGGAGGTGAGAGGAACAGAGAGTGAGCCCCCTGAGGCAGACTCCTACTCCATCTCTGTGATGCAGTGACTGTGCAGCCAAAGACACAGGTTGGACTTAGCACAGGCAGAATTCAGGAGTGGAGAAGTAGCCTAGTGGTTAGAGCATTGACTTGCTAACCAAGTAGACCAGGGTTCAAGTCATAAGAACATAAGATATGCCATATTGGGTCAGACCAAGGTCCATCAAGCCCAGTATTCTGTTTCCAACAGTGGCCAATCTAGGTCATATGTACCTAGCAGTTTCCCCAAGAGACAAGTTGCACAATGCTTGTATTGGGTCAAGCATTGATATCTTCGGTCACTTCTTAATAACGGTTTATGGACCTTTCCTCCAGGAACTTGTCCAAACCTTTTTTAAACCCAGCTACACTAACAGCCTTTATTACATCCTCCGGTAACAAATTCCAGAGTTTGATTACACGTTGAGTGAAAAAATATTTTCTTTTATTAGTCTTAAATAGTTTACCCTGTAGCTTCATTGCATGTCCCCTAGTCTTTCTATATTCTGATAACGTAAACAATCGATCTACGTTTACCCGTTCCACTCCGTTCATTAATTAAGTCCTACTGGCACTCCTTGTGACCTTGGGCAAGTCACCTAAACCTCCATTTGCTCAGAAGAAAGGTTTGGCAATCTACACTACCAAGAAAACCCAGGGTTGCCAGGAGTCAGCATTGCATTTTGCACACTTTTCCTCCAGATTTAAACTTCTCTTTCCAGCTCACATCATCAGATCAAAGACTTCACTGAGATTAGCAGGATGAGTCAAAGACCAGAGAATTCTTTTGTGTTCTAGATACAGGAAGGTGACCGAAAGGTTTGACAGAACCTCTCTGGTAGAGTCACTAGAGATCCTAGTGAAATAAAAGATACAGTACCTTAGGGCTCTCTATGCACACATTAAGGGAGACAATATTTACCTAAGTGTGGGATTAAGACGTGTTGTATTTTTCTGTCCTTTCCACTCTTGAGAAAGTTGGGAATGGTTTATCTGTAAGGAAAGCGAAAGGCAATTTACTTAAAAAAATCCAGATCTTTGGATAATTATGTTCTGGCAAAAAGAAAGAACCCCAGTACTTCTATGAGATTGCTTGGAGATCCTGTTTGGGAAGGAAATCAATCATTCTGCAGGGAATACAGACTCGGGATATTTCCTGCTACGTTGCTTTGGTAATAGAACTCAGAGTATTTGTGGGCAAAGAAAACAGTCTCTTGAGCTTGTTGGTTACTTCATCAATACTTACTCATTTTATTCTTCTGTGTTTTTTCAACTTAGTTCTCTCATCCTGTCTTCTATTTACTCACTTGACCCCAAGAGAGAAAATACCACCTTTTGTTTGACATTTCATCCATAACGCCCCTTCCTTTTTGTAGATAACATTCTATATTGATTTTAGTGCCAGCCCCTTTCCCCCTACTTTGGGAGAAACCTCACTTGTAGGGCCGATGCGAGCATATGAGGTGCTGCCCCCCTCCCCCCTTCTCCGGGGCCCTTTAAACTGTAACCCAGTGCTTACCCAAACTCTCCCTGCACTATATGACCCATCACTTCGCCCCCCTCTGATTGGGTTTTCTTTTCTCTCTGGCTGATGTTTCAGTGAGACTAGCAAACTGCACCTTGTTAATGGTGACTATATATTACTATGTGCTTTGGTGGTAGATGCCAGGTGAGGGTTACAGGCAGGACCGTACCAAGCTAGAAATGTGCCCTGCGCAACTAATGAATCCAGTGTCCCTCCTCCACCCAGCCACAATCAGTAACTGGAAGCCCAGTGATGATATCAGCATCCCTTTCTGGGCTTGCGCCGTGTGCGGCCATACGGCTCGCACAGCCCTCAGTACGGCCCTGGTTAGAAGTGTGGTGAAAGGGAAAGTAGGTGGAACAAAGACGAACAAGAAACAATCGTGCACTCACAGCAGTTGGCTTTTCGGGATAGCCACAATGGATATGTATGAGATGAAAAATATACTAAATCTCCAATGCAAACTGATTTCATGTACACTATTGTGAATATTCTACTACTGCTACTATTAATCATTTATATAGCGCTGCAAAGCTTATGCAGAGCTGTACAAAAAACAAGCCTGGCTGTGGGGACCCCCAGCACAGTTGTGAGTACTGGGCAGGATAAGAACATAAGAAATGATATACTGGTTCAGAACAAAGGTCCATCAAGGCCAGTATTTGGCCTTCCAGTGTTCCCACCCTAAATGCCTTCTCATTGATTGGATCCTGTCCACACTCTCTGCTCTTTGTGATACTGAAAGCAGGTGGGATGGCTCCGGGGAGGGGGCAGAACTGTAGATAGAGGTTTTAAACTTTGAAATATGTCCAGATATATTAGCTGTCCTTGTAGCTTCAGAAGAGTAATGCAAAAATCTCTTGAATCCCATCTGTCAATTTGCCTTTCTATAATGGCAAAGACTGAGTCTATTCCAATATATTCAACTAGAAGGCAAGTGAGATTTAAATATTAATCTCTAGGGAAGCATGTTTATGTTTATTAAAACTTGATAGACCGCCTTTGACTAGCAAAGCAGCAAAGCGGTTTACAGGGAAAACGCTTATGAGAAAGGATGATCAATGAATTAATTTAATACTGCATGAAACTAGTGTCTACTCAACAATGACATCACTTCTGCATCAGCCACTTAAGCAGCTCCTTGTCAAATATTTAAAAAATGTCATTCAGGCACTAGGGGCAGCTAGATAGCAGAGAGATCTGCTCAATTTAAAACTAACTGCTAAAAACAGAAAAAAAAGAAAAAGAAAACCTAAATAAATGACAATGGCAACACACTACTGAAATATGGCCATGTAGGGTCACTGCACAGAGCAGTGGGTTCACCCCTAAAACAAAGACATGGAGAAGGGTGGCCTGCATGGAGCGGTAGGTGCACCTACTCTTGCCATCTTACTGGGCAGACTAGATGGACCATACTGGTCTTTATCTGCCGTCAGTTACTATGTTATTTTATTTATTTATTTAATTATTTAACAGCTCTTATATATTACTCAGACAGTTAAGACCTGACCTAAGTTTACAGATAACAGGGAACGTAACATGGATATGAACTGGGGGAAACTATTTACATTTGAACAGATATCGTGATGGTGTTCTATTTACAGTAAAGTACATCATGCAGCAGTACAATTCTATATGGTCTGTGTTACATATTCTGTAAGAGGCATATTTGGTTAATCATAATAAGGGATTGAGTTGTTGGGGGAGGAGGGGAGGCGTTGTTAAGTTGAGAGAAGTGCATAAGGAATAGATGGTACTTGAGGGCTTTTCTGAATTGTATAAGGTCTCTGATTGATCTGATGCTGGGAGGGAGTTTGTTCCAGCATCTGGGGGCATAGGACGCAAATGCTCTATTATTAGTTATTTGAGCCCATTTTGTGGATTCACTAGGGATAACTAGTGAATTTTCAGCTAATGATCTTCTGGATCTATTGTTCGGGGTATGGGAGAGAAGAGCTGAGATTGAGGAGGGCGATATTTTATTAATGGCTTTAAAAGTAATGAGGAGGGCTTTATATGAAATCCTGCAACTTATCGGAAGCCAGTGTAGATCCCTTAGGATCGGTGTTATGTGGTCTCTTCTTGATGCTCCACACAAGATGCAGGCCGCAGCATTCATAGCTAATTGAAGTGGAATTAGGGTATTCCTGGGGAAGCCATGTAGTATGATATTCGCGTAGTCGAAATGGGGTATGACTAATGCTTGGAATATTGTGCGGAAGTCATCGGTCTCCAACATGGGTCTCAGGTGTCGAAGGGTTTTGATCTTGCAGTAAATGGCCTTTACTGTGCTTTTTATGTGCTCTTTGAAGTCTAGCTGTTGATCAAGTATCACTCCAAGGTAGCGTATGGTGGACTTGATTGGAAGTTCTGCATCTCTTACTTTGAGGGTCGGAGGGGGTCAAAAGCATTTGTTTCTTGTGACGATTAGGACTTCGGTTTTTTTGAAATTTATTCGCAGGTTCTGAATGAGGAGCCAATCTGTTATTGCGTTGAAGCAGTTGATTAATGCTGTATAATCGGGACTTGTGACATTGATCGGTGTAAAAATCAGCACGTCGTCTGCATAGGGTTAAGTGATTTGCCCAAGGCCATAAGGAGTGCTAGTGGGAATCAAACCCTGGTCACCAAACCAGTGCTCTAACCACTAGGCTATTCCTCCACTCCTAATGCAATGTGTGCCTTTGAGCCCTGGTGACCCAGCAGCTTGTGGGTTTTCTTAACAGTATGACCAGAAGTAGATTGTTAGGCCTTTCTTCCAGGGCCCAAGGCCACAAGGAGTGCTAGTAAGAATCAAACCCTGGTCTCTTGGTTACTAAGCCAGTGCTCTAATCATTAGGCTCCTCCTCCACTTTGCTTCTAACACATTGAGCTCTTTTAACAGCACCTCTGGATGTCTTGCTGATTTTTGTCATCCTCATATGCTCCCTGCACATCACACTTTTCAGACAGTCGCCCCCTTATCATACCAACTCAGTGATCCATTGGTATTAACTTGTCAAGCAACCTTTTTACGCCTGTCTCCTTATCTATGGAGCTGTCTTCCATGCCATCTGAGGAGGGAGACTGAGTTTGAAACAGGTCTCAAAACGTTATCATCAAGCATCTGAATTGAGTTGAGGGGTGTCTCTCCACTGGTGGCTGTTGTTTGTAAGTTTGCCAATTTGTCTTCTTTTTCCTTTTTTTGTGTTAAATGTTCTTTGCTCTTTTTACTTCTCCTCTTTATGGTTTGTGCCATAATACTTGTTGTGTTTGATGTTTTTGAACTGTTTTTAGAATTTTATGTAAACTGCTTTGCTGTTTTCTGGTGAGACGTGGTATGGCAAGTGCTTTAATAAATAAATTAAACTGTATGTGACCTATTTAAAGCAGTGAGAGAGTAGGGGGGTGGTGAGTACAGGGGATGGTATCAAGCTAAAAGAAATGACCTTAGCATTCATGCTACACTTTACTATAAAAAATGCAGTCTTAAAATAAGTACCACATCAAGCGTAACTAAAAAGTATTTGAAGCTACAAGTGATTGACGTAAATAAAAATACATTTAAGTAGAAGAACATCACTAAGGATATAAAATTCTAGGAAAAATTGTTAAAGGAGAGTGCAGTTAAAAATGCCCTAATAGGCTATGTGTATTATAAGAATATATTGGATTAAAGAAATTCAAAATGATGGAAGAATTGGTGATTATTTGCAGCATAATAGTAGCATAATAGTAGATCTAATGATCTGCAGCTGATGCAGGTGGACAAACAGGTGGACAAAGGTGAGTCGGTTGATATTGTGTATCTGGACTTTCAGAAAGCCTTTGACAAGGTCCCTCATCAGAGACTTTTGGCAAAACTAAAGAGTCATGGGATAGGAGGCAGTGTACTATTGTGGATCAGGAACTGGTTAAAAGATAGAAAGCAGAGGGTAGGGCTAAATGGCCAATTTTCCCAATGGAGAAAGGTGAATAGTGGTGTACCCCAGGGATCTGTGCTGGGTCCGCTGCTTTTTGACATATTCATAAATGACCTGGAAAGTGGAATAACGAGTGAGGTAACCGGGTAAGGCGGACCAGGTGCCCTGTCCCCGCCCCCACCCCAGCCCCATTACCGCCCCCACCCCCACCCCCACCCCCACCCCACCCCCACTCCACCTTACAAATAACCACAACACACTCATTGGGAATCAAACTGGTCGCAGCTTTATTAACCGTACAACATTTTCCTTAAACCACAACCAACAGCAAACATTCATTAATTGAATACGGCCGCGGAACGAATCCTCACCAGCCGCGTGAGTAGCAAAGTGAGTTCCGCCCGCTTCCGCCGTGAACCGGCCACAGGCCATTCCGTCGCCCCTCTTCCGGCTTCGCCCTATTATTAGCAAAAGCCCCGAGGGTTTCACCGGGCCGGGGGTACCCCACCCCCGCCCTGCATCTTGCCACCGGCTCCGGACCCCGGACACCTCCGGGATCCCGCCAACCCCCCCTCCAGCTGCAACACCCCCTCCTCCAATCCAGCCCAACTGTAGGGATGGGAGGGTGGGACGCCAGCCACCTTCACTCGCTCCCCCGGTGACTGCCGCTCCTGCCGTCTCACGCGGCCTTGGCCCCACCTCCCTCCCTGCCCAGACAATTCCCCCATTGGCTCCCTCGCCGCCACTCACACCCGGGAGCCAATGGGGGGCCAGCCCAAGCCACGCTGAAGAGGACCTCCTCCCGACGCCTCGTGGGGGCCGGGGCCGCGCACCCGCCGCCCCCCCGGTTATCAGCGGCTAGCGGGCACGAGGCCCGCGGCCTTTCCGTAACCGGGTAAGGCCGACCAGGTGCCCTGTCCCCGCCCCCACCCCAGCCCCATTACCGCCCCCACCCCCACCCCCACCCCCACCCCCACCCCCACCCCACCCCCACTCCACCTTACAAATAACCACAACACACTCATTGGGAATCAAACTGGTCGCAGCTTTATTAACCGTACAACATTTTCCTTAAACCACAACCAACAGCAAACATTCATTAATTGAATACGGCCGCGGAACGAATCCTCACCAGCCGCGTGAGTAGCAAAGTGAGTTCCGCCCGCTTCCGCCGTGAACCGGCCACAGGCCATTCCGTCGCCCCTCTTCCGGCTTCGCCCTATTATTAGCAAAAGCCCCGAGGGTTTCACCGGGCCGGGGGTACCCCACCCCCGCCCTGCATCTTGCCACCGGCTCCGGACCCCGGACACCTCCGGGATCCCGCCACAGGCTCAGGGACCACTGACCCTGAGCCACCCCCCACGGCAAGCTGCGACCAGTCCCCCTTCCCAGCCCCACATATTCCAAAGCCTCTTGCTAGCCATATAGGAACAAGGGGATACACACACCCCCGCCCAGGCCATACACCGGCACCCTCGGGAGGCAAGATAGAACTTACGGTTCCGGCGGCGGGACAATCCCTCACCAGCCATATGGGCAGCAAGGTGAGTTCCTTCCCGCCTCCACCGAGGACCGTTCCCCGGCAATTCCCATCCCCCTCATCCGGCTTCGCCATATTACTAGCAAAAGCCGAGGGCTTCACCGGGTAGGGGGTACCCTCACCCCCCGCCCTGCATATTGCCAGCCTCCGGACCCCGGACACCTCCGGGATCCTACACACACCCCCACCCAGCCAGACACCGGCCCACTCCGCCTCCAACCAGGAGGCCAGATTAGCCATCAACCCTGCGGACACATTCCACGGCCACCCGCCGAAGAATGTGTAAGCAATCTGCGAGACCACCCCTGGGGACCCAGCAGCAGGCCTTGGAAATATGTCGGACCCCAAAACCACACCTTCACCACTCTGCAACTTACCCGTCCTGGCCCCAGCGCCAGCAACCCAGGCACACCCGACTCGCCGCCCTGGCGCCGAAGCCAAGGTAACTACGGCCCCCTCTGGAAGCAAAGGCAGCAACGGCCCCCTCCGGAGACTGCGCATGCCCAGCCATAAGACGGGCACCTCCGAGGTGTGCAACCCCCAGCTGCACAGGAATGGACGAGCTGAGGCATCCAGCAGCAACCTGTAGTCCAGCCGACATCTAAAAGAAAGGAACAGTTAGCACCCGATAAACCCCCCCCCACCCCCGAACAGCTCACAACCCCTGACAGGTAGCCGACTGCCAGCAGCCCCTCCACCGACTCTCCCGCTCAGCACAGTCCAACAAAGGAGCCCGAAAAGAAGGCGAGACAAGACCAAGCCGCACCCATCCACCGTCCCAGTAGCGGAAGCGTGCCCACCGCCCCGCCCCCACACCCTCCCCGTCGCCGCCGACACTGTACTCCATGGCAGGTCCACAAGGCAGGTACACATAGCAGCAGGCTACCCGTGCTCCGGGACCTGCAATCCCATGCCTGCTGCCCCTGGAGCCAAATTCCAACCAGCTCGCACCTGGGCACCAGCGCCTACCCAATCGGTCGGGCCACCGATGCAACGCCACCAGGCCGGGGAACTTCCAAGCCCAGTCATATTATCGATGATACCCGCCACCCAGGACCCCAGGACCCCGCGCACCCAGGGCTTCACAATACCAACCAAAGTGCCGCCACGTCAGTCCGGAAAGAGACCGGGGAATTGCCGACCGCCGGCCGAAGTCCCACCGCTCCCTCCAAACACGCCCCCCGCCATGACCGATGTACCACCCCCTGGTCCCGAACCTCCCATCGCAGCTACCAGGCCCCACCCACCTACGACTGGGAAGCTTCGAACTAAAGGCAGATGAGGCGACCAGCAGGTGGGAGTCCCCGTACTCCAGCTCCCGCGCCCGCCCTTCTCTTCCGCCCGTAGCACCGGACCTCTTCCTACCCCCCGGCAGACTAACACGCCCACCTACTGCCACCTCCGGGTCCCCTTCCATAACTGCCGCGGCGCCCCCAGAAAAGCAAAGCCAGCGAGGGCCCCACCCAACATGCTCGGGAAGCCACAGCTGCCCGCCACTCGAACCCCCACTCCACACCCCTTAACAATGAAGAAGCCCTGCAAGACTCAGAAGACGAGGATCCCGACCCGCGGCTCAAACCACAGTAGTGTGGCCGCTGCGTGCAGCCGCTCCTGCTTTCCTCACCGCCCACCCCGTGTTCCCCCCCCACCCGGTGACTCACCTGCCACAGCAGCCTGGGCACCCACGCCCACCGTCCAGCCCGCCGTCCGACAGCAACCCGTCCTCCGGATCCCCGTCGACTTCAGAGCCGCTCACTCCCTGCACCATCCGCCTCGACAGCAATCCTTCGGTCCGCATCTGCAAAGACAAAGCGGAACACACCACGGGGAAGCAGCAAAAACCCGCATGACTCCTGCCCCCATCCCTGATCCCCGGGCGGCCAGCTCAACGCCCCCAGAGGACTCGGCTAGCCCCACGGACCAGTTAAACCGTGCCCTCCCGACTGGCCATTCCCCTGCCACCATACCCTGCCCCCCCCTGGTAAGCGGTGTGTTCAAGAGGGCTGGGTTGAGAACCCCCGCTTGAAATTACCAATGTATCTATAAACAGAATCAACACCATAATGTTTCGTGCGCTCTGTTGTAAAGCATGTGCGCTCGCTCTGCGAAACGTGCGCGCGCCCAGCAAGCAGCTACCCAGATGGAAGAGTGCAAGCAGCCAGCCGCAAGCCCCCCTCCCCTCCCTCCAGTCTCTCGAAGTCCGGGGTTGCACAACCTCTGGCAGGGTAGACGCCAAAGTCGGAAGCGCCTCCTGGAAGTCCTCCCGCTGCGCCATGGGTACCTCCGCCGCAGTCCGACCTGAGCCGCTCAATGTCGTCCTCCCCCCGGCTCTGGTCGGTACCTGTGGAGACCGGAAACAAGGAAGGGGAACCCGACAAGCCCCCAGGGCAGTTTTGGCAGCCCAGCTACCTCTGGGCTTTCTAGGCAATGTATCAGTGGAAGTACATTACCAGGCCTTTTCTTCTGAGGCAATGGAGGGTAAAGTGACTTGCCCAAGGTCACAAGGAGTGCCAGAGGGAATTGAACCCTTGATCTTCTGAGCATGAGGCAGTTGTTCTAACCACTAGGCTGCGCCTCCACTCCCCCCCCCAGGAACCATAGGCCAACCCCATGGGCCTCCCCCAGACCACCCATCCTGACCCGCAGGCAAGCAGTAGTACCAGCCGGCCCCCGATGGACGCCGCACCCCGAACCCCGCTGGGTACTGGCCCCCCGACCGCAGAAGCCATCTCCCGACCCCGGCCAGCCCTGCTCCTCCGAAGTCTACCGGAAGTATCCGGGAGAGATGTTTCCCCACCCCTGCTCGGGACACTGCGTCCAGCCCCTGCCTTCCCCCTGGCCTGCCCCCTTGAACCCCTAGGAGCCCGCCCCGGGGCCTGTCTACCACCCTCGTGCCCTTACCCCTCTTCCCCCTGCCCCCTTGCCCTGCCAGGAGGTCAACCCCCCCACAGGAAAAGAAACTAACCCCTGAGCCCTGGACTGTTTAGGATCGTTGGAGCAAATCCCTCCCGTAGGCGCATGATGTAATCTAGCTGGGCGTCCACTGACCGTATGTTGGTACAATGGCTATAGGCTAAAGACAGCCCACCACTCACCCTCGGGAGCCACTGTGGTCCTCACCACATATGTCTGGCGTATACGCCCTCCAACGGCCGAAGATATTTCGAATGGCTCAATACCGCCCCCCCCCCGATCCGACAAGCAAGTATTCACAATTGCCCTTTAGGTAATAACTTATTGATAACCCCTCTTTCGAGCATAAACTTTCTGAATAAAATGTGTTTCCAATAATGCAATAGGCTGCTGGATACGAAACCGGGCCAATCCCCTCCTGTGCACCCGAATCACCCGGTACCGTTCACTGCGCCCTCGGGACCCCAAAAGCCTCTCGCGTCCTCCCAAAACGAGTGGGAACCACCGCGGGACTGCAACGGGCAGCCGCGGCGCTTACAACGCCCCCTATCCCGCAACAAAGTCCCGCCCAACTGCGGCCGTAGGCACACGCAACGACAGGCGAAATATCCCAATTCCCGAAAGGCCCTAGGACAAATCTAAACAACAACAACAAAAAAAAATTATACACAAACACGGAAGCCCACATTAACAGAGTACCGAGGGTCTCAAACTAAGCGACAGGATCTATAAACTAAACTTAAGGTCCCATATACAAGCCATCCCAAATAAGAAAATAAAAGATACAAAGCACATTATCTACCCTGAAGAAAGATCTCCAAATGAGAGAGTTCAGAAAATCCCATAATTAGCCTGATATAAAATCATACATTTACATGGAAATTCGAGGAAAACAGGTTGCTCCAAGCACTAAAACCGTAGGCTTCAGTCCCAAGAAAGCCTGCGCCCGCTCGTCACCGGGGGAGCTCCCCGCACATACCTCTCCTCTCTCAGCTACGCCTACACCGGACGCCCCTCCACCGGCCTCTCCCGCCCTCCGGAGACAGCAGACACGCCAGCCACCTTCACTCGCTCCCCCGGTGACTGCCGCTCCTGCTGTCTCACGCGGCCTTGGCCCCACCTCCCTCCCTGCCCAGACAATTCCCCCATTGGCTCCCTCGCCGCCACTCACACCCGGGAGCCAATGGGGGGCCAGCCCAAGCCACGCTGAAGAGGACCTCCTCCCGACGCCTCGTGGGGGCCGGGGCCGCGCACCCGCCGCCCCCCCGGTTATCAGCGGCTAGCGGGCACGAGGCCCGCGGCCTTTCCGTTATCAAATTTGCAGATGACACAAAACTATTTAAAGTTGTTAAAACCCAAGAGGATTGTGAAAAATTGCAAGAGGATCTTGATAAATTGGAAGACTGGGCATCAAAATGGCAGATGAAATTTAATGTGGACAAGTGCAAGGTTATGCACCTAGGGAAGAACAACCCAAATTATGGTTACACGATGCAAGGTTCCACATTAGGAACTACCACCCAGGAAAAAGATTTAGGCGTCATTGTGGATACCATGTTAAAACCCTCGGCCCAGTGTGCAGCGACGGCAAAGAGAGCAAATAGAATGCTAGGTATGATAAGGAAAGGAATGGAAAATAAAACAAAAGATATTATAATGCCTCTATATCGTTCCATGGTGAGACCGCACCTTCAATATTGTGTGCAATTCTGGTCACCGTATCTTAAAAAGGATATAGCGATTTTAGAAAAGGTTCAGAGAAGAGTCACCAAAATGGTAAAGGGGATGGAGGGATACTCCTATGAAGAAAGGCCAAAAAAGGTTAGGGCTCTTTAACCTGGAAAAGAGACGGCTGAGGGGAGATATGATAGTCTATAAATTAATGAACGGAGTGGAATGGGTAAACGTAGATCGATTGTTTACGTTATCAGAATATAGAAAGACTAGGGGACATGCAATGAAGCTACAGGGTAAACTAAGACTAATAAAAGAAAATATTTTTTCACTCAACGTGTAATCAAACTCTGGAATTTGTTACCGGAGGATGTAGTAAAGGCTGTTAGTGTAGCTGGGTTTAAAAAAGGTTTGGACAAGTTCCTGGAGGAAAGGTCCATAAACCATTATTAAGAAGTGACCGAAGATATCAATGCTTGACCCAGTACAAGCATTGTGGAACTAGTGTCTCTTGGGGAAACTGCTAGGTATATATGACCTAGATTGGCCACTATTGGAAACAGAATACTGGGCTTGATGGACCTTGGTCTGACCCAGCATGGCATATCTTATGTTCTTATGTTCTTAGTGACATAGACACATACAGTCAGCAGAAATAGAGAGAGAGAGGACGTATGGCGAGAAAGGTGCAGCCGTTCTAGTCCTGTTTTCATTCCATTATGCCCTTTTCCTGCGGCATATCTGATTGTTTTATTTGTGGAAAGTTGTTGCATTCACTAAAATGCATATATATAAATATAAATAGATCTTATTTTTTTCAGATCACGAGAAAGACCTTTACAAAACCACTCTTTGAAGAGCCCTTTATAAGCTATTAGCCCCTTAACTCCCTCAACATATCCACACAATATTCTGAGTGAGGCTATTCTGTGGAATCCTTTGTATTCCTAAAATCATGTTTTTTTGCAAAATGAAGAAAAATATGTGGACAATGTGAAGTACAGAAAGTTTTAATAGAATTTTGTAGCTTTCTGTTCATTTCCTGATGTACAGCTGTAAACGTTTCTAGAATGGTTGTTGTGTCTGCAGATCTCATCTGATTAAAAAGAATCTATCTAATAGGTAAAATGACCATACGCATAAAAGTCTTGCAACTGCAGTGTAGGTATATTCAGTGACTGATGTTGGGAGGACTGTGGTGGAGTCATAATTTCCACGTGTGGTTTATAAAATATGCATGTACTTTGTGTGGAACCATTAGCTGGTGCACACATATATCGATTCATCTTTCTACGATTTCTCCAGCATTTGCACTGGTATTATATAAATATAGGCATGTAGGTTCTTTACAAAAAAGGGTGCATCCTGCCCTTCACACATAGGTGACCTCTTATAGCTAGTTCTGGGCATACCATGACAGCCAGGAACCTCAGTCCTAAGCCAGGGTATAAGGTAATTTTATCGCTTCTCACGTTGCTGAAAAGTATGTCCTCACTCTGCAGACTTTACAGTCTTTTCAAGTACTCCAGGCAAATATTTGCACCAGCTGAATTCAAAAGCTGTCTGTCATTCCATAGCCCACCTCAGCTCCACTTGCAGGACTACCTCTGCCCATACTGGGTACAAGTAGGTACGAATAGTTTTGCACGTTTAGAGGGTAAACTGTTCTCTGAAACTCATTTAATCAGATACCGCACTGTTATTAGTGGAATTGGTCCACTAGCATTATACATAGAAAAGACAATAATGGTTCTGCCCGCTGGGTTTACAGTCCAATAATTGTTTTGTATGTGCTAGAAAGTAAGCATGAAGATTAGAAGATGAAGTTTTTTCCCTGACTTCATCCTGCCTCTGCTCACAATGGCAGTAATTTTAAAATAGTCAGATGATCTCTTATGAAATAGCAACCAGCGTAAAAGTATGTGCAGTGGCATGAAGGCTTCATTAATGAGCATTGAAGCCTACAGTAGAAGCGAAAGCACACACTTTTACACTGGTTGGTATTTTTTGAGGCCACATGTGTGTGAAAATGATTAAATAGCATCAAAGTAGGTGTGACTTTTCCTGCTTAAAGTAGGCATTCCCTTGTAAAATTTCCCTCTTAATACAGCAGATTAAGCTGTGCTCAACTGAAGGCTTGGAGAATAGCAATTAGCTCCATTGCACAGAGCAGAAAGACGAAGACCATAACTCGAGGGGAGGAGGAGAGCAAGGGAAACCAAAGAGAGACTTTGATGCTTTGCACTAAGAAAGTACTTTAGAAACAGGAATTTTTTCAAAAGGATTTTTTTATTCATCTATCATCCAGAGACTTTTCCTTTCTGGCCTTGCGTCGATTCCGCAGCATTCAGTCATTCCTTGATAAACCTGCCCAAAATACTGTGTTGCTTCATACTGTGATTTCCAGGTTAGACTATTGTAATATCTCATATCTCAGATTCCCAAAGTACCCACTTAAATGTCTTCAGGCAATTCAAAATACCACCATATGTGAGCAAAGACGTTATTATTCATTCAGCACCTCTGGCTCTCTATTCATTCTCGGATCTTGTTCAAGACTATGGCCCTCACTCACAAGGCTACTCATGATGCTGCACTGGACTATCTCTCCTTTGTAGTACATTATATGCTCCAGTAAGGTCCCTTCGGTCGCTACACGTATTTCGTCTGCATTTCCCCTTCCTGGCAGTGATTAAGTATGAGTCCACATGAAAAACTGCTTTTTTGACCATAGCCCTAGCCCTTTGGAATAGTTTACCCACTCTCCGCATAGATTGCAAGCAGTTTTGCGGTATATCAAATAATGGTAACCATAACCATAACTATACTGATCATTTGTATAATGCTACAAGGTCCCTGCTAATCAGAGCTTACAATCTAGTGAAGACAGACAACACAACAGCTGAGGACAAAGATACAACTAGGGGAATGGTAAGGAAGCATAAAGGAGACTAAGGGGTCTGTTTACTAAACGGCGCACTTGTACGGGGCGCACATGAGCGCTCTAAAAGATGTATTTAAGTGCTCTTAAGTGCCCCGTACGAGTGCGCGGCACATTAACGGGTCCCGCAAGCATGCGCCGACAACGCGCACATTTGCGGGGCGGTAATGTGCGAAAGAGGCGTGCCAAGGCGAAATGAGGGCGGAGGAAGGCCCCCTAGGGGCGGAGAGACGGGGTCAGTGGGCGGAATGTGGGAGGGGAGAGACTCGCCGCACAGGAGCGTGCCCGAATCTGCAAAGAAATTTACCGCCAGTGAAACACTCGCGTTAGAGGTGCTGTGCAGGGAAAAGAAACCGTTTCCGTCAGCAATGTGCAGCACAATAGTGGAAGCCCAAAAACCGTGAGCAGTGTGATCTATGTGCACAGATCAAACGCCGTAATGTCACAGGGCACTAACCACACGGGCGCCGCGCACCTTAGCGCATCTGTCAATCACAGCTTCTGTTCTTCACGACGGAACGCCCACTCCTTATACGGCACCCGCTCGGTACCGCGGACCGCACAACACCGGCCTTTAGTAAACAGACCCCTAAGCAGATCAGGATCCAAAAGTGGCTGAAGAGAGTGAACTTCTACAAGGGAAGTTCAAGGACAGACCCTTGCATCTTAAGGCTGGTGAAATATCTCAGAACAGAAATATTTTCACGTGAAAGGTTTTGTTTTCAAAAAGGAAAATTTTCCAACAATGATTTTTGAACAACTATATAGAAACTTTTTCTGTTCCCCTCCATGAGCAAGAGTTGGAGGCACCATGTAATCTGTCATAAGGTGAACTGCAAGGACAGTAGAGGGATTTCACTCTTCAACTGAGCTCTGTTAGCGTCACTCTCTCTTAAAAGTGAGGTCTGAGATGGGAAAAGCACTTATCATTGCCGTTGTCCTGATACCTGCGTTGATGTAAGAATTGAACTATCAAAGGCATTTCTCATAAACAGACATTAACAAAGAAATGTACTTAATGTCTTCTGTAGCTTTGATGTTCCATTAAGGATCATTATCTGGAAAGTAGGTGGAAATCCATTTTAAGAACTTTTCCATATCTTGATCTTGCTGCTGTAAAATCCATTGCCAAAGACAATAATTGGCATATTCAGTTTGGTAACTATTATCTGCCATAAGAATGTAATAATGATCTCTCTCTTTCTTTAGGAGGTTCGAAAACAAAGATTATTCTTTCAGAATTAAGATTTTCTGTTTTTCTTCAGTGAGTTAAATGGTATTGCGCTGTGACCAGTGGCCAAAGAGGTTTGTGCCTGGGGCATGGATTGCATTCTGTTTGTTGGGTGACAAATTTGGCTGCACTTCACGCATAGAACAGCTTTATACTGGTCTATGACGTTCCTGTTTACTGCCTTCTTCCTAGGGCTTGCCCAGTTTTATCCAAGTTTAAAGGGCCAGATGTGCTAACAGGTTTTCCCATTTTAGGCCACATGTAGTGAACATTTTTCTCCTAAACATAAAAAGGGAAAATCTTTTAGTACACCTGGTCCTTTGTGAACTATAATTCTTCAAAGAAAAGTCAATTAGGAGACCTGACAAAAATATACAATACTGAGAAACTCAAAGGGGGATACTTTAGAAGCTCTATTAGGAAGTTGGATGTCTGAAAATGGGCACATAGACGTGCCAATCATGGAGGCCACCCTGAAGCTAGTTTAGAAAACTGGGTATATGGAAGTCCCCGGTGCAAGAATATCCAGGTAACATGGGGCATGGTGGAACCACGGCCTGGGTGCCGCAAGGGAGTTGCATGTCACGGTGCAATTTCAGAAAGGCACAAACACATCAGGCCTATTTCTGCTCCTGACCACAAATGAGGTGCAAAAAAATGCTTGTTCCATGGCTGCAATGATTCTAGGGGGAAGAACAAAATGTGCTTACATTGCAGCAGTTAATATTTCCTGGCTGAAGAAATCTGCCCATAAATACATACTCAAAACATATTACTGACCTGCTGCAGCACAGCTGAGTATCTGAAATGACAGGGAAGGTCATGCAAGTCTCATAACATAGACGTCCCCCTTCTCTGGGCACAAGTAGGAAGTCAGTCCTCACATATGGGTGATTTCGGCACCGACGGAGCCCTCGCGGAAGCATCTCCCCAGCTTTCAAAGAAAGCCTTTGGGAGATGCCACCACGCATGCGTGGTCCCCTTCCCACCCAAGAGTGCCATCTTGCTCAGTCTCCTTTTTTCCATGGAGCCCTTCAGACATTGTCTGGCTTGTCCCCAGATAAAGCTGATTATTTTGTTCCTCGAGTTTCCAACACAGCGCCGGTATTGCACTGGTACTCTTTCCACCTACCGACCTCGGTGCCTCAGAATCGGGCTCGGTTTTATTTTTGTAGTTTTTTCATGATTTTCTTTTTCTGGCGCCTTCGTGCCCTTTTTTTTCCACTGACAGCCCAGAGAAATTTCGACCTCGCAGGGGTACTTTTTTCCCCCCATGGCTATCAGTGGTTTTAAGAAGGGTGATCGGTGCTCTAAAATCATGTCTTTGACCGACACACACGACTGCTGTCTTTGTTGCCTCGGGCCAGACCAAGATCTGGCAGCCCGCGGTCTTTGCAAGAGGATATCCAGCACGGCCCTCAAGAGCCACCAGCAGCAGCACGATAAGCTCTTCCCTGAGTCTCCGGTGCCTCCTAAGGCCAGGGCCTCGTCTGAGGCCCCAACACCTCGGGCGGAACTTTCCGAGCCCAAGCCTCATCGTGGTTCCTCAGAAAGGGGGTCTCCCTCAAGGGAACCCATAAAGAAGAAGAAACCCTCAAAGGCGGCATCCTTGGATGGTTCTGACCAGCCGAGAGCTCCCCAGGCCTGGTCCCGCAGTCCGAGACGCTCGTTCGAGGCATCGGAGAGAGAACGACCTGCGAAGGTCCCCCAGAAAGATCCGGCCGTGGATAGACCTCAGTCCCCAGACACCATCCTCGTCGAGGATTCCCCTTCGGGGGAGCTGGCATCAGGCTCGAGTCCCTCGGTGCCTGCGTCGAAGGCTGCAGAGCCTTCTGGGCTGGAGACCTGAATGGCGGCCCTGGAGTGCAGTTTGTCCGCCTTCATGGACCAGCAGCAGGCACTGTTGTCTGGTTCGACCGGTTCATCCACACCGACTACCGGGCCATCAATGTCCAAGACGTCCCCGGAGGCCGGGCCGAGCCGATACTCAAGGTCTTTCGGCCTCGAGTTGATCCTCGGCCGAGGTCACGCTCTGAGTCCCGCTCATCAGGACTGTGGTCATCCCTGGCAAGTCTACTGGGTGCTGGCCGTGGAGCATTGGGGCCCTCGAGGCCCACGGATCAGCCCTTCGGCGAGTCCTCCACCGACTATTCCAAATGAGAGATGAAGGATGAGAAGTCCCCCGATATCCATCGCCACCGCAATGTCCCTTCTGATTGCCCAGTCCCCGCCCAAGGCACTGGTTTCTTGGATTTTGTCAAGGACACGTCCAAGGCCTTGGCATTCCCGACTTAGTCGGAGGAGGACCCTCAGGCAGATGAGTTAGAAATCCTCCAGTATGAGGCCCCTCTGCAGGAATCGCTCACGGTACCCATCCCTCCCATCCTAGAATGGCTCATGCTCCGCATGTGGGAGACACTGGCGTCAGTGCCGGTGGTGAGCAGATGGCTTGACTCAATGTATCGGGTCCACCGGAGACAGGCTTTCAGAAGTCACAACTGCCGCATAACTCCATGGTGGTGGAGTCGCCATGCATCAACTGAAAAGCCAGAAGATGCACTCCTCGGTGCCCCCCAGCAGGGAGGCTCGCACCTCGGCAGGAAGTGTTACCAGGGCTTGATGCTACTCTGCTGCATCCAGGCCTACCAGCTGTACATGGGCATGTACCTGAGAGACCTGGCGAAGGAACTCGCCAGGTTCTCGGCTGGTCTCTCCGAGGAATCCCTGCAGAGGTTCAAGAGCCTGGCCAAAGCTGTCAGTGAGTGCTCCAAATTTATGTCTCGAGTGGCCTATGACGGGTTTGAGTCGGCAGCTTGGGTAGCCACAGTGCGCATCGGTGCATGTCGCCAAGCTTGGCTTCAGTCGTCCGATCTCGAGCAGTGTGTTCTGGACAAATTAGTCGATGTTCCATGCCAAGGGGAGAACCTCTTTGCCAAACCCATGACCGACAAGGCTGCCGAGCTGGAGACCGAGTTCATGATGAGGACAAGGCTCTCTAACAAGATCACTGCCCATCCCCGACAGAAGGGCTCAGGTAAAAACCCCTTTTACCTGAGGAAGGGAGCTGCTTATTGAAATTACCCACCCTATCATGCCTCTCCGGCTCCCCAAGAGGGTTAGCAGGCCAAGGGACATGGGCATAGCCCGCGTAAGCAGAAGGCTCCAAAACCCCAGGCACCAGCCCCGGCCCTGCCAGGAGGGAGTTTCTGACTCCTTGAGCATAGCCTCTCTACCACAAGTAGGTCAGCAGCCCACAGAGGGACGCCCGGCCCTCTATGCCCAGAGATGAGTGGCTATCACCACCGATTCCTGGGCACTGAGGGTAGTCAGGGAGGGTTATCTCCTCCACCTGGCTCAGACACCTCCCTCTTATTTCCCGGGAGAGCCTCTCAGGTCTCCTCTACACCGGGGAGTTGGCAGGTCTCCTCGAAGACAAGGCAGTGGAACTGGTGCCCCACCATCTCAAGGGTAAGGGGTTCTACTCCATATACTTCCTCGTCCCAATAAGGACAGGGGGCCTAAGGCCCATCCTTGACCTGCGCAACCTCAACAAATTCCTGCTCTCCTTTGGAACATTGCTGCCATACCTCCAGCAGTGAGACTGGCTATGCTACATAGACCTCAAGAATGCTTATACTCACATCCTCATCTACACCAAGCACAGGCAGTACCTGTGGTTCATGGTAGGGGGCAGGCATTTTCAATACAGGGTGCTCCCCTTTGGCCTAGCCTCTGCCCCAAGGGTCTTTACAAAATGCCTGGCAGTCGTGGCCACCTTCCTGCGGCTCCAGGGGATCTTGATTTTTCCCTACCTAGACGACTGGCTTATAAGGGAAGGCACAGCCTCAGAGGTGCAGCAGGCCACTGCTCGCACCTTCCTGGTTCTGCAACACTTGGGCTTTGTCATAAACTGCCCCAAGTCTCACCTCCTCCTAACACAGTGCCTGGAGGTTCATCGGAGCAAAGATCGACACCCTCGAGTCGAGAACCTTCTTGCCAAAGGACCGAGCCGATCGGCTCTGATCCCTGGCTCGGGATGTACGGCGCTGTCCCTCGGAGCCCGCCCGGCTTCTTCTGCACCTCCTCAGGCACATGGACTCCACGGTCCATGACACCCCAGACACTCGCCTCCATATGAGGACAGCGCAGTGGTGTCTCCGGGACAAGTGGTCTCAGGCCACGGGCGGTCTCCAGGACCGAGTCTCGGTGTCCCACCAGTTGGCGGACTCCCTGGACTGGTAGCAGTCGCCCCAGCATCTCAAAGCAGGCATGCCTTTCCAGGCCCCAAGTCACTCGAGGGTCCTCACCACGGACACCTTCCTACTTGGCTGGGGAGCCCATTGAAGAGATCTTCGCACTCAGGGCAACTGGTCGCCAGATGAGAGCACCCAGGAGATCAACCTCCTGGAGCTCCGGCCCATACACCTTGCCCTGAGGGTCTTCTGTCTTTACTTATGTCACCAGCCGGTGCTAGTCCAGACGGACAACCAGGTGGCGATGTTCTATGTGTACAAACAGGGGGGCACGGGGTCTCGTGCCCTTTGTCAGGAGGCACTGGTCCTCTGCTCATACGCAATCCATCAGAGTATCCTCCTACGGGCAGTGAACCTGCCAGGCCAGGACAGACTCAGCAGAGTTCTCCAGCTGCACGAGTGGCATCTGGACCCGAGTAGCCAGTCAGCTTTTCCGACTCTGGGGAAAGCTTGTTCACCAGACCGGACAATTTTCAGTTGCCCCGCTTCTGCTCCTGGAAGGCCCACCCCTCCAGGGTGGCAGCGGATGCGTTCCTGGTCTCATGGTCGGAATGCCTCATGTACGCCTTCCCTCCGACGCCGCTGATCGCCAAGACCCTGTTCAGGACCCTCTGCGACAGGGCCTTTCTTATCCTGATATCTCCTCATTGAGCCAGGCAGCCGTGGTTCCCACTGCTTCTGAGGTTAGTGGTGGAGGTCACCATCCCCCTGGGGACTGTCCCGGGTCTCCTATCTCAGAAGGGGGGCTCTCTCTTGCACTTCCTGCTGACAGCATGGCTTCCGATTGAGGTGGAGGACATTCTGCTGGCTTCTTTCAAGGCCTCTACTAGAAAGGCTTACGCCCTCAAATGGCACAGGTTCTCTGCTTGGTGCGCCCAACATGGGGCTGATCCCTTCTCCTGCCCGGTGGCTCTGGTGTTACAGTACCTTCTCCACCTTTCTCAGTCCGGGCTCAAGTCTAACTCCATCCTTAGTGCCCTGGTGGTGCACCACCATCCAGTGGATGGTAAGCCCCTCTAGGTCCAATTGTTGGTGACGCATTTCCTTCAGGGCCTGCTCTTATCGAAGCCCCCGGTTCACCCTCCGGCAACTGAGTGGGACCTCAATGTAGTGTTGGGGCAGCTCACTCACCCACCTTTTGAATCTCTGGCTACCTGCCACCTTCGCTACCTTTCTTGGAAGGTGGTTTTCCTGGTCACGCTCATCTCTGCTTGCAGAGTTAGTGAGCTCCAAGCCCTTGTGGTGGAGGTGCCTTATACAAGGTTCTATAAGAACAGAGTGGTACTTCGCATGCACCCCAAATTCCTGCCAAAGGTAGTGTCGCCCTTCAATTTTAACCAGGAGGTGCTGCTTCCTACCTTCTTCCCAAGACTTCACTTCAGTCGGGCGGAGACGGTCCTGTACACCTTGGACTGTAAGAGGGCATTGTCCTTCTATATCCAACGCACTGATAGAAAACAACACAGACATCTTAAAATTTAAAAGTTGTAATTGTAATTATTAGAAATTTTCCGCTTCATTTAGTAATCGTCTATTTTCATTTAATTTGATTAAAATCAATGTGGTGTACATACTGTATTCTGACGTATAGTCAAATTTTAAAGTATATAACTCCGAGTGTCGTTATGTGGCGCACAAAAATGTAACCTTCCTTCAAAAGCTGCACAGCTGATATTTTATGCGCACACAGCCTACAGAAAATTAGAGGGAACATTGCCTGTTGCAGGTGAGTAACGACGCAGGCCGGGGAGTCCAAGTATCCAGTTCTGCAGATGTGCACTTCAGGTTGGGAATGTAAAATACCCTTCACCTGTGCACATACCTGGCCTTGCTGTGTGAGATCCATCTCCAGGACTGGTTACAGGTATATTCATTTTTTGGGGTGGAGACCGAATGATTTCAGAAGGCACAGCTGCCACTCTCTGATTTTGGTTGTTCTGCCCCTGATTTCTAAACAAACTGTGCTGTAACTCCTGTTCTACATAGTGGTGGGTCCCTTAGCTCCTGCTCAGTAGCATCTTTCCTCATTGACAGCCATCGGAGGCACTTGCTTTTGGAAATCCTTATCTTCTTCACATCTTCTTTGCTCTTTTCCCTTTCCACACTGTGCTGTCCTTCATTCCATTACTTGGTATCCAAGGGGTCTGACCCAAGTTATGTGGAGTCCCCTGAACCCTTTGTCTTTACCTAACCTCTACCACCTGCCTCTAAAACTGTACAGTACCCTCATCCTGTAGTCCCCACTTTCTGTCTGACAACACCAATCCTTTCTCCTCCTTCCTGCTACACTTATCCACCTACTATTTATTTTATTATTTATTTACATTCTCTTATATACCGCGCTATTCTGCATCAGTGCGGTTTACATTGAACAAACTGAAATTACATTGAACAGGGCATTATAACTTGGAGATAACTATTTACAGGTAACATGGGCTATGAGCATACAGATATACAGTCACTTAGCCCCTTGCACAATCAGTCCTCAGACTCTCACCAACCAAGTCGTTACTTCATTCATTCAAGGCTGTTAGTGACACAATAGACCGAAGGAGAGAAATGAACACTCATCTCATCATTTGCCTTCTCACCCACAGACCTGGAACAATGGGAAAACAAAGAAAAATCAGGACTTTTTGTTGAGGGGGGGGGGGGGGCCTTTTTCATTACCTGCTAAAAGTGACCCAGAGTCCTAATACGTTCATGAAAGAGCCCTGCAGATAAGTACTGGCACCTCTTTTGCTAGGAAAGATGCACTGAGAAACAGTAATAGAAAAAAAGAAGTGTGAGATGCAACGGAAGCCAAGCCGGCAATATTTCTTCTTTGACATCTCTGCTTGTCTTTAAGGTTCTCTCCAAGGATCAAGTGGCTGCCGCACGTTTCCCCTGAGCATTGACAACCAGCCCCATGTGTCAGTCATGAGGAGAAGAGGACTCGGCTTGCTCGTTAACATGTGCTAGTTTGCATAGTATCAGGATTGGGAAAAGGGTATCTGATGCCGTAGGCAAACCTTCAGCCCTACCATCTCATGTCCAGCATATTCCCTAGCCCCATGCAAAGCATTTTCTTTTTCCTTCCTTTCCTCCAGGCCAGCATTCTCCCTTTTCTTCCCCCAATCCACTATCTCCGCTGTCAGTCCCTTTTTTATAGCCCCCATCTGCCCCCCCCCCTTTTGCAGGATCTGCCCTTTCTCTTCAGTGCTCTTGATGTCATTGCCACACTACTTCCTTATGAGCTGCACTAAGACAATCCCAAGAGCACATGAGGGGTCAAAGCCCACCTGAGCTTTCTATTTCAGAGGGAGCAGGCTGCCGCACGCCCATGTACTCAAGGCTGCGCGTCATGAAGTTGCACCCAAGGCCACACCAATTCCTCCATTTCCTCCAGGATTGTGCCACCCTAGGCAGACATCTAGTGGTAAGACTAGAGCTGTGTAGTATTCTTGCATGATTTATTGATCAGGTGTTTGTAGCGGTTGCACTTTTTAGGATAGCATGTATTAATAGTGCGCACACACTACAGATACCTCAGTTTAGTGCACATGCTATGCTACAAATTATAGTGCTAGATCCCTTGAGTTTCAAGTGATTTTCTCAAGCTTATAACAGGTCACCTAAGTTAGAAATCCAAGAGGGGCCTATTTAAGGCTATTTTATGAAGACACCTAGGCACATGTACGTTTCTATAAAATTGCCACAAGCACACACCTGCACAATCAGGTCTAAAATGCGCCTGAATAATGCATTTATAGCTGGGAGCCAATGGAAATAATGACAGGTGAAGTAGGAATGTAGGTGCGCATTTCATAAACTACGGGTGCACTTTGCTACTCTGCCCACACTTCACCCACACACGCATCGCAGACCTTCTTGTCACTGTGCCTTCTCTTACTCCTGTAAGCTTTGCAGTCATTTTATGAGGCTTTTCATGCACATAAAATAGTGTTTATGTACAAAAACGTCTTTGTAAAAGTAGAGTTGGGATTGACACCTCAATGCTTTATAATTTGACCACAAGCTTGTTTAGTAAACAGTGTTTTGTGGCTCATAGCTATGTGATTTAAACTTGCTAAGCTGTTTTACAGAGCAGAAAAAGCGCAGCTTCTGTGGTTCTTGACTCACAAGGTTAATTTTACTTGGGGGCAGATATACTGGCTTGTGCTGTGAATCAGATTTTCATGGCAGGTGCACAGTGCTAAAGGGCCAGAGCTAAAATGCATAAAACGCCAATAATCTGTGTTTTATTGGGCCACAAAACTCCAATAACCTTAGTTTAATAATGCACCAGATACTGACAGCCTCATGGTCTAATGATCCACCAAACATATGTTTTCCTCATCTAACAGCACCACTTCTGAGGTTTCTGCTAGTGCTTGCCCAGCTGTGCACAGAAAACACAGGATGTCCTAGACAAGTCCACTTGCAAAATGACTCCCACTTGTCTTTCAGCTCCCGCCTTCCAGTGTTTGGCACACCCTCATATTCTATGTGCCTTTTCTTTCATCGTTAGTCATAAATCGTCTACTGTCCATCTACACCAAACTTTCGTCCCTCAGTTTTCAGCAGCACAAATCCATGCAGAGGCCTTATACTAATGTCCTTCCTACCACTCAGCTGTGTTTCAACATCTAATTATTTTTTAGCTATAACGTATGCAAGGGTGAATCCGACTTGCACCGAACCCTGTCCTGGTTTCCAATTTTAAAGCAAGAATGAGGATCTGAGTTGCAACAGGAAAAAAGTAGATGAATATTGTTACCTGGTTAGCGAGCGGCAAATGTGGCTAACCCAGATAGTCTAAGCCGGGACCAGATATGACCCTTGCATTGAATATCTGTGTTTAACTTTGTACCAGTGGTTAGTTGCTTTAGGAGGACTAGCTGCTGGCGCTGAATACGGGGCCTGCTATACATAATCATGGTACAGAATAGTTTATAATTCAGCGTCAAGCTGACCTCCATTGACATTTTATTCCATGGGGTGGGAGCTATGACAGAAAATATTCTGGACCTATGCTACACTCTCTGTTTTTCCCTTACTGTTCATATCCTAAGAAGACAATCCTAAGTTGATCTTAGACGCCAGCTGGGAGACACTTCCGTCCCCTGTTAGAGTCCTGGGTGGCTTTCCAGTAAAGCAGGAAAGAACAATATCAACATTTTGAATTTATACAGATAGCTATGGGAAGTCATTTAGGGCCTTCATGGCAATCTGGGTGCTGTGCTGGCCTCCTTACCATTTTACTTGGGAGCAATTTCTCCAAATGGGTTCGTTTTGCCCAGACCGTGGCTTACTCATCTGTTAATAGACATTTAGGAGCTGATTTTTGAAAGGCATTTTACATGGTTTACAGCCCAGTAAACCGTGTAAATGCCTTAGATGCCTTCTAAATCCCCTACGCACCCCGATGCTCTCCGGTTAGCACCAGGCCATGTTGGGGGCGTTGCAGGATGCAGCAGAGGCGGAGACAGTAGCAAAATTTCATAAAAAACTGTAAGGCACAGGAGCTACACAGACATCATCCAATATCGCTGCTGCCCAGTTAGCCATGGCAGCTTCCTTTCTCTGCGGCAATCAATGCCATTGCTGTGGTATTGAATATCCAGGTTAGAGGTCGGCGGGGAGGGGGGGTGCCGACGAGCACATAGTCCTTCCAAAATCCAGATAACTCAAAATCGGGCCCTTAGTTTATTTATATGTATTTAGCTCAAGTCTTTCCAGTAGTAGCTCAGGGCGAGTTACGTTCAGGGACTGTGGTTATTTCCCTGTCCCAGAGGCCTTACAATCTGTATCTGCAGCCATGGAGGGTTAAGTGACTCGCCCAAGGCCACAAGGAGCAGGAGGTAGAATTGTAGGGGCTATGGTAAGGGGCTCCTCTTCATGTATATCCTTGGGAAAGGGAGTAGGGTTCAGAGTACATTACACCCTATAATATAATCAGTAGCCCCCCTCCTCCCATACCAGCGTGCTTGAAGGATCCACAGCGGCATATGTGCATATACAGTACATTTGCTGTGCTTGCCTTCACAATCAAGGAAAAAAATCCACTTGATTATTGTAAAAGTTAAAAAAGAGAGAGAGAGATGAACATGATAGATTAATCTCAGGCAACATGCACTCAAAGCTACATTTTGCAAAAGCACACCGACAAAGATCAATATAAGGTTGTACTGGTCCAGGCATCTGCATTAGCAATTGGGAGAAAGGTTAGAAGAGAAGTTAATGGGTCTATCAGACATGAAACTGAGTTAAAGTCTGGAGGAAAGGTTTACCAGAAAAGGTTAATTAACCTTTTCAGATTCCACTATGATTGAAGCTTAAGGATTTCAAATCTTTCTAATTTGTCCCTTTAGACATTTCTCAGAGCCATTCCCTTCTTCTGAGGAGATCCATCCATTGGAGGATAGTGTTTGCAGACTGCCCTCTCCACAACCACTCCTCTGATGTTCATTAATGCGCAATGCGAAAAGCCACGATTCTCTCATTCCTACTACTTATTGCTCCAAAAGTCAGCACATTGGGCATTTGACCTCACCATTATGGTGGCCAGAGAACATCTTAAATGGAAATGGCATACACAGACAAAGCAATATTCAAAGCCTATTTAGTCAGGTAAATGAGCTGAATAATTCCCTCCCTTAAAGTATACTTAAAATTTGATAACATGTTTACTTTTATGTGGCTTGGTGGGATTCAAAAATAACAAACATAAAATAAAATAGTATTCAATTCTATTTATATTATTTTCCTGCAATATTTTGGCTGCATTGGTTGCAGGGTATTTTGAAAAGAATTATTGCCACAGAATTTCTTATTGAATGTATCATATCCGCTAAAGTTTGCTGAAAGACTGGTCTAACTGGTTTTTGTAAATATATTTTTGTAATTTCATTTTAATATGAAAATTTAGGGTTCTGTATCTATAGCAATGATGTGCAATCACAATCTCCAGACCGCGGACACAACCACTAAATGGCTTTCAGTTGCAAATTATTTGTGGAGCCTTAATATTGGAATTTCTTGTTTTCCACTGCCAGAATATAATTAGTGCTTCGGATTGTTGGTTACAAATGAAAATCTGAAAAACACTGATAAAACCCCCTCCCCCATATACACACAAACACGCATGAGGAAATCATAATTTTCAGTTATAATCAAAACCCCTCAAAAATGAATTCTCCCAGGCTTCAAGCTGATGCCCACAGAATTTGTGAACAGTGGTGACATTGTTAGGCTCCTTCCTGCAAACTGCACCCTTGTAGCACTACCCGCCACCTGCCATCAACACAAGTCTATGATGGCAACTACTGCAGCTCAGGAAAGGCATCAGCTACAAAGAAAGGTCCCCTCGCACTCCAGAGTCACAGCTGCAGCCTTTCAGTGTGTGTGTACAATTGTGAAATGCTTCTCCTGCTTCATGTGTATATTCAGCTGCCCTAAGCAAAGAAAGTTAGCCATAGTAAAGGCTGTTCCAACTTTCACCACCAAAACTAAGCAGGCAGTGGTTAAATATTGCTGCTTCCCAGTTAGCTTCTGCGCTATCTGGCGGACCCAGATATTCAATAATGGTGGCAGGATACGGCACTGGTATGAATATCTGGGTCTAAGGTGCAGCAGCGGCAGCTAGCTTTTAGAATGCCTAGCTCCTGCCGCTGCTGAATATTGGGCCCCTATATATGTTTACACAATTCATTTGTCAGGGCTCCAGGTTAGGCCTGGTTTTAAGAACATAAGAAATGCCTTACTGGTCAGACCAAGGTCCATCAAGCCCAGTATCCTGTTTCCAACAGTGGCCAATCTAGGTCAAAAGTACCTGGCAGTCTCCCCAAAAGACACAGGTTCCACAGTGCTTGAATTGGGTCAAGCAGTGATATCCTGGGTCCCTTTTAATAATGTTTTTGGACCTTTCCTCCAGGAACTTGTCCAAACCTTTTTTGAACGCAGTTGATGAGTTCTATGAACAAGTAAAAGCTGAAATTGACAGAACATGTAAACAGGATATCCTGATAGTTATGGGTGACTAGAACACAAAAGTTGGCAACAAAGAAGAAGGCAAAGTGGTTGGAAAATGTGGACTTGGCACCAGAAATGAAGTTGGAGAAAGACTGATAGAATTCTGCAAGACCAACGATCTAATCATCTCAAACACCTTCGGTGACTGTACAAATGGACTTCACCTAATGGATTGTACAAAAATCAAATTGACTACATTTGTGGAAGTCAATAATGGAAAAACTCTATAACATCAACAAAGACAAAACCTGGAGTGGACTGTGGTACAGATCACCAACTACTAGTAGGCAAACTCAAACTAAAGTTAAAAAAGAGCAAGCCACTCATGAATGTAGCAAAATATGACCTTGAAAATATACCACCAGAATTTAAAGACTACTTGCAAAATTGATTTGCTACTCTCAATAGAAATGACAGAGCTCCAGAAGAGTTATAGGGATGACATCAAGAAGACTGTGTTAGAAGAAAGTGAGAAGTCTCTACAAAAGGTGAAAAAGAAAAAACGGCCAAAATGGATGATCAAAGAAACTGAAAATTGCCCAGAAATGCAGAGAAGCTAAAGCCAGAAGAGAAAGAGAGGCAATAACAGAACTCAGAGATTTCCAACGTGCAGCAAGACAAGACAAGGAGAAGTACTATAAAGACACATGCAAGGAAATGGAATCAGAACTATTAGAGGAAAAACAAGATCGGCTTTCCAAAAGCTATGAGAGTTAAAGAAAAATTCCAGCCTAGAACTGGAATGCTACAAGATGCTCTAGAATCCATGTGAGTGATGCTAAGTAGATCAAGAAAAGGTGGAAAGAATATATAGATTCATTATAACATAAAGATCAAGTGGACTAATAGCCGTTTCAAATTGTACCTTATGATCAGGAACCATTGGTGATGAAAGAAGAAGTCGAAGTAGCATTGAAAGCCTTATCAAAGAACAAAGTACCAGGCATTGATAGAATTCCCATTGAAGTAGTACAACAATCGGATGCAGCTGTTACTAACAAGGCTCTGCCAGGAAATTTGGAAGACAACATTATGGCCAACTGAATGGAAAAGATCTGTGTTTATACCAATACTAAAGAAAAGCAATCCAACTGATTGTGGAAATTATCGCACAACTGCTCTGATCCCACATGCCAGGAAGATTCTACTCAAGATTATTCAGCTGAGACTACAACCATACCTGGACCGAGAACTGCCCGAAGTGCAAGCAGGGTTCAGGAATGTGTGAGGAACGAGAGACATCATCGCGGCTGGAAGATGGATCCTTGAAAAGATAAAAGAATACCAAAAGGATATCTATATGTGTTTTAACAACTACAGCAAGGCTTTTGACTGTGTAAGCCATGAGAAACTCTGGGCCACATTAAGAAGCATGGGTATACCAGAACACCTGATAGTTCTCTTGCACAACCTTTACATTGATCGAGAAGCAATAGTTTGAATAGAACAAGGAGAAACAGAATGGTTTAAAATCAGCAAAGGTGTACGACATGGCTATATACTTTCTCCCTACCTGTTTAATTTATATGCAGAACAAATCATCAGAGAAGCAGGACTGTATGAAGACAACTGAGGTTTGAAGATTGGTGGAAGAGTCATCAACAACCTTCGCTATGCTGATAATACCACATTACTGGCTGAAAGTAAAGACGATCTGAAACATTTGCTTCTCAAGATCAAGAAACAGTCTTAAAATGGGCCTGCACCTTAATGTAAAGAAGGCAAATATCCTGACAACTGGCAAAGTCAATAAGTTCATCATTGATGGAAAAGAAATTGAAATAGTTGACCACTTTAATCTACTTGGATCAACTATCAATGAAGAAATGACAAGCAGTCAGGAAATCCAATGACACATTGCTCTTGGCAGAATGACTATGAAGGACCTAGACAAGATTCTCAAGAACAGAGATGTCTCTCTCCATACAAAGATTCAACTTAATTCAAGCCCTGGTATTTTCAATAACATCATATGGATGCGAAGGTTGGACAGTGAAAAAGATACATAGGAAGAAAATTGATGCCTTTGAATTATAGTGCTGGTGACGAATACTGTGTATTCCATGGGCTGCCTGAAGACCAAACCAGTCAGTCCTAGAGGAGATCAAACCTAAGCTTTCTTTGGAAGCTCAGATGACAAGACTTTGACTTTCATACTTTGAACATATTATGTGAAGAGAGAGATCGTTAGAGAAAGACATCATGCTCGGCAAGGTCGAAGGTCAACGCAAAAGAGGAAGGCCAACAATGAGATGGATCGATACAATACCAGCAGCTACTATGGGTGTCAGTCTATCAACTATGAGCCGCCTGACTGAAGAGTGAACACAGTTTAGGACTACTATCCAGAGGGTCTCCATGAGTTGATACCGACTCGATGGCACTTAACAACAACATCATATCTCCCCTCAGCCGTCTCTTTTCCAAGTTGAAAAGCCCTAATCTTTTAAGCCTTTCCTCACAGGGGTATCCTTCCATCCCCTTTACCATTTTGGTGGTTCTTCTTTGTACCTTTTCTAATCCTGCCATATCCTTTTTAAGATATGGAGACCAGAATTACACACAATATTCAAGGTGTGATTGCATGGAAAGATATAGAGGCATTATAATATCCTTGGTTTGCAGTGCCTAAACTAAATGCACAGTTTAAGTGTACATGTGTTGAAAATTGGTACCCAAGGGGGTCATTTTAGATGTCCTATTCATTTTAATTTTGCAAGACAGCCGTGTTGGTGTGTAGTTGTGATGTTTTATACAATACAGAGGACCTGTAGAAGACAACTTCAGACACTGCTATTGCTAAAAACGAAACGGATTAAGCCGGAAAATCGTATTACTAAAAAACCTTGTATCGGCAGGCTCGCATGAGAAAAAAGGGGTCTTGCAAAATTAAAATCAGTAATGTATTCCCCTCCATTCATTTTAACAATGTCATTTCCCCTCTCAGCTGCGTTCAACTCACCTTCCAGTTGCATCACCGCTATAACCTTTCGTGCAAGATCGTAGCGATTGCATTATATACTTGATTTGGAATCGTGAGTACTTTTCAATTTTATTTACAACAGCACTGACCTTGGAGATATGGCTTCTATTTTCACAGTATATATAGTTTTTTTTCTCCCTACAGGTTAGGCTACCCTTTGGTTTTAAGTATTTTCCCTCCCCCTTTTTTAGTAAGTTCAGTCCGTACAGCGGTAATATCACTAAGTTATGGCGTCCTTTTTCTGGTTTTAATATCACATTCTCTATCAATCAGCCTAGGCGATTCAGCAACAATGATCATAAATTCTTCACAATCAATTGTTTTACAAATACAAATTGTTTATATATAATTTTAACGTTATGATAACGATTGTCAGATTCTAGCCCAGTGCGGTCATATATATTGAGTCCACCCCCCTTCCCATTTCATTTATTTTATGGTAATTCTATCCCGATGTTTTACAGTAAAGGGTCCAATCAAGAGCCCCACAATCTATCCGTTGCAGACTCGCGGTCTGCATGCGCTGAGTAAGTAAAAGTATTGCCTATATTTTGTGTATCTACCTTTTTCATTACTTCTATTTGGATTCCACTACATATCTGATTAATGATTTTGTAGGTTTTATTCCTACTTCTGCCCTGCGTTGTTTTACAATCCCTCTTAGCACAATGGTTGTACAGTATCCCTTTTACAATCTATATTTTTGTTTTGATGGTTATTCACCATTGTATTTTAACATTTTCAGTTTGTATTTGGTCAGTCTATATTATATTATTTTGCTTTTTAATATATCTGTGCGGACACTTTTAATTATTTATTTACTATTTATTTATTTGAGACCTTTTAATAAGTTATTTAAAATGATAGTTGCACAGTAATTATTATCTGTATGTTTATTATGTGTGCTTTTATCAGCTTGTTTTAATCATTTTAGCCAATGGATGTTTGTTCATGAGTACAATATGTTGCCACAAGCCCATCAACCCTTTTGCACATATTCTTAACTATTTATTATTTTACGTTTTATTATTTATTCAGTATGAAATTTTTATTCTCTATGTCACTTAATTATTATATATATATTTTTAATTTGAGTGTAGTAGGATCAGTTCATATCATTGTTTATCATCTCAGGTATTAACATGCCCGGTCAATTTTTATTTGGTTTAAAATTGATATAAATGTTTTTGATTGTGTTTATTGTTTTTAAATATGAGTTCTATTTCCATGAGTAATTGATACATTATTTTATGTTTATTATGTTTTTGTGTTTACAAGTGATATCAACCCCCTGAAGAAGGCAACTTGCCGAAACGCGTTGGGGATCCCAATAAAGCGCCTGTGTCATCATCTCTCTTGCTCTGTGTGTTTTCAACCCTGAGTATCTACATAGGTGCCCTTTAGAAAAGGGCTCCTCACTGAACATGGGATTTCTAAAATTGTATGCGTTACTCTACCCCCTTTCCCCCTCCTGCACAAAGCCAGATCAGTATATGGACAGTTTTAATGCATCAATTTTATGCTTCCTAAGTTTTGAAGAGAAACCATTCAGATAAGAATTAAACTAGGCGATTGGTTAAATCTGAGATGTTATCTGACACTATCCTTCCAGAGAAAAATTCCAGTTTATTAGATAGGAGTGAACCACAATAGTTATTTTTCCCTCTACAGGTTTTGAGATGTAAACTCAATCCCGATCTTTAGCAATGTAGTTTATTTTGCAATCCCAAACATTAATCTTCATTCTTCAGATCCAAGTGTAAATCAGCACAGTCCTCAAACCCCCCCCCCCCCCTTGGATCAAACATCTAAATCTTCTCACTTATCTGACAGTCTCCGGATATCTATCACAGGTATTCATCAAACTAAAACAAGCAATGACAAAAGTGAAAACAGTGAAAAAGTGCGGGGTTCATATGCTAATGCAATGGCAATAATTTTCAAACATAACATAACTCTGCATACCGCAGATACATCCCAACCTCATAGGTCATAAACAACCTCCAGCACTATCATAATCCATTTATGTAGCTCTCCTCTATTGCAGAAAAGACCTGGTTATTTTAAAGTCATATAAACAGGCTTGGCTTTCATATAAACAACGTAAAACAACCTTTTTAACCAATATGCAACCGGATTGTTATACTTAACTGCAGACACTAGTAGACACACACTGCAAATCCACTTCAACATGCTATCGGTTCAATTCTAATGCTGGGCGTTTCGCCAGTGCTGCTTCAGGGAGCTAAATCCGTCTTTCATCGTGTTCAAAACGATCAGCCAAATATAGCCTACAACATAAGCCAATGCCATTAGTTATCCAGAAGTTGAAAACAACCCGACAATTGCCACAATCAACTGTTACTAATGCAACCCCGAACAAAAACTTATTGGGTGCAGTGTAAGGCGTCCAAGTGCAAACAGCATTCTGACACACAATTATCTTTAACAAACAGCTGCTGAAAGGACGCCACACATGCGCATTATATACCCAATCGGACACACCGCCACATACCTATATTAACCACTTAAAAAGTACTCATTCAAAAAAGGCCAGCCTGAAACTCCTCCCAACCTTCACAATGAAAGGGAATTCTTGACCTTAAAAAGCCTATAAATAAATCATCAAACAGGCTCTCCACCATCAAATGCACTCATACAAATTCTCGTATCACCAACATGCAAATCCACCTCAGAAAACCCACAACGTGGCTTCTTCTTCCCTCGAATAACTTCCCCGCTGGTTGTGCAGGGAAGTTAGATGGGGCAGGGAATGGGCGGACCGGGGGCGGAGAGTGGGCGGTTGTCCACCCTGGACGTACAGGGCCAACTCTAATGTCGGCCCTGTACGTTCGGGGCCGGGAAAATGTCCGGGAAGTTATTCCACCTCCGAGGTGAATAACTTCCCTGGATCTTTTTTTTTAAGCTGCTGGGGCGTGGATGGGGCAGGGGGGCAAGCGTTTATTCCCCACAGCCTGGCCCTGGCCTTAGGAGTCCGGATCGGGGGTCGGGCTGCAGGGAATAAACACTTTAAGTGGGCGGCCGGCATCACAGCTTTTAAATGGAGCCGCGGTGCCATGGCAATATGACGCCATGGCACCATGGCTCCATTTAAAGGCCCTGACTGAGTTAACTGGGCGCAGTCCTGCACATGCAGGCTGGACAGAACCGCTGTCCTGGCCTGCACGTGCAGGACTGTTCGCAATTCTGATCCCACAGGGCTAGACTTCAGACCGGACACACAGAGGGGATGTACGTCTGGGACAGAATTGGGTCCTATATGTTTGGTTTTCAGGTCTTTTCAGCAATAGAGGAAAGCTACATAACTGGATTATGATAGTACAGGAGGTTGTTTATGGATGTGCCTGCGGTATGCAGAGTTATGTTATATTTGAAAACTGTTGCCATTGCGTTGGCATATGAACCCTGAGGTCTTTTTCCTCCAGCACTGTTTTCACTTTTCTCATTCCTTGTTTTAGTTTGATGAGTATCTGTGATAGATATCCGGAGGCTGTCAGATAAGTGAGAAAGTTTAGATGTTTGATCCAGGTTTTTTTTGAGGACTGTTTTTTTATTTTGCATTAACATCCTGCAAGTCATTTCTTATAGGTACCTGGAAACATCTGGAGAGTAATGTCCAAAGGCTTTTCTGCGTTCTGTATGTAGGTAGGGGCTTTAGGAGATTGCATAAGACTGCACACATAACGGGGTGGCACTCTAGAGGATGCTTTGGAATGAGGTATATGCATTCATTAGTGTGAAAAAAATGTAGTGCATGCTAAATAAATTTAAGATGAGGAATCGACTTAACACGTCTTAATTCATCGGTTAGTGCATGTTAAATCAATTTGGGTGTTTTTGGTTAGTTTTAGTAGAGAATTTTGAAACTTTTTTTTTTTTTAATCTGGAAAAATTAATGAAAATAAAGGAAAAGTAGCTAAATATTTCTTGCCTGTTGGGTTAGAGAATGGAAATGCATACATTTGGGATTTCTTAAGTTTTCAAGGAAAATGCCCTTCCAAACAGTGGATGCAGATTTCTGGGTCTCCATTTCTTGAGTCAGTTTCCAAAGAGCAATTGTACAGGTAAGAAGTGTGTGCACTCACATGGCTTTAGACTTTCGCCATTAGGCTTTGCTAATAAAAGGTATCTCAGCCTACTGTAAAATCCAACCCCTGTCCTTGCCCAAAAGAATTAAATCCTTCCTGTATATGTTGCTGCCTTACTTTCTCCAATTATTCTACTGAAGTCACATTAGCCCTCTAGCTTAAGATAAATATACTTGATTAATTTGAACCTGTGTAGCCATGGTAACGTTGTACTTATGTACTGTTCTTAATCTTATTAGGGAAAGGAGTGATGAATCAAAAATGAAGTTAAAACTACAGAGGAAATAAATGAAAATTAATTTAGTCTCCCTACCTAAAGGTGGGGACAAGGAGGTGATGGTTACAAATCTGTTGTATACTTTAATGAGCAAAATAAGGCAATGTGGAAGAGAGGGCGTCAGATGACGTGGAGTCACAAAGGGAAGGTCCCATCAGACAAACCTGACAGTGTTCTTTAATGAAATGACACGTCATAGACAAGGGAAGTATGCTCGATGCTGCATCTCTGGACTTCATGCAGGTGACTGGTGCAATGGGCTCCACCCGAAGTCCCAGGCCCACTGCTCTCTCTGCCAGCCACCATAGGTCTATTTCTTTTCAGTGACTGGTAGGATGGAGAGTTCACGTTCCAACAGAAGCTCTCCCTTCCATTTCTAGGGCAGGCAGAAATCACAGCTCCTTCTGCTGCTGAAGCTGGAAAATGGAAATGGCCTTTCTGAAACCTTACATGTTGAGATTGGAATGTTATAGTACTGTATTTCTGGTGCATTTTCCAGATGCTCGCTCTCTCTGCTTTATTGTAATTCTTGGAAATGGTATATTTCCTCATGGTCGAGGGGTTTTTTCCTTGAAGTTTTCAATTAATATAAAGTAAAAACAAGTTAGAAAGTGCAGCCACAAGTGTAACGAAGGCACTTTTCTCTATTTATTTATTTAGACAGACTTGTATTCCACCTTATCCTACAATGAAAGTGGTTACATCACATCACAATTGGGGTTACATTTAACATGTGGGTACTTTACAACATTTAACATGAGGGTTTTTAACAACATTAAGACAGCACAATTTGAGGGTTACATTTATCATGAGGGTGTCGTGAGTCTAGTTGGGTTGAATGGGTATTGAGTTTGTGGGGATATTTACATTGCAACACCGCTCGGGTGGGGACTGTTGTCTATCTGCTTTTGGTGGGGGTGGTTGCAATACTGCTCGGGTGGGGACTGTTGTCTCTCTGCTCTTGGTGGGGGTGGTTGCAATACCGCTCGGGTGGGGACTGTTGTCTATCTGCTCTTGAGTTGGTGGGAGTGGTTGCAATACCGCTTGGGTGGGGACTGTTGTCTATCTGCTCTTGGTGGGGGTGGTTGCAATACCGCTCGGGTGGGGACTGTTGTCTATCTGCTCGTAGGTTTCTGTAAAGAGCAGGGTTTTAGGGGCCTTGCGGAAGTCTGTGATGTCCTCTAAAGCCCTCAGGCTCGTTGGGAGGGAGTTCCATATTGTGGATACCAGTAGCGATGGAGCTCTTCTTGACGTATTTTGTTTAGTCTTGTGATATCCTGAAGGTGTGCTGATCATGTTGTCATTATTGTTCCTCCTTGGTCTATTACTGATGTTCCTTGTTATGATTTCTTGTAGTGCATCTGCCGAAAGATGGTGGATGATTTTGAAGATGATCAAGATTATTTTAAATTTTGCTCTGGGTAAGATACAAATGCATAAATTAGACATCATCCCGTTAATTGTATAAAGGATTTTTAGCATGCATATGCCAGTATAGGTGGCTGACAGTCCTCTTATAACATTACCTCACAAGCAAAAGTATGCACAGTGCAATTAGGTGCACACTTGCATGTGAATTAACAATAGGCATGTTCATGGAAGGAGTTTGGATGGAGCTCCTTGAAAGTCAGGTGGCTGATTGGTTCACAGGAGCTATGTGAGCCAATCAGATCTGACGGAAGGAAATTAAGCAGCTGTGCTCGGAAGTACTTTGCAAAGGCACAAAAGGGGAGGAGCGAGAGCTGAGCTGGAGACAAAGGAGCCCTGTGCGTCTCCATCCTTGTGTCTGCCTCTCCCTCTCCATCTACAGTATATCTGCCTCTCTTTTCATCCACGAGCACAGACAGGTGAAGAACAGCTGAAGGATGTTATGTTGGTGAATTATTGCTTACATGTGGTTGGTGATTGGTTAAGGGGGCATTGCTTAAATTTAAATCTAGCAGAGACAGATTGCGGGTGAATAGGTGTAATAGACCATTGACTGCTTTCTTGAAACTGAAGGAATATATAAGAAGTTTAAAGTTTGGGAGTAATGTTTCACAAGAGCCTTACTCTGCCATTTTGCTGCCTGAGACAGATTCAAAAATTGAAAACATTTTTCGCAATGGATTTATTGCGAACAATAGTGCAGGCTTTGATATCTTGAAAGCTTGACTATTTAGGGGCATGATACTAAAATGCATTAAATTAACATGCGGTAAACCCCAAAATTAGTGTGGGAGGTGGCATATACCTGTGCTATTGGAGACATACCTGCATATCCTCCCTACAGTTACCATAGGGAGATGCAGCTTACTGCACTAACCAGTCAGCACATCTAACGTGGGTGCACATACTGTGAGCCACTGTGGAGGTGGTGAGTGCGACCATGCTAATGGCAGCAATGCTACCCATGATGTGTTGCAATACCCGCGCTCTACCCTATCACATACACACTCCACCCCAAACTAGCCAGCACATACAGCATAACACAGGTGCACATACTGCCAGTCACTGCGGAGGTGGTGAGTGTGACCACGCTAATGGCAGCAACGCTACCCATGATGTATTGCGATACCTGCGCTCTACCCTATCCCATACATGCTCCACCCCAAACTAGCCAGCGCATACAGTATAACACAGGTGCACATACTGCGAGCCACTGAGGAGGTGGTGAGTGTGACCATGCTAATGGCAGTAACGCTACCCATGATGTGTCACAATGCCTGCACTCTGCCCCTAGCCCACCCAGTCACAGCCCCTTCTCTTGCTGACGTTTAGTGTGGGACTTTTACTGCACTGCACCTCGCTATCAGTGCAAGCTAAACCCTGTGCTAATCATTAGCAGTGGTTTTGTAAGAAAGCCCCTTAACGCAATGTATTACCCAACAGAATTTAAAACAACTGCAATTAGTGCAGAAGATGGACACCTGTTTGATTTGTGGGACTCGTTGGCTTGATTCTATAACCTCTTTATGATGTTGACTCTACTCGTTGTTGCTTGAACTGAGAGTAAGATTCAAGATCATTGTTTTGGTATTTAAGTGCTATCAGTTAGGATGCCCTGTGTAATTGGTGCAGTTGTTGTTGTTTTTTTTTTAGCTGCATTTAGCTGCATTTATATCCCGCTTTTCACCGGGTCAAAGCAGTTGGGGGATACATTTAACACGAGGGGATATGAGACACATACACTAATACTTACAGGGAACATGGGCAATGGAGGGTTAAGTGGCTTGCCCAAGACCACAAGGAGCACCTGTGGGACTAGAAACCCCAGTCCTTCTGGCCCAAGGTTGCTGTCCTCTAGTGGGATTTGAACCACCGACCTTCCGGCAGTTGTTATATCGGTATGAGCCATCTTGTCAAGGATAATTTAGTGGACAGAAGCTGTGGGCTCTTCCTTTGTTGGAAGAGAGAAAGTTGAAATGTGCAAGGAAAACAGTGTTTTGGTATGTGGGCTCTTCTTTGTGGAATTTGCTTGGAAAGTAGGTACTTGCACTTTAGAAAACTACTGAAGACCTGGTTGTTAAGCAGTTATTTTCAAGGTTATCAGGCTGAGTAACGCACGAGAAGGAGATGAGGGACTTTTGCTGCATGGAGACTGGAGGCAAATTCTCTGTGAAAGGGCGAGATTCATGTGTGTTTCGATTTTATTGTATTATGTATGTTATTAATTTAAATTGTACACCGTCTTGATATTTAATTTAGGAGAGATGGTTTATCGAGTGTTTGCAAATAAATCAAATAAATATTTGCCGACATTACCTTCTAGTGACTTCAGTACACAATGAATACTAGAAAATTCAAACTGCTGTTCTGTAAAGGTTTAGAACCAGCTGTTAGTGTATCCTGCAATGCCATAAACACATTCTTCCTGCAATGAAACATTATCCCATGGTGCTAAATTGAGCAGAGAATGGAATCTCGCATTTCAATGATGATGCAAAGTGCTTTCCTTGCCCTTTGACAAATAGGTCAGTTGAGCATCTCTGGATACTCCTGCAGTATTTACAACCACACGGATTATTGCAATGCTCTGTCTGCTAGGTTGCCAGGAAATATCATTTGTAAATTACAAGTAATGCAGAATACAGGGGCTTGTTTGCTCACATGTGCTGAATAGCTACTGTACATTGACTCCCAATTACCTATCATGCCCCATTCAAAATGTTAACACTGTCCTCAAGGCTTTATATGGGATGGGTCCGTATAAAGACTTGAAGGACTGCGTGATAGAATGTACCCTTCTAGCGCTCTACAGTCAGCCTGTACAGGCCTCCTTTGTGTTTCATTGTGGAAGGAAATATGACTCGTTGGTATAAAGAAAAAAGCCTTTTTGTCAGCAGTGAGAAACATGAACTTATGTACAGATCTTCTGCTCTGTAGTCGACCTGTGTAACAGATCCCAAGGGTCCTTAATGTTCTTTTCCACATGTGGGTTTTATAGATTCTGCTATTAGATTTTCGAGGGGATTTTAGAAGAGCTCTGCTCCGTTTATCCATGCAAGTAGTGGATATACATGTGTAAATCACCATACATCCGTGTTCATTTCAGAATTTGTGTTCCTCACATGTGGAAATGGCATGATGCACAATTTTTAGACATCCGTGCTGCTGGTGGTGGTGACGGTGGGGGAGATGGATGAATGTGGGGTATTCCTAGCTCTTATATTTCCCCACACTGGACATTTGTGTTACATGTGAACCGCGCTGATGTAAATAGTGCGGTATATAAAAAATGTTAAATAAATAAATTATATGTAGTATAACTTTAAGGGTCATACATGAACATATTCGTAAATAACTTGGAAATGGGAATAATGAGTAAGGTAACCAAATTTGCAGATGACACAAAATTATTCAAAGTTGTTAAAAACTAACAGGATTGTGGAAAATTGCAAGAGGACCTTGATAAATTGGAAGACTGGACGTTCAAATGGCAGATGAAATTTAATGCAGACAAGTGCAAAGTTATGCACCTAGAAAAGAACAGCCCAAACTATGGTTATACGAGGCAAGGTTCCACATTAGGAACCACCACCCAGAAAAAAGATTTAGGTGTCCTCATGGATAACACATTGAAACCCTCTGCCCAGTGTGCAAGGCTAAGAAAGCAAATAGAATGCTAGGTATCATAAGGAAAGGAATGGAAAATAAAACAAAGTCTATTATAATGCCTCTGTATCATTCCATGGTGCAGTTCTGGTCACCGTATCTTAAAAAGGATAAAGCAGAATTAGAAAAGATACAGAGAAGAGCCACCAAAATGGTAAAGGGGATGGAAGGATACCTCTATGAGGAGAGGCTAAAAAGGTTAAGGCCCTTCAACCTAGAAAAAGGATGGCTGAGGGGAGATATGATAGAGGTCTATAAATTAATGAATGGAGTAGAACGGGTAAATGTAGATCAATTGTTTATGCTATCAAAGAGTAGAAAAACTAGGGGACATGCAATGAAGCTACAGTGTAACCCATTTAATACTAATAAGAGAAAATATTTTTTCACTCAACGCATAATCAAACTCTGGAATTCGTTACTGGAGGATGTAGTAAAAGCTTTTAGTGTAGCTGGGTTTAAAAAAAGGTCCATAAACCATTACTAAAGAGGACCCAGGAAATCCACTGCTTGCCCCAGGGCAAGCACTGTGGAACCAGTGTGTCTTTTTGGGAAACTCCTAGGTACTTATGACCTGCCTTGGCCACTGTGGAAACAGGATACTGGGCTTGGTGGACCTTGGTCTGACCCAGTCTGGCATTGCTTATGTTCTTAAGGTGCCAAATTTAAATGTGGTGATAATCAGCTGCTATCTGTACAGAATGTTGGATTTAATTTAGGACAGAAAAAACGTTGAATATCAGAAGCGTACATAAAGCAGCTGATGGGGGCCACCTTATGTGTGTATTCAGTGACACCTGCTTTTCCATATAGCAGCGTTTAATATTCATACTTGTGTTTTTACTTTATTAATAATAAAGAAAGTGATTCTTATCAAGTCCCCATTAAGGGGGAAGGTGAATTCCAAAAAAATCAAAAGAAGAAAATAGAACATAAGCAAAATATCTCCTGATCAAATTAAACACAGTAACATTATCTTAACTGAGAGCCAGAAAAACAATTAGAAAAAAAGGAAAATTTTAACCTTCTAATTATTTCCCGGCTAGAAATGTATTGACTGAAAGAAAATATACTTATCATTAGCATAAGTTACAAGACACTTACATGGATATTTTAAGAAAAAAAATGACGCAAGACCTGAGGTTTCAGGCTTAAAAACGCCTTCCATCGCTTTTGAGTAGCCTTACAGACTTCTGGGAACACCTGAATCGTCTTCCCACAAAAAAAAGCACTTTTTTTAGTAAAGTATCACCACATTTTTATCAAGAAAAGAAAGAAAGGGCACTATTAATGTAGGACAAGTTGAAATAATGTCCTCAGGGGACTCTATAAATGCAGAGACGTCCAAGGACTCAGGTGAAGTAAGCCAATCTAAATCTTCATCAGTTACATAGTAACATAGTAAATGATGGCAGATAAAGACCAGTATGGTCCTTCTAGTCTGCCCAGTATGATGCCAAGAGTAGGTGTACCTGCCGCTCCGTACAGGCAACCCCTCCCCATGTCTCTGCTCAGGGCGTGAACCCACCACTCCATGGAGGACACCCCTATTTGTTGAGAAATTATTTGGTTTTTTTATCCCGTTGCTGTAAAGGGATCCACTGTGTCTGTCCCATGCCATTTTGAATTCCGTCACTGTGTTTGCCCCCACCACTTCCATCAGGAGGGCATTCCAAGCATCCACCACCCTTTCCGTGAAAAAGTATTTCCTGACATTGCCTTTCAATTTACCACCTTGCAGCTTCCTGTTGTGCCCTCTAGTTTTACAGCTTCCCCGTCTTTGGAAGAGGTTTGTTTGTTCATTATTTCCCTTTAAGTATTTAAAGGTCTGAATCATATCTCACCTGCCCCTCCTCTCCTCCAAAGTGTACATGTTTAGGTCTTCAAGTCTCTTCTCATAAGGCTTCTGATGCAGGCTCCAAATCATTTTGGTCGCCTTCCTCTGAACAGTTTCCAGTCTTTTTACATCCTTTGCAAGGTATGGTCTCCAAAACTGAACACAGTATTCCAAGTGAGGCCTCACCATTGACTTGTGCAGTGGCATTAGTACCTCTTCATTTCTGCTGGTAATTCCTCTTTGTATGCAGCCCAACATCCTCCTGGCTTTTGCCACTGCCTTGTCGCACTGTTTTGCCACCTTGAGATCTTCAGAAATAATCACACCAAGGTCTTTCTCCTCCATGCACACCAACCGTTTGCCCCCTATCGCGTACATTTCCATTGGATTTCTGCTACCCAAGTGCATGACTCTGCACTTCTTCACATTAAATCTTAATTACCAAGCATTAGACTATTCTTCCAGCTTTTGTAGATCATTCCTCGTTTTAACCACTCCCTCGGGGGAGTCCACTCTTGCAAATTTTTGTGTCATCTGCAAAAAGGCAGACTTTTTCATTCAGTCCTTCAGCAATATTACTCACAAATACATTGAACAGTGCCGGGCCCAGGACCAACCCTTGGGGCACACCCCGCTAATCACCTTCTCTTCATCTGAGTGAGCTCCATTTACCATCACCTTCTGTCGTCTGTCAGTCAATCAATTTCTGATCCAATTTACCATCTTGGGATCCGTTCCCAAGCTACTGAGTTTATTTATAAGCCTCCTATGAGGAACAGTATCAAAGGCTTTGCTGAAATCCAGGTAGATGATATCCATCGCATGCCCCTGATCTAATTCCCTGGTCAGCCAGTCAAAGAACTCAATAAGATTTGTTTGGCAAGATCGTCCTTCGGTAAAACCATGTTGCCTCAGATCATGCAACCTGTTGGTTTTGAGAAAGTTCACTAGTCGCTCTTTCAGGAGTGCCTCCATTACTTTTCCTGCCACTGAGGTAAGGCTCACAGGCCTGTAGTTTGACACTTCTTCCCTGTCACCACTTTTGTGTAGAGGTACGACATCAGCCATTCTCCAGTCCTGAAGAACCTCTTCTGTTTCCAAGGATCTGTTGAAAACATCCTTTAACGGCCCTGCAAGAACCTCTCTGAGCTCTTTCAGTAACCTGGGATGTATCGCTTCCGGTCCCATGGCCTTGTCCACTTTCAGTTTTGCAAGTTGCTCTAACACTTCATCTTCTGTGAATGGTGTGGTATCTACTTCATTCTCATTTTTATATTTGGGAGTCAGAGGAGGTCCTTCTCCAGGACTTTCTTTAGTAAAAACAGAGCAGAAGTATTCATTTAGCAATTTTGCTTTTTCAATGTCACTTTCCACGAGTCCGTTCGCAGCACTTCTGAGTCCTGCAATTCCACCTCTGATCTTCTTCCTTTTCACCACACTTAACATCTTTAGCCATCTTTTCCTCTGCCTTTGATTTTGCTATCCTTATTTCTCTTTTTCTCTCTTTGAGTTTGATCCTCTGTGTTCCTCTGTTTGTGAGCTTTTGAATTTTGCGAAATCTGTGTTTTTTGCCTTTATTTGAGCAGCCACTTCTTTGGAAAACCAAACAGGCTTTCTTCTCCTTTTGTTTTTGTTTAGTTTTCTTACATATTTATCTGTTGCCCCTTTTATTACCACCTTTAGTTTAGCCCATTGCAATTCCACTTCCCTTATCTCCTTCCACCCTGTCAGCTCCTCCTTTAGGTACTCGGCCATTTTATTGAAGTCGGTGTTTTTGAAGTTTAGGACTTTGAGCTTGCTATGATTGGCGCCTCAGTCTTGGTTCCCTGTGGTACATAATATAAATTCAAAATGTTTATAGCCTCCACATTGTCCATCAGTAAAATATCTTTCAGGTGCTTTCTGAAAAGAATTAACAGTGGAAAGTAATGGGTACATGGTCATCAGGGACTGTCTTACATCCATATGTACAGCGCTGAACATGCCTTGTAGCACTATACAAATGAGTAGTAAGAGTATAAGAGGGAGCAACATTTTTCTGATGTTCCTGTGGCAATTCCTAATTACATTCCAGGGTTTTAGCTATGTCTTCTTTGACTCTGCACAATTTTGGGGCCTGGGCTTATCATAGGTGGGCACAAGGCACTGCAAACCCTGACGCCGCCTCCAGTTTGCCTCGTGTTCTATTGTTCTGATTTCGTTGACTGGGTGGGCCTGACACCACAGTGGAGGAGCATGGCCCACCCGACCCAACCTTGGCTACACCCCTGGTAAAGAAAAAGATTTCCTATGAGCTTGTGTAGCTCTAGCTATATCAGAAAAAATTTGTAACTTCATCAAAATGCAGGAAATTCTTTTCTTAAAATATGCTTTCAAACACCATCATTTTATCATATTCAGAAAGAAAAATAACAAGGAGAGTTGCCCTAACAGTGACATTATCTTCTGTGGCTTCTAAAAACTCAGCCAAATCAAAGTAATCAGCTGCCCCTGTCACTTCAAGAGCACCCTCCTCACCTTCTTTAGAAGAAAGGTAGCAACTAGAAAATAATATTTTTTTCAGCATTTGAGAAGGACACAATAAGTTAAGGTAATTTTGTAATATCTTGCAAAATGCAATGTGTGCTCTTCGCTGGTGACCCAGCAGCCCCTGGGCTTTCTTGGCAAGGTGCAACTAGAAGTCGATTGCCATGCCTTTCTTTCAAGGCAAAGGAGGATAAAGTGACTTGCTCAAGGCAACAAGGAGAACCACTGGGATGTACAGGGACGCAGTACAAACCTACAGGGACGTAGTCCTGAAGTCCCACCTCCAGTCTAGCAGCCTCCCTGTTGCCATGGAAGAGAGAGGTCACATGACAGGAGAACATCACCCTGGTATGGCAGGAAGTGATCCTGTAACTAGGACCGGTCCTCCAGGTGATATAAAATCTTCTCACACCAATGAGGTTTCTCCAGGGCCATGTGCCCATGAGAAAAAAGTTAGGACAGCCATTATAGTTGGAGATTTGATCATTAGGCATGTAGATAGCTGGGTGGCTGGTGGACAATGATGATCACCTGGTAACATGCCTGTCTGGTGTGAAGGTAGTGGACCTCACGTTTTAGAAAGTACTGCGGAGGAATCTGCTGTCATGGTAAATGTTGGTACCAATGACAAAGGAAAGTGTGTGAGGGGGGTTCTGGAGACCAAATTGAGGTTTTTAAGTAGGAAGCTGAAATACAGAACTTCTAGGGTAGCATTCTCTGAAATGCTTCCCGTTCTATATGCAGGACCCAAAAGGCAGGCAGAGTTCCAGAGTGTCAATGTGTGGATGAGATGATGGTACAAGGCAGAGGGTTTTGGATTTGTTAGGAACTGGGGAACATTCTGGGGAAAGGATGGGCTCCACCTTAACTGGGATAGAACCAGGTTGCTGCCATTAACCTTTAAAAAGGAGATAGAGCAACTTTTAAACTAGTTAATAGGGGAAAGCCGACAATCGACCAAGAGCGCATGGTTTGGAACAATGTATCCTTAAAGGATACTAGCAAACAACTGAAGTTAGGACCTATCGACAGGGAAGTTACAATAAATACAAAAGTAACCCAAATGCTCTTGAGTACAGAGCAGATAGAGCTTAAAGATTCTAAATTACCCTTGCCTACCGATAACCAGATTAATATGAATAAAATACAGCCTCTAAAATGCTTCTATACAAATGCTAGAAGTCTAAAAAATAAGATGGGAGAATATATAGAACTAAATGAGAGGTTAGATTTAATTGCTATCTCAGAGACATGGTGGAAGAAGGACAACCAGTGGGACACTGTGATACCTGGGTATAAACTATATCGTAACAATAGAGCAGATCAAATTGGTGGAGGGATTGCACTCTGTATTAGAGAGGGCATTGACTTACAAAGGATTAAAGTTTTGCAGGAAACAAAATTCACTGTAGAATCTCTATGGATTGAAAGTCTATGTAAAAAGGGAAAGTGGAAGGTGATGGCAGTGGGGGTGTACTATCAACTACTTGGCCAGAATGAATAAATGGATAATGAAATGCTCAAAGAAATCAGGGAAGCTAACAAAAGTTACAGCACAGTAAATAATAATGGGTGATTTCAATTACCCCAGTATTGACTGGGTCAGTGTCACGGTAGGACATGCTAGGGAAATAACGTTTCTAGATGAAATAAATGACTGCTTCTTGGAGCAGTTGGTTCATGAACCGACCAGAGGGGAAGCCATTTTGGACCTGTTCCTTATCGGAACACAAGATCTGGTACAAGAGATAAGGGTGTTGGGACCACTTGGTAAAAGTGATCATAGCCTGATCGCAGTTTGATTTAATAAATGGAGGAAGGATGGTAAGAAAATCACAGTACTACCTTTTAACTTTCAAAGGGGAGACTATGATAAAATGAGGAAAACAGTTAAGAAAAAAAGTAAAAGGAGCAGTTGTAAAGGTTAATGATTTACATCAAGCATGGATGTTGTTTAAAAATACTATCTTGGAAGCCCAGACCAGCTGTATGCCACACTTTAAGAAAAGTGGAAGGAAATCCAAAAAACTGCTAGCATGGTTTAAAGGTGACATCAGAAAGGTTGTTGTTGCCAAAAAAGCATCTTTCAGGAAATGGAACAAGGAGCCAAATGATGAAAACTGGAAACAACATAAGCACTGGCAAGTTAGATGCAAGGCATTGATAAGGCAGACAAAGAGAGAATGTAAGAAGAAGCTTGCTGTAGAAGCAAAAACGTGTAATAAAGACCTTTTCAAGTACATTTGTAGCAAAAAACTGTCAGTTGGACCATTAGATGATAGGGGGTAAAAGGGGCACTAAGAGGGGACAAGGCCATAGCGGACAGACTAAATTAATTCTTTGCTTAGGAAGATGTAGGGATGTTAGCCATGACTGAAATGGTATTATAGGTGATGTCGCAAAAGAATTGAAAGAAATATCAATACACCGGGAAGACGTATTTAAACTCTTTGATAAACTGAAGAGTAGAAAATCACCTGGACCAGATGGTATACATCCAAGGGTGTTGAAAGAACTGAAATATGAGATTGCAGACCTACTATTTATAATCTGTGAACTATTATTACAATCATATGTAATATCAGAAGTTTGGAGGATGACCAATGTAACGCCAATTTTTAAAAAGGGTTTCAGGAATGAGCCGGGAAACTACAGAGCGCTAAGCCGGGAAAAATGGCAGAAACCAAGAACAAAATTACTGAACATGTAGATAATCATGGCTTAATGGGAGACAGCCAACATGGCTTTAGCCAAGGAAGGTCGTCTTACTAATCTGTTGTTTTTTTGAAGGTGTGAATAAACAGGTAGACAAAGATGAGCCTGTCGATATAGTGTATTTGGATTTTCAGAAAGCCTTTGACAAGGTCCCTCATGAGAGATTCTTGGTGAAATTAAAAAGTCTTGGGATAGGAGGCAGTGTACTATTTTGGATCAGGAACTGGTTAAAAGATAGAAAACAGATGATAGGGCTAAATGGCCAATTTTCCCAATGGAGAAAGGTGAATAGTGGTGTACCCCAGAGATCTGTGCTGGGTCCGCTGCTTTTTAAGATATTCCAATGACCTGGAAATGGGAAAAACAAGCGAGGTAATCAAATTTGCAGATGACACAAAATTATTCAGTTTTTAAAACCCATGAGGATTGTGAAAAATTGCAAGAGGACCTTGATAAATCAGAAAATTGGACATTGAAATGGCAGATGCAATTTAATGTGGACAAGTGCAAAGTTATGCACCTAGAAAAAAACAACCCAAACTGTGGTTACACAATGCAAGGTTCCACATTAGGAACCACCACCCAGGAAAAAGATTTAGGCGTCATTGTGGATAACATTGAAACCCTCAGCCCAGTGTGCAGCGGTGGCCAAGAAAGCAAACAGAATGCTAGGTATCATAAGGAAAGGAATGGAAAATAAAACAAAGGATATTATAATGCCTCTGCATCGTTCCATGATGAGACCGTACCTTGAATATTGTGTGCAGTTCTGGTCGCCGTATCTTAAAGAGGATATAGCGATATTAGAAAAGGTACAGAGAACAGCAACCAAAATGGTAAAAGGGATGGAAGGCTACTCCTATGAAGAGAGGCTACAAAGGTTAGGGCTCTTCAACTTGGAAAAGAGACGGTTGAGGGGAGATATGATAGAGGTCTATAAATTAATGGTGTGGAACGGGTAAACGTAGATCAATTGTTTATGCCATCAAAATATAGAAAAACTAGGGGGCATGCAATGAAGCTACAGTGTAGCCTATTTAAGACTAATAAGAGAAAATAATTTTTTACTTAATGTGTAATCAAACTCTGGAATTCGTTACCGGAGGATGTAGTAAAGGCTGTTAGTGTAGCTGGGTTTAAAAAAAGGTTTGGACAAGTGTCTGGGGGAAAGGTCCATAAACCATTATTAAAGGGGACCCGGGAAATCCACAGGTTGCCCCACTACAATCATTATGGAACCTGTGTCCTTTGCGGAACCTGCCAGGTACTTGTGACCTAGATTGGCCAGTGTTGGAAACAGGATACTGGACTTGATGGACCTTGGTCTGACCCAGTATGGCATATCTTATGTTCTTATGTTCTTCTTGCTATTGATCCACTGTCTCTATCCACTACTATCTCATCTCTTCTCTCTTCCACTTTGTCCTCTAAGTCTGTTGATGAAGCCATCGCTTCCTCTAATGCTGCTCTACCCTTGCTCTGCTCATTCCATGTCCTGTGAGGTGCACCTCCCCTCAGCCCTGGTTCCCTTCAACTACCCGCTAACTACATTCCTGTGCCCACTCAGCTGAACGCACTTGACTGTGATCCCGCTCTCTCTCTGAGTTTCTTCACTTCAAAATCATGCTTTCTCCTTTTCAGTCCACCATTGCACTCGCTAAGCAAAACTGTTTTCTCCATCTGACTAACCGTCTTGTCTCTAACCCTCACTGTCTCTTTTCTACTTCCAATTCTCTTCTTAAGGGATCTCCACCTCCAATCTCTCGTCTTTCTGCCCAAACTCTAGCAGACTATTTCCATGACAAAGTGCATAAGATTCCTCTTCAATTCCCCACTAAATCTTCTTCACCCCCTCTTCCTCCTCTCCATTACCAACTTTTTCCCTCAGTCTCTATTGCCCTTTCATCCTTTTCTAAAATCTGTTGAGGAAACCTCTCTTCTTCTTTCCTCCTCTAAATTCACTACCTGTTCTGATCCTATCCCCACCCATCTCCTCAACTCCATTTCCTCCTCCATTATCCCTTTCATCTCTCGTATTCTCAACCTTTCATTTCCACTGCAGCCTTCAAGCATACTGTAATCACTCCTTTCCACAAAAATCTCTGCCCTTGTCTCAAATTTCTGTCTTCTCAAGTCCTCTTTGAGCCACTTCAATCTCATTTTCATCCATTTCATTCTACTGAAATGGCTCTTGCCAAAGTCTCCAGTGATCTGTTCCTCGCGAAGTCCAAAGGCCTTTACTCAGTTCTCATTCTTCTCGATCTCTCTGCTGCTTTTGAAACTGTTGACCAACTCCTCCTTGACACTTTATCCTATCTTGGTTTTAGAGGCCCTGTACTGTCTTGGTTCTCTTCTGATCTCTCCAATCGCTCTTTCAGTGTTTGTTCTGGAGGTTCCTCCTCTACTGCCATTCCTCTCTCAGTTGGTGTACCCCAAAGGTCTGTTCTGGGCCCTCTCCTTTTCTCTCTCTATACCCACTCCCTTGGTATCCTCATCTATTCCCTTGGCTTTCAGTATCATTTTCATGCTGATTACTCTCAAATCTATCTATCTACACCTGATATCTCTCCTTCACTCCTATCTCTACTTGCTTATCAGACATCATCGCTTGGATGTCTCACTGCCGCCTAAAATTGAATATAGCTAAAACTGAACTTTTTATTTTTCCCCCTAAATCCTCCTCCCCCTTCTTTCTTTCTCTATCACTGTGGACAACGCTCTTCTTCTTCCAGTTTTCTTGGCCCACAAACTTGGGGTCATCTTTAACTCCTCCCTTTCCTTCTTCACACATATTCAACATATAGCTAAAACCTGTCATTTCTTTCTCTACAATATTAACAAAAGTTGTCCCTTTCTCTCTGAATGCACTAAGACTCTTGTCCACTCTTTAGTCACCTCCCGTCTTAATTATTGCAATCTCCTTCTTGCTGGTCTCCTTCAGTATCATCTCCCTCCTCTTCAATCTATCCAGAACTCTGTTGCGCAATCTTCCATCAGCACCAGTACACTCATATAACCCCTTTCTAAAATCACTTCAATGGCTTCCTTTCCATTTCTGTATCCAATTCAAACGTCTCCTTCTAACATATAAATGCATTCACTCTACTGCCCCTCATTACCTTTCCTCTCTTCTCTCCTTATCCCTCCTCTCATGAACTCTGCTCCTCCTCTGGCTTTCTTCTCTCTATGCCCTTTTCTTCTGCAAACTCCAGACTTCAATCTTTTCACCTTGCTGCTACTTATGCATGGAAAAAAAGCTTCCTCTATCTTTACATCTTCTGTCCCTCTCTTCAAATCCATGCTAAAAGCTTATCTGTTTGAGGCCGCATTTGGATCCTAATCCCTTGTTCTCCTTGTCTTTCATTCCATATTTGAACCTCCTGGTTTCTCTTCTATTATTCTGTCTGTCTTGATTAGATTGTAAGCTCTACGAGCAGGGATTATCTTCTTAATATGTTTGTACAGCGCTACATATGCCTTGTAGTGCTACATAAATGATTAATAGTAGTAATAGTAGTAGTAGATATGATAGAGGTCTATAAATTAATGAATGGAGTAGAACGGTAAACAGTAGAAAAGTAGAAAGAGTAGGGGACATGCAATGAAGCTACAGTGTAACCCGTTTAAGACTAATAAGAGAACATATTTTTTTCAGTCAATGCATAATCAAACTCTAGAATTCGTTACCGGAGGATGTAGTAAAAGCTGTTAATGTAGCTGGGTTTAAAAAGGGTTTGAACAAGTTCCTGGAGGAAAGGTCCATAAAGCATTATGAACAAGGACCTGGGAAATCCACTGCTTGCCCCAATACAAGCATTGTGGAACCTGTGTGCTTTTTGGGAACCTGCTAGGTACTTGTGAGCTGGATTAGCCACGGCTGGAAAGAGGATACTGGGCTTGATTTTATTTATTTATTTATTTATTTATTTTATAACTTTTATATACCGCGCTATTTGTTATCAGTGCGGTTTACATACAACAAGGGTGCACAGTCAGAAGTCTGTTCTGTGCTTACATTGTAACAGGAGTTTAAACTTGGAACATACATTGTAACAGGAGCATAAACTTGGAGCAACAGGGAACTAAAAACATATGTACAAAATATAATTAGATTTGGATTGTATATACAGGAGGTCTAAGGCGGGTTCAAGATACTTGTGACAGGGTGCGGTTTGATTGACCTTGGTCTGACCCAATATGGCATATCTTATGTTTTTATGTTCTTAACCTTAGTCTCTTGAACAATAGGCTACTCCTCTCCTCGATAATATCTTAGGTGAAAACACATTAAAAATCAGAAAATTCAGAAAATGTAAGTTATTTGACTTAGATTGATTCTCCATTGCCTCCATCTTCTGGTGGATAATTAGACTGTATTTCATCCCAGATGCACCAACTAGTTGTAAAATGAAAACCTGTGGTTCTAAAGATCCTATCCGAGACTTCATTTTAGCCAGTCTATTATCTATATTCTGAAATTTAACTTCTACTTGTTGAGAAAATTTGCAGAGCTGGGAAACTAAGGTCTTCAGCATATTTTCCATTCTAGAAACAATCTTGCAAATATCTTTCAAACAAGTCTATTGGCTAGAGTTCACTTCCTCAAGAGCACTGCCCAGCGACATAGAAGACTGCTTTAGGAACTGTAACTGTTTTGCCCTTTAGAGAGCTAGCTAAAGAAACCACCATAGACCCAGCTGACTTATGTAAGGGATGAGAACCTATTATAGAGGAATTCTCCCCTGGAAAAATAGAGGAAGCCAGTGGTGGAGGTGGGGTGGAGCTGAAAGAGACTCCTGAGCCACACCCCAGCTCATTCAAGAGACTAAAACATGATTCTCCATTCTTCAGAACATAAACATGTCTATCTATAGGCCCCTGCTTCAATTGGGCTACCATCATAGATCTTTGTCCTTGTTTTTTCACTTGGCCGTAACCAAGAAAACATGCCAAACAAACAGTACCTTGCAAACACTGGGTCCATTTCTAGTTACTGTCTCCTCTGCAGGTCCTCTAAAAGGGCATTCATCTTTGGTCACATGTCTACAGCCTCATGCCACAATCAAGGCATGCTTTTTACACCAGCAGTCGGCCCTTCAAGATTACCTCAGTAGGGCTGACTCGAGCACTTCCTACAGAGGCACTTCCAATCCTGGTTTGATGACAATTGTTAAGCTTCTCACAACATGCTCAGTTCTTTCTGTTCACTGCATTTTTCAGTGATAATACCGTCTGCGTTTTCCAACATTACTACAATGCTGTGAATCAGTAATACCACATATGCCAAAAAATGCAGTATTGTTCTATAAAAGAGCAGATATGGGCTACATGAGGAAAGGATTTACATATATATAGAAGCTGCATGGAGGACAAGTTAGAGTAAGTGCGACAAAGCGAGAGTAAGAGTGATTGTAAAGTTATGAATGACAGAAACTTAAGAGAGATTGTATTCCTGCTATCAGGGGCAGCCCAAGGGGGGTGCGGGGCCATGTGCGGAGACTCGGTGCGGGGCCTCATTTGCATAAGGGGCCTCATTTGCATCAATATTTGCATAATGTTACCATATACTAACTTTTAGTAAATGTGCCTCTTAATGAGTGTATGGATAAAGAAAGACTAAAAGATTTCTACATTACTATAATCCAGTGCCAACTGCCAGACACATTAGGAACTACTACAAACACTGCCCATTTAGAACCCATAGCAAACCCGCCGTATCCTAACAGCACTACCAGGACTCACAAAGCACCATACTCTACCAATCAAAAGGCAACACTGCAAATATTAAACCAATACATTTCAGAGAACAAGAATACATGACCTACTGGCAATGTCAAATAGGAATTATATAAACAGAACACCTCAGCTCAGTTACACATGCAGAACATAGACCAGTGATGGCTAACCTTTTTGAGCCCGAGTGCCCAAACTGCCGCACAAAACCAAAGAATTTCCTCAAAGTGCCAGCACGTCCATTAAAGCCTCATTTGCATAAGGTGCCTCATTTGCATAAATATTTGCATAATGTTACCATACACTAACTTTTAGTAAACATGCCTCTTAATGAGTATATGGATAAAGAAAGACTAAAAGGTTTCTACATTACTATAATCCAGTACCAACCGCCAGGCACATTAGGAACTACTACAAACGCTGCCCATTTAGAACCCATAGCAAACCCGCCGTATCCTAACAGTACTACCAGGACTCACAAAGCACCATACCCTAACTATCAAAAGGCAACACTGCAAATATTAAACCAATACATTTCAGAGAACAACAATACATGACCTACTGGGGAAAGAACAAGTGGCAATGTCAAATAGGAATTATATAAACAGAATACCTCAGCTCAGTTACACATGCAGAACAGACCATCACCAAACAAGGAATCACAATTTAAAAACAGGAAGACAATAATTAAACTGGGAACCCCAAAAGCCAAACTTGGAATATACAACAACACTGTAGAAATAAAACTATAAATTAATTTCCTCTTGTACTAAACAAAGCGCAAAAATTAATGATGCACATTTCCCAGAGCTGACATATTCCAGTTAATAAATTCAAAATAAAGAGATATTTTTCTACCTTTTGTGCATTTTTTTTCAGTTGCAATTGCTCCAGCCACTTTCTTCTGGTTTCTTCGTGTCTTCTCCTAACTCTCCATCTGCTGTCCATTTGTCCTTTCTTCTGTCTTCTTGGTTTTTTTTTTTCCATTCTCTCTCTACATCTGCTTTAACATACTAATCTTTCTCCTTTTGCTCTTTCCTCATTCCTATTTCATCTACTCAAAATTTACCCCTCCATCCTCAATCCCCACTTATTCTCCCAATACCCGGCCAATTGTAGATTTTTTATCCCTCCCACACAAAATATTTTTCCCCTCTCCATTTTACTCTCCCAGCCCCATCCCATTCTAATCCTCCCCCAACACCAGCTCCCTTCTAGTTCCAGCCTCACCCAGCATCCATTCCCTTCTAGTCCCTGCATCAGCCCATTTCCAGTCCTAGCAGCCCCCCAACCCATTTCCAGTCCTAGCAACCTCCCAACCCAATACCAGTCCTAGCCCCCCCTCATCAACCCACTTCCAGTCCTAACCCCCCATAAGCCCATTTCCAGTCCTAGCTCCCCCATCTATTTGCAGTCCATCCGAGTCCCTCCATCAGCTCATTTCCAAACCCAGCCCCCCATGAGCCCATTTCTAGTCCTTTCCTAGCCCCACCATCAGCCCATGTCAAATCCTAGCTCCCCTCCACTCAGCCCATTTCCAATCCAAGCCCCCCATGAGCCTACTTCCAGTTCTAGCCCCTTCATGAGTCCATTTCAATCCAAACCCCCACCACAGCCCATTTCCAATCTTAGCACCCCCCCAACAGCCAATTTCCAGTCCTATTCTAGCCCCTCCATCAGCCCATTTCCTGTCCTAGCCCCCCCTCACCCATTTCCAGTCCTAGCTCCCTCCCCCTCACAACCCATTTCCATTCCAAGCCCCAATCCCATCAGCTATTTGCAGTTCAAGCCCTCCTTCCACTCAGCCCATTTCCAGTCTTAGCCCCCCCATAGCCCATTACCAGTCCTAACCCCCCCATCAGCCCATTACCAGTCCTAACCCCCCCATCAGCCCATTTCCAGTCTTAGCCCCCCCCCATAGCCCATTACTAGTCCTACCCCCCCCCAATCACCATCACCATCACCATCACCAGCCCACTTCCAGCCTTAGCACCCCCCATGGCCCATTACTAGTCCTAACCCCCCCCCCATCAGCCCATTTCCAGTCTTAGCCCCCCCCATGGCCAATTACCAGTCCTAACCCCGGCCAATTACCAGTCCTAACCCCCCCCCCCTGGCCAATTACCAGTCCTACCCCCCCCCCGGCCAATTACCAGTACTACCCCCCCCCCTGGCCAATTACCAGTCCTAAACCCCCTGGCCAATTACCAGTCCTAACCCCCCCCCTCAGCCCCTTTCCAGTCTTAGCCCCCCCCCCCATGGCCAATTACCAGTCCTAACCCCCCCCCTGGCCAATTACCAGTCCTACCCCCCCCCTGCCAATTACCAGTCCTACCCACCCCCCCGGCCAATTACCAGTCCTATCCAGCCGATCTGACCATTTCCTTTTTTAGCACCCCCCCATGGCCAATTACCAGTCCTAACCCCCCCCCCATCAGCCCCTTTCCAGTCTTAGCCCCCCCCATGGCCAATTACCAGTCCTAACCCATCAGCCCATTTCCAGTCTTAGCCTCCCCACCATAGCCCATTACCAGTCCTAAACCCCCTTCCCCCCGATCATCCCAAATTAAAAAAAAAAAACCCAAACAAAGCGGCTGCTTCTGCCGCGGCAGCCTCAAGAGCTCTGCCGCGGCAGCCTCAAGAGCTCTGCCGCGGGGCCCCCCCCCCTGCCCGGCAGAGCCTCCCTGCATCATCTACCTTCAAGTCGCAAAACGCGGGCTTCTTTCAGAGCCGCGAGAGTTTCCTTTCTCGCGGGAGAGCCGCGAGAAAGGAAACTCTCGCGGCTCTGAAAGAAGCCCGCGTTTTGCGACTTGAAGGTAGATGATGCAGGGAGGCTCTGCCGGGCAGGGGGGGGGGCCCCGCGGCAGAGCTCTTGAGGCTGCCGCGGCAGAAGCAGCCGGTTTGTTTGGTTTTTTTTTTTTTTAAATTTGGGACCTTTTAAATGCGGACCTTCCCGCGTGCCAGCTGCAAGGCCTTCGCGTGCCACAGCTGGCACGCGTGCCATAGGTTCGCCATCGCTGACATAGACCATCACCAAACAAGTAATCACAATTTAGAAACAGGAAGACAATAATTAAACTGGGAATCCCAAAAGCCAAACTTGGAATGTACAACACTGTAGAAATAAAACTATACATTAATTTGCTCTTGTACTAAACAAAGCGCAGACGTTAATGATACACATTTACCAGAGCTGACATACTCTAATTAATAAATTCAAAATAAAGAGATATTTTTCTACCTTTTGTGCATTTTTTTTCAGCTGCAATTGCTCCAGCCACTTTCTTCTGGTTTCTTCGTGTCTTCTGCTAACTCTCCATCGTCTGCTGTCCATTTGTCCTTTCTTCTCTCTTCTAGTTTTTTTCCATTCTCTCTCTACATCTGCTTTAACATACTAATCTTTCTCCTTTTGCTCTTTCCTCATTCCGATTTCATCCACTCAAATTTTACCCCTCCATCCTCAATCCCCACTTACTCTCCCAATACCCGGCCAATTGTAGATTTTTTATCCCTCCCACACAAAATATTTTTCCCTTCTCCATTTTACTCTTCCAGCCCCATCCCATTCTAATCCTCCCCCAACATCGAGTTCCCTTCTAGTTCCAGCCTCACCCAGCATCCATTCCCTTCTAGTCCCTGCATCAGCCCATTTCCAGTCCTAGCCACCCATCAGCCCATTTCCAGTCCTAGCAACCCCCCAACCCAATACCAGTCCTAGCCCCCCCATCAACCCACTTCCAGTCCTAACCCCTATCACCCCATTTTCAGTTTAAGCCCCCCCTATAACCCATTACCAGTCCTAACCCCCCATCAGCCCACTTCTAGTCCTAACCCCATCAACCCATTTCCAGTCAGCCCCCCATAGCCCATTGCCAGTCCTAACCCCCCACCCCCATCAGCCCACAGCCTATTACCAGTCCTAACCCCATCAGCCCATCTCAAGTCCTAACCCCCCCTCCCCATCAGCCCATTTCCTGTCCTAGCCCCCCCCATAGCCCATTATCAGTCCTACCCCCCATAGCCCATTACCAGAAAGCCCCCATCAGCCCACAGCCCATTGCCAGTCTTAACCCCCCCAAAGCCCATTACCAGTTCTAAACCCCCCCAACAGCCCACAGCCCATTGCCAGTCCTACCCCATCAGCCCACCTCAAATCCTAACCCCTCCCCATCAGCCCATTTCCTGTCCTAGCCCCCCCATAGCCCATTATCAGTCCTAACCCCCCCATACCCCATGACCAGTCCTAACCCCACTCAGCCCACAGCCCATTACCAGTCCTAACCCCATCAGCCCACCTCAAGTCTTAAGCCCCCCAGCCCATTTCCAGTCCTAGCCCCCCCATAGCCCATTACCAGACAGCCCCCATCAGCCCACAGCCCATTACCAGTCTTAACCTCCCCCATAGCCCATTACCAGTTCTAACCCCCCAACAGCCTACAGCCCATTACCAGTCCTAACCCCATTAGCCCACCTCAAGTCCTAACCCCTCCCCATCAGCCCATTTCCTGTCCTAGCCCCCCCCCATAGCCCATTACCAGTCCTAACCCCCCCATAGCCCATTACCAGTCCTAACCCCCCATCAGCCCACAGCCCAATACCAGTCCTAACCCCATCAGCCCACCGCCAGTCTTAAGCCCCCCAGCCCATTACCAGTCTTAACCCCCCCATAGCCCCATACCAGACAGCACCCATCAGCCCACAACCCATTACCAGTATTATCCCCCCATAGCCAATTACCAGTTATATCCCCCCCAACAGCCCACAGCCCTTTACCAGTCCTAACCCCATCAGCCCACCTCCCGTCTTAACCCCCCAGCCCATTTACAGTCCTAGCCCCCCCACATAGCCCATTACCAGTCCTAACCCCCCCCCCCATTGGCTCAAGTAAAATTAAATTTAAAAAAACGCTGGCTGCTACCGCTGAGAGTGTCTCCCTCGCGTCTCTGTTAAGCCCGCAGGGGCTGATGGGAAATTTCCATCCGCCACTGCGGGCTTAACAGAGACGCGAGGGAGACACTTTCCCTTCGCAACTCTCAAAGCCAGCACGGAGGGGCTCAGCCGTCATGGAGGGAGGGAGGGAGGGAGAGATTCAGCCGGGCAGATGGGGCCCCGCAGGACAGTCCATGCTGCCGCGGCGGGAGCGGTAGCAGCCAGCGGTTTTTTTTTTTTATTTAATTTTGAAAAAAGCAGAATGTTCTTTGCGTGGGGCCCCCTGAAACGCGGGGCCCTGTGCAAAAAACATTCTTGCTCAATGGACGGGCCGGCCCTGCCTGCTATACAAACAAATGTAGCTATTAGGGTAAGCAAAAGCTAGTGCCATGAACCTGTCATATACATACTCCCCAGGTGCTCTCCTCACATAGGAAGTAAACTTCATCTTCCTCCTGCCTTTTGTGCTGTTCCTAGTCACATCTTGATGATGCGGTTTGCTCCCATTGGCCTGACTGGTTCTCTGAGAATTCACCTTGTCTGATTGACCACCTGCATCTATTTGGACCCAGGAACTCCCATTCTACCTTGTCCTTTCATTGGTCTCATATGTGAGTTCCTTGGTGGCTTACGTCTGCTGATCTACTGTTGGTGATCTTTATTTGCATTTTGGTTATGATCCTGTTCTGCCTGCCAATTCTATACTGTTCCTTTTCGATTGGGATTGGGATTCGATTGGGAGTGCCCTGACAGTCATGAACCTCACTTCTAAGCCAGGGTACGTGGAGTGTGATCTCGGTCTCTCAAACGTACCACTAATGCTCAGCATAGTACTTGCATTGTGCCAAAGAGCGCCTCCCTCTGGAGTTCATAACATGTGACATGTCTGGGTAATTTATCAAGGTGTGCTTCTTAATCAAGCCTGTAGCACCTAACATGGTGGGGAATAGCCCTTCTCCTGTACATCTCTTGCTTTCTCCTACCATCTGGCAAATGGAGTCTGCACTTATTCTGTGTGAAACGCTTCAGGTTTGTCCTTTAATTTCTGCAGCCTCCGAGTTTGGGAGGGTTCACAGGGCATTACCAAGTTTAAGTTACAACGTAAACCACTTTGACTGAAATGATAAAGTGGTATAAAAAACCCCTGTTAAATAAATAAATAAGTATCAGGAAATGCAGTCAGAGACCAAGAAATGTGGCAGAATGATACCAAGTTATTCCCCATCATGTTAGTTGCGACAGGCTTGATTAAGAAGCACACCTTGATAAATTACCCATACTTGTCACATGTTATGAACTCCAGAGGGAGGCGCTCTTTGGCACAATGCAAGTACTATGCTGAGCATTAGTGGTAAATTTGAGAGACCGAGATCATACTGCACATACCCTGGCTTAGAAGTGAGGTTCATGACTGTCATGGTATATGCAAAACTAACCGATTTGGAGGAATCACCCTGGACCAAGCATTAGGCAAGCTAGGCGGTTGCACAGGGTGGCAGCTTCTGGGGGAGGGTGGGACAAAGAGCAACAGATTCTAAGAGTCATGGGAAAGAGGCGGAAGGATTAAGGTTTGCCTAGGATGCCAACACCTTGAACCGACTCTGAGGACTGAGTCGGAAGGGAAAGGGGGCTGTTATGATTTAAACCCAGGGCCCCTGATGTTGCTCATGGTGCTTGCCCCATTCCTAATACAACCAGGGCCGGCCTGTCCATTGTGCAATAATGTTGTTCGCACAGGGCCCCGTGCGAACACCATTAATGCACAATGTGGACGGTTGCAGAGGGAGCTGGGGAAGCCGCGCAAGGCCCTGGCTCCCTCTGCACAGCCGCTAGTGTGAGGAATCTTTTCCCTCATGCTGGCGGCTGTATCTGTGAAGCCGCAAATGCCGGGAGAGGTTAAAGGCACAGATACAGCTGCCAGCTTGAGGGAAAAGACTCCTCACACTAGCGGCTGTGCAGAGGGAGCCGGGGCCTCACGTGGGCTTCCCCAGCTCCCTCTGCAGCCCCTTAGACGGCCGCGGGGCTGTTTGGGGGGCTAGGACTGGATGAGCTTAGATCGAGGGGGGAACTGGGGCTGGAAATGGGCTCTGATGGGGGGGGGCTAGGACTGCAAATGGGCTGTGATGGGGGGCTAGGACTGGATGGGCTGTGATGGGGGGACTTGGATTGGAAAATGGACTGTGATGGGGGGCTAGGACTGCAAATGGGCTGTAATGGTTGGGGGGGCTTGGACTGGATGGACTTTGATGGGTAGCTAGGACTGCAAATGGGCTGTGATGGAGGGGTAGGACTGGATGGTCTGTGATGGGGGGCTTGGATTGGAAATGGACTGTGATGGAGGGGCTAGGACTGCAAATGTGCTGTAATGGTGGGGGGGCTAGGACTGGAAATGGGCTGATGAGGGGGCTGGAAATTGGCTGATTGGGGAGCTTGGAGAGAAAATGGGCTGATGTGGGGCTGGAATGGAACTGGAAAAGAGCATATGGGGGGCTAGGACTGGAAATGGGCTGATGGGGGAGCTTGGACTAGAAATGGAACCTGTGTCTTTTGGGGAAACTGCTAGGTACGTATGACCTAGATTGGCCACTGTTGGAAACAGGATACTGGGCTTGATGGACTGGAATAGGACTGGAAATGGCTAATGGGGGAATAGGACTGGAAATGGGCTGATGGGGGCTGGAATAGGACTGGAAGTGGGCTGAGGGGAGTTGGAATAGGGCTGGAAATGGGCTGACAAGGGGGCTAGGTTTGGAAATTGACTGATGGGGGAGCTTGGAGTGGAAATGAGCTGTTGGGGGGCTTGAATGGAACTGGAAAAAAAACATATGGGGGGCTAGGACTGGAAATGGGCTGATGTGGGGGCTTGGGAGATTGGGACTAGAAGGCAGCAGATGTTGGGTGGGTCTAGAACTATAAGGGAGCTGATTTTGGGGGAGGACTAGAAGGGGATGGGGAATGAGAATGGAGAGGGGAAAAGATATTTTGTGTGGGAGGGAAGAAAAGTCTACGATGGGCTGGATATTGGGAGAGTAAGTGGGGAATGAGAATGGAAGGGTGAAATTTGAGTGGATGATAAAGGAATAAGGAAAGAAAGGGGGGAAAGAGCAAAAGGGGAAACATCAGTATGTTAAAGCAGATATAGAGAGAGAATGGAAAACATCTAAAAGAGAAGAAAGGACAAATGGATAGCTCGCAGAAGACACGAAGAAACCAGAAGAAAGTGACTGAAGCAATTGCAGCTGAAAAATAAAATGCCAAACAGAAGGTAGAAAACTATTTTTTATTTGGAATTTATTAACTGGAATATGTCAGGTCTGGGAAGTGTGTATTGCTAACATCTTCGTGTTTTTGCTTAGTGCAAGCGGAAATTAATTTATAGTTTTATTTCTCCAGTGTTGTACATTTCATGTTTGGCTTTTGGGGTTCCCAGTTTAATTATCATCTTCCTATTTCTAAATTGTGATCCCTTGTTCTTTGTGTGGTGACAGTCTATGTTCTGCATGTGTAGCCAAGTTGAGGTATTCTGTTCATATTGTTTCTATTTGACAGTCCCACTTGTTCTCTTTCCCCCAGTGAGATGTATTGGTATTTTCTGAGATGTACTGGTTTTAATATCTGCAGTGATGCCTTTTGATAGGTAGGGTTTGGTGCTTTGTGAGTCCTGATAGTGCTGTTATGATATGGTGGATTTGCTATGGGTTCTAAATGATCAGTGTTTGTAGTACTAATGGACCTGGTGGTTGTCACTGCAATATGGTAATGTAGAAATCTGTTAGTCTCTTTATTCAGACACTCATTAAGAGGCATGTTTACTAAAAGCGCATGTTCACATTATGCAAATATTTATGCAAATGAGGTTCCTTATGTAAATGAGGCCTCCGCAATTAATCTCCACACATGACCCCGCATCCCTCTTGGGCCGCCCCTGGATACAACCCTAGTGGGAAACAAAAACCTGGCTTTTTAAAGGGAACTTTTGCACTTGAAATCTGATGCAGCTATTCTGAGTCAATGATTATATCTGGACTCAGACCAGAGATGGAGACTGCTTCTTTTTCACCCTTCTTCTGGATTACCACAGAGAGCGGGCGGGCAAACAGGAGGTGGCTGTACTCAGTGAGGGCCTGGTCTTCTTTCGATATAACAAACTCTAGAGCTATATATAATGTGACCATATGCTTTTGTACCTAGAGTCAATTATTGAAAACTAGACCTTGTGCTTAACTTCCAAAGTATTTGCACTGATGGCCTATTTATGAATAAAAAGGATTTTTTTCAAAGTTCTTGGTGCAGCTGTTGTGGCCTTCTAAAAAAAAATCTGATGCATTAACTGCCATTTCAATCAAAGAGCTTTTCTTCCAAACTTCTAACTTGTTTTGATGTACCACAATAAGGCATAATGCAATGGAATGCATAATAGATTGTATAAAATATTTCTGAACTCAGCAGCCATCTCTGTGCTGAATGTTGAGAAGCAGATGGTAGAGGATAAAATAAAAAGCAATAAAAAGAAAACAGCCTATTGTGTTTTAAGGAACTTTAGGATGGTTGGGCATGAAACTCATTAAACCAGGGAGGAGGAGAAGGAAGGACACACATTCCATTCTCATATTCTGGACTCTAGCCTTGATTTCAGTTTGTTCAAAATATTTATTTATTTATTTAACAATTTTTATATACCGCACTATTTGTTATCAGTGCGGTTTACATTTAACAAAGAATACTCAGATCAGAGAAGACTGATTGAGTTTACATTATAACAGGGAATAGAACTTGGAGAACATGGGTAACTATTTATATATTGACATATATCAGGATAGATGCGGAATACATGAAACTATATACATAAAGATATGGCATAATCAGGGCCGGCCCGTCCATTGAGCAAGAATGTTTTTTGCACAGGGCCCTGCGTTTCAGGGGGCCCCGCGCAAAGAACATTCTGCTTTTTTTTTTTTTAAATTACATTTAAAAAAAAACCTGTCTCTGGCTGCTGCCGCTGCCGCGTCCGTCGCAGCAGCGGCAGAATGGAGTGTCACGTGGGGCCCCTTCTCCTCGTTGAGCCCTCTGCAAGGGCTTTCAGATTCGCGAAGGGAGAGTGCTCCCTCGCGTCTCTGTAAAGCCCGCAGGGGCTAATGGGAAATTTCCCATCTGCCCCTTTAGACGCGAGGGGCTGATGGGAAATTTCCCATTAGCCCCTGCGGGCTTTACAGAGACGCGAGGGAGCACTCTCCCTTCGCGAATCTGAAAGCCCTTGCAGAGGGCTCAACGAGGAGAGGGGGCCCCGCGGGACACTCCATTCTGCCGCTGCTGCGACGGACGCGGCAGCGGCAGCAGCTAGAGCCAGGTTTGGTTTTTTTTTAATTCGCCAGAAGGGAAGGGAAGGGAAGGGGGGGGGGTTAAGACTGGTAATGGGCTGGGGGGCTGATGGAGGCTGTCTGGAAATGGGGTGATGGGGGGTTAGGACTGGAAATGTGCTTGGGGGGGTTAGGACTGGAAATGTGCTGGGGGGGGATAGGACTGGAAATGTGCTGGGGGGGTTAGGACTGGAAATGGGCTAGGGGGGGGTTAGGACTGCTAATGGGCTGGGGCTGATGGAGGCTGACTGGAAATGGGGTGAGGGGGGGTTAGGACTGGAAATGGGCTAGGGGGGGGTAGGACGGGCAATGGGCTGGGGGGGTTAAGACTGCTAATGGCTGGGGCTGATGGAGGCTGACTGGAAATGGGGTGATGATGGGGGGGTTAGGATGGAAATGGGCTGGGGGGGTGGTTAAGACTGGTAATGGGCTGTGGGCTGATGGGGGCTGTGGAAATAGGGTGATGGGGGGTTAGGATTGCTAATGGGCTATGGGGGGGTTAGGACTGCTAATGGGCTATGGGGGCGCTAGGACAGGAAATGGGCTGATGGGGAGGGGTTAGGACTTGAGGTGGGCTGATGTGGTTAGGAATCGTAATGGGAAGAGGGCTGAATGGCGGCTAAGGACTGGCAATGGGCTAGGGGGGGCTGACTGGAACTGGGCTGATGGGGTTAAGGACTGGAAGTGGGCTGATGGGGGGGTTAGGACTGGTAATGGGTTATAGGGGGGGCTTAAACTGAAAATGGGTTGATGGGGGGCTAGGACTGGTAATGGGTTGGGGGATTGCTATGACTGGAAATGGACTGAGTGGACGGGGAGGCTTGAACTGCAAATAGCTGATGGGGAGGGAGCTTGGAATGGAAATGGGCTGTGAGGGAAGGGAGCTAGGATTGAAAATGGGCTGATGGAGCAGCTAGGATAGGACTGGAAATGGGCTGTTGGGGGGGGAGCTAAGATTGGAAATGGGCTGTGGTGGGGGCTTGAATTGAAATGGACTCATGGAGGGGCTAGAACTGGAAGTAGGCTCATGGGGGGGCTTGGACTGGAATTGGGCTGAGTGGAGGGGAGCTAGGATTTGACATGGGCTGATGGTGGGGCTAGGAAATGACTAGAAAGGGGCTGATGGGGGCTAGGATTGGAAATGAGCTGCCGAAGGGACTCAGACTGACAATGGATGGGGGAGCTAGGACTGGAAATGGGTTGATGGGGGGCTAGGACTGGAAATGGGCTGATGCAGGGACTAGAAGGGAATGGATGCTGGGTGAGACTGGAACTAGAAGGGAGCTGATGTTGGGGGAGGATTAGAATGGGATGGGGCTGGGAGAGTAAAATGGAGAGGGGAAAAATATTTTGTGTGGGAGGGATGAAAAATCTACAATTGGCCGGGTTATTGGGAGAGTAAGTGGGGATTGAGGATGGAGGGGTAAAATTTGTGTGGATGAAATAAGAATGAGGAAAGAGCAAAAGGAGAAAGATTAGTATGTTAAAGCAGAATGTAGAGAGAGAGGATGGAAAGAAAACTAGAAGAGAGAAGAAAGGACAAATGGACAGCAGACGATGGAGAGTTAGCAGAAAACATGAAGAAACCAGAAGAAAGTGGCTGGAGCAATTGCAACTGAAAAAAAATGCACAAAAGGTAGAAAGATATCTCTTTATTTTGAATTTATTAACTGGAATATGAAAGCTCTGGGAAATGTGCATCATTAACGTCTGCGCTTTGTTTGGTACAAGAGGAAATTGATTTATAGATTTATTTCTACAGTGTTGTTGTACATTCCAAGTTTGGCTTTTGGGGTTCCCAGTTTAATTATTGCCTTCCTGTTTCTAAATTGCGATTCCTTGTTTGGTGATGGTCTATGTTCTGCATGTGTAACTGAGCTGAGGTATTCTGTTTATGTAATTCCTATTTGACATTGCCACTTGTTCTCTTTCCCCAGTATTCTCTGAAATGTACTGGTTTAATATTTGCAGTGTTTCCTTTTGATAGGTAGGGTCTGGTGCTTTGTGAGTCCTGGTAATGCTGTCAGGATACAGCGGGTTTGCTATGGGTTCTAAATGGCAGCATTTGTAGTAGTTCCTAATGTGCCTGGCGGTTGGCACTGGATTATAGTAATGTAGAAATCTTTTAGTCTTTCTTTATCCATACACTCATTAAGAGACATGTTTACTAAAAGTTAGTGAATGGTAACATTATGCAAATATTTATGCAAATAAGACCACTTATGCAAATGAGGCCCCGCACCGAGTCTCCGCACATGGCCCCGCACCCCCCTTGGGCCGCCCCTGGGCATAATAGATGATACTTGATCTAAAAGTATGTAAGATGCTTCCAGGCTGGCGAGAGAAAGCTTGGGGCTTGAACGTTATGTTGTGTAGGGGGCTCTAGTAAGGGATGGGGGATGGTTTCTTGGAGTCGGGGTAGCAGCTTGTGAGAAATGGAGCAGAAAGAGGTGGTGTTTTATTGCTTTCTGGAATTGTAGAAGGTCTCGGATCGCTCTGATTTCTGGAGGGAGGTCGTTCCAACATTTTGGTGCGTAGTGGGCAAAGGTTCTTCTCCTGGTTGTTTGTGAGCACTTTATGGAGTCTTTAGGGATAGTCAAAGTGTTGTCTGATGAACATTTGTATAGTTGATAGTCATAGCTAATACTTGGTGAATTTCACCAGACGATCCTGTTCACTCCCTTTCTCCCTGCTAATTTACTTCTCTCCAGCCTGTCTACATCACCTCAGAATTTGACCCCTGCCTCCATTTGGCCAAGTCCCAGGTACAACATGAACATGAGATCAGCAATCACTTTCTTTATCCCCGTCTATGATCCCACTACCCCCTAATTCACTCTGTGCCTCTCCCATTTTGCACCACTCACTCTCTGTTTCTCTGTCTCCTCTCTGTTTCTACCACTCTTTTTCTTAATCCTCCCTCCCTGTCCCCATCTATCTCAGACTCTTCTCTAGTGCTAGCACTCACCCTTTTGAAATCCTGCTTCCACCACTCACTCTCTACCTACCCTCCACCTGTTAAGTTTCTTTCTCTCCACATAGGCTCCAGTCCCCTCTCTCTAGTTTTGCTCCCCTTCCAGTTCTTTTTTTTCTCCCAGGCTGTTCTCCTTTCTGCCAATAGTTCACTTTTCTGAGAGGCCCTCTGCAGAAAGGAGGCAGTCAGGGGAAGGCTTCAGGTACACCTTCTCCAAATCCCAGCTCAAGGCGCATTACAAGCAGATACACGGCCTTATTTCTCAGTCCAAGTAGAATTACACTATTAGTTGGACCTTGATGGTGAATTGAATTGCTGAAGTTCACAAGAAGCATCATTGGTATTTGAACCTTGGTGGGTTGCTCTAACTACTAAGATACTTCTCACTCCAAACATCTTCACATCCCATCTACTTGGTCTCTTGGCGTTCTTCTTTCACCATGTTTAAATAAGCCAGGTACTACTCAGCAGAGCCTAAGCTAAGAAGCACTGCATGGAGGTCATTTTAAAAGCATCTAAGTGCATAATTGCAGCTTTTGCATCTGAAGATTGGTGACATGTGTGCATGACCCGCCATTTCAGTGTGCAAATGACCAGATGCAGAAATTTCAAAAGAGCACGTCTGGATGGGGTTTGGCTGGGCTGCAAAATCATGCATGTATCTCTCATTATACAGTGGGAATGCTCGTCTCCATGTCTATGTTTATTAAAACTTGATATACCGCTCTTTGTGGGGGCACCAGAATGCTTTACAATTTAAAAACACATCCATTTAAAAGTTAAAAAGGAACTAAAAAAAAAAACAGAAAAGACAAGGAATACAAAAAGAATAAAGAGGAAACAAAGGTCAGGAAAGGGGGAACAACCGGGGAGGGGGGTGGGGGGTGGGGAGAGATCGAAGGCCTTTTTGAAAAGGTGGGTTTTGAGTGATGGCGGAGGTTGGAGGGGGGGGGGAGAGGTTGTTCCATAGAGAGGGGCTGAGGAAATAAAATGCAGAGTAGCAAATAGATTCATGATGACTCTGGGAAGCACTGGGGAGGTGAAGGTGGTTCATATGAAGAGAGCGGAGTGTGGTGTGTGCGGGATAATTAGTGAGGAGAGGAAGTGAGTTATGCCAGTGTGGAGTGCTTTATGGACCAAAGAATTTTGAATTTGACTCTGTACTGGACTGGGAGCCAGTGAAGCCAGATGAGTAAGAGGGTGACGTGGTCTGAGCAAGAGGTAGAAAAGAGTAGTTTGGCAGTGGTATTTTGGATGAGTTGAAAGCGTTTTATTTCATACAGGGGAAGAACGTCAAGAATAGGTTGCAGTGATCCAAGTGGGAAAGAATGAAAGACATGAGCATGGTAGGCAGAGCGGAAGTGAGGAGGAATGGGCGGACTGACCTCATTTGGCAGAGGGAGTTCAAAGAATGTCTAACAACAGAGCTAATATGTTGATGAAAGGTCAGGCCAGAATCAGGAGTGACCCTGAGATAACAGAAAGAGGATGTGAGGGGAATCGGGGTTTCATCAAGAAGGGGTGAAACCGAAGGGGGGCTGAGTGGACCAGTTAACCAAATTGCCATTGTCTTTGCAGGGTTAAGTTTAAGATGATGAGAGGATAACCAGGAAGCAATACGAATAAAACAGTCATTAAGAGGAATGAGGTCAGGGAAGGAGTGATCAGTGTGGAGAAAGACATTGAACAGAAGGGAGCAAGGACACAGCCTTGGGAAACCATACAGGTAAGTGAGTAAGGGGCTGATGAGCAGGTGCCTATAAAGACAGAGGGAATGGTGAGAGAGGAAAGAGCAGAGCCATTGGAGAACTGTGCCCTGCAAACCAACCTCGTGCAACCATGAGAGAAGATGACTATCATTGACCAGGTCAAAGGCAGAAGATAGGTCCAGAGAGATGGCATTGGCAATGTTTCCCTGGTTGAGGAATTGGTATACCTCACTGAAGAGAGATAAGAGAATAGTATCTGTGCTACGACCTGGGCTAAAACCAAACTAGCAGGGGTCAAAGTGCTTTCAAGGTTGGTAGCAAGGGTAGGTTAGAGATGGGTCTATAGTGGGATGGTAAAAATTGGTCTAAAGAGGGGTTCTCCAAAAATGGCCAGACCACCACTGATTGATGGAAAAATGGTATTAATAAGAGAGGGCAAAAGGAAGAAATGCTAGGGAGTTCACAGAAAGCCAGAAAGAAGAAATGGGGTCCAAAACCAGGTGCTTTTACGAGAGGTAGAAAGTAATTTTGATAAGGATGTGGATGGGATGGTACGGGATTAAAGGAGTCCCAGATATGTGCCAAGGATTGGGAAAGAGGAGGAGGACTGGGGGGAGGCATGAGCAGTGGGGGAAATTCCAATTGGAGTGATGTCGTTTTTTCATGGAAGAAGAGGACAAATGGGTCAGGAGATGGCAGGTTGGCAGAAGGAGTAGATGTTGGTGAAGACCAAGACAGTTGAGAGAGACTAGAATACATTTTTTTTGAGTATGAGGCAGAAGCAGTGATGAAGAGGAGTAATAATCCTTTTTGTGCCAAAGAAATCGCAAGGTGGTAATTGTGATGGCATTGATGAAAGATCTGAAGGGATTCTGGGGTCTGATGCTTCCTCCAGAAGTGCTTAGTGAGGTGCAGGTGGGTGCGCAGGAGCCTCAATCCAGAATGGAACCAGGGATGTTGATGTTTATGTGTAGGATGCAGTAGGCGAAGAGAGGTGGCTTGCTCAAATGCAAAAGTGAGAAGAGAGTGCCATAAATTGGCATGATCATTGATTGGGAGAATTTGGAAGTAATCAGGAAAGATTGTATCAGAGGAAGGAAAAGCAGCAAGGGTTTCGGATGAAACCTTTTGAACAAGGAAAGGAGCAGAGGTGGGGGCAGTAGATGATGCAGGAGGTGGAAGAGCAAGGGAAGGGAGAGAGAACAAGGTGCAGAAATGGTCCGTCCATGGAAGTGGAGAGGTGGAAAGAAGGGGAGAGCTGTACAGCAAAATTATCAGGAGTATGACCTGCCACATGTGTAGGAAGGTGAACATATTGGGAAATACAGAGGGCTGAGAGATGTGTCAGGAAGAGCTTGTAGCGAGTCTTAACTGGATGGTCAATGGGATGTTGAAATAGAAACATAGAAACATAGAAATATGATGACAGAAAAAGACCACATGGCCTATCTAGTTTGTCCTCCCATATCAACAACTACAACAGTCCCCTTTTTACCTTTAGAGATCCTCTGTGTTTGTCCCATGCTTTTTTGAATTCAGTTACTGTCCTCATCTCTACCACCTCCACTGGGAGACTATTCCACGGATCCACTACTCTTTCCGTAAAGAAATCTTTCCGCATATCACTCCTGAATCTATCTCCCTTCACCCTCATCCCATGTCCCCTCGTAGCAGAACTTGCTTTCAATTGAAAAAGGCTCTCTCCCTGAACATTTATGCCATGGAGGTATTTAAATATCTCAATCATATCACCTCTATCCCGCCTTTCCTCTAAGGTGTACATATTAAGATCCTTCAGTCTGTACTCATATGCTTTATAATGAAGACCACTAATCATTTTAGTAGCCACTCTCTGCAACGACTCCATCCTGTTCACATCCTTTTGAAGGTGCGGTCTCCAGAATTGCACACTATACTCCAAATGAGGTCACACCAAAGACTTATACAAAGGCACTATCACCTCCTTTTTTCTGCTAGCCATTTCTCTCCATATGCACCTAAACATCCTTCTAGCTTTTGCCATCGCCTTTTCTACCTGTTTAGCTACTTTAAGATCATCAGACACAACCACGCCTAAGTACCGCTCTTCTTTAGTGGACAAAAGTACTTCACCCCCTATACTATATTGCTCCCTTGGATTGCTGCAGCCCAAATGCATGACCTTACATTTTTTAACATTAAATCCCAGCTGCCAGATTCTAGACCATCCTTCAAGCTTAGCTAGATCCCTCCTCATGTTATCTACACCTACCTGGGTGTCTACTCTATTGCAGATTTTGGTATCATCCGCAAAGAGGCAAACCTTACCTGACAGCCCTTCCACTATATCACTAACAAAGATGTTAAAAAGAATCGGACCAAGGACAAATCCCTGGGGCACACCACTGGTAACATCCTTCTTCTCAGAGTGTGCTCCATTTACTTGTACTCTTTGTCGCCTCCCACCAAACCAATTTCTAACCCAAACAGTAACTTTAGGGTCCATCCCTAGGGTGCTCAGTTTGTTTATAAGTCACCTGTGAGGAACAGTGTCAAAGGCTTTACTGAAATCTAAATACACCACATCTAGGGCTCAGCTAAGATGAGAAGGCCTCAGAAATAATGAGGAAATGATGAGGAGCAGAGACTCCCAGAGTGTAGAATAGTAAATAAGGAGATGTGCAACAGGATGGGAAGGGACACAAAGTACTAGAGTCTCTAGGTAGTGAAGAACATGAAGGAAGTTCTGTAAGACAGCTGGAAGAGCATTCTGTGCAAGGGATGGACAGGGCAGAATAGCCTAGCAGGGGGCAACAGGTAAAAATAGAGTCCTCACCCAGTTTAAGCCAGGTTTCAGTGAGGAAGAGGAAGTCTGGTGAGTGTTGAAGGATAAGATCATATAACAAAGTAGTTTTAGCCCGATGGGACCTCCAATTCACTAGCCCACAACAGAAAGGGGGCAAGCAGGAGCCTGCTGATGACAAGGTAAGAGGGGTATGATTAGCAGGAAACAAAGGGCAAGAAATAAGACTGTTTACCATTCAACCAGCCTGGTGGGTGATAATGCGGGGAGGATGAGAAGTCTAGTGGACAGGGATGGCACTCATCAGTACAAGAGGGGGAGCAGCAACCAAGACAACTGTATAAGGCTGGCAGCAGTGTAGAGCCAGCAGTGCGTATGTGAGAGGGAAAATCACTGGGACCAAGTTTAGATGGAGTCACCAGAATCGCCCAAGGAGCATTTGTATCAGCTTCAAAGCACATGCAAGGTCTGATGTCCTGCTCACTTGGACCTTCGTTCTCCACCACTGATGAGAGTGCCATTGTGTGACCTCTGTGGTGTCTTCTACCACCTTAGAAACTCTGAGGAACACATAGGTGTATTCCTCTCCTTAACTGGTTCCTCCTGTATGTGCAGGTTTCTAAAATTTGTTACCTACACCTTTAGGCACTGGCAAATACATGTGTATGTTGTGAAATACGTACATACTGTGGCGGTCGCGCCCCTACCAGGCGGTCGCCTAGTAGGGACGGGAAGCCATCTTGAATTCCTCTTTACCAAGGATTGTAGTTGTGTATAGAGATAAATGAACCAAGTAGTTGTTTCAAAGCACACAGGAATTTTATTAGCTTCCGTGGCAAGCGGATAACAAATCTTTAAAGCAGTTGTACACTCAAGTCAAAGAAAATAAAGGATAATCTTCTCCCATTAAAGCAAAGCTTACAACCAGTGTTGTAGTAGAATTATTTACACAGGCTTTCTTTTCTTTTTCCCTTTATGATGCTTCTCAATTCCGTAATCATAAAGCACATGTATTTACAATTCCTAACTTCTCACTGCTCTCAGGCTTTCATTACTTAGCCACAATGCACATGTCACAGTCCATCTCAGAACAAGCTGAAGTCAGGTCACTTTCTTTACCTTCTACCTCCATGCTTTCTGCTGAGCTGTATCTTGACAAAGTTTGAAAACGCTCAGGCACTTTATACTTAATGTTCTTTAACAGGTTAAACAGCCTATTCCACTGAATGGCCCCTTCTCCTCTAGGTAGGACTTCAATGGGCTTCTCCTGTTCAGTTTCTCCTGAAAACCTCTTCTTCCTAATCCGGGTTTTCTCAGGCCTAAACCTCTCTTCAGAGTCAGAGCAAGAAACACAGGGTTTTGGCTTTACTGCTTTCTTTCTCCTACCTTGGAGTCTTGTTGCAGCACCTTCCTGGCTGAGGCTTCTGTGGCTTGTGACTCTTTCTGCCTCTGAGCTAGACAGGGAATCAGGGTAAGACCTCCACTTCCCTTCCTGGGGCTTCTGCTGCCTGCAGACAGACCCTTCATCAGAGGAGTCTAAGCACTCTTGCCTTAGCCTTCTCAAAGCCAACCTTTTCTCTCTCTCCCTCTTGCCAGTCTGTTTGGTCCTCTGCCTGGAACCTTCTCTGTAGCTTCCTTGGCTGCAGTGCTGGCAGCTCTTGTCTCTGCTGCTGCTCTCTTTGTGGCTGCTTCTCTCTTGGCTGCTTCTTGCTTGACTGCTTCTCTCAACTTTGTTTGTTTTCTCAAACTTAAACGTTGAGCAGGGCACCTCCCTCTCTGACTCCACCCACTTGTACCTCCTACTCTTACCTGGGTTTGTCATGGAGTCTGGGAGTGGCTTAAACCTAGCTCTACCCTCTTGGTTTCTCTCAGGGATTTTGCTGTGGTGTATGTGTTCTAGTGCACCCATTCCCCGAAAAGAAGAAAAAGTTCTTCTTTCTCTTTTATTTCCATGCTGAGCTGCACTCTCCTTACCACATATCCCCCCCCCCCCTTAGACTATTACGTGCTGGCGTATTAACCCGCGAACAGCACGTAATACGAGATAAGGCGTTAGCATTTGTGTGGAGCTTCCCGGCCCTATGTTCTATTTTAAAGTCCAATTCCTGCAGGGCCATATACCACCTTGTCAACCGAGCATTACTGTCCTTCATCTTATTTAGCCATTTAAGTGGGGCGTGATCCGTCACAAGTAAGAACCTCCGTCCAGTTAAATAAAATCTCAGCGAATTTATTGCCCACCTTATCGCAAGGCACTCACGCTCAACTGTTGTGATTTTTTTTTCTGGAGGAGTTAGCTTGCGACTTAAAAACATTACAGGATGCTCAGACCCTTCCTGCTTCTGTGACATCACAGCCCCTAGGCCTGTTTCCGATGCATCAGTCTGAATGATAAAAGGTAGACTAAAATCCACCCCCCATAATACTGGTGCTTCACACAATTTTTCTTTCAACACACCAAAGGCCTGCTCCGCCTCCTGAGTCCATTGTAATTGATTAGGGGCATTCTTTTTGAGCATTTCAGTCAGCTACGCCGCTTTAGTTGCAAAATGCGGGATAAATCGCCTATAATAACCCACTAATCCCAAAAAACTCCTAAAATGTTTTTTTGTTAAAGGTCTTGGAAAGTTTTTTACACATTCCACCTTGTCAAGAAGAGGTTTAACCATAACTTGGCCCACCAAGTGACCCAGATACTTCACCTCGGAGGCCCCAAACATACATTTAGCGGGATTTAAGGTAAGTCCCGCTTGCCTCAATGCCCCCAACACTGCCTTAATACGGACGAAATGTTCATCCCACCGTGAACTATGGACAACGATATCGTCCATATAGGCTGCTGCATATCGCTGGTGTGGGCGCAGGACCATGTCAACCAGCCTTTGACATGTCGCTGCCGCTCCATGGAGGCCGAAAGGCATCCGACGAAATTGAAAAAGCCCTATTGGGGAACTAAATGCAGTTTTTGGCCTAGATTCCCTGGTGAGGGGAATCTGCCAGTACCCCTTTGTTAAATCTAAAGTGGTCAGATATGTGGCCTGACCTAGACGATCTAGGATCTCCTCGATCCGAGGCATAGGGTATGTGTCAAAACGTGAGATGTCATTCACTTTCCGGAAATCTATGCAAAAATGCATAGACCCATCAGGCTTAGGGACCAGGACTATTGGATTGTTCCAAGGGCTTTTTGAAACCTCGATTACCCCCATCCTTAACATCTCCTGTATTTGGGTAACTACCTCCCTCTGCTTTGCCTCAGGGAGCCTGTAAGGTCGCTGGCGGACTATTTCGCCGGGCGGCGTCACAATTTCATGCGCGACCAGCGCTGTTTCCCCCGGCACCGGGATAAGGACATCCGAGAAGTCCTTTAATACCCTGTACAGCTCATTTTGCTGAGCCCAAGAGAGCCTTTCCCCAATCCTATAAACAGGATCTACACTACCTTTTGCAAGTTGGGGTCCCAGATCATCCTCCTCTTTTTCTATACAACAGGCCGTTAGCCCCTCTATTTCGGCTATGCCTGTGGAACCGAATCCCCTGGAGTCCCTGGTGGTAGAGGAGAGCTCATCCATCTCCTCTATGGGCGGAAAACCTACCCTTTCACAAATTAATTGTGCCACCCTATCTCCTACATCCACTCTAAAGTTTTCTTGCGAGAAATTAAACAAGAGGACCTTCAATTCCCCCCTATAATCCGGATCTACAACCCCTGCGCCTACATCTGTAAAATTCTTAAGGGCGAGGCCAGATCTGGGCGCAATCCGTCCGTAACACCCGGGCGGTATTTCTACCCGGAGTCCGGTGTCCACTATGGCCCTCCCTTGTTTTGGAATGACCACCTCAACCGCGCTACAAAGATCCAAACCAGCAGCTTGTTCAGTAGCCCGCTTGGGAATTCTCGCCTCAGGGGTAGTCCTACAGAACCTTATCACAAATTTCTGTTTTGGCACTTGTTTTTCCCTCTGAGCATCTGCTGACTTCCCTGGGACTCTCTTTCCGAACAAGGGAGCGGGTACTATTCCCCCTGTATCAGCCCTGGGGCGTACAACCTTTTCCCTCTTATCCTCCCCTGAAGGGTTGGTGTCTGTGCGTGTGGTTACCAGGCCTGTTTCCTCCTGCAGCTGTTTCTCTACCCCCTTCCTGAACTGGGACCAGTCACGGCCCAATATCATATCATGTGGGAGTCTAGGTATCACTGCTACTGCTACCTCCCTTCCACTTCCTAACCCCTTTATCCTAACACTCTGGAGAGGATAGGTGGAGGCAGCCCAAGGGACACATTTGATTTTAACCTGCCCCCTTGAGGACTCTTGTAAGCACCGCCTCTGGGCCTCTATCCTTTTCCACAGGCTGCTGGAAATCATGGACTGGCTGGCCCCTGAGTCTAGTAGAGCTTCTGTGGGTATCCCTTCCACCTCTACGGATAGGAGGAATCCCTCACCTATCTCCTTGGGACGTGTGATTACAAAAGCTTTCCTTACTTGACAGTTTCTCTTAAGGTGACCTGGCTCACCACAAGAGAAACATTTTCTCTGCAGGTTATATCTGCCTTCCATGGGTTTATTCCTTTCTATCTTATGGCTAGTAAAGATGGCATTCCTTTCCTGCATTTCTGTACCTGCCCTCTGAAAAACGCCCTCTTTCTTTAGGCTTAACTTCTTGGTCTCCAGAAAGCACTCAGCCAACGCAATGGCTTCCTGGGTGTTTTTACAGTTCTGCATTACCAGAAAACTTTGCAACTCTTTAGGTACAGCCTCTGTAAATTGTTCCAGTATCACAGTATCACTAACAGAGTCTATACTGCCATTCTCAGGTACAAGCCATTTACCAACTAAGCTTTTTATTCTATGGTATAAAGCTTGGGGTGTTTCACCCTCCTTCAGTACACATGCTCTCAGAAGTCTCCGATAGACCGAGGGACTTAACCCCATCCGATCTCTTATGGCCTTCTTTACATGCTCATACTCAGCTACCAAAGCAACCGGCATTTCCCTGTAGGCTGCTAAAGCCTCCCCACTAAGGGTAATAGCAAACCTCATGGCCCATTGCTCCTTCGGCCATTGAGCCAAAACAGCTATTCTTTCAAAGGCCTCAATGAAATCATCAATATTGTCCTCTTTAGTAAGGCGGCCACATGAGAAAGTTCCAGTACCAGGGCCTTCCCCTCCTGGAAAAACAACCTGTGCACCTGGTATGGCCTGTGCCTTTTGTACAGTCTGTGCCACCTTGGTCGCTTCTTCCTGGGTCTGGATCCACCTCACCATCACCTCCAGTAGGGGTTGCTGTTGAGCACGAAGCATGGACGCCGCTTGCTCCTGGCTCACTGCCGCCATCTCCCTCTGTTTGGCGAACTGGTCTGCCACCCAGGCCAATATGTCCGCTGTCTCCATCCTTGACTGCAGTTTCTGGGAACACAAACACAGAGAAACCACACAAAGTGCAGCACTTTTTTTTTATCTCCCACTTTCTCCTAGTGAGTACCTGGTGGCCCCTTACATCAGAATCCTAGGCTTATCCCCCTCTAGCCTACGGGTTACCTGATTCTGATGCAGGTCTTCACTTTACCACCAGACAATAGTGCTCTGGATCCGACTCCACTCCGGATTTTCCCTCTGCGTTTTCTCTCGGTCCGGTCACTCCGTCCTTCCTGGATCTTCCTCGTCCCGAGGTACAAGCTTGGAGACGCACCACTTAACCGCTGGAATGCTGAATCCGAAAAACTACGCCACCTGTGGCGGTCGCGCCCCTACCAGGCGGTCGCCTAGTAGGGACGGGAAGCCATCTTGAATTCTTCTTTACCAAGGATTGTAGTTATGTATAGAGATAAATGAAACAAGTGGTTATTTCAAAGCACACAGGAATTTTATTAGCTTCCGTGGCAAGTGGATAACAAATCTTTAAAGCAGTTGTACACTCAAGTCAAAGAAAATAAAGGATAATCTTCTCCCATTAAAGCAAAGCTTACAACCAGTGTTGTAGTAGAATTATTTACACAGGCTTTCTTTTCTTTTCCCTTTATGATGCTTCTCAATTTCGTAATCATAAAGCACATGTATTTACAATTCCTAACTTCTCACTGCTCTCAGGCTTTCATTACTTAGCCACAATGCACATGTCACAGTCCATCTCAGAACAAGCTGAAGTCAGGTCACTTTCTTTACCTTCTACCTCCATGCTTTCTGCTGAGCTGTATCTTGGCAAAGTTTGAAAACGCTCAGGCACTTTATGCTTAATGTTCTTTAACAGGTTAAACAGCCTATTCCACTGAATGGCCCCTTCTCCTCTAGGTAGGACTTCAACGGGCTTCTCCTGTTCAGTTTCTCCTGAAAACCCCTTCTTCCTAATCCGGGTTTTCTCAGGCCTAAACCTCTCTTCAGAGTCAGAGCAAGAAACACAGGGTTTTGGCTTTACTGCTTTCTTTCTCCTACCTTGGAGTCTTGTTGCAGCACCTTCCTGGCTGAGGCTTCTGTGGCTTGTGACTCTCTCTGCCTCTGAGCTAGACAGGGAATCAGGGTAAGACCTCCACTTCCCTTCCTGGGGCTTCTGCTGCCTGCAGACAAGACCCTTCATCAGAGGAGTCTAAGCACTCTTGCCTTAGCCTTCTCAAAGCCAACCTTTTCTCTCTCTCCCTCTTGCCAGTCTGTTTGGTCCTCTGCCTGGAACCTTCTCTGTAGCTTCCTTGGCTGCAGTGCTGGCTGCACTTGTCTTGAAGGACTAGAAAGGGGGACTGTTACTTCTGGAGAGCAATCTGCAACTGTGAGTATATACTTCTGGTAATTTTCTAAAAAAGAATTCTTTGTATTAAAGCTACTTAATCTGTGGGGGGGCGGAGCCTGATGTCCAGCGGGATGGTCGCATAACGCTGAGGCTCCCGAGAGGCCTACTCAGAATCCTGAATTAACACCGTCCATACTTGGAACTTCTACTCTGATCTTGCCGGGGCACATTGGTGAGATGGCGGGGACCAAACCCACGCGCCTGGAATTCGGATCTCCAGCGGCTTCTCACGGCAAACGTTCCAAAACTGAACCCCCGTCCCCGCAGAAGGGGCTAGCCTTGCGCGAGGGCCCCGAAATGCAGCAGGAAATCCTCGCAGAGATTAGAGGGGTCAAAGACCTCGTGCAGTCAAACGGTGAAGCACTCCGAGCGCTGCGGGAAGATCTTGGTGTGCTGCAAGGCAAGCTAGAAGGGCTTTCTTCGCGTCAGGACAAAATGGAGAGCATATTGGACTCCCATGCGGCCCGGTTGTCCAAACTCGACAAAGTTGAACGTCAGGTGCGGGCCTTGCAGAAAGAAGTGGAAGATGGCAATAATAGAGCGCGCCGCAATAACATACGACTCGTGGGCATACCGGAGGGAGCGGAATCGGGAGACATGAAAGAGTTTTTATGCAAAATCCTCCCTTCCCTGCTCAAAATCACCTTTATCAAAGATTTGGAGATCGATCGCGCTCATCGTGTACCCACAAGCATAACGCTCAACAGGAAGACCCCGCGGCCTATCATTTTTTCGACTTTTGAGATATCAACACGTGGAGCAAATTCTAAGTGCCTCTCTCGGGCAAAGGGCCCCATGGAGTTTGAGAGCCACAAGATCTCCTTCTTTCCTGACTTGGCTAAACCCACGGTCGACCGCCGAAAGCGCTTTCTGGAATTCCGGCCGAGGCTTCAACAACTACAAGCACGCTATGGCCTGATGTACCCGGCCAAGCTCCGAGTCACGCTTCACAATCAGACAAGAACATTTGAGGACCCTGATCTACTAGCGGAGTTTTTGGATTCCAAAGAAGCCGACTTGATGCGCTGACTTCCAGAATATTCCTGCAAGTATCTCATATCCGCCAGTACCCGCCGCCATATGGATCTGCCGCAGCCTTGCAAAGAGTCTGGCAAGGGCAGTTTGTCTGCCTTACTTTTGATGATATCTGTGACCCGACTCCATCTACCCACAGTAGCCTCGATGAGTATCAGAGACAGTATTAACTATGGACTCTGGTGTTTCTTTTCTTTTTTCATGTCTTTCTATTTCCTCTCTAGGGCCTCCTCCCGCAGACATATGGTCGCCATATTCTTTGGGGGTTTTGCTTCTTCTCTAAGATACAATGGTACATACTTTTCAATATGGGGTGTATTAGCCAGCATACTCGGTGATTATGTCCTTGTTGCACAGATTCTGATTATGTTGTATGTTTTCCAGCGCCCTTACCTAAAATGTCTATTACCGATTGATGGCACCATGTAAGATTTTCTCATTGAACGTAAAAGGAATCAATAATCCGATAAAACGTAAGAAAATCCTAAGCTACCTAAGTCAGGAAGCTGCGGATCTAATTTTTCTCCAAGAAACGCATTTAAATTCGAAGGAAACTCTTAAACTCAATATTAAACCTTACATGGTGGCCGCCTACTCCGCAGCCGTTTCTAAGAAATGTGGGGTTGCCATACTGGTTAGGAAATCTTTGCATGCTACTATTATTGCGACTAGCTCAGATACAGAAGGTAGATGGTCCAGAGTTCACCTCAAGATAGGTAGCCTTGAAGTTACATGTATATGCCTTTACGCTCCTAATGTGGATGACCCTGCCTTTTTTGCTACCATTGCTCAGGTTGCGCAGGCCTCTGCTAATACTTCATTGATAATTGGGGGGGATTTCAATCTAGTCCTTGATCCCCTGATTGACAAACAGCCGCCTAGGACAAGTGGTCCCCCCAAGAGTCACACCACGCTTACCTCCCTGATCAAAGATCTTGCTTTAGTTGATCTATGGAGGTTACTACACCCCAATGAGCTTGACTTCACCTTCTTCTCTTCCCCTCATAAATCCCAGTCTCGCATAGACTTCTTTCTAATATCAAAACTGTTAGTTCCTCAGGTGGACACTGCAAAGATTCACTCCCAACATCTTTCAGATCATGCTGCTATCTCCTTTCAATTACACACTACTGCACCTCAAGGGAATTCGGGGGCTTGGTTCTTTGATAGAGCCCTGTTAACTCAGCCAGAGTTCCAGTTAGAAATTCGAGCAGCCATTCACTAAGACACCTTCGCCCACTGCTTGAACCTGAGGATTTCCGTACCATCTACCAGGCTCTGATCATGCCCCACTTTGACTATGCTAATGTCATTTTGCTAGGCCTCCCTCAATCCACCTTGAACCCTTTACAGCTTGCAATGAATAGCGCTGCGAGGATTCTCTATGGGGCATCTAGGAGTGAGCATGTGTCGCCCCTTCTGAAGCAGTTACACTGGCTTCCTGTACAGGCCAGGATCATTTTCAAGACATTACTACTTACCTTCAAAGCGGTAAATAGTCTCTCATCCACATCATTAACTGATCTCATCAAACCCATTTCTTCTAATAGATCAAGAAGATCAATGGCATTAAATACGCTATTGGTTCCCCGTGAACTTACAAAAAGCACCTCATCAACAGCAAACAGAGCTTTCAGTCTCCGTGCCCCGAAGCTTTGGAATATGCTGCCACCTGATATTAGAGCAATTACCAGCATACTCCAATTCAGAAAGGCCCTCAAACATTACCTATTCCTTATATACTTCCCAGTGAGTGCAGAATCACGACCCATCACTGTTAGTTATAGAAACTCTGAATCACCCATTGACCCTGAAATCCCCACTTAGTAAGTTCAACGCTCAACTGACCATTACGTCTCAACGGTGCCCTAACTTATTGATGTAAATAGTTTACACTACAATCAAAGTTTATTTACCTGAGTTGTAAAATTACCCTGTTGTCCAAGTTGTTAACCCTGTTTAATGTAACTCAGACATTTTTGTGTACTGAAATGTTTTGTTTGATGTAAACTGCGCTGATGTCAAATAGTGCGGTATATAAGAAATGTAAATAAATAAAATAAATAAATTCAGGATTACTTCCATTTTAATCTACCCCAGGATACTGCGAATTGGGCTTGGTGGGAGGGCTTCAAAGCGGCCATTCGAGCAACGATCACTAGTTATCAAATCCGCCTGCGGAAACAACGCACACAGCAGCTACTCATACTAGACCAACAAATAAAAGCAGGCGAACGAGTTCTGACTTCACGTACTGATCCATGTGTATTAATTCGATTGCAGCGTCTCCGTTTTCAATATAATTCAATCCTCTCAACTGCAGCTTCTAAGAGTATTGCCCTTCAGCGAGGGACATATTATCGTGAAAACAATCGAGCCGGTCGACTCTTAGCCAACGCCTTGAAAGGTCAAAAAGAAGCCAAACGCGTAGCGGCCCTTCGAGCTCCACAGGGAGGGCATAGTGACCGCAGACTCCGACATCGTAGAACTCTTTCGGGATTTCTATACCCGCCTATATCAATCTGAATGTGAGTTCTCGCCAGAGACATTTGAGCGATTGCTTTCTGGCATTCAGCGGCCGACCCTCTCTGAAGATGATAGGGATGCGATGGATGAACCCTTCTCTACTTCAGAGATCCATTCTGCCCTAAAACGAGCAGCCTCGGGCCGGGCCGTGGGGCCCGATGGTCTCCCGACCGAATTCTACAGAACGTTCAGTGCAGATTTAGTTCCCTATTTAAAACTCTATTTTACTGCCCTTGCGGTAGATACATCCTCTTTGGGATCCTTTTCTGCAGCTAATGTTGTCGTATTTGAGAAAGAAGGCAGAGACCCGCTGCTAACCGCCAACTACCGTCCAATCTCCCTACTTAATGCCGATTACAAGATCTTCGCAACGATCTTGGCCACCCGGCTATCTGACAGGATGGCCACCCTAATTCACCCCGACCAATGCGGTTTTATACCCGGCAGATCAACTGCGGACAACGCTCGGACCTTGTGCCATGTGCTATCCAGTGCTGCCAATTTAGATCATCCATGGGTGGGTCTTTCCCTGGATGCCGAAAAGGCCTTTGATCGCCTAGAATGGCCCTTCTTATTTGCAGTTCTCCGATGGTATGGCTTTGGGGAGGGCTTCCTCCGATATCTCCAAGTCATGTATACTCAACCCGTCGCCAGCATTTGTGTAAATGCCATCAAGTCTCCGCCATTTAATCTCCAAAGAGGCACGCGTCAAGGTTGCCCCCTATCACCAATGCTCTTTGATCTAGCTCTTGAACCCCTAGCCCTCCTTATTAGACAGTCCGCACGTATTCGAGGTGTCCCCTTCAGTCATAGAGAGATTAAACTCTCTGCATATGCAGATGACCTTATGCTTTTCGTATCCCTCGATTCGGTTCCAGCTGTCTTGGATCTGATTGACGGATACTCACAATTATCGGGCTATAAAATTAACTGGACCAAATCTGTAGCATTCCCACTGAACCACTGGGTACATGAGGCTGACATGCAGGCCTTTCCCTTCCTTTGGCAATCCCGCATGGTGAAGTATCTCGGGGTCCATTACTGTTCTCCTTTAGAAGACACTATCAGTTTTAATGCCAAAGAGGTAGTCTCCAAAGTCCGTGAGCTCACAAACCGGTGGTCTCCCTTATCTCTTACTTGGTGGGGCCGCCTAGAAACTGTGAAAATGATGATAGTCCCCAAAGTGAACTACATTTTAGAAATGCTGCCATGTTTACTCCCGCTACATACTTATAAAGACATTGAGGGCCTTCTCGTCCGTTATCTTTGGCAGGGCAAGCCACCAAGGATAGCTAAACAAAAACTACAGTCTGTAAAAGAAAGAGGGGGTACCAGATTTCCTGATTTTCTTAAATATCATCAAGCCTTCCTACTTAAGCAAGGTGCCCGATGGCTAGATGCCTCAACAGACAGCAGACCAGTTTGGCTTGACATAGAAGAGGAGCTCAGTAGCCCAATTCCGTTGACCCATCTCCCCGGTATGTCCTATCCAATAGACACCTGCCACCCACCAATGATTGTCGATACTCTTGCGGCCTTTAACACTCTCATTTTTTCACTGGGCCCGAACGTATGTCCTCAGGATGGACTCCCGCTGTGGCATAACCCCAAAATTCAAGTCCTAAATAGAACGATAGCATGGAAACCCTGGTACTCAAGGGGGATCTGGACACCCCAACAGCTTTTCTCAGCTGCTCGTTGGAAAACCTTCTCTGATTTACAAAAGGAATTTGCGTTACCAGCGAAACACTACTTTCAATTGATGCAGCTTCAACACTGCCTCAAAAGTGCTCGAATCATGCCGCCCTCTGCCCCTACTGAGGACGGGCTATTAGAGATAGTTCACTCTATTAGCAGTACACATGGGGTAGCCTCTAACTTTTATAAAATATTATGTCAGGGTACAGACACGGCCACATTTAGAGCTCAACAAGCCTGGGAACGCGAACTGCAAACCACTTTAACCCCTGTGCAATGGAGCGTTTTCTGGAGCAAAGTAGTGCGGGTTTCCCGGTCTGCCTCTGTTACCCAAACTCTCTTCTTTTTTGCACACCGATGCTTTTATACCCCAGAAAAAATAGCCAAATGGAACACAACTGCTAGGGACCAGTGTTGGTCTTGCCATACTGCTGTGGGAACCTTCACTCATGTTATTTATGAATGTCCTCAACTACAGGTTTATTGGGGGCGGGTTTGGAGTTGTATTCAATTTATCTTACACCTTCACGAACCTCTCTCTTGGAAGATCGTGGGACTCCGCTCTGTGGCGGAGGTCCCCTCTCTTCCTAAGAAGGGTCGCTTTCTCCTTGACTTCATGCTGGGTATAGCCATATGCTTAATCACGAGGAATTGGAAGGATAGCTCTCGACTTACTGTCAATGAATGGTGGAACCTCGTCTGCTTATATAGTAAATATGAGCAGACACCTCGGAGAGCTATTCCCCATGTCCAAACTCACTCTTGCTTGTCTAAATGGCAGATGCTTAATGATTATGTACAATCTGCTCATTGTTCCAACATGCCTGTATAATGTGCACTCATCATGTTTCAGATCACCGTTAGGTTTTGTAACACAATAATGTAAGTACACGCCCGCTTCGGGAATGATCAGTTTCTAGAGAAGAAGCAGGGGGGAGGGGGGTGGTAGGGGTTTACTTTGATGTATGTATTACATTTCATGTATCCGTCTTTTGCTGTATGTCTTCCTTTCCTTTGTTGTTATAAAACGAAAATAAAGCATTTAAAAAAAAAAAAGCTACTTAATCTGTGAACCCACTGTTTTTTGTTGGATCAGTTAGGGCCTAGTAGCAGCAATTAAAATTTGAATTTAAAACACAGAGGAGAGCTTTCTGGTTACATTTCATACTCAGCAGAGAGCTTGTAGTTTAAATTTAATAGTCACTCAGGGCCAAGTAACAGCAAAGTACTTTTAGTTTAAATTTAACACACAGAAGAGAGCTTTCTGGTTAAATTTAGTACCCAGCAGAGAGCTTGTAGTTTAAATTTCATAAGAAGTTAGAGCCTAGCAGCAGCTAAGAGCTATAATTTAAATCAAATCAGAATTTAGCTTACCTCAGCAGCACAATACAGGGTACTGTGTAGCAGCTCTCTTTTAATAAGTGTTATTTCCCTCCCTCCCCTGGGATAATCGTAGCTTTATAGGTACTTACACATCTTAAAAGACAGGAGGTGCTTTCAGGTGAAGCTCATTACCCAAATCAGTCATACACTAAGGACCTGAGATTAATAAAGCTTCAGGTGAACAAGGTATATTAAACGTATTAGGTACAGTTTTATTGGCATAAATACCCATAGCAACCCCTAGTAAGTAAGAACTTAAAGATCTAGACACAAACTTAAACTAAGATGCAGACAGCAGTCCAGCAGCGGGATGGGGGCTTTCTAGTCTTTTGCATTGAGTGTCACATGTATGATTTTCTCCCAGTTGGTGAGAGGTCTTACGTGTGCACTAGTTGCAAGGAGCTCTTTTCTCTCAGGGAACAAGTCCGTTCTCTAGAGGCTAAAGTAGCAGACTTGGAAAACATAAGACAGACAGAGAGGTACATAGACGAGACCTACAGGGATATAGTCCTGAAGTCCCACCTCCAGTCTGGCAGCACCCCTGTTGCCATGGAGGAGAGAGGTCACGTGACAGGAGAGCATCACCCTGGTGTTGCAGGAAGTGATCCTGTAACTAGGACCTGTCCTCCAGGTGATGTAAAACCCTCTCGCACCGAGGAAGTTTCTCCAGGGCCATGTGCCCATGAGGAAGGGTTAGGACAGCCGTTATAGTTGGTGATTCGATCATTAGGCATGTAGATAGCTGGGTGGCTGGTGGACGTGAGGATCGCCTGGTAACATGCCTGCCTGGTGCGAAGGTAGTGGACCTCACGCGCCACCTAGATAAGGTCTTAGATAGTGCTGGGGAGGAGTCTGCTGTCTTGGTACATGTCGGTACCAATGACATAGGAAAATGTGGTAGGGAGGTTCTGGAGGCAAAATTTAGGCTTTTAGGTAGGAAGTTGAAATCCAGAACTTCCAGGGTAGCATTCTCCGAAATGCTTACTGTTCCATGCGCAGGACCCAAAAGGCAGGCAGAGCTCCGGAGTCTCAATGCGTGGATGAGACAATGGTGCAGAGATGAGGGGTTTGGATTTGTTAGGAACTGGGGAACATTCTGGGGAAAGGAGAGGCTCTATCGAAGGGATGGGCTTCACCTTAACCGGGATGGAACCAGGCTGCTGGCATTAACCTTTAAAAAGGAGATAGAGCAGCTTTTAAACTAGATATTAGGGGAAAGCCAACAGTTGCCCAAGAGCAGATGGTTCGGAAGAATGTATCCTTGAAGGATACTACCAAAAGCAGAGAGGTTCCACAAAAGAGTAAAGTAGCCCAAATGCCCTCAAGTATGGAGCAGACAGAGCTTAAAGATAACAATAGCCAAATTAACATGAATAAAATACATTCTCTAAAATGCTTGTATGCAAATGCTAGAAGTCTAAAGAATAAGATGGGAGAGTTAGAATAAATAGCACTAAATGAAAGGTTAGATATGATTGGAATATCAGAGACATGGTGGAAGGACGACAACCAGTGGGACACTGTGATACCTGGGTACAAACTATATCGTAATGACAGAGCTGATCAAATTGGTGGAGGGGTTGCACTCTATGTTAGAGAGGGCATTGACTCAGAAAGGATTAAAGTTTTGCAGGAAACAAAATCTGCTGTAGAACCTATATGGATTGAAATTCCATATAAAAGGGGGAAGGCAATGGCAGTGGGGGTGTACTATCGAGCACCTGGCCAGAATGACCAAATGGATGATGAAATGCTCAAAGAAATCAAGGAAGCTAACAAAAGGTACAGCGCAGTAATAATAATGGGTGATTTCAATTACCCCAGTATCGACTGGGTCAGTGTCACGTCAGGACATGCTAGGGAGATAAAGTTCCTAGATGAAATAAATGACTGCTTCTTGGAGCAGCTGGTTCATGAGCCGACCAGAGGGGAAGCCATATTAGACCTAGTCCTTAGTGGAACACCAGATCTAGTGCAAGAGATAAGGGTGTTGGGGCCACTTGGCAATAGTGATCATAGCACGATCACCTTTGATTTAATTAGTGGAGGAGGGATAGTAAGGAAATCCACAGTACTACCTTTTAACTTTTGAAAGGGAGACTATGATAAAATGAGGAAAACAGTTAAGAAAAAACTAAAAGGAGCAGTTGCGAAGGTTAAAGACGTACATCAAGCTTGGGTGTTGTTGAAAAATACTATCTTGGAAGCCCAGACCAGCTGTATTCCACGCTTTAAGAAAAGTGGAAGGAAGTCCAAAAAACTGACAGCATGGTTTAAAGGTGAGGTCAGAGAGGCTGTTGTTGCCAAAAAAGCATCTTTCAGGAAATGGAAATGGAAAAAAGAGCCAAATGACGAAACCTGGAAACAGCACAAGCACTGGCAAGTCAAATGCAAGGCATTGATAAGGCAGGCAAAGAGAGAATTTGAGAAGAAGCTTGCTGCGGAAGCAAAAACGCGAAATAAAGACCTTTTCAAGTACATTCGTAGCAAAAAACCTGTGAGAGAGTCAGTTGGTCCATTAGATGATAAAGGGGTTAAAGGAGCACTAAGAGGCGACAAGGCGATAGCGGAGAGACTGAATGAATTCTTTGCTTCGGTCTTTACTGAGGAAGATGTAGGGATGTTACCCATTACTGAAGTGGTATTTAAAGGTGCGGAAGAATTGAAGGAAATATCGATACATCGGGAAGATGTCTTATAACTAATAGATAAACTGAAGAGTAGCAAATCACCTGGGCCGGATGGTATACATCCAAGGGTGTTGAAAGAACTGAAATACGAGATTGCAGAACTGCTATCAGTAATCTGTGAACTATCATTAAAATCATCTCTAATACCTGAAGATTGGAGGATCGCCAATGTAACACCAATTTTTAAAAAGGGTTCCAGGGGTGATCCGGGAAACTACAGACCGGTGAGCCTGAAGTCAGTACCGGGAAAATGGTAGAAACCATCATAAAGAATAAAATTACTCAGCATGTAGATAGTCACAACCTAATGGGAGACAGTCAACATGGCTTTAGACAAGGAAGATCTTGTCTTACTAATCTGTTATGTTTCTTTGAAGGAGTGAATAAACAGGTGGACAAAGGTGAGTCGGTTGATATTGTATATCTGGACTTTCAGAAAGCCTTTGACAAGGTCCCTCATCAGAGACTTTTGGCAAAACTAAAGAGTCATGGGATAGGAGGCAGTGTACTACTGTGGATCAGGAACTGGTTAAAAGATAGAAAGCAGAGGGTAGGGCTAAATGGCCAATTTTCCCAATGGAGAAAGGTGAATAGCGGTGTACCCCAGGGATCTGTGCTGGGTCCGCTGCTTTTTGACATGTTCATAAATGACCTGGAAAGTGGAATAACGAGTGAGGTTATCAAATTTGCAGATGACACAAAACTATTTAAACTTGTTAAAACCCAAGAGGATTGTGAAAAATTGCAAGAGGATCTTGATAAATTGGAAGACTGGGCATCAAAATGGCAGATGAAATTTAATGTGGACAAGTGCAAGGTTATGCACCTAGGGAAGAACAACCCAAACTATGGCTACACGATGCAAGGTTCCACATTAGGAACCACCACCCTGGAAAAAGATTTAGGCGTCATTGTGGATACCATGTTAAAACCCTCGGCCCAGTGTGCAGCGGCGGCCAAGAGAGCAATTAGAATGCTAGGTATAATAAGAAAAGGAATGGAAAATAAAACAAAAGATATTATAATGCCTCTATATCGTTCCATGGTGAGACCGCACCTTGAATATTGTGTGCAATTCTGGTCGCCGTATCTTAAAAAGGATATAGCGATTTTAGAAAAGGTACAGAGAAGAGCCACCAAAATGGTAAAGGGGATGGAAGGATACTCCTATGAAGAAAGGCTAAAAAGGTTAGGGCTCTTTAACCTGGAAAAGAGACGGCTGAGGGGAGATATGATAGAAGTCTATAAATTAATGAATGGAGTGGAACGGGTAAACGTAGATCGATTGTTTACCTTATCAGAATATAGAAAGACTAGGGGACATGCAATGAAGTTACAGGGTAAACTATTTAAGACTAATAAAAGAGAATATTTTTTCACTCAACGTGTAATCAAACTCTGGAATTTGTTACCGGAGGATGTAGTAAAGGCAGTTAGTGTTGCTGGGTTTAAAAAAGGTTTGGACAAGTTCCTGGAGGAAAGGTCCATAAACCATTATTAAGAAGTGACCGAAGATATCAATGCTTGATGCAGTACAAGCATTGTGGAACTTGTGTCTCTTGGGGAAACTGCTAGGTACATATGACCTAGATTGGCCACTGTGGGAAACAGAATACTGGGCTTGATGGACCTTGGTCTGACCCAGTATGGCATACCTTATGTTCTTATGTTATGTTCTTATGTCTCTGCTGCTGCTCTCTTTATGGCTGCTTCTCTCTTGGCTGCTTCTTGCTTGACTGCTTCTCTCAACTTTGTTTGTTTTCTCAAACTTAAACGTTGAGCAGGGCACCTCCCTCTCTGACTCCACCCACTTGTACCTCCTACTCTTACCTGGGTTTGTCATGGAGTCTGGGAGTGGCTTAAACCTAGCTCTACCCTCTTGGTTTCTCTCAGGGATTTTGCTGTGGTGTATGTGTTCTAGTGCACCCATCCCCCGAAAAGAAGAAAAAGTTCTTCTTTCTCTTTTATTTCCATGCTGAGCTGCACTCTCCTTACCACAATACACATGTATTTGACAAATGTCTTTATGTGTAAAGCCCCAAGTGTTATCGCTGTATTTATCCACATGTATATTTCTAAAATTGCTGCTGCTTGTTGTTGTTGTTGTTAAGTGCCGTCGAGTCGGAGTCGACTCATGGCGACCCTCTGGATAGTTGTCCTAAATTGTGTTCGGTCTTCAGTCAGCTGGCTCATTGTTGATAGACTGGTACCAATAGCTGCTGTTATTGTATCGATCCATCTCATTGCTGGCCTTCCTCTTTTGCGTTGACCTTCTATCTTGCCAATCGATACAAAAAATTGCCCTACTTATTGCAAATATTACTTTATCTGTTAAATTCTTTTTTTCAATTATTTCTATTATTTTTCTTTTTACATTTTATATATATTTTTTTACTTTTTTTATCTGGATGAAGGTCTCAGAATGAATGGGGAAGGATAGCTACAGGCCACAATTAAAAAAGCTTGAGAAAGTCCTAATCCCCTTCCTTACATCAAGGACCTAATATATCCAGTATTTTAGCCTAAAATATTATTTAAATTATTTAAGAAGAACTTGTAAACAAACAGATTTAATTAAATTGTGAGCTCTGCAAACTCTCTTCAAAATAACTCTTGTTGAGAATTGTTGAAACATCCGTCGTCCTATTATGGTGTTGTCAAAGCAGAGTCTGGTAGTAATGAAAGACAAGTCGCAATGAAATGGAAAAAAGCCAAATCAAGTCTCTAGGTGCTTGAATCTTTGCAAACAGTAGTGAATTAGAATATAACAATCTCAAGACTGCTGGCTTTTAAAAAAAGTGGACTTATCTGTAGATATCATAAGAACAACCAGATCTCTTCCTTCCCGACGCTACTTTTCAGCGCTGTCGCGTTTCACCGCTCACGCGGTTTCTTCGGGGGAGACGAAATTTCTACGGCGTATCAAAATCAGATTAAATAGTTGTTTCTATAATCAATTCAAACAGAAAAAGGAGTGTATACTTCAGTCATGGAATACTATAGCTAGTAACAATACCTACGTTGATCATATATGTCATTGTTAACTTCTTTTAAGGAACCTCGATGTGTTACCTTGTAGCATGGTATGAAGAATTCAAAAGGACGCAGCGCATGCGTATGATGTGTGCTTGTGATGTAGCTAATAGCTGGTTAAATACGATTACAAACCAGAACCAATTAAATGTTTGATTGAGAAGTCCAGACAAGAACTATTAAAGACAAACTGACCAATCTATCTGGGAGTTAAGCCCTCCTGGGCTCACAGTTTTCAGTCGATAAATCCAACGTTGTTCAGTTATCAGCAAACTCTGAGCTCTGGTCTTTCCCATGGTACCTTTAAGGATCTGATCAATGCAGAAGCATTGGAGTTGATCAAATCGATGGTTCTGATCTAGACAATGTGCCACTATTGGTGCTTCCAATTTACGGCAATGCAGGCGACTTCGATGTTCTGCCAATCTTGTTTTTAGCGCTCTTATTGTTTTACCAATGTAAATAAGATGGCATGGACATTGGATGGCATATATTACATAAGTGGAAGAACAATCTGTCTGTGAACGAATTTGATATGTGACATCATGGTAAGTAAAATGGGTTAATTCCAGCGTGATGTTACAGATGGTACAGTTGTTACATTTAACATGCCCCACTTGAGTGATCTCAGCATTTGGAGATCCTGAATAACTTACTGTACGTAATACTGTAGGACTAAGGAGTTCTTTTAGATTTTTATTCCGTTGCCAAACACACTAGACTGAGCTATTCTCCAACCCAGGCAACTGGCTGAAAATATTACTATGGCGATTTAAGATTTTTTTTATCTTCATACTTAACGGAGAGAATTTGGAAACAAAATTTATATGATCAGATTTAGTTGCTCTTGAAGTAGTCTCCTGTAATAACAGGGTGCGATTATTAAACCTAGCACGTGTATAGGCTTGATGCACCACGTCCTTGGGATAACCTCGATTATGGAAATCTTGGCTTAATTGTTTAGAATGAAACTGAAATTTACGTAAGTCTGAACAATTGCGGCGAAACCGTAAAAATTGTGAAAATGGCAGACTATTCTTAAGTGAAACTGGATGTGCACTGTTATAGTGCAGCAATGCATTTTTAGCCACTGTTTTCTTGAAAATCGTTGTTTCCCATGAAGAGTGTCCTCGGTGGATTTCTAAATCTAGGTAAGTGATGCTGTGCTGATCACAAGTGCTAGTAAACCGTAAATGGGGATCACATTGATTAAGCCATTGCAGAAATAGATCAAATTGTTCTAAAGAAGCTGTCCATAGCAAAAAAACGTCGTCAATGTAACGACCCCAAAAAGGAATATGGTTCCAAAATTCGGAAGGATATAACCGTGTTTTTTCAAAATCTGCCATAAATAAATTTGCCACTGAAGGAGCTACTGTGGCTCCCATTGCCACTCCAGTTCTTTGCTTATACAAAACTTGTTCGAACTAGAAAAAGTTCTGATAGAGTACCAGCTGAGCTAAACGTTCTAAAAATGAAAGTTGTTTTTCTGACAAATCTCTTCTATCAACCAGAGCAGACATTACACTTGTCAATGCTGATGTCTGAGGAATATTAGTGTATAACGACACTACATCCAAAGTTATCAAAAGTGTCGTGGAGTCTCGAGCTAACTGGTCATGATGTGATAGTAATTGAAGAAAATGTGTCGTATCCCGTACATAAGAAGGAATTGTACTTAACAGCGGTCTGAGGTAGGAGTCTAAAAATGTGGACAATGGCTCTAATAATGTGCCCTTGGTGGATACAATAGGACGGCCCGGAGGTTTATGCAGCTGTTTGTGGATTTTTGGCACGAGATAAAATTTCGCATAGCATGGATCAGAAACATTTAAGTATGTTAATTCTTTTTTTGATATTAATTTATCATGTGAAGCTTGAGTTGTTAACTGTCGTATAGTCGTTTGTAACTCAAATGTAGGGTCTTGATGTAATATTAGATAAGTGGAAGTGTCAGACAACTGTCGTTGAGCCTCTTCTAAATAATCAAGGCGATCTTGAAGAACAATCGCTCCTCCCTTATCTGCTCTTCGAATTACTAGGTTGACATTAGATTGCAATGTAGTCAATGCTTCTCTTTCTTCTTTAAGGAGAGTATGTCTCACTAAACGCAAATTATTTTCTAATTGACTCATGTCATGTAAGACCAAATCTCTATATAACTACAGCGAAGCTGGAACTGGACCTGGTGGAGTCCAGCTGGAAGTGAGCGGCAAGGAAACTCGCCTCAACGGTTGTCTTACTGTATCTGGCTCACTAATAGTGGGTATTTCTGAAAAATATGTTTTGAGATGTAATTTACGTATGAATCGTTCGAGATCCATACGGAATTGAAATTCTTCATGTCGAATACTAGGTACGTAGGAAAGACCCCTATTTAAAAGATTGTGTTGAACTGGGGTAAGAGGAAACGAAGAAATATTCACTATCAAAGATTGATCTGTGGTTAGGTTGAAGTTTTCAGCCGTGGGGAGGCTCTGTGCTGTCCCTTGGATTTCTCTTGTGGTTTGTCTTTCTTGTTTCTGGAATTGGTTTCTCGATTGCTAAGCATGATGTCTTTCTCTAATGATCTCTCTCTTCTCATGATGTGTCCAAAGTATGAAAGTCGAAGTCTTGTCATCTGAGCTTCTAAAGAAAGCTTAGGTTTGATCTCCTCTAGTACTGACTGGTTTGTTCTTCGAGGAGTCCATGATATACACAGTATTCGCCCCCAGCACGATAATTCAAAGGCATCAATTTTCTTCCTGTCTATCTTTTTCACTGTCCAGCTTTCACATCCATATGATGTTATTGAAAATACCATGGCTTGAACAAGCCAAATCTTTGTATGGAGAGAGACATCTCTGTTCTTGAGAATCTTGTCTAGGTCTTTCATAGCCATTCTGCCAAGAGCAATGTGTCATCTGATTTCTTGACTGCTTGTTGCTTCTTTATTGATAGTTGATCCAAGTAGGTTAAAGTCGTTCACAATTTCATTTTCTTCTCCTTCAATGATGAACCTGTTGATTTTGCCAGTTGTCATGATCTCTGTCTTCTGTACATTAAGGTGCAAGCCCATTTTGTGACTATGTTCTTTGATCGTGAGAAGCAAATGTTTCAGATCGTCTTCACTTTCAGTCAGTAATGTGGTATCATCAACATAGCGAAGGTTGTTGATGAGTCTTCCACCAATCTTCACACCTCTGTCATCTTCATATAATCCTGCTTCTCTGATGATTTGTTCTGCATATAAATTTAACAGGTAGGGAGAAAATATGCAGCCTTGTCTTACACCTTTGCTTATTTTAAACCATTCTGTTTCTCCTTATTCCGTTCAAACTGTTGCTTCTTGATCAATATACAGATTGTGCAAGAGAATGGTCAGGTGTTCTGGTATACCCCTGCTTCTTAATGTGGCCCAGAGTTTCTCATGGTTTACACAGTCAACAGCCTTGCTATAGTTGATAAAGCACAAATAGATATCCTTTTGGTATTCTTTAGTCTTTTTAAGGATCCATCTCACATCCGCGATGATGTCTCTTGTTCCTCGCCCTTTCCTGAACCCTGCTTGCACTTCAGGTAGTTCTTGTTCCAGGTATGGTTGTAGTCTCTTTTGAATAATCTTCAGTAGAATCTTGCTGGCATGTGGGATCAGAGCGATTGTGCGATAATTTCCACAGTCAGTTGGATCACCTTTCTTTAGTATTGGTATAAACACAGATCTTTTCCAGTCAGTTGGCCTTGATGTTGTCTTCCAAATTTCTTGGCAGAGCCTTGTAAGTATGGTTACAGCTGCATCAGATTGCTGTAATACTTCTCTAGGCATGCCATCAATGTCTGATGCTTTGTTCTTTGATAAGGCTTTCAATGCTGCTTCAACTTCTTCTTTCATCACCAATGGTTCCGGATCATAAGGTAGAGGTTGAAATGGCTGTTGGTCCACTTGATCTTTATCATATAAAAACTCTGTATATATAGGAGGAGGTAAGATGGCTGCGGTGATCCATTCTGGGTGAGCTGGCTCTATCGGGGACGTGCTGTTTCAGCGGTTTTTGTGGCTTCTGCAGTAGGTATTGGGAGGAGGAAGTACATACAAGCCTCCCTACCCTCGGGAGAGGCTCTTACCACCGCCGTCCAGAAAACGTTGCCGATGTGTGGCTTTGCTTTCCCTAGATTGGGAGAGGCGTCTTCGGTGGGTTCAGCGTTCCTGCCTGACCTGAGCACATCAGGGGTATTACTTTTCCCCGAGCAGCGGGCCCCCCGCCATGCCCCGGAAGTGTTGCAGCCGTCAATGGAGTGCTTCCCTCCGGCGTGAAGACTGGCATGCCGGTGCAGGGAGGTGAAGAGGGCTCCGTGGCTGGATCTGCTCACCCGTTTGGAGCGTCTGGGGAAGGAGTGAGATCAGAGGCGGTTTCTGTGCTGGAGGACAGCCCAACCCAAGCTGTTTCTAACCCGTTGACCATCGCAGGTGCTGTTGTGTTGGTGAGGCCCCCAAAAGTCACTTTGGAAGTGCTATTTCAACTATGAATTCCTCCCTTGTGTCTATTGCAGCATCTGTAAATACTGAAACTGATTCTTCACATATGCAATTTCAAGAATTTTCCAGAGCCCAAAAGGAACAGGAGGGGAAGTTGGTCCGGTTGGAAGGAGAACTTGAACAACTCCAAAGTTGACATGGTGTCCACATTGAGGACCAGAGTGTGACTTCTAGGAGAATGGAATATCTTGAGAATCAAGTCCGGAAGAACAATTTGAGACTTATTAACTTTCCTAGATCACCGTTGCAGTCGCCCATGGAAATGGTTCGCAGGTATCTCCGGGAGGTCTTGAAGATCTCCCGGGAGGACCTGCCACCATTAACTAGGGCTCAATACCTTTCTGTGGGCTAGAGTAACCGTGGAGTTAGCTGTGAGACTCCTGTGAAACCCGGAGACCTCACAGGGTTTCTGGAGAGTTCTGTGGAGTTTATCACGGCTCGTACCACTCTCCTTATTAATTTGGCTCTTGAATCTGATAAATCGTTAATTCTTTGATCCTCTTTAAGAAATTACAGTGAGCAGTTTTTGGGCTCTCATGTCCGCATTTTTCCTGATTTTGCTAGGGATACCCAGCTGAGGAGAAAGGAATTTCTGGGTTTTAAGCCCAGGGTACTTTCCCTTGGTGGGACTTTTTTGTTGAAATTTCCTGCCAGATGTCATGTTTCCTATAAAGAGAAATTATATTTATTTTTTTAGCTCCACCAGCTGCTGGAGTTTCTGTTGGCTAGGGATGATTATGTGGTTGTTCTTGCTTCTAATACGGCTGAAGCATAAGTCTCGCACTGCTATGATATTCTTATTTTTCTTAACCTAATGTAGTTTTTTTTCCTGGTGCCTCCTCCTTTTAATAATTGTGGGCTAATTTAGGCTAATTTTATATTTTCCTTGTTTAATAGTTCATGCTGTGCTATTAATGTTACTTATTTGCCATTTTGCTTTCATTCATTTTTCTTGAATGTTTTTGTATATTCAATAAACATATTAAATGAAAAAAAAAACCAACTTTGTATATTCTTTCCACCTTTTCTTGATCTTTTCAGCATCATTCAACATAGAACATTGAGCATCTTGTAACATTCCAGTTCGAGGCTGGAATTTTTTTTTTTTAACTCTCGTAGCTTTAGGAAAACTGATCTTGTTCTTCCTCTAATAGTTTCTGCTTCTATTTCCTTGCATGTGTCCATTGTAGTACTTTTCCTTGTCCTGTCTTGCTGTATGTTGGAAATCTCTGTTGAGTTCTGCGATTGTCTTGCTTTCTCCTCTGGCTTTAGCTTCTCTGTGTTTCTGAGCAATTTTCAGAGTTTCTTCCCTCATCCATTTTGGACGTTTTTGCTTTTTTACCTTTTGTAGAGACTTCTCGCTTTCCTCCAACACAACCTTTTTGATGTCATTCCATAACTCTTTTGGAGCTCTGTCATTTGTATCTAAAGCAGCAAATCGATTTTGCAGGCAGTCTTTAAATTCCAGTGGTATATTCTCAAGGTCATATTTTGCTGCATTCATGAGTGGTTTGCTCTTTTTCAGCTTTAGCTTGAGTTTGCATACTAGTAGTTGATGATCTATACCACAGTCAGCTCCAGGTTTTGTCTTTGTTGATGTTACAGAGCTTTTCCATCGTTGACTTCCACAGATGTAGTCAATTTGATTTTTATACAATCCATTGGGTGAAGTCCATTTAATTTAATTTAATTTAATTAACAGGTTTTTTTATACCGCTTCTTCCATTGATCAGATGCGGTTTACATATAACAACAATCAACAGAGCAGGCTGTTTTACATATAACAGTAGTAACTTGGAGGTTGCTTTTACTAATTAACAGTTAACAAGTAACAATTAGAGAACTATATACAAATGTACAGGTTTAAACTATATACAGAGTTATTTATTTTTCAGTTTTCAATGCATTATTTTAGCGTCGCAGTACTTCAATCCTTATCTTAATATGTGTCATCTATGGTTGGGTTATCCTTTATCGAGCTGGATGGTGCTGGGTGAGTTTGTTTCGGAACCATAGTGCAGTGTGAAGAGATGAGTTTTAAGTTTTTTTCTAAACTCCTTGATTTCAGGTAATAGTCTTAATTCTTTTGGAATTGCGTTCCACAAAATGGGGGCTGCGTGGGAGAAGGCTTTCTTATTAGTGGATTTTTTGGCCCTAATGAATTCTTCCATGTGTACAGTCGCCACTTGTATTGCTGGAAGAAGGTGTTTGAGATGAATAGATCGTTAGTCTTGCAATATTCTATCAGTCTTTCTCCAGCTTCATTTCTGTTGCCAACTGCTGCTGCTTGATGTCCCAGCAAATATACATGATCTACCAGTGCCCACCAGCTCATTGCTACCATTAGGCAAACTAGACCTTTGCCTTGAGCACCAGCTCTCTGGGGGCACCCCTTGATGCCTATTGCCATCCCTCTCTAAGACTGGCAGCAATGACCCCAAAACCATGATAGAGCACTTACCCACCATTTCCACAGCTGCTTTGCTGTTCTTTTGTCTTTTTTTTAAAGTGCCGTCAAGTCAGTGCTGACCCCTGGCAACCCAGTAGCCCCTGGAATTTCTTGGCAAGGTATCACTGATTGCCAGGCCTTTTCTTCTGAAGCAATGAAAGGGTAAAGTGACTTGTCCAAGGCCACTCCTCTTTTGTCTTACTATATGCCATTTTTGCCCCCCCCCCCCCCATGCAGCTTTTGGTTTGTATAAACAGAAGTTTGTATTGGAGGGGGCAGAAGCAATAGATTTTGCAAGAGGGAAACCATGACACAACCTCGGAGATGTGGGTAAGTGCTGCGTCACAGTTTGGGGGCCGTTGCTGCCGCTGCTGGTCCCAGAGTGGGATGGCAATGGGTATGGGGGCAGCAAGGGGTGACAGGATATAGAGGTGCCTAGAGCACCTCCAGTCCTTGCAGAGGACCTGAGTGCCCAGATAGGGATTTTATAAAAGCAGTGCATTTGGTAGAGCCTTTTGTAAATTACAGGGAGAACTGAACACAATCTGACCTGGATGTCTTGATTCCTATCTCAATGACCTATGTAGAAAGGGTGTTTTTTTCCTGTTTCAGATTTCGCGAGAAGTGATTTTTAAAAATCTCACCATCCCTGAGTAAAGAACCAGGAGACACTGCCTAGCAGTCACTAGTGAGAGATACTTAGAGAGAGACGGCCTTCAGAGACACAGATTTTTAAAAATCGTTCACCCTCTTCGACTCCAGAGGCTAGAGAGACTACATAGCATAATGGGATTTAAAGAGAGTACAGACAGGCTACATAGGCAGAGGTTTGTAGCCAGTCAGCAACTGCTACTGATATTACCTATTGCGAAAGTGCTACAAGGTATACACAGCACTGTCAGATGCACATAAGAGAGACAGTTCCTGCTTTATAGAGCTTGCAATCTATTCCAATTAAACCACAATGCTTGGGAGGGGTAGGCATGGAAATGGTGGTAGAAGCAGAGGAGGAAAGTTATTTGCTGCTATGAATGAGAGATCTAGAGTCAGCAGCAGTACTAGAAGGAGGAATAGAGAGACTGTCTCCATATGTAGAAGTTCACCTAACAACAGAAGAGAGATTTCTTTAAAAAAAAGCATCAACAGCTGCCTCTACTACAACTATGAAAGTCCAGTTGTCTGCTCCCACTTCCACAGAGACACAAAGGAAGGCAGAGGCAGTATAGTGAGGAGGCAGAAGGCTAGCAACAAACAAAGCCAACAGAATGGAAAATGAGGTGCAATATATTCCCTTCTGGGAAGTGTATGAAGCACCTTCGAGGATTTTCAGCAGAAGTAAAGTTTTTTTTAACTAGTGAAAATGGTGCTGGAGGTCATATGAAGGGCTCTTTCATTAATACATAAGGATCATGGGTCAATTTTTGCAGGCAATGAAAAAGGCGATGGTGCTCAATATCACTGAGTACCCCCTCAATAAAAAGCCCTTAACAGAAGCTGCAGATATTGCAAGTGTCATAGCTGAGGAAGATCTTCAAAATCTAGTTTGTAGCATAGTAATGAGGTGGGAAATGATAATGCCAGGGCCAAGAGCCCCTGATAGATAGAGCAGGTTTGCCCTCTTATACCTCCCTCTACCCCCCCCCCCCCCATTGGGAACTCCGCACGTCTAGCAAATCGCTTCTATCTGTGCCCTTCTCTTCTATTGCTAACTCTAGACTTTGCTCCTTTCACCTTGCTGCTCCTTATACCTGGAACAAATTACCTCAGACTATGTGTCAGGTGCCTTCTCTGGCCCTTTTCAAATCCGTGCTGAAAACTCACCTCTTCGCTGCTGCTTTTGGATCTTGACTCACCTGATCTCCTTTGTGTTTCCTTAGCATTCCCCCTAGATGTATCCCATGTCTACAGCTACTGTGTTGTCTGTCTTGACTAGATTGTAAGCTCTAATGAGCTGGACTCTTACATGTCTATGCAGCGCTGTGTATGTCTTGTAGCACTATACAAATGCTCAGTGGTAGCAGTAGTAGTAGTAGTAGTGGTAGCAGTAGTAATGGTAGTAGTAGTAGTAGTAGTAGTAGTAGTTGTAGCAGCAGTAGTAGTAGTTGTAGCAGTAGTAGTAGTAGTAGTGGTAGCAGTAGTAGTAGTAGTTGTAGCAGTAGTAGTAGTAGTGGTAGCAGTAGTAATGGTAGCAGTAGTAGTAGTAGTAGTAGTAGTAGTAGTAGTGGTAGCAGTAGTAGTAGTAGTAGTTGTAGTAGTATAGATGCCTTTAAGTACAGAGCAGAAAGATTCCAAATTAACCCTGTCAACTGATAACCATATTGTTAATATGAACAAAAAACAACCTCTAAAATGCCTCTATGCAAATGCTAGAAACTTAAAAAATAAGATGGGAGAGTTAGAATATATAGCACTAAACGAAAAGTTAGATATAAATGGCATCTCAGAGACCTGGTGGAAGGACAACAGCCAATGGGATAATGCGATACCTGCATACAAACTATATCGCAATGATACGGTAGATCAAATTGGTAGAGGGGTTACATAACATAACATAAGAACATAAGATATGCCATACTGGGTCAGACCAAGGTCCATCAAGCCCAGTATTCTGTTTCCAACAGTGGCCAATCTAGGTCATACGTACCTAGCAGTTTCCCCAAGGGACACAGGTTCCACAATGCTTGTATTGGTTCAAGCATTGATATCCTGGGTCCCTTCTTAATAATGGTTTATGGACCTTTCCTCCAGGAACTTGTCCAAACCTTTTTTAAACCCAGCTACACTAACAGCCTTTACTACATCCTCCGGTAACAAATTCCAGAGTTTGATTACACGTTGAGTGAAAAAATATTTTCTTTTATTAGTCTTAAATAGTTTACCCTGTAGCTTCATTGCATGTCCCCTAGTCTTTCTATATTCTGATAAGGTAAACAATCGATCTACGTTTACCCGTTCCACTCCGTTCATTAATTTATAGACTTCTATCATATCTCCCCTCAGCCGTCTCTTTTCCAGGTTAAAGAGCCCCAACCTTTTTAGCCTTTCTTCATAGGAGTAGCCTTCCATCCCCTTTACCATTTTGGTGGCTCTTCTCTGAACCTTTTCTAAAATTGCTATATCCTTTTTAAGATATGGCGACCAGAATTGCACACAATATTCAAGGTGCGGTCTCACCATGGAACGATATAGAGGCATTATAATATCTTTTGTTTTATTTTCCATTCCTTTCCTTATCATACCTAGCATTCTATTTGCTCTCTTGGCCGCCGCTGCACACTGGGCCGAGGGTTTTAACATGGTATCCACAAGGACGCCTAAATCTTTTTCTTGGGTGGTGGTTCCTAATGTGGAACCTTGCATCGTGTAACCATAGTTTGGGTTGTTCTTCCCTAGGTGCATAACCTTGCACTTCTCCACATTAAATTTCATCTGCCATTTTGATGCCCAGTCTTCCAATTTATCAAGATCCTCTTGCAATTTTCCACAATCCTCCTGGGTTTTAACAACTTTAAATAGTTTTGTGTCATCAGCAAATTTGATAACCTCACTCGTTATTCCACTTTCCAGGTCATTTATGAATATGTCAAAAAGCAACGGACCCAGCACAGATCCCTGGGGTACACCACTATTCACCTTTCTCCATTGGGAAAATTGGCCATTTAGTCCTACCCTCTGCTTTCTATCTTTTAACCAGTTCCTGATCCACAGTAGTACACTGCCTCCTATCCCATGACTCTTTAGTTTTGCCAAAAGTCTCTCATGAGGGACCTTGTCAAAGGCTTTCTGAAAGTCCAGATACACAATATCAACCGACTCACCTTTGTCCACCTGTTTATTCACTCCTTCAAAAAAACATAACAGATTAGTAAGACAAGATCTTCCTTGTCTAAAGCCATGTTGGCTGTCTCCCATTAGGTCATGACTATCTATATGCTGAGTAATTTTATTCTTTATGATGGTTTCTACCATTTTTCCCGGTACTGATGTCAGGCTCACCGGTCTGTAGTTTCCCGGATCACCCCTCGAACCCTTTTTAAAAATTGGTGTTACATTGGCGATCCTCCAATCCTCAGGTATTAGAGATGATTTTAATGATAGTTCACAGATTACTGATAGCAGGTCTGCAATCTCAAATTTCAGTTCTTTCAACACCCTTGGATGTATACCATCCGGCCCAGGTGATTTGCTACTCTTCAGTTTATCTAATAGTTGTAGGACATCTTCCCGATGTTGCGCTGTATGTTAGGGAAGACATGTGGAGCCCGATTCTGAGAGGGGCATGTCTGGGCCGTCTGGACAGCCCCAAGCAAGATGGGCCAGAATCAGGCCTGAGGATGGCCCGGTGTGCCCCTACCGCCTACGGGGACATACTCCCCACGGGTGCCCCTGACTCTTGCAGCTCCTGGCCCCCTTTTCCCCACTGCCCGACCCAAGGCTGGCATGCACCCAACACCAGGGAGGATCCCTAGCTCCAATCGTGTCAAAAGCATCTCCCCAGAGCCTGGCAGGACGTACAGGGCCACAATCTGAATCAGCCCTGTACATGCTGCCAGGCTAGGCTGCCCTCACTCCACCCCAATCCTGCCCCTTCTCACCCCCCACTGGCTCTCCCCGTCCTGAGCATCAGGACATATGGGGAGGACCAGAGGGGGAATCGGGCCTGGATGGCTTGCAGAACTGTACGTCCTGCTGGGATGTGCAGCCCCGCAACTCGCATCCTGGAATCAGGCCCTGAGTCACACAGGATAAATATTTTGCAGGAAACAAAATACAATCTTCTCTTTTATCTTGATCCTGCTTTATGGAACTCTCTGCCACTCACTTTACGTTCTGATCTGTCATTCTCGAGATTCAAATCCATGCTAAAGACCCACCTATTCCAACCTGCCTTTGAACGTCCCTCCTCCAGCTCTAGCTGACTGCTCTGTGTCCTGCTTTGCCTACACTCCCGCTCCTCTCCTCATTCTGATTATGGCGTTCTTTTCTATTTTCTATACAGCTGTTGTTTGGAAATAATAAACCGCTCTGATACCTTAAAGTCTAGGGCAGTATAACAAGTGTTAATAAAGATATTGATAAAGAAGATCTCTATGGATAGAAATTCCATGTAAAAAGGGGACGGCGATGGCAGTGGGGGTGTACTAGTGACCACCTGGCCAGAATGAACAGATGGATGATGAAACACTAAAAGAAATCAGGGAAGCTAACAAAAGTTACAACACAGTAATAATAATGGGTAATTTCAATTAGCCTGGTATTGACTGGATCAGTGTCATGGCAGGACATGCTACGGAGGTAAACTTTCTAGATGAAATAAATGACTGCTTCTTGTAGAAGCTGGGTCATGAACCGACAAGAGAAGCCATTTTGGACCTAGTCCTTGGTAGAACACAGGATCTGATGCAAGAGATAATGGTGTTGGGGCCACTTGGCAATAGTGATCATAGCATAATCACATTTGATTTAATAAATGGATGGAGGACAGCAGGGAAGTTCACAGAACTACTTTTTAATTTTCAAAAGGGAGACTATGATAAAATGAAGAAAGTAGTGAAGGAAAAACTAAAAGGAGCAGCTGCAAAGGTTAAAGATTTAAATCAAGCATGGGCATTGTTTAAAAATAGTATTTTGGAAGTCCAGACCACATGTATTTCACACTTTAAGAAAGGTGGAAGGAAGACCAAAAAACTGCCAGCATGGTTTAAAGGTGAGATCAGAGAGACTGTTGTCGTGAAAAAAGCATCCTTAAGGAAATGGAAAAAGGAGCCAAATGATGAAAATGGGAAACATAAGCACTGGCAAGTTAGATGCAAGGCATGTATAAGGCAGGCAAAGAGAGAATTTGAAAAAAAAGCTTGCCGAGGAGGCAAAAACACACAATAAACCTTTTTCAAGTACATCCCTTGCAAAAAAACTGTGAACCATTAAATGACAGAGGTGTAAAAGGGGTGCTAAGAGAGGACAAACACAGGTACAAAAAAGATCCAAAGTGTAGAGTCTAAAAAACACTTCCCACTAGGAGAACAAGGGCTGAAACCACAAATGTGGAGCAACCTCTGAGATAAGAGCAGGCCTCCGTGAGGGGGGGGGGGGGGATATGCACTAGAGTCACAAGAATGCAGCAGCCCCACAAATTCAATCATAGGCCGACCAACTAAATTTTTTATTTTCTAAATGCATTTGAAAAGAACAATAAACTTAGCTGGAAAAATCGCACCCACAACCATGACACCAGGCTCTCAACTGCAAGCCGCTGACACGACATCAAGATCTCAAGAGGTAAAAATCCTGCTGATGTACTAAGGATGTGCTAATAGCATACAGATGCCAACTCGAGTTTGCCTATTACTGCCAAGGCTGCTTCAGGACCCTTCAATTTGCAGGAAAACAGGACCCTCAAAAGCAGGCGGAACACCAGACAAAAGACTTAAAAGGGAGGAATGGATGACATCATGCAGAACAGACCAATCAGCTATTCCCCGACCACATGGGAAAAGAACCACGTGAGAACACCAAAATAATGAATGAATGAAAAGGAAGGAATGAACTACTAAAGAGTAGCTGGAATCAAACTGCTGACAGCCACTCAATAGAATCATTCAAGCCAAAAGGTTGAACAGTCTTCAATGTAAATATCCATTTTTGTTCCAGACGGTCTAGGCAGTGATCAGCTTGACCTGCAAGTAAATCTTCAATCACATCAATAACTAACCAGCGCAAATCACTCCACAACTGTCCATGATCTAAACAATGTTGAACGATGGGAGCTGTTAACACGCTGTTAGACAATCTGGATTTATGTCCAGTCAAACGAATTCTAATGGGCCAACAAGCCCTCCCCACATAAAGACGTGGGCAGGGACAAACAATGACATAAATGACCCACAAAGACATACAGTCAGTAACATGTTTAAAAACATACACTGTTTGCTAATAGGGTCTGTCCAAGTGTCAGCATCCAAAGAAAGCGGACACATGCCACAATGGCCACAAGGGCCATGATGCCCTTTAGAAAAAGGCAAAATATCTTGTTTAGAAAAATTAGAAAAAACTAAAATCTCCCCTAAATTCCATGCACGGGTAAAAGCAATGCACGGGCCTGGTTGAAAAATGGGATTTAATGCAAGAACATGCCAATGATTACAAATGCTTGCTGCCACTTTTTGCGCTACGTCAGAATAGCAAATCACGCAAACCTGTTTGTCCATTGGATCTTTCTGTTGTGGTTGAAGAAGCCAAATATGTTGAGAATATTTGGCTCACAAAAAAGCTTGCCGAATGATGTAACGTGGATATCCACGCTGAAGCAATCTCTGGGTCAGCTGCTGCGATTGCAACAAGAACTCCTGCTCTGTAGAACAGATATGGTGAACCCTTAAAAATTGGCCAATAGGTAAGGCCTTTTTTAATTTGAAAGGGTGATGGCTGGAAAAATGGAGTAACTTGTTGCAATCAACTGATTTACGATATAAAGTAGTCGTCAAAACACCGGTATGATCCAAAACCAAAACATCTAAGAAAGAAAGCTGTGATGAACAAGCAGACATAGTAAATTGTAAACAAGGAACAAGACTGTTCAACCAAGATGTAAAGACTTCCAAAGTGTCCATAGAATCTAACCAAATACAAAAGACATCATCAATAAACCGAACCTAGAGACCAGTGTGTTTAAACCACTGGGAGTAATACAGTTGTGCCTCCTCAGAAGCTGAAACATACAGAGTGGCAACACTTGGGGCAACACTAGCCCCCTTGGCCACCCCATGTATCTGTATATAAAAATCTGCAGCAAAGCAAAAATAGTTCTTAGTTAAAGCAAACTCTGCAATGGAAAGCAAAAATGAAAACCCGCTGCAATAAAAGCAAAGCTTGAGCTTGTGGGATGTTCGTATACAAAACTGCAATATCAAAAGTAGCCATAATAAAAGAAGGAAGCCAAACAGTATGTTGAGATACAATCTGCAAACAATGAGAAGTGTCATGAAGATATGATCTTGACTGTTGAACAAAAGGCTGTAAAAAATAAAAAATAATCCAAAAACTTGGATAAAGGCTCAAAAAGAGATCCACTGCTGGAAACAATAGGACGTCCTGGTGGAGATTGGATCATTTTATGAACCTTAGGAATGACATAAAATACTGGAACTCGAGGGAAAGGAACTTTAAGAAAACAATGTTCTTGAGCTGAAATGATGTTATTATTCTGTGCCTGTTGCAATAAGTTTAATAGCGCACTTTGAAGCTCAGGAGTAGGATCCTTTAAGACTGGTAAATAATAGCGATGATCTGACAGTTGGTGCATAGCCTCTTTATAATAGACCTCTCCTTGTAAGATCACCACTGAACCTCCCTTATCAGCCAGTTTAATCACTACATTGGAAAACTGTCGCAGTTGTTGTAAAGCCAAGCGTTCTTCATGTGACATATTATAAAATTGCCATGGGTGAGTATGACAAGCTTCAATCTGTTCTAAATCATGAAGAACTAAATCACAAAAAGTAGCAATACGGGCATCTAATGGGCCAGGAGGAACCACTGCGATCTTGGACGGAAAAGCAATTGGTGAGAAGTGCTCTCAGTGAACTGCAAAAAACAATTTAATTTGTAGAGATCGAATGAGCCAAAAAAATATCCAAGCATGCTTGAAACACATCATAGCGGTGGACAGGTATAAATGACAATCCCTTGGATAACACAGCTTCCTGCTGCGGTGTAAATGCACGATGAGAAAGATTAAATTACTGTGGTTCTCTCTTCCTGCACTCACTTCCTGTCCCTCCCACCTTCTTGCGGACCCAGCACAGATCCCTGGGGTACTCCACTTTCACCTTTCTCCATTGGGAAAATTGGCCATTAGGTCTACCCTCTGCTTTCTATCTTTTAACCAGTTCCTGTTCCACAATAGTACACTGCCTCCTAGCCCATGACTTTGTAATTTTGCCGAGAGTCTCTCATGAGGGACCTTGTCAAAGGCTTTCTGAAAATCCAGTTACACTATATGAACCGATTCACCCTTGTCTACCTGTTTATTCACACCTTCAAAAAAACATAACAGATTAGTAAGACAAGACCTTCTTGGCTAATGCCATGTTGGCTGTCTCCCATTAAGCAATGACTATCTACATTTTCAGTAATTTTGTTCTTTATAATGGTTTCTATCATTTTGCCCGGTACTGACGTCAGGCTCACCAGTCTGTAGTTTCCCAGATCACCCCTAGAACCCTTTTTTAAAAATTGGCGTTACATTGGCCATCCTCCAATCTTCAGGTATTATAGATGATTTTATAGATGACTATAGATGAGAGTCAGAAGCTGTAAAGATGTCTTACACATTGGAACATGGAACGTACGAAGCATGAACCAAGGGAAGTTGGAGGTGGTCAAGAATGAAATGGAAAGTGTACAACTTGATCTGTTGGGTGTCAGCGAACTGAAATGGACTGGCATCGGGCACTTTGCATCACATGATCACATGGTCTACTATGCTGGAAATGAAAGACAAAGAAGAAATGGTGTTGCATTTATAATAAAGAAGAAACTTGCAAGAACTGTAATGAAATACAATGCAGTCAGCGAACGCTTAATCTCTATTCGTCTATGAGGATTGCCTATCAACACAACTATAATTCAAGTATATGCCCCAACAACAGCTGCAGAAGAGAATGAAATTGAAGAGTTCTATGAACAAGTACAAGCTGAAATTGACAGAACATGCAAACAGGATATCCTGATAGTCATGGGTGACTGGAATGCAAAAGTTGGCAACAAAGAAGAAGGCAAAGTAGTTGGAAAATATGGACTTGGCAACAGAAATAAAGCTGGAGAAAGACTGATAGAATTCTGCAAGACCAATGATCTATTCATCTCAAACACCTTCTTCCAGCAACACAAGCGGCGACTGTACACATGGACTTCACCCAATGGATTGTATAAAAATCAAATTGACTACATCTGTGGAAGTCAACGATGGAAAAGCTCTATAATATCAACAAAGACAAAACCTGGAGCTGACTGTGGTATAGATCATCAACTACTAGTATGCAAACTCAAGCTAAAGTTGAAAAAGAGCAAACCACTCATGAATGCAGCAAAATATGACCTTGAGAATACACCACTGGAATTTAAAGACTGCCTGCAAAATCGATTTGCTGCTCTAGATACAAATGACAGAGCTCCAGAAGAGTTATGGAATGACATCAAGAAGGTTGTGTTGGAAGAAAGCGAGAAGTCTCTACAAAAGGTGAAAAAGCAAAAACGGCCAAAATGGATGACGGAAGAAACTCTGAAAATTGCCCAGAAATGCAGAGAAGCTAAAGCCAGAGGAGAAAGAGAGACAATCGCAGAACTCAGAGATTTCCAATGTGCAGCAAGACAGGACAAGAAAAAGTACTACAACGACGCATGCAAGGAAATAGAAGCAGAAACTATTAGAGGAAGAACAAGATCGGCTTTCCTAAAGCTACGAGAGTTAAAGAAAAAGTTCCAGCCTCGAATTGGAATGTTACAAGATGCTCAAGGTTCTATGTTGAATGATGCTGAGAAGATCAAGAAAAGATGGAAGGAATATACAGAGTTTTTATATGATAAAGATCAAGTGGACCAACAGCCGTTTCAACCTGTACCTTATGATCGGGAACCATTGGTGATGAAAGAAGAAGAAGTTGAAGCAGCATTGAAAGCCTTATCAAAGAATAAAGCACCAGGCATTGATGGCATTCCTATAGAAGTATTGCAGCAATCTGATGCAGCTGTTACCATACTTACAAGGCTCTGCCAAGAAATATGGAAGACAACATCATGGCCAACTGACTGGAAAAGATCTGTGTTTATACCAATACTAAAGAAAGGTGATCCAACTGACTGTGGAAATTATCGAACAATTGCTGTGATCCCACATGCCAGTAAGATTCTACTGAAGATTCAAAAGAGACTACAACCATACCTGGAACAAGAACTAACTGAAGTGCAAGCAGGGTTCAGGAAAGGGCGAGGAACGAGAGACATCATTGCGGATGTGAGATGGATCCTTGAAAAGACTAAAGAATACCAAAAGGATATCTATTTGTGCTTTATCGACTATAGCAAGGCTTTTGACTGTGTAAACCATGAGAAGCTCTGGGCCACATTAAGAAGCATGGGTATACCAGAACACCTGATCATTCTCTTGCGCAATCTGTGCATTGATCAAGAAGCAACAGTTCGAATGGAACAAGGAGAAACAGAATGGTTTAAAATAAGCAAAGGTGTAAGACAAGGCTGCATACTTTCCCCCTACCTGTTTAATTTATATGCAGAACAAATCATCAGAGAAGCAGGATTGTATGAAGACAACAGAGGTGTGAAGATTGGTGGAAGACTCATCAACAACCTTCGCTATGCTGATGATACTACATTACTGGCTGAAAGTGAAGATGATCTGAAACATTTGCTTCTCACAATCAAAGAACATAGTCTCAAAATGGGCCTGCACCTTAATGTAAAGAAGACAAAGATCATGACAACTGGCATAATCAACAGGTTCATCGTTGAAGGAGAAGAAATTGAAATTGTGAACAACTTTAACCTACTTGAATCAACTATCAATAAAGAAGCAACAAGCAGTCAAGAAATCAAACGATGCATTGCTCTTGGCAGAATGGTTATGAAAGACCTAGATAAGATTCTCAAGAGCAGAGATGTCTCTCTCCATACAAAGATTCGACTTGTTCAAGCTATGGTATTTTCATTAACATCATATGGATGTGAAAGCTGGACAGTGAAAAAGACAGGAAGAAAATTGATGCCTTTGAATTATGGTGCTTGTGGCGAATACTGTGTATACCATGGACTGCCCGAAGAACAAACCAGTCAGTACTAGAGGAGATCAAACCTAAGCTTTCTTTAGAAGCTCAGATGACAAGACTTCGACTTTCATACTTTGGACACATCATGCGAAGAGAGAGATCATTAGAGAAAGACATCATGCTTGGCAAGATAGAAGGTCAACGCAAAAGAGGAAGGCCAGCAATGAGATGGATCGATACAATAACAGCAGCTATGGGTACCAGTCTGTCAACAATGAGCCGCCTGACTGAAGACCGAACACAATTTAGGATAGCTATCCAGAGGGTCGCCATGAGTCGACTCCGACTCGACGGCACTTAACAACAACAACAACAACGATAGTTCACAGATTACTAATAGTAGGTCTGCAATCTCCTATTTAAGTTCTTTCAACACCCTTGGATGTATACCATCTGGTCCAGATGATTTTCTACTCTTCAGTTTATCAAATAGTTGAAACACGTTTTCCCGGTATATCGATATTTCTTTCAATTCTTCTGCGGCATCACCTTTAAATACCATTTAAGCTATGGGTAACATCCCTATATCTTCCTCAGTAAGGATCAAAGCAAAGAATTCATTCAGTTTCTCCGCTATGGCCTTGTCCCCTCACAGTGCCCCTTTTACCACTCTATCATCAACTGATTCTCTCACAGGTTTTTTGCTACGAATGTACTTGAAAAAGTCTTTATTATGCATTTTTGCTTCCACAGCAAGCTTCTTCTCAAATTCTCTCTTTGCCTGCCTTATCAGTGCCTTGAATCAAACTTGCCAGTGCTTACGTAGTTTCCAGTTTTCATCATTTGGCTCCTTTTTCCATTTCCTGAAAGATGCTTTTTTTTTGCAACAACAGCCTCTCTGACCTCACCTTTAAACCATGCTGAAAGTTTTTTGGATTTCCTTACACTTTTCTTAAAGTGTGGAATACAGCTGGTCTGGACTTTGTCGCAGGCCTCTGGGTGCACCTACCGGTGAGCTTTGGTATTGCACTAGGCCCCGGTGTAACTGGCCTCCCGGTAGTTGTAGCTGCTGCCAGATTACACCAAAACAGTTGTGGACAACGAGTGAAGGTAAATAGGGCTTTATTTCCCTTCCCAAATAGGATGTTCAATTATTTACAGCAACACAAACAAAAACCCTTCTTGGGTGAAACAGAAAGCAAAAATAAACACAAAATAGCTTTCTTTCAGCAACCAAAAATATACTTTTAACATAGGCTTGTAGCCACAGTGAATAAGGCTTTGCTGTGCCTTGCCAGGCTTCTTATTCCTTCTTATCTGAGAGATACTATATCATCTGCTACAGAAATGCGACAGTCCATTTTCACAATATCTTCATTTACTGGTAAATCATATTGCATGGGCTCCACATCAGGAATCAATCCCTCTGCTCTCTCCCTCCATGTGGGCTCAGCAAACAGCCCGTCCTGGCTGTGACGTCGTTCTCCCTGGCTAGATGAGAACGGTTGGTAATTACCACAATCTCCCTGTCTGTGGTAATAGGAGCCTCCCCTTTGCTGACCTCTGTGCAACAGTTTTAGGAATTGCTCTGCCCCACTATTAGGGGAAATTGGCCCTGCTATGAGCTCTGCTTTAGGCAGGAACTGATAACCAGCTGGGACTCCTGACGATAGCCTTTGGGAAACTCTAGGTCTCACGTACCTTGCAAAGGTTGTCCCTTTTCCAGGTAAAAAGCTTTTACTTTCCTTAGCTGTGTCACGCTGTCTGCCCCTTCCACTCAAGCACTCTTCAGACTCATACAGACATCCATTCAGGCTTCCAGTGAGGTACTCTGACACGCTCTCTCCACAGCTCCTCTCGTCCTGTAACAAGTTCCTTCTCTGGGTTTCTCTCCAGTTCCTGTCTTGGCTCCTTGTCTTGCTCTGAGCCTGGCTCATGAACTGCTTCTGCTCGGGCTTGCTCCTGAACTCTGTTCCGGTCCTGGTCTGGAACTTGGTCTGAGTCCTGAACTCTGGCTTGGTCTGCGTCCTGAACTCTCTAACTGTTTGTGAGCTAGGTTTATTTAGGTAATTCCTAGCTGCACCACTCCCTAGCTGATTAGAGTCAGGTGAAAATCCCCTGGCTTCCCTATTGGCTGAGGGTGTCTTCCAAGCTTGTGACCTCACCTGCTTACGTTGCCCCTGGCAACCTTCCAGCATGTGTTTTCTCAGAACGTCATTTTTTTCCTGAGCTGCACTATCTTCTGTCTCCATAGGGGTCACTAATGAGTCAGCACTGTGACAACTTCCAAGACAGTATTTATAAACAACACCCAAGCTGATAAAAATCTTTAACCTTTGCAACTGCTCCTTTTAGGTTATTTTAAAACTATTTTCCTCATTTTATCATAGTCTCCCTTTTGAAAGATAAAAGGCAGTACTGTGGATTTCCTTGCCATCCTTCCTGCATTTATTAAAGCAAATGCAATCATGCTATGATCACTATTGCCAAGTGGCCCCAACACCCTTATCTCTTGCACCAGATCTTGTGTTCCATTAAGGATTAGGTCCAAAATGGCTTCCCTCTTGTCTGTTCATGAACCAGCTGCTCCAAGAAGCAGTCATTTATTTCATCTAGAAACTTTATCTCCCTAGCATGTCCTGCTTTGCCACTAACCCAGTTGATACCGGGGTAATTGAAATCACCCATTATTATTACTGTGCTGTAACTTTTGTTAGCTTCCCTGATTTCTTTGAGCATTTCATCATCCATTTGTTCATTCTGGCCAGGCAGTCGATAGTACCCCCCACTGCCATCGCCTTCCCCTTCCCCTTTTTACATGCAATTTCAATCCATAGAGATTGTACAGTGTATTTGTTTCCTACAAAATGTTAATCCTTTGTGACTCAATGCCCCCTCTAACATAGAGTGCAACCCCTCCACCAATTTGATCTGCTCTACCATTACGATATACTTTATACCCAGGGGTATCACACTGGTTGTCCTCCTTCCACCATGTCTCTGAGATACCAATCATATCTAACCCGTTTTGGACAGCTCGCATATTCTTTCTCTGTTCTGGATGATTTATTAGATTTGTTCCACTCAAACAACTATGAAATACCGGCAATAATAAAAAAAATTAAAACTTTGCAGAAAATAGAAGTTTCACATAGTGTATGTTTTTCATACACTGGTCCAATATAATATATTGTCTGTCTTCAGAAAAGATAGGATTCAGTTCCAATATTCAGTGACATAAACATATTGTATGATACTATTGAAACTGCAGTTTTCATTTAAAACACTTTATTATGAGGACCTCCGGTTTGGCAATGAGCTGATCAGACAGGGGACGATCAGCTCCGGCCACTACACCCCGAAAATCGGCAACATTTCTTTACCAAAGTGAGAGATTACTAATATCTTTACTGGCTACTGGCTGAGGAGAAACCAGGGAAACAGCAGGGCAAGATTTAAGTGCGAGAGACAGGCGGATGGCAACAAAACCACCTCGGCGGGAGAAGCCGCGTGCCCCAGAGGCTAAGATGGCGGAGGGGGCGCCTAAGAGCCCTAAATCATCTGGCGACCAGGGCCTGGTGGCGGAGGTCAGTGCCGCGGTGGTACAGGCGCTGGATGCTCAATTTCAAAACTTGACGGAACAGATCTCAACAATCAGCCAGCGCTTCACAGAATTCACGGGACGCATGGAGCAGGCGGAAACCCGCATTTCCGACGTGGAGGACACTCAACAGTCCCTGTCTGCAAAAGTTGAGTCCCTGGAACGCACGGTGAAACAGCAGGGAGAAAAGATCGATGACCTCGAAAACCGGGGGCGCCGCAACAATCTCCGCTTTATTGGAATCGAGGAGAGTGTGGGAGATGGTGCCTTGCTTGCTTACCTGACCGCCTGGATGGAGAAGCTGCTAAACGGCAAGGGGGGAGGCCCCATTCGGCTGGAACGCGTGCACAGGCTAGGCCCCAAACGAGAGCAGGCGAGACGACCACGTGCGGTCATCGCACGTTTCCTAGACTTCCAGCAAAAGGAGGCAGTGCTACGGGCCGCTCGCGGCCACAGGGCAGTGGCTGGGGACGCGGCGCCTATCCTGGTCTTCCAAGACTACTCAGCCCTGGTGAGCCAACAACGACGCGCTTTCACCCCTATATGTGCACAGTTAATGAACAAAGGAGTCCGCTTCTCACTACTCTACCCGGCGAGACTGCGAGTTGATCATCAGGGACAGACCCAATTCCTGCTGTCCGCGGAGGAGGCCCAATCTTTCTTGGACAGTCTGGTTGACGCTGCAGACACAGCTCGATGAGAAGGAGAGGCCCAGATGGAGGCGGTAGTATTCACATTGCCGGATTAACTCTTGGACTGAAGGGGGGTAAGAGAGGGCCTGTGGTGATGAGGTCTGCTGTTTTGCCCCTCCTGGATCTGAGAGCGGGACTGGTGGTGGGGGTATCCCGGCTGCACTCGGGGGGCGACCGCCCACAGTAGCCTGTAGTAATGCGGGCTATATATAGGCTGGCAGAGTGTTAATTGGCCTGGGACTGTGGGCTGCAGATACAATTCGATACATTCGGGTGCCTGTTTTTCTTTGTTGCCTTTCTGCTTGTTTCATTTGTAACTCTGCTTCATTTGTAACTCTGTAGCCTGTACTGATTTTGGGTTCCTTTCTTTTATGGGGCTTAGTGGGCGGCTGATGGAGGTGTGATTTGGGGGGGGGGGGCAAGGGTTCTTGGGGTCCCTCTATCCCATGCCCAGAGGGGGAGGCTGTTAGGGGGGTTCAACACTATGCGGGATTTCTCTGCCGGGCTTTACATTCTGTGCTATGTCGGGGGGAGGCGGGAGTAGCACAGATTCCTAAGGCTGCGGGGGGGTGTTTAGATGGCTCGTTGGAGACCTGGGGGGCTGGGGCTTCCTGGGAGGGAAGGCTAGACACTTTGGTATAACGGGATCTGGGGGGAGTGGGAGGTGGGGTAGGGCCGAATGCCATAGGAAGTTAGTCTGGTCCCATGGGAGGTCCAGGCGGGAGTGAGGTAGGAGTGGAATGGGGGGATGGGCAGAGGGGGAGGGGGGCGGGGCAGAAGGGGAGGGGAAGGTTCCTAGGGGAAGGGTCAATGTATACCCCACTATTGCATTTCTGTCTGACTCACACGAGGGGAGGGGGGGGGTATGGTCGCATCCCACCAAGAGGACCTGGGCACTGGGGGACCCAGAAAGGGAGAGTGGGGGGGAGCTCCAGGCTGGGGGGGTTCTTCCCGGAATATGGTTGGGTACTTTTTTAAGATACTGGAGCGATCTCAACCCAGACTGAAGATCCTGTCATGGAATGTTGTGGCCTGGGGAGCCCATTTAAAAGAGCAAAAATATTACAAGCCTTGGCGAGGCAAAAAGCAGACATGGTTTTCCTCCAAGAAACCCACCAGACAGCAGCGGAGCATGCTAAACTGCGTAGATTCTGGGTGGGACAGGTATGGGGGGTGCCGGCCCAGAACAAAAAAGGGGGGGTAGCCATACTACTGCATAAGCGGATCCGCTTTGAGGTTACCAAAGAAATTGCGGATTCGACTGGGTGGTTCCTTCTGCTACAGGGCACGCTAGAGGGGAAACCTATTATCCTTGGCAATGTTTATAGTCCCAATGTGCTAGACAGAGACCTATATGCTCGACTGGCCGCCCAGGTGGAGCAGCTTCCGGAGCTCCCATTGATTTTGGGGGGGGATTTCAATGGTGTGATGGATGTGGCGCTGGACACATCTAGGGGTGAGGGGACCCGAGAGCGATCCCAGGGGGCCCGAGCCTTAAATGGTTTGCGGACCAGGTTGGGGTTGGTGGACCCGTGGAGACTGCTACACCCCGCTGAAAGAGATTACACCCACCAGTCTCGTGCACATAGTTCTAGCGCACGTATAGATTATATTTGTTGACCTCGCAGTGCCTATTTGTTCTGGTAGAGGAGTCGCAGATCGGACCCGCGGAAATATCTGACCACGCCTTTGTTTGGCTTCAGCTGCGGTGGGGCGCGAGTCGTCCTTCGACGAGATTGTGGCGGTTTCCTCTGGAACTCTATCGAGACTCCCAGTTTCGTCAGTTCCTACAAAGGCGCTGGTGTGAATTCGAAACAGATCACAGTGGGCATTCTGCGGATCCTGAGCTGGTCTGGGAGACAGCGAAAGTGGTCCTGCGCGGAGATATTATTGGCTATATGGCGCGCAAACGTCGTCTCATGGCGGAGCGTATTATCCGCCTGGAACGCTTAGTCACAATACAGCGGCAGAAGTGGGCGAGTAATCCGAGTGTGGCTTCAAAGAAGCGGCTATTGGAGTTACAGACGATGCTGAACGATCTCCTACACCAGCGGGCCAAAAAGTCGGTTATGTATTATAGATTTCAGCTCTATTGTTACGGCAATAAACCAGGGAAGTTATTGGCTCGGTGTCTACGCAGTTCTCGGGGTTCCACGTTGGTGCATGCACTGAAGGACGATAAAGGGGTCCTTTGTAGGGGAAACCCGGAGATCGTGTGTGTTTTTCGCTCGTTCTTTCAGAAACTCTATACCACGGCGACCGGTTCATACGAGCAAATGTCCGACTACCTGGAAGGGTTGGACCTGCCCCAGCTATCTGACCAGCAGCACTTGCACCTGGACCAACCGATTTCTGTTCAAGAGGTGCAGCATGTTATTGCCAAGGCGAGTTGCTATTAATCCCCTGGGGCAGATGGGTTGGGGGCCGTTTTACAAGATCTTAACTGGTTTAGTCTCCCCAATGTTGGTGGCGGTTCATACTAGGAGATCTGAGCAGGGCACGTTTCGATGGGGTAGTAATTTGGCTCATATGATTTTGCTTCCGAAGTCAGGAAAAGGCCCGTTGTGTGCTGCCTCCTACCGGCCTATTTCTCTCCTTAACTTTGACCTTAAAATCTTAGCTAAAATCCTTGCTGATCGATTGGCAACTGTGCTGGGGCACTTGGTTCACGATTCCCAAGTGGGCTTTGTGAAAGGGAGGTACACGGTTCGCAACCTGCGGAAGATTCTAGCTTCCTTAGAATGAGTCCATAATCGCAATCTCTCGTCTCTGTTAATTAGCTTTGACGCAGAGAAAGCTTTTGACAGAGTTGACTGGCACTATCTATGGGACTTGCTGCCCCGCTATGGGATTGGGAACCCTTTTTGTGCTATGGTTAAAAGTCTATATCATGACCCGGTCGCGGCGATCTGCTGCAATGGGGTGCTTTCTGATACATTCTCCCTACATAGGGGGACTAGGCAGGGTTGCCCTCTTTCCCCGTTGCTTTTTGTTCTCTCCCTGGACCCGTTTATTAGACGGGTGGAGGCCTCACGGGAGATACGGGGGATGCGTATTCGCACGTCCGGTTTCAAATTATCGGCTTTCGCCGACGACCTCCTTGTGCATTTACTTCAGCCCCATGACTCGCTCCCCATCTTAATGCGAGAGTTTGAGACTTTTGGTCAATTTGCTGGTTTAAATATCAACATGGATAAATCCGAGGCATTAGACATATCGGGCACGGTGAGGGGTAGCTGGCAAGGACCTTTCCCCCTTAAATGGGCGGTTAATCATTTTAAGTATCTCGGTATAATATTGACTGGTCAGCCATCACAACTCTATGAGAGCAATCTTTCTAAAATTATTCAGGGCCTCCAAGTACAGTTGCAGGCCTGGCGACCTCTCCCCCTGTCTTTGTCTGGGAGAATTGCTGCAGTTAAAATGGTAGTTTTACCAAGGATCTTATACTGGTTACAGACGCTGCCCGTCTGGCTTATGCGAAAGGACTTGAAGCGGCTGGAGAGAATGCTCGGCGGATTTATGTGGGGGGGGGCGCGCGCACGTATTCGGTACTCCCGCTTGGTGGGGAATTGGAGGTGTGGGGGGTTGGGACTTCCTGATTTAGGGGCTTATGCTCTGGCCTGTCAGGCGCGACACTTGGGAGATTGGTTGGGCGGGACTGAGGTTTTCACCCCCCGGGGGTTAGAGGAGGCCTTTGCCGCCCCAGTATCTATTCTCTCCCTCATACACTTGGACTACCGTCTCTTTCCTGCTCACTTAGCGGGGAGTGTGCTTCTTATCCCGGTTTGTAGAACTTGGTGACAGCTAAATACCTACTGGACTACGAATTGGAGGGTGTCTAGTTGGCTGCCGATCCAGGGTAATGTCTTGTTTACTCCGGGAACCAAAAACGCGCTGTTTCGTGTGTGGGCGGAGAAGGGTATCCATAGTTTAGGCCACGTGGTTGACCCATCGGGGTGCTGTACGAAGTTTCGGTCTCTCTGTACTGACTACGCTCTCGGGGCTGGTCACCAATTTGCCTATATGCAGATATCGCACTACATCGCCTCCCTGCCGGCAGGAGAGCTGCGGGCTGAGCGCTCTGCGCAGATTTTAGAATTCTTTGATCTGGGTGGGGGATCCCAACTTTCCATTCGGTTGTTGAAGATGCGCTTGGCCCCATATCGACCGTCTCCAGATTATCGGTCCGTGGAGTTGGGGTGGGGGGGGAGCTGGGAAGGGAGATCGGCCCGGGTACACTCTCGAAGGCCCTGCAGCGGATAGGGGAGCTGGCGGTGGGAGCCCGCTGGAGAGAGGTGCAATACAAATCTCTTACCAGGGTGCATTTCTCTCCTCGACGGGCCTTCCGCTCCCATCTCACTACGGACGGCTGCTGCCCGAGGTGTTCGGAGCCCTTGGCGCATCTGGTGCACATGTGGTGGGGGTGCAGATATATTCGGCCATACTGGACAAGAATAGGCTCATTTATGGAGCGAATTTTGGGGCAACAGATCTGTTGGGATAGCTCCCTGGTTCTCCTTGATCACTTGCACCTTACTCAGCCCAAGGGTAGGTGGGAGAGACTGTTGGTGCGCAGGGCCTGTCTGGTGGGTAAGGGCCCCATATTGCACAACTGGCGGGAACACAGGGCGCCCTCGTTTTGGGAGTGGCGAAATGCCTTCCACCAGATGATGCTTATGGAAGCTAGATACGCCCGGGGCAATGTTAAACGCTGGCCACATTTTCAGATGCTGTGGGACCCCTATCTCCAGAGCCTGAGCTCCCGCACTAGGAATGAAGTGTTACAACTGGGCTCCTAACTGACAAGGATGGATGGCGGTGCTAACAATGGGAAGCGATGCCCTGGGGTCTCGAGGTGTGGATGCGACTAACAAAAGGGGGATGGGTGGGGGGGAGGGGGGGTGGGGGGGTTAGGGGTTTATCTACTGGAAAACTGTACAATGCACATCTGTTTGTTTCTGTTCTCCTGGGGGGGAAGAAGAGCAGCCCCCCCCCCCAGGAGTTTGCTTGTTGTATTGTTTTTTCTTGTTATATGGCGTCGAGAAATAAAGTTTATAAAAAAAAAAAAAACTTTATTATGATATAATATAGTTTGTCAACAGTCCATTCTGATGGCGGAATATGATACACAATCAAACACTTCTGATGCAGTGCGTTGATATTGCACCATTGAAACCCCTAGAACAGAATGCTTGACAGCAATTAGTTTCGACAACATATTAGCCCAGCGTATGAAAAACATACAAGGCCGATATACGCACCAATAACTCTGACACTAAGTAACTTACAATTATCTAAACCTATTTTCTAAAGTCTACAAATACTTTTATTTGCAAAATAGTAGCTATTACAGTATTATAGGCTACTTACTATTTTTTGTGATCTTTTTATGTTGAGCCGCCAGTACCGTCAAAATCAGCAAACTTCGAACACCTATTAAACTAACTAGATTTCAGATAAAAAATCTGTATATAACGCTTTTTGACATAATGATAATAGCTAAACATAGTTCCATTGAATTTATAACCATTAATTAGTAAACAGTGGAGTAGTAAGTATGGAAACCTTATGTATGTAAAATATGCGCTGGTCCAAAATGGGCTAACCTCTCCTTTAGTGCTATATATTCTAACTTTCCCATCTTATTTTTTAGGCTTCTAACATTTTCATAGGAGTATTTTAGAGGCGTATTTTATTCATATTAATCTGGTTATCGGTAGCCAGGGGTCATTTGTAATCTTTAAGCTCTGCTCTGTACTTGAGGGCATTTGGGTTACTTTTGTCTTTACTGGAATCTCTCTGTCGAAATGCCCTAACTTCAATCTTTTGCTAGTATCCTTCAAGGATAATTGTTCTTAACCAGGGCTTCTTGGGCATCTGTCAGCTTTCCCCTATTATCTAGTTTAAAAGCTGCTCTATGTCCTTTTTAAAGGTTTATTTATTTATTTAGACAGTTTTGTATACCATCTTATCCTTCAATCAAAATGGTCAACAAGACATTGGGAGGCATACATTCAACAGGAGGGGATACGATTCACATACGTAAAAGGCTTTCTACTTATAGGTCTAAATGGGGATGGGCGGTTGGGGCTAAGTGGTAAGGGTAGCTAGTAGGCCACTTGGGTGAAATCTAGTGCTTGGCAACTTAAGGTGGTTGCTCATAGGCCTTGGTGAAGAGATGGGTCTTGAGAGCTTTGCAGAGGTATCATTTAGGGTCCTTAAGTCCATGGGGAGGGAGTTCCATAATGTAGGCGCCAGTAGCGAGGGAGCTCTCTTAGATGTCACTTGCTTAGTCTTGTGATAACCTGTGGGTAAGGAGATCCTGTTGTCATTGCTGGTTCTTCTAGGCCTGTTACTGACATCCTTGGTTATTACGTCCTGGAGTGCATCTGCAGAGTGGTGATGGAAGATTTTGAAAATGTTCAGGATTGATTTGAATTTTGCCCTTGCAAATTATTGGGAGCCAGTGCAGCTGTCGCAGGACGGGGGTGATATGTTCAGATCTTGCGGTGCCTGTGATGATGCGTGCTGCAGTATTCTGCAACATTTGGAGTGGGTGAATAGACCACTGGGGGAGGCCTTGGTATAGTGAGTTTCCATAATCTAACAGTGGGGTGATAACTGCTTGGCAAACTGTGCGGAAGTGGTCTTGGTCAAGGATTGGTTTGAGTTTTCTGATGATCCTCAATCTGTGGTAGGCTTTTGCTGCAGTTTTAATAATGTGAGATTGTAGGTTCAGAGATCTGTCCAGGGTGATGCCCAGGTACCTCACTTCGTCCTTGATTGCTATAGTTTTGTTTAGGTTAATGCCAGCAGCCTCATTCCATCTCACTTAAGGTGGGGTCCATCCCTTCGGAAAAGCCCCTCCTTTTCCCAGAATGTTGCCGAGTTCTTAACAAATCCAAAACCCTCATCCTTGCACCATTGTCTCACCCACGCATTGACTCCGGAGCTCTGCCTGCCTTTTGGGTCCTGCGCATGAAACGGGAAGCATTTCAGAGAATGCTACCCTGGAAGTTCTGGATTTCAACTTCCCACCTAAAAGCCTAAATTTAGCCTCCAGAACCTCCCTACCACACTTTCCTATGTCATTGGTACCAACATGTACCAAGACAGCAGACTCCTCCCCAGCACTATCTAAGACCTTGTCTAGGTGGTGTGTGAGGTCCGCTACCTTTGCACCAGGCAGGCATGTTACCAGATGATCCTCACGTCCACCAGCCACCCAACTATCTACATGCCTAATATTTGAAACACCAACTATAACCCTTCCCTCATGGACACATGGCCCTGGAGAAACTTTCTCGGTGTGAGAGGGTTTTACATCACCTGGAGGACAGGTCCTAGGTACAGAATCACTTCCTGCCACACAAGAGTGATGCTCTCCTATCACATGACCTCTCTCCTCCATGGCAACAGGGATGCTGTCAGACTGGAGGTCTGTGAAGTAGCAAGTGAGGAGACATATCTGGTCAGAGGAGAGGAGAGTAGCATGCATGTCACCATTGACATCTGCAGTAATAAGAATGCTATTCATGCCTCTCTCTCTCTCTAATGGCATACTGCTGGCAGCTGGATGAGCCTGGGGAAAATGTAGGTATTTTGGGAGGGGGGAGGGGCAACAGCAGGAGGATACAGGTGTAATGTCCTGTACACAAAGGTGATGGATTATATCCATAACTGGACCTGTATTGTAGCTGAAATAAGGATAATGATCGGGGCTGATTGCTAAGCTGGAGGGAGAGAAATGGGTAACAAATGGCAGGAAAAACATGGTTAAGGCACTGAAAGAGGGGTGTTTTAAAGCTTCCAAAGCTGTGAACATTTGTTTTACCAGATAGTATGAGAGTCCTTGGGCCCGGGGAAGCAAGAGCAGCAGCAGCAGCAGTCATGTCCTATAGGTCTGATTGAAAAGGTGAAGGTCAGACATGAGCTGCATGAGAAGCAGAAAGTAGTAGGGCCATGCATTTATTGAAAGGGCATGGGAAATATCAATGAAATTTCCTTTCATATCATTTTTCATCTGAACATGACACTGAAAAATACAAAATTTGGTCTTCCAATCTTGCTCAAACCAGTAACCTTTGGGTTGGATGGCAGGCATCTTGTAGAAGATCCATCATGTCTCCATGGGGACTGATTCCATCCAGTCTGCTCATAACTTTTGTATTGCTGGTGATCTTCCTTCCTTTTTCCTCATTGGTCCAAAATGCTAACAAAGCTCCCTGGACCAGATAGTTGTCATATTTATGTGTTCATGAAAGTGTAATATTAATATGTCGGAAGCCTCACTCTGATATAAAGTCAATCGATGTATGTAGACCCAAACATGACAGCCGCAATGCAAAAAGAGATTTCTTCGGACATTTCTGTCAACACAATATATATGCCTTTGACATATACAAACCTTATCTTGCTGCTTTTGGATTACTGTAGTCTCCAGAGTTTCAATTATATTTTAAAGCCATCAGCATTTATATTTGGGAGGTCGCCTGACCTTCCACTAGATTGTCACACACTGTCTATATATACTTGGCGACACCTGAGTGCTCTTCATTAATAAGATGAAACTATCTTACTCAGACTACACACATGGTTTTAGAAACAGGTGTGAGGGGAGTATGAATCCACCCTGTGTTTCTGTGTGGAGTGAAGATATCAAGAGCCAGTGACTAAACAAAAAAGTTGAAAAGTGTAGATGTATATTGTGATGAAATGGCAAGTTTCCCCTTTCCTCCATTTGCAGACCCTGCCATTTCTGTGCAGCAATTTGGTTAAAACAGCCCGGGGAAAATGTCTCAACAGGGTAGTAGGGCATGTGTGGCTAGGTAGGCATAAGGACTCATGTATGAGAGCTATGTATGTGTGTTTTACTCAATAGTATGATGTGCGTATCTATAATACCATGAGGAGAATTTAGCTGTTTATCTGTGGAGATGTGAAGTGGGATATCAGAAAGTGGAAGGGGGAATTTGTGTTTGAGAGGTGGAAGCATATGCAGTGGTGATGGGGGTAGGGGTGGGTGTGAGTATTGGGGTATATTTGTAGGCAGGGATGAGGGGGTGGGGTGGTTGTGTGTGTGTCAGGGGGTTGCATGGATCAGAAGGCTGTTTGTGTAGGTGTTGCGACGACTGCGTGTGTGTGCGTGCATGTGTTGAGGGACTCTGTGCATGCATGGCAGTTGCATATAGGTTCTTCTTTCTCTTGCACTCTCTACTCTTCCTGCACTCACTCCCTGTCCCTCCCACCTTCTTGCACAATTTCCCCTTCCTACATTACCTTCTACACTCCCTTTCCTTGCCTTCCATTCAACCATGGATTCTTCCCCTCCCACCCAACATTGCAATCTCTCTCCCTTCTCTACCTTTCATTCCTTCCTTTCCAACCCTGTATTCTGTTTCACCTTCAACCCCATTCCTCCCCTTATACTCCACCCCTTCTCCTGTCTTCCTCCTCCACACCACCACCCTTTTCTTAATGTTCTTCCCTTCTCTTTTTCTCCTCTCCATCCCTACCACTTCTGTTAAGCCCAACCCACTTCTGTTTCTCTCCAACCCCACCCCTTCCCTTGATGTCTGTCCTTCTCGTTTTTTCTGCAGCCTGCTTATTGTGGCTTTACAATGTCGGCAGACTCTGGGACTCCACAGACATTCTAAGGTCGCAACTCTCATCTTCCCACCAGAAGTTGCAGAGATAGCTTTGGGCTGTTCTTCCCACTGGCAGGGGATAGGGGTCCCTAGCAGTGGACAGGAGTAGAGGAGTAGCCTATTGGTTAGAGTAAGAGCTTACCATCTAAGAGATCAGGTTTGACTCCCACTGTGGGTGACAAACAGGACAGTGTCCTGGGTCCCCATGGAATAGGGGCTCCAAGTCTGCTACAAGCTGAAGGAGTCATAGCCTGCAGGTGGGCTTTGCGGCCCGCTCACAGGTTTCTGCCTTGGGCTCCTGCATGTTTAACACTGGCCCTGATTCCTATTAGCACTCCTTCTGACCTTGAGCAAGCCACTTTACCCTCCATTGCCTGGCAATCTACTTCTGGTCATATCTTACCAAGAAAACCCAGAGGTTTCTGAATCACCAGGAGTAAGCATTGACTTGATGGCATTTAATTCTGGTTGCTATATATTTAAAAAGATATGGCAGAATTAGAAAAGGTGCAGAGAAGCGCTACCAAAATGATAAACGGGTCGGAAGGACACCCCTACAACGTTAAGGGTCTTCAACTTGGAAAAAAGATGGCTGTGGGGAGATTTGATAGAGGTCTATAAAATAATGAATGGAGTAGAATGGATAAACGTAAATTGGTTGTTTACTCCTTCAAAAAGTAGAAAAGACCAACAGACACATAATGAAGCTACAATGTAGCACATTTTAAGACTAATCAGAGAAAATATTTTTTTTACTCAACACGTAATCAAACGCTGGAAGTCATTACTGGTGGATGTAGTAAAAGCTGTTAATGTAGTTGGGTTTAAAAGAGGTTTGGAGAAATCTTTGGAGGAACGGTCCATAAACATAGACCTAAAAATGATCATGGAAATCCGCTGCTTACCCTGGGATAAGTAGTACGGAATCTGTGCACTTTTTTGGGAACGCGACAGGTACTTGTGACCTGATTGGCTATTGGAAACAGGATGCTGGGCTTGATGGACTCTTTATCTGACCCAGTATAGCATATCTTATGTTCTTATGTAAACTTCAACACATTTTTATAACAGAGGTACTTCTCCTGCATGAAAACAAAAAAATATTACTTTTTCTAAAATGGATTATTCATTCTCTCAACATTAAAAAAAAGTATTTTCCAAAAATCAGCCATAGTCAAATAGCATAAATCCCTAAGTGGGGCTCATTCTTCAAAAAGCTGGAACACTAAATCACAAAATATCCTACTGAAAGCACGCACAAAAGCAAAACCTAAAGCAGAAGCATCCCCAAGAGCATCTCTGAAGCTACCCAGAGGAAAAGCCAAGCAGGAGCTTATGCAACCCTCATAAAACTAATAATCACAAAACATAGATCAATCTGCAGTCGTCCATCACACCTAAACACTGATCTAGAATATTATTTTATTTTTTAGGCATTTATATACTGCCAAGTGCTAACACATTGTAGGTGGTGTAGATTCAGGTACTGTAGATATTTCCCTTGTCCGCGAAGAACTCACAATCGGCCTTGTACCTTAGGCAACAGAGGGTTACGTGGCTTGCCCAAGGCCACAGGGAGCACCTGTGGGACTAGAAACCCCAGTTCTTCTAGTCCAAGGTTGTTGTCCTCCAGCAGGATTTGCACCCCCAGCCCGAGGTACATTAGGCCACTCCTCCAACTGGTGGCAGCATAGATTGCAACTGCTTTATTAGGACCACGATGTCAGATTTCAACTCTGCTAGCCCTGCTTGATTTTCTTTCAAAATGTTGCTCACTTGCAAAATGTTTAGCAATAACAAATGGAAGGTGACGTCCCTTTCTTTGTGGCCTGTCATTTTACAGGGAGCGAAAGGACACTGCTTCACTCTCTTAACCCTCTGTGAGGAAGAATTTAGAAATCTATCTTGGTTTGCTCATCTTGGCTTATTGGGTTTAAAAAAGAAGTTTTGGACAAATTCCTGCAGGAAAAGTCCATAAGCCATTATTAAAGTGAACTGGAGTATTCCTGGGATAAGCAGCATGGAATTTCTTCCTTTTGGGATCTTGCCAGACACTTGTGACCTGAATTGGCCACTGTTGGAAACAAGGTCCTGAGCTTGATGGACCTTATGGCAAATCTTATGTTCTGTCCTTCATCTGCAATTATCCTGTAATCTAGCCAAAAGGGGGTAAAAGTGGAAGCTGATAAATTGTGAAACAAAGTCTTTCCCAGAACTCTTTAACTAAGCAGTCATCTTGGATGAGCTTTCTGGTGACCCATTACTGTAAATTTTTTAAAAATGTTTATTATCCAATGTACATGATAAAGGTTTTCAGGTTGCAGCATGCACTGACCTTCACAGCCCTTGGGCATAATACAACTTGTAGAAAAGTGTAGAGAGCAAAGGCGACCTAGAAGGACTTCAGAGAGTAAGTGGACATAGGTGATGTAAAGATCTCTCATCATGTCTGTTCTTCTTTGGTAGGTTGCAACATTCATTTACTGTATGTCACCCTTTCTAAACAATACCGTATCTCATCCTAAGCCTTGATTCAGTTCCCAGCACTATCTCTGTTCATGTCTTTATTGGCTTGACTCTAATTCTCACTCAATATGATTTGATTCAAGGTGTCACCTACCTTGTGGTTTTCAGGGTAGACAGTTTTTTATTTGTAGCTCCCATGTTTTGCAAAACCATGATCGACAACAATTCACTTATACACTGAAGATGCTATCCTTGTATTTAAAAGCACCTCACACACTCCTAGACTACCAGCAAAATCACGAAACATTTCCGCCATGGCAGAGGCGGGATAGACTGGAGCTTTTCTGCATTAGATTATGTTTTAAAACACTCACACTCCAGATGTAAGAATGCAGAGGGAAACGCTGAGAGAAGAAACTTGCAAATGAGTTTCTGTGACAAAGAGCTAAGCAGGCTGAAATGTCATATTGAGCCCATTTCACTCCTTTGGAGGAGGGCACTGGAGTTTACCAGTAGAAGCCTGTTCCAGTCACTAGTGTAGTTTTCTTCCATTTTAAGAATCAGAATAGTTTTTAAAAAGTTTTGTCTAGCCTTTTTCTTTCTTTCCTTAAAAACGAGAAACAGATTTTATAGAGGATTCTAAGAAGTGAAGGAATAGGCTAGTAACTGGAGCCGCAGACTGTTTCCAATCCCGCTTCTCTCCCTGGCAAGTTAATTCATCCTCTGGTACAAGCTCAGATTATAAGCCCTCTTTAGTAGGTAAATACTTCCTGCATATGCATGTAACTTGTCTTCAGCTACCCATGTGAAGGCGTGAGCTAAATCTCTCTGTTATTTTTGTAAGAGATGGCAGTGCCAACCTGACTGGCTCGTTTATAAAGACCTCACTTGTAGGGTTAATATCTCATTGACACCCCACAAAAAGAACAGAACCCATGCTAAACATGTGAAAAGAAACACAATCGCTATATAAATCTATCATCTTTATACATCTGTATGGTTAATGCTTTCTGTCTCTATACTACATTTTCAGATGTGCACTGAAGAATTCCTTATAATCTGTTAAAGCATATGGGGTGGGGTGGGGTGGGGTGGGGTGGGGGGGAGGTAGCTAAGTTGTAACAGGCACAAATGCTTATACCATATTTTAAATATCGAAAATACTTAAAGGTTATCATTCCAAAGGAAGCAACATAGCATTGGAAACTACAAATCACAATTTTAATTAATTTAAATTAATAACAGCACTTATATTCCATTTTTACCATTTACAGACATACAAAGCGGAGTACAAAATTAACGTATAGGCAATTCACATTAAGTATGATTAAAAAATGCATCCCATAACCATGTCTTTAAAACTTTTCAAATTGCACATAATCCTCAATGCACCTAATTATAAAAGTTAATTCATTCCACAATTTTGGCACCGCACCTGAAAAACACCTTTCCCTGATCCTCTTTTGTCGAAAGGCAGAAGCAGAAAGCAATATCAACGTCAAATGAGTCAAGAGAGTGCTTTAGTTGATGAACAACAGTCTATTAGACAGATAGATAGGGCCAATCTGATGGATAGCTTTAAAAGCCAGACACAACACCTTAAGCAAAACACAGACCTCTACTGGTAGCCAATGAAGACTTAACAGTAAGGGAGTAACCCTTTCCTTATGATTACTATGCGTGATCAAATTCGCAGCAACATTTTGAATCGATTGTAATTTATGTAACGTGTTTGGCATTCCTAAGAATATTGAATTACAATAGCCCAAATGACTCAAAACTGTCAGTTGGACCACCATCCAGAAATCCTGTGGCCTCAAAACTGACTGCAATTGTCTCATTATCCTCAACTTATGCCAAGCTTTATTTTGAATATATTGTACATATGGCTCAAGAGTCACATTAGAATTGATGATGAAACCCAAGGTATGTACTTTTGAAGATATTTCAACTTTCTGTCCCAAAAGCAGAACAAATTTGGTATCATCTGGAATCACTACTTTCCCCATTCATAAAACCTCAGTTTTTCTCAGGTTCAAATTTAACTTATTTCCCTGTAGCCAATCCCACAAAGCACAAAGTCTGGAACTTAACTGGTCCACTAAGGCCTGATAAGAACTCTTCATTGGTATAAACAATTGGACCTCATCCACATAAATATATGGAGAAAACTCTTAGTTTCCAAGGGTAAATGATATTCAGCACGACGCATCGAGCACATGCAGGCAAACAGGTGGATGAGTAGCTCAGTGAGTTGAGCCCCACAAAAAACAGGGTTTCAAATCTTGCTGAGGCTCCATGTGACCTTGGCTTAAGTCACTTTACCCTCTAATGTCTTACTTGTAAGTAGGGCTTCCAATTTGCAGCTATAATCAGAAAACCCAATTTTGGCATTGCGATTATTCTATAGGTGCTTTATGGTTATAACCGATCAACCCCTGAATTCTGCGGCACTCCAGTGTTATCATTCTAACAAGCAGAGCTACGTGGGGTACCCTCCTCCCATTCTCTAGCATGAAAGGCTGATTTTCCAGCAAGAGACAAGTTTCTGTTACCTCTTGAATCTCACAGTGCTCCTGCCTCGTGATTAAAAGTTAGTGCTCTAGCCCACTCTGATCCCACAAGGTCCACTGGGCCTAATTCTGCCCTCCCCAAATCTTCCCTATGCTGCTGTTTTCTCTCCCCCTGGTACCCCCAACTCACCCTAAGAGGTCCAGGTACCATAGGACTAATCCCCACACACATATCCCCCATTGGTTGCATCTGTGAAAATAGTGCCGCCCAACCCCCATCATAGTCTTGCATTAGTATGCTTGATTCCCAGAAGTAGTACTGTGTGACTTCTGGCTGGACTGAGGTGCTGCCATATTTGCATAGGCAGCCACGATGGCAGCAGTGAGGGTCACTCCTGCCACACACTCTAGGCACCATGGAAATCTCAGTAGGTCATGGGGACTTTGGAAGGGGTGCAGAGGCCTGGGGGGTCTTTATGGTGAATCATGGGGGTGCCTGGGGAGGGCAGGGGCTGTTTACCTGGCACTTCAGGTCTGGCTCCTTTATGCATGAGTGCTGGGGACTGAGGGCACTATTTTTATAATAGACACCGGGGAAACCATGGTAGGGTGAGGGATCTTGCTGAATTGTTTAACGCTATGGGGTCCTTTTACTAAAAGTAAGGTATATCAATGGAGGAGGAGTGGCCTAGTGGTTGGGGCAAGGTACTTCAGGCCAGAAGGTCAGGGGTTCAAATCCCACTAGAAGACAGCAACCTTGGGCCGGAATGACTGGGGTTTCTAGTCCCACAGGTGCTCCTTGTGGTCTTGGGCAAGCCACTTAACCCTCCATAGCCCATGTTCCCTGTAAAATAGTTATCTCCAAGTTATAATGCCCTGTTGAATGTAATTTCATTTTGTTCAATGTAAACCGCACTGATGCAGAATAGCGCGGTATATAAGAGAATGTAAATAAATAAAAAAATTAAATAAATAAATAAATTATTGTGCATTAAGTGCCATTGCACCCAGGGCCAGTGCTAGGGTCTCTGTTGCCCTCCTGCAACCTATAGATTGGCGCTCCAGCCTCCTTACTATTAATTGTAGGTTGTACTCCCCTTTTCCCCAAACTCCTTTGTGAACTCTGTTTACATGATACTAATATTTCTCTTTATAATGAAATGTTGTAAATTTGTAGTGAAGTGGCAAATGCATAGCCAGAATAAAAAGGAGTACTGAGAAGTAAATATTTAACATCATAGGAGCAGGCTGTGATAGCAAAAGGTTAATGTGATCGAAGCAAACACAGTTGAGGTCATTCCATAAACAAATAGCAGTAGTGTAGGTGCAGGCCAGACATGTAGGCTGCGATCAGCGCCCCAAGCGTTTTCCGCAGCCTACATTACCTGCACGTACACTGCGGTTGTGCGGGGAGTGCTGTATGTGGGTGCAATGAGGTGAGAGGGGTGGAGTGGAGGCAGAGAGAGCGAGGGAGTGGCCAGCTGCCAGAATGTACTGATCCTGTTCTGGTAAGGCCTCTGTATGTTCCCCAGCACCCCCCGACAGACACCTAACTTATACCTGGGAGCAGGTGGAATAAAGGTTGGGCAGAGGGTCCTACACACGGCAAGCCCTGCTGCCCCCCCAGGTGATGGCCTGCTGTGGCCCCTACAAGCCTGATCCAGCTCATGCTGACCACCAGCTGCGGGTGGGCACCAGAGGGCCGGGGCTGCAGGGTCATAGCCGATTCTGTGCAGCTCGGTGGACAGGTGGGTGCCATGGCGATGGGACACCACGGCACATTTGCAGCACTGATAGCATGTGTGTGTGTGTGGACGGGCAGGATAGCTGATGTACACCTGTATAGAATAGGGTGTCCTCCAGCCCATCTATCGCCCTGATTCCACAATCACAGGGTGTCTAGACTGTGGTTGCGGAATTGGGTCTAACTCGGCCCCATCCACATTTTGTGCATGCACATGGCCCAGGCATGTAGGGCTTGGAATCGGCCTTTATGCGTCCCTGCCTCTGTGTTTGTGTGTGTGGTGTGGGTGTGGGGTTCCTGTGTGTGTTCATGCTGCATGAGTCAATTGCTCTTGTGTGTGTGTGTGTGTGTGTGTGTGTGTGTGTGTGTGTGTGTGTGTGTGTGTGCGCTGTGGCTGTGGCATGCCTCTGTGTATGTTTGTGTGGTGTGGGGGTGGGTGCTGGATGACTTCTGGTGGGGGTGGGGGTAGGGATAGGGAATGCACCTTTTAGCAAATATTCATTTTGCTCCATTCTGCCCTCTCTTCAACCTCCAGCCCTTGCACTTGTATACCCCTGGCTGCAGACCCTTTCCTGCTGCCACCCCCTCCCCAACTCTGTTCTCTTACCAGCCTCTGTCCCTTTCTCCCTCCCCCCTCCCGCTAGCATTCTCACTCCTTGCCCTCCATTCCCTTTCCCTTCTTTCACAAACCCACTATGTTTTTCAATTTATGCCTCCTATCTCCTGTGTGTTTCTGGCCCCAGCTCCTCTTTCTTCAGTGCTCTTGGTTGCAATTATGGTCTTCTCCTCTTTGACCCATGGGACAGCTTGTGCCATGAGCAGTGATCATCACTGTGCTGCTGGACATAATTTCGGCCTTCTTCAGTCCACACGGGAACAGCCTGTCCTGCAGACAGAAGAAGAAAAGAATACTGCAATTGCAGAGAGCAGCGCAATGGTGTTCAGTGCCTGGGGGAACAGCCTGTCCCGCGGGCCGAACAGCAGAATACCACTGTTCTGCTGGCCACAATTTTCTCTTTTTCAGCCCGCGGGACAGCCTGAACATCATTGTGCAACCGTGGCTGCAACTTTGACTCAAGCACTGGAACACCAATGCCTCCTGCTAGGCTTACTTGGCTTACCAGGTATGCTGCCCCTGATTATGCCCATAGAAATAAAAGGGCTGTGGGTTGTTACATATGTTAACCTTTAATAAAATGACCCCTATGCGTCACATACAGAAAGAATGCAGCTAGGAGGGATGGGCTGGTAGAGAGAGCTAAGAGGGAGAACCAGGTCTGTTGCAGATGTAGAGAGATGGGAGGGGGCTGTTGCTGATACAAAAGGATTGGAGAAGGTGGGGGGGGGGCTGATGCTGTTGCTGGAGTTTGGGGAAGGGGCGATGATGCTGTTGCTGGGGATGAGGAAAGGGGCTGATGCTGGAAAATTGTATTTCGGGCCATTGAATGAAGTGCACCTGAAATCCACCTAAAAAGCCACAATTTTTTTTCAACTCAAATACACCAATAAACCCCTGAAATAAGCAACTCTGCCTATAAGCTTTGGATCTGGAAAGCAGCACTTGCTAGCTAGATAAGTATTGCTACCCAGGTTTACCCGGTGACTTTAGCCGCACCATCTGGGGCAAAACTTGGCAGAATATGGGTGCTCCTGGTGGACCTTCCAAGAGCGGCAACTTTAATTCTGTTATCAGGATAAATTATCCAGATACCTGTCGGGAGAGCGGACTGGACCTTCCCTAACCAGATCGCCGCTGTAGCTGACTGCACTGTACATATATTCAATGTTGGTCGCTATCTGCTGAGTGGAGCTGAATGTACAGGGGTTGATATGTCAGAAGCCCAAAGGATATTCAGTATTGACATTGGGAGTGTAGCCAGCGCTGAGTATTTATCCAGAGAGTGGCGATATTCAGCCGCTATGAAGGGAGCTTATAGGAAGCTGTGACACGGTCTTCAGAAGGTCAGAAATGACCCAGACAGTGACTGAATATCTCCACTATCCACATAGTTGTTGGCACTGGTCTTGCTTGGCCCTCGGACTACTCCTGCAGCACCGAGATGATCTGTGGAGAGATTCAGTGGCACTCTGTCTGGATAGAGCCGCTGCATCTGTCCGCACCCTTACCGAGGCAACCTCAGTGGTTATCCGGACAAGGGCTTCTGAATACTGGTCCCACATTTTATTAATCACTATGACTGGCATTTAAAAAATGCCAACTCTGGCAAGTGATCAAGCCTTTAAATGTTATGCCCTCTAGGGGCAAGAGCACTAACTGTATTTTAAAATACCTCACCTTGAGTTGCCAATAAAGGCAAGAGCTAAGACTAAATGAATAAAATATTTTGGTGTTTATTGAAATCTGGATTTTCCCATTCTGTGCATATTTAAAAAAAAAACTTTATTGCATCTCAAACTCTTCCAGTGGTCCTAGGGAGGGCAATGATAAAGATGCACATTGGTTTCCTAAAAAAAAATGAAAAACAGAACAAAAGGCTTCAATTCTTGAAAATGATTCAAAAGCATCCAAAATTAATTGTTTTCATTTCCTTTCATTTTAGAAAAGAATGCTATCCACATTATAAACTGAATCCATTCAAGCTCTCATGCATCCCACATCTCCTCTTGATGCAGGGCTGGTCCAACAATTTCTGTTGCCCCAGGCAGAAATCCCAGCCATGCCACTTCGCCCCTCGCGTGCTGAACTGCCTCACCACCCCCACTGCTGCTGTTTCTGGCTGCGGGGTTGGGGGGTAGCTCAACTCAGCGGCAGTGGCAGGCCATGTGCTTCAGCACACAGGGCCTGCTGCTTCTGACCCCCTCCGACACAACTTTGGGGGGTCAGAAGCAGCAGGTCATATTCATATATAGCCTGCCATGGGTGCCGTGCTGCCTACAGACATCTGCTGCCCTAGTGGACGGGCTGACCCTGCTCCTGACTTCCTAAACCCCTTTTCAGGTCCTAGCAAGGCAGGAGCGAATGGGGATAGGTTATGGGTAAGTGGCATCCAAAGGGGATGAGGAGGCATAGGAGAAGGCCTGGGAGGGTCAATTTTTAGATGGTAGTGCTGGGTGTTTTTGGCAGGGAGTAGGCTCTTCATTTTCTTTAATGTTATGTTTATTTTCTTTAAAATAAATGAAATGAACCAAAATAAACAAAGAAAATGAAAAATGAATAAAAAACAAACAAAAATAATTCTCTCCTGTATGCCCTTTGAAATAATAATAAAAGCCCTGCCTGAAGGTAAAATGCATCGTAATGGATTTTTTGATTAATACCCACCTTGTTTGCATGTAAAAATTTGCACATTGTTCCATAACACACATACCATTTACCTGTTGGTTTAGAAGCTATTCCTGGAACAGGATAAGTCAGGGAAGAGAAGCAAGTGCATAGTTTTGAATAATCAAAACTGTGCATATATTAGTCTTCAAAAGGTACCTATAGAAAACAGAGGCTAAACGCTGTCCTAGTATTTTGCATAGTTCTGTATTATAGAAACATAGAAATCAGTGGCTGTTAAAGATCACTCCGTTCATCCATGAGAACAATTAAGTTCTACAATCCGCTCCTCTCTCTCTCTCAGACATTGTCTGTCTGTATTTGTCCCATGCTTTCTTGAATTCAGATACAGTTCTCATCTCCACCACCCTCCACTGGGAGGCTGTTCCACTTATTCACCACCCTTTCTGTAAAGAAATATGTCCTTGGATTACTCCTGTGTCTATTCCCTTTCACCCTCTACCTTTGACCCCTCATTCAAATTGAAAGGGGCCTGCCTGCTGTGCATTTATGCCATAGAGGCATTTAAACATCTCTATCATATTACCCCTCCCCCACCTTTCCTCCAAAGTATACATACTGAGATCTTTAAGTCTATCCTCATATGACTCATGAAAAAGGCTACTGACCATTTTAGTAGCTGCCCTCTGGACCAACCCAAACCTGTTTATATCATTTTGTAGGTACATTCTTCAGAATTGTACAAAGTACTCCAAGTGAGGTCCCACCGTCACCTCCTTTCTTCTTGCTAGCCATTCCTCTCTACATATCCAAGCATCCTTCTGGCTTTTGTCATTACCTTTTCTATTCATTTGTCCACTTTAAGATCCTCCAAAACAATCGCCCCCTGGTCCCACTCTTTCATGCAAGGAAGTACTTCACCACCATACTGTAAAGCTCCCTTGGGTTTTTGCAGTCCAAATGCATAACCTTGCGTTTTTTTAGCATTAAATCTTAGCTGCCGAATTATCAACCATTCTTAAAGCTGCGCTAGATCTATCCGCACCTTCCAGTGTGTCTACCCTGTTGCAGGTTTTGGTATCATCTGCAAGAGGCATACCTTTCCTGACAGATTTTCCACAATATCACTTATTTATTATTTATTTAATTAATTATTTATATATTTATTTACATTCTCTTATATACCGCGCTATTCTGCATCAGTGCGGTTTACATTGAGCAAACTGAAATTACATTGAACAGGGCATTATAGCTTGGAGATAACTATTTTACAGGGAACATGTTAAACAGGACCAAGGACCGATACCAAAGGCATGCCACTGATAACACCCTTATCTTCAGAGTGAACTCTACAACAACTACTTATCATTTCTATAGAACTACTAGGCATATTCAGCACTTTGTACGTACACATAAGAGACAGTCCCTGCCTCACAGAGCTTACAATCTGTTCAAAGACAGACAAACAGGGGACTAGGGTAATTCTGAAGGAAAATGATTAAAAGGCACGTGCGTGTAAATAGAGCATTGGAATCCGAAACAGCTCAAAGACATGAGGTTTTAGCCTGGATTTGAATTGAGCAGAGAGAGAGCCTGACATACTAACTCAGGTAGTCTATTCCAGGCATAAGGTGCAGCGAGATGGAACGAATGGTCTAGAGTTGGCAGTAGAAGAAATGGGCTTCGATAAAAGTGATCTCTTGATGAGCAGAGTTGCCGAGAAGGGGTGTAGGGAGAGAAGAAATGTGAGGCAATGGTGAGCTGCAAAATGACTGAAACTCCATTTACAGCTGAATGAATGAACACAATTCCATTAACTACTACTCTCTGCCACTTCCCACGCAACCAGTTTCTTAATCAGTCACTCCAGGATCCATCCCAACGGCACTTACTTCATTTATAAGTCACCAAAGTTGGAAGGTGCCAAAGGCCTTGCTGAAATCTAAGTTCAACACATCTAGAGCTCTCTCCGATCCACTTCTCTGGTCACCCAGTCAAGGGAATAAAAGAAATCAGATTCATTTGACAAGACTTACATCTAGTAAAGCCATGCTGTCTCAGATCTTCCCATCCTCTGCTTTAGCGGCGTTTCCCTTAATTTACTCACCACAGAGGTCAGATTACCAACTTCTTACTCCATTTTTAGTGGATAAGAACCACATTTGCCCATCTGTAGTTCTCCAGGATCACTCTAGACTCTACTGAAAAGGTCAGCCAGTGGAGATACCAGGACTTTCCTAAGTTCTTGCAGTACCCTCTGAATCTCATCAGGCCCCATTGCTTTGTCAACTTTTAGTTTTGCCAGCTCTTTATGAACACAGTTTTTCTGAAAATACAGTAGTTCATGTTCTACCTCACTTCCATTCCCATTTGTGTTCTGAGGCACCATTTCTGGAAACACAGAACATAAATATTTAAGCTATTTTGCTTTACCTTCATCAGCCGCTACATATTCCTCTCCTTCACCCTTGAGTCTCACAACAAACCCTACAGTAAAATACTATCTTCCGGTTTTGCCTTACTGTGGATGCCTTAAAGGCTATCACAGCTCACAGTTTCCTCCAGGAGAAGTTCAATATGTTTCAGACCATGGAAATAGAAAATCCCATGGATGAGCCCATAAAAAAGCATTCCTTAAAGCCAATGAGAAAAGAACTGTTCCAGTTTTACCCCACCTTTTAAGTGGTTTTAAATGGTTTGCTGCTTTTGACAAGTGAAAATTATGCATTTAGGGAAGAATAATCCAAACTATGGTTACACAATGCAAGGTTCTGCATTAGGAGTCACCACCCATCAGCCCATTTCCAGTCCAAGCCCCCAATCAGCCCTTTCGAGTCCTAGCCCCCCCATCAGCCCATTTCCAGTCCTAGCCCATTAGCTCATTTCCAGTCCTTGCCCCCATCAGCCCTTTCAGTTCTATCCTAGCCCCCATCAGCTCATTTCCAGTGGCTAGCTCCCATCAATCCATTTCCAATCCAACGCCCCCAAGCAGCCCATTTTCAGTACTAGTCCCCATCAGCTCTTTCCAGTCCTATCCTAGCCTCCCCATCAGCCCATTTCCAGTCCTAGCCCATCAGCCCTTCCCAGTCCTATCCTAGCCCCATATTAGCCCATTTCGAGTCCTATCCCCCATCAGCAATTTCCAGTCCAACCCCCCCCCCAGCAGCCCATTTTCAGTACTAGTCCCCCATCAGCTATTTCCAGTCCTATCCTAGCCACCCCCCCCCATCAGCCCATTTCCAGTCCTAGCCCATCAGCCCTTCCCAGTCCTATCCTAGCCCCATATTAGCCCATTTCTAGTCCTATCTCCCCATCAGCAATTTCCAGTCCTATCCTAGCTGGCTCATCAGCCCATTTCCAGTCCAAGTCCTCCCAACAGCCCTTTCCAGTCCTATCCTAGCTCCTCCATCAGCTTATTTCCAGTCGTATCCTAGCCTCTCTATCAGCCCATTTCCAGTTCAAGCCCCTCTATCAGCTCATTTCCAGTCCTAGGCCCACATCAGCTCTTTCCAATCCTATCCTAGCCCCCCTCCCACAATCAACCCATTTCCAGTCCTAGCACCCCATCAGCCATTTCCAATCCAAGCCCCCCATCAGCCCATTTCCAGTCCTAGCCAGTAAGATTAATTAGGAACACACTGGCCGGGCAAGGGGCAGGCTGGTGAGGTGGTCTACCTGGGCATGCTCAGAAAGGTTCACTTCCGTATCTATGGTGCCGCCAAGGATGTCACCAGGTGTGGCTGACTTATCCTGCTGCCCATGGAGTGGAGGAGTGACCTAGTGGTTGGGGCAAGGTACTTCAGGCCAGAAGGTCAGGGTTCAAATCCCACTAGAGGACAGCAACCTTGGGCCGAAAGGACTGGGGTTTCTAGTCCCACAGGTGCTCCTTGTGGTCTTGGGCAAGCCACTTAACCCTCCATAGCCCATGTTCCCTGTAAAATAGCTATCTCCAAGTTATAATGACCTGTTCAATGTAATTTCAGTTTGTTCAATGTAAACCGCACTGATGCAGAATAGCGCAATATATAAGAGAATGTAAATAAATAAATAAATAATGGAGAACCCCTGTTACAGGTAAGTAACCTCGCTATCACAACTTAAGCATAGATATTACAAAATAAAACACACATTAAAATACATTACACCTTACGCATTCAGACATTCTCAAAAGCCTGATAATAAAAAGGGCTTTCAACTTTGTCTTAAAAGTCAGAAAATCTAACTGAAAATAAAACTAGCTAGATGAAAACCAGCGATTTAACGATTCCTCCATCTTATTTATATAATGCGTATGGCACCTGTTCCACTCAAGAGACACAAGGAATTGGGTTTAGCACATGCCTGTTCAGGGTTCAGTATAGCCTGCATTCAGGTGCAATATGTATGAGCTTCTACAGTGCATAGCCATCGCCGCTGATCCTAACCGTGGCTATTCAATGTCGGGACAATATCTGGCCACTGACATTCAATATCTTGGTCTGCTGACCAGCAGCGGTTCAGTATCACCACTGCCTGGTTAGCGATGGGCTCCGCCCCCTGCCCTGATAGCATTGGCAGTTAGCATGGGGGGGGGGCGGGTGGGCAGCAGTGTTACTCAGGGGTATTCAGCAGCATTGACAATGTCAATACTACTGTGTATCCCTCTAAGTGGCATTAACATGTCTGTAAACCGTATAAATGCCCTTGAATACTTAGTCCTACATTTTTACCTGAGGCAATGGAGGGTTAAGTAACTTACCCAAGGTCACAAAGAGCTGCAGTGGGACTTGAACTGAGCTTTTCTTGTTCTTAGTCATTAATCTCCTCCATTCTGCATAAGCCAAATGGATTAACTTCTAGGGAAATGTATTTCCATCCACTAATATTACCAAATATTTCAAAAAAAGAGATTTCAGGTCCTCTAAGCCCACTTCCCCAGGAAAGGTGCTTTTGGAGTCATGCAGAAGACATACAAATGTTTTTTAAGCTGTTACAGCATTTTATGCAGAATTCCAACGTATGTAAGAATTTAATAAAGCCATTACTCTTAGTTTACAAAATGCCGTTTTGCTAAAGAGAAGTCTGCTAAGCAGGAGTGGGTGATGCCGGCAGTATTACCAGTGATTCTGGATTAACAAATCAGAATAAAGCCGCCCTTCCTTTGCTGCTTCGCATTCTACGTATATAAGGGTGCAGCATGCTGTATATTTGGTGCGACAGGCATCGCCTACATTTTTTCTTCACATTTCAGACAGAACCTGAGGGCGAAGCTGTTCTCGTCTGATATACAGTAATGAACCTTCTGTGTAGGAAATGGGATTTTGCCATGAGAGGGCTGCAGAATCTGAACATGAATCAAAAAGCACTCACTGCTGTGGTGTGGCTTTGAAAAGTTCTACAAGGCTAACCATCATTCTCCTAGCTGATGCACTCTCGCACACCACAGGCTTAAATTTAAGGACATGGGCTGGGAAAGTACAGCCAACCAGTTCATCTATCTGGACCGTGCAGTACAAGAAGAGCTGGGTGAGTCTTGCCTTGCATTCAGAAGTTAGGGCCATGCATCTGTTAGTGCACATTCAGTTCAATAATGCACGCTAAATTGATTTAAGGTGCGCTAAGCAACTTAACACACCTTACTTACTTAAAAGCATTTATAGACCACCAAGTGCAAAGCATTCTAGGCGGTGTACAGACCTCAATTAAAAACAGCTATAATGAAGTACAATTTAATATAATTAAAAATCATCCCATCCAACCCTCATATCCCATCCAGCTGCCTCATATCTGCCTCACTGCCCCTGCATCCTTATCCCCCTAAGGAGACAAAAACTAAGGAAAGAGAAAAGTTTCACACCTTTGCGAAAGGTCAAAAGATTTAACTCAGAATGTAATGCCAGAGGTAGAGAATTCCAAAATTCTGCAGCTTGCGCCATCATGTAATCGGATCTGACTAAACTCAAGAACTTGCAATATCCAGGCTTCTACAGAACACAAAGCCTGACTAGGCATATACCATTGCAGTAAATTCTTTAAATACCAAGGTCCCAGGCCCTGGAGAGCCTTAAATGCTAACACCAGAAGCTTGAAGACACACCTCTGTTTAATTGGAAGCCAATGTAATTGCGCTAACAACCCTGCAGCCAAATCTCTATGGCTAAGGCTGACAATGACCTGTGAAACTGCATTCTGGACTACCTGTAGGTTTCTAATGGAGTATACCGGTAGTCCCACATACAGGGCATTACTGTAATCATGCTGAGAGGGTATGAATGCTTGAACAACCTGGCGAAGTGCATTCTGATCTGAATAAGGACGCAGTTGACGGACCAGGTGTAAATGCCCATACACCACCTGGACTACTTTTGAAATTTGCTATTGAAGACCCAGTTCTGCTTCCTAGGTCACAAATGCTGTCCTTCCATGGCAATCAAACCCCCTGATAGATAAGCCAGCCTTTAAGCTATCCTCAAATAATGGCTCACATTATAATACCTCCGACTTTGAAATATTAAGAACCAATCGGTGTGTGAAACTAACTGAAAAAACACCCCAAAATGTGAAGAAATTCATGAAAGAAACCCAAACTAACCACCACTGTACACACCCCTAACAAAACTAGGTCCGTGTAGATCAAACACACAGGAAGAGACACACAAAGGAATTCAATTAGCACACATGAAAATAAAGGTTTTGACTATCTACACAAATAACCAACCAATTCATCTGTGTATACACAGCTTTATCACCCATGAAGAGTGACTCCTGCTGTATGTACAAGGGAAGTGCGTTCCAAATAGACCTAAACAGGATCAGTCAGAATGATGTCAGATCTCTAAACAAAGGCAGGGGGGGGGGTGACAAGCAGAAGGGCTTGAGATGTATGCAGAAGAAGAGAAGGGTGATTAGGATGGACAAGGGAAGCTAAAGCACAGGGTTGATCAAGGTAGTAAGCTTGGTAAAACAACAGAAAACCTTAAATTTCAGATAAGCAGAGAGGGGGAGATAATGAAAGGAAATCAGAGGAGTGATATCCCTATGAGGAGTTTGACAGCAGGACTAACCAGAATAGAGTTACAATAGTCTAATTTAGAAGCATAAGCTGGTCCGGAGCAAGAAAAGCCTTGACTGGACGGATGCGATGGAGGGCAATGAATGCTGATTTTACAAGGGAACCAACCCAAGGCTTAAATGTCAGTTGACAGTCCAAGAGGATATCCAGGAGGTGTTTTGAGTCAACAAAATGAAGAGAAGAGCCAGAGATGATGGGAGTGGGCAGAGTAGGAATAAGATGGGATGGAGGGCCAGGAATTGAATATTTTCACACTTGGAGATATGCAAAACTAGACAAGAAAAAACAGCTCAAAGACAGGAATTTAGAGGGAGAATATCAGGGTGGCAGGGATCGAAAGAGAAGAATCTGGATATCATCGGTGTATAAATCGCCTAAGGAGTGTCAAAAGAGAGAGGAAGATATTAAAAAGGGTGGGAGGTAATATGGAGCCCTGTGGAACACCCATGAAAGACAAGCAGATAGCCAGCACTCTAGCAAAACTGGATAGTCAGCGCTGGATGCCAGGTAAGATCCAGTCGAATTAAAGCAGTAGTGACCAGCCCTGACCGCTACAGCTGCATATCAGCCCCAGTACTTAAAAGTTGAATGTCCAATGATGTATTTTTATAGGATTGTTGTTGGAGGGGTGGTGTTCAGCCTCATGCCTTCCCAATCATGATCATCTGAAGGTTTGCCTAGAGCTCCCACTACTTTTTACCATCCCTGGAGCCGGTCCTGATTCTGCCTTAATTACTTTACCAAAGCCCTGAGTGACCACGAGGCATGTGAAGGCCCAAGATTTGTTTTTGTCATAAATGAACCAAAATTTTTATTTTTGTCATAAATTTCATACTTACTGTGTGCGGGAATTGCTTGCACTTGCGTATACCTCCTAATTTAAGTGCACAAAAGCAATTTGTGCACATGCTTAATTTTTAGATATGCAAATGAATGCCCAGATGATCCTGATATATACAGTACAAGCGTAGTGATCACATTTCCTCTCATTCATGCTATTTCTCTGGTTGGTGACTTCAGAGGCTCATATTCACCGATTGGCCTTCTGGAATAGGCAGATGATATGTCTGAAGCACACTGTACAGCAGTGTCCATTCCATTAAAACATTCAAGACCCTTACCAGTAGATAACGGCCTTCTAGTATGATGGACACAAAAGTGATATGGTTTCACAGCTAAGAGGATTCTGTATCATCTTCCTGAAATGGGGACCAGGAGACTCAACTATTCGGCAAAGCAACACCATGTTTGGGTGGTGGTGGGGGGCAGGTAGAAAAGGGTTATGAAGGTCACAGCCACTGCATAGCCTGAATATTTTCACACTGCAGCAGATAAATACCATTCATATTGGCTGGAATATCCATTTGTGAACATAGGAAATATGCTGCCCTACATGTCCTTCAAGATCTACCCTCTTACACAGTTCACACATTCATGTACTTTTTATTTATTTATTGCCTTTATTGACAGACTCAGTGATTTACAGCAATAAGAGCTACACCGTAAAACAACCCCCCATAAAAATAAAGTCCCCAGACACTTTAAATACAAATCAGCATCCCCCCGCTTCCTTTTCAGTTCAGACATTTAAACATGATAAACACACCTCTAACATCATAATAGCAGATTCCAACAAAAAATCAACCTTCCTCCCCCTTCGCTTATGCCTGACTGAAAAACTACGTTTTGAGAAACCGACTCCTTAGTCAAATTGTGATCAGTACATTTGCATTAATAATGTCTATCGTTTGGATTTTGCAGATTTATGGGCATCAATGGTAGAAAGTGCAAAGACCTCCTGATATTTCCCTTTTGAATTATTGTTCAGTGAGGGTATTAGTCTTTGGCAAAACGTACAGACAGGCACACTATAATGAAAAGTGAACAAATTATATTTACACACAAGACCTGTAAAACAGTAAACCCTTGAAGAGTAATCTAGGCAGTGTTCCAGCTTTGATATCACTGGTCAACAAATTTTTACAAAAGTCATGTTACTGAAATAAAAATAGTAATTTCTTATCAATTTTTATATGCTGAACACGAATACGACAGTGAAATTGCAAAGTTGGCTCTAGTTTTTTTGTAATCTACAAGAATTAATGTTTACATCACGAAATGCATGTCAATAGCAAATATAATAGGCCTTCGGTTAATACCTGTAAAAAAACAAGCGATAGACTACTTCTTAGATTTTTTCGCCTGTCTCTTGTACAGCTGTTCGGGAGCTTCTTTGGGGAGTGTCCAGCAGTAGTAAGCCAGCATTGTAGTGGACCATGTTCCCTGGTATCTTTGCTCCATCGTTGCGATATCCTGGTGAAAATGTTCGCCCTGTTCAACACTAACCATACCACATTTGTCAGGAAAGAAATCGAGATGGGAATCAAGGAAATGGATCTTTAGAGACATATTGCAGCCAAGTTTCTGATACTGCATAAACATGTCTTCTACTAGTTCCTTGCAGTTTTCTGCCCTAACATTCCCGAGAAAGTTTGTTGACACTAGGCGAAAAGCATTCCATGCTTGTTTCGCATCACCCTGCAGCAAGTTGTTGAACCGGTCATCTTTGAAGAGCTCTTGAATCCGAGGACCCACAAAAACTCCCTCTTTAATCGTTGCTTCGCTGAGTCGAGGGAATTTTTCATGCAGGTATCAGAAAGCTGGCGAAGTGCTGTCCATGGCTTTCACAAAGTTTTTCATCAAACCTAGTTTGATGTGAATGGGTGGTAGCAGGATTTTGTGAGCCTCAACCAGAGCTGGGTGCTGGATATTCTTCTCTCCAACTGTTACATTTTGTCTGCGATTCCATTCCTTCCGCAAGTAGTGCCAATCCCTTGCTCGGCTATCCCACTCACGTAAGAAACACATGTATTTTATATATCCCTGCTGCAGTCCCATTAAAAGGGCAACTACCTTCAAGTCACCACAGAGTTGACAGCTGTACTTGTTATAGTTAATGGAAGTCAGTAGATGCTTTAAGTTATCGTATGTCTCTTTCATGTGGACGGCATGCGCTACTGGAATAGATGGAAGACGATTTCCACTGTTCAAAAGCACAGCCTTCAGACTCCATTTCGAAGAATCTATAAATAGTCTCCAGTCTTGTTTGTCATGAGTGATTTTTAAGGCATTCATGAGGCTTTCAAACAGATTATTAAGGCATTCATGAGGCTTTCAAACAGATTATTTCCTTTCCGACTGCGTATAGTACACTGCTGACGTCAGATGGCTTCAGCAGCCGTCTGGCAGTAGTATTGCATTGCATCAGGAAATGATGCAATCAACTCTGGATGATGTGTGCATGCTGGTATTATGCAATGTGATGCAATATTACACCATTCAAGGCTTATTTGGGATGTTGTTGATGTCCTACTGGATAAATTTACATGGTGAAACGTCAAAAATGAACTACATGCAATATCTTCAAAACGAGAGCCAATAAAAATTTTTTAATGTTATATTCGTGTTCAGCTCACCAGGATACTACAGATTAGGGCCTTTTAAAGTCAGTCACGATTTCAGTGTTGACCAGTGAGAAGAAAATGACACAGGGAATTCCCATTATCAGTTTAATGCAACATCTTCGGCAACAGACCCTGGTGAGACTGTTCAGATGGCAAATCAGTCTTGTAGCCAATCAGAAGTGCCGGGATTAAGGAGTCCCAGAAGGAAGCAATTCCTAACTTTAAGTGTGACGGGTTTTACAACATGCCCAGTTCCTCTTAGTTAATACAGATTGTTCAGTTCTGCTCATCTTCTTTGTCTGATTCTGCAAAGCTTGCGGTTGACCTTTAAGAGGGGGAAGAGTTATGGCTGCGTCTGTCATCACTGAACAGGGCTATCTGTGGTCAGCATTCTGAATAAGTCAGGAAAGAGCAGGTTGTACAAAACCACTATGAACGCGCTGGGAATGACAGATCAGACTTATAAGATAGGTCCAAGGAGGAGCAGAGAGCCACATTTTCTTTCATCACCCACACCCCAACCCTAAGATTTACGTGGTCCAGGAGCTTTGCAGGATTCAAGTTCGACAGATTAGTTCCTTTCTGGAGACTGTTCTCCAATGATCTGTATAAACACTTTTGCTGCTGATACTTTGTAACTAATATTCAAAGAGAAATCCCCTGTGTAGTTTCTCCTTGAAATCTTCACGCTACTGTGCTTTTTCCCTTTATGTGAGTAGCAGTATGCATATGCTGTTTCCTCCCCAATATAAACCCCCCTCCCCCAGAAGCATCTCTTTTTAATGCAGTTAAAATCGCATGTGTTATGAATTCCCTGGTAAATGTATGTGCAAGCTTTTCATAGCACATGCAATTTTAGCGCATTAAAAAGAGATGCTTCTGGTGGAGGAGGGGTTATATTGGGGAGAAATGGCAATGTTCCATCAGGCCCCTTTACCTGCATAAGTACCTAGTTCGCTGAGTGAATGGATCTAAAAATTGTCCAGCCCAATTACATGCAAATAAATGAGAAAGGCCAGGGGGAAGTGCCTCAGAAACTCCATGTCGGTTAGATCCAGCATCACTCCATGCCACAGAACGTTCTGGAAGAAATCTCTTTCCATTCGGGCAAGCACACAGAAAGAGTAACAGTTGTTCACTCCTTCTCTTTCTTCTGTTGAACTGTGGGATGAGGGGTAACGTCATAGCAGGTTGCCTAGGTTGAGAGGGCAAAAAGGCAGCTATTTGTAGCCAGGTTTGTAAAGAGATGGGCAAAAGCAGCAGGAATTGCCTCGGTGTTGAAATATCGCCTGTTTGAACATTGGGTAGGATATTTCCAAATTCCCTGTGATATTTTACTCATGGAAAAAGCAGGGGGAGGCAGATTTACTAGGGTGTGTTAGCACATGCTAATGCCATTAACGTGTGTCCCATTCAACTGAAACCATGGTACCACCTCTACCCAGGGCAGTTTTCAAAGTGAAATTTCATGAGTGCACAGGCTGGAGGTGTAAAGTATGCATGGACCTCAAATACTGACCTCTATTTTATGGCTTAAGCCCAAATGGAATATTTGTTTTCTTCTAAGCCTAAGTAACATCTCTTATCCACGGGAGACGATCTTGATTTTCTGACTTCTATGGAAGCTCATTGTACGGATGTAGATGGATCGTCCAGACTGGGCGACTGGCACATCAGCGGGGAGACTCACAACGGCGGCATAGCACTGCTAGCAAAGTGCACATGGTACTACAGTTTGCCGCTGGTGTCCTGCAAAGAAAGCGTAGCGCAGCCCAGCAGCTCTGAAGACAAATTGCTTTCTCCTTGAAGCACATTACGATTAGCACCTGGTAAGAGCTCTCATTTGTGGTAATTTGCTTTTCATCTTTGCAGCTCAGCTTGAGAGAGAGCAGAACAAACTTCCTGTCAGGTAGATATCACACCAAAGACCATCCGAGGTTAAAATAAATTACAGACCAGAAAAGAAAACATGCTATTCAGATCCCACAATAGATACGTCCCCTGCTTTATCCCGGGGGACAGTTTACCTCCTGCGTTCATCTTGACATATACTCTGTAATGCTTTAAAGCCATTTTCAGATGTCTTATGGTCCAGCAGTCTGTAGATTTAATAACAGAGCTAAATAGTCAGAGACCTGGACATGACACTTTGACTTAAGGTGAAAAGTTCCTTTTAAATTTGCACATTAGAGGCTCCTGATGTGACCGGTAAGAACATAAATTTCTATAGTGCTTTCACTGGACACAGCACTGCACAAGGTAAATTTGGATAAATTAGGATAGGAATTGGATGAAGAGCTTTTATAGTCCCTAAAGTACCTGGACAAAGTAAAAATGCGCCCCAGGAATGTATCCAGCCCAGCCACTTTTTTCTAGTTCAATTTTGTGTGGACAATTACTGTAGTTACCCAGACAAAATTTAGCCAAGAAGTGGGAAATACTCAGATTTCAGATTCTGTTTAGTTAACACCAAAGGTTCCTTGAACAAACTCTTTGAATGTGGAACTCGTTTGCTAAAAAGTGATTATAGAGCAGAAGAATGATCCACCAGAGCACAAAAACGATTCGACAGCAAGGGTTGGGTAAAGCAGATATGAAATGTTACAAATGCAGGTGTCGGTCTCGCACGGCACTCATAAACAGTTGGGTTCGTCTGGCAGGCTGCAAGTTTAGAATAACTTGAGCTTGAAGGCCTTGTGGAAATGCAGGTGCCCAAACATCTGGGTCCGTAATCCATGCAGCGGCAGGTACCAACTGGAAAGGAGATGGTGTCTGGGAGGCCAGATGTTTCACAGCTGTCCTGCTAGTATTTATTTCCTGCTGAAATACTAAGCAGATGCTCCTGGTGGGGAACAGCACTAAAACCAGATGATATCACACTTGAAGAATTACCACTATTTAGATTACTACAAACTCTGGGCAGAGAGGGGATCTAAAGTGAACTAAAGGGACAAATCAAATCAACAGAAACTCCTGCCCACAAGCACATTTTTCGCCGTCCCAGCCTCATGAAACCTCACGACCCCATCCCCTTCTATAGAATTTCATTTGTTCTGAGTTTCATATAATGTTCATTGTAAATAGTTCTAATGCCTTTCATAACGTGTTCATTATAAGAAACTTAGTTCATTGTAGACCGCTTTGATTTGTAGAAAAGCAATATATCAGATTTTGTTAAATAAATCATACGCTCATCTACCCAGGAGGGTACATTACAAAACAGAAAGATAGCGAAGGAGTGATATCTTATAAGCAGTTGTAAGGCATTAGCTGTGGTTTAATACAGGGTCTGTTTTAATTTCCTTTCCACTCTGGTAATCACCCGTCAGCTTCTACGGCTAAAGCCAAGAAGAGAAGAACAGTTATTTCTTTAAGCAAAAGTATAAGTTCATTTCATTTTTACTGCACTTAGCATCGTCTCGTCAGTATCCATTGGTACAAGTAACATAGATCCAGTATGCGTTAAGGGGTGATTTTGCCCTTATTATGGATAAACTGGAAGAATGTTTACGTCTACTCGGCGCAAAGGGAGCGCACAAATCGCAACCCTGCTCATGTTCTGTGGGAAAGGTTTACGACATTACTCTCCATATGCAAATTACAATCTTCCATAATTCTTTCTTTTTATAAGGCAGAATAGCATAGCAGCGTCTTACGTTTCAAATGCTTTACTGTGTTGTAAACTTTTATGAGTAACTCTTTTCCATGCCAGAAAACCAGTTCCTACAGAAATTTCTTTCACAGTATTCTTCTGACCAGGCCTGCTGAACCTCCGGCCTTACTGACACCCCCTCCCCCCAATATATTTTGATAACTAAACTCATGATCCAACAGCGAGGACCGGCATTACCATTAGGTAAACTAGGCAGTTACCTAGAGCACCAGCCCTCAAGGGGCACCCACTGTCACCCCTCTCTGCGACCGACAGCAGCTGCAATGGTTTAAAACAGCCCCACATCACTTACCTTTAAGCTTCGGCACCTCAGGGCTCTTTGCTTCTGCCTCTTTCCAGTTCTTGATGATGACTTCCTGTTTGCACAGGAAGTCAGCATCGGGCAGCGGAGAGCAGTGGAAGCAAACAGTCCCATGGCATCAAAGCTTGAAGGTAAGCGCTGTGGGGCTGTTTGTTGCTGCCACAGTCAGTCCTGGAGAGAGGTGGCAGCGGTAGCAATGAGCGCTGGGAACTGTGGGAGCGTAAGGGATGAGCTTCACTTAGCATGTCACATCTCCTTACGCCAGCTGTACCAACAACCTTTTCCAATCCCATTATGGCATCACCTAGACAAATCTACCTTTACTTATCCCACCCTGCTGACCTACCCCTAAGTTAATGTATATATGTAGATAATCTAACCCCCAACTCCTCTTAGATTAAATGCTCCCCCTGATCAAATTTTAACTGTACATTATGTGTCCTCCCCATGTAATCAGATTGTATGCTTAAATTGTGCTGTTCTCCTCTCTGTAATCAGTCTATATGCTTAAATTGTGCTGTTCTCCTCTCTGTAATCAGTCTATATGCTTAAATTGTGCTGGTCTCCTCTCTGTAATCAGTCTGTATGCTTAAATTACACTGTACATCCTTCCTCTCAAGTTCCTTATCGTTCCTCCAGTTCAGTCCTCTACCTCTGGGTTGTCAATCTCCTCCTGCAGCTTGGAGACTGGTATGTCAGAATGATGACATCACTGGATATAGCCTGCTGCCTTCTCTCCTCCATTCCAGTGTGACCAGTCTCCATGCAGCAAGAAGACTTGACGAGCCTTAGGAATAGGGCTCTCTGGAGGAATTGATAAGGAGCTAGATGTTAGTTTGGGTCCAATTTGGTTGTCTAATTTGGTTCTTTGATTGGCATTTTGATCATTTGGATTGTTCATTTTATTGGGCACTGTATCTTTAAAAAAAAAACAACAAAAAAAAAACAGTCAGAAAGGATTTTGGGGTCAGCGCTCCGTGGCAGACTTACCCCCTTGCCCCTGCACTTTCTTGGGTATTTCTAGCTTAAGGGGCACGTTTTCCTAATTTACTGTTAAGAGGTGCTCTCCCCCCAGACACTACGGGGGAGAGCCCTTCCTGTCACATCGGACCTGCTTTGCCCGGTGAGGTGAGAACAGTGCTGCTGTACTCGGGGATCGTGGTTCCTGACCGAGACAGCTTTCAGTATCTGCGGCACCAGTCCTGACCGGTCTGCCTTCTACCGGTGTCAGGCTGCTTACCCAAACGGCGATCTAGTAAACTTCGGGCCCGGAGCGGCTGCGGGTGTTTTTGGCGCCTTTTCCCTGGCTTGATAAGTTACGGCGGCCATTTTGAACACCGCAGAGCAGCCGCGTGTACATCGAGGGGAGTCCCGATTCTCTGCTTTTCTGCCGTTTCGCGTTTGTTTTCTTTTGTTTTCCTTTGTTTTAGTTTCTTTCTGTCCTTTTCTTTCATTTGGGGCGAAATTAAGTTTTGTTAGTTTTATTTCCCCTTCTGCCACTTCGCGGGGTAGGGGGAGGGGCTGTGAGGGGGCTCTCTCTCTCTCTCCCGAGGTGTAGAGGTGGCGGTTACCAAACATATTTTTTGTTTTCTAGTCCGGCTGGGCTATAGCCTGTTCTATTAAAAAAAAAAAAAAAAGAAAGAAATCAATACCCATATTCAGAAGTGTTGCCCACTTAAGTGATACAGGCAGGGGTCTGCATTATGGCAGCTCGACCCCAGTGTCTTGTCTGTGGCACGAGACGTGGGTCGGTCACAGACACTGGAGTATGCCGTGGCTGCGCCACCCTTTCCTCTGCTGTGGAGCAGCAGCTGGAGCCCAAGGACTCACCCGAGGTACGAGAGGCGTCCGCGGGGGCAGGCATTTCTTCACTGCAGTCCCCAGCGCATGACTCGGCGAAGGAGGAGTTGGCGGGAACCTCCGGTGCTTCTTTAATAGCGCTGCCGTCGGGCCTTGGGGAGTTCAGCCCCGAGTTTGTTTTACTCATGCATCAGGCTTTTTGCCTGCGTAGCCGGAGCAAGGGGTCGGTTGCGGAAGCCTTAACATCCCCTTTACCGCAGCTGGACGCGGTGGTGGCGGTGGATGCGACTCCGTCAGTTCCTAAACAGATTCGAAAGAGAGACACGGCCTCGGAGGACGAATGGCCGGAGGCCCGTGATCCCGATTGGGATCAGGACATGGAGACGGAGGATCTCGAGGAAGGCAAGATCCCTGAACCTGAGGATCAGGCCAAGATTATTCAAGTCTTCCGCAGGGACGAGCTGGCGGCCTTAATCATGGAATCCTTACAAATGTTGAATTTGGCCAAACCGGCCACGGTGGTGGATGATGTTGAAGATCCCGTCATCCAGGTGGTTCGGCAGACACAGGTGGTGTTTCCCGTCCACAAAGTGGTGGACAAAATGATTCAGGATGAATGGGATAGGCCAGAGGCGGGTCTCCGTGGCATTCGGACGCTCAATCGACTGTATCCTCTGGCTGATACGGACAAGGCCAAGTTCCGGGCTCCGCGGGTTGACGCGGTAGTGTCGGCTGTTACTAAAAAGACCACCATTCCGGTGGAAGGTAGTGCGGCCTTGCGGGATGCGCAGGATCGCCGGGTGGACGGCTTCCTCAAACAGACCTTCGAAGCAGATTCTCTATCGCTGCAGGCCTCCATTTGTGGTGCGTGGGTGGCCCGGGTGTGTCTTCGGTGGGTCCAGCGACTCCGTCAGTCTTTGTGTATGGCTGCTGAGGAGTTGAGAGAGTTGGATCGGCTGGAGTCCGGTACCGCCTACTTAGCGGATGTGCATTACGACTTAATCAGAGCACTGGCCAATAGTACTGCTTCGGTGGTAGCCGCTCGGCGTTCGGTGTGGTTACGGAATTGGGCGGCTGATGGTCCTTCTAAGTCGCATCTTAGTAAACTTCCCTTTAAAGGGTGGTTTGCTGTTTGGCGAGGATTTAGAAAAGTTGGTTAAGGATCTGGGAGAATCCAAGGTGGGCAAGCTCCCGGAGGATAAACCAAAACCAGCAAAGGCTGCGCAGCCCTTTCAGGGCCAGTTTCGCAATTTCCGTAGTTTTCGGTCGGCGCGGTTCAGTACTTTCCAAAGGGGTCGGTATCAGTCTCGGGCCCAGGGGTTTCGGGGGTTTCGAGGTGCCTCCAGAGGTTTCTCCACTACCCCTGCCTCCGCACAACGTAAACCGCAATGACATGGGGCGGGTCCCGGCAGAAGGGCCTCCAATAGGCGGGTGGCTTCGGGAGTTTCTTTCTGCTTGGACCCACATCACCTCCGACCAGTGGGTGTTGGAAATCGTCCAACACGGCTATGCCTTGGAGATGTCTTGTCCAATAAGAGACTCCTCTGTTATGTCTCCTTGCAGAGGCCCCGCAAAAACGGCAGCCGTTCGCATGACGTTGGACAGGTTGCTTCATCTGGGGGCGGTGACAGAGGTGCCCCCAGCCGACTGTGGCTTGGGTCGATACTCCATCTATTTTGTGGTTCCAAAGAAGGGCGGTACCTTGAGACCCATTCTAGACCTCAAGGCTGTAAACCGTTGTTTGCGGGTTCCGCATTTTCGGATGGAGATGTTACGATCGGTCCTAGTGGCGGTTCGCCGCGGAGAGTTCCTGACCTCTCTAGATCTTACGGAGGCGTATTTACACATTCCCATCCGGGAGGCTCACCAACGCTTTCTGCGATTTGCGCTTCCTTGGGGCCACTTCCAGTTTCGAGCATTGCCGTTTGGTCTAGCGATGGCACCCTGGACCTTCACCAAAATCATGGTGGTGGTGGCGGCGGCATTGCGCAAGGAGGGCATCCTGGTCCATCCTTATCTTGACGATTGGTTGATTCGAGCAAAGTCCGTGGAGGAGAGTGTTCAGGTGACGGACAGAGTGGTGCAGTTTCTGCAGAGTCTGGGTTGGGTGGTCAACCCGGCGAAAACTCACTTAACACCCTCCCAGGATCTCAAATATCTCGGGATTCGGTTCGACACTTTGTCCGGTCAGGTGTTTCTCCCGCAAAAACGGGCCGAAGCCCTGAGGTCCCTGGTTCGGAGCTTCCTGTCAATGTCGGCGCCGACTGCCTGGGATTATCTACGGGTCTTGGGGACCATGGCGGCGACGCTGGAGGCGGTGCCATGGGCCAAAATACACATGAGACCGTTGCAGCAAGCACTGCTCCGCTGCTGGTCGCATCAGTCCCACTCGTTGAACAAACGCTTGCCTTGCCCGATCGTGGTACGGCGGTCTCTGCGTTGGTGGCTTCGCCGGTCGTCCCTGGAGGCCGGCATGCCGCTGGACCAGCCCGACTGGACTCCGTTGTTGACGGATGCCAGCCTGACGGGTTGGGGGGCTCACTGTGGGGATCTGTTTGCGCAGGGGCAGTGGACTCCCCGAGAGTCCTCGTGGTCGATCAACCGTCTGGAACTTTGAGTGGTTTTCCGAGCTCTTCAAGCTTTCGAGAAGGTGGTCTGGGGTCGGCCCGTGCGGGTTTTGTCCGACAACTCGGTGACGGTCGCATACATCAATCGTCAGGGTGGCATGGGGAGTGCCGCCATGGAGAAAGAAGCGGACGAGCTGTTCGCTTGGGTGGAGCTTCAGTTGTCCGCAATCTCGGCAGCGCACATTGCCGGAAAGGACAATGTCCAGGCGGATTTCCTCAGCAGGGTACAGGTGGAGGCCGGCGAATGGGAGTTGCATCCTGAGGTTTTCGAGCAGATCGCGGCCCGCTGGGGAACTCCGGTCATGGATCTGATGGCGACGTTCCAGTCGGCGAAAGTCGGTCGGTTTTTCAGCAGGCGTCGGGAACGGATGTCGGAAGGCATAGACGCGCTTTTGCATCGTTGGCCATCGGGGGGTCTTCTATATGTTTTTCCCCCTTGGGCATTGATAGGCCGTGTGCTCCAGAAAATCGGGGCTCACCCGGGGAGAGTGCTTTTGGTGGCGCCCGACTGGCCGAGGCGGCCTTGGTATGCGGATTTGGTGCGTCTTCTGGACGGCGCGCCTTGGCGGCTTCCGGAGAGAGCGGATCTGTTGATGCAGGGTCCACTTTTCATGCCCCAGGTGGATCGGTTCTCGCTTACGGTATGGCCATTGAGAGGGCTAAGCTGAGAAAGAAGGGTTACTCTTCGGCGGTCGTGGCCACCTTACTTAGGGCGCGAAAGCAGTCCACGTCCTTGGCATATGTGAGGATCTGGCGTATCTTTGAAGATTGGTGTTCACGGCGGAAGACTAGGGCGGCTACTGTGTCCGTCCCGATAGTCTTAGAGTTTTTGCAAGACGGTTATGATAAAGGTCTAGCGGCCAGTTCCCTGTGCGTGCAGTTGGCAGCTCTATCTTGTTATCGGGGCAAGATCAGCGGTATCTCTTTAGGTACTCATCCCGATGTGCATCAGTTTCTGAAGGCGGTTTCCAGGTTGCGTCCTGTGCGTAGAGTGAGTGTACCGCCGTGGGATCTCAATCTCGTCCTCGCGGCGTTATCCAAGGCTCCATTTGAGCTGTTGCGTCAGGCATCCCTGAAGGATTTGACGTTAAAGACGGTGTTCCTTGTAGCGATTTGCTCTGCTAGAAGGATTTCGGAGTTACAAGCTTTGTCGTGGCGAGAACCTTTCTTGTTTTTTTCTAGAGAAAAGGTGGTTCTGCGGCCGGTACCATCCTTTTTGCCTAAGGTGGTGTCTCCCTTTCACTTGAATCAGTTGGTTTGCTTGCCCGTTCTGGGGTCGATGCACGGTGGCGAGACGGATCGTCGTCTCCGTTTTCTGGACGTGAAAAGAGCGTTGCGTCAATATTTAGTGGTTACAGCGTCTTTTCGCAAGACTGATCGGTTGTTTGTGTTGTTTGGCGGCGTGCGCAAGGGAGAGCCGGCGGCTAAGGCTTCCATTGCCAGGTGGATTAGAGGGGCGATTTCATCTGCTTATTTGCTTCAAGGTCGGGTGGCGCCCGTAAGACTACGGGCACACTCCACCAGGGCGCAGGCCTGTTCCTGGGCGGAACACAGTCTGGTTCCTCCCAGGGACATTTGTAGACCGGCAACTTGGTCATCTTTGCATACTTTCAGCAAGCATTACCGATTGGATGTCGCGGCGGCTAGCGACGCTCGTTTTGGGTCAGCGGTTTTATCGTCTGGCTCGAGAGGTCCCTCCCAATGATTACTGCTCTGGTACATCCCAGAGGTAGAGGACTGAACTGGAGGAACGATAAGGAAATGATAATTACACTTACCTGGTAATTGTAGTTCCTTGAGTTACTACAGTTCAGTCCTCCGTCCCGCCCAGATGTTACAAGATGGATTTTGGGCACGTTCAGTGCCGCTGAAGTATTACAGGTAGGTCTGTCTCGATTTCCTTGATGGGGGGGTTTCCTCTTTCTTTAAGGCAGGGGCGGGCGTAAGAAAGTCTTGCCCGAAAGCGACCCGTTCCTGTTTACTGTTTACTAGGTTCAATGATTATGGTTTGATACTTATTTGTTGCTCCTTTGAGTCTGCTTTGTTAATAGTTCGCACTGGAATGGAGGAGAGAAGGCAGCAGGCTATATCCAGTGATGTCATCATTCTGACATACCAGTCTCCAAGCTGCAGGAGGACATCGACAACCCAGAGGTAGAGGACTGAACTGTCGTAACTCAAGGAACTACAATTACCAGGTAAGTGTAATTATCATTTACCGCTGCTGATCGCTGGAAGTAGCGGTATACAAATTTATAATAAATAAATAAACAGCACTCGTCCCACAGCAATTCTGTAGAAATGTATAATTGCATATCATCCTTTTAAATATTAACCCTAGTTTATATACATGTGTGCTTAACATAGACTGTTTCAGACTTTAGACAGTGGCTGAATCCCCCCTTTACAGGACATTAGATATTCGATAAAATCTGATGTTAGGCAGCCATTCACCAGGATGAATCATCCTCAGTATCCATTCTAGAGATTCTACCTTTCTGAGTTTCCAATGCAAATTATTTTAAGATTTTCATGCAGAATTGAACCTGTTCAGAGTTTTTTTCTCATAGACACAGAACAGGACACAGCTGTACAAATAATTTATAGATGGGTGCTCAGTTTAAATCTAAATCTAGCCTAAATTATTAGCTGGCTAGATTTAAACCAATTTTCCATTGTACAGAATAGCTGGATAACTTTGTATCCATCAGACCACTTAAACATCCACCCATGCATTAAAACAGAGGCCTTAATGTTTTGATCGAATGGGGTCTATTCATATAGATGGGTGGGTTGAAAAGAAGTTTGGAATAGATGTAACAAGTAGTATGGGGGATTCTTGAATCTTAGAAGACAGTTTGGACGCTATGAGATTTTAGATGTGAATGGGGTTCTGCTGCCCCAGTGGATATATGTGTATGCCAGGAATGTGTATGTAGGATGGTAGGGTGGTGTGTTAATATCAGCTGGCACACAGTATGGGATTATAAATTTTATTTGAGGTGTGCTATTTTGTGTGAACAAATCTGTTTTAATGCATAGGGGATGTTTACGCATGGGTCTGATGGATACAGTTGGTCCCTGCATGTGCTTGTCTAAGGTGACCAACCAAAAATATACAATGCAAATACATCCCACCTTTATATCATCTCTCTTTAATAACTTCTAAATTCATAACATAACCCTGAACTCATTCAATGTGCAATCTTCAGTAACAAGGCGAATGCTCTAAAAAACGCCAACGCATGAGCAGTTTTATTCCTAAACCCACCAATCAAACTCAATAAAACCAATGCCATTCTACTTGTGAATTTAACTCTCGCGGTTCCACAGTCTGCCAACGAAATATAAATTGTTGCTCTTTTCGACACAGCAACTGTTGAAAATTACCACCCTCTCCACCCCTTACTTGTAATATAATAAAACATTGTAAATCTCCTAGAAGATGATTTTTCAGTCTCCAATGTGACACCAAGGGTGCCGATTCCACACCATGGCGAATAGGTGACATGTGTTCAATAATGCGCATTTTAAATGGACAAGACCTTTGTCCAATATATATCAAAGAGCAAGGACATACTATAGCATAAATCACTCCTTCCGTTAAACAATTAGTATTCCCCTGTAAATGATAAACAAATCCCAAGGCTGGGTGAGTAAAAGACCGTATCTCCAATGCAATGGAACATACTACACACCGATTACATTTATGATGGCCACCTACCAGTAAGGTATTATCACCACACTGATAGGAACGAGAATGCACTAACATATCTCTCATATTTCTACCCCTCTTATATGCAAACATCAGAGGTGTCTGAAAAGGGGCATGAACTCCCAAAGCATTCCAATGAGATAGAATTAAATCCCTCATATATGCTGCTTGAGAGGAAAATGGTAATATACAAGTTAGTACCGGTTCAGACCTCTCATGAACTCCAAAGGAGAACCATTCTCGATGGACATTAAATGCCTGTTTATATGCCCTGTGGATTATCCGAGGAGGATAATCCATGCTCATTGAACTTTCGCTTCATAATACCTGACTGTGAAACAAATTCTTCACGTGAAGAACACAATTTACGCAACTGTAAAAATTGTCCTACCGGGATATTGTCCCTAATATGTCTTGGATGAAAACTGTTATAATCTAATAGACTATTCCTATCGGTTGGTTTTGTATAAATAGAGGTACCAAATGCAAATCCATCAAAACTAATATGATTGTCAAGAAAATGAACTGATGTACATGAAATCTCAGGAGTAAACTGTAAATGAGAATCTTGGGTATTCAACCAGCTCAAAAAAAGCACGTAGATCACCTTCTGAGCCTTTCCAAATAAAAAAGATATCATCTATGAATCTCACCCATTTTACCACAAAAGGCCAAAACAGAGGATTTCAAAACAACTTCTTCTTCAAAATACTTTACTTATAGCCCTGCCACGGAAGGGGCTACGGTAGCACCCATAGAAACTCCCTAAATCTGATGGAAGTAACAACCCTGAAATTCAAAATAGTTTCTGCATAAAACCAAAGTTAACAGATCATGAAAAAATGCATTCCTCACTGACGATAGGTATAAACCTGATAAATAATGCATAGCTATCTCTAAACCTCTATCCTGGGGTATATTGGTATATAAAGCTGTAATGTTCATAATAACTAATATATATGGCCCCACCTCATATTGCCATGTATCCAAAAAAGTCAAAACATCTCCGGAATCTTTAATATATGAAAAAGCTTGTCGTACCAACGGACATAAAAAAGAATCCATGTATTGTGACAATGGTTCCAAAACCGAACCTATTTTTGCAAATAAGTAGTGTGTTTTTTGGCTCTTGTCTAAGGTGAGAAATTGTGGTTGGTTGTTGGGTCTCTTTAAGCTGCACATGTGAGCGGGTGTTGTCCTTCTGACAGTAGGGGCAGTTTGTTTGATCAGAATGTTCCTGCTGGTGAGCCTTTGTTTGTAATGGTGTGATTGAGAGTGGTGGCTTTTGGTCTACTGTTGGTTAGAGTTAAGAAGAGCTCAATGGTGGGTACTGTATCTAAGTGTATGTGATTTTAACACTTAGGAATGAATTGTTTGGGGTGAAACTTTAGAGTGTGGAATGTAAAAGGGGTTAGGTTACACTAGTATTAAGGGCAATTTTAATATTTTATTTTTGTGCCTTGCAGTTTGTGTAAATCCTGCAGCTTGTGTGATTGGTGTGGATTTTCAACATGATAGAGAAAATTGTCCCCCGATGAAGCAATTGCAAAATGCCTTTAGGCATCCTATGTGGCATTGGGTCCAGCTGGGTTAAGCCCAGGCTCATACAAATAGCATTTGGCTGAGTGTGCTTGAGGTTACAGTAATGAGGCGCTTGATATGGCGGAGATTTTTAGGATCCCTGATGTTAATATGCCAGTCTCAGGCCTAGATTGATAGCCGAGATATGATGGCCCATGGGTACTGAGATCGTTTTCTCCCCCTCCAAGTGTGATTCAGTTTTCCCTGTTTGGTGCATATGGAATGACGTTTTTTGAATGAATGGCCATTATATCTTCATTCTAAGAAATTGGATATTAATATATGAAAGTTACTAACAGAACCACCCTCAGAGTTGCTTCAAAGTGTTGGCACTCTAGCTAGACCTTAAGCCTTATGCCCGCCCTGACTATCAGAATCTATGTTATAATCACATAAGAAATGCCATACTGGATCAGACCAAGGTCCATCAAGCCCAATATCCTGTTTCCAACAGTGGCCAATGCATGAACCATGTACTTAGCAGTTTCCCAAAAAGACACAAGGGTTCCACAATGCTTGTATTGGGGCAAGCAGTGGATTTCCCGGGTCTTTAATAATGGTTTATGGACCTTTCCTCCAAGAACGTGTCCAAACCTTTTTTAAATCCAGCTACGCTAATAGCTTTTGCTACATCTTCTGGTAACGAATTCCAGAGTTTGATTACGCATTGAATGAAAAAATATTTTCTCTTATTAGTCTTAAACGGTTTAAACTGTAGCTACATTGCATGTCCCCTAGTCTTTCTACTTTTTCATGTTGTAAATCGATCTACGTTTACCTGTTCCACTCCATTCATTAATTTATAGACCTCTATCATATCTCCCCTCAGCCGTCTCTTTTCCAGGTTAAAGAGCCCTAACCTTTTAAGCCTCTCCTCATAGAAGTATCCTTCCATCCCCTGTACCATTTTGGTGGCTCTTCTCTGTAACTTTTCTAATTCCACTATATCGTTTTTAAGATATGGTGACCAGAATTGCACACAATATTCAAGGTGTGGTCGCACCATGGAATGATACAGAGACATTATACTATGCTTTGTTTTATTTTCCATTCCTTTCCTTATGATTCCTAGCATTTTATTTGCCTTCTTGGCTGCCGCTGCACACTGGGTGGAGGGTTTTAACATGTTATCCACGATGAGGCCTAAATCTTTTTCCTGGGTGGTGGTTCCTAATGTGGAACCTTGCATTGTGAACCATAGTTTGGGTTGTTCTTTCCTAAGTGCATAACTTTGCACTTTTCCACATTAAATTTCATCTGCCATTTGAATTTCCAGTCTTCCAATTTATCAAGGTCCTCTTGCAATTTTTCACAATCCTGTAGGGTTTTAACAACTTTGAATAATTTTGTGTCATCTGTAAATTTGACTACCTCACTCATCTTTCCCATTTCCAGGTCATTTACGAATATGTTAAAAAGCAGTGGACCCAGCACAGATCCCTGGGGTACTCCACTATTCACCTTTGTGCATTGGGAAAATTAGCCATTGAGCCCTACTCTCTGCTTTCTATCTTTTTATTTTATTTTATTTTATTTGAATTTATAAATTTGTATTCATTTTCCAACATTCAAGTGAAACAAGAATGACAGAAACAAGATGATACACTATAATAAAAAAAGAAAAGAAAACACAGGAAAATTTTATCATCAAATTTAGACCACAATATTAGGGGTTCCAGGAAAATTAAACATCATAGAGAAAAAGAAACATAAGCAAGGATGAGACTTATGCATCAGCCATGTTGAGTGTGGCATTCACCACAATTTCCTCCCTAGCTACCAGAAAGTTCAATAACTGACTAGGCTCAAAGAAAAGAAAAACTTTATCTTTATAGATAATTATACAATGAGAAGGAAACCGTAAGACAAAACTCCCCCCTAGAGAAAGGACCCTAGGTCTAAGACCAAGGAATTCCTTCCTCCTCAACTGGGTTACACGTGAAAGATCAGGAAACATATAAACTTCAGAGCCTAAAAGGTTTACATTAAAATTTCTAAAGAAAGCTCGAAGAACTAAAAACTTATCCAGCTCTAGAGCCAGGGATAACAAGCAAGTTGTCCGGCCAGTCACCACTTCCAAAGAATCTTCCAGGAACGCAGTAAGATCACCGGTTCTATGAAATGGATTCTCGGAAGCAGAACCATGAGAGCCAGGGCCCACAGACAAATACTGTGCTCTCACAATGGGAGGCAAATTATCCCCAGGGAGTTTAAGCACCTCCAGGAAATATTTGTGAACCATCTCTAAAGCAGACATAATAGGAGATTTAGGAAAATTCAATAGTCTCAAATTATTTCTACGAACTTGGTTCTCCAAATATTCAGCTTTCCTGGATAGCAAAGTTTTGTCCTTAACTTGGGCAACACATAGCCCTCGAAGATGTTCCAGCTCCACTTCCACACTGGTCAAACGGCCAGCCTGTTCCTCCCGGATTCTTTTTGCCTCTGAAACAACTGTCCTTAAAGAAAGAATATCAGCACTTACAACACCCACAACAGTCTGTAGGGAAGCATTCATAGTCACCACCGCATCCCACAGTGCTTCTAAATTCACAACAGCAGGTTTAATCAAGCCTCCCAAATCTGGAATTGCGCCAAGTCCCACAACCGCAGCTGCCGTACCCCCAATGGAGGGAACAGATCTTATTCCATCTCCAACACCCGATGTAGCCTCAAAGGAAGGGGGAGAGGTGTCTGTTACCACGCGGGAGCCCTAGTCACCTCGACTCACCAGTGAACTCATCGTCAACCCAGTGGGGAGCACGCCAACAAGTGGCAAAATACTTCCAGGTTGAGGCAGAGGGGCTTGCTGTTTGGGGGACAACAAAATCCCGGATGCACTCAGAGCCAACAAAATTTCCGCCAGAGACTCTGCTGAAGACACTGCTCTAACTGCAGCTGAAGAAAACCCACACGCCACCAAAGTCAACTGCCCGGAAATGTTACCAGACGCCGAACCCGAGGGTAGGCCAGCTTGTTTTCTCTTCCACCGTCCCATCGCCTTCAGGAACCGCAGGAAACTACTGGGTAGAAGAGGTAAGCGTAGAGCATCTCAGCCACAGAAAGATCTTGCTGCCATCTTGCCCCTAGCCAACAGTTTGCTGCTTTCTCTCTTTTAAGCAGTTCCTGGTTCACAATAGTACACTGCCTCCTGTCCCATGACTTTGCCAAGAGTCTCTCATGAGGGACCTTGTCAAAGGCTTTCTGAAAATCCAGATGCACTACATCGACCAGCTCACCTTTGTCTACCTGTTTATTTACACCTTCAAAAAAATATAACAGATTAGTAAGACAAGACCTTCCTTGTCTAAATCCATGTTGGCTTTCTCACATTAAGCCATGACTACCTACTGTTCAGTAATTTTGTTCTTTATAATGGTTTCTACCATATTGCCCAGTACTGATGTCAGACTCACTGGCCTGTAGTTTCTCGGATCACCCCTGGAGCCCTTTTTAAAAATTGGTGTTACTTTGGCCATTCGCCAATCTTCAGGAACAACAGATGATTTTAATGATAGTTCACAGATTAATAATAGTAGGTCTGCAATCTCATATTTCAGTTCTTTCAACACCCTTGGGAGGATACCATCCAGTCCAGATGATTTGCTACTGTTTAGTTTATCAAATAGTTGAAATATATCTGCCTGGTTTATTGATATTTCTTTCAATTCTGCTACATCACCTTTATATACATTTCAGTCATGAGGAACTTCCCTATATCTTTGTCAGTAAAGACCAAAGCAAAGAATTCATTCAGCCTCCCTGCTATGGCCTTGTCCCCTCTTAATGCCCCTTTTACCCCTCTATCATCTAATGGTCCAACTGACCCTCTCACAGATCTTTTACTATGAATGTACTTGAAAAAAATCTTCATTATGCATTTTTGCTTCCACAGCAAGCTTTTTCTCAAATTCTCTCTTTGCCTGCCTTATCAATGCCTTGCATCTAACTTGTCAGTGCTTATGTTTCTAGTTTTTGTCATTTGGCTCCTTTTTCCATTTCCTAAAAGATGCTTTTTTTGGCTATAACAGCTTCTTTGACCTCACCTTTAAACTATGCTGGCAGTTTTTTGGACTTTCACCTTTCTTAAAGAGTAAATTAATTCAAAATATCCCAAAGACTGAATAATGAATCACCAAAAATAAAAACAACCCAGAATTGTATGTCTCTTCATAAATATGCATTAACCAATATATATTAAATAAAATATATAATAATAATAATGGGGAGGAAAAAAAGACCTCAGTAAAATCAAGAGCTCACAGCCATTGACTCAACTTACATCTACTGTGGGAACTCAATAGATTACATCAATGGTCAAAAACCTCCAAACCTACCCTGTTATTAAGACAAAAATTTATCTCTATTGTATTAATAACTCGTATGTACTTTATTCTCCTTACTTTTTTAATTTTTAATTTTAATATAGGGTGGAAACATATTTCTTATTCCTTGTATACCTGTCTTTATATGCTGATGAATCATTGAGTCGTTTTCTTCCTCTTATTTCCAAAAGTACTCTTGACTTGTCATCTCAAGTTTCGCTGTGTGCTGCTTCAGGGAGTGACCGTTCTGTAGCTTCTGAAAACATGAAACTATACTTATGCGTCATCTAAAGGCGCTCTCTAACCTTAACATCAGTCACAATAGTACTTAAATTATGACAGGCCCATAAAATACAGCAGCATGAAAGCATTAAACAGTGCTCAAGAAGGACCTTCAAACAACTAAATTAAAGTCTAGAGAGGAAGAGGGGTACTCTTTCATAAAAAATCACATGCACTATCAATTTAGTGTGTTATTACGCTGCTAAAACAAGCAAGCAGGATTGACAAAGATATTCTATAGCTGTAATTACTTCAGTGGGATAAAGTTTCATGAGACAAACTTTGCCCTTATTTTTTTTTTGCTTTTTATATATAGCATTTAACTCACACCTTTCCAGGAGATGATCCAGGACAGTTATATTCAGGTACAGTATGTATGTCCCTCTCCCCAAAGGGCTCACAATCTTGAAAGATATTTTTTTTCCATGGCCTACTGACTGGGCTACCGAATAACTGTCCTCTGTTCTTTGACTTCAATTCTCTAAATTCAAATGCAAATAGAGTGAGGAATCAAATAAAAACAAAACACAGAGAATTATATTTAAAACAGTACTACTTAAGACCCACAGGTCTGAAAACGTGTGCAGTTTCCTGTAAATCTCCACACCTTCACTAGGCCAGAGTTCCTAATTTATTGAGAGAAACTGCTACATGGTACAAATACAACTCTACGTCAAGCTTTGTTTATCTACATATTACAGGTCAGAGCACAGACATTACGGGTGCAATTCTGGGACGTGCAGCCCTGCAAGCCATCCAGGCCCAATTCCCCCTCCAGCTCTCTCTGTAGATCCTGAGCAGCAGGACAGGGAGAGCCGGGAGGGGGTGGGATCAGGGCAGAGCAGAGGTGGACCAGCTCGGCAGGATGTACAGGGCCAATTCAGGTCATGGCCCTGTATGTCCTGCTAGGTCAAAGGGGATGTGTGGTTTATTGCACCTCAAAGGTGGACTAAGAAGCACCGACCTGGAGATCAGGCCCAGGGATCCTCCCCCAGGGACGGGGCCAGGTGCAGGGGAGGATCAAGTTTAAAGCCCTCTTCGGTAGGTTAGCTAGTCTGCTGAGGAAGACACTTTGACCCTTCTTAGATAGGTGGACACCATCTCTGCTTAACAGCCCTTGAAAAATCATCCCATGGTCCAGGAAAGCATAGCACTCTTGAAGACACCATCCACGCAGACACGCATTCATCTCCAGGATGTGAGCTTCTCTGCCTCGGCCTTTACCCTCAACAAGGAGGATTGAAGAGAACACCACATGCACACCTGTCTGCTTCACTCTCTGTTCCAGAGCCATGAAGTCACACTTGATATGCAAATGGCATACCTAAGATATGCATACTGGGTCTGACCAAGGTCCATCAAGCCCAGTATCCTGTTTCCAACAGTGGTCAATCTAGGTCATACGTACCTAGCAGTTTCCCCAAAAGACACAGGTTCCGCAATGCTTGTACTGGGTCAAGCATTGATATCCTGGGTCCCTTCTTAATAATGGTTTATGGACCTTTCCTCCAGGAACTTGTCCAAACCTTTTTTAAACCCAGCTACACTAACAGCTCTTACTACATCCTCCGGTAACAAATTCCAGAGTTTGATAACACGTTGAGTGAAAAAATATTTTTTTTTATTAGTCTTAAATAGTTTACCCTGTAGCTTCATTGCATGTCCCCTAGTCTTTCTATATTCTGATAACGTAAACAATCGATCTACGTTTAACCGTACCTAGCAGTATAATTTGTGCCATCATGGATGAGCATCATCGGATAATAGTCAACAGTCTTGATAAGTCTCAGCAAACTCTTTAACATCTCAGATCTTTGCACCTGGCAGACAGTACACCTCCCTGGACATCAAGTTTGGTCAGCAGATGGATGCCTCGGTACCCCTCAGAAGAGAGTCACCAACCACTACTACCCTTCCCTTCCTTGTAGTCACTGATTCTGCAACTTTGGGGTGCTTGATCTCTGGTTCTTCCCATTCCTGGGATGTTTTCACCTCCTCATCTTCCAGGGTTCCTTACTGTTTCTTCAGTTTGATGGCTGGAAGAGTTGGATTGTCAATTCTGCAGGCTATGGTGACTCTCGTCCAACTCTCTTCATTCTGTAGCATACCATCTTCACTTCTGTTGAAAGTTTTTGATGCCTTAAGAATCATCTCATCAATGTTGTTCTCGCTTTCATAGATGCTTTTCAGCCTTGCCATCTCTTCTCTTAGCTGCTCATCTTATTTCATGAGGGCTTCAGCTTGCAGGCATTGTGCACATGTAACTTGTCCCTCGACTGGGATTGGGCTGTTTATCTAGATAGAGACAGAAGCTATGATGGAGCAACAGCTTTGGCAACATGATTCTTCCCAGCCATAATCCAGTTGTTGGAGCTTTGGTACTAGTTGAAGGAAATGAGACCTACAAAAGTCCCTAACTTCTTAAAGAAAAAGCAGCTAGCCTCTTTTATGTGTGTTCTAATAGCTCTGTTCTATGTCCATGTGTTTAATTTTTCTAGTTTGCTAAACAACTATTTTACACGACTAAATTCTGCTATTATGAGTCTGAGGTATATCTTTTAATATGTTCCCTATGTAAAGTTACCCAATCAAAGCTCCTTCAAGAAATTGTTTACTTTTCATAGATATACAAATGTGGATATGTTTGCTTCCTAGATTTTCCCTACCAACCAATAACAAATCTGTTATCTTTGCTAACAAGCTAATTGGTGAGTTGCCTTATATAGCAAGAATTCTCACATGGGGTAGGCAGGGACCTGACACTGAGAAGGGCAGCAACTTCAAAGAACTTGCCTTTCCCTTTGAACCTGAAGGCTAGAGGATAAGCGAAAAAAGCTACAACAGCAGAAAGCTTTACATGAGAACACAAAATTACTCCTTTTGCAGTACAGCTACAATACACTAGGGAATGCAGCAGAAAAAGTTAGCAATTAAAAATGAAAAAAGCCCCCTTAAGAGCTCTCAGGCAGAGAGCTTGTATTCAAGAGCCACAGAAGTTCCTTACTTGCAATGGAGACCCTTTAGGAATGACCATGTTACATGATTTGCCCAAGGCCATGAAATGTCAATGTGATTTGAACCCTGGTTTTCCTAATTCTCAGTCCACTATTCTAACTGTTAAACTGCTCTTTGTAGTAGTAATAATCATAGAAATTTAGGGACGTGCAAGCATGTGAAATGACATTTTCTATGTCATTTCATGTCATTTTTGAAATTAACAATAAAAAACTAAATTTATTTTCTGCTGTGTCTGGTTTTATGGGTTCTGTTTGCAAATAGCATAGTAACCTAGTAAATTACCTCAGATAAAGACCAGTGTGGTCCATCTAGTCTGCCCGGTAAGATAGTTAGAGTTGTAGAGCTGCACCTCTAGGCCTTTGCTTAGGCCTTTCCAGGCAGGCTACCCCTCTCTATTTATGAAGTTATTTACATTTGCTTTGATTCCATGCTCTTGCTGTGTAGTTAGTGATCCTTTGTGTCTATCCAATGCATTAAAACGTAATTTAACAGGAAAGTAAAATAAAACTTAAAAAATAGAGAGAACCGTGAAAGGAAGACAATAAAAAGGAAACAAACTTCCATTTTCCCATGCACCCTGTATAAATGTAAACATGCAAATTACCTCAAATTAATGCAAAGTTTAACCTCTTACTTTAAAAATTAGGAAGCACTTTATTTTATTTCTGATGTAATTTCTTGGAGGAAGCCCACAATCAAACCTGATCAGGATGTGAAATAGTAAACTTACCGCCCCGCAGTTTCCTCTGATTTCCGGCCATGCATTCTGTGTGCTCACTGCCAGCTATAGTTGGGATATTGCTACTACGCACAGGTTGGCTGATGATTTGCTGCTACTTGTCATGCTCCGTTCCTCTTTATTTGAGGAAATTATGGATGCTCAAATCTCTTCTGTAGCAGTGCATAGAACTTACCTTTGAACATAATTCTGCAACAGAAATGCTCTTTAAAGGCAAATAGAAGGCAGGTGGAATTCTGCAATTAAACATTTAAAACATCAATTCCCAGGTGTTGCTTTTGAAGTTGCACTTCATTGGCTGGTGCCAGTTTTCAAGTAGACCTTGCATTTTAATTTGCTAATGTGATGAATTATAATATGGGGTCTTTGAAGTCATTGTTCCAGCAGCAACAGGGGTCCCAGGTTATCGTTTATTCAAATGAAGAGGATTCAGATCCATACAGATTCACTGCTTTTATGTTAGCAGAAATAAATACCCAGGCCCTTAAGTTTCCTTATTCCAAAAATTGATAAATTGCTATTTAAATTGTTTAATTTATCCTGGGATTGAAGTGTAGCCTGATATCAGTGGCTGCAATGGTCTCCAGTGCTTAAACCTTTGTTTATTTCACTGCTTGAGGAGAGAAGCTAAGTTCCTTCCCTTTTATACAGGAAAAACTCAAAAGCATCCAATGCCTCTACTCATTTACTACAACCCTCTCTTGCTCATGTCCCTTCAAAGGTGCTATGCTCATTTTTCTTCAGCCCTTCCTTCACCTGTCTAGTAACAGATCAGCCTGGATGTCTTACCCTAGCTGCTGTCTTATGTCTACCTCTGTGCTACCAGCTCTTGGTGATCAGATGAGGAGACACCCAGGCAGGTAAGGTACGAAAAAAGAGAGAAGGCAGATGAGAAGCAGAGATAAAGGTAAGGGAGAGAAGAGAAGGGTTGACAGCAGAAAAAGAAGACAAAGCTTTAAGTTTTTCTCTGGCATCTCATTGCCTCTCTTATTTGTCTCTAAATATCTCTCCACTCTTCCGAGGTTACAGCTACATCAACAGACTCCATTCCTCTTTCATCTCAAGACAGAAACAAGCAGCCATTAGCTACTGTGTCAGGAGCTGCCATCCCTAGTATTGAAGACTATGGGATTGGCTAATCTGCATTTTTGCCACTATACGAGAGACCTGGTCCCCTCTAAACCAGATGAAGCAGGATGCCACAATTAGATCTGTTCTGGGATGACATAGGTGTAGAAAATCAGATAAATGCAAATGTAGATTGAGCTGGAACAATGATCAATATCTTAATAATTTAATTAGAATCATAAGTAAATTGCATGCCATTGCATTCAAAGTTACCACCAAATGCCATGAGAAATTTTAAATTAGCTCTGAGTACTATGTTCACATATCATCGATCCAAACAAACTGGTGTCTTAGAACCAGGGTGGCAGGGTGGGCTCCTTGTCTGTGCATTTACACAAATGACAGCACTGTCCCATTTAATTTGCATCACCAATTGAGTTTGAAATCTGATGAAAAAGGAACTATGCATTTCAAGCAGATTTGCAATGGAGTAGGGCAGAATGTGATAAACAGAGCCAGGTTCTAGGGTTTGTATTTCTGAGACCCAGGAAAGAGGCAGGTCTCCTATCTTAGCAGCCACATTAGTAAAAACTGAGGGTGTGCAGGAAATAAAATCATTTTGTTTCATTTGCAGATTTTGTTGTTTTTTGTTTCATTTTCATTTTTGTTTTATTTGTGTTTTTTAATCAATTTTCATTTCAGAATGATTTTGTTAATTAAAGTAGCAGCTTTGACTACTGCCCGAAGGAAAAATATAGCTGAGAGTTTATTTATTTAACGTCTTTTATACTGCCTTTCTGATTATGAAGGTGGTTTACATAAAACATATAACTTACATGTACATTGAACTATAATACAAGAAACTAAGGTTACAAGTTTGGGTAAATTTGAACAATTGTACTAGTAGAGGGGATGAGGAAACGGGGTCTGAACTATATTCAAAGAAGTGTCATTACACTCAACGAGTGGGTGTGAATGGTATGGTTATGGGTTACTTTGGAGGGGGGCCAGGAGGGTCTGAAGTGGGAGGGGCATTGATTGTTAGGTGTCAAACCCAAGGTATTCTTGGAATAAATAAGTCTTTAGCTTTTTACGGAAGTCCTCAGTATTTGTCTCTTAGGGTACTTGAACATAAGAACATAAGATATGCCATATTGTGTCAGACCAAGGTCCATCAAGCCCAGTATTCTGTTTCCAACAGTGGCGAATCTAGGTCATATGTACTTAGCAGTTTCCCCAAGGGACACAGGTTCCACAATGCTTGTATTGGTTAAAGCATTGATATCCTGGGTCCCTTCTTAATAATGGTTTATGGACCTTTCCTCCATGAACTTGTCCAAACCTTTTTTTAAACCCAGCTACACTAACAGCCTTTACTACATCCCCCAGTAACAAATTCCAGAGTTTGATTACACGTTGAGTGAAAAAATATTCTCTTTTATTAGTCTTAAATAGTTTACCCTGTAGCTTCATTGCATGTCCCCTAGTCTTTCTATATTCTGATAACGTAAACAATCAATCTACGTTTACCCGTTCCACTCCGTTCATTAATTTATAGACTTCTATCATATCTCCCCTCAGCCATCTCTTTTCCAAGTTGAAGAGCCCTAACCTTTTTAGCCTTTCTTCATAGGAGTATCCTTCCATCCCCTTTACCATTTTGGTGGCTCTTCTCTGAACCTTTTCTAATTCTGCTATATCCTTTTTAAGATACGGCGAACAGAATTGCACACAATGTTCAAGGTGCGGTCTCACCATGGAATGATACAGAGGCATTATAATATCCTTTGTTTTATTTTCCATTCCTTTCCTTATCATACCTAGCATTCTATTTGCTCTCTTGGCCGCCGCTGCACACTGGGCCGAGGGAGTTCCAAAGTATCAGACCGTATATGCATAAAAATTACTAGAGGTTTCAGGCAAATAAGAAACCCAACTGGTTTTGAGTCTTGCCTCTGAGAAAAAAAATCAATGACCTTCCGGTTTCAAAGCAAGGAACTTGCAGATGGAGCCATCGTGTCTAACTGATGCTAGATGTAGCAAGCCTTTCTGTATACCTCCAACCTGAAAGATACATAAACACAAAATGTATCCGTTATCCGTGCTTCAAAATTGCTTTCTATCTCCCATGCGTGAAAACAAACAACTACATCAGGCACTGTTTTTCTATGATGTTTTAGTTTACTTTTGTGTTTTAAGTTTAAATATATATATTTATAAGTTTATATATATATTTAAGTAATTTGACTGATTTTTTGTCCTAATTCTGTGACAGAACTTGGGGTTAGGAAATTTCTTCAGAAGTTCTTTCCTAGTCCAAATACTTTAAGGGTTAGGGAACAAGGTTAAATTCCTTAGAGAAAGAAATAGCATAGGAAAGTTAGAGCTACTAATTCAAATCCAGCTTCTGTCATTTTCCCATGCAAGTTGCAGTCACTAGTGAGAGAGTGAAGGAAGAATCTTGGAAACTCATTTTAATTTCTCCTTTTTTACTTTAACACCTTCACCAGCTCTGCAAATGTTTTGTTTCTTGAGAGTCCATAACAAAGGATGGACTTGTTTTACTGAAGCCTTAGAGACTGAGACTGCTGCAGAGAAAGTGAGAGAAACCTAGAGCGAAGGCCTGGGAAAAGGGAATAAAACTAGAGACTAGTGATAAGAGGCAATGAGACAAACATATAGACAAAGGCTAGCCTGTGACAAAGGTAAAAAAAGAAATACATATTTATTTTGATCTTGAAGACTTTTGGAATATTTTATTTGCATTTTTAAAATGTTTAATATTTCAGGTGTAATAACAGATACCAGCTTGCTACATAGCTCTGTTTGTCCTATTTTTTGCAGTATTTAGCAAATATTTTTAATGACTTTTGTCTGGAAGGCATTATATACACTATAATTTTTGGAATAGCTTTAGTGGTATGCTGAGAATCAAAGAATCTAGGATTCAAATCCTGCTGACACTCCTTATAACCTTGGGCAGTAACTTCACCATCCACTGCTTTGGATACAAACTTAGGTTGTAAGCTCTTGAGCAGGGACCTATCTCAAATGTAATTTACATTGAGCTGGGGTTAGGAAACTTGAGTGATTATAGTCAAATTCAACCCTGCCACATCCCGTCTCATCCACCCACCTCCCTGAGGTTCATAAACCATTTTTTAGTTATCTGTAACAAGGCCACCCAGACCCCCTCAAGCTCATGAGGGTCCAAGTCTCCTTCTTTCTCTACCCTTTCCCCCTGGTGAGAGAAGAGTTGATTATCTCTTGCTGTCCTATTGCTGTCAAATTTATGCTGGCCAAGTTTTTCTTCACATGTTAATATACAGTGCATACAGTCTGCCACAGTATCAAAAGCTAAGCATCTCTCATTCTGTCTTTTAGAGAGCTATGAGGGATTAGATAAATTGAGGGGGGGGGGGCAGTTGTGTTTCTGGAGGTTCTTGGTAGCTTTGTTGCTGTGTTGGGGAAGGTTGGGGGGAAGGAATTTGGGTTCAAGCTGACTTGTTCTGTGTTGAAGGTAACAAATCAACATCTTCATAGCCTTGTTGTGTTGAGCAGGAAAGTGGTGTGGGTTGCAAAGAAGCTAGTGAACTGAGGCAAGGCAGAATCCTACCCCTTTTTGCTGCTTCTTCCTACCTCCTTGTACCCCTAACATGTTAGTTTTCTCACAGTTCAATGATTGATAACAGTTTTATGAATAGGATATAAGCTTAGAAGTATATTATCAGACAGAACGTCTGGCACAAAAACATGGCAAAAGAAAAGTCTTTGAACTAAATCTCTACAGCAGGAGTCAAATACAGTTAGCATTTTAAATAGAGCTGCAGACCAGAGAAGCTTTTAGACTAATCAGGCAATAGGAAGGAAAATAACAAGCAATTCAGCCTGGCAATCTACTTTGGGTCGCACATTGCCAAGAAAACCCATGGGCTGAGTAGCCAGGAGTAAATGTTGACTTGACAGCATGGAGTCATGGTGGCTTTTCTAAAAGTAGCTTGCCATCCAATCGAAAGGCTGGTCTGTAACAAAACAAAGTTCCCTACTGGCCCGGAATTTCAGATCTTTATCTTTTATCTTTATCTTTATTTTAAAATTTGATAGACCGCTTAGGCCGAAACATTAAAGCGGTGTACAAAAAAGAAATTAAAAGGTCAACACTGCAAACTACGGAAAAAGAACGCCAAAATTAACAGGAAAGAAAGAGAAAGGATAGTGCAAAACAAAAGACAGAAAACAATAATCACAACCAAGCACAGACAGACTCAATTAAACACTGACAAACAGGAGAATAGCAGGACCACAACGCAACTGGGACAAGACAGCAACCAACTATTGCATCAGGGAGGGGAATCCAGAGGGAGGTCAAATGCTTTTTGAAATAGATAGGTTTTAAGTGCGGCTTTGAATTGAGGATAAGAGGTTTCGAGACGGAGGGACGAGGGTAGGGCATTGCACAACCATGGACCAAGAAAGAAAAAGGCAGAGTGACGGGTCTTTTCAAGATGTGCACGGGAAGGGGAAGGTAAGGACAGATGATTAGCATGGAGAGCATGGAGCTGATGATAGGGCGTGTGCAGAGAAACCAAATCAGCCAAGTACAGAGGGTTATTAGTGTGGATAGCACGGTGAGTGAGTATGAGGAGTTTATATTGAAAACGAATATGCAAGGGCAGCCAATGGAGGCGGAAGAGGATAGGAGTGATATGATCGAAACGGCGGGAAAAAGTGATGATATGGGCAGTGGTGTTCTGAATAAGCTGAAGGCGTTGGAGCTGATAATTGGGAAGGTTGGCCATGAAAACGTTACAGTAATCGAGTCGGCTGGTAATTAGAGCAAGGACGAGAGTAACCAGGGATTCAGGAGGAAGAAATGTATGAACAGCCCGAAGTTGACGGAGGGTAGCAAAACAGCACCTGGTGAGGGAGGAAATGTGATCACAAAAGGAAAGGGAAGAGTCAAGAATCACCCCGAGATACCGAAAAGAGGATACAAGAGGAATGGGAGTAGAGTCGATCATAGGGGCAATAGAGGGACATGAACCACTGAGGGATACCCACATAGCCGTGGATTTAGAAGGGTTAAGATGCAAGAAATGTTGAGAAAGCCAAGACGCCACATGAGAAAGGCAGGAATTGAAAGAGGAGAGATCCAGAGAAAGTGGAGAGGTGTGATAGAGCAAAATAATGTCATCTGCGTAGACATAGGAAGATACTGGGTATTGCTGCAGTAGGAGGAGTAGGGGAGCCAGGAAAATGTTAAACAACAAAGGAGACAATACGGAACCCTGGGGGACACCGCAAGTAAGGGGAAAAGGGGATGATGATTTCCCATTGAGGGTGACAGAGAAGGAACGAGCAGTGAGAAAAGAGCGAAACCAAAGAAGAACTGTACCGCGTAGCCCTACCTCCGCAAGATTTTGTCAGTGCTGTGTTTTGGACTGAAATGAAAGAGAAATGTTGTGGTTTCCCTTTTCCTTTCAAACAAATGCATGTGCCTAGCTAAAACGGATTTATTCCTAGGTAAACATCTAAAACCTGTAACTAGTAGTGTAGTGGAAGTAGGCACTAGAGTAACTCCAACATGTCTTTGACCAGAGTTCCTTCTTCACAATCCTTCAGTGCTGTGCCTAGTCTCATTATGATTGTAGCCAATCACATTTGCATATTTAAATTTGTGAAAATCATACATAGAGACCATTTTCAGTCAGGTACATGAGTCGCTTCCCTGTAATCTAAGTTGTACCTGAAACAGTGGAAGGTAAAGTAACTTGCTCTAGGTCACAAGGAGCATTAGTGGGAGCAGCAGAAATTTAACACTGGCTCCCCTCATTTGTAGCCCATGTGCTAACCACACACGTGAAGGCAAATTTAGATAATACATGGAGATCGGAATTTGGACATGGAGGTCGGGATGTTTCAGAAAAAACTCTGCCAAACGTGGAGTCCTTTCTAAAATACATATAAGGGCATGCTGGAGAAATATTTGCCAACATATAAAAGCCAGAGGAGTCATTCTACAAATCGACACATCTGAAAATTTGACAGAGGCAACTTGACATATGTAATTTGGTATGTTGCAGCTTACATGTGTAAGTCGCACATATAAGTTGGTATTTTATTTTACAAACCGATACATACAAATGCCGCCTGTTAACTCAGAGGCCTCTGTTTGGAATCCATTTCAATATCGAGGGGGAAATAAATAGTGAAGGATTAAGATAGATAAACCCCTTAATACGTCCTGTAAAGAGCAGTTTTAAAAACTTGTATGTGCCAGGAAGCGGCTGTAAATCTCGACATGGACAATTTTAGTTATTGCAGCGCATCTGGCCCTTCTAAATTTGCCACTACCTGTGATCTGAACATTCCTTTCGTTTCTTCTTCCAACCCCCAGATTTTGTCATAAGGAGGTGCATTAGGTGCCTCCTCATGACGCCATTAATGTGCCAGAAGAATGATACCCACATGGGCATTTAAGTTCCATTGGCGAGGTGGGACTTTCAGCACCCGTGCAGTGACAGCAGCATGAGTGACTGCTTAGAAATGACAGAGGCAGCATTGCAGAAGAAAGTCTTGCGCTGTACCCCGTGATATGAAAGTTTTGCGCTGTACCCCATGATATGAAGTCTTGCGCTGTACCCCGCGATATGAAAGTCTTGCACTGTAGCCCGCGATATGAAAGTCTAGCACTGTAGCCCATGATATGAAAGTCTTGCGCTGTACCCCGCGATATGAACATCTTGCACTGTAGCCCGCGATATGAAAGTCTTGCACTGTAGCCCATGATATGAAAGTCTTGCGCTGTACCCCGCGATATGAACATCTTGCACTGTAGCCCGCGATATGAAAGTCTTGCACTGTAGCTCATGATATGAAAGTCTTGCGCTGTACCCCACGATATGAAAGTCTTGCACTGTAGCCCGTGATATGAAAGTCTTGCGCTGTACCCCGCAATATGAAAGTCTTGCGCTGTAGCCCGTGATATGAAAGTCTTGCCCTGTAGTCCACAATATGAAAGTCTTGCGCTGTAGTCCGGAATATGAAAGTCTTGCGCTGTACCCCGTGATATGAAAGTCTTGCACTGTAGCCCGCAATATGAAAGATATCCCCTCCAAGAAATGACCCAATCTAGAAATGCCCTCACACTGCAGTGTAGATAGTTTATGTATATAGTTAACCCAGTTATCCAAGTTTGTACTCCTGTTCAATGTAAAACCTGACAGTTTGTCGTTATGGTCGTTTTGTTATGATGTAAACCGCGCTGATTCTAAATAGCGCGGTATATAAGAAACTGTAATAAATAAATAAATAAAATGAAAGTCTTGCGCTGTACCCCGTGATATGAAAGTCTTGCCCTGTAGTCCGCAATATGAAAGTCTTGCACTGTACCCCGCGATATGAAAGTCTTGCCCTGTACCCCGTGATATGAATAGAAAGTTAATAGGGGAGATACAAGACAACTACAGGAGTAGGGAATAGAAAAGAATAAATTGAAAAATAGCATCTTGTTACTAACAAGAAAGAATAGCTCAAGAAGAATTAAGGTTTTAGGGCTATGGGTGTCTTAAAGAATTTGAATATTTAGAAACAGAATTTTTTTTCAACAATATAAAGCATTGTAAGGGCAATGTCAAATGTATTTCCGCAAATAGAAAAGCAAAGCTGTATCCTGTTTGGAGATAGGATGTTGGACTTGATGGGTCTTTATTTGACTTGGTTCATCTTATGTTCTTATGTTCTAAGACTGAAGTAACAGCCAAGGGAAAGAGAAAGAGGCTTGTTTGGACAATGTCATTTGAGCAAAGGCTAAAAAGTGATCCAGGCAATGAAGAACATACTGTTTCGCAGACCCTTATACAAAGCCCAAGTCCAACAAAAACTTGAAACTTCAACTGGGAAGACATTGAGAATGGGGATTAGAGGATAAGAGCACAAGAAACGCCTCAATGTGAATCGTAGTAGGGTTTGTACCAAAGACCAACATAGCAATGTCTTGGAAAAGGAAAGAGCTTGAGAGCTGACCATTCATACATTGAGAGAGGGTATTGGAAGACTGATAGCAGAAGTTCATTCTCCAAATCATACAGTAAGGAGTGAACTATCCCTGGCTGTTTCCCTGTCCCTGTAATGCATAGTGTCCTCGGCTTGTGGATGAAGTTGCGCACATAGAGGTTATCCATACAGAGGGTAGCCAGTTTCAGAACTGTGCCGTGTTTTAAAGGCTGAATTGGCTTGTTAGAAACATGTCAAAATAAAAAAGGAAATAAGATATCTAGGTGTTATACTAGATACTCACCTCACGATGGAAACACACATCAGCAATACCATAAAGAAAATCTATTTCAAACTCAAAACCCTCAAACAACTTTGTCCACTACTTTTTACACAAGACTTTATCAACATAATCCAAGCCACCATAACCCCACATTTTGACTTTGCCAATCTAATACTAATAGGCATAACAAAACAAAGCATTAAACGATTGCAATTAGCACAAAATGCAGCAGCCAGAATCACATTGAAAATTAACTCCCTCCAACACATATCACCTATACTAGCCTCCCTTCATTGGTTACCAATTCAAAGTAGAATAATCTATAAAACAATAATAACATCATTCAAGGCCTTATATGACCTGGCCCCTTCCATGATATGCAACCTAATACACAAAGAACCATCTAAGTCTACACACAGAAAAGGGCAATTAAACAGACTGAAAATCCCGAAAGATTTTACAAAAGCCCATAAATCAACAAACTATAGAGCCTTTTCCCATATTGCCCCTACAATCTGGAATTCCCTCCCAGAGGAGCTACGAAAGCTAACAGAGATAATGGAACTCCGCAAGAAATTAAAAACCTATCTGTTTACCAAACATTATAATATAGATAATTCATTATCTACATTAGACAAAGGTTAAAGAGATAATTGGATTGCTCCATGCAAAAGCCCTTTAACCCACACAGATAGCACTCACCCTTGATATATTCATATATAAACTTGTACATAGTTTGCACACGGTTTGGTATTATATTGCACTGTTTATTCTACATTTAATATGATGTTCCTTGTAAATAAGTTCTGTTATATCTCAATGTTCCATGTAAAACAAACTTGCTTTGTTAATTGTTGTTAACTGTAAACCGCAACTGAACTTTGGAAGATGCGGTATAGAAATGTGAATAAATAAAATAAAATAAATAAAATAAAAAATGTCACTTGATACACAGGTACAGCCTCGACAGACATATATTTGCCTGCTGTTTGAAGAGACATCCTGCAGAGCAGTTGGGGTATGGTGTCTGCCTGTAATTTTATGCAGGCTGCATAAAAACAAACACAATTTTCCTTGCCTAATTTTCAAAGTGGAAGTATCTGCATATTTTTGCTTTGAAAATCTGTGAAGGTTCACACAGAAAAAAGTACAAGGGCCCTTTCTACCCTTATGCACACTTATAAAACTACCCATCATGTCTACTATTTTTCCATCCCAGTTTCCTAAGTAGAGTGATCTTGCACAGAAGCGCTGCTGAGTGCTGAGTGCTGAGTGCTGGGTCATTTTCTATTTCAGAGTAGCACTTCCTGCAGGAGACATGAGTGCCCAGTGGCACAAACCCAGTTCTTTTCCTGATGAGCAGGGTTGGGTCAAACAGGTGTTGCTCTGCTAACACATTTTACCTTTGGGTTAGTGTAGTCATCTCTTTCTGGTCTCTGAAATTGAAAACAGGTTTTATACCTAATGTGGTCCCATTTGCTTTCATCCTTGGGAACACTAAAGTCAGGTATAAAACAATCACCATTTTTGAAGGCGTATGCATTGAAGTTGGACAAGCTCAGTTTCAATCCCCATGTAACAAGAGATAATATTAGATGCACACTATAGCAGAGTGCAGACATTGACCTTGCTGGCGTAGCAGAGGGAATATATATATATATATATATTGTCACACCTCCTCTGGCCAAGCGGTAGCCTCCTGTATTGCAAGGCCCCTGGAGGGTGGTAGTTGTGCCTTTATGAATATAAACGCAAACACTTCTTTCTTCAAATCAAAGGGTTTTTATTCCCCGTCCCATTGAGGGTATTTTATCTTCAAGGAACATAAATTATATGCTTTGCTTGGACATCTTATATACAATAACAAATGTAAACATAACTTGCTTTCTTCAGCTTTTAAAGGAGAAATAAACAAAAGAACAAAAAGCTTAACTATTGCTGTAAGGTTCTCTCCCCGGTAGCTATGAGTAGAGCATACCTCTGTTCTGCCTCGAGAGAGAGAGTTACAGGCTTGTTGCTGTATTACTGAAGTTAAGACACCAAGTTACTTTCCTTATCTCAGGGAGAATTCAGGTTCAATTAATGATAAAGAACAATCCATTAATTCCTGTGTATCATTCTCCTCAGCATTCTGGTATTCCATCATCTCTGGTTGACTGGTATATTCATTCTGTACTTTAGGAATACTCTGTGAGACTTGCTGCCTAAGTACGTCAACCAGGAAGTTCTTTTCTTTCACCGGGCTAGAGCCTCTCTGGGTATTACCATATATACTGGAATAGAGATTTCCCAGGCACTGCCTCTGCTGGTACTTTTGAGTAGAGCTTAGCCCCTTACTTGCTCTGCTCGTGGGATAATTAAGGGAACTTTCCAACCTATCCAGGTTTCCCTTTTGTAGCCCAGCTAAGCTGAATCGGAGTGCTCGTGACGGAGTTTCAGACGGAGCTGTGAACTTACAATTACAAAACTCTTCAGCTTTATCTGGTAAGTAAAAGCTTTTCTCTTGCTCATACACACTATTTTGCTGTGGATATCTCTCTGATTTATTCAGGTCCTCGGGTTCCCTCTGACCTTCATATGGGCACTCTAATTGCTCCAGAGTTTCTTTATCACTCTCTCTTGCATTCTCATACCTGTGCCATGCTTCCCGGGGCTTTAGCTGCTCTCTCTGTATTTTCTCCAAGTGTGTCCTTGGCAGCCACGGCTTCTCTCTCTCTCTCTCTCTCAGCTCCGGCACCAGCTCCTGGCTTTGCCTTAATCCTGATCCGAATCCTAAAACGTCTCTGAATGTCTGAGAGCTTGTTTTAAACCCACGTTTGCTTGCTCCACCCTTAGTTAGCTGAACCCTGTCAGGTGAAGTGAATTCCCTTCCTGTGCTAGCTGGGTGTGTCCTGATTGAGCTTTTGCACGTGTTCCTGCGTTGCTCAGGGTAACTATCTGACACTTTCTTGTTTACCCTGTCACTTCTTCTGTTTTCACTTGTGCTGGCCTGCATTTCCTCTGTCTGTACAGGGTCTACCCTGTTACATATTCCCCTCCTTAAAATATTACTTGTTGCCGTATTTTTTAACGGACAGCAAGTAATTCTCTGCGGGGTCCAACAGTGCTGCTCATGATAGGCCAAATTGGCCGTAGCTACTCTTTCTTTCCACGGTTTTAATACGTTTATGTGGTATACTTGCTTACGTCCGCGGTCATTCTCCACTAAGTATGATACGAAACCTATCTTTTTTATTACTACAGCTGGCCCTTTCCAGCGGGACTCGAACTTCGGACCTGGGTCCGCTACTTGTATCAAAACCTTATCGCCTGCCGCCAGTTCTCTAGTTTGCGTATCCCTGTCATAATAACGCTTCTGGCGTTGTTTGCTACGGGTTAGATTCTCCCCCGAAGCTTGGGATGTCTTTCTTAGGCAGGTCCTTAATTCTTTCAGGAATTGAGGAATCCCTACTTCTGGCACTTTCGGCTCTTTTGTTTCTTCCCTGCTGTTTTTTAGCCCTGGTTTTCTTATCTCCTCCCTCAGGGTTCTGCACCAAATCATCATGATTAGGCAGTGGATTCACTTCCTCTGCCTCTTCTGCCTGTTCCTCAGGAACTTCTTTTTCCCCTTCTTCTGTGGGCATTGCCACTTCCTCTACGGGAGTTTCTTGGGGTGTATCTATGGTGGTCTGGGATCATGTTGAAACTAAACCTGTTTTCATGGTTATCCCCTGACTCAACCCACCTGTAAAAGAAGGCCAGTCCCTGCCTAAAACTAATTTTTGGGGCAACCCAGGGACCACTGCTACTTGTACCTTCCTTTCCACTCCTAGTGCTTTTACCTGCACTTGACATAAAGGGTAAGGAAGCTGTGCGCCATGTATGCATTTTATATCTATCTGTTTTTGGGCTACTGGACGAGACTGTCTCAGAGTCTCCCAAAATTCTCGGGCTATTAAACTTTGCTCCGCCCCTGAATCAATCATTGCTAGAGCATCTGCCCCCTCAACTTGTACCTGTATGAATATTCCTTTCGGAACTGACTTCCCTGCCCCTACTATAAGGACTGTTTTAACTCGGCAATCCTTTTTCATGTGACCAGGTTTGTTACACCTATAACACTTTCTAGTGTTCCTATCTCTGCCCTCCCTGCTAGGGTCATATGCAGCCATTCCATCCCGTGCGTACTTTCCACATTCATACCTTTCAGTCACACTTGCACCCTTTAAAAGGTTCAACTTAAAAGTACTAACAGGTGCTGCCTCCCTGAACACTTCAGCCATCTGGGCTGCTTCACCAGTGTTCGCACAATTCTGCAGGGTCAAAAACGTTTTCATTTCGCCTGGTATTGACATTAAAAACTGTTCCAGAACAATTTCATCAAGAATTGACTCAAGCATTTTGCCATCAGGATCCAACCATTTATAGGCTAGGTTCTTGAGCCTCTGGCATAAGGCTTTTGGAGTCTCATTTTCACCTATCACAGCCTCCCTAAATAATCGCCTGTAATGTCTCGGCGTGAGACCAAGGTGGTCTTTCACGGCCTTTTTAATTTCCATATAATTATTGGCTAAACTAGCAGGCATAGTTTTGAACGCAGACAAGGCCTCGCCACTCAAAGTCATTGCGAAACGCATGGCCCATTGTTCCACAGGCCATTTTGAGTTCTCAGCAATGCGTTCAAAGGCCTCAATGAAATCGTCGGGGTTATCTGCCCGCCCTAAATGTTTGCATACAAGTCCCGTATTCATTTCTACTTGCGGTATTGTAGCTTTGTCCTCTCGAGCCTTGTCCAGTAGCGCTGTCATAGCTTCCAGCAATGGCTTCTGTTGTTCCTTCAGCGTAGCCATATACTGTCCTTGCAGGTGTTGGAGCACCTTGGCCTGCTTCTCCTGCTGTTCATTCATCCACGCGAGTACATCTTGGGGATCCATCTTCTTTTTCTGCACCTGAAAAAAAACAGAGAAGAGACCCACCAAGTGCGGCACACACACAAAAGTTGTTTTTTCTTTCTTTTAGCTCCCCCTTTCTCACGGTATCCTTATACCGGTTTACCCAGGCTACCAATACCTTAGTCTCCTGGTGATATCAGCATGTGAGAAGGGTCTTTTTCCACCGCTGGCCGCTCTGCCAGCCGAATCCTCTTTGAGCAGTGCTTTAAACACTTCTTTTGCTTTTCAGCAATGTCCTTTCAGGCAAATCCTTTTTATTATGCCCCCCGAAAATTTTATCCTCTTCTCTACGCCAATTATGTCACACCTCCTCTGGCCAAGCGGTAGCCTCCTGTATTGCAAGGCCCCTGGAGGGTGGTAGTTGTGCCTTTATGAATATAAACGCAAACACTTCTTTCTTCAAATCAAAGGGTTTTTATTCCCCGTCCCATTGAGGGTATTTTATCTTCAAGGAACATAAATTATATGCTTTGCTTGGACATCTTATATACAATAACAAATGTAAACATAACTTGCTTTCTTCAGCTTTTAAAGGAGAAATAAACAAAAGAACAAAAAGCTTAACTATTGCTGTAAGGTTCTCTCCCCGGTAGCTATGAGTAGAGCATACCTCTGTTCTGCCTCGAGAGAGAGAGTTACAGGCTTGTTGCTGTATTACTGAAGTTAAGACACCAAGTTACTTTCCTTATCTCAGGGAGAATTCAGGTTCAATTAATGATAAAGAACAATCCATTAATTCCTGTGTATCATTCTCCTCAGCATTCTGGTATTCCATCATCTCTGGTTGACTGGTATATTCATTCTGTACTTTAGGAATACTCTGTGAGACTTGCTGCCTAAGTACGTCAACCAGGAAGTTCTTTTCTTTCACCGGGCTAGAGCCTCTCTGGGTATTACCATATATACTGGAATAGAGATTTCCCAGGCACTGCCTCTGCTGGTACTTTTGAGTAGAGCTTAGCCCCTTACTTGCTCTGCTCGTGGGATAATTAAGGGAACTTTCCAACCTATCCAGGTTTCCCTTTTGTAGCCCAGCTGAGCTGAATCCGAGTGCTCGTGACGGAGTTTCAGACGGAGCTGTGAACTTACAATTACAAAACTCTTCAGCTTTATCTGGTAAGTAAAAGCTTTTCTCTTGCTCATACACACTATTTTGCTGTGGATATCTCTCTGATTTATTCAGGTCCTCGGGTTCCCTCTGACCTTCATATGGGCACTCTAATTGCTCCAGAGTTTCTTTATCACTCTCTCTTGCATTCTCATACCTGTGCCATGCTTCCCGGGGCTTTAGCTGCCCTCTCAGTATTTTCTCCAAGTGTGTCCTTGGCAGCCACGGCTTCTCTCTCTCTCTCTCTCTCAGCTCCGGCACCAGCTCCTGGCTTTGCCTTAATCCTGATCCGAATCCTAAAACGTCTCTGAATGTCTGAGAGCTTGTTTTAAACCCACGTTTGCTTGCTCCACCCTTAGTTAGCTGAACCCTGTCAGGTGAAGTGAATTCCCTTCCTGTGCTAGCTGGGTGTGTCCTGATTGAGCTTTTGCACGTGTTCCTGCGTTGCTCAGGGTAACTATCTGACACTTTCTTGTTTACCCTGTCACTTCTTCTGTTTTCACTTGTGCTGGCCTGCATTTCCTCTGTCTGTACAGGGTCTACCCTGTTACAATATATATATTATCATTTTAATTGTTAAGCAATTTCTTTAAAGTGTCTCCCTGGTAATAAAAGTCACTTTGTAAAAATGAGTCCTTTGGCTTGCACGTTTGGGTGACTGTTCTGTGACTGTCAGGTCACTGAGAACTAGCACTGGAAGTTACCTTCTTAAACTTAATTATTTTAAAAATGTATATTCCACACAATTCTACAACCTTGTGGATTACAACTAAATATACATAATAAATGGAAACAAATAAAATATAAAAGCTAATACACAGAGTAAAATATAAAATCAATCAATCCATCAACATAAAAACATAAAAACATAAGAGGGGTTACATGCATGTAGCAACCATGGTGCAAGATTAGCCAATGCAGCTAAGTTTCCAAAGGATTGAAGGGGAGGGAGGTGATGCTGTGGGAGAACAGTGAGGAACAGATTGCAATAGTCTAAACAGGAGGTGACGAGAGTAGATAAGAGTCTTGGTAATATGTTCAGAAAGGAAGGGAAAACGTTTGCTGATCTTAGGGAGAAAGAAGCAGATTTGTGCAAAAAGAGAGAAGAGTCAAAGATGACCCCAAAGTTGTGAGCCCTGGAGATGGGGAGGATGACAGTTTTATGCATGGAAATAGAAAAGTGATAAAGGGCGGGGGGGGGGGGGAGAGTGGATTTAAGGGGAAAGATAAGAAGCTCCATCTTGGGCATCCCGGCATCAACCTCACACAAGCAGGCTGAGATTTGGGCTGGGTTCCTTGAAAGATTTCTGGCATATATAGGTAAATCTGAAAGTTATCAGAGGGAGAAGATCAAGGCACCAAGGGAATGAATATAGTTAAATAAGGGAAGAGGTCTCGAGACAGAGCCCTGTGCTACACCAACTGAAAGCGAGATAGCAGTAGAAGGGGATTCACCAGAGCTTACAGTAAAAGTGTGATGGGAGAGATAAGAAGAAAAACAAGACAGAACAGAACCCCGAAATCTAAGTAAGAACAAGTTATCAAGAAGAAGGTGGTGATCAGCACTGTCAGAAACAGAAGATAGGTCAAGAAGGATGAGCATAAAATAAAGGCCCCTTGGATTTGGCAAGGAACATGTTACTGAAGGCTTTGACAAGGGACATTTCTGTAGAATATAGAGGAGAAAAGCTAGATTGCAGTGGATCCAGAATGCCGATGCTAGGAATTTAAGGGAAGGAATGGAGATATTGTTGAAGGACCGAATGGAAATGTCTGTCTTTTTGCAGATGACACAAAAATTTGCAACAGAGTGGACTCCCTTGAGGGAGTGGAGAACATGAGGAATCTCTTCCAAAGACGGGGAAGCTGTAAAACTAGAGGGCATAACATGAAGCTGCAAGGGGGTAAACTGAAAGTTTGCTTTTCTCTGATCAGAGAAAGGCTGAACTTTTACAGAGCTCTGCTAGTGAGTGGATTTTTGCCTCCTGGGACATCTTACTGTGAGTTCTAGCTGTTTATTTAATTATTTACTGTTTGTCTAACTGTTGTTTGTTTTAATTATTTAGTGTTTGTCTTAGTGGTGTGCAAGTTTCAGCCTTCTCAGCTGTACTTACCTTGCCTCTCTCAATTAACTGGGCCTTGTGTGGTAGCCATTTTGAATTAATCTCTCTCCCCAGAGCCTGCTGTTTGTTCAGCTTTTCCTGTCCTTGCCTGCCTGAGTGACTCCTCCCCCTGTGTGTGTGGTAGCCATTTTGAATTAATCTCTCTCCCCAGAGCCTGCTGTTTGTTTAAGCTTTTTCCTGTCCTTGCCTGCCTGAGTGACTCCTCCCCCTGACCCCCTCCCCCTGAGGTATCCTGTAACCTTGTTCCTGTTTTCTCCACGTGTGCATAGGCTGTTTTAGTTTGCTTTTCTCTGATCAGAGAAAGGCTGAACTTTTACAGAGCTCTGCTAGTGAGTGGATTTTTGCCTCCTGGGACATCTTACTGTGAGTTCTAGCTGTTTATTTAATTATTTACTGTTTGTCTAACTGTTGTTTGTTTAATTATTTAGTGTTTGTCTTAGTGGTGTGCAAGTTTCAGCCTTCTCAGCTGTACTTACCTTGCCTCTCTCAATTAACTGGGCCTTGTGTGGTAGCCATTTTGAATTAATCTCTCTCCCCAGAGCCTGCTGTTTGTTCAGCTTTTCCTGTCCTTGCCTGCCTGAGTGACTCCTCCCCCTGTGTGTGTGGTAGCCATTTTGAATTAATCTCTCTCCCCAGAGCCTGCTGTTTGTTTAAGCTTTTTCCTGTCCTTGCCTGCCTGAGTGACTCCTCCCCCTGACCCCCTCCCCCTGAGGTATCCTGTAACCTTGTTCCTGTTTTCTCCACGTGTGCATAGGCTGTTTTAGTTTGCTTTTCTCTGATCAGAGAAAGGCTGAACTTTTACAGAGCTCTGCTAGTGAGTGGATTTTTGCCTCCTGGGACATCTTACTGTGAGTTCTAGCTGTTTATTTAATTATTTACTGTTTGTCTAACTGTTGTTTGTTTTAATTATTTAGTGTTTGTCTTAGTGGTGTGCAAGTTTCAGCCTTCTCAGCTGTACTTACCTTGCCTCTCTCAACTGGGCTTTGTGTGGTACCCCCATCCCCCTGCTGAGGGTTCAGGACAGGGTACCTTGTAACTGCCCTCTTTAATAGGACTTATCTCCCCCCCTCCCTCCCCAGCACCCACCCACCCCTGGGGAAATTGTAGTTTTATAGGTACTTGGACATCTTAGAGGAAAGGGGTTGCTCTCAGGTGCAGCTCTTAATCCAAATCAGTCATACACAGAGGACCTGTGATTAATTAGCTTCAGGTACACAGGGTGTATTAGGGGTATTAGATACACTTTTATTAGTATAAGCATCTACACCAATCCTTATTATATACCGATTTAAAAGACCTAAACACAAGCTTTAAACTAAGATGCAGTCAGAGGTCCAGCAACGAGATGGGGGTTCTCCAGTCTTTTGCATCGAGTGTCACATGTATGATTATCTCCCAGTTGGTGAGAGGTCCTACATATGCACTAAGTGCAGGGAGCTCTTTGCTCTCAGGGAACGAGTCCGTTCTCTAGAGGCTAGAGTAGCAGACCTGGAAGACATAAGAAAGACAGAGAAGTACATGGACGAGACCTACAGGGATATAGTCCTGAAGTCCCACCTCCAGTCTGGCAGCATCCCTGTTGCCATGAAGGAGAGAGGTCACGTGACAGGAGAGCATCACCCTGGTGTGGCAGGAAGTGATCCTGTAACTAGGACCTGTCCTCCAGGTGATGTAAAACCCTCTCGCACCGAGGACGTTTCTCCAGGGCCATGTCCCCATGAGGGGAGGGTCAGGACAGCTGTTATAGTTGGTGATTCAATCATTAGGAATGTAGATAGCTGGGTGGCTGGTGGACGTGAGGATCGCCTGGTAACATGCCTGCCTGGTGCGAAGGTAGCAGATCTCACGCACCGCCTAGATAGGATCATAGATAGTGCTGGGGGGGAGTCTGCTGTCTTGGTACATGTTGGTACCAATGACATAGGAAAATGTGGTAGGGAAGTTCTGGAGGCTAAATTTAAGCTTTTAGGTAGGAAGTTGAAATCCAGAACTTCCAGGATAGCGTTCTCCGAAATGCTTCCTGTTCCACGTGCAGGACCCAAAAGACAGGCAGAGCTCCGGAGTCTCAATGCGTGGATGAGACAATGGTGCAAGGATGAGGGTTTTGGATTTGTTAGGAACTGGGGAACATTCTGGGGAAAGGGGGGGCTCTTCCGAAGGGATGGGCTTCACCTTAATCAGGATGGGACCAGACTGCTGGCATTAACCTTTAAAAAAGAGATAGAGAAGCTTTTAAACTAGAAAATAGGGGAAAGCCGACAGTCACCCAGGAGCGCACGGTTCGGACAAAGGTATCCTTGAAGGATACTACCAAAAGCAGTGAGGTTCCAAAAGGGAGTATAGTAGCCCAAATGCCCTTGAGTAAGGAGCAGACAGAGCATAAAGATTCCCAATTACCCATGCCTACCAATAGCCAGATTAATATTAATAAAATACAGTCTCTAAGATGCTTGTATGCCAATGCTAGGAGTCTAAACAATAAGATGGGAGAATTAGAATATATAGCATTAAATGAGAGGTTAGATATGATTGCACTCTCAGAGACATGGTGGAAGGAGGATAACCAGTGGGACACTGTGATACCTGGATACAAACTATATCGTAATGATAGAGCTGAACAAATTGGTGGAGGGGTTGCGCTCTATGTTAGAGAGGGCATTGAGTCAGAAAGGATTAAAGTTTTGCAGGGAACAAAATATGCTGTAGAATCTCTATGGATTGAAATTCCATTTATGAAGGGGAAGGTGATGGCAGTGGGAGTATACTATCGACCACCTGGCCAGAATGAACAAATGGATGATGAAATGCTCAAAGAAATCAAGGAAGCTAACAAAAGCCACAACAGAGTAGTAATAATGGGTGATTTCAATTACCCCGGTATCGACTGGGACAGTGTCACAGCAGGACAAGCTAAAGAGATAAAGTTTCTAGATGAAATAAATGACTGCTTCTTGGAGCAGCTGGTTCATGAACCGACCAGAGGGGAAGCCATACTGGACCTAGTCCTTAGTGGAACGCCAGATCTGGTGCAAGAAATAAGGGTGTTGGGACCACTTGGCAATAGTGATCATAGTATGATCATGTTTGATTTAATCAGTGGAGGACAGATAGTAAAGGAATCCACAGTACTACCTTTTAACTTTCAAAAGGGTGACTATGATAGAATGAGGAATATAGTTCGGAAAAAACTAAAAGGAGCAGTTCCAAGGTTAAAGACTTACAGCAAGCTTGGGTGTTATTTAAAAATACTATCCTCGAAGCCCAGACCAGCTGTATTCCACGCATTAAGAAAAGTGGAAGAAAGTCCAAAAAGCTGCCAGCATGGTTTAAAGGTGAGGTCAGAGAGGCTGTTGCTGCCAAAAGAGCAACCTTCAGAAAATGGAAAAAAGAGCCAAATGATGAAAACTGGAAACAGCACAAGCACTGGCAAGTTAAATGCAAAGCATTGATGAGGCGGAGCCAGCCGGAGACCAGCATGGTCGCATAAGAGTGTCTCTCCCGGTTGAAGACACCTTACCTAGCCCCCATCGGCGATAATACCTCCTGGAATTGTATCCCAGAGCTTGCATATGGTGAGAGTATGTCGAGCGGGAGACAAACGCGACTGGAATTTGCGGGGCCGTCTTCTACGGGCTCTAAAAGATCCAAGACGGATCCCCCCTCTCCGATAAAAATGGCGCCTGGTCAAGAACAGCCTGAGGGTATTAAAGAATTGCTTCTTGAGATCCGAGCGGTAAGAGCTAGAGTGGAGGCGAACGGCGATACCCTTGCTGAATTGCAGTCCGATATGAAAACCCTGGGCATGCAATTGCAAACACTCACGGTTAGGGTGGAGATGGTAGAAAATAAGGCAACGAAGCAAGATGAGCAGATTCAAACGCTCACAGCGGCAGCCCGAAAAATAAACTGGCTGGAACGCAACCTGGAAGATATGGGCAATAGGAGTCGCCGCAACAACATTCGCATTTTGGGCTTACGAGAAGGAGTTGAGGGAGGTGCTCCGATCCGTTTTCTTGAGGACTTTTTACCTACTCTGCTCAAGCTTGAGCTGAGGTTCCCGCTGGAAATCGAACGAGCCCATCGCATCCCAGCTGCAGTGGTTCAACATAGCACGAAGCCGAGACCAATGATCTTATGCATGCTACGACATCAACAGGCCTTGCAAATTTTTGAGGCTGCAAGGAAACAGCAGCCGCTGCAACATGAGGGGCAGAAAGTGGCCTTTTATGCAGACTACTGCAAGCACACGGTTGAAAAGAGGAGGCAGTTTCTGGCCCTGAGACCGCGGCTCCAACGGCTACAAGCGCGTTATGGCCTCTTCAACCCTGCGAGGTTTAAAGTCACGCTAAATAATTCTACTAAATCATTCGATGATCCTGCGGCCTTACAACGATACATCGAAGATCAAGAAGCCCTAGCGATGCAATTGACCTGAGCCAGTTTGCGGTTATTGCTCACTTTTTTTGAATACCGATGCCTCACTTAGGCCATGATTTGGCCTAGGGAAGTCCGTGCCTGGCGTTTGGCTTGGAGGTCAAAGAACATATAGTGGGGGAGGGAAGGCCGATGGGGGGCCTCATCATGATTGTACTCATAACGGTATCTTTCATCTGGCTATCTGTTTTATATCTAATTTTGTTTTTTTTGAGGGTCTTCAACCGGGTTGCGCTATGCTGTAATAGTGTTTCTGCTGCCTAGCCCAGTTTGGTTTTGTTGGGGGAACGGGGGAAATGGCTCTCTGGGGGGTTATACGGATTTAACATCTTTTTGCATGGGGCTCACGGCTGTAAGCATTGTCAATATATGTGGCTGCCACAGCTATGGCTAAAGCATTAAAAGTGTTGTCTTTAAATGTTAAAGGCCTACACTCCCCGATGAAACGTAAAAAGATCATGGCCTATTGTAAGCGCCAGAATCCAGACGCCATTTTTTTGCAGGAAACTCATCTGTCTCTGGCAGAGACCTCTAAATTGGAGGGTAAGGGGTATCAGCTAGTGGGTTCCTCCCCTGCAGCCCATAAGAAAAATGGCGTAGCCACATTAGTTAAAACCTCGTTATGCTGTAAGATTATACATACTAGCAGTGATACTGAGGGCAGATTTGCGAAATCTTTGCTAATGATTGGTGGTGTGAACATTTTATTCATTAATGTTTATGGACCCAACAGGGAGGATCCTACTTTTTTCTGCAATTTGAGCGAGTGCATGCAGAGAGAAGGAGAACCCTTTATCATTTTGGGGGGTGATTTCAATCAGGTGCGAGAACCTTTGGTAGACCGGTGCCCTGGGAAAATAGAGCGCTCATCTCGTACGAGCTTGGCGCTCTCGGCCCTAGTGGATGCATGTGGGCTAGTGGATATCTGGAGATTACTTCATCCGCGTGACAAGGATTACTCCTTTTTCTCTCCTGTCCACAAGTCCTCATCTCGTATAGATTTCTTTCTAATATCCAAGCCTCTAGTGTCTGATGGCTGCGCGGCGGAGATCCTTAGTGTTACGGTGTCTGACCACGCAGCCATCACGGTTACTTTGGAGATCCCAGATATTGAAAAGATCCCTCCCATTTGGTCCTTTAGTAGAACCTGGCTGGCAGAACCCACATTTCAAGCAGAGGTAAAAACGACTATTGCCTCTTACTTCAGCGAGAATGTTTTGGGCGATTCGTCTAGTTGGGCGTGGTGGGAAGCATTCAAGGCATCGTTGCGGGCCTCCATCACTAGTTATAAAATTAGGGAATCCAAGCGCCGCAGAGCCCAGTTAACGGCCTTGGAAAACCAGATCAAGGCAGGTGAGCGGTTGTGGCTCAAGCAACCAGTGCCTGGCCTCCTTCAGCGCTTACAGAGACTAAGATTCCAATATAATGAAATTCTCAGCTCTGATGTGGAGCAGGTAATGCTCCAACAGTCCTCCAGGTACCATGTAGAGCGGGATAGATCAGGACGATTGCTTGCCCAAGCTGCTAGCGGCCAGCGCCGGAAGACTAGGATCACAGCTATTGAAGATAGTCAAACAGCGAGACATACCACTAGTTCTGAAATAGTTGAGGAATTCTCCAAATTTTATAGGGCCTTATATTCATCTGAGACGAAGGCCGAACTAGGGGACTTCCGACAATTCGTGGAGCAGCTAGATCATCCCGTTTTGTCGGAGCAGCAAGCTGAGAATCTCGGAAAGCCCATTTCAGGTGCTGAAATTAGTGCTGCGATTAAATCTATGCCCCAGGGGAAAGCTGCTGGTCCAGACGGCCTGCCCGCTGAATTATATATCACTTTTAGAGCAGAACTGCTGCCTTACCTATCACAATTCTATGAGGAGCTAGGGGAGAATCATACACAGACGGGGCTATTCTCAGATGCAACTATAACTGTCATTGAAAAGCCTGGAAGAGACCCTAGCAAGGTGGGGAATTATCGCCCCATCTCCCTTTTAAACGCAGACTACAAAATATATGCAAGTGTTTTGGCAAAGCGGCTGTCGACTCTGATGGGACTGATAATTCACCCTGATCAGTGTGGTTTTATTCCTGGGAGATCCACGTCCGACAATGCACGGTTGCTCTGCAATCTCCTGGACAGAGCGGCGGTGGTAACCAAGCCCTATATTGCCCTCTCCCTTGACGCAGAGAAGGCCTTTGACCGTCTAGAGTGGCCATTTTTATTTTTCACCCTAAGCTGGTTTGGGCTTGGGGAGGGTTTCATTAAAAAAGTGCAGGTATTATATGCTAAAACGTCCGCACGTATAGTGGCGAATGGACTACTGTCTCGTTCTTTTTCTTTGCATAGAGGCACCAGACAAGGTTGCCCTCTTTCCCCCCTACTTTTCAATCTGGCAATGGAGCCGCTGCTTCTCGCGGTCCGCCAGCATAGTGGCCTGGCCGGAGTCGAAGGGAGGGCATCGGTGGTGAAGCTTTCGGCATATGCTGACGACTTACTGCTTTTTGGGCAGCCGTCTGAAATTCCCACAATCCTAGACTTGATAGAGTCTTACTCTACTGTATCTGGCTATAAAATCAACTGGAATAAGTCGGTGGTTTTCCCTCTCAACAGAGTCTCTACCTCTGCTGACATGGCTAACTTTCCTTTTAGATGGGAGGCTGCTTGTATTAAATACCTAGGTGCTTGGTACTGTTCCTCAATGGAGGCCATGATTCAAAAGAATGTAGAGGAGTTGGTGCAGGTGATAAGAGGGAAGACCCTATCGTGGTCTATCCTTCATTTTTCATGGTGGGGTAGGTTGGAGCTTATCAAAATGATCCTGGTGCCAAAAATAAATTATGTCATGAGCATGCTCCCCGTACCCCTATCGCGCAGCATTTTTTCAAGGCTGGAAAAGCATCTCATTAGCTTTCTGTGGAAGGACGCACAACCGCGCATTGCCCTTTGGAAGCTTAAAGCGGCCCGGGATATGGGAGGTGTGCAGTTCCCGGATCTTTTTTTATATCATCAGGCTTCTTTGTTGAAGCAAGGGGCTTTATGGTTGGAAAAGGGAGAATTAGAGTCGTGCCCGACTTGGCTAGATTTTGAAGCAGGACTGGCAGCCCCTTACCCCTTGGGATCCATGCTAGGGGCGTTGCAGCCTGAGTGGCTGAATGCGGGGGGTGTCATTAGAGCAACGCAAGAAGCCTATTTAAACCTGGCCAGGAGGGCGGGCATACACAACTTGTTTGCGGAAACCTCGCCGATTTGGTGGAACCCTCAGCTTCGAATTCGAGGCAAAATGTTTGCCTGGAAAGCATGGCAAAACTGCGGAATCTGGTCCCTCAGCCATTTAGTGGGGCCGCAAGGCTGGAAGGATTTTGCAGCCTTGCAGTTGGATTATTCTCTTCCATGCACTAATTATTTCAAATGGCTGCAGCTCAAGCATTGTCTTGTTAACTCTCAGGCCCAGGTACAGCAAATCCCAGAGGAAAGTAGAATGGTGGGACTACTACGGAGCACGATTGGGCAGCAGAGTGCGCTCTCCAAACTATATGCGTTCCTTAGGGACAGTGCCCCGAAAGGGTTGATTGGGTTGAAGGGAGTATGGGAATCTGATAGGGTTGGCCCAATACCTACGGGTACTTGGAAGTTGCTATGGGGTCCGGTAACTAGAGTCTCCCGATCGGCAGCTCTCACACAGGCACTTTATTTTTTCCTCCATAGAGCTTTTATAACCCCAGTGAAGTTAGCTAAATGGGATAAGGAGACCTCAGGCAAGTGTTGGTCCTGCCAGACCGGGACAGGTACATACTCTCATATGTTCCTTGATTGTCCCTTTATTAAAGCCTATTTGGACCCAATTTGGGAGCGAATCTGTCATATCTTGAAGATATCCTGCGATCTCACGTGGAGTGTGTTGTGCTTGCGTTCTTTGGCACCGAGCCTGGCCATAAAGCGTGAGGAAGGTTTCCTATTAAATTTCTTGCTGGCTATTGCGATCAAGCAGATCCTGGCCAATTGGAAATCTTTCCCTAAGCTTTCTTTTGTGCACTGGTGGAATTCGGTCTGTCAGTACTCCAAATATGAAAAATTGTATTGTAAATTATATCGTCCAAATGATGTTCAGCTAGTTTCTAAGCGGTGGGAGCTGCTAGATCAATATATTGCATGTTCTAAAGTAGTGCTGTGAATGCCATCTTTAAGGGACGATGCTTTGTTGGGACCGCCGTTTTGGGTCACTATTGTGGTGACCCGAACCGGCGGTTGGTTGACCCCCAGAGAGCCGGGAGGAGGGTGGGTTGGGTGGGTATTGGGGCTTTATAGTAGTGATTTCATAGTTATTGTACTGGTCTTGTAAGTATATATTGTGTTTCTTTTTTTTTCTGTTTGTTCTCTGAAATTATAAATAAAGAATTTAAAAAAAAAATGCAAAGCATTGATAAGGCAGGCAAAGCGGGAATTTGAGAAGAAACTTGCTACGGAAGCAAAAACACGAAATAAAGACTTTTTCAAGTACATTCGTAGCAAAAGGCCTGTGAGAGAGTCAATTGGACCATTAGATGATAGAGGGGTAAAAGGGGCAGTAAGAGGAGACAAGGCTATAGCAGAGAGACTGAATGAATTCTTTGCTTCGGTCTTTACTGAGGAAGATGTAGGGGTGTTACCCAAGACTGAAGTGGTATTTAAAGGTGATACTGCAGAGGAATTGAGAGAAATATCGCTACACCGGGAAGATATATTACAACTATTTGATAAACTGAATAGTAGCAAATCACCTGGACCGGATGGTATACATCCCAGAGTGTTGAAAGAACTGAAATATGAGATTGCAGACCTGTTATTGGTAATCTGTGAACTTTCATTAAAATCATCTGTAATACCTGAAGATTGGAGGGTCGCCAACATAACACCAATTTTTAAAAAGGGTTCCAGGGGTGACCCGGGAAATTACAGACCGGTGAGCCTGACGTCAGTACCAGGGAAAATGGTAGAAGCCATCATAAAGAACAAAATTACACAGCATGTAGATAGTCATGGCCTAATGGGAGACAGCCAACATGGCTTTAGACAAGGAAGATCTTGTCTTACTAATCTGATCTGTTTTTTTGAAGGTGTGCATAAACAGGTAGACAAAGGTGAGTCGGTTGATATAGTGTATCTGGACTTTCAGAAAGCTTTTGACAAGGTCCCCCATCAGAGACTTTTGGCGAAGCTAAAAAGTCATGGGATAGGAGGCAGTGTACTATTGTGGATCGGGAACTGGTTAAAAGATAGAAAGCAGAGGGTAGGGCTAAATGGCCAATATTCCCAATGGAAAAAGGTGAATAGTGGAGTACCCCAGGGATCTGTACTGGGTCCGCTGCTTTTTGACATATTCATAAATGACCTGGAAAAGGGAATAACTAGTGAGGTAATCAAATTTGCAGATGACACAAAACTGTTTAAAGTTGTTAAAACCCAAGAGGATTGTGGAAAACTGCAGGAGGATCTGGATAAATTGGAAGACTGGGCATCCAAATGGCAGATGAAATTTAATGTGGACAAGTGCAAAGTTATGCACCTAGGAAAGAACAACCCACACTATAGTTACAAGATGCAAGGCTCCACATTAGAAACCACCACCCAGGAAAAAGATTTAGGAGTCATCGTGGATAACATGTTAAAACCCTCCGCCCAGTGTGCAGCGGCGGCCAAGAAAGCAAATAGAATGCTAGGTATCATAAGGAAAGGGATGGAGAATAAAACAAAGGATATTATAATGCCTCTGTATCGCTCCATGGTACGACCGCACCTTGAATATTGTGTGCAATTCTGGTCACCGTATCTTAAAAAGGACATAGAGTTATTAGAAAAAGTACAGAGAAGAGCCACCAAATTGGTGAAGGGGATGGAAGGCTACTCCTATGAAGAGAGGCTAAAAAGGTTAGGGCTCTTTAACCTAGAAAAGAGGCGGCTGAGGGGAGATATGATAGAGGTGTATAAATTAATGAATGGAGTGGAACGGATAAACGTGGATAAATTGTTTACGCTATCAGAATATAGAAGGACTAGGGGGCATGTAATGAAGCTACAGGGTAAACTATTTAAGACAAATAGGAGAAAATATTTCTTCTCTCAACGTGTAATCAAACTCTGGAATCTGTTACCGGAGGATGTAGTAAGGGCTGTTAGTATAGCTGGGTTTAAAAAAGGTTTGGACAAGTTCCTGGAGGAAAGGTCCATAAACCACTATTAAAAAGGGACCCAGGATATCAATGCTTGGCCTAGTACAAGCACTGCAGAACCTGTGTCTTTTGGGGAAACTGCTAGGTAAGTATGACCTAGATTGGCCACTGTTGGAAACAGGATACTGGGCTTGATGGACCTCGGTCTGACCCAGTATGGCATTTCTTATGTTCTTATGTTCTTATGTCAGGAAATATTTTTTCACTGAAAGGGTGGTGGATGCTTGGAATGCCCTCCCGATGGAAGTGGTGGGGGCAAATACAGTGACAGAATTCAAAATGGCATGGGACAGACACAGTGGATCCCTTTATAGCAACAGGATAAAATCAAAATAAACATAACTGTCTCTTATTGTCATGGCGCAAGGCAGATTGTGCCGATGGAAGTGGAGGAAAACACACAGGGCAGTTTTAAAATCAGCAGTGCAGAGCACATGGCTAGGGGTTGTCAGGAGCAACCAATCAAAACAAGAGCACAGGCTGTAGATAAACGCCCAGAAATACCATTACGTCATAGCTCATCAGGGAAGCAGAGACAGCTGCAGAGAGTTGAGCTAACTCGAGTCTCAAAGAATGACGCAGATAAAAAAAGGTCAGTCTTGAGCAAAGCAGATTCACCCACAGATTTCAGAGCAGATTCACGTACAGACACACGTGGAGAAAGAAGGAGACACAGAGACGCAAGCCAGGAGTCAGACTCAGTCTCTGAGGCAGAGAAAGAAAGAGACACTGAGAGAAGGGAAAGGAAAGTACAGAGCTCAGAAAAGCCAGGAGCCGTACCTGGAAGGTTCAGACGTGGAATCCATCTGCACCTCAGAGGGGTTTATCCAGGAGGAGTTCACAAAGGTTAGTGCTATGAAGTTAGGCTGCACTAAGCCAAGGTCTGGGTGGGGCCAGAGAGAGACTCCAAGCTGTAAACCACGAGGAGCAGGGAGAAGGGATAACCACGGGAGCAGGTACCTGGGGAGCCAGAACACTTGTCCAAGAGAGAGTTCCCATATATCTGAAAGACGTCCTGTGAAGGGAAGAGGGGAAGAAAAGTTTCCACTTCCCGTTTACACACCAGACAGGCAGAGCTCAGCCTGAAGAAAGGCAAAGTACCTGGAGTAGAGGAGCACTGAATTTTACCCCCAGTGGTCAGGAAGTGTGTAGCCCTCTAAGGAGAGAATCCATAGCATGTGGTAAAGAGCCTTTCTGCAGTGATAGAGGGGAGTGGTGCTCTGGCCAAGACGAGAGGAGAGAAACAAACACTAATTCACATTACAGCCCTGCAAATTATAATTACCAAGAAGGACACGAAGATATGGATTGTGACTTTGGTGATGATAGCTCTGATATGTGCAAAATGGACTGTACACTTGTTTTCTCCGATAGCATAACCTCTTTTTGTTAAGGGCCTAAGAAAAGCCTGCCTAAGTGAAATCTGTGGGAGAACACAGATTTCACAGTTCAGCGTGTGTGATTGAAAAACCTGTTTTTCCCCTTTTTTGATTAGTTAAAGCTGACAAAAAACATTTTTGTTCTGATTTGTAGTCCCTCACTTGTGTTGTACCAGCTGTATGGTTTTTTTTTAATTCTTTATTTATAAGATTTGAAAAAATTACAAGGAAAATATCACCATAACAGTATAACAATACCATTATTAGGAAAAACGAGGTAACAATTAGTCCACCTTAAGGAGCACACTATACAAAAAGAACTACTAACAAACTGGACCTGGAATACAATCATGAGCTCAATATACTATTGTCAGAAGAATCAGAAAATAAATTCCATTATTTATCTTTAAGAAAATTCTGCAAGTGCTCCACCTCAGAAAACACAAAACGATTGCCTTGATATATCACCTGACATTTACAGGGAAACCTAAGATGAAACGAAGCTCCCAAGGACACCACTTGCGATCGCAACTGCAAAAAGGCTTTGCGTCGCCAGCTGTATGGTTTATTTGCTTTTGACCTTTGTTGCAAGAATTCTCCCGGGACAGGAAAATAAAACCTCTTTAAGCATAGCTACTCGACCACAACTACCTCCTCATTTTGATTAGCTATTGGGACTCAAAATCCCAGAGGGCAATACCAAGTCCTTGCTGTTATAAGAGGAGCCGCACCGAAGCCTCAGGCTCCCGCCTTGGGGGGGGGCAAGTAGGTGCATTGACAAGTGGCGTAGTTGGCAGGATTTTTGCGCAAGATTCAAAAGGGGACAAGCACAAAAGGACTACAGTTTGCTGGAAGGAAAGCAGTCATCCGGAAGGAGAGAGAACCGTCAAGAAGTTTTCTGCTACCAGGAGTGGAACCCGGAGACACCTTTCTCACAAGCTGACCCCTGCATGGAGGCTAAGGTAAAAAGCACCTGGTCAGACGTGGGGAGGATACAGTGTGAAAGGGGGGCTGGTGGGCAGAGAGAGGGCAGTGGAAAAAAAAAAGTGTGGTGGTGTCGCACTTGGGGTTTTTTTGTGTTTCTATTTCTCTAGGTATACCAAGGCAGAAGGATGGAGCCATTGGATGTAGCGGGATGGATGAAGACGCAATGGCATAAGCAAGTCGAGCTTATCCATTTCCTGCAGCAACAAACGGCTAGGACCATACAGAAGCAGCAGCGGCCATTATTGGAGACATTGGACGCGCTTTTAAAGAAGCCCCGAGACGTTACTGAGGATGTCCCCATGGCCCTCCAAGCCACTGGTTTAAGGTCGTATGGTGCCTTTGCATTAGGACAGCTACAACCACAGGACAATGTGGATGATTACTTGGACGCTTTTGAAAGGATAGCTACTACCCTGAAATGGCCAGAGGAGCAGTGGGCCACCCGCTTTGCCCTATCGCTCACAGGAGAGGCTCTTTCAGCGTACAAAGCTATGCCTGCAGAATTAGCTTCCAATTATAGTGAAGTAAAGAAAGCGGTAAAAGATAGATTGGGGCTTACCCCACTTCACTATCAAAGAATGTTTAGAGAGGCAGTAATAGGGCCTCAAGAAACTCCCAAAGCTCTAGCCCAGAGGTTAAAAAGTATAGCCAAAAAATGGTTGTTAGCTGAGGGAAGGTCAGTGGAAACAGTTATTGCAAAATTGTACTAGAACAATTTATGGAGGCGGTTCCAAAAGGGCTTAAGACTTTTCTGACCCTCCAGGACTGCCAATCCTCAGAGGATGCAGCCTCTCTAGCAGAGCGATATTTCGCGGCTGAGAGGACTGACACCCCAGGCCAAGGTACTTGGTTGGCAGCTGGGAGGAGGAAAAGTAGCAGTAAAGAAAAATATGTGTCTGATAGGATGTATAAACCTGCCAAGTTGAATGTTAATATCTCTGATGAGAATGTCTATTCTGTTCCCAAAGGTAAATGTTTTCGGTGTGGAAAAACTGGGCACTATCAGAGGTCCTGCACAGAACGCACAGTCCTGGTGACAGGGACAGAGGAAACAGAGCAGGATGAATTCCTGATTCCAGCACAAGTGGAAGGTATTCACATACTGGCTCTACTTGACTCGGGGGCTGACCAGAGCATGATTTCAAAACAGCTCTGGGCAGCCATTGAGGGGCACCGCCAGTCACCCCCGAGTCAAGCAGAGGGACAAGTTTGTGTCAGGTGCGTGCACGGCGCAGCCTCACATTATCCATTACACAGTGTAAAGGTAAATGCCTTAGGAACGCAGCAGAATATATCAGTAGCTAGAGTTCCAAAGCTGCCAAGGGAGGTTGTCCTGGGGAGGGACTGGCCACCATTTAGTCAAAAAATGGATGAAAAGCTTAATAAGCCTAGCCTAAAGCCTACCCAATATCAGGTAGGAATACAGGAAGGGGAAATAGAAGCTCTGGCCGCCAAACTCCCAAGTCCCCTGTTTGGCAAACCACAGAAGAATAGGACAGGACCACAGGTTACCCGATGCCCCGGATAGACGATTTGTTGGATCGTTTGGGGCAGGCGAGATACCTGACCACCCTTGACCTCACCAAAGGGTATTGGCAGGTACCCTTAACGAAGGAGTCCAAGCCAAAAACGGCGTTTAGCACGCCTATAGGCCTCTTTCAATTTCGCCGCATGCCATTTGGCTTACATGGCGCTGCTGCCACATGCCAGCGATTGGTGGACCAGGTCCTAAGGCCCCATCACGATTACACGCTGGCCTATATGGACGACGTGATTATTTACAGCACAACCTGGACCCAACACCTTGCGAGAATAGAGGCCATACTCAGGGCACATCGCAAGGCTGGACCAACATTAAATCCGGCCAAATGTCTGTTCGCCACGGAAGAGGCCAAGTACTTGGGACACATGGTTGGGAGGGGGGTAGTAAGGCCCCTGGCCTGTAAACTAGAGAGCGTCCGGAACTTCCCACGTCCGGGCACGAAAAAGCAGGTCTGAAGTTTTCTGGGATTGATAGGATACTATCGTCGGTTTATACCTCACTTTGCCGAGGAGAGTATTCTATTTACTGAAATGTTACAAAAAACGCCCCTACCACGATAAAGTGGTCCCCGGAGGCTGAAGAAGCTTTCACTACCCTAAAGGAAAAACTGTATGGCACCCGTATTAAGGGGGATAGATTTTAATCGACCCTTTATAGTCCAGACAGACGCGTCCGAAACAGGGTTGGGGGCGGTAATGGCTCAGGATTTTGATGGGGTAGAGCATCCTGTAACATATTTGAGCCGAAAGCTCAATAAGGCAGAGAAAAATTACTCTACAATAGAAAAGGAGTGCCTGGTGATTAAATGGGCAGTGGAGGCACTGCGCATTTATTTAACTGGCCGGCAGTTCCTTTTGATCACAGACCACGCCCCTCTGACTTGGTTACATCAGATGAGGAACAGTAATCCTCGTCTGACCCGGTGGCACCTAGTGCTCCAACCTTTTAACTTTGTAGTAAAGCATAGGGCGGGGCGGCTGCATGGAAATGCTGATGCATTGTCACGGATTCCGGGCTGTCAGGAAAAATCTGCAGCCCGTAATATTTTAAGGGGGGGGATCTGTCATGGCGCAAGGCAGATTGTGCCAATGGAAGTGGAGGAAAACACACAGGGCAGTTTTAAAATCAGCAGTGCAGAGCACATGGCTAGGGGTTGTCAGGAGCAACCAAGCAAAACAAGACCACAGGCTGTAGATAAACGCCCAGAAATACCATTACGTCATAGCTCATCAGGGAAGCAGAGACAGCTGCAGAGAGTTGAGATAACTCGAGTCTCAAAGAATGACGCAGATAAAAAAAGGTCAGTCTTGAGCAAAGCAGATTCATGCACAGATTTCAGAGCAGATTCACGTACAGACACACGTGGAGAAAGAAGGAGACACAGAGATGCAAGCCAGGAGTCAGACTCAGTCTCTGAGGCAGAGAAAGAAAGAGACACTGAGAGGACTCAAGGGAAAGGAAAGTACAGAGCTCAGAAAAGCCAGGAGCCGTACCTGGAAGGTTCAGACGTGGAATCCATCTGCACCTCAGAGGGGTTTATCCAGGAGGAGTTCACAAAGGTTTGTGCTGGGAAGTTAGGCTGCACTAAGCCAAGGTCCGGGTGGGGCCAGAGAGAGACTCCAAGCTGTAAACCACGAGGAGCAGGGAGAAGGGATAACCACGGGAGCAGGTACCTGGGGAGCCAGAACACTTGTCCAAGAGAGCGTTCCCATATATCTGAAAGACGTCCTGTGAAGGGAAGAGAGGGGAAGAAAAGTTTCCACTTCCCGTTTACACACCAGACAGGCAGAGCTCAGCCTGAAGAAAGGCAAAGTACCTGGAGTAGAGGAGCACTGAATTTTACCCCCAGTGGTCAGGAAGTGTGTAGCCCTCTAAGGAGAGAATCCATAGCGTGTGGTAAAGAGCCTTTCTGCAGTGATAGAGGGGAGTGGTGCTCTGGCCAAGACGAGAGGAGAGAAACAAACACTAATTCACATTACAGCCCTGCAAATTATAATTACCAAGAAGGACACGAAGATATGGATTGTGACTTTGGTGATGATAGCTCTGATATGTGCAAAATGGACTGTACACTTGTTTTCTCCAATAGCATAACCTCTTTTTGTTAAGGGCCTAAGAAAAGCCTGCCTAAATGAAATCTGTGGGAGAACACAGATTTCACAGTTCAGCGTGTGATTGAAAAACCTGTTTTTCCCCCTTTTTTGTTTAGTTAAAGCTGACAGAAAGCATTTTTGTTCTGATTTGTAGTCCCTCACTTGTGTTGTACCAGCTGTATGATTTATTTGCTTTTGACCCTTGTTGCAAGAATTCTCCCGGGACGGGAAAATAAAACCTCTTTAAGCATAGCTACTCGACCACAACTACCTCCTTATTTTGATTAGCTATTGGGACTCAAAATCCCAGAGGGCAATACCAAGTCCTTGCTGTTATAAGAGGAGCCGCACCGAAGCCTCAGGCTCCCGCCTTGGGGGCAAGTAGGTGCGTTGACATTATATCTCAGCAAATAAGGGTGACCTACACAGGGCGGGGGGTACACCCCTAAACAAAGGCATGGGGAGGGGTGACCTGCACGGAGTGGTAGATGCACCTACTCTTGCTGCCTTGCTGGGCAGACTAAATGGACAATACTGGTCTTTATCTGCCGTCATATACTATGTTACTATGGATATCATAATGTCTGTATCACTCCATGGTGTGACTGCACTTTGACTACCTGAGTCAGTACATAAGGCTCCATTTCTGGTCCTATTCAAATCCAGGCTAAAAACCCACCTCTTCGAGGCTGTTTTTGGATTCAGAATCCCCCTTATTCTGCTGTCTGACACGCATGTGTGTTTGAATCATTTCCATGAAAGAATTATCCCTGTTTGACTATCTTGAATAGATAATCCCTGCTTCACAGAGCTTACAGTCTCTTACTGTATATAAATATACAGTGCTGTGTACACCTAGTTTGCTGTACAAATAAGTAGTAGCAGTAATCATTCCATAGGACAGGCCCAGCTATAAAAAATGCATGCGCCCATATATTAGCTCGATGAAAATATTTCACCGATGGAATGACAAGCAAACATGCGCCTCCAATTCATAAAGGTCTTGGTGGAGGGAAAATCTTAAGAATAGTGCAACTACTAAGAGGTGCATCCTTGGATAAAGCCTTAGAGATCAATGTCAAGATTTTAAATTGAATGCGCCCAAAAACTGGTAACAAATGCCAATCAAATAGCAATGGAGCCCCTTGCTCAAATTTACTCTTCCTGGCCAAAATATGTGCTGCTGTGTTTTGAACTAACTGCAGAGAAAAAAATAGACTATCCCAAATACAACATGTTACAGTAATCTAATTGAAAGATTACAATTGCTTGTAAATATGTCATGATTATCAAGAGATGGTGGCGACTTCCTGAGGGGGCATTCTTGTGATCAGTGTTGCCTGTTCTGTTCCAGATATCGCAAGGGTTCTGCGTAAGGATGCACACGGGCAAAAACTTCTCAGTTTGATTTCAGATTTTTTTTTTGCAGATTTTTGGACTTTCTTTTGCTTTGTTTCACATTATTCATTTTATTAAACTCGACATCTGTTAGAAAATTTAACACACACACTAATTGTACACAAACTAAAGGTGGCAATAAAAGGGGCAACAGATAAATATTTAAGAAAAGTAAATAAAAACAAGAGGAGAAGGAAACCTATTTGGTTTTCCAAAGAAGTGTCTGGTCAAATAAAGGCAAAAACCACAGCTTTCGCAAAATTCAAAAGCTTGCAAACAGAAGAACACAGAAATGAATACAGGATCAAACTAAAAGAGTCAAAAAGAGAAATAAGGAAAGCAAAATCAAAGGCAGAGGAAAAGATGGCTAAAGATGTTAAGGGTGGCAAAAAACTTACTTCAGGTATATTCGGGAAAGAAAGAAGATCAGAGTTGGAATTGCAGGACTCAGAAGTGCTGGGAAAGGACTCGTGGAAAGTGACATTGAAAAAGCAAAATTGCTAAACAAATACTTCTGCTCTGCTTTTACTAAAGAAAATCCTGGAGATGGACTAACTGTGACTCCCAAATATAAAAATGGGAATGAAGTAGATACCACACCATTCACAGAAGATGAGGTGTTAGAAAAACTTGCCAAACTGAAAGTGGACAATGCCATGGGATGGGATGGGATACATCCCAGGATACCGAAAGAGCTCAGAGAGGTTCTTGCAGGACCGTTAAAGGATGTCTTCAACAGATCCTTGGAAACAGGAGAGGTTCCTCAGGACTGGAGAACGGCTGATGTCGTACCTCTACACAAAAGTGGTGACAGGGAAGAAGTGTCAAACTACAGGCCCGTGAGCCTAACCTCGGTGGCAGGAAAGGTAATGGAGGCGCTCCTGAAAGAGCGAATAGTGAACTTTCTCAAAACCAACAGGTTGCATGATCCGAGGCAACATGGTTTTACCGAAGGACGGTCTTGCCAAACAAATCTGATTGAGTTCTTTGACTGAGTGACCAAGGAACTAGATCAGGGGCATGCGATGGATGTCATCTACCTGGATTTCAGCAAAGCCTTTGATACTGTTCCTCATAGGAGGCTTGTCAGTAAACTCAGTAGCTTGGGGATGGGTCCCAAGCTGGTAAACTGGATTAGAAATTGGTTGACTGACAGACAACAGAAGGTGATGGTACATGGAGCTCACTCGGATGAAAGGAAGGTGATTAGCGGGGTGCCCCAGGGGTCGGTCCTGGGCCTGGCACTGTTCAATGTATTTGTGAGTGATATTGCTGAAGGACTGAATGGAAAAGTCTGTCTTTTTGCAGATGACACAAAAATTTGCAACAGAGTGGATTCCCCCGAGGGAGTGGATAACATGAGGAAAGATCTACAAAAGCTGGAAGACTGGTCTAATGCTTGGCAACTACGATTTAATGCGGAAAAGTGCAGTGTCATGCACTTGGGAAGCAGAAATCCAAGGGAAAAGTACGCGATAGGGGGCAAGAGGTTGGTGTGCACGGATCAGGAGAAAGACCTTGGTGTGATTATCTCTGATGATCTCAAGGTGGCAAAACACTGCGACAAGGTGGTGGCAAAAGACAGGAGGATGTTGGGCTGCATACAGAGAGGGATTACCAGCAGAAAGGAAGAGGAAGATGTTTAGGTGGGATGGTTTATGTTTGGCTCCCTGATTTGGAGTTTAATTAACTCCTATTTACTCTTATTTGTATCTACATCGCTTGTGGGATTATACGCAGTTTCTCTCTCCTTGATGTGTATTATATTGATATGCTATTTTGCTCTTGAATGTATCATTCACTGTGTACATTTGTACTTTGTATTTTTTCTTGCATTTGAGAAAATTTAAATAAACAATGTAAAAAAAAAAAGAAAGGAAGAGGTACTTATGCCACTGTACAAGTCACTGGTGAGGCCTCACTTGGAATATTGTGTTCAGTTTTGGAGACCATATCTTGCAAAGGATGTAAAAAGACTGGAAGCTGTTCAGAGGAAGGCGACCAAAATGATTTGGAGCCTACATCAGAAGCCTTATGAGAAGAGACTTGAAGACCTAAATATGTACACTTTGGAGGAGAGGAGGGACAGGGGATATGATTCAGACCTTTAAATACTTAAAGAGAAATGATGAACAAACAAACCTCTTCCAAAGACGGGGAAGCTGTAAAACTAGAGGGCATAACATGAAGCTGCAAGGGGGTAAATTGAAAGGCAATGTCAGGAAATATTGTTTCACTGAAAGGGTGGTAGGTGCTTGGAATGCCCTCCCGATGGATGTGGTGGGGGCAAACACGGTGACGGAATTCAAAATGGCATGGGACAGACACAGTGGATCCCTTTACAGCAACAGGATAAAAACAAAATAAACCGAAATATATAACTTCTAAACCATCTAACGTCTCAACAAATAGGGGTGTCCTTTAAAGCAATGAGAGGCAGGAGTGCCGCCTTCATGCTGCCATCTTTCAAAATGGCAGTGCCTGACCTTGCATAGTGCATCCCAGTGAGTTCAGCCTGCCAAATAAGGCAAAAATTGCCTTATTTAGCATTCTGACACCTCCCACACTCCCCCTGTGGAGGGTGGGGATGGCAAGGAAATTGGGTGCTATCCTGGATATATTCATTCCCTTGCCCAAGAATCTATTCGACCTGCTGTAGAGAGGATTGTTGCCCAGGTAAGCCTATGTTAATCTTCTGTATAGTTTAAAGTCAGTTCTTCATTGAATCTCAGAGCAAAGTGAAGCCACAGAACCCTCTTCTTCTGGCAGGAATTTAAGTTACAATCATGCAGAAGAATTTTATTTAATTCTCTCGTGACCTTAAAAGAACACCGTTTGCAACAAGGGAATCTTCCTGGGTCAGTCTTATGCGGAGCGCTTTCCTTTTCTGTTACATCAATCCTAAATTAATACACTAGGTCCTGTGAGGCCAGCAGTGAGGTCCCACATTGATCTTGGCTGGCTTGTTTATGGTGGCTTGGCAGGTTGCTGATGTACTTCTCCCTGGGGGACAGAGCAGGGGTTAATTGCTGTTAAACTCCCAGTGCCCAGGACTGGTTCACACTCCCCGCTGCATTAGGGATGACAGTAATAAGGAAACAGTACCGAGGATAGCTCTGTGCTGTGACAGAAACTTGGAGGAGAGCTGAAGTAACAGGAAGCCGTAATGTAATTATTACCACTGAACATGTGTCATACCAAGTTAAATGCTGCATTACTGAATGAAAACAGGTGAGGGAGTGTTGCATTTTCAGTAAATAGAGGTGTTCTCAAGGTCGCAGTGCCATTAATTTAATCATCTACACCATGGACAGTCTTCACATTGAAAACAAAATAAGCCTTAATGGTTTTGTAAAGTATTACTGGCTCAGTAGCAAATAGAAGACAATGTTAAAAACATAGGCATTAGATGATTTGTACCAGATTTTGAGTCTAATATAGAAGAGAAGGAAGAAGAAGATTGAAATTATGGCTAAGTTTGTAACTGTGCGTGACCTGATTTCCACAATGGCTGGTGAGTTTTCAGAGATTTTCTGTGGATTGGTGCCGTACTGCAAACCAGGCCTCAAGTTTTTTCTTTGACATACCGCTAATGTCAGTTATACAGTAAAACTCCCAACAGTTGGAAAATTCACAGCTGACAGGTGACACTCACAGCCCTATCCATCCATCTCTAATTGTGATTATTTAAAAATAGCTCAGCAGACAAGCAAACGAATAATGCTATCCATCGACATCCTATTGAATAAGACATTTAATATCACAAAAACAACTCACAGGAAAGCAGCTAAAATGCCATTTTGGCATAATATCTTTTCTCTGTCCAGTCAATTTTAGGGAAAATTTTCATCAAACCATAGTCGGTTAGGTTTGACTTAAATTAAGATGAGCAGCTGATATGAGTCAGCCATTTTCACCATGCAGCAGCTCTTTCAACATTGTGGCGCTGAAACAAGATGAATGGATAACCTTACGCCATTACACTGGAAGCCCCTGTGATTAGACGCATTGCACGTAATTCGCTTACCCATTATGGAGGTCATTCCAGAACACGAATAAGCAGCCCAGATGTCACCTCACAAAAATGTCTAGGACTGTAACCTGAACCACCCATGGCCTGCATGGACATGGCAATAAAATGGGGATCACAGAACAAGAATGGGAGAGACAGAATGGGGGCGTGGCCAACCGCAGAGACGTAAAAAGTGTAGTCAGGAAAAGCCCATGTACGTTGTCAGCGTTTCACCCATATGTCCACATTATATCTGTGGAAACATGGAATAAGGGTAGGACTTAGAATATTTTCTGCCCCGCTCTCCAGTGCTTCCCATACTGAAGAATGACTTTGACAAGTATGTCCTAAACTGATGTGTCTGCAGTTATGGAGAACACAAGCTGGAGATTTACAGAACAGAATACAGAGGTGACGGAAGTATAAAGGGTAAAGAAACATTAATAAACACTCCAACAGAAACATGAAGGAGCGCAATAGTGTTTACACTGGTGATGCTGACCATTGCTGTAGGTGTGAATGCAGCTAATCCAGGGCCCCCCAACATTTCCCATGTCCTGAAAATGGGACTGCATATGTAGGTATAGTATGTGCGTGTGTATGGCAATGCTGCCCATGTGGTTGAGAAACGTGAATCAGATATGTACTGCTGGAGATGGTGCATTGTGGCATGTAGTAGTGCCTTTTGCACTGTTGCATGCCCTCAATTGAGAGTCCCATATTATTGATAGGGATATGTTGAGGCAATTAGCTACAGGTGACCCTCTCTGAATACTATCGGGTCCATATGTTGCAATACAGAGCTGACCAATGCAAGGATAACTCTGGTGTTCCTCCACTGCCTTGTATGTTGAGATGGAAGACATGTGTCTGGACACACATCATTTAATACATGCGTTCACACGCCTACATCCATCACTGTGCCCTTGCAAGAAGAAACATGCAGTGACTGAAATCAAAGTCTGTGATGTGTGTTGCGTGCATCAGAAGGGCCCCCTTGGAGCCAATGGTAGTGCCTGTAGAGCACAGAATTACTGTCTGCACTGTACCCCGGTCAAGACCAAGGAGTCATAGACATGACAGTATGTGCATCCAGAAATGTGCACATGCCCAGCACTGTACAGTATTGTGCATTGCAGTATGATCACCCATCACTGTCCAGGCCATGTATGGGACCAGAAGATGATCCAAAGTGCATCATCATCGTGTCCTCATCATTAGGAAATTCAACAGTGCATCAGCAACATACTGACTCTCAGCACAGCAGCATAGGCATTGCATGTGGTGGAATAGAGAAGATGCATGTAATCACAGTGGAGGCGTGGTCATGCTGAAGATGGGCACAATCTGAGGCGTACATCTCAATAGACTACAATGAGCATGGGCATATCCCAAAGAGGCGAATGCCAGTTGATGATCCGATACCACAAACACAGGTACATCCTAAAAGCCGATCACCGTCTAGTCATCTTTGAGCCAGATTCAACCAATGCAGCCATGTCCAAAACCCATGTGTGTCGAAGCGGGTGTGCAATGAGTTCCACAGAGCCCTGGAGGGACAGAAGTAAGAAACAACAAAGTCAGTAAAGGGTCCACTGTGATGTGACAGCTCCAAAGGTCCCAGCAAAGGATTGCCAGATGCCAGACAGAAACAAAGGCTTGACAATACAACCTCCCACCAATGCAACACTGTGGTCCCCCAAGCAAGAACCTATGCCAAGCAGGAGAGTGAGAGCATAGGATACAACTGCTCACCAAAGGGGCCTGTGGAATGCACCAGATGCACAACAGGAAGCAAAACCAAGAATCCCATGAAAGGGCAGAGTCCATAGCAGTGGTGAGGGATGCCATGGATGGTATCCCTGCAAATGTACTCCTTCCCCTGTTGTGATGCCGCTCCTCCCTGATCTATGTGCAGCCATTGCACTGTGAGCTATTGCTGCCCACACCCATACACATCACAGAATGGAAGTGTAGTGCAATGGCAACAGCACTGCCTCAGAATCCAAGAGACATGAGTTCAGGTCCCACCAGCACCCAATGTGGCCATGTGCAATCCACAAAACTCATACAGAGCCCAGAATATTGGCTGTGTATCCATGTAGTTTGCAATATACTCTGCTCTCCTGGAAACCTACAAGCAGAAGAAAGAGCATGTCAATCAAAAACATCTAATGCTCCTCTCTGTCCCCCCCCCCCCCCATGTGTATGCAGGTGTAATACAACATCCCTCTGTGGTAGTGAGAAAAGATCCTCCTTGTCATGCCCTACATATAAGCCTAAGAACATCAAAACTATGTGCACGGGTAACATCTGGAGTCAGGAAACACATGCAGTATACTGTAGAGTGCCATCTGCTGTCAGGAACAATGTGGGTGAAATGATCCCCCCCCCCCCACAAAATGGTTGCCAAGAGCAGCAGAATCTGTGTGAGCCTTCACAACCATGTCACAAGGTGGAAGCCACACCCTGTCCAAGGGCCCAGGGCCACCAATGGAGGCATAAGCCACTGAAATTCAAGCAGGTCCAACAGTGTACAGTGGCCTGAGGGACATGGACAATGTTACCTGCTATCACCTCCCTCAATGTCTGGAGATGATGTCCATGAGTGGTGAAGAAAGCAGATAATGCAAGAGGTTGTGGAATATATCAGTTTTACAATATGCACCTGACTTACCCTGCCAACACTGCACTGACATCTGTTTTATCCAGCAGCCCCAGGGTTGGCATGAAATATTGTGGAAGCCAATGTGAAGGCAAATGAGATATTGGGGGGAGGGGGGGGGCTGATAGGCCTGTGTTCCTGTGAGGAAACCGAAAACTATGCGGACATGGCAGGTCTGGAAGATGGAATGATTTCACTGCAGTGCTTGATAGATATGGCATGGAGGAAAACAGAACTGCAGAGAGATCATTCAGTCCCCTGGAACTGAAGTGTGCTCATAGCTGTCTGTCTCTTAACAAGGCCAAAGAAAGATCAGCCCCCTTGCATAGTGGGGACACCAGTGGAGCTGGGGCCAGATGTCGTAGCAGCGCTTGCAGCAGAGGTGCTTGATATTGCGGTGGTGCCAATCTCAAGGATGTCCCCACAGGCTGAACATCACAGCTGGCTTGTACTGGATCATGGAGTGGCCATCTAGGTACCATGCGCAGCTCCTGCAGGACCTCCACAATGGTAGTATGCAGCCAGTCTATAGAGTATTGAGCCGCTTTGTGACCACAACCTGTCTCTCCTGCAGTGATGCTTTGCTGAAGCATCTCCAGCTGAATATGTCTCCATGCCTGCTGGGCCTCACTGTGTGCAAGCAGCCTCTCTGCACACTGAATGATATGCAGTGAAGACCTCCTGCTGGTGCATCCCTCCTGTCCATCTGTGCCTGCTGCTATTGTGGAGGTGAGGAGGGAGCCAGGATCTCCAGATCAGCAGGACCACTCTCAGCTGGTGCCTGCAGCTCTGCCCCATTGTCCAAGACAAGCTGCTGTTCCATGCCCTGTGTAACTGCTGGCAGACCTGATGCTGTATCACCTGACATGGGGTACTGAGCAGGCACAGACCCCTGTTGTATACCAGTAGCAGCACCTGTGAAGACGCAGACAAAATAGGTCATCAATAATGTCTCCAATGACCACAATCCCTGAGGGGTGTCCTGGCACCATGCAGATGGCCCAGTTGCCCACATAGGAACAGAGAGTCAATCTCTGATGGCGTCTACAGTCCCAATGTCCAAGGCAGATCACATAAGTACAAGTGGCCCAGAGCACATTTCTGCACACAGGTGTGTGGTGCCGCCAGCCCTGTGTCCAGCAGTCTGTGAGCAAGTGGCTGTGCATGTGGATAACAGAACACAGACAGACCAGATACACTCACATGGTGGGTGACATACAGTGGCGTCACTGTATGCAAGCAGAAGGCATGAGGTAGTGATGGAAGGGTGCACACTAACACATGCACATGGAGGGGGGGGGACCAACATCAGGGTGCTAAGGCTGGACACAACAAGCACCCACATACATGGCTCCTGGGAGGGCTGTGATGTGTCAAGTGGTCCCACATTCTCTGCAGTGGCTGGGTCTATTGCCTCCAGGACCTGCTGCTCCAGCTCTGTCATCTGCTCTGACTGACCATCACAGCCCACACACCATGTCTTTTTAGGGGTGTCGCGCTGCACCTGCCACCACTTCCTCTTCACATCTTCGATATTGTGGTTCTTATGATACACAGCATTGATTTGCTGGCATATGTCCAGGCACTGCTTCTGCTTCTCATATGCCCCCACCTGTAAAGATCTCTCCCCAATCAACACAGGCAAATGGGCAAGGATTCCCTCTAGCATGAGATTCACCTCACCCTCGGAGAATTTGTTCTTGTGACTCGCAACCTTCAGTACCATGTCAACAGAGCAAGACGATCAAAATGCAGGGGCATGGCTGTCTGAGACATCCCCATGTATGTCGCAGAGATGGCTCCGATTGGACACGTCCCAACATCTGATACACATTGGCCCATGGACGCCTTCAGAACCAGGTGCATTTGGGCACGCGCACAGTAACATTGCTGTACTCCAGCCACCATCTCAGGCACTAGCCATGGCCCCAAGGAACTCAGTAACCATTGGGACAGAAATGGAGCAATGGGTAGGGCCTCAGCAAACTATGTCTGTCAGTGTGGCAGTGCATACAGTGTAGTTATGACAGCACTGCCACAGTAATCTAGGGAAAGAGGTTCAAGTCCCATGTCCATGCTGCATGGTGATAGCTAGGTGCCCCATCCCCCTTCACATCAGAAGGATGCCAGTATCTGTGCTACATAATGAAGGCCCCACATATCACTGTAGGTCATTTCTGACAGCACTGTGTCAAACAAAGAAATGCCATACTGTGATGTGCATTTTGCTGTGTACATGTAAGGGGTTTAACGTTTACATGAGTGCACGTGGCATTTAACATGCACCCTTATGTGCATGGCATCCATTGAACATGTACATGCTCAGCATTGAATGTTTACATGCATAGCATTCACTGCACATGTATGTGCTCATTAATCATTTCACTTTTTCATGCTCTGGGACTAACCTGTGCTCTGCCAGGGGATAATCATGCACATCCACAAGATAGACAACATGTATGTGTGCATGGAAGTGTAACTGCATCTGACATTACACCACATTTCCCTGCAAGTATGAGTTCATTGGGAGGACCCCACTGGTGTGGCTGCTGGGGGCAAGAGGATACCATAGAGGACATTCACAGATGGTATGTGATGGCCTTGCTGCATTGTGCTGACCTGGAAAGGAGGAGGGCATCATGCAGGCATCCATACCCAAGCGTTTCAAGGAAGAGGTTCAATTTCATGGACATGACAGATTATTTCCAGGTAAAGGTTTGATAGGGCAGCAATACATGAACTATGCTAGTAGCTGGAGCCACACCTTGCCCTCACCATGCACAGGGGACAGGCAGTCCCTGTACATGTCAAGGTCACAACAGCCCTTGCCTTCCTGGGAATCAAGTTGTTCCAGACAATATTAGTAGCTGCAGGAGGTCTCAGCCAGGCGGCTATCTCTCAGTGCCTCACGTAGTTTCTGAGAGCATTGCTGAGGTGCATGGCACAACACATAGCCTTCCCCCACACACAGCAGCAGCAGCACCAGACCATGCAGGATTTCTATGATGTGATTGTCTTTTCATCAGTGCTGGGCATGGTCAATGGAAATGTGACTCTCCAGCCCCCAAGAGGGTATGAGGCACCCTACTGCAACTGTAAATCATACCACTCCATGAACATGCAAGTGGTGAGCAATGCCCATAGGGAAATCACAGCTGTTGCTTCCAAATACCCTGGATCATGCCATGACTTATACATCCTGAGTCAGTCTGGAATCCATGCCACTTTAAGAGGGGCAAGATCACCGGAAGGTGGCTGTATGGCCTACCCTGGCCATACAGCCTGAAACACAGGGTGACATGCAATGGGCAGGCAGTGAGGGGGCAAGTGGCCCTGCGTTACAGCTCACACATGTTTACAGCATAGAGGACGGTTAGCTATGGGCAGACATTGTGCAGACCATGTGTGGGGATTTTAGAGAGCTCCTGTGAGCTATATCAATATCCACATATGTCTGCAGAACAATACCATGGAGAGATATGGCAACAGAGGTAGACCACTATGGTGACCCCCAATGTCCAAAGGACTGACACTGGATGCCAAGCCAATATCTCCCGCTATGCACATCTGTGATGGTCTGCCTAGGAAGAGCCCAGAGATGCACTGTTGGTGAACAGGCACATCCACTGACATAGGGATACCTCTGACTCACAGATCCAAACCCTGTAGCACAAAGGTGATATCAAGAATAGGCTACACATTCCCCCAAGGGGGTGATGAGAGTGTCTAACAGGCCCCACAACCAACTATCCAACCCTGCATCCCATTCAGCAGGTTCCCCTGCTGCAGGTTGGTGTGCCAAGTACATGCATGGTCTAGGGGCACATATCTCTTACCTAAGAGCTGTGGACCCATATTACAGGCTGCCACAGCTGAACACAGACACAACCATAATGACCCAGCACCTGCAACATGTGTTCGCATATTGCTCCCCCCTGCCTCATTACCACACCCCAGCACCTGTGTGATGTTACCTTTCTCTCTGCAGGTGACAGGGGATACCCCTTGAGGGAATGGCTGCTGACTCCCATAGTCAACCCCAGCCCAGCTGAGATACAATCGGGCCCATAGGAGCATCCAGGGCAACATCGAGCAGACCTTTGGCCAACTGAAAGAGCCAGTTTCAATGCCTGGATAGATCAGGAGGAGAACTGCTGTACCACACAGTGGTCTGCCAAATATTTGTTACTTGCTGCATGTTCCACAACTATGCACAGTGGCACAGGCAGCCCCTGCCAGCAGAGCCTGACCTACCCTAGGAGGATGAAAATGAGCCTGACATTGCCTCACGTGTCCCTGGGTGTGGCATTCAGGAGGGGAGTGGTAGCATGGAACAAACTTGTTCAGACCCACTTTACATGACTGAATGTACTATGCATTCACTGACTGTACTGTCCCATGGGTTCTGCATGCCCTAGCAGGGAGTAGTGACTGGCGCCTCTGCGGGCTAAGAGATGAACATACCAGTAAAACAACTGGCCCAGAAAGGATGAGCCGTGCAGTAGTGCACAAAACATGTACCCATTCCAGATCATAGGGGACACTTTGTGATATGTTGTCCCTCAAAAGGCTTGCAGATTCCCACAGCAGAGGTGTAGTGATGTTGTACAGGCCCCTGTTGCCCAGGCAGGACATGGTCATTGTGGCAAGGCATCATTGGAAATTGAACCATGGTTTGCTGTGTCCCAGGTATGTACTCAAACCACTGCACTATACCCAAGCTCCCCCACACCTCTGGCAGCAAACTTGTCAGCAGAACTGTCTACCATCCCTAGCAAGCATCACACTTCAGAGGGGGATGCAGCCATCATCAGCAACCCAAGGATTCCCATGTCTGCTGTGTGGGATGTGATGACTACCAGTACCGTGCATCACATCCCATGGGTTGAACTGTGGGGTATATGCACCACACCTGGTCAGACAATATTCAGTTGGTATATGCAGACACCCTGGAGGGGTGGCACAGTGGTTGGAGCCACATCTATGCACCCTGGTTAGCAGGATTTGGCTCCCACAGGTGCTACAGGTGACCATATCATCCCTTGGCAACACAGGGGCTTCTGGATTACTAGAGGTCTAGAGGGTCAACATGTGCAGTCCTGCCTTCCAACTATGGAGTGGAGGAGTAGCCTAATGGTTAGAGCAGTGACTTAGGAACCAAGGGGCCAGGATTTGATTCCCACTGGCAGTCCTTGCGGCCTCAGGCAAATTGTTTAACCCTCCATTGCCTCAGAGAAAATTCAAGTTATCAATGTCCCTGTTTAATGTACATTACCAAGTTATAATCATGATGTAAACCACTTTGACTAAATGATAAATTAGAAACATAGAAACATAGAAACATGATGACAGAAAAAGACCACATGGCCTATCTAGTCTGTCCTTCCATAACAACAACTACAACAGTCCACTTTTTACCTTTAGAGATCCTCTGTGTTGGTCCCATGCTTTTTTGAATTCAGTTACTGTCCTCATCTCTACCACATCCACTGGGAGACTATTCCACGGATCCACTACTCTTTCCATAAAGAAATATTTCCGCATATCACTCCTGAATCTATCTCCCTTCACCCTCATCCCATGTCCCCTCGTAGCAGAACTTGCTTTCAATTGAAAGAGGCTCTCTCCCTGAACATTTATGCCACGGAGGTATTTAAACATCTCAATCATATCACCTCTATCCCGCCTTTCCTCTAAGGTGTACATATTAAGATCCTTAAGTCTGTCCTCATATACTTTATAATGAAGCCCATTAATCATTTTCATAGCAACCCTCTGCACCGACTCCATCCTGTTCACATCCTTTTGAAGGTGCGGTCTCCAGAATTGCACACCATACTCCAAATGAGGTCGCACCAAAGACTTATACAGAGGCATTATCACCTCCTTTTTTCTGCTAGCCATTCCTCTCCGTATGCACCCAAGCATCCTTCTAGCTTTTGCCGTCGCCTTTTCTACCTGTTTAGCTACTTTAAGATCATCAGACACAACCACGCCTAGGTCCCGCTCTTCTTTAGTGGACAAAAGTACTTCACCTCCTATACTGTATTGCTCCCTTGGATTGCTGCAGCCCAAATGCATGACCTTACATTTTTTAACATTAAATCCCAGCTGCCAAATTCTAGACCATTCTTCAAGCTTAGCTAGATCCCTCCTCATGTTATCTACACCTTCCTGGGTGTCTACTCTATTGCAGATTTTGGTATCATCCGCAAAATTGATACAGACAGCCTGTTAAATAAATAAATACATATTGCTCTCATTCTACCAGGTGTACATCATTCAGGATATCTATCAAATACCTCCATCTTGCATCCCTCCTGTGAGGTTGCTCCTATTTGTGGGCCCTACATCCTATCCATGTCCTGATGTGATGAACAACTGTGCAACACCTCCATAAGCATCACAGGAGTGGAGGGTTATCCTGGTGGTTAGTGCAATTACCTCACACACCTGAGATATGGGTTCAATTTCCACTGGCACCCATTGTGACCCTGCGTAGGGAACAGTTCCCATCATCATCAACAGGGGTGACAGGCCTGACATTCCACCCCTGGTCAGCATTTACTGTGGGATCCCAGGGGCTGCAGGGACCTCATGTGCTGCGACAACTGTGCCCTCTCTAGAGGTAGGGTGCAGTCTGTAGAGTATGGTGATGTTGACTCGCGGCCTGGTGGAGATGTGCCACTGGCAGCCTCAGTTCACATGGGCTGTCAGAGTTGTTGCCATGTGTATCTTTTGACTTCCAGTTGGGACATTGTGCACCTTCTCCAACACTCTCACACTGAGTCACCCACACTCCCACACCTCTCACTTCCCCATACCTCCCACAACCCCCCTGCCAGACCCATGCTCAGTTGCAACAGCCCATCCCTCTCTAATAACCATGGCCAACGCCATCCTCACACACACATGACCCTAAACAATGCCCCTAGTGATGCCCCTGACATGGTGCACATGCACAGGGTCTGGCTCCTAAGATGCACCTCCCAAGTACACTGCCAACTCCAAGCTGTGTCCGGCCCTGTTCAACCCAGCTGTGCCTGCTACACGTGATAGTATGGGGGGTATCCATGATCCCTGTTGCACTAGCACAATATCACAGGATCTCAGTCTGACCTAGCCAGTCCCTGGTCCCAGCCAGTCCCTGCCTAGAGATGCATATTCTGCACAATGCCCATGTGGCAACTGCAGGTGACACCTGACCAGATCAGCAGTCGTGGCCCACTGGTGAACACTATGGCTTGGCAGATCACAGACCAGGGTATATCACCCCCATAGTGCTCCTTGTGCCCTTGCCTAGGGCACCCAACCCCCCATAGTCTCACAGCTATCCACAGTATTTATGTCCATGTATACTGAACAATGCCTGGATCACATGATGTCACCTGCTTTCATGAACATATGACAGTGTCGTACTGAGGGGCTGGGGATGAGCTGATAACATATGAACACACTCTCATATAAACAGATATATTTATTACTCTGACCACATGGCTGTGGACAGTCTACATAGCTACAACAAACATGACAACATGACAAGTGGAGGATTAGCTTAATGGTTAAGAACACTGGCTTGGGAACCCAGAGACCAGGGTTTGAATCCCACTAGCACTCCTTGTGGCCTTGGGCAAGTCACCTAACCCTCCATTGCCTCAGAAAAATCCAAGTTATCAATGTCCCTGTTTAATGTACATTACCAAGTTTGAATGTGAACCGCTTTGATTGAAATAATAAAGCGGTATATAAAACCTGTTAAATAAATAACACAGCCTTTGTCTCAACAGTGCAATACAAGCAATATTCCTACAAGATAATTGGCCTTACAAGGCCATATGCAGCACTAATCATGTAATCCTGTCTGTTGGACATCTGCTATTACAGTTGGCAGGGTAATGTACACATGTTGGTTCAGTACTAACAGCACAGTCCTCAAACATCATGACACACACATGGGACATCTTTCAATACAGTGGCAAGGTTCCCTCTACAGATTTAGAGACAGGAACATTGCAGTCCACCCCAAACCAGATACCTCAGCTTGTTCCATGCATGCCTCACCGGACACTCCTAATATGAACCATTCAGATGCCAACATATGCTACAGAATGCAGTCAGAAACAGGTGATGTTGCGAGAGCTTGGCCATTGCCACGTCACAGCATATCAGGAAACCTCCCTGGCTGATACCTCCTGATGATTCATTGATCAGCATGATATGGAGGGGACACTGAAATTGCTGTGATGCCATCATGATTCACCCAGTGCACCATCTCCCATTGCTGGACACATGTAGCTAGTAAGGCATCTGCATGATCTTGTCATGGTGTCATGGTTGTATAGGGAGGTGTGCATGGGACACACTGATGTACTTGGGTTGTGATGGACAGTTATGGTGGTATGCCACCATCCGACATGGACTGCATGATCAGGCTATTTTCATCCATCCTATGACACTCCCTCCACATTCAGGGGTGGGATTCAGGTTTCTCAAATACTGTGGTGTGGCAAATATGACATGGCAGCCTTATATGCATGCAAAGTGACTTGTCTGTGCTTCCTTGTATAGCTGTCAAGAGCAAACGCTGTCCCAGTCTGATCAAATGGATTCTGTGATACAGCGCGATAGACATGGCCCTATAGAGAACTGTGCTTCCTCAGCCACTGGAAGGGCACATGTGATAGCCAATCAGTGCATGGTATTGTGCTGACACACAATTGCTGGATGTCCTGTGGATCATCTAGTGCATATCGCATCTGAGGCTCCTCATCCTGGCATGGATCAGAAATCGCTATCAATAGCAGAATAGGCCCAACTGATGGTTATGAAAATAGAGGGGTGTTCCAGGCTGCAGCATGCAGTGAGGGCTGGCTATGATCAGAACATGGTTGTCTGTATACTGCAGAGGCATGATGGGACAGGAGATGCGCAGGACTGACATCATAGCAGTTGGCCTAGGGAGTCATGCATGAGAGGCCTTGATTAGGAGAGCTCTTGGCAACCGCATACTATCATCATGGGCACTTCTGTGTGTATGGAGGGAGAGGTGTTCTGTTGTTGCTTGCCACTCCAGTGTGAATAGCGGATGCTTGGCATACAGGTTATGGGGCTGTGAGGCATGTCTGGAACCGCTACAAGTAGAGGAACAGAGCTGGAGACACATTGAGCAGGCATCCATGGAGCACGGCTGACTGGGTGACCATTCTGGACTGCGACAAAGGCACATTAGGCAATATGGCTGACCTGTGCATATCTGTGTGAGGTGGTTTCACTGAGGAGTAGACACCAGGGTGCTTGAATATCTCCATGTAACATCCAACCAAGATCACACTCTGGGGATATATGGCAGCCAGTGGTGTTTGAGGTAGACACATCATTCACGGGATGGTGGATGGAGTGACATACATAGGGGATCAGCAGAGGTGCATGATGCCATCAGGTAGGCAGCCATGTCATGGAGGATATCTCTTCCGGGATGACAATGCACCTTGGCACTGAGCGGTAACTATCGCCAACTGGTGGAGCCTCAACATGGCTCGGAATGTTGACTGGCCAGCTCAATCACACAAGCCCAACTCGATTGCACATCATTGGTACATGGTATCAGCTGAGATAGCCATGATGCAGCTGCTTACATCACTGATTGCAGCCTGGAATCACATCATTACATGTGTACACCTTATCACACTGGTCTACTCCATGCCAGATAGATGTCATGTAGTGGAAAGGGAAGGCCCAGCAGGTACCCATGGCCACCAGCAGCAAGCTACAGCCTTTTTCAGGGCTAGCTGATGACATTAGGTAGCCTATACGCATACTACAGCATACATGGCAGACAATATCAACAATGTTTGGGGCAAACATTACATATTTGTACACAGGTTCACATCAGGATCACACGGTCGTAACTGAACGATCATGTCATGGAGTATATGTCAGCATTGTACAATAGACATCCCTGAGGACAATGACATGCAGAAGGGGCCTCATTGTCTCAGACAGCTCTAGATTATCACTGTCTTAATTTTCTGTCCATTGCAAGATATTGTTTGTTTTTATCAGCTTAGACTGAGATGGTACTGTAATATATTCGGCCTTCTCCTGACATATCACATCCATTTAGCTAGCCTGCTACATTGACAACTTGTGCTACAGCATCAAGGACCTGATTCCCCATTTCAGGTCTACACTAGTTGCACATATGTGGTATATTTTTGGTCCATAATTGGTTTCCCTGTGGCCTCATTCCATGTCCCCTACTGTCTCCTATTTATGTGGGTGCTGACAAACATAGCGGAGTGGTGGTATCATGGTTGCTGTGTCTACCTAGCACCAATCAGACTGGGGTTTGATTCCCACACATGGTCCTTAGATGGGTCATTCTACACTCCATGGTTTCTGTGGGATTGTCCATCACTGCTACCTCCAATTATACCTTTCATTCTGAACACAGGGGCTGCTGGATCATCAGGGGTTTCCCTCCCCTTGCTATGTATATTACAGCACAGAGATTTGCTGTACGTGGAACACTAGCATTCTTCCAACAGCTGTATTTGGTATCCCTTCTGCCATGTGTGATCAGGGCTGTGTGTGGCTCTCTTTTGATTTCATTTGCTCTGTGGGGTCTTTTAACATCTCAGTTTGCAATGGGTTGTACCTTCCAGGTACCCATTGCGATGCCACACCATGATTTATGTGGGAGACTACCTGGGTTGCAGTAACTGCTGGCCCTGACAGTGCCTTCAGACCCCAGGGGATTAGGTTCAATTCCCACTTGTGACCATATCACTTCATATTGTATTACATTTGTTTTTATGTCAGACTGGGCTACTCAGGGCCCTCTCCTATGTGTGGCAATGTTTAGATGGCAATGTTCGGCACTGAGCATACATGCTGATGTGCTGCAGACACAATGCATGTTGACCGCTGACATTGTGGAATGATTTCTCCCTGCCTTGCATTCATGCCCTGCATTGTACATGCCCTATTGGCCACCACTGTGCACTGGACGCAGGTCTAGATATTTTTGTTGCTTCATGTTTCATATATTGACATGTGTGTTCTAACTTTCTTGTGCTGCTGACTGCACTGTCTCTACCATCACATCTGTGTCTGTGTCCACATTGGGTCTTCATGGTGTGCCGCATGCATCTTGTTATTCCTAGTTGCATTGCTCACTGGTGCTGATCTGCTAGGTATTTGCTATGCTGTTGCTGTGCCACCTGCATGCATCCTGCACATGACAGATCTTTGATGTTTCTGGACTCCTTCTCTCACTTTGTGCATGCCTGTTTCAGTCTCTGCATGGCTGCTACTACTGCCTGCCCGCTTCTCTCTACTCCCATGTCTGTGTTCTGCTGTACTTACTGGGTGAGGGTGGTTCCATGGGTTGCTGTATGGACTGGTCTCCTGTGCCCAGGGCGCAAGAGCACTTCCTCCTCCTGCAGCACCATGGCGACTAGGAACCTAGTTTCTGCCTCACTAACATTGGGCAGCCTTGTTGTCATGTTGATGTGTGCATTATGGCTTTCGGTGGGGGGCACGCCATCCTGTTTCCTGTTGCACATGGACTGAGCTACATGGGGGCGGAGCCATTTTCGGAGATACACATGGACGGACGGCAGCAGGGGCCTACTAGGGCATGATTTGGATGTCCCCCGAATGCACACGCACCAGACAGTAGCACATGTAGCATCGTCAATGTCTCCAACCTGATTCTAGAATCACATGTGCATCTACACACGTGGTTGCGGAATCGGGTTCAGTGTGGCATGTCTTTGCTCTAGATGTGCCTGCGGCCCAGATGTGTATGTTATGGAATCGGGTTCCACATTTTTTAAGAAATCAAAGGGCCAGCTCTCTGGAAGCTGCCTTAGATTTTGAAAAATTCCACCGCAACTGTTTACAATGAAATGTGCACAGTAAACATTTATTCACTGGCTTCACTGAAGGAGCTGCGTAAGCCTTGTAGCACTATACAAAGATTAGTAGTAGTGAGAGTATTTACAGTTCAAATTTCTTTATTAAAATGACAATTTCATAACTTTAAATTAAAAAGTCAAAACAAACTAGACAATATACTCAACCTGCTTCCATACTTTAAGCACTTGGGTCTCCCTATAAACTTCCTACTTGCAGCAACTTCAAACTTTTTAAGCATAGAAATTGTGATCTACTAATAACTAGGAATGTGCATTCATTTGAAACTATATGGGAAATATCAACAAATTTCAGTTCATTATTTTAATGTAAAAATAACACTGAAAAATCTGAAAATCATTTTCCCTGCTAGTTTTGTCACAGGTCTCAAACCAGTAATTTTGGTGTTGAAAGGCTGACATCTTGCAGAAGATCCATCACATTTCAGTGGAGGCTGCTTCTAACCAGACTGCTCTTAACTCTGCTGATGATTTTCCTTCCTGATTCCTGATTTGCCCAAAGTTTGCCTACTCTGGGGCTCTATGGAAAATGCTAACTGGATTTTTTTGCTTTGTGAATCTATTGATTCCTGCTGTAGAGATTTACTCCAAAGATTTTTCTTTTGCCATGTGCCAGAAATGTTATGAAACCATGTCTACGTATGCTATCAGAGATATGTACCAAGCCTAATCCAGATCCTGGTTGTCCAATTAGTGAAGATCAATGAGGATCTGGATTAGGCTTGGTAAATGTCTCTGAGAGTATACTTAGACATGGTTTTACAGAGTTTCAGGTGAATTACAGGCTTGTTTGAGTGCCATACATATCTATCCAAAAGTGTCTTTTCAAAATTCCTCCCTTCTTTGTGAAACAGTTGAGTAATTTGCATAAAATAAATATCCATCTTATAAACACCTTGGCCACTCCCCCATGACCCCATTCAGATTGGACGTCCTTGCACTGGGGACATCTGCAGACCCAGCTTCTAAAGTAGCTCTGAACACATCTCTGTGCTCTGGACATCAGACGTGGAAATAGCAGTGTTAAAATAGCGCCCACTATAAATAAGCTTAAAAAGATGGTTGGCATCATATTGGGTCTAGAATATTGGGGCAGATGCAGCTATAACTCAGCTAGATTAATCCAATTAACACTGCATTGTCATCTTTTAGGGAGACATACTCAATGCTGAAGTATGTTTTCAAACACACACATTCCATTAGAAGGTAACAGACTGCAGAAGGAAAGTCAAAGGATATTTTTTTTGCTTTTCTATTTCTGAGGATGGAGCACAGGGGTTCTGGCACAGAGGCTGAGGTGTCAGGAACTCTGATGCGATATTTCTAAACTTCAGAACAATTCACTAGGAACTGCCAGTGAATTAGCACATGCTAATGCCAACAAAAATTGCTGAAGTCAGTAATTTGGGGTTAATGTCCCCTGCAACTTTCCGTAAATTTCTCTGGTCAGCCCACAGAGTGATTAAATTCTCATCATTTTGTCAGAAGGATATTTATAACCACTCTGTGGCGTGAGCTTCTCTTCTCTTCAAACAGATGCAGTGAAAAAGCAGAAAGAACCTTAGAGCTTTTCTCTTTTTTCAGAACTGCTTTTCCAGATTTCCAAGGTAGAGACGATCATTTTGTAAACAGGTATGTATGTGCCTTTCTAAATGTGGATCCTGGAAAGCTCTCCATACACCCGTGTAACTGTTTGTGCTGGTGGGGCTTGGCTCATATCTGAGCGTTTTAGAAAATCATGCTTAAATGGTTGGACACAGCATAGGTGGGGCCTAAATTTGCACATCTATGTAATGGACCATTCTAGGTGGGGGCATTTACACCTCCACTAGAACAGGTATGACTAGGTTCAGGTCTATCAGTGGGCCCCTCTTTTATATTCGTACTTTCCTTTATAGAGTGAGGGAATTCAGTATTCTCCCATGCAGTTAATACACACTGCCATCTGCATAAGTGGGGCCTATTCTATAAAATAAAATACAAGCATGTTTTACTTTATATGATGCTCCTGAACCCAGTCGCAGTGATTACGCCTGTTCTAGAGCAGGCGTAAATACCCATACCTAGATCGGTCAGCAACGCGTGTAAGGTCAACCGTTCCATAACTTATGTATTTAAATGTAGGCCCGCCTATACTGGGCCCAAGCTCTGCCCCTGTGGGATATGCAGAATAGCGTCTGCTGAAAGCATGCACAAGTGCCCATGCATGTCTCCTTTAGATTAGGGACTTACCTGCATAAACGGAGCGTAACTTTCCGCGCCCCGTAGCTGCTTTAGAGCATTTACTCCCTTCTAGGGCTGGCTCTGGGATCCTACAAAATAGGATTAAAATAGGCACCATTTGGACTTCCCACATAGGCAGCCTGATAAAAAAAATGAGGTTCTGAATGTCTAAGACCAATTTTAAGCACATATCATAGCAAGTCAGTTTCCAAAACCATATATAACTGGCAGTGAAAAGCAAAGTGCTGTGTTAAAATTGCCCACAGTGGCTGACATTTAAATTGTGGCCATATAGGTTTGATGTTACATAGTCAAAATAGTAAGGCAGAGGAGGGGCTAGGCAATGTTCCCTTGAAGCGTATGAGAATCCACCATCCATGTTTTTATTGTTGGTGGAGATGCAGCGGAGTTTTCAGGACTCCCAGGGGACCCGCATGCCCTACGCAATTAAAACCACCACGTTGCTTCACTATCCTCGGCAGTAAGAAGGCAGGTGGTGGAAAGTTGGGGTCAGGGGGCAGAGGAATGCTGTAAAGGGGTTGGCACTTGTACGCTTGGTATACTTTACGTCACCACTCTAAATATCCCTTCCCGCCACCTTTGAGTCTCACAATGTCACTTTTGCACTTCCTCCTGTCACTATCACTTCTTAAAAAAATGTCTTCCCACATTTTACTGCATTAGCTAGCTATTTTCCATTTGCATCTTTACTTTCTAGATTACTTTCCCAGATACTTTTGCCTATTTTCCTTTTTCTGTGATCTCTTGTAGGTTATGAAAGCACTAACCTTTTTCCCTTACCCTTTCAGCTATTTCACAAATCCTAGCAGTTTCTTTTTCATTTACTTTTATTTACTTTCCTTACAAATAGGTTCATTACCCTTATAATATCTTCTTTCAGTTTTCCCACTATTTTTTGTAGTCCCCCTAGATGCTGCTACCCAGCTAATGACTCCTTGAGGCTCTCCCCCATTATGATAAAGTTAAAAAACATTTTTGAAGTCTTGGACCCTTGCTGTGTTCAAATACTAAACTATACTGTCCACTGATCACTGGATCCTAGATGATCTCCACTATGACATCAGAAGCACCCCCTCTGTATGCACCAGGGCCAGTATCACCCCGTCCCGTGTGGGTTCTGTTACCAGCTGCAGAAAATTCTCCCTGAAGGAAATCCAGGCCGTCCATAACTTCTAGCTAGCACTGGAGCTGGGATGCATCAGATTGTCCCTTTCATAGCAATTTCATGAATGTTCTCAATTCTGCCTATGAGGAAGACTTGTACATCACACCAGCATAAATCGATGTCCCATCGCTTCTTTCCTTGTAAGCCCTGCAGGTCTGTTGCTTTAATATAATTATTTACATGTGGAGACACATTCCAATTGGACGTCCGAGTGCAATCTGGGACATCAAAGCCAGAACGTCTGAAAAGAAAGGCAGGCACTTGCAAGTTCAGGCACAATTCCAGAAATGCGGACATGTCTGATATGCACATGTATCAAATATCTGTCTATATAGATATCTCCAGGATAGCATTTCAGAACCAAGATGTCTAATAGCATAATGGTTTGAGTACTGGCTTAAGAGCTGGGTGGCCAGGGTTCACATCCCTGTGTGGGAGTTTTTAATCTAAAGCTAGTCACTTAATTCTCAATCTTCTCTATCTGGGTGCTTTAAGGTGAATACAAACACTTTCCTTGTGCCTGTAGACGGCTCCCCTGCTTCTAGGATCAAACAGAGACATGTAAGTCCATTGCCCCTCCCCAGACAGGCCTCTGCCACACCCCTGTGCCTACTTGAACATCCCCGTACTGGAGACGTCTGTAAATGGTATTTATGGAACTTATCCGTGATTTCGAAGTCCATGTGCATGTCTACTGACATCCAAACCACAACTAAACCTTTCAGAATGACCCTCACGGTGCCTATCCTTCTCGCTTTCCTCCTATCCTGTCCTTCCTGAATATTATAACCCGCTATCATCACTTCCCGGTCATAGTTTCCATCTACCAAGTCGCTGTGACCACCACTCAATCCGAGTCAGCCTCTTCCATTACAGCTTCTAGATCTGGAAACGTATTTCCCATACTATGGGCATTAGCCTACACAGTATTCCAGATGTTGCTCTTGTTTCCCATTTCTATGCAACTGTTTACGGAGTAATCCACAGACAATTATAAACACTTGTATTAGTGAATAGAAATATTTTCAGGTAAAAATGGGTGTTAACTGATGCCCAAAATTAAAATGATGGAATCTAATTCTCCTGGACAAAATACCTTACTTCTTGCAAGCTATAGAACATTATGTGGACGTAGATGCATAAGTAATGTTACCGTGGGGGAGCCTGTCATCTGTGCATTCAAGTCAAAGACAACCCAATGTGCCTAAATGTAGACATTTTATATATTTATTTGCTTCCATTTATATTGGCCATTCAATACAATATCGGTTCAGGGTGCACACAATGCATATACACAAACCATACATATATAAAAATACCCCATCTCCCTCTCAAAAACATATACAATTCTCATAAAGCCAAATACAATCAGCTAGAATATTTCATCTGCCTCTCCAATAACCAAAGACTTCCACTTATCTAACCAAGTCTACATAATTTTCTGAACTGCAACAGACTTCTCAGAGAATGCTAGTCTCAAGGTCTGGACTTCTGCGGGCATGCTGCCGCACGAGAGAATTGCATCCCCACATACTGTTTCACATCCATCACCACTAAGGGATTTCGGCCCGGGAGAGAAGAGCCTCTGGCCAGGACTGGAGGCAGAGCAGCTGCTTCTAAAGTGTGGACCCGGCGGCGGGGAGGGGGGGGGGAGGGGGGGGGAAGAAGGGGTGCACGGTGCCATGGCATGCCAAGGGGGACCATCTGCCCAGGCACAAAGGGAGTTGGGAACTTCACTGTCTGAGACCAAGCAAAATGTGAGCTGCTGTATTTTGGACATACTAGAGCCTTCTCATATGTTCCTAGTAAGCTCTGTTCCACAGAGTATTAGCATCATACAATCCTCCCAGAATATAACTGCCTGAATAACTAATTTTGTCATCCTTCAATAAATATGTCCCCGAATTCCTCATTTTTCCTTCACCAAAAAATGCATCTCCATTTGCAGAAGTGAATACAAAAGTACTCCAAGAATCTTCACCTCTCATTTTACCTCTAACTGCTAATTCTTTAACTTCAACGTAGCATCTCTAACACCATTGTAGAAAGTGGCTGTTCGAACAGCAAAGACTGAACTTAATGCTGGAACTTTAATGCCTACTTGAAGGAGACATAAGGGGTCTGCTCTCAGTGCCAAGGAGAAATATGTGAACGGTTTTGATATGGATATTAGCTAACAGTCGGCGTGCACACAGGAGATGTGAATTCTTTACTTTTCTATGTGTACAATGTGCAGAATGATGGTAAAACTGTATCCATACATTTGAAAGCTGAATCTGTGTGATTGCTCTCCTTATCTTGCAAATAAACTCCGTCATATATCTTTAGCCAGGTAGAAGAGAGGAATTTTCATGCAAGCCATGTAGACTGGTCTTCACCTGAGTAAATGGTATTGAAAAGTGTTCCTCTTTATCCACAAGTCCAATAAAGGTAAAGAAATAATTTAAAACTGTTCATGGATTTTATTAGCGACCACAAGAAGCAAATCTGGACCTTTGTGCGTATTATCGTTCCCCCGAAACCTTCAACCCTCCTTGTTCGTTTTCCTGTTTCTATGGAAGCAAAAGATAACAGAATGGGAAGTTTGAGACAACTTCCTGCAGATTTTTATTCTACAGAAGTTCTTAACAGATGCTAGAATAATTTTAATTGGATATTGGAAGCAAGCTTTTACCACACTTATCTTCTGGAATGTACCAATGCAGGTTTCCTGAGAAAGGAGCGCTTGTTTAATGAAATGGAAAATCAAAGACTTGCTCTTAGATGAAGGATTAGTAAATTAATGTATCTTTAATAAATCAGGGTGAGATGGATGGAGGTGTTATGTCTTCTTTAAAAAAAAAATCTCTGTTCAGAAGCATGTTCAAAGGCACTGACGTGCAATTTGTCCTCACAGTAGACATCTGAAGAACAAGTGACATCCATACACAAAAATCTATATTGGTGATGTATTTAATTACAGAGTTGATTGAAATTGACAGCTTTGGTGACCTGTGTGCGCACTCATAGTGATTGATGCGTGCTGCAAATCTGGTTACTTTAAAAACAAAATTCACATATTGCTCAATAATATCAGACTGTCAAACTGCAAACTACATTTTTACATGTGAAGGGAGGAGGACGGATATATGTCTCATTAAGAGCAGGCAGAGGGATTGTGATTAAATGTAGACATTGTCATTATAAGGCTTAAGCCTGATTTTGCCCTCCTTGGGCAAGACACTTCAGCCCAGCAAATGGTGGGCTTGGATGCTTCCACTGTAACTACAGCCAGGATTGTACTGAGCTAGAAATGTACCCTGTGTTGCCAATGAATCTGGCGCCCCCCTCCGCACCAGCAACTTTCAGTAAGTCACTCATTTTGAGCTTCCTGGAAGCCCACTGATGATAGCACCCTTTCAGCATTTGTGTCCTCTGTGGCCACATCACTCATGCAGTCCTTGATACGACCCTGGACTGCAGTGGCAAATTTAATAAGCCCAACCCTACAAAGTACCCCTCCCTCCCCTCCTCCCTTCCCCCCCCCCCCATCTCTCCAGCCTCCCCCTCCCCCAACTGTTTATAGTACATTGTAAATAGCACACGCTGTATATATTACATCTATTAATTAATCTTCACAGGTACTACCCCCTCACAAACACTTCTATCTAAACACTGCATGCCAACACCCCCACCCTACCACAAATTTGGATCATTTGATGTGAAACCGCCTTGATTTTAGGATAAGGTGGGATACAAATCCATTTAAATAAAATAAATAAATACAATTTGTACATGTTTATCTGAGGTCACCTATAGCCAACATGGTCTCTTTAATATGCTGTGATTGTTGGTGAGTCCTCACCTGGAGTATTGTGTTCAATTCCAGGGGCCTTACCTCTAGAAGGACATAAACAGAATTAAAGCAGTCCAGGAAAAGGATATCTGAATGCCTCTGGGTCTGCATCTGAACTTCTATGAGACCCGACTTAGAAATGTAACTACGTATATCTTAGAGGAAAGGTGAGGCACGGGTGGGAGGTATATGGTACAGATGTTTAAATATCTGAAAGGTTTTAAGAATGCAAAAGAAACCAACCTATTTCAAAGAAAAGGATGCTTGAGAACAAGGGGGTCAGGATATTAGGCCCTGAAATAGTAGACTGAGGAGAAATGGCATGGAATAAATAAATCAGTCTATCGTCTGTGCTTATCTGTTTGATTTATTTTCTGCCTGTCCATTCAGACTCAAGGTAGACTAAAAATAACCAATGAACAATTTACACTCAAGAAAATAGAACAGAAAACAGACAAAAATACAGCATAATAAAGAATGTATGCATATGACAAATGAAATCATAAAGGACATTTAAAAACCATCAGAAACATTACACTTGTGAAGCCCAATTTTGTCTAGGTCGTTTAGGGCAGAAAAATGACATCCAAACTGGGATGTTCAGTATTTGTTTGCTGCATATGGAAGTTTTCATGAAATACATTTAAGACCGTTGGGAAGACATGTATTTGACGGCACTTACAACACAAAGTGTAATGTCATGACGAGATAGGCGAACAAGAAGAGTGAAATCACTCAGTGTTTAATGGATGGTAATTTTATAATGAGGCTCCTAGTTAAAGCACATTTTAAGGCACCTATCCTATTTTATAAAGACCAGTAGGCTTTTATTTGTCTGTATAAAATACCAGCATAGTCACCAGGAGTCAGGACTGACTCGAAGGCACACATTGCATGTGACTTAACATAGACGGTGCGGAGCTGGGCTAAACGTCTGCACCTATCATTATAGTATTGTATAATCTCCACACATACTTGTGTGCTCTTCCAATGCTCCACCCAAACTCTGCCCCAAGCCCTCCTACCAGCAAAATATATGCCAAAGGAAGTACTTTTATGCTGGTTGGTATTTTATAAGAGGCCAAGAGGGTTCACAGGGCTTGAGACCAGTCAGCAGATTCAGAGGCACAGAGGTCAGTGGTTGGTAGGGATTTCTAGTCTGCAGAACCCCCCCCCCCTCTCCCCCCCCTGATGAAGGTGCATTGGCCAAGGGAGAATATGCTCTTGATCTCCTAGAGCAGGCAATGGGAACCCTGAAGTCTTTGTTGACACACAAAGTTTATCAGGGCCTCTGGTGTTACTCACTCATAGTGACCATAGCCCCTGACCCTAGTGATCCTGGCCAAGATTAATGGGTGAAGCATTGTAGAGCAGAGGTTTGGGTAGAAATGAAATATTCACTGTTACTGGAATCTCTCTGGATATCGAAATGACATTCCAGGCTCTCATGAGATCTTGATAGCCTAGTAGCCTCAAGAGGTCTCTGCCAAAACCCTTCAGATGAATATAGCAGAGCTGTCATTCATACTTTAGGTTGTGCAGTTGACAAAATAAGTAACAGGGCAGCAAATGGCACTTAGAAGTGGCCTCTGCAAGATCTGGAAGAAGAAAGTACAGATCAGGTTTTGGATACCAGACTATGTCCTCCCTTGCTCAGAGGTTAGCTCAGAAAACCTATTGAGAGCCAATGTTTCCTGGGTCAGATGAAATCTAGAGACTTTGCCTGGGTCCACTCTAAGAACTCAGGATGGTCATCCAGTGCCAAAGCATACTAGCCATCAGCAGATTGATAACCAAGGCCCTTCCGCTGAAGGACAGCAACTTCAGAAGACTAGTCCGCAAGCCCTGGTAGGCAGCTAGCTTATTTTCCAGCTCACACCAGTTAACAGGTTATGGTTTCAGCAGTGGACAGGTGGACCCCAAGATATTAGAATCTGGTTTGGATCAGGGAAAGGTATCAGGGAGTGTGTCTACCTGTCATCCTACTAAGAGCACAGAACATTTATTCAAGTTGATCTGTGCTAAGGATGCAGCAGGGTAGACTTACTGGAAAGCTGACATCCTTTCCAGATCAACTGAGTCTTGAGCCATGAGACGCTCATTGTCAGCATAAACTGAAAGAAGAACCCACAGGTCTGGTTCCTGCAGCATCAGCCCTGTCAGTCTGCTGCACAGCAGATGCTGAATAGTCTGTGCATACAGCTGACCTGACAAGGGGTACCCTTGGCACACACCTCAACCAGTGGCATGGAGGAGTAGCCTATTTGTTAGAGTAGTGGCCTCTCCTAAAGATAGCAGGGTTTGAAGCTCACTGGAACACCTTGGGAAAGTCATTTAACCCTCCATTGCCTCAGGTACTTAGATTGTAAGCCCTCTGGGGACAAGTAAGTACCTACTGTACCTAATTGTAGCTCGCCTTAAACTACTACTGAAGTCATGAACTAAAATACTAATAAATAAATAAACCAACTATCAGAAGTACTGTGAGGAACCAAGTGACCTTAACAAGGCACAGATGCTCCAACTCCTATACAACTTGCATGTTTGAGGTACCTGTGATCCACCCTGTTGCATGAGTAATATAACTGATATACCAGCCATACGGGCAAGATGGATCATAACCGATCTAAAGAAGATATTAGTGAATATGGTCCAACCCAGGATAGTGTTTGTGAATCATATCCAGTCCAAGATGGCCAGGGTGACACACGACTGCGGCAAAGACTTCAGCAGTAGCACGATCACCATGTCCAGTATCTTACAGTGCTATTGAATATCATGATCAGTGGCAATTGTCCAATTAGCAGGCACCGCTGAATTTCAGGCCGTCAAAGATCAACCATGAGTGTTTGCAATGAGCAGCTAAATGGAGATACCAATGTGGTAACCACCCTAAACAAGGCTATAGAGGAGAGCATTCTGCTTGGAGTAGCAGGTAAAGTTCTAAACAAAGGTACATAGAGGGGGTTAACCTGCAGGGAGCGGCTGGCACCACTCTAGCTTCCTTACTGAGTACACAAGATGGACCATGTTGGTCTCTGTCTGCCGTCATTTACTATGAGCCCAATTTTTGAAGGCCTTTACATGGGTAACATCCTTAGTTACCCATGTAAAGGCCTTATCCGGGATTTTCAAAAGGCACCTACATGGGTAGTGGCCTTCGAAAATCCCAGCTGAGTTCCTAACGCTATCCGCATAGCATCAGGGCATGTTAGGAATGTCCCAGGGTAGAGCGGGGACTACACGGGTAGCAGCAATTTCCGATGCCCCTGTTGCCCTCTGCACTTTAAAGATAGGCAAGGCGCAGAAATTACTGTACTAACTGACATCAGGAGGCTTCTCTGATCCTTTTCAAATCCAGGGTGAAAACTCACCTCTTCGCTGCCGCTTTCGGATCTTGACTCCCCTGATCTCCTTTGTGTTTCCTTACCATTCCCCCTAGATGTGTCCCATGTCTACAGCTACAGTGTTGTCTGTCTTGACTAGATTACAAGCTCTGATGAGAGGGACTGTTTTTTACATGTGTCCGTACGGTGTTGAGCACGTCTTGTAGCACTATACAAATGTTCTGTAGTAGTAGTAGTAGTAGTGGCCCTCATTATTGAGGGCCACTTCTTGATTTTAATATTTTAACATTAGTTTCTTGTTTTTCATGATGACATTTTATATTTTTGCATATGATGTTCAACTGGTGGCTTACGTTTCTGGAGCTCATACGTTGGCTAATACAGACTTGAACGATTGCCTTGAATCTATTGATTGGCTTTTTTGCCATCATTTAATTTTGAAGCATGATAAATCCTCATCTTTTTGGTTCTCTAAAGCGAATCGCAGCTTATCACTCTGTTATTGGCAGTTACTCTACTGTAGAGTCATAACACTTTGACTAGTCTAGGCAGGGTCCTTGGTGGTCCGTAAACTAAGAGGTGCTACGCAAATAAAGTGGAATATGCTGGTTTTACCAATTGCATATGATTCATCAGCTCAGATCGTATCTTAGTCCATCATTGCTTACGCTCTAATCACCAATAGACGTGAGTATTATAATTCTCATTTTCACGATGTACTAAATTCTGAGGGTAGATGGCTCCAGTTAATTCCAAATACAGCTGCATGAAGATGATGGGCCTGCACAGGCCCAGTCATATTTCTCTAGTGCTCAGAAATCCTCATAGGCTTTTTGTTTTATATTTCATGCTCTGTATATTGGCGAACTGCAGTACTTAGCTCGCTGGCCTTAAAAGAGCTGCTTTGATTGTTTTCTGTATCAAAAATTAGGACGATCTCAAAATGTACTTTTTCTTTTCCATTACAGTGCATCCTTGTGGAATTCTCTGCCAGAAGAATTAAGATGTTTTATATATTTGGTTTTTTTGGAAATATACAAAAGGGCCACTGATCATACAATATTCTGGAGAGTAGATTTAAAGGCAGTTTTGTTGTATATTAGGTTTTATGTTTGCAATTTTTATTTTTGTTCTGAATTTTTTTTACTTTGTAACATTATTTGCTGTTGTGTGATTATTTTTATGTTTTCATCTTATTGATTGTATTTGTACTCTGTTTTATTTCTATGTATTGAGTAGTATACCAGATAAATGAATGGAATGTAATATTTTTAAAATTTAAAATATACATTACAATTCTATAGGAGAGGTTTAAATAACTTTAATGTTTCCATGTCATCCCTCAGACAACTTTGTCAGCAATTACCAGGTTTAAATCTATGAAATCAAACCCAATTTCCCCAAAACTGACAGTTCTTTTTTGAAAGGGAGATAATGTTCTTTAAGTGTCCTTCACTGAGAAATGAAGATTAGAGCCGCACAGGAAAGATTGCCAAAAAGAACGTAATTGTGCCAATCCCAGTCGGATGGAAGCGCCACTGCACTTTAATTTCAAATAAACATTTCTTTAGCGTTGACCTCCATGTGAAAAGTGGAATTAATTTTCTATGATTAAACCTACCTTTGCAATAAAGACGTATTAATTTCCAGGCGCAGGTACTAATTGCTTAAATATTGAGTTTAAAAGTAGTCATGAGCACTGGGAAGAGATAATTGGCTTCGGCCGTAGAAGAGAAAGATAATAAAGAATTTGAAAGTACTGTCACATTTCACATAACAAGCAAAATCTCAGAAAATATTTGAAAAATATTCTGAAAGCGAATGTCTAGGGGCTTTCCTAATGAGAATGAATGTGATTTGAAAAAGATCAAATAATATTCGCTTGCCTGAAATACAGGTCCTAGCTGCAGTTAGGAAAAATGAATCAAATGAGATTGCGATATTTAAGTAATTTAGGATCCTGTGAAAGGTAAGCTGTCAGTAATCACCACTTGTTCAAAGGATAATTAACAGCTTTCACTGGTAAGCCTATTTTACATTTTGAGAACATGCACCCTTTTTTCCTTACAATCTTCTATGCCAATTCGGGCTGTGCTGATCTGCCACCTATTGCCATGGTTCTGCTAAGCATTTGCTAATTACGGCAATGAAAGAAGCTGAAATCCTGGAGCACTGTTTTGTGTCTGTTGACATTAGGAATGTACCAATGAGTTAAGGGACATAACAGATCCATCAACAGCAAGTCCTACAGGAGTAATGCAGACTACTATGTCGATAGACGGAGTTCTACTATCTACAGGGAAATAAAATCATAACAATTCGTAGCTATTATATTCCAAATTCAGCAGTGTGATAACCTAGATACATGCAACAAGTGAATTACATACACTGCGTTCCCTAATGGAATACCACAGTGCTGAGGTCTTCATGGCCAACAACCATTTCTATTAAGTGAAAGAAGAAGTAAAGTACCTGGGTGTTACTTTGGATAAAAACTTGACTCTTCAGACCCACATTAACAAAACTGCCACAAAAGTGCACCACAGACTGAAGCTCACCAGAAGGCTCAAACCCATCCTGCACCATGATCACTTCCGCTCTCCAACTGGTGCAAAACACAGCGCCTCGGATTATGACAAACACGTCAAGAAACGAAGATATCACACCAATTCTTCAACAGATACACTGGCTGCCCATCCATTCACACGCAAGATACAAAGCAACCATAAATATATTCAAAATCTTCCACAACATCTCGGCCGCTGCCCTTCAGAACATAGTAACCAAGGACTCCAGCACAAGGCCCAGGCGAAGCAGTATGGTAAACAAACTCATCACATCTGCTGAATATATCAATGATCCAATCAATCCAGAACCAGAAGAGCTCCGTCACTCGCTGCACCTGCACTATGGAATTCACTTCTTGAGTTAATGAGAACCCAAGTGATGCTAAGGACTTTCAGAAGATGCTCAAGACACTAACTCTTCTCTGAGCACTACGGACTCTCCCAGAGCCGTAGCCAACCACAGTCAACCAATGCCTGCCCTACTCGTAAACTGTACATATTTGTAACCTTACCCCCTGCCCCTCTAATTACCTACTTAGGAGATACCTAAATACTCTGTAAACCACGCTGATTGAAGGAAAAGGTGGTATATAAAACTGGATAAATAAATAAATAAAATAATGGATTCATTATGAGTACGGACTTACAGCATTTATTGCCTTGGATACGTCCTGTCTTGGAACAACTCCAAATTTTATGTTCATTTCCTCATATGGGGCAGATTTTCCAAGAGCCATTATCTAAGCCAGCCATATTTTCACCAAATAAATTAAGCCAGTTTTCAGTTGCATCCCAGCTGGTTAGTCATCTAGCAGTGCTCTCAAATGATAGGAAGGGCAATTTTAGAAGGCCTTTCTACAGGTAAAACATTGTTTTCTGAACAGAAATAGCCTTTTATACACTTTGCCTCCCAATTATGTGGCAAAGCTACACATGAATAATCTGTACATCCCTTATATTAACTGGGCTGAGTGGAGGAATTCCTGGAAACAAGGTTGGGAAGGGGTTACTGTTTATGTGTAAACATTTTAAAAAAACGTACATAGGCATGGAAATTAAACCAGGAAATTTGCAGGTGCTAAAAAGTCAAGCATTGACTTGAAGGCACACATTGCATTTTCGCAATGCTAAAATAAGTAAAGGAAGTGCTAATATATGCACATAACAGTGGCATAAAGTCTATCCAATCTGCCCCTGCAGTGCTGCGGGAATCAGAGGAGAAGGGGCCCATTTGCAGCCATTCCTATATCTTCTGAGGTGGATTCCCCCTGATCTGGGGGCCCTCAATTTGAATTTTTGCCACTGGCATATGAATTCTCTGGAGTACTATTCAGCTTGGAAATACTTGTGTTTTGAAAATTCTGTCATGCCCCATGCACAGCTAGAGAATTTCCATTTAAAGCCTGAATGCCCAGACTAGGAGTCAGAGTTGGGAAGGGCTTTGCATTACATACTTTGGACAATCCAATAAATGTGCAAACATTAGCCCAGACAATCCACGCATGAGAGAAAACATGTGTATTTATACTGCTTTATCATTCTGTCATTGTAACTTTAAACAGGAACATTGATAACTTGGATTCTTCTGAGACAATGGAGAGTTAAGTGACTTGCCCAAGACCACAAGGAGTGCCAGTGGGAATCAAACTCTGGTCTCTTGGATCCCCAGCTAGTGCTCTAACCATTAGGCTCCTCCTCCACTCTGTAAGCACATGAGTTTCCCAAGATCATTTTCAGTGCAGAAGTATATGCATTTGTTAATGGACCTTACTAAATGTGTAGAAAATGCTAGCATGTGCTAAAGGACATTAGTGGTAAATCAATCCCGTAGGGAAGAACAGATTCCTTTGTACCTGTAAAGAGTTGTTGAAACTCTCATTTTGAAGAAGAGGACAGGGAAGATAGATAACATTCTCCCTGCATGCCCCACGCCTATGGAATGCTTTACTACCACAAATCAGAGACACCCATGACCTTGCAATTTTCTGGAAACTGCTTAACACATATTTATGTGAAACTGCTTAACACATATCCCACTGGCAAGAAACTAAGGAAATGGGAACATGCACCATGGTACTCCAAAGACCTGCGAGCATCACTCCTCCATCTACGCAAGCTCGAGAGACAGTGGCGCCGGACCCAAACCTCTGAGGCACATGCCGCATACACCTCACACTTAATTATTCACTGAGAGAAAATAATGCAAAAAAGGAAGTATTACCATACGGACATACTAAAACGTTCAATGAACAAACCGCACGACCTGTTCAGTATTGTAAAGTCCTTAACAGGGGATCCAGCATTGGCTCATCCACCCATGCCTCAGCCGCAGGACTACTCCGACTATTTACAATCGAAGATGATCCAGACCAACATGGGCACAACCACCATAAACCACACCACCCTGCATAAAATTCCCCAGCCAGCACCACTGCTTAAATTCAGTGAGGTATCTAATAAAGAGATTGAAGACATTATAGCCTCTATCAACCTCACCACCGCACCCAACGATCCCTGTCCGGCCAGTTGGATTAAAGAGCTACGATGTGACCTAAGTCAAATCCTGAGCAGAATTCTGAACCAATCCTTTTCAACTGGTTCTTTCCCACAGAGTCTAAAACAATCAGACCACTGCTGAAAAATAGCAGACGACCCATCTAAAGTTGAATTATACAGACCAATTTCGAGCATCCCCCTGCTCGCCAAAATCATCGAAAAGGTTGCCCAGTGACAAATCCAACAGCACATCGATGCCGAAGCACCGCTGGACCCAGCCCAACATGGCTTTAGGGAAGCACATGGTGTTGACACCATCCTCATAACCCTCTTTAATAACCTAGCCACAGGAATTGACAACATCCACCAAGGATTCGTTCTCATTTTCATGGACATTTCAGCCGCCTTTCACTCTGTGAACCATGAGATACTATTGCAATGCCTCAAGGAAAAGGGGATACAAGGTACTGCACTGGATTGGTGCAAATCATACCTGTCCAATAGATGGCAACAAGTCAGGGCGGGTTCCACGACCTCAGAGCCATTTCTTCAGGCACAGGGGGTGCCACAGGGATCATCCCTATCTGCATTGATGTTTAACATTTACATGCAGCCCATCTGTGCTTTGATCCGCTCCTTAAACGTCCAATGTCGTGCCTATGCAGACGACATCCTGCTATACATATCATTCACGATCGACCAGCCAGATTTCTCCCCAATAATAAGATGCTTCAAAGCAGTAGCTGACTGGCTCCTTACACAAAACCTATGGATTAATCACAGCAAAACCGATGTTCTATTCGTCATGAGAAACCAGAAGTTTACGCCACCTTCGTCATTACAAGTCAACAATGCTGAGTTGAAAACTAAATCCACAATTTGTTATCTAGGCATTACGCTTGATCAACGGCTTGACATGACAACACATGTGAAAAAACCACGAAAGCAGTATATCACAAGATACGAACACTATGTCATCTTCGCCCACTTATTGACTTCACCGACTACCGAAAATCTTCCAAGCCCTAGTGATCCCACATCTGGATTTCGCTTATATCATCCTCCACGGACTCCCACAGTCAACACTAAATCCACTCCGACTTGCCATGAACTCAGCCGCAAGAGTACTTGCAGGATTATCAAGATCCGACCACATAACGCCAGTTCTGAAGAAACTCCACTGGCTACCTTTGCAGGCCAGAATCCATTACAAGACCCTAGTCATGACATTCAAAGCTCTAAAAAATCATCCCCACATGCCCATCAGCAAGTTGATCGATAGCATGCCGGACAACAGAAACAGAAGACCTACAATGATGAACACATTAGAAGTCCCCAAGATGATGACAAAATGCACAAAGACAACAGCCAGTAGGGCCTTCTCGATATTCGCACCTAGAACCTGGAATACCCTCCCAACTGATATTCGAGCCATCACAAGCCTGGCTTTATTCAGAAAAGCCTTGAAATATCACCTTTTCCTAGAATACTATCCAGAAACTAACCTAGGAAAACATGCAACTAGCACTCTGTCTGCCTGCCCAAGCCGCCCCAACACTCCGACCCAGAAAGAAAATGGTTAGCCAGCTCACAACCCCTGTCCCACACCGCCCTGACCCACAAACGTATGTGTAATATGCAAATGATTTGTAGATAGTGTAAAGTTAATTTGTATATAGTTTCCCCAGTTACATCCATGTTCACTGCCCTGTTCATTGTAAACTCAATGTTGCTTGTTGCATGTTCAATGTACACCGCACTGATCATAATAGCGCGGTATAGAAGAAATGTAAATAAATAAATAAATTTATTCAAAGAACATATAGACTGGATAACATAACCCCCTCTTAGCTAGCTACCCCTTAATATACCATCAGATGTCAGCAACTCTCTAACTGTATAGAGTTACTGTTCTGTGTTATATATAGTGTTAGATACATGATCCGTCTAAAACTGTTAACAGTTCCATGTAAATCTGTTTCATGTAATGTTTAGTTATGTGCCCTGTAAACCGCACTGATCTTCGGAAATGCAGTATATAAGAATAAATAAATTATGCAATATTGCCCAATAACACTGTTGCAGTTCTTGATGAAGGCCTTAGAGAAGGTATTCTTGCATCCGTTAATGGTTAGAACAATGGTCTGTGACCAAAGAGTCTGGGGTTCAAATCCCACTCGCACTCCTTGGGGCCTTGAGCAAGTCATTTAACCCTCCATTGCCTCAGGTACAAACTTAGTGTAAGCCCTCTGGGTTTGGGAAATGCCTACTGTACCTGAATGCAATTCATCTTGAACTACTATTGGAAAGGTCTGCGCTAAATACTAAATAAATAATCTAGATCCTTCCCTAGTGTTCTGCCTCGCTCTGCTCATGTCCCGCATGGAACAGGAAAGGAAACATTGCAGAAAAAAGGACAAATACAAAAGGGGGTTGAATTAGCACAAGTTTGAAATTTGTGACCTGTAGGGCCAATCTTCAGGGTTATAACTTGTAGCAATTCAACCTTTTTACACTGTTACCCAGGACTTAATGTTTGGTCGAGCATCTAGAGCACCATTCTGCCTCCTTATTTTACCATGACCGGAGAGAAAGGAGAAGAGCTGGTGGAGTAAATCAGTTTTTTCTCCCCTTCAAAAATAGAGCAGATCTAGTAATGTAATTCTGTTCTGGATTCACTGTAGGAATGGAGTCCGCCCTAAGGGAAGATCACAACCAGAGGTGTTGGAGTTGTTAACCCTAAACTAGGAGCAGCCGCATGACCTTGATGCTCATTATTATTATTATTATTATGATTATTATTATTATTATTAAAACTTGTTATTTGGGGTTTGAATCTCACAGAGTTCTTAGAGTTCTCCTCAGAGGTGATAACACAACAATCTACTATGATTGTAACTTTTGCCTTAGAGTTTGATCGTAACATTGTCTTAAAAATGTATTTCCACTCTATTAATAAGTTGTTTTTTGGCTCAAAAATTAGTGTCTTTCCTGATTTATCTAGATTCATGCAAAACGCTGCCAGGAGTTTTTGGCCCTACGTTTTAGGGTTTTAGCCTTGGGACTGAGCTTTATGTTTCATTTTCCTTGTGTTTGTTTAGTTGTTTGTGGTGGAAAAAATTTTGGGTTTTTTTTCAGCCTCTATAACAGCTGTTACTGTGAGGCTGCAATAATCCCAAGCAACCACACGAGGCAAAGCTGAGTAGAAGCTACCGTGACTGTGTAAAGCTGAGTTAAAGCTATTTGATTTCAGTTGTTTTCCTGACCTCCTGATTTCACCTTTATGTTGAAAGTTGCACCTTTACGTTATGCACCTTTGAATTGTAATGCGTTGAAAATATCCCCACAACAAATACATTTCTTGCAAGCCTTATCACTCGAGTCACAACTACAACTTTCATCCCTAAAGGAAAAAAACAAGTGTACTACGAATCCCAGCATTCAGAGGGATCAGTACCACCTTTATTCATAAGGGACATTATATAAGGCCACCAAACTTTCCTAGGTTAGGGCCCAGGCAGGAGCGTTGCATTACAAATTGAAAAAAATCCACCACCGCTCCCACAAAGAATCAAACAGCCCAGGAACAAATGGATCACAGTGGGTTCTGTTAGGTTGCAACCTGTAACATGGAGACACCCTTGACATCAAGAGATATCACTGCATAACGTCTTCTCTGCCTTGGGAAATTTGAGTGCCCAATTAGTGGAAACTGAAGTGCCCCCAAACGAGAAAGTTAATGCCCAGTCTACTGATAATGCACCAAATATGAAGAAACTATCACAAAAGGGGAAATTACTACTACTTGGAGATTCCATCATCAGAGGCATCAACTTGGGAACACAGTTTAAAGGAGAGAAGAGGACTAAATGCCTCCCAGACTCGTCAGTCAGCAGGAATACAAACCAACTTATTGTATAGTTAGTGCAGAAAGTGAGCACTCCAAATTTAACGTTATCGTCCACTTGAGTACAAATGACCTGGCTAGAAACAGTGCCTCTACAGTTCAAAGGTACTTCCAGATTCTGGGAAAGCAACTCAAACCCATTGCTAACACTATAGCATTCTCAGAAGTTCTAGCTGCTCTTGGGTATGGGGACAGAAAGGCTGCATCACATAATCAACTTTAATACAGGGCACCAAACCTGGTGCAAACAAGAAGGATTTAGATATATTGGCAACTGGAGAAATAGATGGAACAACGAGAGGCTATACTGTGTGGATGGACTAATCTCTCCATCGCAGGGAAAAGGATCCTAAGTGAAAAACTCAGGCATTACGTAGATAAGGGAAAGGGGGTGACGGATGGAGAAAAACAAGTTCAGGATGTCACTTACAGCAAAAACATAACATCATTGGAAAGAACCACACTATTAACCCACACACAAATAGCAAGCGGGAAGAAGCATGTAGAACAAAATCCATGCAAAATACAGGCAACACAGTCAATAAATGCTGGAAAGCAGTAAGCACAAATGCTTGAAGCCTAGCCAACAAAGTTCCTGACCTGGAAGCCCTAATGGTGGAAATGGACTTGGACATTGTGGACACTACAGAAACATGGCTTAACGAGTCGCATGAATGGAATATAGCCATAGCTGGCTATGATTTATTTAGAAGAGATAGAAAAGGCAGAAAAGGCGGAGGAGTAGCCCTATATGTCAAAAGCAATATTAACACACTTTGTTTTCGGTCGGCTTATGAACGATCTACTTTTGTTTACTTTAATGAAAAGTCATTCAATATAAACACTGTAGAGAATGGAATAATCTTAATGATTTCCTTAAACCAGGAGCAATTACTATTTATACGAAGGTCTCAGACTTATTTCGGCTGTACCATTCAGACTCACGTCTTACACCGGTACCATGCCTTATAGCATCAACGACTTTCGAAAAGTTTCTCCCCTCGGAGCTTATCATTAGAAAGACAATGCATCAAATAATATAACAGCTTTGACTGCTTCAAAAAAATCCAAGATGTAAAATAGACACTTAGCTTTCAGCTATTAAACTCTTAGCTCCTCTGGCGCACAAACATAGGGATCAGCATCGGTGAATCTGAATGGTACAGCCGAAATAAGTCTGAGACCTTCGTATAAATAGTAATTGCTCCTGGTTTAAGGAAATCATTAAGATTATTCCATTCTCTACAGTGTTTATATTGAACGACTTTTCATTAAAGTAAACAAAAGCAATATTAAAGCTGTTGAATGCAGGGATGTGGAGAAAAGAAGAAGCGCTGTGGATTTTGTTGGATAGAGAAGATGGCACTGTCATCCATACTGGTGTAATCTATAGGCCTCCAACTCAAACCAAAGAAATGGATAGAGACTTGATTGCAAAGGTGGCCATGAAAGGGGAAGTGATCATATTGGGTGACTAATCTTCCTGATGTGGATTGGAGTATTCCTTCTGAAAATCTGGAAAGAAGTAAAAAAATTGTGGATGCCTTCCAAGATGCTTTGCTAAGACAAATGATAATGGAACCAAGCAGGGAAAGCTTGATGCTGGATTTAGTGCTCACCAACAGAGATAGGGTGTCGAATGTCCGGGTGGGTGCCCATGTGAGCAGGAGAGATCATCACATGGTGTGGTTTGAGATAAAAATCAAAGCAGAGTCCAATCACAGCAAGCTCAAAGTCCTAGACTTCAAAAACACTGACTTCAGTAAAATGTCCAAGTACCTGAAGGAGGATTTGGCAGGATGGGAGGAGGTAAGGGAAGGACGCTCCTTAAAGATAGAATACTGGACTTTCTCAAAACCAATAGGTTGCATGATCTGAGGCAACATGGTTTTACCAAAGGATAATCTTGCCAAACAAATCTGATTGAGTTCAACTAGATCAAGAGTACTGGGCCCAGCACTGTTCAATGTATTTGTGAATGATATTACTGAAGGACTGAATGCAAAAGTCTGTCTTTTTGCAGATGACACAAAAATTTGCAACAGAGTGGACTCCCCTGAGGGAGTGGATAACATGAGGAAACATCTACAAAAGCTGGAAGAATGATCTAATTGCTTAACAGTTAAGATTTAATGTGAAGACGTGCAGTGACAGGCACTTGGGATGCAGAAATCCAAGCGAATTGTATGCAATAGGTGGCGAGAGGATGGTGTGCATGGACCAAGAGAAGGACCTCAGAGTTATTGTTTCTCAAGGTGGCAAACGAGTGTGACAAGGCGGTGGCAAAAGCCAGAAGGATGCTGGGCTGCACACAGAGAGGAATTACCAGCAGAAAAGAAGAGGTACTAATGCCACTGTACAAGTCGCTAGTGAGGCCTCACTTGGAATACTGTGTTCAGTTTTGGAGACCATATCTCGCAAAGGATATAAAAAGATTGGAAATGGTTCAGAGGAAGTCAACCGAAATGATTTGGAGCCTGCACCCGAAGACTTATAAGAAGAGACTTGAAGACCTAAATATGTACATGCTAGAGGAGAGGAGGGACAGAGGAAATATGATACAGACATTTAAATACTTAAGAGCTCGTGTTGCCATGGAGGAGAGAGGTCACGTGACAGGAGAGCATCACCCTGGTGTGGCAGGAAGTGATCCTGTAACTAGGACCTGTCCTCCAGGTGATGTAAAACCCTCTCGTACTGAGGAAGTTTCTCCAGGGCCATGTGCCCATGAGGGAAGGGTTAGGACAGCCATTATAGTTGGTGATTTGATCATTAGGCATGTAGATAGCTGGGTGGCTGGTGGACGTGACGATCGCCTGGTAACATGCCTGCCTGGTGCGAAGGTAGCAGACCTCACGCGCCACCTAGATAAGGTCTTAGATAGTGCTGGGGAGGAGTCTGCTGTCTTGGTACATGTCGGTACCAATGACATAGGAAAATGTGGTAGGGAGGTTCTGGAGGCTAAATTTAGGCTTTTAGGTAGGAAATTGAAATCTAGAACTTCAAGGGTAGCATTCTCCGAAATGCTTCCTGTTCCACGCGCAGGACCCAAAAGGCAGGCAGAGCTCCGGAGTCTCAATGCGTGGATGAGACAATGGTGCAGAGATGAGGGTTTTGGATTTGTTAGGAACTGGGGAACATTCTGGGGAAAGGAGGGGCTCTTCTGAAGGGATGGGCTTCACCTTAACCGGGATGGAACCAGGCTGCTGTCATTAACCTTTAAAAAGGAGATAGAGCAGCTTTTAAACTAGATAATAGGGGAAAGCTGACAGTCGCCCAAGAGTGGATGGTTCGGAAGAATGTATCCTTGAAGGATACTACCAAAGGCAGTGAGGTTCCAAAAAAGAGTAAAGTAGCCCAAATGCCCTCGAGTATGGAGCAGACAGAGCTTAAAGATCCCAAAAAACCCATGTCTACCAATAGCCAAATTAATATGAATAAAATACAGTCTCTAAAATGTTTGTATGCAAATGCTAGAAGTCTAAACAAAAAGATGGGAGAGTTAGAATATATAGCACTAAATGAGAGGTTAGATATGATTGGAATATATTGGAATATATCCAATATATATCAGAGACATGGTGGAAGGAGGACAACCAGTGGGACACTGTGATACCTGGGTACAAACTATATTGTAATGATAGAGCTGATCAAATTGGTGGAGGGGTTGCGCTCTATGTTAGAGAGGGCATTGAGTCAGAAATGATTAAAGTTTTGCAGGAAACAAAATTTGCTGTAGAATCTCTATGGATTGAAATTCCATGTAAAAAGGGGAAGAGTGGGGGTGTACTATTGACCGCCTGGCCACAATGAACAAATGGATGATGAAATGCACCAAGAAATCAAGGAAGCTAATAAAAGTTACAGCGCAGTAATAATAATGGGTGATTTCAATTACCCCGGTATTGACTGGGTCAGTGTCACGGCAGGACATGCTAGGGAGATAAAGTTCCTAGATGCAATAAATGACTGCTTCTTGGGGCAGCGGGTTCATGAACCGACCAGAGGGGGAGCCATATTAGACCTAGTCCTTAGTGGAACACCAGATCTAGTACAAGAGATAAGGGTGTTGGGGCCACTTGGCAATAGTGATCATAGCATGATCGCATTTGATTTAATTAGTGGAGGAGGAATAGTAAGGAAATCCACAGTACTACCTTTTAACTTTCGAAAGGGAAACTATGATAAAATGAGGAAAATAGTTAAGAAAAAACTCAAAGGAGCAGTTGCAAAGGTTAAAGACTTACATCAAGCTTGGGTGTTGTTGAAAAATACTATCTTGGAAGCCCAGACCAGCTGTATTCCACGCTTTAAGAAAAGTGGAAGGAAGTCCAAAAAATTGCCAGCATAGTTTAAAGGTGAGGTCAGAGAGGCTGTTGTTGCCAAAAAAGCATCTTTCAGGAAATGGAAAAAAGAGCCAAATGACGAAACCTGGAAACAGCACAAGCACTGGCAAGTCAAATGCAAGGTATTGATAAGGCAGGCAAAGGGAGAATTTGAGAAGAAGCTTGCTGCGGAAGCAAAAACGCAAAATAAAGACTTTTTCAAGTACATTCGTAGCAAAAAACCTGTGAGAGAGTCAGTTGGTCCATTAGATGATAGAGGGGTTAAAGGGGCACTAAGAGGCGACAAGGCGATAGCGGAGAGATTGAATGAACTCTTTGCTTCGGTCTTTACTGAGGAAGATGTAGGAATGTTACCCATGATTGAAGTGGTATTTAAAGGTGTGGAAGAATTGAAGGAAATATCGATACATTGGGAAGATGTATTACAACTATTAGATAAACTGAAGAGTAGCAAATCACCTGGGCCGGATGGTATACATCCAAGGGTGTTGAAAGAACTGAAATATGAGATTGCAGACCTGCTATTAGTAATCTGTGAATTTTCATTAAAATCATCTGTAATACCTGAAGATTGGAGGATCGCCAATGTAACACCAATTTTTAAAAATGGTTCCAGGGGTGATCCCGGAAACTACAGACAGGTGAGCCTGATGTTAGTACCAGGAAAATGGTAGAAACCATCATAAAGAATAAAATTACTCAGCATGTAGATAGTCATGGCCTAATGGGAGACAGCCAACATGGCTTTAGATAAGGAAGATCTTGTCTTACTAATCTGTTATGTTTTTTGAAGGTGTGAGTAAACAGGTGGACAAAGGTGAGTTGGTTGATATAGTGTATCTGGACTTTCAGAAAGCGTTTGACAAGGTCCCTCATCAGAGACATTTGGCAAAACTAAAGAGTCATGGGATAGGAGGCAGTGTACTATTGTGGATCAGGAACTGGTTAAAAGATAGAAAGCAGAGGGTAGGGCTAAATGGCCAATTTTCCCAATGGAAAAAGGTGAATAGTGGTGTACTCCAGGGATCTGTGCTGGGTCTGCTGATTTTTGACATATTCATAAATGACCTGGAAAGTGGAATAACGAGTGAGGTTATCAAATTTTCAGATGACACAAAACTGTTTAAAGTTGTTAAAACCCAAGAGGATTGTGGAAAATTGCAAGGGGATCTTGATAAATTGGAAGACTGGGCATCAAAATGGCAGATGAAATTTAATGTGGACAAGTGCAAAGTTATGCACCTAGGGAAGAACAACCCAAACTATGATTACACGATGCAAGGTTCCACATTAGGAACCACCACCCAGGAAAAAGATTTAGGCGTCATTGTGGATAACATGTTAAAACCCTCGGCCCAGTGTGCAGCGGCAGCCAAGATGGCAAATAGAATGCTAGGTATCATAAGAAAGGAATGGAAGATAAAACAAAGGATATTATAATGCCTCTGTATTGTTCCATGGTGAGACTGCACCTTGAATATTGTCTGCAATTCTGGTCACCGTATCTTAAAAAGGATATAGCGTTATTAGAAAAGGTTCAGAGAAGAGCCACCAAAATGGTAAAGGGGATGGAAGGATACTCCTATGAAGAAAGGCTAACAAGTTTAGGGCTCTTTAACCTGGAAAAGAGACGGTTGAGTGGAGATATGATAGAAGTCTATAAATTAATGAACGGAGTGGAACGGGTAAATGTAGATCGATTGTTTACGTTACCGGAATATAGAAAGAGTAGGGGACATGCAATGAAATTACAGGGTAAACAATTTAAGACTAATAAAAGAAAATATTTTTTCACTCAACATGTAATCAAACTCTGGAATTTGTTACCGGAGGATGTAGTAAAGGCTGTTAGTGTAGCTGGGTTTAAAAAAGGCTTGGACAAGTTCCTGGAGGAAAGGTCTATAAACCATTATTAAGAAGGGACCCAGGATATCAATGCTTAACCCAGTACAAGCATTGTGGAACCTGTGTTTTTTGGGGAAACTGCTAGGTACGTATGACCTAGATTGGCCACTGTTGGAAACAGGATACTGGGCTTGATGGACCTTGGTCTGACCCAGTATGGCATATCTTATATTCTTATGTTCTTATGTTCATTCCATCCCGAACGTCCAGCCCCTTTGTAGGTCTGGTTTGAGCCAGACGTACAGAGGGGCTCACGATTCTGATCCCATGGGGCACGTCTAGCCTCGCGGGATCAGAATCACAAACAGGCCTGCACGTGCAGGCCGGGACCTCAATTCAGCCTGGCCTGCATATACAGGCCTGATCCCGGCTAACTCAGTCAGGGCTCTACAATGGAGCCATGGCATCTGGTAGCCATGGCACTGTGGCTCCATAGTAAAGCCATGATCCCAGCTGCCGGACTTCAAAGGTGGTTTCCCCGCAGCCCGATCCCCAATCTGCCCTGCTAACCCCAGGGTCGGGCTGCGGGGAATGTCCTCGGTCCCCCCTTGCCCCATCTGTGGCCCGGGGCCAAAAAAAAAAAAGTCCAGGAGCGGAGAGCATGCATATTCAGTAGGCCAAAAGTAACAGCAACTGAGTTTTGAACTGCTTACATGCAAGTTGGAGTTGGTAAAGCAGCTGGGGCACATGGAACCAGATGTCTTACCTCACAATGCCTGTCTGGTCCCCTCCTTAGGGCTGGTCGGTAGCCCCAGTGCACAGCGATATTCTTACGGGACTGCATGTGTTGCGAGATACAGTTGTCAGCAAACATGCATGGGAGAGGGAAGCTTAGTGGCCCGACTATCAATGTCACCACGACAAGAAGACTGAGAGCTAGAGCGCCCTGCAACACCCCTAGGAGATCGCCCAAGGAGGATGCCCTGATCCTCAGACACGTGTCGCCTCGGAACGATTGCCACAGGTCTATGCAAATTGAAGTCAGAGGGGTGTGTGATGTCAGCTTTCTGCAATGGGGTGCGCATTGCCTAGGCAGACTGCAATGGCCCAGAGTGGATGGCAGCACTGGGAGGTAAAAACTTTCTATGATGGGGTGGGTAGAGCCTAGGTGGACCGTAACGGCCCTGACTGGGAGATAGAAATTGGAAGACACATATAACAGCATAAAAACAATAAAACAGGTGCACAAAGAGTAATAAATGCTGCGGATCTGTGCAATTTATAGGAGAGGTGTGTGATGTCACCTTTCTGCGACGGGGTGGGCGGAACCTAGGTGGATGAAATGACCTGGCGTGGAGATAGAAACGTTCTGAAGCTTGCTGAGAAACACAAACAAAAATGAAAGAAAATGAAGCCCACAAAAAGTCCAGTGAAAACTCTGCTGTCCTTCAGAAAGCTCTGAAGAAGAATGAGCAACGCTGAAAAGCTATGTAGGAAATGCCTCTCAGCCCCATTACTAACGTACCACAGGTGAATCAGCTTCCTGGCTCTGGTGCTGCTATTGTGGGGGCGACCACACTGAAGAAGGGACAAGAAACAGTGAGGGAGTTGTGCTACAGAGCTTGGAAAGTGATGGAATCAGAAGAGCCTTAAATTGTGTGGGAGAGGGGAGAGATTAAGAGGAGAACCAGAAACATTATGGGGTATGACTAAGTGGACTGAAACAGCTGTGGTATGTTTGAGGATAGGAGCGAGAAGGGGAGACAAGCTATGAACGAGAGGATCAGACAGAATAGGTGAGAAAAGAGTGAGTGAGCAGATTAGAAGAAATGTGGGTTGTGATTGGAGGAAGTGTAGGTTGAAGGGAAAGAAGAGAGATTGAGTGAGGGGGGAACGGGTGCTACTTCATTCCTTCTCCTCTGAGGAGGCCAGCAATCAGCCATATGCTTGAATTTTGGGCTCCTTCTTCCCAAGGAGGCTGAGGAGAGCAGGTAGGGTGGGCCAGTCTGTTCCATCCCCCAAAGCAGAGGAGAGGCAGCTGAAGAAGTGTTGGGATGGTAAGTTTCCAGGCAGAAGAAATTAGTGACCATTAGGGAAGCGCTTAAGGACCACTAGGGAATGGGAAGCAAGGATCAGGAGCTCTAGGACCTTCCGGGGGGAATGAAGATCACTGCGGAAAATAAGATGTTTAAGAGAAAGAAAGTGCGTGTGTGCGCACACGCATGTACTGGTCTCTGAGTTTGGGAGAGAGCATTCACTCCCAGCCCTGGCCACACTGTCCACAGTATAACTTCCTTTGTGTCTATAAATTAAACCCTGGCACAGCACCTTGTTCCAAGCAGTTGGAAGGCTGTCAAGCACTGTAGGAGAACCTGGTGGGAGTTGTGTTAACTCGCGTTAGTAAAGTAAGATGTCTGTATATTTGTTGAAGCGAAGAGACAGATTCCTTGGAGATTCTAAACTTGGACTGGACTCTTGTGAACAATGTGAAACTGGCCAGGTATATGTTTGCTACTGGGTAAAAGTCCCTGGAAGCAGATGGACGTGATCATATGGAAATCTGCTCTATGAAAGGGAGGATGTTCACTCTGAAACTTGGGGCAAAGCCCATGAGTTAAAAGCACCGCAGATTTTGCTAGACTATGAACAGTTTGGAAATTTCCTCCTGAATGAATGAAGAACGTTTCAATGGAAGCTGTGCATTGCAGATGAGGAATTCCCAGAAACTGCCATGCTGGGTCTGACCAAAGCTACATCAAGCCTTGTGTCCTCTTTCCAACATTGCTCAAGCCAGGCAGGATCCCCAGGTTTCCATACAAAAGTAGATCGTTTTCATTTTCAGAGCTGCTTCTCTTATGTCCTTTTGCTAACGTTACTCTCATTTTTGTTTCAGTTGTTTAATCATTCCGAAGTAATTAATATTTCATTATATCCTGAAAAAAAACATAAAATGTAATTAGTTTTTGCAAAACTAAGGCAAGAGATGCATCTCTTAAATAAAACCTTGTCTCAGCAAGACTAAATGAAGTAATAAAATTAATTTTCTTTCCTCTACCAGTTAGTATCTCTGCAATCTAAAGATACAATACTTGTTATTTTATTCCTTCACTGGGGGATATATCACAGGATATCTTGCTGTCTGCCAGAGGAGCCCATTGAATAGAATTGAACTCACAGTGAGATAGACAAAACAGACTTTTCAACCTTCCCAAAATCTCTGACAATCCTTTCCGAATACTGCTGTTAAAGGCAACAGCAAATACTGAATTCAAGTTCACTAGGGGTCAGGAGGGAGGCACTGGGACAGTTCTCTCAGCAATAACAGGTCTGGAGAAATGGATGTTTTGTTTCACTCAGGACTGCTATTAATATAATTACTTATCATTTCTATAGTGCTACTAGACGTACACAGCACTGTCCACATAGAGATAGTCCTGCCCCCTAGAGCTTATAATCTATTCAAGACAGACAAACAGGGGACTATGGTGATTCTTCAAGGGAAATGATGACGATACAAATAAAGCAGCCTCGAAGAGGTGAGTTTTTAGCCTGGATTTGAATAGAACCAGAGGTAAAGCCTGACGTATGGACTCTGGTAGTCTATTCCAGACATATGACATTGCAAGGGGTAACAAATGGCGTCTGGAGTTGCAATAGGAAAGAACGGCACAGATACATGTGATTTGTCTGAGCAGAGTTGCCCCCTGAAACAGCTCTTGGCTGGCTCTGATTGTATTGGAGGAGTGGCTCAGTGGTTGGGACAGGTTACCAGAGGGTCAGGGGTTCAATTCCTGCATGGGGACAAGCAACCTCATGCCGGAGGGACTGGGGTCTCTAGTCTCTTGGCCACTCCTTGTGGCCTTGGGAAAGCCATTTAACCCTCCATTGCCTCAGGTACACTTCGATTGTGAGCCCTTCAGGGACAAAGGAATAAAAAGTACCTGTTAGTATATACATGTAAACCGCTCTGATGCACAAGTAAAGGGCAGTATATCAAGTGCCTATCACCATAACCACAGTGGGCTTACAGCTCGCACCATAATGGCCAATGCTCTGTCCCTCTCTCTGAACTCACTTAACGGCATGCCTACTAAAGGGCACTAGCTGCTACCGTGGGGCTAATGAAAAATAATTGCCCAGCAATAGCAGCTAATGTGGGCAAAATGCAGATATTGCAGGCACTTTTCTGTGATATCCATATTTCGTGTCATGTACTGATGGGGCTGTGATCAGAGTTGGGGTTTGTGTTCTGTTTGTTGACAGCCATCATGTGAAAGTTTTTCGCGTGATAGTTGCCAAAATTGGGTCTCATCATGGCTGCAGATAACACCATATCGGTGCACCCCCAGACAAGTAACACCATCCTAGCTAGTCAATCAGGACCCTAACCGCCCCCTCCCATTCAAACCACTACATCTCAGCTAGTTAATCAGCCTAAGGGGTCCCCTGATGGCTTCCTCTGCCCCTCTGCCCCCCCCTGCCCCCAACCATTACCTTACAAATCCTGGTTGTCTAGTGGTCAACAGGAGCAGGAGTGGTCCACCCGCTCCTGCCTCCCATTGTCGTGATTCCTCAAAATCACCACAATCAGGAAGTGCTGCCCCCTACCATTACTAATCTCCTTATTGGTTCTCACAAATATGGACCAGTCTTGTGGTGGTGCCCTCAGGATGCTAGGGGTAGGACCGTGTGAACATTTGAGGAGCCGTGGCGATGGAGGCAGGAGCAGGGAGGACCACTACTGCCTTCACTGACCTCTGCATCACCAGGGTTTGTAAGGTAATGGTTGGGGTGATAGGGAGTCAGGGGGGTTGTCAAGGGCACCCTTGGGCTGATCGTCTAGCTGAGATTTAGTGGTTGGAATGAGGGGGGAGGGGGCTATTGGGCTCCCTTAGGCTGATTTATTAGCTGGGATCTAGTAGTTTAAATGTGGAGTGCTGGGGACCAGACTGGCTAGCTGTTTTTTTTTGTGTTTTTTTTTAACAATGGGAGGGAGGATGGCAGGGACCCGACTGACTAGCTAGGATGGTGTTAGTTGTCTGGGGTGCACCAATCCTCCTAGACAGGTCCCAATTGGGATCAGGAGCTGTCCAGGGAGGACTGATGCTGAAAGGGGGAGGAGGCAACTTTATTTAATACTGTCAGTGCCGCGGATCTGTTTAATCTGCAGCACTGGCTATATTGTCAGATGGAGGGGAGGGGAGCGATTGGTGCTTGAGGGGGAATGTAGCATTGGTGGGAATAGAGCTAATGAGAGCTCTGTGCATCTGATCACTACCTGTCCTCTCCTTGCACTTACTATGGAGAATGTGATACCTGCATCAGCAAGAACTGCAGGACTTCCTACACTACAATAAACACCTTGGCAATCCTCAAAACATTGACCCAATGTACACAGGCTACAGCAAACAGGGCCTTCAGTATCAGTGCTCCCAGATACTGGAATGCCCTGCCTCCCAACATACGAGCAATCCCGGAACTAACTAAATTCAGAAGGGCATTGAAACACCACCTTTTCCTCGAATGTTACCCAAATGAAGGTGCACCATCCCGACCTTCCCGCAGAGAAGCTCCATGTACACTATAATCATCCCTCAAAATGTTGTATAATATGTAAATACTACTATGTATCAAATATGTGTAAATAGTTAATTTTGACTATCCAAGTTGAGCTACCTGTTATCTGTATTTTTACGGTTAACTCCACCGTAAAACCTAATGTTCCATGTAAACCGCACTGATGTTGAAAATAAATAAAATAAATAAATAAATACTACCTTCTGCTTGCAGACCTAATATGAGTAATCTGTGAACTAACATTAAAATCATCTGTAGTACATGAAGATTAGAGAATGGCCAATGTAACACCACTCTTTAAAAAGAGTTCCAAGGGTTATCCGGGAAACTACAGACCGATCAGCCTGACGTTGGTACCTGGCAAAATGGTAGAAATCATTATAAAGAACAAAATTACTGAACATGTAGATAGTCATAATTTAATGGGAGAAAGCCAACATGGATTTTGCTAAGGAAAATCTTGTTTTACTAATCTGTTATATTTTTTTGAAGGTGTGAATAACATGTAGATAAAGGTGAGCCAGATGATATAGTGTATCTGGATTTTCCAAAAGCCTTTGAAAATGTCTCTCATGGGAGAGTCTTGACTAAATTAAAAAGTCATGTGATTTTAGGCAGTGTACTGTTGTGGATCAGGAACTGGTTAAAAGATAGAAAGCAGAGAGTAGGGCTAAATGGCCAATTTTCCCAATGGAGAAAGGTGAATAGTGGAGTACCCCAGGGATTTGTGCTGGAAATGGGAATGAGTGAGGTAATCAAATTTGCAGATGACACAAAATTATTCAAAGTTGTTAAAACCCAAGTGCATTGTGAAAAATTGCAAGAGGATTTTGATAAATTGGATGACTTGGCATCCAAAAGGCAGACGAAATTTAATGTGGAGAAGTGCAAAGTTGTACACCTAGGAAAGAAGAACCCAAACTATAGTTACACGATGCAAGGTTCTACATTAGGAACTACCACTCAGGAAAAAGATGTGTAGGCGTCATTGAGGATAACATGTTGAAGCCCTCTGTCCAGTATGCAGCAGCGGCCTCGAGCAAAGAGAATGCTAGGAATCATAAGGAAAGGAATGGAGAAAAAGCAAAGGATATTACAATGTCTCGGTATCATTCCATGGTGCGACCGCACCTTGAATATTGTGTGCAGCTCTGGTCTCCATATCTTAAAAAGCATATAGCAGAATTAGAAAAGGTACAGAGAAAACCCACCAAAATGGTAAAAGAGATGGAAATATATTGCTATGAGGAAAGTCTTAAAAGGTTAGGGCTCTTCAACTTAGCAAAAAGATGGCTGAGGGGAGATTTGATAGAGGTCTATAAATTAATGAATGGAGTGGAACGGATAAACATTGATCAGTTGTTCATTCCTTTAAAAAGCAGAAAGACCAGGGGACACGCAATGAAACCAGAAAATAGCCCATTTAAGACTAATACAGAAAATAATTTTTCACTGAATGTGTAATCAAACTCTGGAATTCGTTACTGGAGGATGTTGCAAAAGCTATTAGTTTAGCTGGATTTAAAAAAGGTTTGGACAAGTTTCTGGAGGAAAAGTCCATAAATCATTGTTAAAGAGGACCAGTAAAATCCACTGCTTACCCCCCGATAAGCACTGCAGAATTTGTGTACCTTTTTGGAAAACTGCTATGTACTTGTGACCTAGATTGGCCACTGTTGGAAACAGGATACTGGGCTTGATGGACCTTGGTCTGACCCAGTATGGCATTTCTTATGTTCTAATATTCTTATGGTCTCCTTGGTAAGTCCAAAACCTCAGTGGTATCTGAATTCGAGGACTACTATCTAAAAGAACAGACAGCCACTGCTTAACAACCTGGCCCTGAAGAAAGCCACAGTTATTGTTGCTAAGTGCCATTGAGTCGGTATCAATGATAGAGTGGTATCGATCCATCTCATTGCTGGCCTTCCTCTTTTGCGTTGACCTTCTACCTTGCCAAGCATTATGTCTTTCTCCAATGATCTCTCTCTTTGCATTATGTGTATAACGTATGAAATTCGAAGTCTTGTCATCTGAGCTTCTAAGGAAAGCTTAGGGTTGATCTCCTATAGTACTGACTGATTTGTTCTTTGGGCAGTCCATGGTATACACAGTATTCATTGCCAGTGACTGAAATGTCAGATCCAGTTACCAAGATGCAGCTTGATCTAGAAAAGAGCAAAGATAAAGGAGACTGTTTAGATCGCACTGGCACTTCTTGTATCCTTGGGAAAGTTGCTTTACTCTCCATTGCCTCAAGTATAAACTAACAGTAGATGACAAGCTGGATGTATTAACAGATAATGCAACATGTGGTTAGCATTGGGTGTCAACAGCGTGTGATAACCGTCAAAGCTGCAGACAGTGTGGGGGGCTTAAGACCACATTGCAATGGCTAGTGTTATGTGTGTCCATTGTGCTACTGGGCCGAGCTTTCTGCAGTTTTGGTGCTGTGGAAATGCTGTGCATATCCCCAAGAGATAACGCACTACTTTTAGAGCTATTGCCGCCCTATCTATTTTCTTGCCGTGTTGGATGCAAAAGCCTATTGCACTTTAGTAAAGAATCCCTTAGAGTGAAGCCCTCTAGGGACAGGAAATGCCCATGGTGGCTCAATATAACTTACCTTGAAAGACAGGAGCTAAATACTAATAAATTATGGGGGTTACTTTAGAAGCCTTGTGTCCATGGCTAAATTACCATTTTCGAAACGGCTCATTTTACACATGGATGACCATACACCATGATGAAAGTAGTTAGGAAAGGACTCGTGGAAAGTGACACTGAAAAAGCGAAATTGCTAAACAAATACTTCTGCTCTGTTTTTACTAAAGAAGATCCTGGAGATGGACCAGCTGTGACTCCCAAATATAAAAATAGGACTGAAATAGATACCACACCATTCACAGAAGATGAGGTGTTAGAACAACTTGCTAAACTGAAAGTGGACAAAGCCATGGGACCAGATGGGATACATCTCAGGATACTGAAAGAGCTCAGAGAGGTTCTTGCAGGACCGTTAAAGGATGTCTTCAACAGATCCTTGGAAACAGGAGTGGTTCCTCAGGACTGGAGAATGGCTAATGTTGTACCTCTACACAAAAGTGGTGACAGGGAAGAAGTGTCAAATTACAGGCCCGTGAGCCTTACCTCAGTGGCAGGAAAAGTAATGGAGGCGCTCCTGAAAGAGCGAATAGTAAATTCTCTCAAAACCAACAGGTTGCAAGATCGAAGGCAACATGGTTTTACCGAAGGACGGTCTTGCCAAACAAATCTGATTGAGTTCTTTGATTGGGTGACCAAGGAACTAGATCTGGGGCATGCAATGGATGTCATCTATCTGGATTTCAGCAAAGCCTTTGATACTGTTCCTCATAGGAGGCTTGTCAATAAACTCAGTAGCTTGGGGATGGGTCCCAAGATAGTAAACTGGATTAGAAATTGGTTGACTGACAGACAACAGAGGGTGATGGTACATGGAGCTCACTCAGATGAGAGGAAGGTGATTAGCGGGGTGCCTCAGGGTTCGGTCCTGGGCCCGGCACTGTTCAATATATTTGTGAGTGATATTGCTGAAGGACTGAATGGAAAAGTCTGTCTTTTTGCAGATGACACAAAAATTTGCAACAGAGTGGACTCCCCCAAGGGAGTGGATAACATGAGGAAAGATCTACAAAAGCTGGAAGACTGGTCTAATGCTTGGCAACTACGATTTAATGTGAAAAAGTGCAGTGTCATGCACTTGGGTAGCAGAAATCCAAGGGAAAAGTACACAATAGGGGGTGAGAGGTTGGTATGCACGGTTCAGGAGAAAGACCTTGGTGTGATTATCTCTGATGATCTCAAGGTGGCAAAACAGTGCGACAAGGCGGTGGCAAAAGCCAGGAGGATGTTGGGCTGCATACAAAGAGGGATTACCAGCAGAAAGGAAGAGGTACTTATGCCACTGTACAAGTCACTGGTGAGGCCTCACTTGGAATACTGTGTTCAGTTTTGGAGATCATATCTTGCAAAAGATGTAAAAAGACTGGAAACTGTTCAGAGAAAGGCGACCAAAATGATTTGGAGCCTGCGTCAGAAGCCTTATGAGAAGAGACTTGAAGACCTAAATATGTACACTTTGGAGGAGAGGAGGGACAGGGGAGATATGATTCAGACCTTTAAATACTTAAAGAGAAATGATGAACAAACAAACTTCTTCCAAAGACGGGGAAGCTGTAAAACTAGAGGGCATAACATGAAGCTGCAAGGGGGTAAATTGAAAGGCAATGTCAGGAAATATTTCTTCACTGAAAGGGTGGTGGATGCTTGGAATGCCCTCCCGATGGAAGTGGTGGGGGCAAACATGGTGATGGAATTCAAAACGGCATGGGACAAACACAGTGGATCCCTTTACAGCAACAGGATAAAGCAAAATAAATGGTACCATCTAACTTCTGAACTATCTAGCGTCTGAACAAATAAGGGTGTCCTACATGGAGTGGTGGGTTCACCCCTAAACAGAAACAAAACATGGGGAGGGGTGGCCTGCACAGAGCGACAGGTGCACCTTCTCTTGCCATCTTGCTGGGCAGACTAGATGGACCATGCTGGTCTTTATCTGCCGTCACTTACTATGTTACTATGTTACTATGACTGTCTCAGGACATGGCATAGATGGGACAAAAGTCCACATTTCATATGCACGTGTGAGCCTGAAATTGCCCAGGTCCAGATTTCCTCCTGCTGCCTAACATGACAATGTTTGGAAAAAGTTCCCCATTTGCCACTCTCTTTACAGGAGAGATCCAGAGGGATATCACTGTTATCCCTTCAATGTTTATTTCTTCCCCCAAATCGAAATGACTTAACGATAGAATCCTCTGTAGGTACAGCCATGCTCTTGGCTGTCTTGCCAGCTAGAATGTGACGTCTCGTATGCTATCACCAACCAGCAACCGCTCTTCACCCTAACCCTATCCCACCCTAACCCTATCCCGCCATGCAGCGCGTAGGAAAAGCAACGTGGGATTTGTCCTATGCTGTCAGCTGCTGCTGTGCAACAGCAGTTACCAGGATGTTTGAAGCATGCTGAACCGCATGGTAGCTGCTTATCTCACTTTAGCAAAACCGCACCTAAGGGAATTAAGGGCCCTTTTAGTAAAGTGCATTAGATTTTTGCACTTAGTTTTTGCTGTTACTGCACATTAATGTGAGGGGCGTGGCCAGCAGTTAACATGCAGATATGTATCCTAGTGCATGGTGTTCTTACAGTGGGTGCATTTCGCTTTACCTACCGAAATAAAGTTAAATGCATTTGCACTAATGGTAACATTGAGAGAGCACAATATGTTCCCTTCCACTAACTACAATGTGCTCTCCACCCTAACCCACACATTTGGCACCTTAGCAAGCGATTGGCAGCACAAAAATTGGCATGCGTTAACCATCATGCCACCATGGCAACTGTTACTGCAGGCCCAAGCATGCAGTTAACATGCAGCAAACCAGATGTTGCCTGCATAGCACATTTCAGTAAAAGGCCCCTTAATTGCAGTTCCTGCTGAGTTAACTAGATCCAGTGAGTGTCTAGCAATGTGTGTCACTATTGCAATCCATTCCTTTAAACCAAGAGATTCCATTAGACAAGAACGTCTCTACCCTTTGCAGAGACAGCTCCATCAAAATGAATATTAAAATCACCCAAAATACGAAGCCACAAATATCGAGAGGCTAATTCAGCAACTAAAGCCAACAATCCTTCCATATCCCCTTGATTAAGCAACAGTGAACAATAAACAAGTAAGAAAGAAATGACTGACTCTCCATGGATTTGAACCAATAGACAATAATGGACAATTTCTTGTGGGCAGGGCATATTTCTGAAATGGCTCCTCCCCCTGCACATAGATGTGCACTTTAGTAACAGCTCCGCCTTTAGCAGTATGTCCTGACCTCAACATCGCATTTCTAATTTCCACATCCCATCTCAAATGTGCCTTCACACCTCCAGTACCAAATTTAGGAACTGGACAGAAAGAAAAAATCAGCCTGGAATAGATTTTCAGTCAAAGTTTAATTTTCCTGCATCTTCTGAAAGAGCAAAAATTTTCCAGAGAAATTAAATTGGAAAATTTTGTGCAATACAGTGCTGGGGAATTATTACCTTATTGATACAGTTAGTCCTTAGGAACAGAATGTCCCACGATGCTCTTTGCACTAAAATGACATATATTTGACACACAGACTCAACAACGCCATGCATTTCCAGTCCTTAACTGCACACTTTGCTAAACCATCTGATCCTACTCTCAACCCCTTTCCCCCCATATGAAAAAAATATGCAGTTACTTTTCTATAAATTGAAATGCAACTCGATTTATGTAAAGCATCCCAAAATACTGCATATGATAAATGATAATGTATTTTGTATTGGGCTGGTGTTAAATGAGGTTATACTCAAGTGGGCAAGGCTGATAAAAGCAGTTAAACATCCCCTATCTTGTGGGATGAAAAATGGTGGCAGCAGCTTTTCCTACCAATCACAGTATTGAACACGGCAGAGATGTGGTCATAGAACCATCGAGTGCCGCAGAACAGAACAACTAGATTTTCAGCACAGCAAACCTGTTTGGCTAGTCCCAGAAAGTCTTTTTATTTTTCTCTTTAAGAGCTTAAGAGCTTACTCGGTGAAGGGAAAGTTTAGGCCAAGCTTTGAGGACCCCTGTTCTTGCCTCTCTCTTTATTCCTGCAATGCTGACAATAGGGAACATGCTGTCAACATCCTGCAAGCAATACCCTTCTTGCGCGCATCATTAGAGGATGCTTGTCATATCCATTCCAACGCCATGGACATTTTAAGTAGGTTATTCCATCACTTTGCCATTTTGATTATGACAACAAAATGACACCCTATTGAAATGGATTCTGAAGAGAAAGGCTAAGTGTCCAAGGAAGTCCGTGCTCACTCTAATTAAAATTGTCTTAGGAGGCACAACCTTCATAATTCAGACTATCAGCATGAAGGATACAACCTTTGCTCATTACTGCTACTGCTGTCAGGCAATGTTACCCGCTCTTTTCTTAATGAATGCAACGACTTGCTACTTTCCTGAACCACCTTCATTATGAGAAGCTGTCTGCTTTCCTCCAAGTTCGCTGGGAGTAAAATTGGGGAGTCACCTCTTTGACATTTCCCAATCTCTATACTTATTTATCTCTTTGAGACCCTGAGCTCCAGAGATATCGCTGTCTTAATTAAGAAGAAGGATGTGACCATGCTAAATTGACTGATTCCATTGATTAAGGACTAGCTGTACAAGTAACATTGATTTTAACAGTGGGACCTACATAAATGTAATTGTTCAAACACAGGGCTGCATAATTATGGTGATGTACGAGAAGAGCAGCTTTGTCCTTTTCAACCTTCACTAACATTCTTTTGCATGATAATGTATGATGGTACCTCAGACAATTAGCAGAAATCCTAAATGTTACTAAGTGCCTTATATAGATACACAGTGATCATTATAGTCCAATTAAATCTAACAACATTAAAGAGTTTCTTCTCTTAATCTTTCCTTCGTCTGTGCGTGTTTTCACTTGTGGTACAAATGGGAATGTATAAAAGAAAAATCATTTTGTAGGAAATAGGATGCTTCAGAAGTGAAGGCCTCAGTTCTGTCTTGTGCAGCTGGGATAAACACTCCCTCTGTGTATTGAACAGTGAGTATTTGTCACATAGATTGAGCAAAAAAACTAGAAATATCATTTATAAAGAACACTCATATTGATTTCTTTGTGACATAATAAGGAGAGCTGTTCTATAAGATCATGTTAACCCATTTTGATATGCTCCATAATAACATGATATGGAGGGCAAAGGATTTCTTTTTTCACAATGGAGAGTATTGGATTTATTCATGCACTTTAACATACTAGAGTGCCAGCCTCTTCTTCATACAACAAAGGGGCTTTAGGCAAGTGTCCAGCATCCTAGCGGGTCAATCTACATCACAAGGCATTGGAGGTCAACATATATTTTCATATCATCTTGTGAGTTAGCAGTCAAACTGCTTCATAAAAAAAGGGAGGGGGCCTGTGTAATAGCACACAAAGGAAATTTCACAAAAAAATTAATTCCAAAGACAAATAAACATAAAAAGTAAATTAAGCATTTAAATTTGCAGATTTAACTCAGGAGGCTCCTGTCATCAAAAGGAGATAGTTATTAGACAAAATTTAGCAGGCTAGTAAAGGAAGAAATTTGGGCGGAGGCCCCAAAACCTAAAAGTAATTTGTTTCTCCTTCATTTTCAGGCAGCCTGGGGCCCCAGAACATCTTTCCTTCTTGCCAGCCCCCTTTCCCCGTCTGAGACACTAGGAAGTTGCTGGAAGAAGGAGCTTCTGGGTCGCCAGGAGTCAGGACTGACTCAAAGGCACACATTACATTTTTTTCTATGTGCACGAGAAGATTAAGCTTGTATGAAGTGGAGCAGGGTTTGATTTCCACTAGCACTCCTGGTAGCCTTGGGCAAGTCACTTAACCCTCCATTGCCTCAGAAAAATCCAAGTTATCATTGTCCCTGTTTAATGTATATTACCAAGTTTACGTTACAATGTAACCCGCTTTGATTGAAATGATAAAGCGCTATAAAAACCTGATAAATAAATTGAATGATAAATTCATAGGTATACATGCAATTTGCAAGCACTTTACATTTTTAGGCATCTAAACAAACTGAATGTGTGCTCATAAATAGACGTTTCTACTCTGCACTCTGCAGTTCCAGTAATGCTCTGTCCCTTTTGAGAAGCTTTACATGTTGCAAAAGTTCCTTCTTTAACGGTTCAGTGGTTCCTGTTCACCTGACACCATTACTCCATACAGGTGCTGCAGAGTGTTTGGAGATTATCACTAATCAGGTTCACCTTTAGATAGATGGTGTCAGCAAGTCAATAGAATGCAGGCTAAAAACAATGTAACAAAAATCGTTCATGCAACATTGTCAGGACCTTGCAGAAAGGGGAAAACATTGAAGCCAGCAGCAGGCTGACCTCATAAAGTTAAATTAATATCTTCTTCACTTTGTACACATTTTCCCAGCTCTATCTATTTAAGTGGTGCCACCAAAAATTAATGGTTAAAGTTGAGTGGATAAGATAAACATTTAGCTTTATATTTGCTATTTATGCACCGATACTTAAATAAATCTAAACATCGCTGCTTAAATACATAATTTTTCAGCCAGCCTGGAATGCTCCTAATCCCATCCATTTCTTTTTTAAGTTTACAGATTTAAATGGCCCCTAGTTCTTTCATAAAAGCATGCAGTCAGTGCTGCTTTTTGCTACTTAAATGCTTTCAAATATTGACCCCATTGTGTTTTATAATTTAGAGAAAGAAGCCGAGGAGAGTTAAGTGAATCAATCTCAACAAAGAATGCAACTGGAAGCCGTCGTGAAAAGGGAAAGAGTTGAGCTGCTCTACAAGTAGACTCTTAGATGAGGTAGAAAGAAGAGCAAAGACCAAACAGCAAATGGAAAAAATAAGTTCTATTTAGATTTTTGTTATGTTTCGACAGACGGTCTCTTTCAAAAATGCCCCAGCAGTGACTGAGAGGGCTGTGACTGACTGAGAGGGGCTGTGACTGAGAGGGACAGAAGACTGTAAGGGACCCTATTCCTAATGCTAGCTGATTCCTATGGTGTGGCGGCAGATAGCGCACATTAAGGAGAAGCATAAAACAGGCCATAACAGCCTGCAGTAACAGTTAACACATGGACATGATAGTTACACGTAACTAAACTGTGCATTAATTGCCCATCGCATGAAGGAGTGGGGAATTTGCAGGGTGTGAGCAGTTAGCGTGAGGGTACAAATCACATGTTGTCAATGTGGTAATTAGCGTAAGCGTACATAGCTTCTATGGATAGTATTAGGTGAACCTGCGTTATTTGTGTGCAGTAACTGAGGTCCCTGAGAGTTACTGTGGATGCTTGGCATCTAACACCCATTATCTTTCACACTCAATGTACGCTAAGTGCAAGACCCTGATGGGTTCTAGTAAACAGGCTCCTAAGTATGCTGAAATCCTGATGAGTGTGTTTCTCACGTTTCCAAAGCAGGGTATAGTGATGCGCAGACCAAACTTATGTTTTCTATATACCCTCTACGTTGCAGGAATTTTTGTGTAACACTGACCCTGTAGCTTCCCTCTCTAGATGGAAGGGGAGGAGATAATATATGGGTTTTCCTCTTTATTTGCAATATTCGTTATTTTTCTTTGATATTGAACTCTCAGAAGAGGACTTCTGGGTCTTGCACGCAATGTTCTTTCTTGTAATTTCTTTTTATTTACTATTTATTGAAGCTCATACAAATGTACAAGCCATAATAAAAAATCCATATACTAAGGGGGTCATTCTGAATCGCATTTATTGAGGATATATGTCCAAGTTGAATGTATATCCCTGCAAAATGCCAGGGTGCCGATTCATAAGAACGTAAGATATGCCATACTGGGTCACACCAAGGTCCATCACACCCGTATCCTGTTTCCAACAGTGGCCAATCTAGGTCATATGTACCTAGCAGTATCCCCAAAAGACACAGGTTCCACAATGCTTGTATTGAGGCAAGCAGTGATATCCTGGCTCCCTTTAATAATGGTTTATGGCCCTTTCCTCCAGGAACTTGTCTAAACATTTTTTAAACCCAGCTACACTAACAGCTTTTGCTACATCCTCCTGTAACAAATTCCAGAGTTTGATTACATGTTGAGTGAAAAAATATTTTCTCTTATTAGTCTTAAATCGTTTACCCTGTAGCTTCATTGCATGTCCCCTAGTCTTTCTATATTCTGATGACGTAAACAATCGATCTACGTTTACCCGTTCCACTCCGTCCATTAATTTATCTTATCTCCCCTTAGCCGTCTCTTTTCCAGGTTGAAGAGCCGTAACCTTTTTATCCTCTCTTCATAGGGGTATCCTTCCATCCCCTTTACCATTTTGTAACTTTTTTAAGAATGCTTTATCCTTTTTAAGTTTCGGCGACCAGAACTGCACACAATATTCAAGGTGAGGTCACACCATGGAATGATACAGAGGCATTATAATATCCTTTGTTTTATTTTCCATTCCTTTCCTTATGATTCCTAGCATTCTGTTTGCTCTCTTGGCTGCCGCTGCACACTGGGCCGAGGGTTTTAACATGGTATCCACAATGACGCCTAAATCTTTTTCCTGGGTGGTGCTTCCTAATGTGGAACCTTGCATCATATAACCATACAGTAGTTTGGGTTGTTCTTTCCTAGGTGCATAACTTTGAACTTCTCCACATTAAATTTCATCTGCCATTTGGATGCCCAGTCTTCCAATTTATCAAGATCCTCTTGCAATTTTCCACAATCCTCATGGGTTTTAACAACTTTAAATATGTAGTTTTGTGTCATCTGCAAATTTGCTATCATCACTTGTTATTTCCATTTCCAGGTCATTTATGAATATGTTAAAAAGCAGCAGACCCAGCACAGATCCCTGGGGTACTCCACCTTTCTCCATTTGGAAAACTGGACATTTAGCCCTACCCTCTGCTTTCTATCTTTTAACCAGTTCCTGATCCACAATCCTGATTCCAGACAAGGAAATCCCAGCACATACTGCAGAGATGTGCAAGGAGCTCTAGACGGGGGCAGGAGGGTTGGGCTGGAGGAGGAGCGAGGGTGAGAAGTAGGTGGGACCCTGGTCCTAGATGAGGGACTTATTCCACCTCAAAAGTGGAATAAGTACCCCCCCCCCACCCCAACTTCGATGACCAGGCTGGCTGGGGCCCGGGATGCAGGTGAAAAGGGCAGGGGGTTCCCCACAGCCCGATCCAAGCCTTGGAAGACCCCTTCAGGGGTTGGGTGGCGGGGAACAGGACAGTTGTTGCAGTGCGGGCGATCAAGGCTCGTGCATGGTGCCATGGCGATGGGATGCCGTGGCACCATGGCTCCATGCAGGAACTCAGGTTGGGCTAGCCAGGCAGGATCCAGGATGTTCAGCAAACTGGAATCGGGGCACGTCCTACCCATCCAGGCTGGTTGCAGCTGATTCTGATCCTGTGGGGATGTATAGCACCCACGGGATCAGAATCGAGTACAGATCAGACCCGTCCATATTTTGGACATCCAGACGGACCCCGATCAGAATTGGTCTCCACATATGCAATCAAATTCAAACAGGAAGAAAAAAATACATGTTGCAGTCTATAAGAATAGAAAGATGGCAAAAGAGTGGGAAAGCAATATTCAGCAAGAAATCAAAAACCGACTATGCAAAGGGAAACGAGTAACATATAACCTGATTCAAGAGCACTCCACCTTTCCAAAGCCAATTAGGAAGAATGGAACAAATAAGAAAACTACAATCCTCTTGCTCATGCTTGACATAATTAAGACTCATCCATTGAAAGAGAACTAATTTCAATCAAAGATGGTATTTCAGTTGGGAAAGGAACCCTTTTAGGAATATATAAGAACATAAGAACATAAGATATGCCATACTGGGTCAGACCAAGGTCCATCAAGCCCAGTATTCTGTTTCCAACAGTGGCCAATCTAGGTCATATGTACCTAGCAGTTTCCCCAAGGGACACAGGTTCCACAATGCTTATATTGGTTCAAGCATTGATATCATGTGTCCCTTCTTAATAATGGTTTATGGACCTTTCCTCCAGGAACTTGTCCAAACCTTTTTTAAACCCAGCTACACTAACAGCCTTTACTACATCCTCCGGTAACAAATTCCAGAGTTTGATTACACGTTGAGTGAAAAAATATTTTCTTTTATTAGTCTTAAATAGTTTACCCTGTAGCTTCATTGCATGTCCCCTAGTCTTTCTATATTCTGATAAGTTAAACAATCGATCTACGTTTACCCGTTCCACTCCGTTCATTAATTTATAGACTTCTATCATATCTCCACTCAGCCGTCTCTTTTCCAGGTTAAAGAGCCCTAACCTTTTTCGCCTTTCTTCATAGGCGTATCCTTCCATCCCCTTTACCATTTTGGTGGCTCTTCTCTGAACCTTTTCTAAAATCGCTATATCCTTTTTAAGATACGGCGACCAGAATAAACTCAGGTAGCTGAAGAGGATCCTAAATACACATTCAGTCTGATGATATAAAACTTGACCTTAGTAAAAGAAGCTCCCTTTTTTAATAGAACTGACCACTACTAAGAAAGCTTTTCTTCTGTCTTTTGTAGTTTTAGAGACATCCAGATGTAATTACACATGAAGTGTCATTTTAGAAAGGGCGTTCCAGTGCAATTTGGGATGTCCAGAGCAAAACATGCAGGAAAACACGGGATGTCCATGTTGCAGCCTGATTTTTGAATGATAGACACTCCTGATGTGAATGTTTCAAAATCACTCCATGCCAGAATCCACATAGACATTCCCATCACAAACACTTGGGGCTGGGACATCTCTCTCTTACTAGTTTACATACAGGGATGTCCATCGGCATGGCAAAACAAAAACAGAGCCACTCATTCCCCATCCGTGTTTGTTGTCAACATGGAAAATAAAGAGTACCTCCTTCTTTATACTCTCTGGATGTTTGGCTGGCAAAGTGATGACTTTTCCTGTGCCTATTTGGGCCTAGGTGAGTTCAGGAGTAGCCTAGTGGTTAGAGCAACAACCTACTACCTAGCAGATCTGGGTTCAATTCACACTGGTAGCCCTTGTGGCCTTTGGTAAGTCCCTTTACCCTCCATTGCTTTGGAAGAAAAGGCTTGGCAATCTACATCCAGTCATACATTGCCAAAAAAAAAATCTAGGGGCTGCTGGGTCACCAGGAGTCAGCATTAACTTGAAGGCACTTAAGAACAATAATTCAAGCCTGGAAAAGGTATAAACTTGGACGCAGCTCAGGACATGCAAAGCATTTCTGAAATCAGGTGTGGAATCCTTGACCTCCTGGAGATCTTTTGGGACACACCTCCACTACGCTCCCATTCTTACTTAGACATCCTTGTACCAGGGATATTTTTGAAACAGCTTGCTAAAATGGCTCCAAGGACATCTGCATAATTTGCATGTCTCTATGCCTATTTTCAGAAATCCAAAGCATGAATAGGGTTTCTAAGATAACCCTCTGTATTTCCCATGAATGTTTTAGACAGGTTCCCTACAAAAAGTCTCATAATCCACTTTTTTCAGGTTTTAAAACAAATGTAAACCAAAGAGTCCCAGTGGATTGAGTGCTCTCCAAGGATGTTTCAAATTTCTGTATTCTGAGTAACAACCTGATTGGGCAAAAAGAAAGCTTTGGCAATAGATGGAAGTTTCTTCCTGAGAATAGATAAACAATTCCATCCCTGAAACCAAATGGTGGCAAGGAAATTAACAGCTCTTATATTCTTAAGAAATCTAATTTTCTATGGTTCCATTCTCCAAAACAATGCTATCCTTGAAAACTGCTGCCTTGACCTCCTGGAGAACTTTTGGGAAACTGACAGGTACTTGTGACCTTGATCAACCTCTGTTGGAAACAGGATACTGGGCTTCATGGATCTTTGGTCTGACCCAGTATGGCATCTCTTATGTCCTTCAGCTGTCATCTCTTGAAGCTCAAAGGAACATTTATTGACTGCCATCTGATACTTCAATCGTTCCTACCTTCTGCTTCATGGATTGTACTTCCAGAAGAAACATTTTCTTTAATTCATTTATTGCGTACCATAATGTTTCCAATATAATATTTGCTTCCTTAGATCTAGCCCCCTGGGACTTTATTGCCTTTGCCATCCTCCTTCCCCAGCATCCTGGTACACAGCACTTTCACCAATGGGCTATTGCTGCGGAAGCAAAAACGCGAAATAAAGACCTTTTCAAGTACATTCGTAGCAAAAAACCCGTGAGAGAGTCAGTTGGTCCATTAGATGATAAAGGGGTTAAAGGAGCACTAAGAGGCGACAAGGCGATAGCGGAGAGACTGAATGAATTCTTTGCTTCGGTCTTTACTGAGGAAGATGTAGGGATGTTACCCACGACTGAAGTGGTATTTAAAGGTGTGGAAGAATTGAAGGAAATATCGATACATCGGGAAGATGTCTTACAACTATTAGATAAACTGAAGAGTAGCAAATCACCTGGGCCGGATGGTATACATCCAAGGGTGTTGAAAGAACTGAAATTTGAGATTGCAGACCTGCTATCAGTAATCTGTGAACTATCATTAAAATCATCTCTAATACCTGAGGATTGGAGGATCGCCAATGTAACACCAATTTTTAAAAAGGGTTCGAGGGGTGATCCGGGAAACTACAGACCGGTGAGCCTGACATCAGTACCGGGAAAAATGGTAGAAACCATCATAAAGAATAAAATTACTCAGCATATAGATAGTCATGACCTAATGGGAGACAGCCAACATGGCTTTAGACAAGGAAGATCTTGTCTTACTAATCTGTTATGTTTTTTTGAAGGAGTGAATAAACAGGTGGACAAAGGTGAGTCGGTTGATATTGTGTATCTGGACTTTCAGAAAGCCTTTGACAAGGTCCCTCATGAGAGACTTTTGGCAAAACTAAAGAGTCATGGGATAGGAGGCAGTGTACTACTGTGGATCAGGAACTGGTTAAAAGATAGAAAGCAGAGGGTAGGGCTAAATGGCCAATTTTCCCAATGGAGAAAGGTGAATAGTGGTGTACCCCAGGGATCCGTGCTGGGTCCGCTGCTTTTTGACATATTCATAAATGACCTGGAAAGTGGAATAACGAGTGAGGTTATCAAATTTGCTGATGACACAAAACTATTTAAAGTTGTTAAAACCCAGGAGGATTGTGGAAAATTGCAAGAGGATCTTGATAAATTGGAAGACTGGGCATCAAAATGGCAGATGAAATTTAATGTGGAGAAGTGCAAGGTTATGCACCTAGGGAAGAACAACCCAAACTATGGTTACACGATGCAAGGTTCCACATTAGGAACCACCACCCAAGAAAAAGATTTAGGCGTCCTTGTGGATACCATGTTAAAACCCTCGGCCCAGTGTGCAGCGGCGGCCAAGAGAGCAAATAGAATGCTAGGTATGATAAGGAAAGGAATGGAAAATAAAACAAAAGATATTATAATGCCTCTATATCGTTCCATGGTGAGACCGCACCTTGAATATTGTGTGCAATTCTGGTCGCCATATCTTAAAAAGGATATAGCAATTTTAGAAAAGGTTCAGAGAAGAGCCACCAAAATGGTAAAGGGGATGGAAGGCTACTCCTATGAAGAAAGGCTAAAAAGGTTGGGGCTCTTTAACCTGGAAAAGAGACGGCTGAGGGGAGATATGATAGAAGTCTATAAATTAATGAACGGAGTGGAACGGGTAAACGTAGATCGATTGTTTACCTTATCAGAATATAGAAAGACTAGGGGACATGCAATGAAGCTACAGGGTAAACTATTTAAGACTAATAAAAGAAAATATTTTTTCACTCAACGTGTAATCAAACTCTGGAATTTGTTACCGGAGGATGTAGTAAAGGCTGTTAGTGTAGCTGGGTTTAAAAAAGGTTTGGACAAGTTCCTGGAGGAAAGGTCCATAAACCATTATTAAGAAGGGACCCAGGATATCAATGCTTGAACCAATACAAGCATTGTGGAACCTGTGTCCCTTGGGGAAACTGCTAGGTACGTATGACCTAGATTGGCCACTGTTGGAAACAGAATACTGGGCTTGATGGACCTTGGTCTGACCCAGTATGGCATATCTTATGTTCTTATGACTGAGGGACTTCGGAATGTCATTTTCTAGTGCAGAAATCATAGCATAAGTCCTGCAGTAGATAGTGAGACTACTTCTTGGGCATCCCTACCCAACAGGGATATGGCCATTGAAGTCTGATATGTGCACTATTGGCTGATATCTTCAAACTTATTCATATTCCGTTGTGTGGAATTAACTAAAGGAAATATTCAAGGGGATCTCTTGAATTTTGGCATATTGAAAGTAAAATTGCAGAAGACCAGAGCTTCCTCCAGTGGTAAGAACCATGTCACTCCATGGCACCCTTCTTGGTTTTCCTTTTTTTCATGCATGGGATACATTTCTTTGAATTGTTTTATGTTTACCTCTTGGAAACATGATCACTATTTAAAAAATTAGTAAAATTAGCAGCCTAGGTAGAGGGAGTGGAAAAGAGTGAGCTAGAAAACTGGGTAAAATTTTCAACAAGTTGCCTAACCTATAAAGCTCCAATATAAAACATCCATTAGGCCAGATAAAGCAAGTTCATCTCACATTTTAATTGCCTGTGTATTTTGTGACTCGTTATCTTGCTTGCTGAATGCATTCTACATGCTTGAACTTACACCCTATAAAATGGTGGTATAAAGCAGACCTTGACAAAATATCTCAGAATCTAGAAGCCATCTTAAAAAAAATTAAGAGCCAGCTACCAAGACCTAGCTTGAACTCACTCCCCTCCACCTCCCAAATGTGTATAGTGGCTTTATTTTTAAGGCCTGATTTCTGCTTTCCCATTTTCTATGAGAAAAAAAGGATAATTTTAGAACATGCAGCCTGGGCAGGGAAGACACATTAGGCATATATGTTTATTTAGCGGGTTTTTTTATACCTCTTTATTCTTTAGTCAAAGCGGTTTACATTATAACATAAACTTATGGGGTCATTCCGAGGCACGAATAGTGAGGATGGACGTCCCATTGGGAACATCCATCCCTGCTATTCTGGCCCCCTTCTGACACCAACTAACATCCCCGTGGGAAAGGGGCAGATTGGGCGCAGCGTTAGGGTGAACAGTGGGCGGTCGTCGGCCCCGGACGTACAGGGCCGATTCCAATGATGGCCCTGTACATCCGGGGCCGGCGGCTTGAATGGGGAACGTATTTCACCTCTGAGGTGGAATAAGTTCCCTGAGTCGGCGGAGAACAGCAGGCCCAGGGCTGCAAAGTGGTGGGAGGGGGCAGAAGAGATTCCCTGCAGCTCAACACTGGCCTTGGGAGGCCAGATTGGGGGTCGGGCTGTGGGGAATGCAGTTTGCAGTCCAGTGGCCAGGGATCGCAGCTTTTGAATAGAGTCATGGTGCCATGGCAACTGGATGTCATGGTGACGCAGCTCCATTCAAAGGCCTCACCGAGCTATTCGGGCAAGGCCTGTACATGCAGGCCAATCTGAATCGGGATCCCAGCCTGCACACACAGGGCTGGATGCGATTCTGATCCCGCGGGGCTAGACGTGCCCCGCAGAATCCGAATCCCGGCGAACTCTGTGCGTCCGGTTTCGACCATGTGCACAGAGGGCCAGGACGTCCATGTTTAAATTTATTTTATTTATTTAGCTGTATTTATATCCCACTTTTCACCGGGTCAAAGCGGTCAATTGGGGATACATTTAACATGAGGGGATATGAGACACATACGCTAATACTTACAGGGAACATGGGCAATGGAGGGTTAAGTGGCTTGCCCAAGACCACAAGGCGTGCCTATAGGCAGGGCCGGCCCATCCATTGAGCAAGAATGTTTTTTGCACAGGGCCCCACGTTTCAGGGGGTCCCGCGCAAAGAACATTCTGCTTTTTTAAAAATTAAATTTAAAAAAAAAGCTGGCTGCTGCTGCTGCCGCCGCGGCAGCAGCAGAATGGAGTGTCCCGCGGGGGCCCCTCTGCCCGGCTGAGCCCCTCTGTGCCGGCTTTCAGATACGCGAAGGGAGAGTGTCTCCCTCGCGTCTCTGTTAAGCCTGCAGGGGCTGATGGGAAGCTGGGGCTGATGGAAAATTTCCCATCTGCCTCTGCGGGCTTAACAGAGACGCGAGGGAGACACTCTCCCTTCGTGTGTCTGAAAGCCGGCACAGAGGGGCTCAGCCGGGCCAGGAGAGCTCAGCCGGGCAGAGGGGGCCCCGCGGGACACTCCATTCTGCTGCTGCCACCGCCAGCTTTATTTTTTTTTTCCATGAGCCGATGATGGGGGGGGTTAGGACTTGACTTGAGGTTGGCTGTGAGCTGTTGGGGGGGGTTAGGACTGGTAATGGGCTATGGGGGGGATAAGACTGGTAATGGGCTGTGGGCTGATGGGGGCTGTCTGGAAATGGGGTGATGGGGGTTAGGACTGGTAATGGGCTATGGTGGGGTTAGGACTGATAATGGGCTATGGGGGGGCTAGGACAGGAAATGGGCTGATGGGGAGGGGTTAGGACTTGAGGTGGGCTGATGGGGTTAGGACTGGTAATGGGCTATGGGCTGTTGGGGGGGGTTAGGACTGGTAATGGGCTATGGGGGGGTTAAGACTGGTAATGGGCTGTGGGCTGATGGGGGCTGTCTGGAAATGGGGTGAAGGGGGTTAGGACTGGTAATGGGCTATGGGGGGGTTAGGACTGATAATGGGCTTTGGGGGGGCTAGGACAGGAAATGGGTTGATGGGGAGGGGTTAGGACTTGAGGTGGGCTGATGTGGTTAGGACTGGTAATGGGCTGTGGGCTGATGGGGGGGTTAGGACTGGCAATGGGCTATGGGGGGCTGACTGGAAATCGGCTGATGGGGTTAGGACTGGAAGTGGGCTGATGGGGGGTTAGGACTGGTAATGGGTTATAGGGAGGCTTAAACTGAAAATGGGGTGATGGGGGGTTAGGACTGGAAGTGGTTTGATGGAGGGCTAGGACTGGTAATGGGTTGGGGGGTTGCTAGGACTGGAAATGGGCTGAGTGGAAGGGGAGGCTTGAACTGCAAATAGCTGATGGGGAGGGGGCTTGGAATGGAAATGGGCTGTGAGGGAAGGGAGCTAGGACTGAAAATGGGCTGATGGAGCAGCTAGGATAGGACTGTAAATGGGCTGTTGGGGGGAGCTAAGATTGGAAATGGGCTGTGGAGGGGGCTTGAATTGAAATGGACTCATGGAGGGGTTAGAACTGGAAGTAGGCTCATGGGGGTCTTGGACTGGAATTGGGCTGAGTGGAGGGGAGCTAGGATTTGACATGGGCTGATGGTGGGGCTAGGAAATGACTAGAAATGGGCTGATGGGGGGCTAGGATTGGAAATGAGCTGATGAAGGGACTCAGATTGGAAATGGATGAGGAGCTAGGACTGGAAATGGGCTGATGGGGGCTAGGACTGAAAATGGGCTGATGCAGGGACTAGAAGGGAATGGATGCTGGGTGAGACTGGAACAAGAAGGGAGCTGATGTTGGGGGAGGATTAGAATGGGATGGGGCTGGGAGAGTAAAATGGAGAGGGGAAAAATATTTTGTGTGGGAGGGATGAAAAATCTACAATTGGCCGGGTATTGGGAGAGTAAGTGGGGATTGAGGATGGAGGGGTAAAATTTGTGTGGATGAAATAGGAATGAGGAAAGAGCAAAAGGAGAAAGATTAGTATGTTAAAGCAGATGTAGAGAGAGAGAATGGAAAAAAAAACTAGAAGAGAGAAGAAAGGACAAATGGACAGCAGAGGATGGAGAGTTAGCAGAAAACATGAAGAAACCAGAAGAAAGTGGCTGGAGTAATTGCAACTGAAAAAAAATGCACAAAAGGTAGAAAGATATCTCTTTATTTTGAATTTATTAACTGGAATATGAAAGCTCTGGGAAATGTGCATCATTAACGTCTGCGCTTTGTTTGGTACAAGAGGAAATTAATTTATAGTTTTATTTCTACAGTGTTGTTGTACATTCCAAGTTTGGCTTTTGGGGTTCCCAGTTTAATTATTGCCTTCCTGTTTCTAAATTGTGATTCCTTGTTTGGTGATGGTCTATGTTCTGCATGTGTAACTGAGCTGAGGTATTCTGTTTATGTAATTCCTATTTGACATTGCCACTTGTTCTCTTTCCCCAGTATTCTCTGAAATGTATTGGTTTAATATTTGCAGTGCTACCTTTTGATAGGTAGGGAATGGTGCTTTGTGAGTCCTGGTAATGCTGTCAGGATATGCTGTCAGGATACGGCGGGTTTGCTATGGGTTCTAAATGAGCAGCGTTTGTAGTAGTTCCTAATGTGCCTGGCGGTTGGCACTGGATTATAGTAATGTAGAAATCTTTTAGTCTTTCTTTATCCATACACTCATTAAGAGACATGTTTACTAAAAGTTAGTGTATGGTAACATTATGCAAATATGGCCACTTATGCAAATGAGGCCCCGCACCGAGTCTCCACACATGGCCCCGCACCCCCCTTGGGCCGCCCCTGCCTATAGGACTAGAAATCCCAGTCCCTCCAGCCTGAGATTGCTGTACTCAGGTGGGACTTGAACCCATGGCCCTCCGGCCTGAAGTACCTTGTCCTAACCACTAGACCACACCTCCCTAAGGTAATTTAATCACTAAGAATTGGGTTCTTAGTGATTAGATTACAAAAGGAACATTGAACTAGGAGTATTGTGATGAGGAAGATTCATTCTCTGCCCTAAAAACACAGGATTCAGTGAATTCTAGCCTAGAAGCTGACAGGAAGACAAGCCATGTGAGCAGTAGTTGTCAGGGGCAACATAAACAAACCCAGCCACGGGGTTTGTAAACACGCCCAGCTGAAAAACATTTCCCAGTTCCTAATAGCTTGCACCTGGATAGAGGGAGGGCTATTAGCCACTATAAGAGTCACGCAGGAAATAGAGTTCCAGTTTTAGTTCCAGTTCCGGTTCCAGGTTCTTACCCTGGAGGAGATTCAGGGTTATCTTCTTGCCCAGGAGGAGCTTCAGTTTCAGAGTCTGACCCAGGAGGTGATTCAGATTCAGAACCAGGAAGAGTTCAGGAACCAGGAAGAGTTCAACCCAGGAGCTACCCAGAATACTTCGAGAGAAAGCAGCTAGGAGCAGTGAGGTCAGAGAGCAGCTGTGAGTGTTCTGCTGAAGTAAAGCCGTTTGAAACTCAGAGGCAACGTTTTAGCTGGAATGAATGGAAGCCTAAGAAACCCAAACAGTATGTATCTGAAAGCTGTAACCGTGAGAGTGATTCTGGCAGAGAGCTAAGAGAGTATACTGACAGTAGAAATACCTACAGGGTTAATACTGAGAAGCCTCGTGTGAGAAATCCTAGGTGGGGGCAAGGCTGTAACACCCAGCCGAGGGATTTATCTGGAGAGCTGAAGAGAGAGCAGTTAAAAGTCCCTGAAAGAGAAAGGTCTGCCATTGAAGATATTTGCATGACAGAGGAAGAGGTATTAGAAGTTCCTAAGCCTCAAAGAAAGCTACGCAGAGCTAAACCTTGTGCTGATAAAAGAGAGGAATACTTTTACTCAGTGCCAAAGCCTGAAGCTAGAGCCAACAAATATCCCAAGGGTAGAAACACCTATAAGAAGTTGGATTCTAGAAACCCTGAATGGTGGCTTCCTTCTCTCCCAGACACAGAGAAGTGCAGCAGCAGCTATTCCAGCCCTAGAGGGAGCTGACCAGATAGGCTCTGTGAAGAGACGCTGCAAGGTAACTTACAGACATTTTGTAGCCAGGAAAACTCAGGTCTTTCTAAGAACCTGCATGAACCCATGATCACTGATAGCCTCAGTGAATGCTCATTTGGAGACCCGATGGACTGTACATTGACATTCTCTGATAGAATAACCTCTCTTTGTTAGATAGAGGCTGTATAGTGCTGGAAGCTAATACTATATGTGAAGAGTGCCTGTTTGTACAGAGAGGAGCTGTGTGCTGAGTTTTCATATGCTTTACAATTACCGTTTACTTTAAGAAGCAAGAAGAAGCTTTTCTGTTTCCTTCATAGTATACCAGAAAGTATGGTTTATGTGTCCTAAGTTTGCTGTGTTATACATCTGGAGAATCCGACCCCGGGAGGGGAAATAAATCCTAATTTATCTTATCATTCGTCTCTACAACTACTTTATTTTCATTAACCACCATCAGACCCAGACCTGCTAGCCCTAGGCGGCAGCCTGCCCACCTGGTGGTGACAGTATCCATTAACATTAACTAGGGATGAGCAATAATAACATTACAGAAGGAGTATATATTAACATCATAACTTGAAACATTGATTATGTTACAGAAAGGGTTATTGTGGCAGGTTTATACCAGGCTAAATAACTGTTCCAAAGTGTTCAGAGAATAGAAATGTTTTTAGCTTCTTGTAGAAATCTCAGATGTCTGTTGTGGCCTTCAGGTCTTCTGGTAAGAAGTTCTATATTGATGGCGTCGATAGAGAGAATGCCCTGTTGCATATTGTTTGTTTACATCTTAATTTGGTGTTGGGGGTGATAAGTTCATTTTTGTTGTTGTCTCTGCTTGGTCTAAACTCTGCGTCTTTTTGGACAGGGATTGTAGTGTGTAGGGGTGGCCCAAGGGGGGGGGGTGCGGGGCCATGTGCGGAGACTCAGTGTGGGGCCTCATTTGCATAAGGAGCCTCATTTGCATAAATATTTGCGTAATGTTACCATACACTAACTTTTAGTAAACATGCCTCTTAATGAGTTTATGGATAAAGAAAGACTAAAAGATTTCTATATTACTATAATCCAGTGCCAACCGCCAGGCACATTAGGAACTACTACAAACGCTGCCCATTTAGAACCCATAGCAAACCCGCCGTATCCTAACAGCACTACCAGGACTCACAAAGCACCATACCCTAACTATCAAAAGGCAACACTGCAAATATTAAACCAATACATTTCAGAGAATAGCAATACATGACCTACTGGGGAAAGAGAACAAGTGGCAATGTCAAATAGGAATTACATAAACAGAATACCTCAGCTCAGTTACACATGCAGAACATAGACCATCACCAAACAAGGAATCACAATTTAGAAACAGGAAGACAATAATTAAACTGGGAACCCCAAAAGCCAAACTTGGAATGTACAACACTGTAGAAATAAAACTATAAATTAATTTCCTCTTGTACTAAACAAAGCGAAGACGTTAATGATGCACATTTACTAGAGCTGACATATTCCAGTTAATAAATTCAAAATAAAGAGGACATTGATAAAATGGAAGACTGGACGTTCAAATGGCAGATGAAATTTAATGTGGACAAGTGCAAAGTTATGTACCTAGGAAAGAACAACCCAAACTATGATTACACAATTCAAGGTTCCACATTAGGAACCACCATCCAGGAAAAGGATTTAGGCATCATCATGGATAACACATTGAAACTCTCTGCCCAGTGTGTAGTGGTGGCCAAGAAGGCACGTAGAATGCTAGGAATCATGAGGAAAGGAATGGAGAATAAAACAAAGGATATTATAATGCCTCTGTATTGTTCCATGGTGAGACCGCACCTTGAATATTATATGTGCAATTCTGCTCGCCGTATCTTAAAAAGGATATACCAGAATTAGAAAAGTTAAAGAGAAGAGCCCCCAAAATGGTAAAGGAGATGGAAGGATGTCCCTATAAGGAGGGGCTTAAAAGGTTAGAGCTCTTCAACCTGGAAGAGAGACAGTTGAGGGACGATATGATAGAGTTCTATAAATGGAGTGGAAAGGGTAAGTGTAGATCGATTGTTTACGCCATCAAAAAGTAGAAAGACCCATTTAAGACTAATAAGAGAAAATATTGTTTCACTCAACATGTAATCAAACTCTGGGATTAGTTTACCAGCGGATGTAGTGAAAGCTGTTAGTGTAGATGGGTTTAAAAACGGTTTGGAGAAGTTCCTGGAGAAAAGTTCTATAAACCCCAGTACAAGCATTGTGGAACCCTAATGTCTTTTTAGGAACCTGCTAGGTTCTTGTGACCTGGATTGGCCACTTTGGAAACAGGATACTGGGCTTGATGGACCTTGGTCTGACCCAGGATGGCATATCTTATGTTCTTAACTCTCACACACAGGCATCTGCACTATCAGTAGAAACTAACATAATGGCTCAGCACAAGTAGCGTGAGGAGTGCAACTGATGTCATCTGAGTGGGTGATCTAATTGCACCAGCACCTGTTTTGCCACGTTAATATGTGGCAACTGAGGGGGGAGGTAACTGCCTCCCTGCAGTTAGCCTACGGCATTGCGCTGGTAATTTGACCCATATATGTTACCAGTGCAGAGCTTAGGAAACAAGCTAAATATGCCAAACAATAGGGGCTCAGCAGTACCCATGCAGCACCTCTCACTTCCCAACACAGCATTTTCCACAAAAATAAGAGAGGCTCAGTGGCCCCTAAAAGGCACTTCCCACCCTCTGAAAAGCAAGAGGGACTTTGTGACCCCAATGCAGCACCTCCCACTCCAACATAAACACCAAGAAGGGCTTGGCAACCCCACCATAACTCCTGAAACTGTGCATTGGACCAGCATGATATTAATATAAATATATGTTCTGCAAAAAAAACAAAGGAAATGCAAGATGTTCAAACATCAAGGAACTTAAAGAAAAAGTGAAAACCATAGCACATTTTATAACACCAAATTATAAAATAATTCATTTTATTTTGTTATTAATTGCGTTATGGTTCTCACTTTTTCTTCTTTAATATATATTCTGCATCCACAGAAACCTCTCCTTCAACAATGGGGCAGAGCAGAAGTAGGACATTCACCCACAGAACTCAATATATTTAAAAAAATGTGATTCTGGTCATCTCACTACTACTACTGAACATTTGTATAGCACTACAAGACATACACAGCACCTCACAGACACATGTAGAAGACAACACCTGCTCATCAGAGCTTACAATCTATACCAGACAGACAGCATGGTAGCAGTAGACATGGGATACATCTAGGGGGAATGGTAAGGAAACACAAAGGAGTTCAGGTGAGTCAAGATCTGAAAGCGGCAGTGAAGAGGTGAGTTTTCAAGTGAGTTCTCACTAACAATATACACATTCTACAGTACCAGGCATAATGTGAACATAAAACCCTATAAAAGTCACCGAAAATCTACTATACCATGCCATGCCAGCATAAACATTCAAAATCATACAAAAAGGGGCCTACCCAGAAAAAAGCAGCACTATAAATATTGCAGAAGGCTCTAGAACATCCATACACCTATTTAAAAAGCTGAACAAGTCAAATTACTACAGTATAGATCCCTACGTACAAACCCTGTGTTAACAGAATGACTTGCCTCAGTCACACACTCAGAACACAGACCCTCACCAACTACAGAACAACCTAAAGTAAAAATTAAAATATGTGGCCAAAAATTAAACTGAAACTCCAAGATGTCAGACTCCGCATGCGGTGCAACACCAGAGAAATAAAAGAGATACAGTTCCCCATACTGTGTAAATATAATGGATAGCACAAAGTCCGGTCACTAAATTGAAAATAAAATAATTTTTCTATCTTTGTTTGACCATTTTATTCTCTGATCATGCTGGTCCCAATCTGAGGCTTCTTTTTCCAATCTGTCTTCTCTTAGTTCTCTTTCTACTGTGTCTAGTCCATCTGCCATTTCTTGTCTCTTCTTTTGTTTTCTTAACTTCCTTCCATCTTAGATATTGATTTTTTTTTTCCTTTCAGCTTTCTTCCATTTATTTCTCTTGCTCTCTGTCCACCCAGGTTTCACTACTCTTTACTATCCAGTTCTCAATCCCCTCTTTTTTATGCCGTCTACCTACTGCTTTTCAACCTTCAACACAGTCCTTCCATTCCCCAGCTCTTTTTCCCTGGTCCATTATTCCCCAGTCTTTTGCTCACTCTCTCTCCCCCTCTATGTCTAACATCTCTCACCATACATCCAATCTCTCTCTCTCTGGCTCTCTCTTTTCCACCATCCAGTACCTCCGCTGTCTCTCCCCCCATCCTCCCATGTCTGCCATCTCTCTTTCTATCCCCCTGCAACCAGCACTATCCCATCTCCATACCATCCCCTCCTTATTACTCCCATGTCCAGCATCTCTCCGTCTCTTTCTCAACCTATTAATTTACCCCATGTCCATCTTCTCCTCGCTCTCTCCCTATTACCCCCATATCCTGCATTTCCCTCTTCCATTATTACTCCATGTCCAGCATCACCCCTTTGTCGCTCTCTGCCCCACCCTTCCCCAAGTATAGCATTTTCCCATAGTCTCCCTATAACCCCCTGGTCAACATCACTACTCCATCTCCCCTTCTTGCTTCTCCCTATGCCCCTTTCCATGTCCAGAATCTCCCTTTATCTCCCTAGCCCCTCACTTCAATCTTTTCCCCGCTGCCTGCCTAATCCCCCCCTTACATCCAGCATTTCCCTTCTGACTCCTTGTGCCCATCCACATCCACTTTCCAATACCCCCTCGTGTCCACTTCCCCTTTCCCAATGCCCCTCTCTGTCCACCCCTTGTATGTAAAAGAGGTAGAGCCCACCCACGGAGCAGCATGTCGAATGGACAGGGGCTGTGCAAGCAGCGACTGCAGCCCAGAGAAACACAACCTGCCGTCACTAGCACCCCCGCCCTAGTGGAGAGCCTGCCCCCAGGTCACGCTGCTCCCGCAGGCAGAAGGCTGTGAGAGGCTGCAAATGCTACTCAAAGCCTTCTGACCGCGGGAGCAGCGTTTCTCTGGGGCAGGCTTTCTACTAGGCCACCGGTGCTCCACAGGCCATCCTGAATGGGGAGTGGGGGCTGGCGGCTAGTAACAGCTCCCCCCTGCCACCTTACCCAGCTTTCTGGTCCTGCCTCTGCAGATGGGTTTGCAGCTTAGGAAAAGAAAAGTACAGAGTCTTCAAGACTCCCATGTGCTTGTAAAGGCCTGATAGTCCTGCCTCTTCTGATGCATGCTTTCATGCAGGGGCGGCTCAAGGCAATCTGCAGCCTCAGGCGAGGGATGACATGGTGCCTCCCCATTCCCCCAAGCTAAGGGGGTGTAGGTTTTCTCAAAACTGCAGTCAGGGACTGAACCAAATCAAAAAGTCAATTAGATAATGTGGAGGAAATAAAAAGATGTTTGCACACCATGGAACTAAAAGAGAGCGAGAACCATTGCACAGTTTAGAACACCAAATTATAACTCATTTTTATTTTGTTGTTCTAAACTGTGTTATGGTTGTTGCTTTTTCTTTTTGAACATATATTTTGCATTCACAGAAACCCCTCCCTCAACAATGGGTGCAGAACAGAACTAGGATATCCACCCACAAAACTCTATATCTAATTAAAAAAAATCTGATTCTGGCCATCTCACTAACAAACATTCACTTGTACCAGGCATATTGTGAACTAACAGAAGTGGAGGAATAGCCTAACGGTTAGGGCATTGACTTAGGAACCAAGGGCCCGATTTTCAAAAGGCATCTACACGGTTTACAGCCCAGTAAACCTTGTAGATGCCTTAGTTGGGGATATTCAACGGCACTTACATGGTTAGTGTCATTGGATGTCCCCTCCTAAGTCCCCTACGTGCCCCGATGCTATCTAGTTAGCATCAGGGCATGTCGGGGGCGTTTCGGGTTGGAGAATGATATTGGATGCTGCCCAGTTAGCGAAATGTGGCTTAAAGAAAGGCGAGGTTAGTCTATGGCCCCACGTAATCAAACTCTGGAATTAGTTACTGGAGGAAAACTGCCTCCCTGCGGTTAGTCTATGGCCCCGTGTAATCAAACTCTGGAATTACTTACTGGAGGAAAACTGCCTCCCTGCGGTTAATCTATGGCCCCGCGTAATCAAACTCTGGAATTAGTTACTGGAGGAAAACTGCCTCCCTACAGTTAGTCTATGTCCCCACGTAATCAAACTCTGGAATTAGTTACTGGAGGAAAACTGCCTCCCTGCAGTTAATCTATGGCCCCGTGTAATCAAACTCTGGAATTAGTTACTGGAGGAAAACTGCCTCCCTACAGTTAGTCTATGTCCCCGCATAATCAAACTCTGGAATTAGTTACTGGAGGAAAACTGCCTCCCTGCAGTTAATCTATGGCCCCGCATAATCAAACTCTGGAATTAGTTAATGGAGGAAAACTGCCTCCCTGCAGTTAGTCTATGGCCCCGCGTAATCAAACTCTGGAATTAGTTACTGGAGGAAAACTGCCTCCCTACAGTTAGTCTATGACCCCGCATAATCAAACTCTGGAATTAGTTACTGGAGGAAAACTGCCTCCCTACAGTTAGTCTATGGCCCCATGTAATCAAACTCTGGAATTAGTTACTGGAGGAAAACTGCCTCCCTGCAGTTAGTCTATGGCCCCGCGTAATCAAACTCTGGAATTAGTTACTGGAGGAAAACTGCCTCCCTACAGTTAGTCTATGGCCCCATGTAATCAAACTCTGGAATTATTTATTTATTTATTTATTTATTATTTTATTTTATTTAACGGTTCTTCTATACCGCTCTATTTTAGATCAGAGCGGTTTACATTTAACATCAACTATACAACACAGGCAATTTGAGTTGTATTTACAATAAACAGGGAGATCAACTTGGAAGTAACTGGGGGAAACTATTTACATTGTATTTACACTGGTACCTGTTTTCAGGCAGAACATATCTACATCTTATTTACACTGGAAGTCTGAATTCTATTTCAGGGAGTCCTTCTGAGGGATCAGTTGGTTATCCTTTTTCATGCTGAGTCTGATTGTTTAGTTGTAGTGAGTGATTGTCTGAGGGGCCACATGTATGATTACTAAGGCTGGATTCGGGGTAGTATGTAGTGAACAGGTGCTGCTTTAATGCCTTCCTGAAGTGAGTTAGGTAAGTGATGTTTCGAATAAAGGTGGGGAGGGCATTCCATGCTCTAGGTGCATAAATCGTAGTTACTGGAGGAAAACTGCCTCCCTGCAGTTAGTCTATGGCCCTGCCTAATCAAACTCTGGAATTAGTTACTGGAGGAAAACTGCCTCCCTACAGTTAGTCTATGGCCCCGCGTAATCAAACTCTGGAATTAGTTACTGGAGGATCATAGTAAAAGCTGTTAGTGTAGCTGGGTTTTATAAAAGGTTTGGACAAGTTGCTGGAGGAAAGGTGCATAAACTATTATTAAAGAGGACCCAGGAAATCCACTGCTTGTCCTAAGAGAGGCATTGTGGAACCTGTGCACCTTTTTGGGAACCTACCAGGTACTTGTGACTTGGATTGGCTATGACTGGAAACAGGATACTGGGCTTGATGGTCCTTGGACTGACCCAGTATGGTATTTCTTATGTTCATATGTTACCAGCACAAAGCTTAGGAAACATATTGCTAAATATGTTAAAAAAGAGGTACTCAACAGCACCATGCAGCACCTCCCACTTCCACATAACATGAGTGACTTGACACCCCAACACAGCACTTCCCATCCTCTGAAAAAAAAACAGGAAATGCAAGATGCTCATATGCTAAGGACCTAAAAGAAAACGTGAGAATCACAGCGCAGTTTATAATACTAAATTATATACAGTAATTATAACTCATTTTATTTTGTTATAAACTGCATTATAGTTCTCTTTCGTTTTGAATATATATTCTGCATCCACAGAAACATCTCCCTGGACAATGGGTGCAGAGCAGGACATTCACCCACAGAATTCAATATATTAAAAAACATTCTGATTTTGATCATTTCACTAACAAACATTCTCCAGTACCAGGCATATTGTGAACTAATATAAAACCCTACAAAGGTCACCGAAGATCTACAAGACCAAATCAACCATATCATACCAGCATAAACTTCCAAAACTCATACAACAAGGAGCCTACCCACATAAAAGCAGCGCTATAAATACTATAGTGGGCCCTAGAACAGCCATACACCTATTGAAAAGCTAAACAAGTCAAATTACTATAATACAGGTCCCTTCGTATAAACTCCATGTTAACAGAACGCCTGGCCTCAGTCATACCCTCAGAACACAGACCCTCAAGTACAGAATAAGTGAGGATAACCTAAAGTGAAAATAAAAATATGTAGACAAAAATTAAATTGAAAGCCCAAGAAGCCAGACTCTGCATGCAATGCAATACCAGAGAAATAAAAGATGCATTTTCCTGTACTGCGTAAAATATAAAAATAGTGCAAAGTCCAATCACTCATTTGAAAATAAAATGGGTTTTTTCTAACTTTGTTGTATGACCATTTTATACTCTGATCATGCTGGTCTTGATCTGATACTTCTGCTGTCTTCTCTTAGCTCTCTTTCTATATTCTCTACTCCATCTACCATTTCTTGTCTCTCCTTTTGTTTTCTTCACTTCCTTCCATCTTGGATATTGATTTTTTTCTTTCCACCTTTCTTCCATTTATTTCTCTCTCTCTCTCTCTCTGGCCACCCAGATTTCAGTACTCCTTACTATCCAGTTCTCAATCTCCTTCTTTTTTACACCATCTACCTACCGCATTTCAATTTTCACCCCAGTCCTTCCATTCCCCAGCTCTTCTTCCGTGGTCCATTATTCCCCAGTCTTTTGTTCACTCTCCATGTCTAACATCTCTCATCACCCATCCAGTGTCTCTTGCTCTCTAGCTTTCTCTTTCCCTCCATCCAGTACCTCCCCTCTCTCTTTCTTTCTATATCTGCCATCTCCTTTCCAATCCCCCCTGCAACCAGCATCTATGCCCATCTCCATACCATGCCGTTACCTCCCTATTACTCACATGTCCAGCATCTCTCCGTCTTTCCCAATCTATTTACCCCATATCCGTTTTCTCTCCTCTCTATCCCTATTACCCCCATGTCCTGCATTTCCTTCTCTCCTTATTACCCAGTGTACAGCATCTTCCCTCTGTCTCCCCCTCCACAAGTCCAGCATTTTCCCATAGTTTCCCTATAACCCCCTCGCCAACATCATCACCCCTCCATGCTTCTCCCTATACTCATTTCCATGTCCAGTATCTACTTGGTCCCCCAACTCAATCTTATCCCCATTGCCTCCCTATCCCCCCTGCACCCAGCATCCCAGCATCTCCCTAATGACTCCCTGTGCCCATTCATGTCCACCTCCCAATGCCCCTTCATGTCCAGTCCCCCCTTGCCAGTGACCCCCTCCCCCCCCCCCCCAATTTATGTACAAGAGTCAGAGCCTGCCCATGGAGCAGCATGTCCCACGAGCTGGGGCTGTGCAGACCATGATCCGAGCCCAAAGCAATAGGGCACAATCAGGTCCAGCCCATCCATTGTGCGAGAATGTTGTTCGCACAGGGCCCTGCGCTTCATGGGACCCCACGTGAACTTCATCTTCACATGGTTCTCTTTGAAATGCCGGCTTCAGAGGTGAGCCGGGGAGACACCCCCCCCAAGGCCCCGGCTCACCTCTGCACAGCCACCAGCATGAAGAGTGGCTTTTTCCCTCACGCTTTCAGCTGTGTTCTTGTGACGCACGCGAGTGCGGGAAAATGCCCTTTTACCTTTCCCTTGAAAACAACTTCACTGATAAAGTCCCCAAACAAATTATAAATTCTTTTTGTTGGAGCGTACCGAGGGAGAAGTGAAACTTATCTTCATGCACACCTGACGGTAAACTTCTTTTATTCAAAAATAGGTTCACCACCTCAAAAATACATTATATAATAAACACGCCACTTATCTGAAATCTGTTCCAATTGAACTACCAATTAACACCGTTGCCGTTGAAATGAAGGTTAAATATGACGTGCATGTTTGGGGACTCAATCCTGTCTCAAGTGCCTTTGCCAGCCGTATCGATATGCAACTGCGTCAAAATGCCATCCCGCGGCCTATATAAGGACTCAAAACTAATACCATTGGCTGAATCATTATACTTCAATGGAGAACCTCCAATGAAATCAGGGAACACCCCACTCACAGGGGAATCCCTATTTCCATTGGCTAATCATGACAAAATCAAAGACCAATCTCATGACATCATCATAGAAGACTGACCCAGTCAATCTCTCGATTAAGTCCATTGGGGTGCATGGTATTCAAAATAAATATCCAATGCTGCTCAAGCCATTGAAGCCTATATATCCTATCTCCACCTCGCAGAGGCCTCTGGCGGGCCTCCCCAGCTCACCAGTGAAGCCACTTAGACAGGCACTGGGTTCTTCGGGGGGGGGGACGACTAGGATAGGACTGGAAATGGCCAATGGGGGGGCTAGGATTGGAAATGGGCTGATGGGGGACTAGGATAGGACTAGAAATGAGCTGATGAGGGGGCTTGGACTGGAAATGGACTGATGGGGGACTGGAATACGACTTGAAATGGCTGATGGGGGCTAGGACTAGAAATGGACTGATGTGAGGGCATAGGAGAATGGGACTAGAAGGGAGTAGATGCTGGGTGGGGCTGGAACTAGATCAGAGCTGATGTTGGGGGAGTACTAGAAGGGGATGGGGATGGGGCTGGGGCTGAGGGAATGAGGATGGAGAGGGGAAAAGATATTTTGTGTGGAAGGAAAGAAAAATCTACAATTGGCCAGGTATTGGGAGATTAAGTGGGGATTGAGAATGGAAGGGTGAAATTTGAGTGGATGATAAAGGAATAAAGAAAGAAATTGAGGAAAGAGCAAAAGGGAAAGATCAGTATGTTAAAGCAAATGTAGAGAGAGAATGGAAAAAATCTAGAAGAGAGAAGAAAGGACAAATGGACAGCAGACAATGGAGAGTTAGCAGAAGATACGAAGAAACCAGAAGAAAGTGACTGGAGCAACTGCAACTGAAAAATAAAATGCCAAAAAAAGGTAGAAATATATATTTTTATTTTGAATTTATTAACTGGAATAGCTCAGCTGTGGGAAATGTGTATCACTAACATCGTTGCGATTTTGTTTAGTACAAGAGGAAATTAATTTACATTTTTATTTCTGCAGTGTTGTTGTAGATTCCAACTTTGGCCTTTGGGGTTCCCAGTTTAATTATTGTCTTTCTATTTCTAATTTATGATCCCTTGCTCTTTGTTTGGTGATGGTCTATGTTCTGCATGTGTAACTGAGCTGAGGTATTCTGTTTATGTAATTCCTATTTGACATTGCCACTTGTTCTCTTTCCCCAGTAGGTCATGTATTGTTATTCTCTGAGATGTATTGGCTTAATATTTGCAGTGTTGCCTTTTGATAGGTAGGGTTTGGTGCTTTGTGAGTCCTGGTAGTGCTGTTATGATATGGCGGGTTTGCTATGGGTTCTAAATGGGCAGTGTTTGTAGTAGTTCCTAATGTGCCTGGCGGTTGGCACTGTAGCATAGTGATGTAGACATCTGGTAGTCTTTCTTTATCCAGACACTCATTAAGAGATATGTTTACTAAAAGTTAGTGCATGTTAACATTATGCAAATATTTATGCAAATGAGGCACCACAATGAGTCTCCACTCATGGCCCTGCACCCCCCTTGGGCCGCCTCTGGACACAATTGGCCTTGCACAGCTCCTGCCTGCAGGACATGCTGATCCCAGGGGCAGGCTCTGCTTCCGTGGGCCATGATCATTGCCTCACACACTCTTCTGCCTATGGGAGCAGTGTCTTGCAGGAAGGGGCTGTGCAAGCTGTGATTGTGGCCCAGAGAAATAGAGCCTACCGGCAGGAACCCACATCAGGAGGGCACTGTCGCTGGTTGCCCGCCCCCACTCCCCATTAAGGATGACCTGCAGAGTGCTGGCGGCCTAGTGGACTAGTGGAGACCCTGCCTGTTGAACATGCTGCTCCCATGGGCAGAAGGCTGTGAGAGGCCACATTTGCTAGTCTCAGCTTTACGCTTGCAGGAGCAGGTGTCCTGTGAGCAGATTCTTCAGTAGGCCACCGGCACTCCACAGGCCACACTGAATGGGGAGTGGGTAGCTAGCCACCACACCCTTGTGACACTGGCGCGCCCCCTGTCGTGCTTACCCAACTTACCAGCAGTACTGGTCCTAGTCCAGAATTTGTCTTCTTGCTTCCATCCCTCCGTCCCCTCCACTGTTGTCCAGCATTTGTCCTCCTGTCTCCCCCCCTATTACCCAGCATTTGTCTCCCTGCTTCCCCCTCTCCAGCATTTGTCCTCCTGTCCCCTCCCCTAGTGCCCAGCATTTGTCTCCCTGCTTCCCCCTCTCCAGCATTTGTCTTCCTGTCCCCTCCCCTACTGCCCAGCATTTGTCTCCCTGCTTCCCCCTCTCCAGCATTTGTCTTCCTGTCCCCTCCCCTATTGCCCAGTATTTGTCCTCCTGCCTCCCATTGCCCAGCACTTATCCTCCTGTCTCCCCTTCATTGTCTAGCATTTGTCCTCCTGTCTCCCACCCCTGCTGCCCAACATTTGTCTCCCTGCTTCCCCTTCTCCAGCATTTGATTTCCTTCCCTGCTCCCCTGTTGTCCAGCATTTGTCCTCCTGTTTCCCCCCGTTATCCAACACTTGTCCTTCTGTCCCCTCCACCTCCATGCATTGCCACTAGGATGGTTCCTGTAAGCAATCAGGCTGATTCATCTGGCAGCGGCACTCCAGCAGTTTTTATTTTAGATTTTGCCCCTTCTGGCCTGCCACTGCCTTCCTGATGCTTTTTTTTCTCAAGAATGCTTGAGCAAAAAAAAAAAAAAAATGGCGGGAAGTCAGAGGCAGCCCAGAGGCGGCAAAATCTAAAATGAAAACAGCCGGAGTGACGCCGCCAGATGAATCAGCCTAATCGCTTACAGGAATCAGGCAGGTTGCTTGCAAGAACATCATGATCAGGCTGATTTGTCTGCAGAGGTTTCCTGCAAGCAATCAGGCTGATTTGTCCGGTGGTGGCACTCCGGCTCTGTTTTAATTTTAGATTTTGCTGCCTCTGCCTTCCTGTGCAGGCAGGCCAAAGTCGGCAAAATCTAAAATTAAAACAGAGTCAGAGTGCCAACACCATCCGAGTGCCGCCCCCTGCAAACTGCAGCCTGAGGCAACAGCCTCAGGTGGCCTCATGGTAGAGCCGCCCCTGTTTTTATGTCAGAGGGGGCAGAACCATCAGGAACTTACAAGTGTGCCAGATTCTTTGAGGCCCTGTGATTTTGCTTTTTTAAAAATCGAACCACAGCCTGCCGCTTCCACCGCTACTTGTCCACATATCAGGGGGCAGTGACGACAGCAGCTGCTAACCTAGAAGTGTCAGTGGTGGGTGGGAAAACAGTTTCAAAATTAAGTGCTTTGCTGCTGATGCCACACTCTGGAAAATGCTGCCTGAGGCAATGTCTCAGTTGGGCTCATTATAGAGCCACCCCTGAGTATTGTGCACAGTTCTGGTTGCCTCGTCTCAAGAAAAGGTCTAGTAGAACTAGAGATATGCAAGAATGATTGGAACTAGAATGGTGACTATAAAAATAAAATGATGGGGCAGCTGCCCTCTGATAAAAAACTAAACCAGTTAGGGCTTTTCAGCATCAAGAAGAAACAGCTGAAATTTATTTATTTAGCAGGATTTTTTTATACCGCTTTATCATTTAGTCAAACCTGTTGACATTGTAATGTGCATTAAACAGGGACATTGATAACCTGGATTCTTTGGAGCCACAAGGAGTGATAGTAGGAACTGAACTCCTTTCTGGTAGTTCTTAAGCCAGTCCTCTAACCATTAGGTGGCTACTCCTCCACTCCATAGAGAGATCTATAAATCAGGAGTGGGGTAAAACAGAGAACTAGGGGATGGCTTTGAAGCAATACTAAGACTAGGGGGCATTCCATGAAGTTTAAAGCAATTTGCAGAGAGTATTTTTTCAATTAGCATACAATTAAGCTCTGCAAGATGCTGCTGCAAGATGTAATGAAAGCAGTTGGCAGGGTTTACACAGGTTCCTGGAGGAAAAAGCCATGTCATTATTATCCAGGTAGACCCAAGGAAGCTACTGCTTATCCCTGAGAGTCCATTACAAGGACTAGATCTGCTCGGTGGTGGTGACCTGGATTGGCCCCTTTTGGAAACAGAATGCTGGGCTTGATGGACCTTTTCTCTGACCCATACAGCATGTCTTTTGTTATTATAAACATAGGGCCCAATTTTCAAAAACGTATCCAATTAGTGGGATTTTCAGTTGGCACGTCTGCGGATTACAATTTAGGACAGCCTTCGTGCATCCTAAGTTGCCCAGACAAATACCAACTGAATCTCCCACTAACCAGTAAAGTTGTAGCTCCAATACTGCCTGGCTCTGCCCACAGACTGTCCCCGCACTAACCATAGTACAGGGTGGTCTGTGGAGATATTCAGTGTCTCTGAATATTGCGGTCAGCACCCTTAACTGGCCAGCCACTTGTTGGATAAGCAGCTAAAGGTTCTGAATATTGACCCTACAATATTTTGTTGGCAAATGTTTTACCATCTCTGCATGTAGTTTAAGAGTAGTATGTAAAAGAAAGCTGTCAAATAGCCGTGCTAAGTACAAAACTGTAAGCTATAATTTAATGTAGCCCTGACCCCTGTCACAAGTTAATACAGCATGAGGAATAATGTGGAACGCACGCTTATTAATGAAGTGGAGAAATAATGTGACATTGTTATTGCCATGCACCCATGAAATATCTTAATATTGGAGTTAGCAGAGCGTAGAGAAGCTCGCCATGCAATTAGATCTGTCCACATCATTCGAAGCTGTGCAGTGATTACAGCTTTTCAAGAAACGGAAGGGGGAGAACTGAAAAACTGTGTGCAAATTTGATAGGGTAACATAACACAAGAACTGCTACATCAGGCTGAATCAGGCAATAGAGGCAGGTACCACAGGTCCCTGCAGTAAATCCATAGGGAGGGATGGTAGCGATTGGGTGCACAGAGCTGTCAACAGCACTGTGCCCCAATCGCTACCATGCTAAAGCAACTGCCATGATCGGGGCTCCTCCCTCCCCCAATATTGTCGGTGCCATGACTCTCTGCCCTTCTCATAGGCCCTAAGAAAGATGACCACAATCTTGCAGTGCTGCCCCTAGTGAGAGGCTAGAGGGCAGCACCTTGTGATGACGGCCATTTTGTTCAGGCCACTCGATGCAGCAGGAGCCTATAGGACCACTCCTGCCCTTCGTCTACTAGACCAACAGGGATTTGGAGGTATATGTTGGGGGAGCTCCAGGGGGATCAGGGGGCTGCAGGGCCCCTCCTTGCTGGGTGGTTAGCTGGGAAGATTGTTTTTAATGCAGGTAGCAAGAGGAGGGGGAGGGTTCGCGAAGCCGCCCCACCCTTGCAATTGTGCCTAGGGGGAAGGGGGGGTGGATGCCTAGCCTGACTGGCTAGCCAAGACATTTTGAAGGTCAGGGGTGCACCAATTTCCCCTGGGCAGCTTCCGATGGGAATTGAAAGCTGTCCAAGGGGGGATCAGTGCTGTAGGGAGGCACACATTTTAATTTTTTATATTGTCGGTGCTATAGATGACAGTAGAGGCAATATTGTGGGGTGGAAGACCTGACCATAGCACAGGGAGACCCGATTGCAGGGAAGAGCCTGCACTATCAGATCTCCTAGCAGATGGCATTATCTGCCGCTACAAGCGGGCCCAATTTTGGCAGCCAATACGTGAAATCTTTATCATAGGGTGGCTGCCAACAATGGCTACCCTCACTCCCTGTCCTGATCCCACCCCAGGGGCCAGCCACCACCCAAAAATCAGATATCGCAGAAAATTGCCTCCAATATCTGATGTTTTTTGTGAGTTAGGTGTTACCACAGAGCCTTAATCCTAATGCCCTTTAGTAGACATACACCGGAGTAGCCTAGTGGTTAGAACACTGCTTGGTAACTAAGCAACCAGGGTTCGATTCCTACTAGCACTCCTTGTGGCTTTGGGCAAGTCACTTAACCCTCCATTGCCTCGGAAGAAAGGCCTGGCAATCTACTTTTGGTGACACTGCCAAGAAAACCCAGGAGCTTCTGGGTCACCAGGAGTCAGGACTGACTTGAAGGCACACATTGCATTGCAGACATACACCTATGTGTACAGGAAGAGGCTTGGTGGCTGGGCCTGAAGTTGTCTGGAGATCATCAAAATTTAGCTGCTCTCCACATTATGTGGCATGAGTTAGGCCAGAAACAGAGCTGCTGATCTAATTTATGTATTTGAGCTTCGCCATGGCCACCTCATAAAGAGAGTAATTTTATAACTTTGTGTCTCATTAACGTAGTTTTACATGTGTATTTTATGTCTATGTTATAAAATAAAGTACATGAGTTCGGGCATAGAATGCACCTTCAGTTAAGACATGACGACTTCCACCATCCCTAGAGCTGCTGTTAATTATTGCGCCTACTTTTCGCAAGTATTTTGTAATGAATGCGCCTATTACTTGCACTGCCCAAACTCCACCCATGTAGTCACCCACAGTGAAAAGCGCACGATATAAATGACAACATTCCTGCTGGCCAGTATATTACAAGAGGTCATTGGCATGCATAAGTAGTCAAATACTGACATCGTCATTTCCTAAAGCTAGGTGTCTCATTATAAAACAACTCCCAAAATGTATATTCAGAGCTAATGAATATGTGGATTAAGGGCAGGCTACAACCTGGGCTTTACTTTATTTGGCAGCCCCACAGTTGAATGTCAAGCCCATTCTAATTTTAAACAACAAATAAATATAGAGTATAGACGGCTGTGTAGACCTCACTCTTCTTAAAAAAGAAAAAAAGAGAGAGAAATCCTGCTGAAGTCTCGGACAAGACCCATCAAGCTGGGAATGTGCCGGAAATGGGGGCGATAAGGCAGCAAGATCTAGCCAGAGCAATGCTGACGTATGGAAGGATTTCCTATTTCCCTCTATCCCATGCTTCAAGGATGTGATGCGGATGAAGAAGAGACCTTTTGAGAGTGGGAGCTGCTCGTGATGGAGTTTACCCTGAGCCAGAAGCAGGTGGAGAACCTTGTGCCTATTTCCTGTCACATTTACTCTATACCGGTTTTGCAACTGTCTTCAGAAGCTCTGAACATGTCAGCTGATTCTACCACTGCAGCTCCCTCTGGAGCCGATTCTCCACTGCAGCTCTCCCCCTGGAGCTGATTCTTCTGTTGTAGCTCCCCCTGGAGCTGATCCACCACTCAAGTAAACCTTTCAAGATTATGGATTTAACCTTATTAACCTGTCTCCTAACTCCCCCCCCCCCCCCCGCCCTTTGTCCACCAGCCAAAAGTCTCACCCACTGCTGGCGTTCTGGACCTGTGGCTGCTTGTGAAAGGAGAGGATTTGTAGTTCTGTCCCATTGCTGAGGCTATAGCTTTGGCTCCACCTCCTCCAAGTTCTCCTCCAATCAGGAAAGGATTTTGTACTCTTGTCCAATCAGGAACAACTGTTGCACATTTCTCTTGAGCTGATCTGCCACTGGACCCCCTGGTCTTGTGGTTCCTAGTCTGGAATGGACTATCTGCTGCTGCATCTCTCTCTTGAGCTGATCCACCACTGCAGCTCCCTATGAGCTGATGGGCTCTCTGCTGTTGCAGCTCTCTCTGGAGCTGATTTTTCTGCTGCAGCTTTCTCCTGGAGCTGATTCTGATGCTGTAGCTCCCCCTGGGGTTGATCCACTGCTGCAGCTCCCCTGGAGCTGATTCTGCTGCTGTAGCTCCCCCTGGGGCTGATCTACCACTACAACTTCCCTGGAGCTGATCCACAGCTGCAGTTCCCCAATGAGCTGATCCGCTGCTGGACTCCCAAGCCTGGATTAGGCTCTCCAGAGTCTCTCCGCTGCCATCTCCACTCCCTGGGTTGGGAGGAGACCATCTGCCCACAGTCTGTGGTGGCAGGTATTCAATGCCCATGTTATATGGCAGGGAAAAGTACCCAAAGGCAAGGTTTTTTGCTACATCCTCCTCACTCCTCTGGTTATGATCTGATTACGGCACCAAACTTAATTTTTCCTGTAGTATCTCTGCTATAAAAAGAAAATCCCACCACACCTATTCAAGTATTTCTTTTATCTGTCTAAAACAGAGTACAGTAATGCCATGAACCTTCTTATTGCTAACTTCTCACAAAAACCGCTAACATGTCTTTCTCCAGACTATGTGATGTGTTGCGCCTCTTTGCACCTCTGGGACATTGGGTATTCTCTGCTTTAGAATTAACCAAGCTGCATAACAATTAGATTTGCATTCTAAGTACATGAGACGAAGCGTGTTCTGTGGACTTTGCCTTTGCGTGTGAGAAGCGGTGCATAGCCTGCATTTTTCCTGCTTTTAAAATAAGGATAATTACCGAACAATCTCTGAAGTGCTCAGTGACTCAAGCCGGTCCCTGACAGGAGACATCGCCTCCTAATTAGGACTTTCAATGGTTAATGGTTCTGTATTAGCTGAAATAATAAGATGAATGCTTTGAATTAGCATCAGATTTCCCTTACAAGCAAAGTAAGGTATGAACCCATACATATTCTGCAAACATTTGGTTTCATTTGCATATCAGGTGATTCAATCTAGTCCATAAGTGTAGCTTTTAGAGGAAGGGAATTTAAATATCTGAGTAATATAACACGTTATCTTGCGAAGTATTATCACACATGCTTCACAAGAAATTTGAATTTAATATCATTGTCATCTCCGTGTATTGCTATCTTGCGTGAAGTTAGCAAATTAAAGGTCTTTGTTTGGATACATGTAGCAAATGTGTGTGAAATGTAGGATAAATACCAGCATCTCTGCACTCCATAAACAAGTGTTTATCAGAGCCGTTGGTATCAAATCTATTATAAAAGGATGCATTTCTCTCTATTAACAGACTGCAAAATGACTTCTTCCTGTAAGTGTTTTCTTACTAAAGAACATTTTGCTCTGGGAAAGCCTGCAGACAGGTTGTAGAAACTGGATTGTATCAGATATTTATCACACCTTAGTATTTAGCTTTTCATTGATACTCTATATTCATCAGAGATGAATTATTTCAGCATTACATATATCACAAGAAAAAGAATATGCAAAATATTTTTCCTTTTGAATATGAATTTACTTGTGTTCTACACACTTTGCAGTTGCAACTACAAGCCATACATGTGATGTGTTCATCAGTCAGGATGAGGACTAAATTGATTTGGAGAGAATAAATGAACGATTTTATTGTTTTATAATGCAATGTACAATATTTAGTTGCGCTGTCACTTTCTTAAGTTAAACATTAGCGCCAGCATTTAACTTAATCCATGTACTGAGCACCACCATCTACTCACTGATGCATATTGGTCGGTGATGCTGCTGTCACTAAAAAGGTAACTTTAGAAACTCTGCCAGTTAATGCACTTTAGCACATGCATACTTGAGGCCTATCTTTTTTTAAATTAAAGTTTTGCATATAATACAAAATCAGGAAATGGAAAAAAAGAGCCAAACGACGAAACCTGGAAACAGCACAAGCACTGGCAAGTCAAATGCAAGGCATTAATAAGGCAGGCAAAGGGAGAATTTGAGAAGAAGCTTGCAGCGGAAGCAAAAACGCGAAGTAAAGACCTTTTCAAGTACATTCGTAGCAAAAAAACTGTGAGAGAGTCAGTTGGTCCATTAGATGATAAAGGAGTTAAAGGAGCACTAAGAGGCGACAAGGCAATAGCGGAGAGACTGAATGAATTCTTTGCTTCAGTCTTTACTGAGGAAGATGTAGGAATGTTACCCATGACTGAAGTGGTATTTAAAGGTGCGGAAGAATTGAAGGAAATATCGATACATCGGGAAGATGTATTACAACTATTAGATAAAATGAAGAGTAGCAAATCACCTGGGCCGGATGGTATACATCCAAGGGTGTTGAAAGAACTGAAATATGAGATAGTTCACAGATTACTAATAGCAGGTCTGCTATCATTAAAATCATCTCTAATACCTGAAGATTGGAGGATCGCCAATGTAACACCAATTTTTAAAAAGGGTTCCAGGGGTGATCCGGGAAACTACAGACCAGTGAGCCTGACATCAGTACTGGGAAAAATGGTAGAAACCATCATAAAGAATAAAATTACTCAGCATGTAGATAGTCATGACCTAATGGGAGACAGCCAACATGGCTTTTGACAAGGAAGATCTTGTCTTACTAATCTGTTATGTTTTTTTGAAGGAGTGAATAATCAGGTGGACAAAGGTGAGTCAGTTGATATTGTGTATCTGGACTTTCAGAAAGCCTTTGACAAGGTCCCTCATGAGAGACGTTTGGCAAAACTAAAGAGTCATGGGTTAGGAGGCAGTGTACTATTGTGGATCAGGAACTGGTTAAAAGATAGAAAGCAGAGGGTAGGGCTAAATGGCCAATTTTCCCAATGGAGAAAGATGAATAGTGGTGTACCCCAGGGATCTGTGCTGGGTCCGCTGCTTTTTGACATATTCATAAATGACCTGGAAAGTGGAATAACGAGTGAGGTTATCAAATTTGCAGATGACACAAAACTATTTAATATTGTTAAAACCCAAGAGGATTGTGGAAAATTGCAAGAGGATCTTGATAAAGTGGAAAACTGGGCATCAAAATGGCAGATGAAATTTAATATGGACAAGTGCAAGGTTATGCACCTAGGGAAGAACAACCCAAACTATGGTTACACGATGCAAGGTTCCACATTAGGAACCACCACCCAGGAAAAAGATTTAGGCGTCATTGTGGATATCATGTTAAAACCCTCGGCCCAGTGTGCAGCGGTGGCCAAGAGAGCAAATAGAATGCTAGGTATGGTAAGGAAAGGAAAGGAAAATAAAACAAAAGATATTATAATGCCTCTATATCGTTCCATGGTGAGACCGCACCTTGAATATTGTGTGCAATTCTGGTCGCCGTATCTTAAAAAGGATATAGCGATTTTAGAAAAGGTTCAGAGAAGAGCCACCAAAATGGTAAAGGGGATGGAAGGATACTCCTATGAAGAAAGGCTAAAAAGGTTAGGGCTCTTTAACCTGGAAAAGAGATGGCTGAGGGGAGATATGATAGAAGTCTATAAATTAATGAATGGAGTGGAATGGGTAAACGTAGATCGATTGTTTACCTTATCAGAATATAAAAAGACTAGGGGACATGCAATGAAGCTACAGGGTAAACTATTTAAGACTAATAAAAGAAAATATTTTTTCACTCATCGTGTAATCAAACTCTGGAATTTGTTACCGGAGGATGTAGTAAAGGCTATTAGTGTAGCTGGGTTTAAAAAAGGTTTGGACAAGTTCCTGAAGGAAAGGTCCATAAACCATTATTAAGAAGGGACCCAGGATATCAATGCTTGAACCAATACAAGCATTGTGGAACCTGTGTCCCTTGGGGAAACGGCTAGGTACATATGACCTAGATTGGCCACTGCTGGAAACAGAATACTGGGTTTGATGGACCTTGGTCTGACCCAGTATGGCATATCTTATGTTCTTATGTTCTTAAGTACAATTCAAAGAAATATATCAATAGAAATATACAAATTATACATCCACTCAAAAAGCAACAACATGTAGTGGCTTGCATCTAGGGAAAGCCAAGGCACAATAAACCAATATACTCATATCCAGGAAATTAGGGAACAAGGAAGAAACCCCCACTTATTACTGGGCATAAACATCTATTAGACCCCTGTATCCAACACCTTCTTATCAGACAAAAAAATTCTCCAACCGAGAAGGATCAAAAAAGAAAAGATAGTACCCTTCCAATTGACGATGCACTTGTAGGAGAAACGTAGAAAGAAGGACTATCTATTCACAAAACTTTAGGTTTCAGAGCTAAAATCTGTTTCCTTTGAAATTTAGTAGTCCTGGACACATCCAGGAATAGATTCAGTTTCTTACCACAAAATGAAGTCGCCTTGTGCTTAAAATAAAGTTTCAAAACCTTAGTCTTGCCTGTCACTCATAGAAATGCAACGAACAAGGCTGCTCGCTTGGATATATAATCTGTCGAGTCCTCTAGAAACTTGGATAAATCTGGACTTATATTAGGAGATAATACATCCGCCTCCTCCCCCAGCGGGTCCTCAACCCAAAGCTTATTTGGCAAATAATATCATTTCTGAATATGTGCGTATTTTATAAAATAGGGGTGCAAGTGTGTAAAAACATGTTTGATCTGGGCACGAGCACGTATGTATGCTCAATGGCAGTTGCAAATGTGTGCATCTAAATTTTTCAAGAACGCACCTAAGTTATGCTATAATTAGGCATCATCGTGGATAACATGTTAAAACCCTCCATGCAGTGTGCAGCGGCGGCCAAGAGAGCAAATAGAATGCTAGGAATCATAAGGAAAGGAATGGAGAATAAAACCAAGGATATTATAATGCCTCTGTATCGTTCCATGGTGCGATCACACCTTGAATATTGTGTGCAATTCTGGTCGCTGTATCTTAAAAAGGATATAGCGTTATTAGAAAAGATACAGAGAAGAATCACCAAAATGGTAAAGGGGATGGAAGGATACCCCTACAAAGAAAGGCTAAAAATGTTAGGGCTCTTCAACCTGGAAAAGAGACGGCTGAGGGGAGATATGATAGAAGTCTTTAAATTAATGAATGGAATAGAACGGGTAAATGTAGATCGATTGTTTACGCCATCAAAATATAGAAAGACTAGGGGACATGTAATGAAGCTACAGGGTAACCTATTTAAGACTAATAAGAAAAAATAATTTCACTCAACGTGTAATCAAATTCTGGAATTTACTACCAGAGGATCTACTAAATGTTGTTAGTGTAACCGGGTTTTAAAAAAGGTTTGGACAAGGTTTCCTGGAGGAAAGGTCCATAAACCCTTATTGAAGGGGACCCAGAATATGCACTGCTTGACCCAATACAAGCATTGTGGAACCTGTGTCTTTTGGGGAAACTGATAGGTACTTGTGACCTAGATTGGCCACTGTTGGAAACAGGATACTGGGCTTGATGAACCTTGGTCTGACCCAGTATGGCATATCTTATGTCCTTATATCTTATGCATATAAATGTGCACTCCATCCATGTAGTGCCCCACAGTTAAAGTCTTAACGTGCGTATTCTCAGACGAGCGACTACTGAGATCATGTCCTTACATGCTCACTTACATGTGTAAGTCATTAAATGCCTAATTTACGCATGCAAATGCACAGGTAAATCTAGGCAGATCTTATAAAATGACCTCCTATCAATTAGTTATTGTAGTTCTTTTCTATTTCCTTCCTGATTACTGTTTTTGTAAAATGCATTCTATGCGTGCCAAAGGCGGTATATCAAATCTAAATAAACTGTAAACTCCTAAGAGTGCTGAATATTGCCACTGACAGGAACTTTTTTAGGGCCAGCATTATATATAGATAGTATTGATGGGCCTGATATTCAAAGGGATTAACACAATTTACAGATCTGCCAACTGTGTTAATCTCCTTAGCTGGGATATTCAGCAGTGTTAAACAATTAGTGCCACAGGTACCACCGCTGCATGACCCAATGCTAAGGGCAGTCCGGGGTTGGCACCCAGCAAGAATCGGACAGCGGTTATATTGAGCCACTGCCCAGTCATTGCTAAGAAGTGAAAGTTATATGCAATAAAGGCTGGCCTACGTTTTGCTGCTAAAGGTAACCAGGCATGCCTCAATATCGTCACTGCTCAGTTAATTTCAGGGCAACTTCAGGGCAGGAATGGAGGAGTGGCCTAATGGTTGGGGCAAGGTACTTAAGATCGGGGTTCAAATCCCACTAGAGGACAGCAACCTTGGGCCAGAAGGACTGGGGTTTCTAGTCCCACAGGTGCTTCTTGTGGTCTTGGGCAAGCCACTTAACCCTCCATAGCCCATGTTCCCTGTAAAATAGTTATCTCCAAGTTATAATGCCCTGTTCAAAGTAATTTCAGTTTGTTCAATGTAAACCGCACTGATGCAGAATAGCACGGTATATAAGAGAATGTAAATAAATAAATAAATAATTTGGGAAATCCAGATATCTCCTTGTCATTGAATATCCAGGCTTAAAGTTTAGTGCCATCGGCTGGTCACTTTATCAGCACTAGCCACCGCCGTTGAATATCGAGCCCAAAATGTTAGTGATTTACATGGCCCAATACCATCCATAAAACCTTTCAAAACACAAAGAAGAGCAAATATTGGGTCTGCAAGATATCATCAGCTGGATAATTTGTTTTCAATATTAGTCCAGTTATTTTCAGAATTTAATAGAATTCGCATCTGAAAATGAAAGCAAAGATCATCTGCCGTATATTGCAATGTGTGCCTTTGAGTCAGTGCTGATTCCTGGTGACCCATCAGCTCCTGATTTTCTTGGCACTGAGACCGGAAGTAGATTGCCAGGCCTTTCCTCTGAGGCAATGGAGGGTTAAGCAACTTGCCCAAGGCCACAAGGAGTGCTAGTGGGAATCAAAGACTGGTCTCTTGCTTACCAAGCCAGTGCTCCAACCACTAGGCTACTCCTCCACTCTACAGCATTAGTTACTACGAATCATTTCTATAGCACTAATAGGCATAGCACTGAAGAGACAATCTGCTAACACATAAGCATAACAAAGAGGAGTCAAGAGTTATTAAATGATTAAAACACATATGAATGCAGACAGGAGAATAAGGGACTCAAACGCAGCCTCGAAGAGATGAAGTTTCAGCCTAGATATGAATAGGACAAGAGATGGAGCCTGATGGAGGGCCGAGCCAACTATCAGGCAACATTAGGAAGGCGGTATAGAAAACCCTTCAAATAAATAAAATATTTCAGTATATAAAGTGGCATGTTAGAAAGGACGTTCAGATGAAGTCTGGGGTGTCTAAGGGAAAAAATCCAAAAAAACACCAGGGATGTTTACATTTTAGCCCATTTTAGGAACTTGGACAGCCACACGCGCACCCTCATAGACATCCCTGCTGCAAACACGGAGTGGGGACATCTATCCTGTGCTGAATGCTTGTCCGTGCAACCTGTTTTGCATGCAGGGATGTGCAGTAGCTGAAAACACACGTCCTCATTTCCTTGCAGTTTTCATCAGCAGCATGGAAAGTACTTTCCTCTCTACGCCCTCTAGGTGCCTGAGTCTCTTTCTGGATGGCACAAAGAGAGTTCATGGATGGTCCCACTAGTGGGTGGAGACATGCTTGACATTTCTGAAAACAGGAGGGCATGTCCGATTAGCCTGGAATGCCTAGGTCACCCTCCATCACACCCCCTCGTGACTTAGACATCCATGTGCTGGGAACTTCTATACAACCAGCTTCTAAAATGGCTCTGGGGTTGTCTCTAGGATTTCAATGTCTGTGTGCACATTTTCAGACTTCCAAAGTATGAATAGGGCTTCTAAAATAATCCCTCATCTCCAATTCTGCATATTTACAGAATTGTTGTTAGAAGGTGGTGTTCAGATGATCATGATTGTTGAGTTTAAATATCCAAATCTTGAGGGGTTGGGGGAAAGGGAGAAGGCATAAGGCTTAAGGTTTGCCTAGGTCACCCAATAGCTTACACCTGGATCTGACCCTCTCCATTGTGTGAAAATTTTGTTCGCACAGGGTCCCGCATGATCTTCATTATTACACAATGGATGGCTACAGAGGTGAGCCGGGGAGGCCAGCCTGAGGCCCTGGCTCACCTCTGCACAGCTGCCAGCATGAAGAGTGGCGTTTTCCCTAACGCTGTCAGCTGTGCAGAAGCGAGCCGGGGCCTCGCGCAGGCCTCCCCGGGTCACCTCTAAAGCTCTAAAGCCACCTAGACAGGCGCAGGGCTCTTGGGGGGTGTGTAGGATAGGACTGGAAATGGGCTGAATGGGGGTTTGGAATAGGACTGGAAATGACTGATGAGGGGCTGGAATAGGATTGGAACTGGCCGATGGGGAACTAGGACTGGAAATGGGCTGATGTGGGGGCATGGGAGAAGTGAGTGGATGCTGGTTGGGGCTGGAACTAGAAGGAAGCTGATGCTGGGGGAGGACTAGAAGGGGATAGGGAATGAGGATGGAGAGGGGAAAATATATTTTGTGTGGGAGGGAAGAAAAATCTACGATTGTCCAGGTATTGGGAGAGTAAGTGCGGATTGAGGATAAAGGGGTAAAATTTGAGTGGATGAAAAAGGAATAAAGAAATAGATGGAGGATCGCCAATGTAACGCCTATTTTTAAAAAGGGGTCCAGGGATGATCCAGGAAACTACAGACCGGTTAGCCTGACGTCACTACTGGGAAAAATGGTAGAAACCATCATAAAAAACAAAATTACTCAGCATGTAGATAGTCATGGCTTAATGGGAATGCCATCTGGGCAGCAGCAGAATGGGATAGTGTTGACGGCGGAGGACCACATTTCTGTGACAACGGCAACAACACCAAACTTAAACTGCACAGAAGAAAGACCCGGCAATCTACTTCTGTATCTTGCCATGAAAACCCAATGGATAGTTACAACAAATCAAATTGTGCTATAGTGCTGGAAGATGAAACCCCCAGGTCAGAAGGCACTCAACTAGCTACTGGGGAAGAGCTGAAGACTTTTCAGAGTAAAGCCTTTATGATGTGGTTGGATCAAAGCCCTCGGGACGTCTGACTGCTGATGTAGCTGCACATGAAATGAGAGTCAGAAGCTGTAAAGATGTCTTATGCATTGGAACATGGAACATACGAAGCATGAACCAAGGGAGGTTGGAGGTGGTCAAGAATGAAATGGAACGTGTACAACTTGATCTGTTGGGTGTCAGCGAACTGAAATGGACTGGCATCGGGCACTTTGCATCAGATGATCACATGGTCTACTATGCTGGAAATGAAAGACAAAGCAGAAATGGTGTTGCATTTATAATAAAGAAGAAACTTGCAAGAACTGTAATGAAATACAATGCAGTCAGCGAACGCTTAATCTCTGTTCGTCTACGAGGAATGCCTATCAAAACAACTATAATTCAAGTACTGGCCCAACAACAGCTGCAGAAGAGAATGAAATTGAAGAGTTCTATGAACAAGTACAAGCTGAAATTGACAGAACATGCAAACAGGATATCCTGATAGTGATGGGTGATTGGAATGCAAAAGTTGGCAAAGTTGGCAACAAAGAAGAAGGCAAAGTAGTTGGAAAATATGGACTTGGCAACAGAAATTAAGCTGGAGAAAGACTGATAGAATTCTGCAAGACCAACGATCTATTCATCTCAAACACCTTCTTCCATCAACACAAGTGGTGACTGTACACATGGACTTCATCCAATGGATTGTATAAAAATCAAATTGACTACATTTGTGGAAGTCAACGATGGAAAAGTTCTATAACATCAACAAAGACAAAACCTGGAGCTGACTGTGGTACAGATCATCAACTACTAGTATGCAAACTCAAGCTAAAATTGAAAAAGAGCAAACAACTCATGAATGCAGCAAAATATGACCTTGAGAATATACCACTGGAATTTAAAGACTGCCTGCAAAATCGATTTGCTGCTTTAGATACAAATGACAGAGCTCTAGAAGAGTTATGGATTGACATCAAGAAGGTTGTGTTGGAAGAAAGCGAGAAGTCTCTACAAAAGGTGAAAAAGCAAAAACGGCCAAAATGGATAGCGGAAGAAACTCTGAAAATTGCCCAGAAATGCAGAGAAGCTAAAGCCAGAGGAGAAAGAAAGACAATAACAGAACTCAACAGAGATTTCCAACGTGCAGCAAGACAGGACAAGGAAAAGTACTACAACGACGCATGCAAGGAAATAGAAGCAGAAACTATTAGAGGAAGAACAAGATCGGCTTTCCTAAAGCTATGAGAGTTAAAGAAAAAGTTCCAGCCTCATATTGGAATGTTACAAGATGCTCAAGGTTCTATGTTGAATGATGCTGAGAAGATCAAGAAAAGGTGGAAGGAATATACAGAGTTTCTATATGATAAAGATCAAGTGGACCAACAGCCGTTTCAACCTGTACCTTATGATCGGGAACCATTGGTGATAAAAGAAGACGTTGAAGCAGCATTGAAAGCCTTATCAAAGAACAAAGCACCAGGCATTGATAGCATTCCCATAGAAGTATTACAGCAATCTGGTGCAGCTGTTACCGTACTTACAAGGCTCTGCCGAGAAATATGGAAGACAACATCATGGCCAACTAACTGGTAAAGATCTGTGTTTATACGAATACTAAAGAAAGGTGATCCAACTGACTGTGGAAATTATCGCACAATCGCTCTGATCCCACATGCCAGCAAGATTCTACTGAAGATTATTCAAAAGAGACTACAACCATCATTGCGGATGTGAGATGGATCCTTGAAAAGACTAAAGAATACCAAAAGGATATCTATTTGTGCTTTATTGATTATAGCAAGGCTTTTGACTGTGTAAACCATGAGAAACTCTGGGCCACATTAAGAAGCATGGGTATACCAGAACACCTGATCATACTCTTGCACAATCTGTACATTGATCAAGAAGCAACAGTTCGAACGGAACAAGGAGAAACAGAATGGTTTAAAATAAGCAAAGGTGTAAGACAAGGCTGCATATTTTCCCCCTACCTGTTTAATTTATATGCAGAACAAATCATCAGAGAAGCAGGATTGTATGAAGACAACAGAGGTGTGAAGATTGGTGGAAGACTCATCAACAACCTTCGCTATGCTGATAATACCACATTACTGGCTGAAAGTGAAGATGATCTGAAACATTTGCTTCTCACAATCAAAGAACATAGTCTCAAAATGGGCCTGCACCTTAATGTAAAGAAGACAAAGATCATGACGACTGGCATAATCAACAGGTTCATCGTTGAAGGAGAAGAAATTGAAATCGTGAACAACTTTAACCTACTTGGATCAACTATCAATAAAGAAGCAACAAGCAGTCAAGAAATCAGACGATGCATTGCTCTTGGCAGAATGGCTATGAAAGACCTAGATAAGATTCTCAAGAGCAGAGATGTCTCTCTCCATACAAAGATTCGACTTGTTCAAGCCATGGTATTTTCAATAACATCATATGGATGTGAAAGCTGGACAGTGAAAAAGATAGACAGGAAGAAAACTGATGCCTTTGAATTATGGTGCTGGTGGCGAATACTGTGTATACCATGGACTGCCCGAAGAACAAACCAGTCGGTACTAGAGGAGATCAAACCTAAGCTTTCTTTAGAAGCTCAGATGACAAGACTTCGACTTTCATACTTTGGACACATCATGCGAAGAGAGAGATCATTAGAGAAAGACATCATGCTTGGCAAGATAGAAGGTCAACACAAAAGAGGAAGGCCAGCAATGAGATGGATCGAGACAATAACAGAAGCTACGGGTACCAGTCTGTCAACAATGAGCCGCCTGACTCAAGACCGAGCATAATTTAGGATAGCTATCCAGAGGGTCACCATGCGTCGACTCCGACTCGACATCATTTAACAACAACAATGGGAGACAGCCAACATGCTTTAGACAAGGAAGATCTTGTCTTACTAATCTGTTATGTTTTTTTGAAGGTGTGAGTAAACAGGTGGACAACGGTGAGTCGGTTGATATAGTGTGTCTGGACTTTCAGAAAGCCTTTGACAAGGTCCCTCATCGGAGACTTTTGGCAAAGCAAAAAGTCATGGGATAGGAGGCAGTGTACTATTGTGGATCAGGAACTGGTTAAAAGATAGAAAACAGAGGGTAGGGCTAAATGGCCAATTTTCCCAATGGAAAAAAATGAATAGTGGAGTACCCCAGGGATCTGTTCTGGGTCCGCTGCTTTTTGACATATTCATAAATGACCTGGAAAAGGGAATAACAAGTGAGGTTGCTAAAACTCAAGAGGATTATGGAAAATTGCAAGAGGATCTTGATAAATTGGAAGACTGGGTATCCAAATGGCAGATGACATTTAATGTAGACAAGTGCAAAGTTATGCACCTAGGAAAGAACAACCCAAACTATGGTTACACGATGCAAGGTTCCACATTGGGAAGAACCACCCAGGAAAAAGATTTAGGCGTCATCGTGGATAACATGTTAAAACCCTTCGCACAGTGTGCAGCGGTGGCCAAGAGAGCAAATAGAATGCTAGGTATCATAAGGAAAGGCATGGAAACTAAACAAAAGATATTATAATGCCTCTATATCGTTCCATGGTGAGATCGCACCTTGAATATTGTGTGCAATTCTGGTCGCCGTATCTTAAAGGGGATGGAAGGCTACTCCTATAAAGAGAGGCTAAAAAGGTTAGGGCTCTTCAACCTGGATAAGAGACGGCTGCGGGGAGATATGATGGAGGTCTATAAATTAATGAATGGAGTAGAACGGGTAAATGTAGATCGATTGTTTACGACATCAGAATATAAAAAGACTAGGGGACATGCAATAAAGGTACAAGGTAACCTATTTAAGACTAAGAGAAAATATTTTTTCACTCAATTTGTAATCAAACTCTAGAATTTGTTACCAGAGGATGTGGTAAAAGCTATTAGTATAGCTGGGTTTAAAAAAGGTTTGGACAAGTTCCTGGATGAAAGGTCCATAAACCATTATTAAGAGGGACCCAGGATATCACTGCTTGACCGAATACAAGCATTGAGGAACCCCTGTCTTTTGGGGAAACTGCTGGGTACTTATGATCTAGATTGGCCACTGTTGGAGACAGGATACTGGGGCTTGATGGACCTTGGTCTAACCCAGTATGACATATCCTATGTTCTTATGTTCTTAAAGAGCAAAAGGAGAAAGATTAGTATGTTAAAGCAGATGTAGAGAGAGAATGGAAAAAATCTAGAAGAAAGGACAAATGGACAGCTAGCAGAAGACACGAAGAAACCAGCAGAAAGTGACTGAAGCAATTGTAACTGAAAAATAAAATGCCCAAACAACAAAAGGTAGAAAATACTTTTTTTATTTTGAATTTATTAACTGGAATATGTCTGTTCTGGGAAATTTGCTTTGCTAACATCTTTGCGTTTTTGTTTAATACAAGAGGAAATTAATTTTTAGTTTTATTTCTCCAGTGTTGATCTACATTCCAAGTTTGGCCTTTGGGGTTCCCAGTTTAATTATTGTCTTCCTATTTCTATTTCCCTTGTTCTTTATTTGGTGTCAATCTGTGTCCTGCATGTGTAACTGAGCTGAGGTATTCTGTTCATGTAGTTTCTATTTGATAGTGCCACTTGTTCTCTTTCCCCTGTAGGTCATGTATTGTTATTCTCTGAGATGTATTAGTTTAAATGTTGCAGTGTTGCCTTTTGATAAGTAGGGTTTGGTGCTTTGTGAGTCCTGGTAGTGCTGTTACGATATGGCGGGTTTGCTATGGGTTCTAAATGGGCAGTGTTTGTAGTACTTCCTAATGTGCCTGGCGGTTGGCACTGGAGTATAGTAATGTAGAAATCTGGTAGTCTTTCTTTATTCAGACACTCATTAAGAGGCATGTTTACTAAACGTTAGCGCATGTTAACATTATGCAAATATTTATGCCAATGAGGCTCCTTATGCAAATGAGACCCTGCAATGGCCATACATGGCCCCGCAGCCCCCTTAGGCCGCCCCTGGACTCAGATAATCTACAGTGCAGCAATGTGGAAAGAACAGAATCTGGAGTTGGCAGTAGAAGAGAGGGGCATAGGCCTGCTTGATGAGATACGAGAGGAAAGGTAGTGAGGAGCCACAGAATGAATGCATTTTTAGGTCATTAGGAGAAGTGTGAACTGGATGTGGAAAGTGATAGGGAGCCAGTGAAGTGACTTGAGAAGAGGGGTTACATGAGCATAGTGACTCCGGCAGTAGACTGGCTGTGCAGCTGAGTTTTGAACAGCTTGAAGGAGAGAGAGATGGTTCAATGGGAGGCCAGTGAGGAGCAAGTTGAATAGTCTAGAAGGGAAGTGATGAGAGTGTGAATGAGTGAGTGTCTTGGGTGTCTTGGTAGTGTGTTCTGAGAGGAAGGGATATATTTTGCTGATGTTACTGAGAAAGAAATGACAGACTTTAGCTATCAGTTGGATGTGTGCAGAGAAAGAGAGAGAAGGCCCCAAGTTTGCGAGCCAAGGAGACAGTAAGGATGATGGTGTTATCCACAGAAATAGAGAAGGGAGGAAAGTGTGTTTGTGTGGGTGGGGGGGGGGGGGTGTTAAGGGGAAAGACAAGAAACTACATCTTGGCCATGTTCAGTTTCAGATAGTGGTAGGACATCCAGGTAGCAATATCAGACCAGCAGACTGAGATTTGGGCCTGGATTACTGGAGAGATCTCTGGGGCAAATCTGAGAGTCTGGTTAGCTTCTCCGCTATCCCGCCAATCCAGACATTCAATGCCAGTAGGCGGATACAACTATTGCACTGAACATTCAGCGGCAACGACTAGCCACCACCACAACCGAATATCGGACCCTGTATAGTTTTTCAGTTTAACCGCTTTGATTGAAGGATAAGGCGGTATAGAAAACTGGTTAAATAAATAAATAATAGTATGCCTTGGGATTAATTTTTTCATTGACAGCTGCCTGCTGTCCAGAGCATATCAGAAACCTTGCAAAAGAGCTACAGCAATGTGTTAGGCCCAAGTAGGAGCAATCAAACTCAGAGAAAGTGAGAGAGTGAAGGCAGATATGAGTGAGGTTGCCCAAGCATGCTCAACATTGTTAACATCCACCCTTTAGCTTTTGTGAGTTAAGTGCCAAACGAATGGTAATGAGATAAAATTATGTAAAGTGGCTCATTGCATTTTAGTGCAGAATGAAGAATGACTACGTACTGCTTTGCTGATGAATTATGGCAAAGACTGAAGTTTGGGAAAGTGTATTCCTTTTTTGCAATAAAGTCTCTAGGTTAGATTCCCATATATTTACACGCTGTTAACATCACCCAGTAGTAGGCACCATGAATTCTGCATTCTGCATGGATGGTGAGAAGAGCAATTTAGTTTACTGAGATCTATCTACAATGCCAGGTCAGTCCAATTTTCATTCCTGCTGCAGTGCTGTAAACCCTGGATGATCCCTGACTTTCACTTCCTCACAACTGAACATCTTCTGAATTTATCCCACACTTTCTTGGATTCTGATGTTGGGAGGGGCCACTGAATGCGGGGATTCCATAGGTAGAATCATCCAGCCAAACAGAACAATAGCCACTGTGTGGTGCTTTATCACTTGGCTCATTGGCTTCAGTTGTGGACTAATACCTTGAACAATAATGCGTTACACGTTAGAAAAGAGTTCTAGGTACTAAAGGTTTCCACCTATTTTGTATGTAGCGGAATCCCTGGGTCTGACAGGATGGCTTCTGGGGCTTCAGAGAAAATATTTTTCAGTTTGGTTCTAATTTTGAGCAGTACTTCTCTTCCGGACACTTCCTTACTATTCAGCCACCTGCTACACATTAACCACACCCAATGAGCCATTTAAAAGTATTAAGGTATTGGGGGATCAAAAGTACTTGGGGCGATATTAAAAAGCATTTATATGTTTAATGGCAGTGAATATGCGTAAATGCTTTAAAACACCGCTGATGGTTTTTAACATTATCTGTTACTCTGCCGTTTCAAAACTTCTAAACAATTGTGCTAGGAACTGATGAAATGAAGCTGGTACTTCTCTCTCAGCTTCCTTCTCATTGGCTTTCTTCTGGTCTAAAACCCCTACCTCTCCTTTCTGCTAAATCTTTGGAAGGAATGGGAAGACTCTTCTGATGCACTCTCAGACACAGTCTGTTGGGTAAAGGCTCCTTTGCCCTCTGTCTTATTTATTTGTGATCTTTTTCTATACCGCCCCTTCCCATGATCAAGAGTGGTTTACAATAAAACAAACCAAAATACATGAAAGTCAGGATAATGGTCTTCTTAGCTTTAGCTTCTGCCTAAAGCCTTTCCACTAGAAAGCGTAGTTGATTACCTGTAATGGGGGTTCTCGGTTTGTTTGTTTTTTATTATATTACACTGCTAGCTCTCTGACTGGGAGCTCTTAAAAGGGTTTTTTGTATATTTTTTAAAGCAAGGTTACTTTCTTTTTGGTGCTTTAGGGGAACTTTCCTTGAGCACAATAGGTTGCTGAACTCTAGTAACCTCCTCAGGTTTAGAAACTGCTAACACCTAATCAGGTGTTAGTTCCCTCCCTACCCACCCCGACTCCCACCCACCCCTAGTGAGCAGTCTTGCTTTATAGGGCACCTCCCCCTTTAACAAATCACAGAGAATTGGACCAGCACATTTTGAATATAATTAAAGAGATTTAACTGCTTTTCTCTGAAAGGACAGCTGCGAAACCGGCTGGTACTTGGTAGATCTCTCTAATTTGCTTTAACAGATACCTAAGCTCCACGAACAGAACAATGGCTGGGAAAAATTGTATTGCTAAAGCTGTTGCACCCGTTACAGCTTCTGCCTCGGTCCAGACAGAGGTCCTAATGCCAATTGAAAGACCAGTTCCATGTGCAGGGTGCCTGCATGCTGAAGCTCTGAGGAAACAAGTGGAGGAACTCAGAGAGGAGGTGGCGAGGCTGAGGAGCATTCAAGACAGTGAGAAGTACATTTATGAGATGCTTCTTGCAGCAACCAAGCTCTCCAGCACAGGAGAAGATGGGTGCCAACAGAATGTCGATGGTTGGACACAAGTCACCAGGGCCTGCAAAATCACCAATCCAACTTCTCCAGCCCTTGAATTGAAGAACCATTATGCAGCCCTGGAAGTGGAGGAGGCAAAAGCATCCCTGGAAAGGGAAGAACCAGAGTTCAACTACCCCAAAGTTGCAGAATCAGTGACCAGAAGGAAACGAAGGGTAGTGGTGGTTGGAGACTCTCTTCTGAGGGGTACTGAGGGTCCATCTGCCGACCAGACTAGATGTCCAGAGAGGTATGCTGTCTGCCTGGTACCAAAGTCCAAGATGTTACGGAGAGTTTGCCGAGACTCATCAAGCCCACTGACTATTACCCAATGTTGCTAATCCATGTTGGAACAAATGATATTGCCAGGTATACCTCAGAACGTATCAAAAGTGACTTCATGGCTCTAGGACAGAGGGTGAAGCAGTTAGGTGCACAGGTGGTATTCTCTTCAATCTTCCCTGTTGAGGGTAAAGGCCAAGGCAGAGAGGCTCGCATCCTGGAGATGAATGCATGGCTGCGTGGATGGTGTCATCAAGAGTGTTTTGGTTTCCTAGACCATGGGATGCTGTTCCAAGGGTTGCAGAGCAGAGATGGCATCCATCTGTCCAAGAAAGGTCAACGCATCTTCGGTAGTAGACTGGCTAATCTACTGAAGAGGGCTTTAAACTAGATTCATTGGGGATAGGTGAAGAAAGCCCCCAGGTAAGTGAAAGCCCCCAGGTAGGTGATACATTAAATACCTTTATGGAAATGGGTAACAGGGGTAACATATGGAAAGCAGTGTGTATAAATGCCCGTAGCATGGGAAATAAGATCCCTGATGTTGAAGCTTTGGTGGGAGTGGCTGACTTGGATTTAGTGGCAGTTACAGAAACATGGTTCACAGAAAACCATGACTGGGATGTAACTATACCTGGCTATACTTTATTCAGAAATGACAGGGTAGGAAGAAGGGGAGGAGGAGTGGCACTATATGTAAAAACTACTATTAAAGCTTTGAAATTACAGAGCTTAAAAGGGAGAGAGGAGGCATTGTGGGTTAAACTAGAAAGAGGGAAAGAGAAATCTATTTGCACTGGTGTGATATACAGACCTCCCTCACAAGAGGAAGAGGTGGACAGAGAGTTAATTGAAGACATATGCAGCATTGCTAGGAAAGGGGAAGTGCTACTGATAGGAGATTTCAATATGCCAGATGTTGATTGGAACATTCCTGCTGCAGTATCATCTAGAAGTAATGAGATACTGGATTCTCTACAGGGAGAACTATTCAGGCAATTGGTAACAGACCCCACACGTGAAGGGACCATACTGGACTTAGTGCTTACCAATGGTGAAAGTGTTTCTGATGTTGTAGTGGGAGATCATTTTGCATCCAGTGATCACCAGATGGTGTGGTTCAGTATTAGGACTAGGGTTGTTAGAATCCATTCCAAGGTGAGGATCTTAGACTTTAGGAAGACTAACTTTGCGAAGATGGGCCAATACCTCAGGGAGTCGTTAGTGGGATGGGAACAGCTGGAGGATGTAGAAAAACTGTGGGCAAAACTGAAAGGGGATATTTTAAGGGCAACCAACCTTTTTGTTAAAAAGGTAAATAAAGGCAAAAGGAAAAGGAGACCGCTATGGTTTTCTAAGGAAGTAGCTGAAAAAGTGAAGAAAAAGAGGGAGGCCTTCATGAAATACAAGAGATCACAGAGAGAGGAAGGCAGGCATCTGTACTTGGAAAAACTTAGAGAAGCTAGCAAAGTAGTCAAGAAGGCAAAGATTCAAAAGGAGGAGGAAATAGTCAATGCAATAAAATGGGGGGATAAGACATTTTTCAGATATATTAGTGAGAAGAGGAAGGGCAAAAGTGGTATTGTCAGAATCAAGGGTGTAGGGGGGGAATATGTAGAAGCTGATAAGTATAAAGCGGAATTGCTTAACAAATATTTTTGTTCTGTGTTCACAGATGAAGAACCAGGATCAGGACCTCAGAAAACACCCACAAATAGGAACAGAAGCGAGGGACATCTTGAACAATTTTCAGAAGACTGTGCTCGTGAGAAACTAGCTCAACTTAAAGTAGACAAAGCGATGGGACCGGATGGGATACACCCTAGAATACTGAGGGAACTTGGGACGTTCTAGCAAGAGACTGTTGACCCCAAAAGAGTAGATACAAACAACTTATCTGTTGATCCTCGATAACTTTAGAGCTCACACAATTTGTCTATCATGGGATGACCTACCATTTACGTAGTCTGACTGATTGCACTTCTACGTTTGTAGTTTACGCCATACAATGTCCTTGTCTGCTTTTATATATTGGTAAGACAACCAGAGCTTTTAAAATACGTATGGGCGAACATCGGAGCCGCCTCCACTGTCAAAAATTAGAAGCACCAATAGTTGCTCATTGCCTGGAATTTCACCATCGGTTTGACCAGCTTAAATGCTTTTGCATAGAACAGATTCTAACATGATATGCAGGAAAAACTCGGAGTCAAGCTTTACTTATCAGTGAGCAACGTTGGATTTACCGTTTGCGGACAGTCTGCCCTGGAGGGCTTAACTCTCAAATTGATTGGTCAGTTTGCCTATAATTTTGAATCAAGAATTATTTTATTTACTTTTCTGTCTGTGGGTTGGTTACCATATGGTTTTGGAGATCTTGGCCTATCCCTTTGTTTTGCTAGCTGATTGGCTGATTTAAGTATGTCTCTTGGTGCTCAGATGGTGAGTTACGCATGCGTGGCGTTTTTTTGACCTTTAGAAAACTTTTGCAAGAAGAAGCTACAAGACTAGTGAGTACGACCATGGTTAACCTTTACAACATCCCATTTCCAATTATAATGATAAGTTTTGACTTTCTTCATCATGGATAAGCATTCATGTTACTGATTGACATATATTTTTTCTTTTTGAAGCTATTTGCCATGCATCGGATTGATCGTATATGACATGCTGTAACTGAATTACCTCCCCCGATGAAACCGCGGAGGCGGTGAAACGCATCAGCGCTACACCTTTGCGTCGGGTGCAGAGAGACTGGTTTGACTTTTGAGGATCAACAGATAAGTTGTTTGTATCTACTCTTTTGGGGTCAACTGTCTCCTTTTTCAAAAGGTTGAAGTTATTGAAATAAGTTTAAAAGAACTTCACAATCATCAGCTATTGTCACTATTCGGAGAAGAGATAGCAGAGCTCTTGTTGAAATCTGCTTTTTTTCTAACGCTCTTTTGTGTATAAAACTACTATAAAATAGGATTGTTTGGGTCCTTGATGTAAGGAAGGGGTTAGGGATTTCTCAGGCTTTTCAGGCATTCATTCTGAGACCCGTATCCTTCAAGAAAGAAAAATATTTTTTTCAATATCGTGGATTTCAATCATATATTGTTATATTTTTATATGCAAAGAAGTTGGTTCAGTAATTGCTATTATTTTGAGCAATTTTTTCTCATTTTATTAAATACCTCCATGGCATAAATGTTCAGGGAGAGAGCCTCTTTCAATTGAAAGCAAGTTCTGCTACGAGGGGACATGGGATGAGGGTGAAGGGAGATAGATTCAGGAGTGATATGCGGAAATATTTCTTTACGGAAAGAGTAGTGGATCAGTGGAATAGTCTCCCAGTGGAGGTGGTAGAGATGAGGACAGTAACTGAATTCAAAAAAGCATGGGACCAACACAGAGGATCTCTTAAGGTAAAAAGTGGACTGTTGTAGTTGTTGATATGGAAGGACAGACTAGAAAGGCCATGTGGTCTTTTTCTGTCATCATGTTTCTATGTTTCTAAACAGTAGGAGTATGCAGCTACACCCTGAAGGTGAAGTCCTGATTGAGCCTGAGTTGCCTGGATCTCCCATAGCTCAGAGAAGCTTTTGAACCTCTCCGAGCATGCATGCCTGCTTCCTTTCTCTTTGCCTCCAGAGGAATCAGTTCGTAACGTAACAGAGGAAAAATGCCCGCTTGGATTTTTGTGTGGATGCGGTGGTCGATGCAGTGTATCTGTATTTTCAGAACCTTTGACAAGGTCCCTCATAAGAGACTATTGGAGAAATTAAAAAGTCATGGGATAGGAGACAGTGTACTATTGTGGACTAGGAACTGGTTAATAGATAGAAAGCAGAGGGTAGGGCTAAATGGCTAACTGCTTTTTAACATATTTGTAGATGACCTGGAAATGGGAATATTGAGCGAGGTAATCAAATCTGCAGATGACACAAAATTATTCAAAGTTGTTAAAACCCAAGAGGATTGTGAAAAATTGCCGACCTTAATAAATTGGAAGACTGGATGTTCAAATGGCAGATGAAATTTAATGTGGACAAGTGTAAAGTTATACACCTAGGAAAGAACAACCCAAATTATGGTTACATGATGCAAAGTTCCACATTACAAACCACCACCCAGGAAAAAGATTTAGGTGTCATCGTGGATAACACATTGAAACCCTCTGCCTAGTGTGCAGTGGTGGCCAAGAAAGCAAATAGAATGCTAGGAATCATAAGGAAAGGAATTGAGATAAAACAAAGGATATTATAATGCTTCTATATCGTTCCATGGTGCGAACGCACCTTGAATATTGTGTACATTCTGGTCACCATATCTTAAAAAGGAGATAGTAAAATTAGAAAAGATACAAAGAAGAGTCACCAAAATGGTAAAGGGGATGGAAGGATACCCCTATGAGGCTAAAAAAGGTTAGGACTCTTCAACTTGGAAAAGAGATGGCTGAGGGGAGATATGATAGAGGTCTATAAATTAATGAATGGAGTGGAACAGGCAAACAGATTGATTGTTTACGCCATCATAATGTAGAAAGACTAGGAGACATGCAATGTATAACCCATATAAGACTAAGAGAAAATATTTTTTCACTCAATGCATAATCAAACTCTGAAATTCATTACTGGAAGATGTAGTAAAAGCTGTTAGTGTAGCTGGGTTTAAAAACGTTTTGGACAAGTTCCTGGAGGAGAGGTCCATAAACCATTATTAAAAGGGACCCGGGAAATCCACTGCTTGTCCAATACAAGCATTATTGAACTTGTGTCTTTTTGGGAAACTGCTAATTCCTTATCGTCCCTCCAGTCCAGTCCCGCACCTCTGGGGTAAATGCACCTCTTCCAGCAGCTTGGAGACTAAGCCTGCCATTTTTTGATGACCCTGATACAAATACGGCAGGATCCGTCCACTAGCTCCAGTATTCTCAGTCTCCAAGCAGCTGGAGGAGATGGTGAGCCCAGGGTCTGGACTCACTGAAGGAACAACTAAGGAGGCCCAGTTTGGTTAGGCTAGTGTAGGATGTTTATTTTTTTTCTATCTTGCTGATTTCAGCCTCGGTTATAAAAAATAAAAAAAAATAATAAAGTGAAGAGGACAGCAGAAAGGCAGCTCCTTGGAAGGAGTGGCTGTCCCCGTCCCCGTCCCCCCCTTTGGATCAGTTGGGATGTGCGGGGACTGGACCTGAGGACTCTGGTGGTAGTTTGGCGACTCCCGATCCCTTCGTGTGTGAAGAGCCACATTTGCTTACAGCTGTCAGTGCCGAGGAGGCCAGAGTCCCCGGAGACCCCACCTAGCGCCGAAGCTTCATTCGGCTGAGTGCTCGAGGGGAAGAGGACACAAGTGCAGGAGCGGCTCACTGCGAAGGAAATGGGGAAGCTATTCCGGTGTTTACTCCAGGCTGTGCAAGTAATCATTTTCTAAGCTCCGGGGAGGTGCTGAACAGTGGAAGGTCTGGTTCTAACCTCTGCCTCGGTGGTAGTTCCAGCGTGGAGGCCTCTGTGTGGGAAAGTGGCCTACCACATGCAGCTGCAGAGCAGGAGATCGGGGGGTGGGTTTTCCATGCTCCCACTCTCAACTGAATTAGTTTTCTTCGGCCGCTCAGCGCTGGTGGGAGGAGTCCTTGGTACTGTGCTAGCCAGCCCGGGAGTGTTTATTGGGGGATTCTTAAAGAGAGTTCTGATATATCTCCAGGAACAAGCAGGAATGTAGTCTTCACATATGGGTATCGTCGGTACCGACGGAGCCTGCGCGGGAACGCTCCCCAGAGTCCAATAGGAACGCTTTTGGGAGCATCCCTCAGCACATGCACGCTGCCTTCCCGCCTTTCCAACTGTCCCTCTTCAGTTCTTCGTTTTCTGCGGAGCCGACAGGACCCATACCCTGTCACCTCAGAAAATTCCGTCTTTAAAATTGCTTTCTTGTGGTCGCGTTTGCCTCCGCACGATGCCTACCGGTACCGCTGGTTCTTTTCTTTTTTCAAAAAATTTTATACTTTGAACTGTTTCTCTTCAGAAACTTTTCTTTTTCGGTGCTAGGTGCCATTTTGGGCATTAGGCCTCATATTCCTGAAACATGGAAAAACCAACTAGTGGTTTTTTTTTTTGAAACTTTTATTTTCATTTTGCAACAAACAAAAGAAACAACACACCAAAGGAAACAATACAATTATACAATAAAGAAAAGTAAACCCAATTACCCCCCACCCCCACGCTTCTTCTCTAGCTGATTATGTCAGCATGTGAGCGCTTCCAAACAAACGTGATTGTACATCAAAACAAGCAAAAGAGTATCTGCGATACAGAATAATCATGAGACAAAGATATATATAAATTTAGACAGTCAGATGAGAGCATTGAGCAGAATGTACATAGTCATTGAGCATCTTCCATTTAGACCGATGATGAGGAGTCTGAATGGGGGAAGCAAACATACGAGGTATTTGTTCATATTTACTGTAGAGACAGACATGATTCCACCATTCATTGGGGCTCAACTGGGAGCTATTTTTCCAGTATTTCGTAATTAGGGAAATAGCAATACCTAGCATAAAGTCCAAAAGGAAGTAAGCCGTTTTTGGAAGAGAGGGGATCCCCGCTGCTGAGCGAAGTCCCACTATCCTCCAAGAAAGGGGCTCTTGAAAGTGCAAAATAGACTGGATACGGCCCCAGACCCGACTCCAGTAATACTGTAGTGCGGGACATTCATACATAACATGAGGTAATGAACCAATGGCCGCATGACATGTCCAACAATTATTGCCCTGAGCAGTGTTCCATTTGGCTAATCTGTCAGGAGTGTAAAAACACCGGTGGGCTAGAAAGAAGAGTGTCTGAGTGAGTGAGGCGGATCGGGAGACCCGTGTCACTCTACTCCAGACAAGGCTCCATTGCTCCGGGGTCAAAGTCACATGCAGTTCTCTCTCCCATGCTTTCTGCGCTATAGGAGTATCCCTAGTTATAGCATTACATAAGGTTTTGTAAAAATTGGATGCTACACCCGGTGAACTACCGATAGATCGGATAGTCTCCAACCAACCTTGTGTAGGGGAGGCCGATGGCGGGAGCACCTTAGCACTCCTAAGGCAATGCTGAAGTTGCACCAACTGAAAGTAGTGTTTCGCTGGGAGGCCAAATTCAATTTGCAATTCACTAAAAGTTTTCCAGCGACCTTCATGGAACAATTGGCTAGGAATCCAAATGCCCCTAGTGTACCAGGGGCTCCACGCCATCGGCTTATTTTGTATTCGAAATCGAGTGTTGTACCAAAGTGGGAGTGTGTCTAACGGACAGAGTCGGGAGTCTAAAGATTGCATGAGATTATTATAGGCACCTAAGGTGTCTAAAAGCATTGGTGGGAAGTGAGAGTCTGATGGGAGAGTCATACCAGGGAGAAAAGTAAGAGGAATCGGTTTGCAAAGGTCCTCTTCTATGTCTAGCCACACAGGTCTACTCGGTACTGGATCTTCCAGCCAACGAGCACCTTGTTTGAGAAGAAAAGATTGATGATACTTCAGGAAATCAGGGAATCTGACACCCCCATATTCCTTATCCGCTTGCAGCTTATGTTTCGCTATCCTAGGTGTCTTATTTTGCCACAAGTATCTAGTCAGAAGGCCCTCGATATCTTTATATATACGTCGAGGGAAGAGACAGGGCACCATTTCTAAGATATAATTTACTTTCGGAACAATCATCATTTTTATGGTTTCTAATCGACCCCACCAGGTAAGCGTTAAAGGAGTCCAGCGGTGAGTAAGCGCCCGGACTTTAGAGGTTAAGTCTTTGGCATTGAAGGAGATAGTGTCTTCCAAAGGAGAACAATAGTGAACCCCAAGGTATTTGACCATGCGAGGTTGCCATAAAAAGGGGAAGGATTGCATATCTGCCTGATGAAGCAGAGGATTTAATGGAAAGGCTACCGACTTGGTCCAATTTATCTTATAACCGGACAGTTGTGAGTATTTACCAATTTGCTCTAAGACAGCCGGTACTGAGTCTATAGAGACAAAGAGCATAAGATCATCAGCATACGCTGAAATTTTGATTTCCCTATGGGTGAAGGGGACTCCATGAATCTCCTCCGATTGCCGGATTAGTAAAGCCAAGGGTTCGAGTGCAAGATCGAAGAGGAGTGGAGACAGTGGGCATCCCTGGCGAGTGCCGCGTTGAAGGGGAAAAGGTTGAGACTTTAAAGCATTTGCACATATACTGGCTGTAGGCTGAGCGTACATGGTGCGAAGACAACGGAGAAAACCTTCCCCGAATCCGTACCAGCGGAGGACTGCGAACAGGAAGGGCCACTCTAAGCGATCAAAGGCCTTCTCAGCATCAAGTGAGAGGCCAACAAATGGGCGATCAAGATTAACTGCGGTAGTCAATACATGGCATAGAGTCCGAGCATTGTCAGCAGTCGATCTACCAGGAATGAAACCGCATTGATCTGGGTGTATTAAGGTAGGCATCCTATCCGAGAGCCGGGTAGAGAGAATGGTGGCAAAGACTTTATAGTCCGCGTTTAGGAGGGAAATTGGACGATAATTAGCTGTTAGTTGCGGGTCTCTCCCCTCTTTCTCAAAAACTACTACATTTGCCATTGAAAAGGACCCTGAAGGAGAACCCTCCTCGGCCAGAGCAGAAAAATAAATTTTCAAAACTGGAGCTAAATCAGCGTGAAAGGTTTTGTAGAATTCAGCGGGGAGACCGTCTGGGCCTGCGGCTCGACCTGAGGCACATTTCTTGATAGCAGAATGAATTTCTGAGACAGTAAATGGTGTGTCTAAGGCCACTCTATCTTCGTCAGATAGGGTCGGTCTTTGTACTCCTGAAAGTAAGCGTTCAAATACATCTGGCTCAAAATCACATTCAGATTGATAAAGCTGAGTATAAAAGTCACGAAAGAGTTCTAAGATTTCGGTATCTTTAGTGACCAAGCCCCCCCCTGACGGATTGCGGAGGGCGGTAACACGCTTGGCTTCTTTTCGACCTTTTAGGGCATTTGCTAATAATTTGCCAGCACGATTATTTTCCCGATAATAAAGCCCTTGTTGTGATTCAATATTTTTAACAGCAGCAGTGTGCAAAAGCTGATTGTATTGAAAACGCAAGCGTTGTAAACGGAGTAAAATACATGAGTCAGTACGGGACGTGAGGAGACGCTCCCCAGCTTGTATCTGCTGCTCTAGAGTCAGTAAAAGCTGCTTTCTTTGTTTCCCCTGCCGAATTTGATAGCTAGTTATAGTGGCACGGATAGATGCTTTAAAACCCTCCCACCAAGCCCAGCCCGCTGTATCATGGGGTGAGTTAAAATGAAAATAATCTTGGATAGCGGCCTTTATATCGATCTGAAAATCTTTTTGACCCAGTAGGGATCTATCAAAAAACCAAGCTCGGGGAGACTCGTCCCGCGCAGTGACACGTAATGATAAAGATATGGCAGCATGATCTGAAATATGGAGAGGATGAGTCCTAGTCATGTCTACTTGAGAAATCAGTGCTTTGGAAATGAGAAAGAAATCTATTCTAGATTGGGAGTGATGGGGGGCAGAAAAGAAAGTGAACTCTAAGTCGGAGGGGTGAAGCAGCCTCCATATGTCTACCAGCGCAAGATCTTGCATCAGAGCTGTAAGGGTAGCAAGACTCTTGGGTGGACTACTCGTTCTTGGCGGCTGTCTATCTATCAGAGGGTCTAACACTTGATTAAAGTCACCACCAAGTATTAATGGAGTATTGGCAGAGGCCTGTGCCAACTGCGCAATACTTGCATAGTAAGCAGGGTTGTCCACATTCGGGGCATAAATACAAATACATGTAAATTCACTATCTCCGACCTTAAGATGTACTCGGGCCCATCTACCCTCCTTGTCAGCGCTAGTATCAATTACAGTAGCTTGCAAAGATTTCTTAACCAGGATGGCAACCCCGCACCGTTTAGAAACGGCGGGAGAATAGGCAGCCACCATGTAAGGCTTAACATTGAGTTTCAGTGTTTCAGCAGAGTTTAAGTGTGTTTCCTGAAGAAACGCTAAATCAGCATGCTCATGGCTAAGATAGCTAAGGATTTTCTTTCTTTTGATTGGACTATTAATGCCCTTTACGTTGAGTGATAAAATTTTACATAAAGCCATTCAGACAAGTTAAAAATTCTGAGCATGATAGCGCACCTAATTTCACAATGTCCCTCATATTGACTGTATCAGGCTGTACATATGGCATAAAAGAAACTAAGCTTAGATAACACAATGAAGCGCCCCACATTAAAAAAGAAAAACCGCAGCGCGGTAGAGAAGAAGCAAAACCCCAAAAATTACTGGCGACCATGTGTCTGCGGGGAGAAGCCCCAGAGAAGGCCAAAATTGAAAAACACATAACCTGTAGGACTGTGCGTGCTCCGAATCCGACCGAGGCACACATCATGGAGGGAGAGGAGACCACAAAACAAGAGTCATAGAAAGAAAGAAAGAAAGTCCAGGAAGTCTCTGTGCTTGACTATGACCGCCGCATCGGGCCCTTCAAAATGGCGGACAGAGCGGCGAATAAAAGTCCACGTCGTTGGATTAGCGCATCTGCTCTGCCTCTTTGGAGTCTAAAAATGTTGATAGTAGATCAGGATCTTCGAATGTCCTGGTTTGGTTGTGGAGAGTCACTCGGAGTTTCGCGGGATACAACAGGCCAAAGCGAGCCTGTAGCTGTTGAAGTCGAGGGCGAAAAGCAAGGAGTTTCTTCCGTCGGTCAATGGTAGGCTTTGCCAAGTCAGGGAAGAAGGAGACTTTGTGACCTTCAAATTCCAAATGATGGTTCGCCCGGGCAGCATTTAAAATTTGTTCCACTTGTTGATATCGTAGCAAGCGAAAGATAATAGGCCGGGGGGTCGTTCGGTTGAGCGCCATGTGGGTAGGAGCACGGTGTGCACGATCGATTTCCAATTCTTTATGAAAGGTGATCTTCAGCAAGGAGGGAAGAATTTTGAGCAGGAATTCTCTCATATCTCCCGCTTCCGCCCCCTCCGGTATTCCAATGAGCCTCACATTGTTGCGACGGGCTCGATTATTGCTATCTTCTAACTCCTTTTGCAGATTCTGTATCTGGCGCTCGGCCTTGTCCAGTGCGCCCAAGCGCACCGCGTGCGAATCGAGGACCCCCGCCATATTGTCCTGCCGTAATGAGAGTCTTTCAAGTCGGTCCTGGAGCACTCCAAAGTCTTCTCGCAGGGCTCTGAGCGCTTCTCCATTGGACTGCACCAATTCCTTCACGCCGCGTAGTTCCTCCAAAATCTCCAGGTGCATTTCGGGGTTTTCACGAAATGGAACCATCTTCTGTGGGGAGGACACCTCTGTTTTGGAGCGTTTTCCGTGAGAAGAAGAAGGAGACCCGAAGTCCAAGCGCGCTGGTTTATGGGCCGCCATCCCCCCCGAGGTACCCCGGTCAACCCGGAGCGAAATAGTAAGTTTGTATAGGTATTAAGTCAGGATTCTAAGTAGGCCTCTCGGGAGCTTCAGCGCGAAGCGTCTTACCCGCTGGACATCAGGCTCCGCCCCCCCAACTAGTGGTTTTAAAAAATGTACTAAGTGTGGCAGTACCATTTCCGTCACTGACACCCATGATTGGTGTCTTAAATGTTTAGGGCCTAAACATTCTCCATCTGAATGTCTCTCCTGTATGGGGATGACTAAGAGAGGAAGACAGAACCGGGCTGCAAAAGCTCGGTACTCTCTTTTCTTCGGATGCCAGATCCATTGCATCGACATCTTCAAGAGCCTCCTCTTCCTCCTATGGATCTCAGGTAACTAAACAAAAAAGCCGGTCCTCAAAGGGTAGCTCTCCTGCTAAGAATCTAGAGGCCATTGGCATTGCCCTTGAGGGAACCACACCGGCAAAACAGCCCCGGTGGGAGGCTTCGGCTTCCAAAGCATCAATGGGGCTCCAGGATGTTCTCGAGGCCTCGACCTCGCAAGACCTACTGGCGCCATGCTCAGGGGTTCCGGCCGTTTTCACCGGTACCAACACCCAGGCATCGGCAGCATCGATAGACCAGAGGTTCCTCGCTATTGAACGCAGCATTGCAGCTCTTCTCACAGCTGCGGTACCATTGACACCTATGGTTCAATGGGCACCGGTACCAACATCGATACCAATGCTGGTACCTAGACCGGTACAGACACTGGTACCAATGATACCGGTACCAGTACCAATGATACCGGTACCGACGGTACCGGCCCCGGTGGGAGTTCTTCCCATGCCATCTTTGGCTGGAATTGACAGATCGGTACCAGATCAACTTCGATCGATACCAGGACTGTGCTTTGCGTGGTCAGGAAAACTTCGACTCCTCCGATTCCGAAGACTCTGACAATTATGCTGGTACCAGAGGGTTTCTCCCGGAAGATCCCTCTTCTCCCCAACGCAGAATGTCACCTCCAGAGGACATGTCTTTTCAGGATTTTATTCGTGATGTGGCCAAAGGCCTTTCAATCACGGTAGCTCCTGAACAGGAACCCAGAGCAAAGGAATTGGAAATTCTCCAATATCCTAAAGCTCCAAAGGAGGCAGCCACTCTGCCTATCCATGAGATTCTGCATAACTTGATGCTCAGTATGTGGGAGACACCTCTGACTATATCTCCTCATTCTAGGAGGCTTGATACTATGTATCGAGTTCCGCCATGTCCTGGATTTCAAAAGACTCAGCTGCCACACCATTCAATGGTGGTGGAGTCAGCCATGCGTAGGATGAAAAGTGCAAAGAGGCATGCATCCAATCCCCCAGGTCATGAATGCAGGATTCTGGATGCTTTTGGGCGCCAAACTTTTCAGGCTTCCATGCTTTCAGCTAGGATCAGTTCATATATACTGTATATGGGCATGTTCCTCAAAGAAGTTACAGGAGACTTGGAGCTTATGAGCCCACTTCTCCCAGATGAAAAGAGACAAGACTTTCTTGCTCTAGTTAAGCATGCTCAGGATGTCTCCAAGTTTGTGAATCGTGCAGCCTTTGACTGCTTTGACTGCATCAGCAGAACCTCTGCTATTGCCATTGGGGCACGACGGATTGCCTGGCTTCAGGCATCAGACTTGGAGACTTGGGTACAGGACAAGTTAGGCAACATTCCTTGCATGGGAGAGAATCTCTTTGGCAAGAACTGGCAGGAAAAGGCTAATGAGTTAGATGCTGACAATACCACTCTAGATAGATTGTCAAAATCTACAGCCACTCCAGCCAAAAAGAAGCCTTATAAAAAACCCTTTTTCAGCAAAAAGAGGAAATTTTATCCTTCCTATACCCAGCAGAGTCAGACTCAGGGTCAGATTTCCCAAAAGGGAAAAACTAGACAGCAAAAGAAGCCAAAAGGCTCGAGAGCCCAACCAGCTCTGCAGGTTCATCCCCCTTAAGGGCTTTGACTTCTTCCTAGAGAGCTTAGCCTTCCTGCCTCTGAGGGGTCCCCAACCCCCCAACATCCCAGGCAGGTTATGCCACTTTGCCAACAGATGGCATCAGATAACAGCAGAAGATTGGACTCTGTCCATTGTAGGAGAGGGGTACAAGCTCCATTTTCACAGCATGCCCCCTCCTACAATTCTAAGGCAATTCAATTCTCAAACCTCCGCAGACAATCTGCTGGATCACGTGGTCTCAACACTTCTTGCCCAAGGGGCAATAGAAGAGGTACCCATTCTTCAGCGGGGTGCAGGGTTCTACTCCCCCTGTTTTCTTATTCCAAAGAAAACAGGAGGACACAGACCCATTCTAGGCCTCAGAGAATTGAACAAATACCTGTTCCGAGAGAAGTTCAAAATGATTTCTCTAGGAACTCTTCTCTCTACCCAGGGCACCTGGACTCCACAGGAGGTTGGTTTACACATAAACCTCCTGGAATTAAGAGCAATCTATTTAGCTCTTCGCGTCATTCCATGCCCAGCTCAGCTACAAGACAGTCCTAGTCCAGACGGACAATCAAGTAGCCATGTTCTATGTGAACAAGCAGGGCGGGACAGGCTCTCTGTCGTTATGCAAGAAAGCTTTACGACTGTGGGCCCTCGCCAGAGAGGATCAAATTCACCTTCTAGTGGTATATCTGCCAGGTATTCAAAACCTTTGGGCAGACAAACTCAGTCGGGTACTGTTGCCTCACGAGTGGTCTCGCCACCTAGACAAGGTGGCAAAGATTTTTCATCTCTGGGGCACTCCAGACATAGACTTCTTTGCAAGTCCACTGAATGCCAAACTTCCCCAGTTCTGTTCCAGGATTCCGGCTCACAATTGTTAGGCAAGGGATGCCTTCCTCCTTCACTGGGGTCAGGACTTCCTTTATGCCTTCCCTCCCATTCCCCTCATCCCCAAAGCACTCTTCAAGCTTCAGAGAGACAGGGGTCGCATGATTCTCATAGCGCCACGATGGCCACGCGAAGCGTGGTATCCACTGCTTCTACATCTCTCTCAAGCTGCACCTCTGGAGTTAGGGCATGCTCGAGATCTTTCCCAAGAGGATGGGACGCTATGGCACCCGAGTCCCCAGTCCCTGCATCTCACGGCCTGGTTGCTGAAGGCTTAGACCTCCAGGATTTCAACCTGTCCCAACAGGTAAAGGATATCTTTCAGGCTTCTAGAAAACTTTCCACAAGAAGATCTTATGCCTTCAAGTGGAAACATTTTACTATATGGTGCTCCAAGAAGGGATTAACCCCCCTTGTCATACCTTTAGAATCGATACTAGAGTATCTCCTTCACTTATTGAATTCTGGTCTAAAGACCAATTCGGTAAGAGTCCATCTTAGTGCAATTGCAGCTTCTTATAAGCCTCTGAATGGACAACCAATTTCCTCTCATCCACTCATATCCAGATTTATGAGAGGTCTTCTGTTAGGTTTCATCATGATAAGGTTGTTCTTAGAACCCATCCACACTTTATGCCAAAGGTAGTTGCGCCTTTTCATTTGAATCAATTAATTTATCTTCCTGTATTTTTTCCGAGGCCTCGCCTCTAATGCAGAAAGAAACCTTCATACTTTGGATTGTAAAAGAGCCTTAGCCTTTTACCTACAGAGAACACAGCAACATAGAAAGTCCTCACATCTTTTTATAGCTTTTGACTCTAGTCATTTGGGACTTCCAGTCTCCAAAAGAACTTTATCTAAATGAATTGCCCAATGCATATCCTTTACTTATGGGTCTTCCTCTTCAAGGCCATTTCACAGCTCATAACGTGAGAGCCATGGCAGCTTCCATAGCTAATCTCCACTCCGTGTCTATCGATGACATTTGTCGTGCAGCTACCTGGGCTTCGGTACACACCTTCACAGCCCACTACTGCCTGGATGCCTTCTTTGGCCAAGCTGTTCTTCAAAATCTCTTTCAATCCTAATTCAACTCCTACCCACCAACCCTGGTGGAATGCCAGAGATCCATGGGAGGAAGGATGCCTACCTTTCTAGGGTGGCACCTTCCTGGGGCCATCTCCCTGGCATCTTCAGCTAGAAAGTCCCCATAAGTGAAGATTACATTCCTGCTTGTTCCTGGAGATAGCGTAGTTACTCACCTGTAACAGGTGATCTCCGGGAAAAGCAGGAATTTAGTCTTCACAACCCACCCACATCCCCTGGGAGTTGTCTCTCTATCTCTTTGTCTCTTTCCTCTCTCCCTCTATCCTTTCACTAAGCTACAAACTTAACTGAAGAGGGACAGTTGGAAAGCGGGAAGGCAGCACGCAGGTGCTGAGGGATGCTCCCAAAGGCGTTCCTATTGGACGCTTGGGAGCGTTCCCGCGCAGGCTCTGTCAGTACCGATGATACCCATATGTGAAGATGGCAGTGGCTCAATGGCTGTGTGGACCCACACGGTCTGGTGGCGGCAAGGTGGCCTAGTCATAGCAGAAGGCAATGCATTCAGTTATCCAAGAGGAGATGGTCTGCTGGGAGGCCCATTGTCCTGGATTATTGGGATTGAACATGAGAAAAATCTGGCAAGATTGGCGGTATGCTCTTGTGCGATTTAGATAGTACAAAAGAGCTTGCCTGCAATCCAAAGTGTGAAGTGTTTCTTTTGGGGACCCTCTGGAGGGTGCCAGAAAGAACACAGGCAGGATGAGGGACTGATTGAGGTGGAAGTCTGAAACGACTTTGGGGATGAACGTGGGATGAGTCTCAGAATGATGTTTTCATGAAGGAACTGGGTGTAAGGAGAATAATGTACGAGAGCTTGAAGTTCTCCAATTCACCTGGCTGATGTTATGACTGAGAGGAACACTGTTTTCCAAACAAGGAGGAAGGCAGATGTCAGGGGGTTGAAGAGGGTGTGCATGAGTCCTAAAAGAACCACATTGAGATCCCACATTGACACTGGGGTCCAAATGTGAGGTTTGATGTTCAGGAGTTCTTTAATGAATCTGGAGATGACTGGATGCATGGAAATGAGTTTGTCCTCGATGGGCCCATGTGATGCTGCAATTGTGGACAGGTGGTAGTGAACTGAGTTAGTTTGGAGACCGGAATCTGATAGATGCAGAAGGTAGGCAAGAAAATGCCCCACAGAGCAGTGGATGACATTGAGTTCTTTGAGGCTGCCCAGCTAGAGAAAGGGGTCACTTGCAATGATAAGAGTTCTGTGGAGCTGATTTGCATGATGCTTGGATGACAGCTAGGACCTCCTCCAACATGTGCTCAGTGCACACTAACCTTTCAGTTTCCAAGCAATCAGGGTTAGAATCTTGAGGTTGGGATGCAAGAGATGCCCCCGATGCTGGATGAGTAGATCTGACTGGACCCCTAGTGGCATAGGGAGTGCATGTAGCAGGGTAAGGAATTGAGGAAACATTTTTGACGAGGCCATCATGGTGCTATTAGGATGAACGAGGACCGGTCCTGCTTGGTTTTGAGCATGTGATTAGCAGAAACAGTGAGAAGGCATCAACAAAATTCACCTACTCCTTTCTGAACATGCTACTAAGACACTCATCCACTCCTTAGTCACCTCCCATCTAAACTATTGTAACCTACTCTTTGCTGGTCTCCGTCTGAATCATCTCTTGCCCTTTCAATCTGTTCAACACTATGCTGTGCGGCTAATCTTTCACCAGCCTTGTCATGCTCATATCACCCCTCTCCTCAAGTCACTTCATTGGCTCCCTATCCATTTCCATATCCAGTTCAAATTTCTCCAGCTAACCTATAAGTGCATTCACTCTGCAGCTCCTCACTACCTTTTCTCTCTTATCTCTCCCTACACCCCTCCTTGAGAACTCCATTCTTCTGGCAAATCACTTCTATCTGTGTCCTTCTCATTTATTGCTAACTCCAGACTTCGCTCCTTTCACCTTTCTACTCCTTATGCTTGGAACAAACTACCTGAGTCTGTACGTCAAGCACCTTCTCCGACCATTTTCATATCCAGGTTGAAAACTCACCTCTTTCAGATCTTGACTCACCTGATCTCCTTTGTGTTTCCTTACCATTCCCACTAGATGTATTCCATGTCTACAACTACTGTGTTGTCTGTCTTGACTAGATTGTAAGCTCTGATTAGCAGGAACCATCTTTTGCATGTGTCTGCAGTGCTGCATATGTCTTGTAGCAGTATACAAATGTTCAGTAGTAGTAGTAGTAGTAGTAGTAGTAGTAGTAAAAGTCCCTGAGACCAGTCCATTGCAAAGGCATCAGCCCCTCAGTGATGATGGCAGGCATGTATGGACAAGAATATGGGGCATTTGGCATTCTTGGGGGAGGCAAAGAGATCCACGTCCAGCTCACCCCAGATGTCGCAAATGGTCCATAGAATAATGGTCGAGGGACCATTCGTGCCGGTGCAGTTGTTGACTGTGTGTTGTTCAGGTGATTTAGCGATCATGGGAAGTAGATTGCCTGGAGGGTCACCCCTATGGAGAGAGTGAAGGCTCAGAGGCACATGGCTTCACAACAGAACTGAAGCGAGGCTGCACCCCCCTTGCTTGTTGATATAGAACATGAAGATTGTCCATCCTTACCAGGATGATCTTGTGTCGAGCCCAGCCTGCAAAAACAGTGGGGGCATAGTAGATGGCCCATAGTTCCAAGAAATTGATGTGTAGTGATCTTTTGAGAAATAATCATGTCCCCTGTATTGACAGGTCTTGCAGGTGTGCTCCCCATCCTTGTTTGGAAGCATCTGTCATTAGGGTCAGATGATGCAGCAGTGCCTGGAAGAGACATCCACCAGCAAAGGCTGCTCTGGAGGGTTGCTCGATGTTATCCTTCCATAGGAAACAGGCAGTGCAAGGACTGGGAGTACTGACATCAATTGAGTCTGAGGTGTCACCGTAGTGGGCACATGTGCAGTCATGCCAGAGGAATAATGGAAATGCAAGCAGCCATATGCCCCAGGGGTTTCAGGAGCATGCGGGCTGATTCCAACCAATGAGTGAGATGAATCAAGGCCTGGGCTCTTTCAGGAGGGAGGAAGGCTTTGCCTTCTAGAGTGCTTATGCATATCCCTATAAAAGTGAGGAGTTATTGCGGTATGGGCTCAGATTTCTGGACATTCCTCATGAAACCTGAGGACTGCAGGATGGTGGAAGTGGCTTGGACAGTTTGATGTGCCGCTTCAAGAAGGGCTCCTGAGATGAGCCAGTCATCAACATAGGGATATATGCAATGTCCGTGACTGTGCAGGAAGCCTGCAACGATCATTATGCACTTGATGAACACTTGGGGAATAGAGGAGAGTCTGAAAGGAAGGACTTTATATTGGTAGTTGTTGTCCAGGAACTTGAAACTAATGTATTTCCAATGCTGCGGATGAATGGGGACATGAGTGTAAGCATTCTTCAGATCCAGAGAGGCCAGCCAATCATGGAAGCTGAACAAGGGGAGGCTGGTACTCAGGGAGTGCGCATTTTGAACTTCTCCTTCTTTATCACTAGGTTGAGCTGCCGCAGTGTCTAAAATCAGTTGGAGACCCCATGGTTTTTTGAGGATGAGGATGAATTTCGAGTAAAAGTCCTTATTTATTTCGTTGGGAGGAACCACCAGCTGGCCTGTATGGTTTCCAGGAAGCTGGCTGGTGCTGAGAGATTGGGTGGAGGGTGAGTATCTTTAGAAGCTGAACTTGTGGCCTCCATGGATGATGTCAATAACCCAGCGGTCTATGGTGATGGACTGCCAGGCCTTTCTGAAGTGATGGATGTGTCTCTCCACTGGCAGATAATCAAAATTTGGGTGCAATTTAAACCACTTTGACTGAAATGATAACGTGGTATCAAAAGCTCTGTTAAATAAATAAATAAATAAAAAGCCAGTGTTAGGCTTGGGAATGGTGGGCTGAGGGAGAGGTTTGGTCTTCCCCTCCCGCTGGTCAGGGACGTTGAGTATAGGATTGATTCTGGAGGCACTGCTTAGGTGGCCTAGGATAGGGCTGATATCAGCGATGTGGAAAGAAGTGCTGAAAATACTGGTAATGATAGGGCCTTTGATACTGCGGGAGGGGCGGTCGACTAGCTGTAGATGAAGTCTATGCTGGATGTGTGGCCAGCTTTCTACCTTGGAGAAATGATGTTTTACCTCTGATACAGCCTCCTGCACCTTGGAGCCAAACAGGCTATCTTCTTGGCAGGGAGCATCCACTAAGTGATCATGGAGTCCAGAGATGCAAAGCCATGCTGTGCGTCTGACTGAGATGGCTGTAGCTGCTGCACGTGTCACAGAATTATAAATATCATACATTGCACAGATGATGTGGTAGAAGGCTTTGTGGATGTTAGTCGCCATTTGTGCTGGATCCTGCATAGCCGAGGTGTAGGAGGAGGTCATGATGGTAGTGGAGCATCTGTAGCTCATAAGCAAGGGTTCACATCGCTAGGGTGCTACTTTGGAAGGACTTGCTACCCACAGCATCTAGGGTCTGCTGTTCTTTGCATGGAGGTGTCTGGGATGGAGATTTTGAGTTCTTGGACTTTTTGAGTAACGCCTCCGATACCACTGGTAAGGGAGTTGATAGGGTTCGAAGTCGGAAGCTGGTAGAACCTTGTATTTTAAATCCAGTCGTTTGTGAAGTGGTGTTTGCCCAATTTTGGTGTCTTCCAGATGGAGGTCTGTAGGTCTAGTCGAATTTGGGGTACCGGGAGGGCAAGAACTTCCTTAGGGGTGCCACAGGCCTTCAGAATGAACTAGAGATCATGCTTGTTGGTGGGGGTTTGAGAGCTGCTAAGGGTAATTACTCGGGAAAGTTTCTGAAGAATTTGGGATGGTAAAGGTCCTACAGATGGTCTTCAGGGGTCTCTTGTTCTGGGGAAGACAAGAGGATGGTCCCAAGGGGAGGGATCATAGGGCTCCCAGTGGAGGGGGAAAACTCTGAGAGATCCTGCCTCATTGATGAGGAGCAGCGGAGGTTGCCAGTCAACAATTGTGGATGACTCCAGCATTCTCGGGGAAGGGATCTGCCAGAGGTTGCAAGGTGCCTCAGACGAGTGGGTAGAAGTGGAAGTCGCCTGCAGGATGGCAGAGCTGTCTTGAACGAATCATCTGAGAAGGGAGATGAGGGAGGACAGTGCTGGAGGGTTCTGCAGCTGGAGGAGGGGCTCTCTGGGGTGGAGACAGGTCACTTGGAGAGTGGCAACTCTCTCTAGCTTCTGCCTTCCTTGGTTAGTTGAGGCTAAAGCAGTGGTTCCTAATGCAGTCTTCTGGAATCCCCAGGCCAGTCGGGTTTTCAGGATATCCACAATGAATATGCAAAGGGCCAATCTGTCCATTGTGCGAGAATGTTGTTGGCACAAGGCCTGTGTTTCAGGGGGCCCCATGCGAACTTCATTTGCACACAATGGACAGCTTCAGAGATGAGCTGGGGAAGCTCGTGATAGGGCCCGGCTCACCTCTGCACAGCTGCCAGCGTGAAGAGCAGTGTTTTCCCTCACGCTGGCAGCTGTGTTACTGTGAAGCGCACAAGTGCCAGGAAATGCCCTTTAACCTTTCCCGGCATTCAGCCCACTTCACAGTAACTCAGCCACCAGCATGAGATAAAACACCACTCTTCACGCTGGCAGCTGTGCAGAGGTGAACCGAGGCCTCGCATGGGCTTCCCCAGCTCTTTCTGCAGCAGGTTAGGCAGCTGTGGGGCTCTTCTGGGGGGGGGGGGGAAGTCTAGGATAGGACAGGAAATGGATGATGGGGGGCTAGGATTGGAAATTGGATGATGGGGTAAGGCTTGGACTGAAAATGGGCTGATGTGGGAAGCTTGGATTTGAAATGGTCTGAAGGGAGTCTAGAATAGGACTGGAAATGGCTGATGGGGGGAGCTTGGACTGGAAATGGGATGATGGGAGGCTGGAATAGGACTGGAAATAGGCTGACGGGGGGCTTGCACTAGAAATGGGCTGATGGGGGGTGCTAGGAATGGAAATGGGACTAGAAGGGTGTGGATGCTCGGTGGGGCTGGAACTAGAAGGAAGCTGATGTTGGGGGAGTACTACAAAGGGATGGGGCTGGGGGAGTGAGGATGGAGAGGGGAAATTATATTTTGTGTGGGAGGGAAGAAAAATCTACGATTGGATGGGTATTGTGAGAGTAAGTGGGGACTGAGGATGGAGGGGTGAAATCTGAGTGGATGAAAAAGAAATAAAGAAAGAAATGGAGTTAAAAACTAGAAGAGAAAAGAAAGGACAAATGGACAGCAGACAATGGAGAATTAACCAAAGACACGAAGAAACCAGAAGAAAGTGACTGGAGCAATTGCAACTGAAAATAAAATGCCCAAACAACAAAAGTTAGAAAATACTTTTTTATTTTGATTCCTTGTTCTTTGTTTGGCGACGGTCTATGTTCTCCATCTGTTATCAAGCTGAGACATTTTGTTTATATACAGGGTGGCCCAAAAAAAGTGAGAACATCTCGTAGCATATAAGTTATTTAAAATTTCAAAAAGACAGATGTAAACGACTGACAAATTTTTAAAAAATGATGGCGACTGGAAATTTTCGAAATAAAGACATTATGTAGCTAAAAAAGGTAAATAAGTAAATTATTTAAGCTTTTAATTTACGAGATGTTCTCACTTTATTTGGGTCACCCTGTATATAAACAAAATGTCTCAGCTTGATAACATATGGAGAACATAGACCATCGCCCTGTAGATTCTATTTGACTGTGTGACTTGTTCTCTTTCCCCAGTAGGAGATGTATTGGTATTCTCAGAGATGTATTGGTTCAGTATTTGCAGTGTTGCCTTTTGATAGGTAGGGTATGGTGCTTTGTGAGTCCTGGTAGTGCTGTTAGGATACGGCGGGTTTGTTATGGGTTCTAAATGGGCAGTGTTTGTAGCACTTCCTACTGTGCCTGGTGGTTGGCACTGGAGTATAGTAATGTAGAAATCTGGTAGTCTTTCTTTATACAGACACTCATTAAGAGGCATATTTAGTAAAAGTTAGTGCATGTTAACATTATGCAAATATTTATGCAAATGAGGCCCCACAATGAGTCTTCGCACATGGACCCGCAGCCCCCTTGGGCCACCCCTGAATATGCATATGCACTGCTTCCATTGTATGGAGATCTATCTCATGCATATTCATTGCGGATATTCTGAAAACCTGACTGGCCTGCGGATCCCAGAGGACTGGATTGAGAACCACTGGGCTAAAGTAAGATGCGAAACTCTCCTCTTTTCTTTGGTACCAGCCTTATCAGGTACCTTACCCCTACTGACACTGGAGTTCTGTCTCCTAGCTGACAGCTTGCCAGAAAGGAGGAAGAGAGACACTTTCCCTCCAAAATCTCATTTCCCTTTGACTCCCCCCCCCCCCCCCCAGCTCCTCCCCTAGGTCTCTTTAGGGAATAGAGCTAGAAAAATTGCGACCATTTATACCCTCATACTGTTGCCGGGAAGGGCAGTGCAAGGAGATGGGATGCCCTAAGTGAACCACTTCCTTTGCATCTCCCCCTTCTCCCTCTCCGACCCCCATTGTCGCTGCTGCTGCTGCTCTTTGGACCTGCAGTGACAATAATGGCCTCAAACAGCCTCGTGGCACTTACCTTAAAATATCCGCCTGCAATGGAGCTCAGCGCTGACTTCCGGAACCCAAACAGCCCTGCTGCACCCTGGGGTGGTTTGAGGCTCTTGCTGCTGCAGGTCCTGCAGAGGAGCAGCTGTGTTGGCAATGGACCACCCCTGGATCATTGGCACTATAGGTGGTCATTCGAACCCTGATTGCCCAGTACCAAAGACTTTCTTTAAGTGGTAGGCACTTAGTAGCCCCTAGATCACATGCTTCTGTGCTGCATAAGACTCTACGGAGCCGGTTTACTAGAGGTAGTGTGTGTTTCTGGCACTGTGCTACAAAGCCCACACTATCTGGGAAGCTTGGGCAGGGTGTTACCACCACAGCGTCACTAGCACTGGCCTTGCAAACTCTCGCTGCTAGCACCTGACGAGGAGCAACGAGCACCAGCACAATGGGTGACGGCAGTTCCTCCCTGTGCAGACACTACTGGGGCGAGCAGTGCTAAATTCAGCGGGACAGCTGTCTGCACCCCTCTGTATCTAGTGCAGTGCTGCACACTACAAGTGCGTCCCAAACTGCGTTACTAGCACAGCGCTCCGTAAACTGGCCCCTAGGTTGGTGATACAGACTCCACTGATTGACAACAGCTGACACAGATCTATTCTGGTAGCCGTCAAGTGAGAATTCCTTTAGAATACACACTCCAAGTCCCAGCCAGTTTAATGAAATGTCCACTTCAAATGTTTTTCCCTGCGAGGTCTCAGTTTTTTGCTAGTTTCAGCTTTTATTTTTTATTGCTCTTCTAAAACCAGACGCGCAAGTACAGCATATCATTGCCATAAATTTCAGGTAAGTGAAGATATGGTGTTCCTCCTTCTCTCCAAGACTGAACTCCAGAAGCCCCCCTCATATCACAAAGAAGAGCTAAAACTGTATGAATGTTTCTTTTTTAGGTTTAAATTAGACCACCATTTCATTTCACTGGCAGCTTTGGGAACTCAGCCACTTGAAGGCAAAACGTTTTCCTTGCAAGACCCAGTCTGTGCATCTTGGTAAATGATCACACGAATTATTCTGTAACAGTTTTGTGTTCTGGTGCCCTCTGGTGTTCTACAATATTTTGTAAAGCTTGGGAAACTGAAAAGATGCTATGGATTTTAGCTTTCTAGGAAATGATTCCTACATTTGGGAGTACCCCTAAAATCAACATACGTATATTTAATTTTAATTTAATTTAATTAACAGTATTTCTAAACCGCCTTATCTTAATAATCAAGGTGGTATCACAGCAAACAATCGAGTAAAGTGAGTGTGTTATACATGCAGTGAGGGTGAAGTTGAGTGTGTGTTGTATTGTGTGCTGGATTGGTATGAGCTATGTACAGAGTGGGCTATATACAGTGGTGCAAAAAACATATACATTCATTATTTAGGCAGTATCATGTGCTGTTATACATTTTCTGAGGTTATGTGATGTGTCCATAGTGTTCTATGAACAGCATGGTTTTCAGTTGTTTTCTAAAGTCCTTGAGGTCTGTAGAGGCTCTTAGATCGTCCGGTAGATTGTTCCATATTGTTGGAGCGGCCATGGAGAGTGCTCTGTCTGTTGTGTCCTTGCGTGTGTGTTTGTATTCACTTGGGGTGCTGATTCGGTTGTGTGTATGTTTTCTTCTGGGACGTGAACTGGTGTCTGGTTGTATGAGGGTGTGCAGGCTGTTTGCTGATGTGTGCTGTTTTATCTTAAATAGGTTTATGATTGTTTTGTATCTGATTCGTGCATGGATTGGAAGCCAGTGTAAGTCCTTTAAGGTGGGTGTGATGTGCTCCTGTCGTGCGGTTCCTGATATGATTCGTGCTGCTGTGTTTTGTGCCAGTTGGAGTGGTTTGAGGGTTTGTTTCGGTAGTCCAAGGTATATCGGATTGCAGAAGTCCAGTAGTGGGGTTATCAGTGCTTGACAGACGGTACGGAAGTGTTCTGGGGCGAGGAGCGGTTTTAGTCTCCTGATGATTCGCATCTTGTAGTAGGCTTTTTGGATTGTTTTGTTTATGTGAGGCTTGAGATTGAGTTTGTTGTCCAGAGTAACTCCGAGGTATCTCACTTCTGATCTTATTGGTATGGTAGTGCTTTGTATCATTATATTTGGTGGGTGTATGAAGCTTTGGTTCCGAGTGATGATTAAAGCTTCGGTCTTGTTGTAGTTTATTGCGAGGTTGTTGTTTTGACACCAACTCGCCATTTGGGTGAGGCAGTCTGTTATCTTGGAGAAGTCCGGGTTGTCGATTGATATCGGGGTGTATATCATGATGTCGTCTGCATATATTGTGCATTGAATGTCGTTCTCTTTCATGATGTTGCATATTGGTTGGATGTAGATGTTAAATAGGAGTGCTGAGAGTGCGGATCCTTGAGGTACTCCTTGTTGGACGTTTATGGGTCGGGAGGTGTTGTGTCCCAGCTTGACCTGTAGTTGTCTTTCGGTTAGGTATGAGTGGAACCATTTCAATGTGATACCATGTATACCAGTGTTCTTTAGTCTTTCCAGGAGGGTGTTGTGGTCTACTGTGTCGAAGGCTGAGGAGATGTCAATGAAGATCATTATGATTCCATTCCTGGTATTGTCAATTGTTCTTAGGATGCTGTCGAAGAGGTAGATCAGTAGCGTTTCGACTCCATGGTTGGGCCGGAATCCATGTTGGTTGTCATCGAGTGTTTCGTGTTTGTCGATGTGTTCCTGAAGTTGTAGTAGAACCGTTTTTTCGATGATTTTTGCGAGGAAGGGTATGCTGGAGATTGGTCGGTATGCTGCTGGATCTTTTTTGTCTAGAGTTGTTTTCTTTGCGATAGGTCTTACTGAGGCAAGCTTTAGTTGCTTTGGCATAATTCCTTGAGTGAGCGAGTTGTGTACCATTTTATGTATTGTGGGGATGAGGCTGGATTTGGTGGCTTTGACCCATGACACTGGGCACGGGTCTGTAGGAGCAGTGCTTGTGTTGATTGTAGAAATGATGTGGGATATCTGTTCTGTTGAGGGTGAGTAGAATGTGCCCCAGGTTCTGGGGTGTGCGTCCGTCCTGGTGGTCCCACTGGGTGTTGTTCGCTTTGTGGAGTGAAATTTGTTTTTGATGTGGTCGGCGAATTCCTGTGTATCGACTTGTATTTCCCCTTCTGTTGTTTGCTCTTTTGTGAGGATCTTTACTATTTCGAAAAGCTCTCTGGGTTTGTTGATGGAAGTATTTATCATGTTTGTGTGGAATTCCCTCTTTGATTGGTTGATGTGTTCGTTGTATTGTTTTTGCTTTGTTAGGTAGAGATGTTGGTCGACAGCTGCTTTGTTTTTTCTCCACCTCCGTTCAATCTTCCTGAGCTCCCTCTTTTCCTGTCGTATTTTTGCTGATATAATAGATGACTCACTAATAGATGATATAATAGATGACTCACTTTTAAGCCAAAATTCTTTGCATAAGATCCCTCGAGAATATTAAATCAAGATCTGTCTTCTGGTTGCTTCTTCTGACTCATCTCTGGAAATCTCTGTACCCCCTCAAAGGCCTATGATAACAAAAGTCCTACAGCTACCCCCTCCTCATCTCTCCATACATTCCTCATTCTTAGAGCCATGGCAGCTGCAACTCTCTAGCAATCTCTGCCATACCTTCAATTCATCATGGAGCCTTTGCATTGCCAGAACATTGGCCAGCAAATTCAGAACTAAGATGATGATGATGATGATAATAATAATAATAATAAGTGTATGTAGCAGATACCACATGTGTTCTTTCCTCATAGAATTTTTATGAAAAAATGTCTTGCCTAGGAATTGAGATAAGAAGATGTGATAAAAATATTTCAAATAGCTGCGTATGTGCAAAGGCCAAGTAGGAGCCTATCTTAAGGTTCTTTTAAAAAGACACAAAGGTGCCTATGGGGCTTTATAAAATACTAGAGCAGACATGCCGAAATCACAGCTAGACTGAAACCACGGACATTTAAACCTGCTTGAGAGAAGACATAAATGTTTGCACACAAACAATATAGTAACATAGTAACATAGCAAATGACGGCAGATAAAGACCAGTATGGTCCATCTAGTCTGCCCAGTAAGAAGGCAAGAGTAGTGCACCTGCTGCTCCATGCAGACCATCCCTCCCCATGTCTTTGTTTTAGGGGTGAACCCACCGCTTTGTGTAGGACACCCATGTATGTTGAGAAATTAGATAGTTAAGTTTATTTTGATTTTATCCTGTTGCTGTAAAGGGATCCCCTGTGTCTGTCCCATGACATTTTGAATTCTGTCACCATGTTTGCCCCCACCACTTCCATTGGGAGGGCATTCCAAGCATCCACCACCCTTTCTGTGAAAAAGTATTTCCCGACATTGCCTTTCAATTTACCACCTTGCAGCTTCATGTTATGCCCTCTAGTTTTACAACTTCCCCGTCTTTGGAAGAGGTTTGTTTGTTCATTATTTCTCTTTAAGTATTTAAAGGTCTGAATCATATCTCCCCTGTCCCTCCTCTCCTCCAGAGTGTACATATTTAGGTCTTCAAGTCTCTTCTCATAAGGCTTCTGACACAGGCGCCAAATCATTTTGGTTGCCTTCCTCTGAACAGTTTCCAGTCTTTTTACATCTTTTGCAAGATACGGTCTCCAAAACTGAACACAGTATTCCAAGTGAGGCCTCACCAGTGTCTTACAATGCATGTAGACCATGACTCTGCCCATGCTGCACTCATGGTCCACCCCCTGAACATGCCTATTCATGGGTTTTTAAACTAGATAATGGGGGAAAGCCGACAGTCTCCCAAGAGCACATGGTTCAGAAGGATGTATCCTTGAAAGATTCTAACAAAAGAGGGAAGTTAGAGCATCCTAATAAAGGTAAAAGCATCCTAATAAAGGGAGGAGTAGCCTAGTGGTTGGGGCAAGGTACTTCAGGCCAGAAGGTCGGGGGTTCAAATCCCACTAGAGGACAGCAACCTTGGGCCGGAAGGACTGGGGTTTCTAGTCCCACAGATGCTCCTTGTGGTCTTGGGCAAGCCACTTAACCCTCCATTGCCCATGTTCCCTGTAAGTATTAGTGTATGTGTCTCATATCCCCGCGTGTTAAATGTATCCCCCAATTGTGTTGTGACCGCTTTGATTGAAGGATAAAGCAGTATACAAAACTGTCTAAATAAATAAATAAAATAAAAGTAACCCAGGTACCTTTAAGTAAAAATCAGGCAAAGCTGAAAGATTCCAAATTACCCTTGTCATCTGATAGCCAGACTGTTAATATGAATAAAAAACAAACTTTGAAATGCCTGTATACAAATTCTAGAAGTCTAAAAAATAAGATGGAACAGTTAGAATATTGAGCACTGAATGAAAGGTTAGATATGATTGGCATCTCAGAAACCTGGTGGAAGCAGGACAACCAATGGGACACTGTGATACCAGGCTACAAACTATACTGCAATGATAGGGTAGATCACATAGGTAGGGGAGTGGCGCTATATGTTAAGAAGGGTATTGAGTCCAACGAGACAATGGTTTTGCAGGAAACAAAATACACTATAGAATCTCTATGGACAGAGCATAATAACATAGTACACAGCAGATAAACACCAGTATGGTCCATCTAGTCTGCCCAGTAAGGTAACCAGAGTGGCTGTAACTGCAGCTCCGTGCAAGTCACCCCCTTCTATGACTGTGTTTAGGGTTGTACCTGCTGCTTGGTGCATATCAGCCCCCCCTTTATATATTGAGCATAAAAGATACTTAAGTTTGCTTTGATTTTATCTTCTTGCTATAAAGGGATCCACTGTGTCTGTCCCATGCCATTCTGAATTCCATCACTGTATTTGCCCCACCATCTCCATCAGGAAGGCAATCCATGCATCCACCACCCTTTCAGTGAAAAAGTATTTCCTGACGTTGCTTTTAAGTTTACCGCCTCGCAGCTTCATTGTGTGCCCTCTAGTTTAATTGATACCCTTTAAGTATTTAAAGGTCTGTTTCATATCTCCACTGTCCCTCCTCTCCTCTAAGGTATACATATTTAGGTCTTCAAGTCTCTTCTCATATGTCCTCTGGCCAGGGCCGTACTGATGGCGAAATGCGCCCTGTGTGACTTGCACATCGGGCGCGCCCCCCCCCCCCCTGCACCCCCATCTAGCCACTTTATAGGGGCAGGAGAGAAGAGGTGCGCACCCGATGTGCAAGCCGCCTGCTGCCGGAGAGACCAGACCTGCTTAGTGTGCCGGCGGGAAGACTTCAGGGGTGGCAGGCAATGGCAGAGAGCTGAAATGCGCCCCTGAAGTCTTTGGACCTGTGCAGCTGCACCGCTCACACAGGGCTCGGTACGGTCCTACTTCTGGCACAGGCTCCAAATCATTTTGGTTACCTTTCTCTGAACCATTTTAAGTCATTTTATATCCTTTGCGAGATATGGTCTCAAAACTGAAATAATACTCCAAGTGAGACCTCACCAATGACTTGTGATATTTAAAAAGGGGAAGGGAATGGCAGTGGGAGGGGGGTGTACTACTGTCCACCTGGCCAGAATGATCAGACAGATGATGAAATACTAACAAAAATTAGGGAAGCTAGCAAAATTTTCAACACAGTAATAATGGGAGATTTCAATTACCCTGGTACTGACTGGGTCAATATTCCATCAGGCCATGTAGGGAAATAAAGTTTCTAGGTGAAATATATGACTGCTTCATGGAGCAGCTGGTTTAGGAACCAACATGAAGGGAAGCTATTTTAGAGCTAGTCTTTAGTGGAATGCAAGATCTAGTGCGAGAAATAATGGTGTTGGGGCCACCTGGCATTAGCGATCATAACATGATCATATATGATTTAATGAATGGATGGAGGATGACAAGGGAATCCACTGCACTTAGCATTTAACTTTCAAAAAAAGAGACTATGATAAAATGAAGAAACTGGCTAAGAAAAAACTAAAAGGAGCAACTGCAAAGGTGAAGAGTTTACAGGCCTGGGCATTATTTAAAAATACTATCATGGACACCCAGACCAGATGTATTCCACTCTTTAAGAAAGGTGGAAGGAAGGCCAAACGACAGCCAGCATGGCTTAAAGATGCAGTCAGAGAGGCTGTTATAGTTAAAAGAAACTCCTTCAGAAAATGGAAAAAAGAGCCAAATAATGAAAATAGGAAACAACATAAGTTCTGGCAAGTTAAATGCAAGGCAAAGAGAGAATTTGAAAAGAAGCTTGTTGTGGTAGCAGAAGTAAATGATAAAACTTTTTTCAAGTACATTTGTAGCAAAACAACCTGTGAGAGAGCCAGTTGGACCATTAGAAGACAGAGGGGTAAAAAGGGCACTAACAGAAGACAAGAGCATAGTGGAGAGACTGAATGAATTTTTGCTTCAGTCTTTACTAAAGAAGATGTAAGAAATTTACACATGCCAGATATAATATTTAAAGGTGATGTATCAGAGGAATTCAAACAAATCTTGATAAATCAGGAAAATGCAATACAATTATTTATAAATTAAAGAGCAGCAAATCACCTGGACCGGATGGCATACATCCTAGTGTGCTAATAGAACTGAAATATGAAACCGCAAGTCCGCTTTTAGTAATCTGTGAGCTACTATATCATAAAAATTGTCTGTAGTACCTGAGGAGAGTGGCCATTGTAACCCCAATTTTTGAAAAAGGTTCCAGGCATAATCCAGGAAACTACAGACCAGTGAGATTGACATCTATACCAGACAAAATGGTAGAAACCATTGTAAAGAACAAAATTACTAAACATGTAAATAGTCATGGTTTAATGGCAGAAAGTCAACATGGATTTAGCGAAGGAAAGTCTTGTCTCACTAATCACTTACATTTTTTTGAAGGTGTGAATAAACAGGTAGATAAAGGTGAGCCATTTGATAAAGTGTATTTGGATTTTCAGAAAGCCTTTTACAAGGACCCTCCATGAGAGGCTCTTGGGGAAATTAAAAAGACATAGGATAGGAGGCAGTGTACTATTGTGGATTAGGAACTGGTTAAAAGATAGAAAATAGACAGTAGGGCTAAATGGCCAATTTTCTCAATGGAGAAAGGTAATTAGTGGAGTACCCCAGGGATCAGTGCTGGGCCCACTGCTTTTTAACATATTCATAAATGACCTGGAAATGGGAATAATGAATGAGGTGATCAAATTTGTAGATGATGCAAACAGGGGCGGCCCAAGGGGGGGTGCGGGGTCATGTGCGGAGACTCGGTGCGGGGCCTCATTTGCATAAGGGGCCTCATTTGCATAAATATTTGCATAATGTTACCATATACTAACTTTTAGTAAACATGCCTCTTAATGAGTGTATGAATAAAGAAAGACTAAAAGATTTCTACATTACTATAATCCAGTGCCAACCGCCAGACACATTAGGAACTACTACAAACACTGCCCATTTAGAACCCATAGCAAACCCGCCGTATCCTAACAGCACTACCAGGACTCACAAAGCACCATACCCTACCTATCAAAAGGAAACATGCAAATATTAAACCAATACATTTCAGAGAATACCAATACATGACCTACTGGGGAAAGAGAACAAGTGGCAATGTCAAATAGGAATTATATAAACAGAATACCTCAGCTCAGTTACACATGAACAGAACATAAACCATCACCAAACAAGGAATCACAATTTAGAAACAGGATGACAATAATTAAACTGGGAATCCCAAAAGCCAAACTTGGAATGTACAACACTGTAGAAATAAAACTATACATTAATTTGCTCTTGTACTAAACAAAGCGCAGACGTTAATGATGCACATTTACCAGAGCTGACATATTCCAATTAATAAATTCAAAATAAAGAGATATTTTTCTACCTTTTGTGCATTTTTTTTCAGCTGCAATTGCTCCAGCCACTTTTTTCTGGTTTCTTCGTGTCTTCTGCTAACTCTCCATCGTCTGCTGTCCATTTGTCCTTTCTTCTCTCCTAGTTTTTTTTTCCATTCTCTCTCTACATCTGCTTTAACATACTAATCTTTCTCCTTTTGCTCTTTCCTCATTCCTATTTCATCCACTCAAATTTTACCCCTCCATCCTCAATCCCCACTTACTCTCCCAATACCCGGCCAATTGTAGATTTTTCATCCCTCCCACACAAAATATTTTTCCCCTCTCCATTTTACTCTCCCAGCCCCATCCCATTCTAATCCTCCCCCAACATCAGCTCCCTTCTAGTTCCAGCCTCACCCAGCATCCATTCCATTCTAGTCCCTGCATCAGCCCATTTCCAGTCCTAGCCCCTCCATCAACCCACTTCCAGTCCTAACCCCCCAACACCCCATTTTCAGTTTAAGCCCCCCCTATAACCCATTACCAGTCCTAACCCCCCATCAGCCCATTTCCAGTCAGCCCCCCATAGCCCATTGCCAGTCCTAACCCCCCCCCCCCATCAGCCCACAGCCCATTACCAGTCCTAACCCCATCAGCCCACCTCACGTCCTAACCCCTCCCCATCAGCCCATTTCCTGTCCTAGACCCCCCCCCCATAACCCATTATCAGTCCTAACCCCACCATAGCACATTACCAGAGTGCCCACATCAGCACATATCCCATTACCTGTCTTAACCCCCCCATAGCCCATTACCAGTTCTAACCCCCCCAAAAGCCCACAGCCCATTACCAGTCCTAACCCCATCAGCCCACCTCAAGTCCTAACCCCTCCACATCAGCCCATTTCCTGTCCTAGACCCCATAGCCCATTATAAGTCCTAACCCCCCATTGGCCATTACCAGACAGCCCCCATCAGCCCACAGCCCATTACCAGTCCTAACCCCTCCCCATCAGCCCATTTCCTGTCCTAGCCTCCCCCATAGCCCATTATCAGTCCTAACCCCCCCCATAGCCCATTACCAGACAGCCCCCATCAGCCCAAAGCCCATTACCAGTCTTAACCCCCCCATAGCCCATTACCAGACAGCCCCCATCAGCCCAAAGTCCATTACCAGTCTTAACCCCCTATAGCCCATTACCAGTTCTAACCCCCCGAACAGCCCACAGCCCATTACCAGTCCTAACCCCATCAGCCCACCTCGTCCTAACCCCTCCCCATCAGCCCATTTCCTGTCCTAGCCCTCCCATAGCCCATTACCAGTCCTAACCCCCCATAGCCCATTACCAGACAGCCCCCATCAGCCCAAAGCCCATTACCAGTCTTAACCCCCACATAGCCCATTACCAGTTCTAACCCCCCCAACAGCCCACAGCCCATTACCAGTCCTAACCCCATCAGCCCACCTTAAGTCCTAATGCCTCCCCATCAGCCCATTTCCTGTCCTATCCCTCCCATAGCCCATTACCAGTCCTAACCCCTCCATAGCCCAATACCAGTCCTAACCCCCCCCATCAACCCACAGCCCACCTCAAGTCAAGTCCTAACCCCCTCCATAGCCCATTACCAGTCCTAACCCACCTCCCCCCCTCATCGGTTCAAGGAACATTAAAAAAAATAAAAAGCTGGCTGCTACCGCTGCCGCAGCCGCCGCAGCAGCAGCAGAATGGAGTGTCCCACGGGGCCCCCTCTGCCCGGCTGAGTCCCTCCCTCCCTCCCTCTGCGATGGCTGAGCCCCTCTGTGCCGGCTTTCAGATACGCGAATGGAGAGTGTCTCCCTCGCGTCTCTGTTAAGCCTGCAGGGGCTGATGGGAAATTTCCCATCTGCCCCTGAAGGCTTAACAGAGACGCGAGGGAGACACTCTCCCTTCGCGTATCTGAAAGCCGGCACAGAGGGGCTCAGCCATTGCAGAGGGAGAGCTCAGCCGGGTAGAGGGGGCTCCGCGGGACACTCCATTCTGCCGCGGCAGCAGCAGCAGCGGCAGCGGTAGCAGCCAGCTTTTTTTTTTAAACTTAATTTTGAAAAAAAGTAGAATGTTCGTTGCGCGGGGCCCCCTGAAACGCGGGGCCCTGTGCAAAAAACATTCTTGCTCAATGGACGGGCCGGCCCTGGATGCAAAATTATTCAAAGTTGTTAAAAAACAAAAGGACTAAGAAAAATTGCAAGAGGACCTTGATAAATTGGAGAATGGGCATCCAAATGGCAGATGAAATTTAATATGGACAAGTGCAGTTATTCCCTTAGGAGGCATTCTGATCCGGTTGTCCAGACCTGCTAAACGCTTGGACCATGTTTGGAGCAGAAAAGCTCCCTGCACGTATTGCTGAGTTGTGTAGGAAGCTCTTTTTGTGGACGGGAGCAGAAGGATTGTGGGAGGAGTGAGGGTGGGTGGTGGACAGGAACACGACCCTGGACATAGAGGGCCAATTCTGAGGTCAGCCCTATATGTCCGTGGTCAGCATGGTAGATAGGAGACTTATTCCAGCCAGGAGGTGGGAATAAGTCCCTCTGGATGTCAGGGGACCGTGGAGCCTGACGACCTCAAAGAGGTGAGGAGGAGCAGGGGGAACCCTTCAGCCCGATCCTGGTCATGGAAGGATAAAAGGCTTGAAAGATTAGGGCTCTTCGACTTGACAAACAGACGGCTGAAGGGAGATATGATAAAGTTCTATAAAATATTGAATGGAGTGGAATGTGTAAATGTAGATCTGTTCTTTACTGCTTAAAAAGGTAGAAAGACTAGGGGAGACACAATGAAGCTACAATATAGGCCATTTAAGACAAATAAAAGAAACTATTTTTTCACTTAACGTGCAAACTCTTGAATTCTTTCCAGGAGGATGTAGTAAAAGCTGTTAGTGTTGTTGTTTGTTGTTAAGTGCTGTCAAGTCAGTGTCAATGCATGGTGACCCTCTGGATAGTTGTACTAAACTGTGTTCGGTCTTCAGGCAGTTCACTGTTGACAGAGTGGCACCCATAGCTGCTGTTACATATCGATCCATCTCATTCCTGGTCTTCCTCTTTTGCGTTGACCTTCTATTGCATGATGAGTCCAAGTATGAAAGTTGAAGTCTTGTCAGCTGAGCTTCTAAAGAAAGCTTAGGTTTGATCTCCTCTAGTACTGAGTGGTTTGTTCTTCGAGCAGTCCATGGTATACACAGTATTTGTCGCTAGCACCATAATTCAAAGGCATCAATTTTCTTCCTGTCTGTCTTTTTCACTGTCCAGCTTTCGCATCCATATGACATTATTGAAAATACCATGGCTTGAACAAGTCGAATCTTTGTATGGAGAAAGACATCTTTGCTCTTGAGAATCTTGTCTAAGTCCTTCATAGCCATTCTGCCAAGAGCAATACGTGGTCAGATTTCTTGACTGCTTGGGGTTTCTTTATTGATTGTTCATCCAAGTAGGTTAAAGTTGTCCGCTATTTCAATTTCTTCCTCATCAACGATGAACTTATTGATTTTGCCAGTTGTCAGGATCTTTGTCTTCTTTACATTATGTACATGCCGATTTTAACATTATGTTCCTTGATCTTGAGAAGCAAATGTTTCAGATCGTCTTCACGTTCAGCCAGTAATGTGGTATCATCAGCACAGTGAATGTTGTTGATGAGTCTTCCAACAATCTTCACACCTCGGTTGTCTTCATACAGTCCTGCTTCTCTGATGATTTGTTCTGCATATAAATTAAATAGGTAGGGGGAAAGTATGCAGCCTTGTCCTACACCTTTGCTGATTTTAAACCATTCTGTTTCTTCTTGTTCCATTTGAACTGTTCCTTTACATTGATCAAGAAGCTTTTGCCAGAGAAAGATCATGTGTTTTGGTATACCCATGCTTCTTAATGTGGCTCAGGGTTTCATGGTTTACATAGTCAAATGTATTGCTGTAGTCGATAAAACACATATAGATATCCTTTTGATATTCTTTTGTCTTCTCAAGGATCCATCTCACATCTGTGATGATGTCTCTCATTCCTCGTACTTTCCTGAACCCTGCTTGCACTTCAGGCAGTTCTCGTTCCAGGTATGGTTGTAATCTCTGCTGAATTTTCTTCAGTAGAATCTTGCTGGCATGTGGGATCAGAGCAACTGTGCGATAATTTCCAGTCAGTTGGAGTACCTTTCTTTAGTACTGATATAAACACAGATCTTTTCCAGTCAGTTGGCCATCAGGTTGTCTTCCAAATTACCTGGGAGAACCTTATAAGCATAGTAACAGCTGCATCAGATTGCTGTAATACTTCAATGGGAATGCCATCAATGCCCGGTGCATTGTTCTTTGATAAGGCTTTCAATGCTGTTTCGACTTTTTTCATCACCAATGGTTCCTGATCATAACATACAGGTTGAAGTGGCTATTGGTCCACTTGATCTTTATGGTTTAATGACTCTATATATTATTTCCACCTTTTCTTGATCTTCTCAGCATCATTCAACATGGATCCTTGAGCATTTTGTAATATTCCAATTTGAGGCTGGAATTTTTTCTTTAACTCTCATAGCTTTAGGAAAGCTGATCTTGTTCTTCCTCTCATAGTTTCTGCTTCTATTTCCTTGCATGCGTCATTGTAGTATTTCTCCTTGCCTTGTCTTGCTGCACATTGGAAATCTCTGTTGAGTTCTGTGATTGCCTCTCTTTCTCCTCTGGCTTTAGCTTCTCTGCATTTCTAGGCAATTTTCAGAATTTCTTGGCCATTTTTGCTTTTTCACAGCCTTCTTGATGTCATCCCATAACTCTTCTGGAGCTCGGTCATTTGTATGTAAAGCAGAAAATCCATTTTATAGGCAGTCTTTGAATTTCAGGGGTATATTCTCAAGGTCATATTTTGCTACATTCATGAGTGGCTTGCTCTTTTTCAACTTTAGCTTGAGTTCGCATACTAGCAGTTGGTGATCTGTACCACACTCAGCTCCAGGTTTTGTCTTTGTTGATGTTATAGAGCTTTTGTATTATTGACTTCCACAGATTTAGTCAATTTGATTTTTGTACAATCCATTTGGTGAAGTCTATGTGTACAATCACCGCTTGTGTTGCTGGAAGAAGGTGTTTGAGATGAATAGATCGTTGGTCTTGCAGAATTCTATCAGTCTTTCTCCAGCTTCATTTCTATTGCCAGGTCCATATTCTCCAACCACTTTGCCTTCTTCTTTGTTGCCAACTTTTGCGTTTCAATCACCCACGACTATCAGGATATCCTGTTTGCATGTTCTGTCAATTTCAGCTTGTACTTGTTCATAGAACTCATCAACTTCATTCTCTTCTGCAGCTGTTGTTGGGGCATATACTTAAATTATAGTTGTATTGATGGACATTCCTAATAGACAAATAGAAATTAAGCCTTCACTGATTACAGTGTATTTCATTACAATTCTTGTAAGTTGTTTCTTAATTATAAATGCAACACCATTTCTTCTTTGTCTTTCATTTCCAGCATAGTAGACCATGTGATCATCTGATGCAAAATGCCCAATGCCAGTCCATTTCAGTTTGCTGACACCCAACAGATTGAGTTTTACACGTTTCATTTCATTCTCGACCACCTCCAACTTCCCTTGGTTCATGCTTCGTACGTTCCATGTTCCAATGTGTAAGACATCTTTGCAGCTTCTGACTCTCATTTCACGCGCAACTACATCAGCAGTCAGACGTCCCAAGGACTTTGATCCAACCACATCATAAATGCTGGCTTTATCTGAAAGGTCTTCAGCTCCCCCTCCCCCAGTAGCCAGTTGAGTGCCTTCTGATCTGGGGGGTTTCATCTTCCAGCACTATAGTGTAATTTGTTTTGTTGTGACTATCCATTGGGTTTTTGTGGCAAGATACGGAAGTAGATTGCTAGGCCTTTCTTCTGCACAGGCAATTCTAGTGTTGTTGCCGTTGTCACAGAAACGTGATCCTCTGCCACCAACACTATTCTATTCTGCTGCTGCCCAGAAGGGTGGTTTGTCTTGGTCTGGCACCTCAGCTGAAGTCTGTCCATCTTGGGAGACCCTGCCAGTAGCTAAGCTACTGATAGCTTAGCACTCAGCATCACTGATGCACACAAGCCCTCACAGCACAACAAACTGCAAACCAAGTGAGGAGCTGTTAGTGTAGCTGGGTTTAAAACAGGTTTGGACAAGTTCCTGGAGGAAAAGTTCATAAACCATTATTAAAGAGGGCCAGAGAAATCCACCGCTTACCCCCGGATAAGCAGCATGGAATCTGTGTACCTTTTTGGGAGCCTGAAAGGTACTTGTGATCTAGATTGGCTTCTCTTAGAAACAGGATACTGGGTTTGATGGACCCTTGATCTGACCCAGTATGGCATTTCTTATGTTCTCATAAAAGAACATGCTTATTGGAAGTCTGTATCGGGGGAGGGGGGGTGAAGCAGCCCATAATAGCAGCCAGGAACTATGATAAATTGCTGGAGCCTTTGATGAGCTCTGCGTCAGGGTTCCTTTGCCATTGCCGCTGGCCCCGGAGAAGGCTGGGGGGAGGGGGCTGGGATGGCAGGATGGAAGTGCTCTCCCATGGTACCTCTAATCCCTTGCACCAGCCCTGGCATAATCCTTGGGTGAATTTTATAAAAGTGCTTTTATGCACTGGAAAAAACCTTTATGTCCAAGAAATCCTTTGTAAAATTACCCCATCAAGTTGAGCACTAGTTTTTTTTAAGTCAGATATTTACATTCCTTAATTTAGAAATAGATGTAATAGCTTAAAAGAATTGCATATAATAATATTTTCTTATAAACTGCTATTTTTGCATTGCTGACCGCTTCCCATTTTAGTCACACCAAAGTAGAGAAGGTACATGTGTGGCTTTACCTAGTTTTAAAATACTGCATCAGCTGCCTTTCGGCTCTACAGCAAAGTGTCTTACAGTGCTGCATATGCCTTGTGGCGCTATTCATATAGATGTATTTGGCATGATTCAGATCTTTCTTTTAAAGCCCACGTTTCTCATCTTACTAAAACTTCCTTCTTTTTCCTCCGCCAAATTCGAGCAATACATCCCTTCCTCGCCCCAGCAGCCCTCACTACTTTGCTTCTGTCACTAGTCATGTCACGGGTGGATTTCTCCAACTCGGTTCTCATAGGCCTCTCTAAATCCCAGCTTGCCCGCCTCCAGAGGATCCAAAACACTGCTGCCCGTCTTCTTACTCATTCCTCTCTCCGGGATCACATAACACCTCTACTCCTTCACCTTCACTGGCTACCTGTCCCCTTCCGCGCTCAATACAAATTGCTTTCTCTAGTGCACAACATCCTCCACAGCAATACTCCACAATACTTAGCCGATCTCATATCCTTTCACTCCCCCAGGCATACACCCCGTTCTTTCCATCTTAATCGCCTCACTCTCCCTTCACCCTCCCTTGCCCATCTGCAATTTACACGATCCTCTGCTTTCTTTTTTATTGAACCTGCCCTGTGGAATTCACTTCCCTCATCCCTCCGCCTCGAACCCAATCACAACACTTTCAAGAAAGACCTAAAAACTCACCTCTTCTCCATAGCATTCGGCTTTCCCTCCCCCTTGTGTGACTTGCCTTAGATCTTATCCCTTTTTGTGTGTATCCCCTTCCTGTCTTGTCTTGTCTTTTCTCTTTTCTCATGAAACCATTGTAATTTCCTTTCCATTTCCATGGCTTCGAGCCTTTTCCTTAAATTGTATATTGTACACCGCTTTGCTTGTTTCAGAAAGGCGGTTTATCAAATAAAATTACCATAACCATAACCATATTGGCGCTGCCGAAGTGGCTAGCCACCACCGTTGAAGTTTTAACCCAGATATTTAATGCTGGGGTCATATCTGGGTTGCCTGGACTGCTGTGAATCTAACTGAGCGATGGCGATATTCAGCCGCTAGCCTATTTAGCTTCAGGGGTAGCCTTTACTGCGTCTGACTTTCACCACTTAGCAAAAACCAGGCAGCGGCCTAATAGCAATGCTGCCTGTCGCAGTTGCCACCCCAAGATAGTGCCGCTGAATATCCCGACTAGGGGGTTAACACTGTTGGCAGATTTATTAACCGTGTTAATCCCTTTGACTATCAGGTCCAGTAGGTAGTAGTCACAGTGTTATAAAGTAGCTGTCCTCACCCTCCTCAGATCCAGCTGCTGACAGTAATGAGACCTAGCTCTTCTACTTGGTGACACATGGCCCAGACCATTAGGCAACTGAGCCCTTAGTTCAGGCTCTTTAACAGGTCCACCGATACTTGAATAGCTGCAAGCTGGTAGGGCAGCCCTCTGAGGCTCGTTGACTTTATGGATGCCAGAGAGTAGCCAGACTCTGAAGAAACGCTTAGTGCACCTTTCACACCCTTAACGAATGAAGAAACAAGCAGCCCGACACATTCACAGACACAGAAACAGAGATTAAATGACCGCTAGAAATGCAGCGGCTGATATTCAGAAAGCTGGCGATCTGCAGAACTTTAGCACAATGATTTTTTAGCTGCAATTGTAGCTTCCAAACGACCCACCTACAACATCCCGAACGATGCAGCCTCACAACGGGATACATTTCCCTGGCTAATAACGTCACCGGACAACACTCGTGTGCTCATGGGGGGAGGGAATTTTTAAAGATTTGTTTGAGTGATTTCTGAAGTTACAGGAACAAATTGTTTGAATATTAGCTTTACGGGATCTCTAGGTCCTCTGCTGCTCAATGCACTCTGAGTGTCCTTTGGCGATGCCCTGCAGCACCTTCCCTAGCCTGCATTTCCGTTCAGTGTGATAGTCATGCATGCTAAACATGCACCTTAAAGTAACCAGTAAACCACTTATCTGATGAACTGGTTTTCTCTTTTTGGTGCTCTAAGTGAAACCCAATTTGACAAATGCTGTTAGATTTGCAGTGGGTAAAGCCACTGCAATATTATCTTGATATACCAAAAACCATCAGCGCACGATTGTGATTTTGTCGCTTGCTGGAACAAAAATTAAATCTTATCATACTGTAGTCATCTCTGCAGGGGCAAGTCCTTAACTATTGTCGGGTTTTACAGACTTATTCTGCTTCTGGAAGCAAGTTATGAGCACCAGCAGCAAGCACCATTTTCTCAGCCTTTCTTCCTCAGTGCTCCTTTTTGCATAGGACGCAGCCTGAAAATGCCCGGCAGGTTCTGACTGAGGCCGCTGCGATCTGCAACGGCGCTGAAGTTCAGGTGTGCCAATAGTCCATGGTGAAATAATCACTGATCTCAAGGCATTTACGGAAGGAATTATTTATATGAAGCAAGCTTACACTCTCTTAATGCAGATGCATAGCTGCTTTTCACCGTAGTTTTCCCAGGACTGTAGCCATGCACCAGGGTAACAGATGCTCCAATGCATGGATTAGTCACTAGCTGCTACAGGTGTATGATCTCTGAATCAGGGTCGGCAAAAGCTTTATTGTTGCAGCAGTGCTATTCGTTCTCAGACCTTGAGGGCCACTAACAGCCTTATGCCCCCCCCCCCCCCCCGGCTGCCAGAATCAATTCTTTAGTGTTTGATGCTCTGCTCTTTGCTGCCCCCCCCCCCCCCGCAGTTTGGCTGATGTTTGGGCCGACCCGTCTACAGATCTTACACATTCATGAATAATGTTCTGAACACTTGACCTGCTGGTGACCTTCACAGACTGGGAATAGATGCCAGCGGGGTGCACAGAGATATGAAATATATCACCAATAGGCCCCTATAAGCCGACAGAAGGAGTCTTTGCCACTATCACAGTCATTCCTGTCTCTTCTGCTCTTGAGAGATAGGATTCCTGTGGGCAGACATTCTGCATCAAGGCCGCAATCACGGTCTTCCCCGCCTGTTCTGTCTGCAGGGATCTGATCTCCCGTGGGTAGACAGAAGGCGTCTTTGCCGCAATCGCGGCTGCTCTCTTCTGTTCTGCCTGTGCCACAGAACAGAAGGGGAAGGCTGTGATCAGGGTCTAAATGCAGGATGGTAGGTGGCTGGTAGGCAAACGTTTGGTGGGGTCAGGGCCCCTGTGGAGCAACCTATTCCAATGCCTATCAGTACTGTACATCTACTTTTTATGCATGTACATTCCTGCACAACTTTCTAACAGCCATTTTCCTTATACTTTACATGTGGGAAAAACCACCATAAAAATATTCCAGTCCTGGGCAGATGGAGAAAATCATCGCTGCTAATGAACTACAGAGATCTGTACAGATGTTACGCAGATAAAATGCCATTTTTTTCTTTTAAAGTTTTCCACATTTAAGTTTGTGTTACCTAAAGCAGTTGATAACTTTCCAGTTGCAACGTTAGGCTGCTAGGACGTGGCCTATTTTCTGCCTGCTGGACTATGGTTCTGATGGAACCAAATTGGTACGATTCCAAAAGGTCACTCAGCCATTTAGTTGGCCAAGAACAACCTGTTCTAAAACCTTCCCCAAAACTGGAACCATTTGAACCAGGAGGCTTCTGCTGCATAAATTGGAAATCGATGCTGGAGAATGCAAAGTAAAAGAGAGCGATGCAGGGCCGCATGTGCAGGTGAAGACTGCCACCACTGCAGATCCTAGAGAATGGGCACCCCCGGGCGCTGGCCACTCTAGGCAACCACCTAGTTTGCCTAATAGTAGCACTGGCCCTGGATGGAAGCCTCCGCCTCTCCTGCTTCAACTGAATCTGAATAATTTATCTAACTATTCACCAATTTGCAGTCTCTCGTTTTGAGGAAGGTTTTAGAACAGGTTTTATTAGCCAGCTAAATAGCTGGGTGACCTTTTGGAATCACACCAATTGGGTTTCCATCAGAATCATAGTGTTGAGTTATTCTCTTGTCCATCCTGGACGTAGCTCAGCGGAGTTTAGATAGAGAGGAATCATTTATTTATTTACATTTATGTACCTGCCCCATTGGTTCCTGCCCAGTGTGGTTCACAAACAAATACATATAAATATTATAATATACTACAAATATTTATCTCCCCAATCCAATCCTTCCTCCCGCCACCCTCCCATTCCCTCAGTTCCACTCCACATTTGCAATACACCAACTTCTTATCCCCAAAACATTCATCAATTTCAACGATTATCCCAGCCCTCTCTCCAAATGCCTTCCAGAATAACAGAGGAGGTGATATTCAAAGGCACGTACACTGCTTGCTGGAAATCTGTGGGTGCTGCTGCTATGCATTTAGCATCGGCGCATTTCATGGGTGTTCCAGGGCAGCGTGGAGGTAGCACCTGTAGCTAACTGAACAGCAGCGATATTGAGCCGCTGCCGCTTAGCGACCTGTGGATAAAGTCAAGTGTGGCAAAGGCTGGCGTATCTTTACCCAAGGAGGTTAATATCACTGCCGCCCGGTTAGCCTCCAGCTTCTGCTATGATCCAGATAGTAAATGGGAGTAGCCAGAGATGGCCCCAGCGGAGTTAGCAGTCAGCGGTCATGGCTAAGCACTTTACAAGCACTAGTCGCTACCGCTGAATATCTCTCCCAAAGTTTTAATGCTTTCCAGAACAACTGAAAATCATCTTGAAGATGTAAATCCTGTGAAAGCGCATTCCACAGGATGGGCGCTTGGACTGAAAAACACCTATTGTGATGATCCACCTGTCTCAAAACCCTGTGTAACGCTATCACCAAATATATCTCCATCTGTGAGTGCAAGGAACGGTCTCGGACTTCTTTATTTAACGTTTTAATATACCGCCTTTCTACAATTCAAGGCAGTTTACATAGAACTCAACATAGCAGTGCAGTTACAGCTGTTGTGCACAGAACAATAATTTGTAGCAGAAAACTTAGCTATAGTTAACAAGTAACGGTATATTGCCAGATTGTTATATGGGACCAATCTGGAAGAAAGAAAGGTTGGAGCCATGCCATGCAAAATCTTAAAGACCAATAACAAAACAGAGGTCACGTGGTCCACTTCCAAAGTCTCTTTATCAATTTCACTACAGCAATCAATGTTATTGACCATGGAATCCTATTAATGCATCTTAATGCAATGGGTATAGGCCCAGGAATTATAAGTTAGTTTCCGTTGTCTTTTGAGCTTCATGTTCAGCAAGTCAGGATTGAGGATAGTGTATCCGATTGGAACTCCTTAAAAGCTGAGTTCCCCAGTATTCTGTGTTATATACCTAAAGCTTTGGTCATGTGTTTAGAAAACATGTGATGCCTAATTTGGCATACAATTTTTTTTCTCCGTCTTCATTATTATTGATGACACAGCTTAGTGAATTGAGTACATCACCTCTTGGATACCGACTAACAACTTAGAGCTCAATGTTAACAAAACTGAAGTATCAATTTACAGTTGCAATTCTATTGTGGATAGCTCTTTATTTATACTAATAAATTTAGCATAGATATTACCGAGTTAGATAGGGTTTGTTTCACCTTGGTCCTAAGGAATTTTTGATCGATAGGTTGTATGTAATTGCTTTACAGCTATGTTTAATTATTTAAAATAATTTATACACTGTAATATATGAAAAATTAATTCAAAGTGGTTAATATTAAAATTCAATGAAAAACAATAAAATCAAAATGCAATAGAAAAATAAAAAATATAAATGTAAACAGAAAATAGAAACACACATACAAGACAATGTGATTTTCCCGAGTCATGAGGCAGCTTCTGCAATCTAAAATAACTAGGCCTCTTTACAATATGCAAATGCTTAACCACATTTGTTTTGATGTATGAATCACTAAGAGTGTCCTAAGGGAAGGTAGATGGTATAGAAATGTGCCAAAATAAATGACTAATGAACAAATGATCAATTGATGTACGTATCAACTAGTGTAAGAGTTGGGTATAATCTTAGATACTATGGGATGTGTCTGCTAAAGGGTGGTAAGTTTTTGCACTTATTGGGCATTAGAAACAGTCCCATACTGTCGAGGGCACGTCCGACTGAAAAGTTCCCTAACACACAGCAGCATCATTTGCATTTAACCCAGGTGCACTTAACGCCACTCACTGAGGCAGCATTAAGTGCACCCGCACTAATTCCAACAATGACAATTAATGCATGTTTATTACCCCCTGCTAACTTCCACTCTTCGCCCCTAATCTGCCCAGTCCCCACCCCATTGCGTTAAAGCAGGATTTTTACTATAATGGCTGTTTTTAGCACTATGTAGCTGTTACCATGGTCCTGTACTAACTGTTTACTGCACATTAATTGTTAGTGCACTTTAGTAAACATGCACCTAACTTAAATTTTGTTTTACAAAAATGGCCCCTATTATGCCATTTAAAGTCCTTTCTGCTATTCAAAGATTTTTAGACAGTCTTGCAAGCATACATTTTATCTACTGTGGGTTTTTGCAATCTCTATATTTTGGTCCCCAGCCTCTTCACTTGGAGCACTTTGACTCATAAAATGCAGCTGTAAGGCATCTCACTGGTTACCACCTTTTTGAGCTCATTACCTACAATTATTTGGAGAACTAAGTTTAAAATGGCCATTTTGGTAGTTAGTATCCGAAGAGAGGTAGTCCCAGTGTATTTCACTAGTTAGTTTGTGCCCTTCGTTCAACTGCTAAGACTTTATATAGTTGGTTGTTGTTCGTTGGCAGTTTCTGCTGTGGAGGGGGCTCAGCATTACATAAAAACAAAACCAACACAAAGCAATATTTTGCAGTCCACCTGGGACTTGTGTTAGGCTGGGATTAAAATTACTGGCTGTGCCATTGGTGAGCCTGGCTCATCTGGGCTTGTACCTTTTTTGCCATGGAAGCTGTTATTCGGGAGACCTTGTCACTCCAGATTCAGCTAGAAGAGGATCACCTCAGACTTAGGAAAGAGGTTAAGACTTATGATTCTTATGATGATTAGGAAGTTTAGGGATTTAGCCATACAAGCCCACTCAGAGCCATAATGTCTGTTGCGCAACACACAAGGAATCCTCTAAAATCTTTTATATCTACAGTAAAGAAGGCTTACTCTTTCCCTTTTTTTCCAGCTTGGGCTATACTAAAGCCCCAACTGTATTTACTAAAGTGTGCTAAGACTGCAAAAGTTAAAGCATCATAGACACAAAACCTCTGTGGGTGTCCCTTGTACTTTGGGGAAATCAACCATGTTGCTAATGCAGGGAAAGGTATGTTACTGTGTGTCGAGCACAGTGGTCGTTAAACTGGAATGCCGTTAGCTACACGTCTTGAAGTGGTGTTAGTTCATCTATATTATCTGCAGCACTGCCCCCCCCCCCCCCATTAACTGTAAGGCATAGTCCCCACCCATTGTATATCTCTAAAGGAAATTTTCCCATTAGCTATTTAGCAGAGCAATAGCATGTTAATTCCCATCTTTTATAACTAGCAAACAGGCCCCTAAGTCTTATCTTCCCTTCAGAGGGTCAGTTTATAAGAGAGCACCAAGGGACGACACCTCCTTAGGTGCCAGTTTGGGCGCCTACTTGTTCTTATAAAATAATAGCATAAGGAGCAGAGGTCAGGCATTAAATTGCGGTACACACCAAGTGCTAGCGTAAATGTTTCCATTACGCACACAAATTATAGCATTTTATAATCTACACAGGTATGTGTGAGCATGCTGCCCAAATCCCATCCCTGTGCACCCCTACAGGCAAAATACATGTCAACACGTGAGCAGGCACACGCTTATGCAGGTTTGTATTTTATAAGAGGCTATTCATGAGTGCATTTTAAACATTATGAGTGTTTTATTGGAATCTGCTTAGCATGTAATAAGCCAAATATAAATCCTGCAAATAAATAAAATAATATCATCAAAGTAGGCTTGCACTCTATGATGTAAAGTAAACTCCCCCTTATAAAATTACCAATCCTTTGCCTATAGGAAAAAATCTTAAGTCAGGCCTTAAAATGTGAAGAATTCCAAGAGATTTTCCCGACAGGTATATAAATATATTAAATTCTCAGCTTTTCCTAATCAGCCTGTGTTTAGTTGGGTGCAAGGGAGGGAGCACTGTTTGTTTGCCTTTCAGAGAGATTGTATCATTAAGCATGAAAGGTCACTTTCTCCCTTCTGGAGTTAAGCTTGCAATCAGTTTATTTTTGGGGGCGGTAGGAGCAGATCTCTGCGCACATTGAAGACCAAGGCTTGAAGCAATGAGACATACCTGTAGGGGCGTAGGGCTCAGAACTAGCTGAAGGGACAAAAGACCAAGGTGCAGGCTCCAGGTTAGTTCTTATGATCAAATATTCTTTTCATCTTCCCATAGGAACACCTCTATGTTTTGGTTGGGAAAGGTGGGGGCAAGCATGGAGTCTGATTGTGTGATTTGCAGTAGAAGCTCGAATTCTTCAGAAGATGGGCCTCTAGCAATCAGAGAAAGTGGAGTAAGTTAGACTGGAGGAATTATTCATGTAATTTAAAGCATTAGTGCTGAATCGAGGAGGTGGTCTGGTCTTCTTTTTCAACCCTATACAAATTCTGGCCCTTTTTACACACTTTGCCTTTGGTTACCTCTTGAGAGATGCCCACATGTGTACGGCACAAAGAACTGAGTCATGAAAGCAGAGGCCTGTCAGCCTCCCAAAGGACCAATTAATGGTACTCCAAATCTTGTGGGCAGGCAGATAAAAGAATCCAGAGAGAAAGGGAGAAAGATGAATACTCAGCTACAGCAAGTCAGTCTTTTCAGATGTTGGCAGGAGCGTCTTTAGGTATTCTTATCTAACTACTTTGGGGAGGGGGGAGTGAAGTTGCCTTTTTAGGACTTCTGTTTCCTCAAGCTTTATCTGTCTAGAAAGAAAGAAACAGTTCAAAAAATAAATTAGCCTTGTATCCAAAGACAGGTAGTAGCATGATTACAGTTTTAAAAGACCATTTAGATATTTTCCTGTGACGTCTTTAATATAGCAGCAGCTGATTGATATATGTCTGAGTTTATATTACCATGTGTATCTCCAAGCTGGATATTACTCTGAATGCAGGCTTTGTAGTGCAACCTTTTACTCCAGCCTTACCCCCTACAAGTCCACAGCCTTTGAACAGCCACCGAGTGGTACTTTGAAATCAGAAGTTGAAAGTATCTGACATGGAAAGGGGAGCTTGAAAGTCTCGCTCTTTGAACCTGCTCTTTTCAAAGTCCCACTGAAAGTAGAGTGAAGACAATGGCAAACAGGCCAGGGGCTACGTCCCTAAGGATGGAGAGACACTAAAGAGGTTTTAAGTGCTGCTGCTGCTGCTGCTGGGGTTTCATGTAGCCCTCCCCCATATTTTGACACTAAGTTAAAAACACCTATGGGTGTCGCATTTGACTGCATTGCTAAATCGACCCCTCTGTGGTTCTGTTTTCTTTCTTTTTGGAATAAATTATCAGTCACTATGAAAACCTAAATGAAATACATTAAAAATGTTTTATTTACACACATAAGGACACTTCCGTATCGGAACGTAATATTATGAGCACTTAGTTTTATGCATCCTGTGTGCAGATGTTCCCAGGGGTGTGGATTTATTTATTTATTTATTTATTTATTTTAACAAACTTTTATATACCGCAACCTTCCAGTGATCAGGTGCGGTTTACATATAACAGTTAAGGAGACAGAAAGACATTTCTGTTTTTACATTGAACATTGCATAAATTATGTACATTAACAGTTAAACTATTAAACTTTTAAACTTTGGGGAACTATATACAGTTAACTATGTACAGTTAGTAAATGAGGTCAACAGTAAAGGTAGCTATGTAAAAACATCATATTCAGTGTCACGGTCATAATATCATGAGGCAATTGAAGTGTTAGATTCGATGAGTTAAATAATTATCCCTTTTCATATTGGTTTTGAGAATTTGCCAGTAGACCGTAGTGGGAGATAAAGAGGTGAGTTTTTAAGGTTTTGCGTAAGTCTTTAAGGTCGGTTAAGGTTCTGATTTCATCTGGTAGTGAGTTCCAGAGTATAGGGGCTGCATGGGAGAATGCTTTTTTATTTGTTGTTTTTTTGGTCTTTGTGAATCTTTTGGAATCTTTATTTTATTAGCGTTGCCTCTTCTATGTGCAGATTGGGGTGTGTCTTGTGATAAGGAAGCTTATCATAGCTCAGGAAGGAGCTATAGAAAAGGTGAAGTGACTCTGAACAAGCAACCTGTCAGTTCTGGTAGAAATAAGAAAACAGAATTTTCCCATAAAAGACTACCAGTCCCAGAATGCACCAGGTTTCCAACAGCCATTAGAGGAGCTGAAGTGGGGAAACGTGTGTTCAATCAGGAGGGCTATGAGGTAATCCCTAAGCACTCATCTCAAAGGGCAGGGCCTGATTCAGCACAGTTGTGCTGTGTTAGGGAGAAGCACTCATCTAAGCAGAATAAAGGTAGAGTTTATTCTACAGAGAAGCAGCTTGAGCTTGATCATCTTCATCATCAGGAGGATCATCAGAAGCAGAAGCCAAACTGGACGGACAGAGAGGGAAAGAAACCCTTTGGAAGAAAGAGGAGAAAAGCCTTTGAGAGGTCTAGAAGAGTCCAGAGCAGTACGTATACTGGGAGGCATTCCAAGGGCCAGCATACACCATTGGACTGGGGAAAGCCAGAGGAATGGTGCTGCAGAGCTAGGAATCTCCAGACGGTACCTGTGAGGGAGACGGCTGCACGTGGAAGGGACCCTAAGACCCATGCCAGAAGGTATGTGAAGAGAGATCCGGTGTCCAGGAATCTGGATTGGAAGGCTGGACATAAGAACTGGACTACATACTGGCCAGGCTATATAGAGAGGAACTCTAACAGCAATGGAAGCTCAGGTATGAACACTGATCTATGCCCTAGCTATAACCTTGAAAGACAGCAGGGAAACAAGTATTCTCCTGAAAGTGCTCCATTGGGAGATTCATCTGTGCCAATCCATGATATTGAACCCATGCTTGTTTAAGAAGAGGGGGTGATAGCAGATGAAAAATCTGTTTACATGGACTGCTCTCTGTCTAAACTCCTTTGGTGATTTTCTGTTATAAAGTACAGCAACCATCACAAAGAAATACAAACTTGTTCTTTAATCTACTCAGAAAAGCTCCTGTGTAGGATTTCTAGCCACGCAGTAGAAAGCAAGCCAGCTAAGGGGTTTCAGCTGGATAACTGCTAGCAATTGAGTCTTACCTAATTGCTTGTGTGCTCTGAGAGAATCACTTCTGAATCTATGTGGGAAGATATAAGAGGTTTACCTGAAAAGAACAGTTTTTTTTCTTTCTTTGTGGCTTTTGGTTTGTTGTTTGATACATGCTAAGAGAATATTAGCTAAAGCCTACAGAAAAGACCAGTTTGTTGCCAACCAGGTCTTATTTCTTTTGCTTTGATTGCCTGACAAGTTTAAAAGTTGTTTCCTGGTTTTGTTTTTTTCAAGTTTAACACTGAAAGCAAGTAACCTGATTTATGTGCTACCAAGCATATCTGTGTTGGGAGAAATAACCCCATAAATAAATATCTTATTTGCTTTACCCAAAAAGCACAACTAATTATTGTGAGCAGCTGTGTCTGGTGTGAATGAACTGCATTGTCCACAATCCCTTGCAAATCATATAGATATATGCACTTGCCAAGACTGTGAACATTCTCACCCAGGCAGCCGTCTGACAGTCTTTAGTGATTAGATTATTTAGGGTAGCTGGGGCAGTGTTATTTAATGCTTTAAAGGTAGTTATTATTAATTTATAGTTTATTCTACATTGGATAGGGAGCCAGTGTAGTTTGGCTAGATAGGGTGAAATATGCTCAAAAGGGTGTATCTTCATTATAGTTCTGGCTGCAGCGTTTTGGGCCAGTTGGAGCCTTTTGATGTTTTGGTTAGTTGTGCCTAGTAGAGAGAGGTTGGCAAAGTCAAAATGTGGTGTGATGATAGCTTGAATGATGCTCAGGAAGTCTTGCAGGTGTACTAGCAGACGTAATTGTTTTAATACTTTGAGTTTGAAGTACATTTTCTTGGTTGTATTTCTTATGTGGGTGTTCATGCTAAGGTGTGTATCAAGTATCACCCCTAGATATTTTATTTCGTTTTTTATGTGGATGTCGTGTTTCTGAAGTGTAATGTGGGTAGGGGGGGTGTAGGATTTGTTTTTTGTAACAATCAGTATGTCAGTTTTGGAATGGTTAATATAGAGGTTGTGGGCTTCTAGCCAAGTTGCTAGTTCCTTGAAGTAATCTGTTAATAGTTGAAGTGGAAGCATAGGGATTGTAAAGGGGATGTACAACATAATATCGTCCGCGTATATTTGCCATGGATTTGCCATGTACGTACAGAAATGCTCACATAGAGAAAGCACACAAATTGGTCTGTCAGCATTTTGCACTATTGGGGGGGGGGGGTTGGATTTTCAAAAGAATATAAACAGGATAGAGCCAGTCCAGAGGATGCCTAGAATAGTCTAATGGAACTAGGGCAGCCAGGGTTCAAATCCCAGTGCTCTTATTGTTGACATTGTGCGGGGTATCGGGGCTCATGGAGTGCTTTCTTCTCTGTACTCGATATTTTTCAGCTAAAACAAGCACTGGCATCCATGACATTTCTGTGATCGGGGGGGGGGGGGGCAATGTCCAGGATACTGGGAAGCAGGGGCAGCCCAAGAGGGATGCGGAGACTCAATGCAGGGCCTCATTTGCATAAGTGACCTCATTTGCATAATGTTAAATTAAACTAACTTTTAGTAAACATGCCTCTTAATGAGTGTCTCGAGAAAGGAAGATGACTAGATTTCTATATTTCTATACTCCAGTGCCAACTGCCAGGCACATTAGGAAGTACTATAAACACTGCCCATTTAGAATCCATAGCAAACCCACCGTATCATAACAGCACTACCAGAACTCACAAAGCACCAAACCCTACCTATCAAAAGGCAACACTGCAAATATTAAACCAATACATCTCAGAGAATACCGGTACATCTCCTACTGGGGAAAGAGAACAAGTGGCACTGTCACATAGAAACTACATGAACAGAATACCTCAGCTCGGTTACACATGCAGAACATAGACCGTCACCAAACAAAGAACAAGGGATTACAGTTTAGAAATAGGAAGACAATAATTAAACTGGGAAACCCAAAAGCCAAACTTGGAATGTACAATGACACTGGAGAAATAAAACTATAAATTAATTTCCTCTTGTACTAAGCAAAACACAGACGTTAATGATGAACATTTCCCCAAAGCTAACATATTCCAGTTAATAAATTCAAAATAAAAAAGTATTTTTCTACCTTTTGTTGTTTGGGCATTTATTTTTCAGATGCAATTGCTCCAGTCACTTTCTTCTGGTTTCTTCATCCTCAATCCCCACTTACTCTCCCAACATCGTAGATTTTTCTTCCCTCACACACAAAGTATCTTTTCCCCTCTCCATCCTCACTCCCCTAGGCCCATCCCCTTCTAGTCCTCCCCCAACATCAACTCCCTTCTAATTCCAGCCCCATCCAGAATCCGCTCCCTTCTAGTCCCATTCTCCCATCCCCCTGCATCAGCCCATTTCCAGTCCTAGCCCCCACATCAGCCCATTTCCAGTCCTAGCCCCCACATCAGCCCATCAGCCCATTTCCAAACCTAGCCCACCATCAGCCATTTCTAATCCTAGCCCCCCATCAGGCCATGTCTAGTCCTATCCTAGCCCCCCATCAGGCCATTTCCTATCCCAGCCTTCCCATCAACCCTTTCCAGTCCTATCTTAGCCCCTCCATCAGCCCATTTCCAGTCCAAGCTGCCTCCATCAGCTATGTCCAGTCCTAGCTCCTCCCCACTCAGCCCATTTCCAGTCCAACGCACCCCTCTCCATCAGCTATTTACAGTCTTAGCCCCCCCCCCTGAAGAGTCCTGCAGGTGTTTGAATGTCTTTAGAGGGAGCTAGAGAGGCCCCAGCTCACCTCTGACAGTGCCCTATTGAAGAGCCCATTTTTCTTCACTTCAGCAGCTGTATTGTAGTATAGGCCACAGATGCGCTGGAGGTGAAAGGGAACTTCCTGTTTCCCGGCACTCAGAACACCAGCAGCCTATACTACAACACAGCTGCCGAAGTGAAGAAAAAAAGGTGCTCTTCACTTTTGCGGCTGTCAGATGTGAACCGGGGCCTCTCCAGCTCCCTCTAAAGCTGCCCTGCCAGTGCCGAATATGTGAGATGTTGCTGGCGCGGGGCCCTGTGTGAACAACATTCTCGCACAGTGGATGGGCCGGCTCTGTTGGGAAGGCCCTGGTCACGCCTCATGCTGGGGACATCCCAAACCCATTTCTAAGATGGCTCTGTGGATGTCTCTGGACTTTGGATGTTTCTATGCCTGTTTTTGGGCATCCAAAGCACAAATAGGGCTTCCAAAATGACACCTATGGTCTTTATCTGCCGTCGCTTTCCATGTTTCTATGTTATAAAGGCACATAGGTGCCTGTTTTTGGACCTCACTTAGGCATTCTGATATAAATTACCCTCTTGATAAATACTCTCCTCTGAGATTTTCATTGATGCGTGCTAATGTGTATTAACGTAGATTAGTAAATAAAGCTATTAAAAACTGTAAAGCCTCTGGGGCAAGGAAATACTTATTCTACCTGATTTGCAATTCACTGTGTGCTTCACTTTGAAAAGGAAAATAATTAAATCCAAAAGATTATTTTCCAGCGTGCAAAATTCTCTCTCATTCCGTGGGGTTGTTTTTCAAACAGTCTGCTTAATTTTCAAAGCAAATCTGCAAACATGTTTTTTCCCTTTCAAAATTGCCATATGTGCAAAGTAGTCGCTGACGCTTTGGTACTTAGCTTTTTCTCAGGTACATTTCTACTGAAAGAATAACACGTGTGCGTTTAAAAAACAGTCTCTGTGTCATTTTCTGATCCCCCTCCAAAACATGCTCTTGGGACTACCAGCCCTAAACAACATTAAAAGGGTACTGCTGTCAAAAGCATGCATAATTTTAGCACAATTGTAGAGGTAAGAGATTCGGCATTTGTGTGTCCCTCAAGTGGCTAGTAAGGGTTATAGCGTTTCCCCTCTGCGAGGCTGCTACTGAGGGTAGTAAGGATCTGGCGTTCCATCCTTAATATAAAAGATTGCTTGATAGCTGGAAATAATAAATTAAGAGATCAGTCTTGTAATATATTTATATGACACATATTCAATTCTATACAGTATATGGTCAACTCAACTGCTCAGTGGATGAATATAATGAGATAAAGGATCGTTTTTAATGAAGTCATCACACAAGCGGCGCGATCCTGGTGCATGTCATGGGACAGCTCGTCAGCTAAAAGCTGTACCAGAATTCAAGAACCCATAGGACCAATGCGGCGGATCTGTGGTGGTGGGGAAGAGGCAGCAAAATCTGAAGTGCAGTCCGCTCAGAGCCACTGTAGTAATCAGGGGACATAGACAGAGAGCCGGCAGTTTTACAACAGAGCATCTACTTTACGAGGTGATGTAAAGTGAAGCAGCATCCTAATGGTAAAGCAGGCTCACATCCCACTACTTCTACTTGTACAAATTTATTATGAAAAATAAAGGAAAGCAAAACCTCTAAATGCAAATGACTCTAGTGGACTTAGAGAGAGTATTTTTCTTGCACACTTCCTAGGGATCTATTGTGCATATACTTTTCTGTGCAGTCCTAGTGTGTACTCCATGGGGTCTGTTTACTGAAGCGCGATCGGCTTTTGCAGCTAACACCAGGCAATTGCTGCAAAAAAACCGGCATTAGCTTCAAACATCCCCTGGAATCTGCAGGAGACGTTCCCAGCATTTCCCCTGCAGACGTCATGGAGAAAATGCAGAGATTGCAAGGGACCAGCTTTGCCAATGCAGCTAATGCCATCCATTAACAGAGTGGTAGCTCAGTCCACAAAGCCTGCAGAACGTGCTGCTACTGCATTGCAGTAGCTGCATGGAACTGGAATCCCGCTCTCCACCCGCATCCTACCCATTGCAGCAAGCACTGCGTGAAATGCAACTATCGTGGAAAAGCCCTGTGGTAGTTGCATTTCTCCCGCAAAAACTATCTTTGCAGCACGACAATGCCACAGTTATTGCACATTACTAACATACCCCTGTGTATGTACACATGTATTTTATAAAATCTATATGTATGTTGCAACACAACTCCAGGGAACGCTACAGACTAGGGACAAGTTGACACTATTGTTCATTGAAAAAATTACTATTATAAGAAGTAGGCACAAAGTAAAACATGCTTAACGCACAGAAAATACTTTTCAAAAATTAACCCCCCCCCCCCACTCCCCCAATCACATGACTATTTCATACTTTTTGGAATTACTTTTTATAGCAATTTAAACTTCTTTTATATGCATGTGGGCAGACTAGACGGACCATACTGGTCTTTATCATCTTATGCTATGGGTATTTATTTATTTATATTTATTTATTTACATTCTCTTATATACCGCACTATTCGGCATCAGCGCGGTTCACATAGAACAAAAAGTCTCAGTACAATAACATGCATGAGTTTACAGATAACAAGGGGAGGAACTTGGATAACAGGGGAAACTATTTACAGTCTATTTACAGATATAATACTACAGCATGGCTACAAGTTATTAGGAACAGGTGCTAATAATATGTTCAATAAACAAAGCGATTTGTCCTAATTCTGTTATTGAGATACCATGGAACTGAATAGCTGGGAGGAATCACTGAAGTCGATGGGTGTAAATGGCTCAATAAGATGTTTGTTAAAGAGGTGGAATTTGAGGGCTTTCCTGAATTGTGTTAAGCTGTCAATGGCCCGTATGTCAGGAGGTAGTGTATTCCAGCACCTAGGGGCACAGAGGGTAAAGGCTCTATTGGCTGTGGAAGAAGAGCAGCTTGTAAGGGCCTTTGGGAGTTTTAAGGAGTTGATGGCTGATGATCTTCTTGCTCTATTTGGTGAAGTGGTATGGATAAGGTCAGATAAGGAAGGAGCAGAGAGCTTATTGAGGGCTTTGAACGTGAGAAGTAGCGTTTTGAAGATAATTCTGGCCTGAACGGGTAGCCAATGTAATTGAATCAGCAAAGGAGTAACATGGTCAGTCCTGGCAGCCCCCTGGAGTATCCTTGCTTGGGTATGTTTACTAAAGAGCAGTAAGGGAGCAAAAGTGCCGTTAACAGGCATTATTGGCACCCGTGAGCGGTTAATGCTGCGGAAAGCATTGATAATGCTGGATTAACATGCGGAAGCTGGTCCCTAAGCATTAAGGTAAAAAGAGATGGAGACTGGGCGGGGATAGCGTGTGCTCCTTTAACGCTGGTTGTTGTTACAGGGAACCCTAATGCCATCTCCAAGCTCGCATTAAGGAATATTTCTCTTTTTTTAAATTTTATATTTTTAAGCATTTACAGTTAAATACACCCTCAAACAATGAGAATTTAGGAAGCAAACCAATATATACAATATATACAGGAAAAGAAAAAATCCTTTGTATGAGCAATTAAATATCACATACTATATGAGACCACAAAATTTGAGAACAAGATTAGGAAAACATATCCTGAAGGAAAACTAAATGGAATCCAGAAACAGCACAGCCAGCTTAATCTGGGAAATAATTAACACACTGACACCCCCTCTCTAGCCACCAGAAAACGAAGGAGCTGTTTGGGGTCAAAAAGCAGAAATCTCTTAGCAACCAGGAAAACAAAACATCGACAGGGATATTTTAATAAGAAAGTGGCTCCCAAGGCAAGAACTGGTTATAATCCTGGCCCCCCAAAACAGCTCCTGCATATGCCGAAAATACAATTTCAACACAGTATGGTGGTCAATAGCAAAACTGACAAGCAAGGTAGTCCATTCAGTCAGAACATTCAAGGAGCTTTCCACAAAACCAACAAGGTTGAAAAACCCTGCTGGCTTTGAGATTGTTCCACTCCATCAGTTACAGCCAACTAAGCCACCTGTCAATCTAAATTCCTTATTGTGCTCTTCGAAATATGAGATCTTTCCATGACTGGCCCACAAGCACACACCAGGAAATGGGTAGGTTGGTCATTCTGCAAGGTCACCATGGTCTGGAATGTGTGTGTCCATGTAGCATGACCTTCTCCTCTGGCAGGGGAGATCCCATGTGTGAGTGGAACCAGCAGCATATCAATGCTGTGCAACATACAGACGTAACAAGATGCCCCTCTCCCACACGTGCCTAAAATACCTTGTCAGACAAGTATACCACAGAGCCTACAGACATCGGCACACCCCAGCTCATTCCCTCATCCATCCTGACAGTGATCTTATTTATAGCCATGAATTGATGGCCCCACAGGGCTGCTGTGTGGCTCAACACACATGGCCACTGTGTACGTGAAAGAAGGGTCCTGGGTTCACAACCAGTCTGTGGATCAGGAATGCTATATGCAGGTGTTTTAACTCTAGCCTAAATTTTCAGAGCTGCATCATCATGTGCAACCCTCAAAATCTGATCCGGCACACTGAGAAGCTGCATCCCAATGGCTGGACGGCAGAGCACACTGATTGTACATGCACAACAGCAGCTAAGCATTGAAGTATCCCACTAGCACCCGCACGCTGAGCAGGTGCTGACAATGGGTGGCTTATGGTTTTTAGATACTTGATATACTGCCCTTTACTGTGTGTATCAGGGCGGTTTACAGATATGTGCTAACAGGCACTTTTTATTCCCTCATCCCCAAATTTGTTATTCTTTTTATATGAGTCTGGAAGGTCAGCTTGTGATCTAGGGCAATTCCTAAATATTTAACCTCTGATCTTATAGAGGACGTCATTGAGTTTTATTTGTTCTGGTGGGTTGTAGGAAGGGTCCTTAGATATTATGAGTACTGCCGACTTGTTGTAATTCATAGAGTGTCTAGTCTTCCTGCCATTTAGTGATTTCACTGAAGCATGGTTGTATAGCAGTGTAGTCCAGGTTGGTGGTATCAAATGGGGCGTATATCATTAAATCATCAGCATAAATGTGGTAGTGTATTTTATGTGTTTGTATGATATGACAGATTGGTTGAATGTATAGACTGAAGAGTAAGGCCGAGAGGCCTGATCTCTGGGGAATGCCTTGGAGTTGTATGAACGGTTTTGAGGCCTTGTTTCCTATTTTTACTTGTTGCTGGCAGTCAGTTAAGTAAGACTGGAACCATGCTAGAGGGGTACCACATACCCCTATTGACTCCAGCCTTCATAATAATTTATTATGATTTATTGAATCAAAGGTGAAAGCTATATCTAAAAATATCAGGATGAAGCCTTGCTTGATCTGTGAGCCCATGGAACAGTGTTGATTAGTGATGTGAGTAATGTTTCCACCCCGTGGTTGGTTCTAAAACCTATGTCCAGTGGGCCAGAGGAGTCTATGAAATCCTGTAACTGTAACTTAACTGCTTTTTTTATTATCTTTGCAAGGAAAGGATGCGGGATATGGCTCCGTATAAGGTGGGTAGGTTAATATCCGCATAGCAGCTTTTTAGAATAGAACTTATGGACGCCGTCTTAAGCTTCCTTGAGAGAGTGAGAGGTTTAGGATTTTGAGAAGGGTTGGTATGAGTTTGTTTCTGGTCATCTTTATCCAGGAGAGAGGGCAAGGATCAAGTATGAACGTGTATATAGTCTCCTAATCTTGTAAATAGTTGGCTCCCTCATTTATACTTACTGCTCCCAGTACCCTCTAATATCACAGGTACACTAAAAAAATTTTTTTTTAAACTGCCTCTAATGTTTCGATTGATTTTTACGTTTTTTGGTGCGCTGAATCCAAATCTGGTAACCAATTTGCTCCATCACGTACAGATTTTTTGCTACATTGGATTAGCAGTTTGAGGTGAACGTTTCAGAATGAGTGCGATCGAGATAAAAGTTTCTTGGATGAATTCTTTATACTAATTGTTTAGTAGTTATTCAAATAAGAATAAAGAAAATTGTAACAAGGCAGCACATAAGAATAGAGTAATGTCAACAAAACACACTGTGATGGTAGCAAAATTGTCTGCACTTAAAACAGCCACATATATGTGCACAAACATTGAGCATATAAGAGCGAGGTTAGACACAAAGCAAAGCAAAGAAATGTGCAAAAAATGTTGTACAGGTATGTATGTAAGAATAGAAAACGCAAACCGCACCATTGCAATACATGAAGACAAACACCCGATGGTGTGAAAATAAAATTCTAATAAATGAGATCCGACACTGTGGTAATAACTAGCAAATTTTTATTTCAAAGTTTAGTAAAAACACGATATTTGTCAACACAGTTTAGATTTTAAAGTCATTCTTGGGTCAATCAATCTCCTGGTGGGCCCGTTTCTTCTTCCCCCGAATGCTTCTCTTGGTGCGCTGCTTGGCGTATTTTTCATCTGGGGTTTCCCACAGCAGCAACCAGCAGAAATCAGCCATCATAGTGGTGTTCCATCTTCCTTGGTACCTTCTCTCTGCGTCCTTGATGTCCTGGTGAAACCTTTCACCTTGTTCTTCACTGTACGCCCCCAAGTTTTCGGGAAAGTAGTTCACATGGGAGTGCAAGAAATGGACTTTCAGGCTCATGTTACAGCCTTGTTCTTTGAAGGCATTGAGCATCTGGCAACAATATCCTTATAGTTCTCATCCCGCCTGTTCCCCAAGAATTTGAGAACAACATCCTTGAAGGAATCCCAGGCTTCTTTTTCCTTCTCAGACATCGTTTCAGCGAATGCTCCATCTGAAATGAGTTTCCTTATATCAGGGCCAACAAACACTCCTTCCTTTAGCTTTGCTTCAGAAAGTCTGGGGAACTTTGAGCAAAGGTACCGAAAGCACTCACCATCTTTTGGAAGGGACTTGATGAATTGCTTAATGAGACCCAACTTAATGTGGAGAGGTGGTAATAGAATTCTATCACGAGGTACCAAGCTCTCATGAAGAACATTTTTCTCACCGGGTCTCAAATACTCCCGAATTGGCCAGTCTTTTTTCCCCCAGTGTAGGTCGCGGGCCCGGCTATCCCACAAGCAAAGGAAGCAGGGATATTTGGTGAAACCGGATTGCTGCCCTAATAGCATGGATAGAATTTTAAAGTCTCCACAAATCATCCACTTATGCTCATCATAACGAATCTTCTGAAGAATCAGGGCCAAATTCTCGTATTTTTCTTGGAGAATAACAGAGTGAGCAATAGGAACTGAAGCGAATGTGTTGCCATTATGAAGAAGAACACCTTTTATGCTGTCTTTTGACGAATCAATGAACAGCCGCCATTCAGCAGGATTATACTTGAGTTTAAACTTTTCCATCACTCCGTATATATCGTTGCAAAATACCAAATCTTCCTCTTTGCTGAAATACTTCAAAAATTGTGTCTCGCGGTTGCGGTACCAATAAAAAGTTGTTCCTGGTGACAATAGATTTTTCTGTTTAAGCCGAGAACCTAGCAGTTGGGCAGCATCTTTTGGGAGTCCTAAATCTCGGACTAAATCATTCAATTCAGCTTGAGAGAAAAGTTCAGGTTTCGGATCTGGTTCAGTTTCAAACTCGGAAGTACTGGACTCATCGGGAAAAGCCATCTGATGAGTCTCATCATGATCAGAACCGTCCACACAAATATGATCCAAAGATTTTGGTGGTTCAGGCACAGGTACTTCGTTGCTATTTATTTATTTTTATTTATTTATTTAACATTTTTTATATACCGCACTATTCATCATCAATGCGGTTTACTTTGAAACAACAATATACCTGCCAATACATGACTGATCTAGGTTTACAGATAACAGGGAAGATAAACTGGGTGTGAACTGGGGATAACTATCTACATAATTATGCATAATTATATATACATTGAATAGGTTACATCAAGATTCGAATTTGACAAGAATACAGAATACAAGAATACAGTGTTTTCACATTTTGATCCTTTGTTCTGGATTGCTGTTATGTGTAGGAGTTATCTGAGTGGGCGATAGCCGGTTCTATTGTGTGTATGGTAGCCTGAAGTGCAAAGTGAATAAATAGTGCTTGATGGACTTTCTAAATTGGGTGATATCCCTGATTGATCTGATGTTTGGAGGTAGATTGTTCCAGCACTTGGGAGCATAGGACACAAAAGCTCTGTTAGTAGTTTGTTGTGTCCATTTTGTGGAGATACTAGGAGTAACTAGTGTGTTTTCTGCTACTAGTCTCCTGGGTCTGTTGTTTGGTGTCAGGGTGATGAGATTTGAGATCGATGCAGGAGATAATTTATTAATAGCTTTGAATGTGATGAGGAGGGTTTTGTATGTTATTCTGCAGTTTATCGGAAGCCAGTGCAGATCGATCAGTATTGGTGTTATATGATCTCTTATAGAAGCTCCAGATAAGATGCGGGCTGCCGCGTTCATCGCCAGTTGAAGTGGATTTAGTGTATTCTTGGGGAGGCCATGAAGGATGATATTCGCATAGTCAAAATGCGGTGTGACTATCGCTTGGAAGACTGTACGGAAGTCCTTTGTCTCCATAATTGCTGAGGGAAGGTTGGGTAACTTATTACGTTCTTATTTTTTAAGTTGTATCCCTTCACAATGCAAGAGCAAAAATAGCAGTCACTGCTGTGGTCTCTTTGTTCACGCCACATCATAGGTATTCCGAAACGAAATGCTTGTTTTTTACCTTTCATCCATAAGCGTAGATCTTCCTCACATGTCTTGCACACTTTGTGAGGAGCCCACGGTTTGTCTTGATCGCCTAACTTCAAACCGAAATAGGCAAAATATACTTTTTTAATAAATGCAGAAATGTTCCTCTGCCGCTTTTTCACGGTATATTCCCCACAAATAAAACAAAAACTGTCCGGAGAGTTGACGCAACCTCTGGCTCTGTGAGCCATCACAAATACACAGCACTGCAAACTACAACTGTAGTGAACCACTTCGGAATAAAGCTGGATTACGACTGAGCAAACAAAAGGTAATAATGAACTTGCAAGAAACTGAAATTTGACAGGAACGTTCATGTCGCAACCACCATGTTTGAGCGAGTGAACGAGGCGAGGCGAACAGGAAAGAACATGCGCCAGCGCGAGTACTGGATTTAGCCCCCCGCCTCCCAATTGTCCTGTTAATGTATAAAATGAATACAAAACACTCTAAAATATCATGAGGGAGTGTTTCTAGTTAGTTAACCATTACAACCTCTATTTTGGGCCAAGAAAATAAACTGCAGTCGGCTAAAAAGAAATTATGTGAACATTCCTTATATGGGTAAGAAATCTAATTTTGCAAGAAAACGTGACGTGATGGAACATTTTGGCTATTTTTCCTGGATTCAGCACCCCAAAATCTATAGGAATCAGTTGCAAAACTGGAGGCAGTTTTTTGGTAGTGTACTTGTGTATTTCATCACTATTCATAGAACCCTTCACTTCAGTACCCTTTACCCTCGTTTACCCCCCTCAGTCCCCTCTCTCTTGTTGTAAGTTTCTATTTGTGTCACTCTGCCCTTTTTACTCTCTCTCCTCTTCTCCTTTATCTTTTCTTTCCTGTCATACCATGGCGTTCTTTTCTATCTTTCTTCCCTGCAGCCCATTTATTGTACACCGCTTTGATGCCTTATGGTTTAGGCGGTTTATCAAGAAACCGAATAAAGATAAAGATAAAAGCAGTTCCTGTCAAAACTGTACATCTGTGACCCAACTGCTTAGCTTGTATATAGTTACCTAAAAAGAGTTGCCAAGCAGACCTGGTCAAGACATTATTTCAAGACCAGCCGCTTAGCCTGTACATAGATACCCTAGTTAGTCCCAAGTTGCAACCCCTGTTCATTGTAAGTATAGTACAGATTCAGCCTGCACTGTACAAATTATTGTTGACTGTAAACCACACTGATTCTAAAGAGCGCAGTAGAGAAAAGAAATTAAATAAATAAATAAATAAAGTGGTGACATTACAGTATTGAGCATTGTGATTATCTGATCAAGCAGAATTGTGTTCTGGGATTAATAAAGAGTGCTGGGCTGGTCCTCATTGCCGTGGTATTTGTGGGGGGTTAGCTTGTTCTGGAGGTGTGCTGCGAAGTCTGCTGGTTGCATTCCAGTTTGAGGTTGGGTTGATGGTACCTGTGAAGTATTCCTAACAGGGGCTCTGCATTCCAAACAAAGGTAAGAGTGTGTGGCCTTTTAATTACTAGCTCTCTGCTGAGAGCTCTTAAAAGGGTTTTGGTACATTTTTAAAACAAAGTTACATTCTTTTTGGTGCTTTGGCTCAACAAGGGAAATATCTTATTTAGTGGTGTAGGTTTAAAACTGCTTTTTGTATCTTTCTCAGCTTTTTGACACCTCATCAGGTGTTAATTCCCTCCCTACCCCCCAACTCCTGACCACCTCATGTGAGCAGCCTTGCTTTTTAGGGCACCTCATCAATTAGCTACACACAGGGACTCGGAACAGCAAATTTAGCACACATTTAAAAAAGGTTGACTGTTTTTTCTCTGAAAAGATAGCTGGGAAACCAGCTGGTACTTTGGTAGGTCTCTCTCTTTTGTGTCAACAGATACCTAACCTCCACCAACTGAACAATGGCTGGGAAAAATCGTATCACCAAAGCTATTATCCCCATTACAGCTTCTGCCTCTGTCCAGACAGAGATCCCAATGCCAGTTGAAGGACCGGTTCCATGTGCAGGATGCCTGCATGCTGAAGCTCTCAGGAAACAAAGTGGAGGAGCTCAGAGAAGAGGTGGCAAGGTTGAGGAGCATTCAAGACAGTGAGAAGTACATTGATAAGATGCTTCTTGAAAAATCCAAGCTCCAGCAGACTGGAAGATAAGAGTCTACAGAATGATAAAGGTTGGACACGAGTCTCCAGGGCCTGCAGAATCCAACTCCTCCAGCCCTTGAAATGAAGAACCATAATGGAGCCCTGGAAGTGGAGGAGGTGAAAGCATCCCTGGAAAGGTAAGAACCAGAGCTCGAGCACCCCAAAGTTGCAGAATCTGTGACCACAAGGAAGCAAAGGGTAGTGGTGGTTGGTGACTCTCTTCTGATGTGTACGGAGGTGTCTATCTGCCGACCAGACAATATCTAGAGAGGTATGCTGTCAGCCAGGTGCCAAAATCTGAGATATTACAGAGAGTTTGATGAGACTCATCAAGCCCACTATTACCCAATGTTGTTCATCCATGTTGGCACAAATGATACTGCCAGTGACTTCATGGCTCTAGGACAGAGGGTAAAGCAGATAGGGGCGCAGGTGGTGTTCTCTTCAATCCTCTCTGTTGAGGGTAAAGGCCAAGGCAGAGAAACTCCATCCTGGAGATAAATCCATGGCTCTGTGGATGGTGTCATCAAGAGCATTTTGGTTTCCTGGACCATGGGATGCTGTTCCAAGGACTGCAGAGCAGAGATGGCATCCATCTGTCCAAGAAGGGTTGACGTGTTTCAGTAGCAGACTGGCTAACCTACTGAAGAGGGCTTTAAACTAGATTCATTGTGGATGGGTGAAAAAAAGCTCCCAGGTAAGTGAAACATTAAATATCTATATAGTGTCACAACCCCATCCCTTTAGCCACGTGCTTAAAGGTCAGGTTGGACATTATTGTTGTATTGAAGGTAGAAACTTTTGTTAGCCCAGAAGCATTCTGGTACTAGTAGTCCCTTTCTTCATAATGAATAGTTGTGTAAGCCATGGGAATGGTAAAGTATAGGGTTTTATTCCCTTAATGCACAAAAGGTTCAAACGAAGACAACAGGATTTTCACCTTGTTCAGGATTTTCACATAAGGTATTTACATAGGTCAAAAACTTGGATATGCTTCACAGTCTTTGTTAGTTATGCAGGGTTCAAACAAAACAGGTTATACAAACAAAAGCAATGCTTCTTCTTTCAGCTTGTCAAACAAAACTGTGTTTCAAAAGTATATCCTGCGTGCTATATTTCTCTCAAGGATTCTAAACTCCCAGTACAACAAAATGTATAGTCCATAGGGCATTCAGTTAGCAAAGGGTCAGGTTCAGCAGGGTCTATCTGCATAGCCTCTTGTTCTGCTGAGATATCTGTGGCCCCTGAGCTTTCCCCATATATTCCTGGTTTTACTTCAGAACCTCTTCCTAAGGCTCTCCAGCCTGGCTGTACCCAGTCTGGCAAATATGCAACAGGACTTTTGGTAAGCACTCTTTCTACAGGTTCCCAAACCTTTCTCCAGCTGCCTTGGCTGCTCTTACGGCTCCCTGGCTTCCAGGCCTTTCTGTGACCTGGCCTCAGTTCCTGGTTCAGATCTGTGTCTCTTAGACTCCTGGGCTGAGTCTGGTTCACCCAGCTCTGAACTCCTTGTGGCTCACATACAGGGGAAGAAGCATGAAGGTACCTCTGAACTCTTGGGTCTGTGTCTCTGGTATTCTCCCTACCAGGCATTCTCCCGGTTCTCCTTCTGTCCTTCCTGAAGACTTCCTTCTGGAGCTTCCCAGCCTGAAACTGGCTCTCCTGGAACTTGTTCCTTTTCTGTAAGGGCTGCAAGTTCAACTGCCTTTTCTCCTCTCTTTGGAGCCGTCTCCTTTCTCTTTCTTCTCTATCAGCAGCTGCTGAGGCTCATGCCGCTCCTCTCTCCTCTGGCTTGTCTATGCTTTGCTTATAAAGCTGTTTCTTAGGTAAGGATTCTGTCCCTCTGACCAGGTGTATCTGATTATGCTTTGAATTAGTTCTTGCATCATCCCAACCTGGGCGTGTCAGCCTACCTTCAGAATCTCCGTGCATGCTCCCTCTAGCTGCACTTCTCTCTAACTGCACTTTATGTATATCATTTCCTTTAAAGAGATCAGTGTTTTCTTCTACCTCCATGGGTTTACTGGCGTCTGCTTCATCACAATAGAAATGGGTAAAGAGGCAACATATGGAAAGCAGTGTGTATAAATGCCTGTAGCATGCAAAATAAGATCTCAGATGTTGAGGCTGACTTGGATTTAGTGACAGTAACAGAGACATGGTTCATGGACAACCATAACTGGGATGTAACTATACCAGGCTATAATTTATTCAGAAAGGAAAGGGTAGAAAGATGGGGAGGAGGAGTGGCACTATATGTAAAAAATATTAAAGCTATGGAAATACAGAGCTTAAAAGGGAGAGAGGAGGCACTGTGGGTTAAACTAGAAAGAGGGAAAGAGAAATCTATTTGTATTGGCATGATATACAGACCTCCCTCACAGGGGGAAAACGTGGATGGAGAGTTAATTGAAGACATACGCAGCATTGCCAGGAAAGGGGAAGTGCTACTGATAGGGGATTTCAATATGCCAGATTTTGATTGGCACATTCCTGTGCAATGTCATCTAGAAATAAGGAGATCCTGGATTCTCTACAGGGAGGAATATTCAGGCAACTGGTAACATAACTCACACGTGAAGGGGCCATACTGAACTTGGTGCTTACCAATGGTGAAAGTGTTTCTGATGTTATAGTGGGACACCATTTTGCATCCACTGATCACCAGATGGTGTGGTTCAGTATTAGGACTAGGGCTGATAAAATCTATACGAAAGCGAGGGTCTTGGACTTTAGGAAAACTAACTTTGCAAAGATGAGACAATACCTCAGAGAGTCGTTAGCAGGATGGGAACAGCTGGGGGATGTAGAAAAACAGTGGGCAAAACTGAAAGCAGATAATTTAAGGACAACCAACCTTTTTGTTAAAATGGTACATAAAGGTAAAAGGAAAAGGAGACCGCTATGGTTTTCGAATGAAGTAGCTGAAAAGGTGAAGAAAAAGAGGGAGGCCTTCATGAAATACAAGAGATCACAGAGAGAGGAAGACAGGCATCTATATTTGAAAAAACTTAGAGAAGCTAGCAAAGTAGTCAGGAAAGCAAAGATTCAAAAAGCGGAGCAAATAGGCAATGCAATAAAATAAGGGGGATAAGACATTTTTCATCTATGTTAGTGAGAAGAGGAAGGGCAAAAGTGGTATTGTCAGACTCAAGGGTGCAGGGGAGGAATATGTAGAAGCTGATAAGGATAAAGTGGAATTGCTTAACAAATATTTCTGTTCTGTGTTTACAGATGATGAACCAGGAGCAGGACCTCAGAAAACACCCACAAACAGGAACAGAAGCGAGGGGCATCTTGAACAATTTTCAGAAGACTGTGTACATGAGAAACTAGCTAAACTTGAAGTAAACAAAGCGATGGGACCAGATGGAATACACACGAGAATACTGAGGGAACTTGGGGACGTTCTAGCAGTTCCACTGACTGACCTTTTCAATGCCTCACTGGAGTCAGGAGTGGTGTCAAGGACTTGAAAGAGGCACATGTGGTCCCTTTACACAAAAGCGGAAGTAAGAATGTGGTTGAAAACTACAGGCCGGTTAGTTTAACCTTGGTGGTGAGTAAATTTATTGGAAGCGCTGCTGAAATAAAAAATAGTGAGGTTTCTGGAGTCCAATGGATTATTGGATCTGAGGCAGCATGGATTCACGAGAGGCAGGTCTTGTCAGACAAATCTGATTGATAAGGCTTGCTTCTTTGCATATGTTATAAAAATCTGCAATAGAGTAGACACCTAGGAAGGTGTAAATAACATGAGGAGGGATCTAGCTAAGCTTGAAGAATGGTCTAGAATTTGGCAGCTGAGATTTAATGTTAAAAAATGCAAGGTCATGCATTTGGGCTGCAGCAATCCAAGGGAGTGATATAGTATAGGGGGTGAAGTACTTCTGTCCACAAAAGAAGAGTGGGACCTAGGCGTGATTGTATCTGATGATCTTAAAGTAGCTAAACAGGTAGAAAAGGCAACGGCAAAAGCTAGAAGGATGCTTGGGTGCATAGGGAGAGGATTGGCCAGCAGAAGAACGGAAGTGATAGTGCCTCTGTATAAGTCTTTGGTGCAACCTCATTTGGAGTATTGTATGTAATTCTGGAGACCGCACCTTCAAAAGGATATAAGCAGGCTGGAGTCAGTATAGAGGGTGGCTACTAAAATGGTTAGTGGTCTTCATTATAAAGCATATGAGGACAGACTTGAGGATCTTAATATGTATACTTTAGAGGAAAGGCGGGATAGAGGTGATATGATTGAGACATTTAACTACCTCTGTGGCATAAAAGCACAGGAGAGCCTCTTTCGATTGAAAGCAAGCTCTGCTTCGAGGGGACTTAGGATGAGGGTGAAAGGGGATAGATTTAGGAGTGATATGCAGAAATGTTTCTTTAGGGAAAGAGTGATATATGCATAGAATAGTCTCCCAGTGGAAGTGGTAGAGATGAGGACAGTATCTGAATTCAAAAAAGCATGGGACCAACAGAGAGGATCTCTAAATAAAAAAGGGGACTGTTGTAGTGCTTGATATGGAAGGGCAGACTAGATAGGTCATGTGATCTTTTTCTGCCATCATGTTTCTATTGTAAACAATTCTCTGGGTTTATTCAATGATTTGAGGATCAAGTTTGAGTGATAATCCCTCTTGTGTTTGTGAATTTGCTTATTGTATTCATCTTGTTTTGAGGAGTATTCAGTCTGGTAAAGTGGGTTTTTTGTCTTCCTCCAGCGGTGTTCAATCTGTCGTAGTTCATGTTTGGCCACTAAAACAACGTCTACTCATCTGTTTCAGGCGGTCACTGAATTTTCACATTCTGCATTAGGAACATCAGCAGAATATGAAAATTCCATGACTGCCTGAAACAGATGAATAGGCATTGTTTTATTGTTTATGTATTTGGGATTCATAGTATGTGAAGTCCCTTATTTATTCACTTTTTTTTTAGTGAATTTGAGTACACTCAATAAAACGAACAAAAGGAAGGTTTGCTACAGAAGGGATCATTCTCTCAAAGCAAACCGTCCAACAGAAAGATAGTGTACTTGCTTGTCAAAGAGGGGTCATAGAGGGAATTAGTTTGGTATGTGTGATGGATTCTAAATGAGCAGGGTGTATAGTAGTTCTTAATGTGCCTGGCAGTTGGCACTGGAGTACAGTAATGTAGAAATCTGGCCGTCTCTTTATCCTCACTGCCCATGCAAATGGTATTGAGACACTCAATAAGAGGCCTGTCTACTAAGAGTTAATGCGCATTCACAAATGTTCATCTGCGTTAAGCGCAGCAACACCCATTTATTTATATTGGCACAGTAGCACTTAATGCAGCCAGGACAAAAAAGAGGCTTGTAAAGGGCTCTTTTGAAAGCCACCTAAAACTTTAGATGGGCAACATATACATTTTAAAATAAAATAAATTACATGTATGCAAATTAGGTCCAGTGGCTATGGGGGTCATTCTGACCCATGTTTAGCAGGAATATACATCCGGGTCGGAGGTATGTACCCCCACAACGCCTGGGGCTGATTCCACGCACATACAGCAGAGATGTATGGGGGCAGGAGGGGGTGGGCCATTTGAGGAGCGAGGGTGGGCCAGAGGCGTTACCCTTATCCTGGACATACAAGGCCTATTCCAACAACGGCCCTGAACATCTGGGGGGCTGGAGGATAACCAGGGAACTTCTTCCACCTCGGTGGAATAAGTTCCACCCGAAGTAAGCAGAAGCCATTGGGGGGACCAGGCATCGAGGTGAGGGGTGGAAGTGGATCCCTGCAGCCCGAACCCAGCCTAGGCAGGCCCAATTGGGGGTCGGACTGTAGGGAGGAGCCTAATGCATTTCTGCGGGCGATCGGGGCTTCTACATGGAGCCAAGGTGCCATGACAATGGGTTACGGCACCATGGCTCTATGCAGGAGCCTAGCTGGGCTAGCCAGGTAAGTGCCTCTACATCCTGCGGGCCTGAATCAGGACACATCTGGGACGTCCAGGCCTTATGCCCCGATTCTGCTCCCACAGGGTGCAGATCCTGGTCATCCAGATTTCTGGATGTCCAGATGGCATGGATGTATCCTGTTGGAATTGGCCTCCATGCAAATAGGGCCCTACATGGCCCAGCATCACCCTTGAGCCGCCCTTGAAAGCTTGTTGTGTGAAATCATAGAGTTTTGTCTGGAGGGCCATAGTAGAATTCATAACCAGCTTCTTATATGATGTTGGGTTCCTTAATTGTTTTGAAACCTCCTCCAGAAACTGTTGACAGTAGGATGGCTTTCAAGATAAAAACACATCCTACTGATCATATATAGTCAATAAAATTATGGCAGCGTGCTTAGTTGCACATTGGCACTCAATGGAGCGTTCTTGGGAAGAAGTGTGCTGGTTAGTTTTGGATCATCTCCACTGGAGTGGGCTGGTGGCAGAGAGATACAACTTGCCTGTATTCATTTTACAGAGCTTACAACCTAAATGAAGGCATAAAACATAAACAAACAATATTATTATCATTGAAACTTGCAGTGAATTTTAAATGCACATATAGAAAACATTTCTAAAATTGTGGGGACTATAGTTTGAATTGAGACCAGTTATTGCACAAATGGGTGACTGCCACAACATTCCTTGAGCTGGCATGATTGCCTCCTTTTGAAGTCTCTTTCGGGACAATTTTGTTGTATACGGCATTTCCTAAGAAGCTTATTTGAGCATCTCAGTGTATTCTATATGTTTTTGATACAAATTTAGGTTTGCTATTCATTTGCCCTGATCTATGAGCTTAACTTGAATGCCTAGTGCTGAAAATCAGTGCTAAGCTCCTAATTGATTTCCCCACATAAAATCTGCCCCTATTGCCACCCACTTTTTGGCATCTTAAATTTAGGAGTTTAGTGAAAATTTAAGCATAAATTTAAGCACTCGGTCATAACAAAATTTCACAGAGGCCAATGTAGGAGCCTAAAGCCTTTGAAAATTGACTCCTTAAATATTTCATGAATGATGACGTCAAATATGATAAATAGTGCAAATAACATTGCGAAAGAATAGAACCTGGAAGATTCCTGAAAGAAGTTCTTCAGTTTCAACTCGCAGGAAGAGGAGAGCCAGGCGGAAGGGTGGTGACGTGGAATGAAGGTGGAGCAGATGCTGAGAGAGAAGGGAGAGGAATCTACCAGTTGTCTCCGGTTTTGCTTATTCTGATTCTAGAGATAGCGCCTTACGCTCGGGGTACAATTTACATAAACTGGAAAAAGACAGAGAGAAGAAGGAAGCAGTGGCATGCACACCCGACCTGAGAGATACAGGAGAACCTCACGCCAGGAGATGGCCTGTTCCTACGAACGAGTATAATACACACACACACTTCCTACTGCAGTACTGAAGGCCTGGAAATGAAACTTGCACCGTGACTCCCATTTCTCACAGTGTTTTGTGGATTTGCAGAGTACAGCCAGGCAATGCATTTCAGCTTCAGTGTATAGGCCACCGCTACATGCATCTGAAAGCTAAACTGGAAAGGTATTCCAAGTCATTTAAGTTTAAATTGAGATATTTCATTCTAAAATCACACAGCTCTACTGAGTGAGCTAGTGTCAGAGGACAATATTAGATTCAACTGACCTCTTGGCAATAGAAGCTATTAATCCATCACAGCACAAACAATGCCGCTTGCTCTCCGGCGTGGGATCTGACCTCAAGGAATCTCACCTTCATCTTGTACTGTTATATCTCTCCAGTCTCTTACTGCATACTTTATAGTCAACTCAGCCAATTAATAGAAAATCTTAGCCTCTGTGGCTCACTTCACTTTATAATGAGACAAGAATTAGGACAGGACACTTGGAGTCTGAAACAGCAACACCATCTTAAGTTGCTTGACCTTTCCTGATCTCTTCCCACCAGAGGCTCTTCCCTCATCTCACTCACTTCCCGCCATCAGGAAGCAGGATTATTCCACTAAGGGAAGAAGGCCGGCAAGTGAAAGAAGGAATTGTCTTGCTAGATGAAATAAAAGGAAACCATCTATAATACAGAGTGCTAACCAGTCCCCTCTTGCTGGAACTTAGAAATCTAGATCCATTAATTCAATCCACTTAATATCAGCTCACAGGGACAGTAACAGGGCTCAACTGAGGCAACCAGATAAAGGCCTGTGGCATATTAGTAGGAGCACCTTTAGCTTATGGAACTGTGTTATCAGCTAGCTGACAAAAAATAGACCCGATGATGTTATTAAACATTTGGTGACGCTAAGACTTACAGTCCCTGAGATTAGTAGTTTCTGTATTTAAAGAATAACGGTTTATGATCCTGTCAAACACAAACAGGGGACACAACCAATATCAGGGCATGCAGAATCTTAAGAATGCGACATTAATGAAATCCTATCCCTATATTCTTATGGAGTAACATTCAGCCCGCAGTGGTCAGTGGGTATTTTTAAACACCGGCCACAGCAGGTAAAATAGTCTGGATATTCAGCTCTGGACTCTGGATACCAGTTAGCACTGAATATCTGAATTTAGTGGTTGCAGCCCCACTAGCTGGTTAAGTACTGTCTCCGCCTCAGTTCCGCCCACTGATTTCTCCAACACTATCAGGACTTAGCTGGTTAGCAGGATCTACTAACTGGATAAGTCCTTTTGAATATCGACCCCTTAGAACCTGAATGAAACCTGAAGCTCTGGCCTGGGCCACGTCATCCTCCTTTTTTCATGAAATTGTAGACACAGCTTTAACCAGTAACTTCTAATCTTCAGATAGGCACTTTTAAAACATTCCTGATCGACAAACCCATTTGACTTTAACAAAATTAATGAGATGAAAATGTCTATTCTCCAGTGCTTCGGCTTTATTTTGGAGAAATATATGTCCCTTGGTCAATGAGGCTGAGCTGTTTCGTACCTCTTCAATATAAGATTCAAGAATATCGAGTCCGAGTTGCAGGCAGTAATCTCCACGTCTTCATTCATTTGGTAGATGATGAGTCCTGCCTAATGTTACAGGTTCTCTCCAGGCTAATCATCTTAGGTTTCATTAGAATCAGCCTGGACACATCCTGAAGCTTCTGGATATATTCTCTGCATGAGTCCACCCATCTCCTCTGGGAGACAGAATATTGTTCTAATGAAGCGGAGGACTCCAAAGTAGTTCTAGTTACAGCTAAATGAGAAAGCCCCAGGTCTTGCCCTCTTCTGTCAATGTCTCCAGTTGTCTGGGATATTGCCCAGTAGCTGGATTATCTCAGCAACCTCTATGAACAGCATCACGAATCCCAGGGAACCATTGTCACAGTCTTTTACCATCACCAAGTCAGGGATACTGCTGATCCAACCACCAATGGCCAGTAACAGCCAAGAGAAACACACAAACCTCTGGGTTCAACACTGACAACTTAATGAGACCCAGTAGCACTGCGTTCCTATGATGGTCTTTAGCAATTCTTCACTACAACTCTGATTGAAGACTTTACTCCCTGCATGTTGGATAGGCGAGTCCATTGGACTGACCACCAGAGAAGAAATGGGTTCAGCAAGATAAACATTTGCCTTTCCCTTTCTTTTTCCCTAGGTAATTAGAAATGTTTAGTCAGTCATAACACAGTCTGTTCTTGTCAATTCTCATGGATGACCCGACTTTCCATGGCCAGACATTTTCATTGTCTTTCAACAACAATTTAGGCTCTCAGCGTTATTTCACATGTCAATTGCCATGGTGAAAATGATCTTGGATATTCAGCGCCAATATTTGGCTAATAGCTGATGCTGCATATCCAGATACTACAGCGAGTACTGCAGATGTTCAGCACCACTACACAGACAGCCCTAGGATGGAGTTTTTGCTGTCTGTATAGCAGCACTGGATATCACCATTATACAGATAATTGCCATCACCTCCATCCATGCACCACCCAGGCACCTTTCAGACCCACAGAGAGATTGATCAGGATCTAAACATATTAAACAAACTAATTATATAAGAACATAAGATATGCCATACTGGTGCAGACCAAAGGTCCATCAAGGAGGAGTGGCCTAGTGGTTAGGACAAGTTACCAATGGCCAGAGGTTCAAATCCTGCTAGAGGACAGCAACCTTGGGCCATAGGGACTGGGGTTTCTAGTCCCATAGGTGCTCCTTGTTGCCTTGGGCAAGCCACTTAACCTTCTGTTGCCTCAAGTACAAAAACATAGATTGTGAGCCCTTCAGGGACAAGGGAAAATATATATATAGAGTACCTGAATGTACACTGCTATGACTGGTAGAAAAGCAGTATATAAGCCTTGTTAAATAAATAAATAAGCCCAGTATCCTGTTTCCAAAGTGACCAATCCAACTTACAAGTACCTTCAAGATCCTTCACCAATCCAATTCAAAGTCCCGTCCTCCAGGAAACAGCATGGCTGCATCCTGCAAGGCACACATCTGCTTTTAAAAGAGAGTCCTCTGTGGCACATGCCAAAGGAGCAGGATGAGCTCCTTGAGGCGATTCCAGGGGCAACTATAGTCACCCACCATTAGCCTCCAACATCCCCAATGCACCTGCCACCCTGCAGCCCCTTGCCTACTGTGATTTGCACTTTTTTTGGTAAGTACTGCAGACTGACCACCCTCTTCCTCATTTGCCACTTCACCATTGCTATTCTGTCCATCTAGTCTGCCATATCAATGATACTGGTTCACTGGGGCTGCACCCAGCCCAATCTGCTACCTCTATTCCTGGCTACCTCTCACGTGCTCATGCTAACCTCATACCCTGTCGTCCCAACATCCATCTCGCTGCCTCTCTTCCTCTAGTGCCGCTGCAGATCCTTTTACTTAGCTTGGCTTTAGTCAATTGCTGCTCTCTTAGATTGAAATCTCTTCTTGCCTATGATCTCATTGAACAGCATTTGCTAGATATGCTGTTCTTATCTGAGACATGGCTTTGCCATTCTCAACTGCTGTCTTCCCCAGGTTTCTCAGCCTACTCCACACCCCGCTTAAGTCACAGCGGGGGAGGAGTAGCCATTCTGTTTCGTCATTCTTTCTCTCTGCAAGAGGTCCACTCCTTTGCTCCCTGGTACTCGGAGACAGTTCTCCTTTGGCTTGACACCTCCCCTTCTTTCCTTTTTCTCCTGGTTTTCTCTCTCCCTTCTATTCATTCCCACCTATGGGATTCCTTACTCCTGTCCATTTCTGAACTTTCCCTTCTCTTTCCTCATTTGTTGATCCTTGGAGATTTAAACATTCCCTTCCAGACCCCATGACACAGCATTTCTGACCCTCCTGCATGATCTTTCACTATCTCAGCATGTCACATGTCCCACGCACACTGCTGACCTCATTCTTACTCCCACTGGCCAGCATCCCCTTCCCACTTCCCTCTCTGCTGTTTCCGTACCCTGCTTGGACCATTTTTGCATCCTTTTCTCTCTGGGACTTCCTCTTTCCCCCTCTTCTCCATTGGCTCAGACTTTCTCATCAGCTCCCCCTCAGCGATCTCCAACAGTTTCCTGCCTCCAAAACCATTTTCCCCCCAGACTTTGCAACACTCTCCTCTGATGCCCAGGTCTCTCCCTAGAACTCTGCTCTTCATCAGCTGGATCCCCTCCACCCCGTGCCAACCCATCCCTGCCATACCACCACCCTTGGTTCCACCCCGGCCTTTGTATCCACCGTTCCATCTCCACCTTTCCCATCATCTGTGGCAGAAACATCCTACCCATGAGTCTCTCTCGCACGTTCGTCATTGCCACCAAAAGTATTGTTCGCGTCTTCGCCACACCAAACAGTCCTACTATAAGGGAGAGAAGGGAGGAGTGGCTCAGTGGTTGGAACAGGTTACCTCAGGCTGGAAGGCCAGGGGTTCAATTCCCACATGGGGACAAGCAACTTCAGGCCGGAGGGACTGGGGTCTCTAGTCCCATGGCTGCTCCTTGCCTCAGGTACACTTAGATCGTGAGCCCTTCAGGGACAAGGGAATAAAGAGTACCTGTTAGCATACATGTAAACCACACTGATTCTAAAGAGCACGGTATAAAAAATAAATAAATAAAATATAAGGACTTTATTTCCTCTTTGTCAAACTCATCTTGTCAGCTCTTCTCGGTTCTCCCCTCCCTCTTGGCCCCTTCCACCACGCCTTCTGTTACTTCAAATTCTCCTTCTCCTGATCCGGCCCAACTTGTGACTTTCTTTTCTGGCAGTATTCAGTCACTACGTTCCACATTTTTTGCTTGCCCGCCCTCACTTATTCCTCCGCTAGCTCCAGTTGTCTTCTCGCCTTCCCTCTCTCACAGTTGGCTCTCCTTCCGCCTCATAACCTCAGCTGAACAGTCTAAAGCCCTTTAATCCACCCACAAAACTACCTGACGCTCTGACCCCATTCCCTCCCACTGGCTATCTGAACCCACTTTGGTTCTCCTTCTCCTTCTCCTCACAATGTTCAACACTAGCCTCTTCTCGGGCACCTTTCCTTCCCCATGGAAACATGCCTTCATTCGTTCTCTCCTTAAAAACCGTTCCTTGATCCCTCTATTCTGGCACACTGGCGCCCTGTCTCTAACCTTCCCTTCCTACCTAAGGTATCGGAAAAACTGGTGTTTGGTCAGCTTTCTTCTCACCTTTCCACTACTCTCACCATTCACCCACGCCAGTCCAGTTTCCATCCTGGTCATAGAACTGCAACTGTTCTTCTGTCCTTTCTTAATGAAATACACTCCTCTAATGATTCTGGTGATATTTCTCTAGCTTTCTCCTTGGACCTGCCTTTGATCTGGTTGACCACTCCACTCTCCTTTCCTGTCTCCATAACACTGGCATCCAAGGGACTGTTCTACATTGGTTCTACTCTTTTCTCTTCACTTCTTTTTCTCGGTTCTGTCCGGCACCTCCTGTTCTGCCACTGTTTCTCTCCCATGTGGTGTCCCTCGAGGTTCTGTCCTGGTTCCCCTTTTCTTCAATGTCTTTATCGCTCCAACATTATTGCTCATCCAACAGCATGGCATCTCAGCCTATTCATATGCTGATGATATCATCCTTTTACATCATACTGATCCCTCAGCCCCTGATCTGTCACCTCTTAATACATGTGTCACTGCCATCAGCTCCTGTTTATCATCAAGCTTTGTGCACCTTAATCCCTCAAAGTCTGCAGCCATCTGGTTCACATTTGGTGGTCTCTGTCCTTCTCTGGTACCCCTGCTCTCTAATGCCCCTATTCCTCTGGTCTCCACTCTTTGTTACCTTGGCATTACCTTAAATCCTCCATGTCTTTCCGCGTACACCTCTCCACTCTCATCCGCAGTTCTTTCTTTGCCCTGTGCCAAATCCGAGCTGTTTGTCCCTTCCTGCCTGTACCTGCTCTCACTACCTTGGTTCTCTCTCTTGTTATGTCTTGACTTGACTACTGTAGCATCTCCCTGGCTGGACTTCCTCAATATCAACTCACCTGTCTCCAGCTCATTCAGAACACTGCTGCTTGCCTAATTACCCGCACCTCCCGCACTGACCATATCACACACACACTCATTAATCTCCATGGGTCTCCCGTTCAGTTCCGCGTTCACTACAAGATACTCATTCTGGTTCACAAGGTCATCTCCACCGGCTCTCCTCAGTACCTTGCCGATCTCATCCATCTTCAGGGCTCTTATCGCACCCTCCAAGCCCTTCATGGTAATAGGTTACATCTCTCCTCCACTTCACAGGCACACTTACAATCCACTCTCAACTCAACATTCTTTTTCCTAGGTCCTTCACTCTGGAACACTCTCCCATCTGCCCTCCGCCTTGAGCTCTCCTTCCACAAATTCAAAGCTTTGCTGAAGACTCACTTCTTCTTCCTTGCTTTTGACGTCTCACCACCTATTTCATAATCCCTCTCCTTCTTCCCCCCTCAGGTATCTTTATCATCTCCTCATGCTCCTCTGGTATAATTGTATCTTTCATGTCCTTTCATATTTTGGCATTCCTTTTTCTTAGCAGCCTATTTGTTTATTGTAACCCACTTTTTTGCTTATGTAATCAAACATTCCTTTTTCTTAGCAGCCTATTTGTTTATTGTAACCCACTTTTTTGCTTATGTAATCAACAGTATATCAAAGATGGCAATAAAGATAAAGATAAAGGGGTGCAGCCCAAACGGCAAATAGCACCTGTGTACATGTGGGCCGGATGGGTAACCTGCAATCAGCCCACCAAGCGTATGCTGCACCCAGCGCGCCCTGCATATACACAGCGTTTGTGAGGGGAACACCGTACGTGGGCAGGAGGGGGTGCAGTGGGGCCAGGCCAGGTGCTGAGATGTACAAAACATATGCAGGAACAGTCTGTGTACGTACTCCAGCGCCCCCATGGACGTGCAGTCTATACCTAGCAGACAGTGGTATAAGGGCTGAAGCCCTCTACCCACATCACTACAGCCCCTGCCATCAGATCCTGGCCATAGGAGCCCCACTGATGATCTGACAGCAGTGAGCAGGGGCCACTGTCGGACATGCCATTCTGGGCTGCCGGGTAGACGTGTCGGTGCTATGGTGATAGGACGCCACTGACCAAACGCACCAGCCATAGTATTGTGGGGCGGGGATGGGCAGGTTCGGGGATGTCTCCCACTTCGGTATCCGGTGAATGCATGGCCGTCTATCTCCCTGATTCCGCCGTTTGCGGTATCGGGTCTAACTCAGCCCCGGTCCCAGCTTTATGCACGCCCACGGCACAGGCATATAGGGATTGGAATCACCTCCACAATAAAGACAACTTGCATGCTCCTATCCCAGGAATAAATAGTCCACTTTAAAAATGGTTTATGGACTTTTCCTCCAGGAATTTGTCCAACCCTCTTTTAAACCCAGCTAAACTAACAACTTTTACTACATCCTCCGGTAATGAATTCCAGAGTTTGATTACACTTTGAGTGAAAAAATATTTTCTCCAATTAATCATAAATATTCTATATTGTGGCTTCGTTGTGTGTCCACTAGTCTTTCTACTTCTTGAAGGAGTAAACAACCGATCTACGTTTACCCGTTCCACTCCACTCATTAATTTATAGACCTCTATCATATCTCCCCTCAGCCGTCTCTTTTCCAGGTTGAAGAGCCCTTTTAAACCTTTCCTCATAGGGGTATCCTTCCTTTCTCTTTATCGTTTTGGGGGCTCTTCTCTGTACCATTTCTAATTCCGCTATATCCTTTTTAAGATATGGCGACCAGAATTGCACACAATATTCAAGGTGCAGTAGTACCATGGAGCAATACAGAAACATTATATTATCCTGGGTTTTTACTCTCTATTCCTTTCCTTTCCTTATGATTCCTAGCTTTCAATTTGCTTTCTTGGCCGCTGCTGCACACTGGGCGGAGGGTTTCAATGTATTATCCACAAGGACACCTAAATCTTTTTCCTGGGTGGTGGTTCATAATGTGGAACCTTGTATCGTGTAACCATCGTTTGGGTTGTTCTTCCCTAAGTGCACAAGTTTTCTCTTGTCCACATTAAATTTCATCTGCCATATGGACTCCCAGTCTCCCAATTTCTCAAGGTCCTCTTGCAATTTTCACAATCTTCTTATGTTTCAAGAACTTTAAATAATTTTGTGTCATCTGCAAATCTTACCACTTCACTTGTTTTTCCCATTTCAGGTCATTTATAAATATTTTAAAAAGCAGCAGGCACAGCACATATCCCTTGGGTACTGCACTATTTGTCTTTTTCCAAGGCAGTCTTTAATAATCTTCAGGAGCACTATCTGTATATGTTTTAAGTGTTGTCATTTCAGTGCTGACGTCTGGAGACCCAGCAGCCCTGGGGTTTCTTGGCAAGGTGCAACCAGAAGTAGATTGTCAGGCCTTTTTTTCTGAGGCAATGCAGGGCAAAGTGATTTGCCCAAGGTCACAAGGAATACAGTGGGAATTGAACCCTGATCTCTTGGGTACTACTAGGCTGTTGCTCTAACCACTAGGCTACTCCTTCAGTGGTACCAATGGACCATGCTAAACAGCACAGGGTTAATTCTGCACTATCTACTTAGTATGTGATGGGGAGGGAAATGGGTGGGGTAGGAGTGGAGCGCGGGTCTTTCTACGGTTAACACGAGGGTTGACGACATGCCTTCTCAGTCAAAGTTACAGTTGGTGCAGGTGCACTTAATGCTACCTCAATGGGTTGCATCAAGCGCATCTGTGTTAAGCATGATTGCTGCCGACATGCGTTCGGGTCCAAACCAGTGTGGTATCTACTGGGGGCCATGCTATACACAGTTCCAACAGGTAGCATGTTACTATTGCTTATACTGCGCATTTATTTTTACTCTAAACGTGTAATACTTACACTTTAATAAACAATCCCCTTAGAATATTACTGAGAAATTCTGGCATTTCTAAATAATCTCTTTACTTTCTGAGTTGACAGTCTAGATATTTTAAATATCCAAAGTTTTTGTTTAAACTGTAGTATTATTTGAGAGACTGAAACACAAATAAGTGGTTAAAATACTTTCCTCTTAGGTCATTAAGAATCCATTCTTGATTTCCTGCCCATAGCTCCATCTTTTTCCAGACCTGTCAGCCGTCTCATTTAAGCACTTATGTAGTTAGCTTTCTTCTAATGAATGAATTGGCATTTCATTGCCTGATTATCCTATAAAGCAAAATGCATACTCAATAACATTAATGGTAATTTCTCATAAAGGCACATTATCGATCCGGGTGCTACCTGTAAGCATTGAAAATTTCTTCCTGGGCCACAAGCCTTTCACATCCTGTCCTGAAGAATTAAAGAAAAATTACATTTGACAGCAGTAAATTCACAGGCACAATCTCGCTGCCAATTTATATGCAAAATGAAAATCTCCCTGAGATTTAGGGGAGAAGCTTCACTAGTTGCTTCTTGGGCTAATATCCCGCTACTCACATATTAGGCTCCAGTTGCTGCCAACTCCCTTTGATGTATGAATAATGAAGTTAAATTACGAGCAGCAAGGGCGACTAGTGCTCTGCCACTCTTATTTTGCAAAGTAATTTCTACTCTGGAGGGTCAGATTTCCCTGACAAATTCTTAATTACTGTGGTGCAGCAGAAGCAGTACTCTGCATAAATCTTGGAAAATCCCATGTGGCAAGGAGCTAATATTACTGACCATTTTATTTGGCCTGCGCACTGAACTCCAGAATTAGGAAATACTTTTGATCGTGGTACACTTGAAGTCTTAATCAATTTCATTTTTTATGTTTTTTTTTAAATTTTAATAGAGATATGCTAGTGACCACTGCCTATGTAAAAATCATTAAAATTCTGTCTGCAGCATTAACAAAGATTAAAGATTACTAATATGGCATCATAACCTTGCAGGTTTCCCAGAAATCCAGAGCTTAAGATAAATGCTAAAGGGCATTTAATATGCTGGTCACTAATTACAAGTCTGGCTAATAGCTTCCTCTTTTAGTTATTCTGATAGAAAAGTCTGTTGGTCTGGGTTTGTTTTTCTGATTTTCCTGTTTGACATGAACTATCTTCAAATTAGACTTCTGAGCACTAATGAACAGAAGTAATCCTCAGTGATTAGCTGGATGAAAGTGAGAGAAATACAGTATCTTACCTTGATGTTACCCACCAAAAAGATGCAACACCTATCTTCTTATGTACAACGTTTTCCCCCTTGGATTAATGTCTTTTTATTCCAGCATCAAAGGGCACGCACGAACGATACCATCTTGCAGCTCTGCTGACATCTTCAGAAGGACGTACCGAGTGCAGACATGAACCCAAAGAAGCGGATCCATGATTTTCAAAGAACCACCTTCTAATTAATTTCATTTAATCAATCATATGATGCAGGCCTTACTACAGGGAAAATGAAACGCTCTGTTCTAGGGACTTTTGCAATCTCCTGATATATTTTCCGAGCTTGGAAATAGATGTAGCAGGTCTACAAGCCCTGGAATAACCTACAGTGGAGGTTTTGACTTGCTTGGGAGAAATGTGCAAGGTCACGATAGAAGCAGAGTGGAGAGATTAGGTAACAGACATAAGGTGGAGGGAGGAAGTTGAGTAGTAGAGGAGTAAGGACCAAGAGGGGCCAAGAGAATAGATACCTGCAGGGCAGTTGTAAAAGCCATTTCTCCGTGGAAAGCATAACTACCAGAGCTAAGTGGGCGTGTTCCCAGGGTGCAATGAGAGAGGAGTTTGCATAATGCTGCGCAGGCTTTTGAAAATACACGCAGCATGTGTATAAATTAATCCAGTCTGCACATGCCAAAAAGCAGCTATGTATTTGTACGTATTTATTTATTTAAAAAAGATTATATTTTGACAAATTCAATCAAAAGACTGTCCAACCTCTGTAAAAGTAAACATATCAATTACAAGGAGTACTTTTTTAAAATGGAAGAATTTGCATACTAAGTGTGAACATTTACTGGTTCCCAAAGCGGAGAAGCAGAGGAGCACATTATTTGTTCATGCACTCAGCACTGCTAAGATCTTCTTTAGGAAAACTGCACTGTGCTCATTGACCTAGAAATGATGTCACTGGAAGACAGATGGGACCTTTAAAATGCTGTGGGAACTGGAAAGCAAAGAGGACGTTCCTGCCTGATAGTGCAGGCTGCTAAAGGATCTTCTTTAAGGAAAAGTGCACAGTGAACCTCAAAGTCCCTGGGTGGGGTGATCTGACCTGGAAGTGATGTCACTATAAGACAGCTGGAACTTGCTGTTGAAACTATAGATCACAGTGAATGCTCCTGGCAGTGCAATGCAAACCAGAAGTGACGTCACTATAAGATGGTGAGACCTTTGAAACACCTTGGGAACTGAAGATCAAAGGGGACGTTCCTACTTACATTGCTACGGCTGATAGCGTGTGCTACTAAGTTCTTCTTCAAGGAAAACTACACTATGCACCTCGGCGCTCCTGGGCAGTGGGATCTGACCTGGAAATGAAGATCAGACTTTGAAAATGCCAAGGGAAGCGTGGCATGCTACCATAAGTGCGTCAATGAACAGGGCAATAAAGGGGCCCCCCCTTCATGCGGCCCTCATGTGGCTAAGACATCTCTTTTGGGACAAGGCGTAATGCAGAAAAGTATAGCTGTACTATTCTTGGTGTTGTATTTCTTATTAATTTAACTAATAAGGGAGATCGCTGTATAAAAGTGATCATGGGTCGAGGAATATATGGAACATGGAATCCTAATCATTCCAGACTTTGGGAAAGGGGACCATCTTCCGTACAGACTGTTAAAAGAATACAAAAGTGAGGAAAAGTATTTAGAGTGACTGAATGTTGCTTTTATAAATGTTGGATCAGTAAAAATGAAAGTGCCTTTGATATAATAGATCTAATTGCAGCTAATTCATATAATATTTTTGGGATAACAGACATGGTTATTCATGGCAGGCATGTTATATATAATTGATATATGCCTTGCTATTATGTCGTAATACCCAAAATAGGTCTCCACCAGTCAATAAAACCCAAAATTGTATAAGGAGAACCTTAGTAAAGTAGATACACAACATGAAATGAATTTGTTATATGTCTGTCGACACATCATAGTGGTTAATCAACCCCTACTACGAACCATCCATTTTAATCATTCATTGCAGTAAAACAGCTCATATTGGTCAAAAAAACTTTCACTTAGCTTAAAGATGTTAATCTCCTTGCAGTCACTCACAAAAGTTTCAACTTTTCTTCAAATTTCCACACCTCAATTCTTCCCTTATCTGACCATCACCTGTTAAGTTTCACTCTTCATCACTCCCCCTATCGATCCATTGGCTCTATCTACTACTATCTCACCCAATTTCCTCCTATAGTTTTAGGAATCTTCATGCTATCGATCCATTGGCTCTATCTACTACTATCTCACCCAATTTCCTCCTATAGTTTTAGGAATCTTCATGCTATCGATCCATTGGCTCTATCTACTACTATCTCACCCAATTTCCTCCTATAGTTTTAGGAATCTTCATGCTATCGATCCATTGGCTCTATCTACTACTATCTCATCCCTTCTTTCTTCCACTTTGTCCTCAAAGTCTGTTGATGAGGCCTCAGTTGCTTATAATGCTGCTTTTTCCTCTACTCTGGATTCCCTGGCTATGCACATAACATGTCCTGTTAGGCGCACTTCTCCTCAGCCCTGCTTATCTCAGCTACCCACTACCTGCGTTCCTGTGGCTGCTCAGCTGAGGGCACTTGGCTTAAATCCCACTCCCTCTCTGACTTTCTTCACTGATCTGGCTCGAAACAGTTCTTCTGCAGTTCAAAGGGACTTCCAGACTCTGGGAGAGAAACTCAAGCCCTTTGTTAACACTATAGTATTCTCAGAAGTTCTACCTGTTCTTGGTAAGGGGGCAGAAAGGCTGCATCGCATAAACAGCTTTAATACATGGCTCCAGACCTGGTGCAGACAAGAAGGATTCAGATTTATTGGTGACTGGGGAAACAGATGGACCAACAAGAGACTATACTGTGCTGAAGGACTACATCTCTCTGTCGCATGGAAAAGAATCCTAAGTGGAAAAATTCATGCAGTATGTGGATATGCATTTAAACTGGAAAAAGGGGGTGATGGATGGAGAAGGACTAGTTCAGGATGTCACTCCTCGCAAATGCAGAACAACATCAGAAACAGCCACACTTTTAAATTGCACATCAACGACAAGTGGGAAGAAGTGGGCAGAACAAAATCAATGCAAAATTCATGCAAGCCAGTTAAATGCTGGAAAGCAATGAGCACAAATGCTCGAAGCTTAGCCAACAAAATTCCGGACCTCGAAGCCCTAATGGTGGAAATGGACTTGGACATTGTGGCCATTACAGAAACATGGTTTAATGAATCGCATAAATTGGATATAGCCATAGCTGGCTATAATCTATTCAGAAGAGACAGAGAAAGTGGAAAAGGAGGAGGAGTAGCCTTGTATGTCAAAAGCAATATTAAAGCTACTGAAATGCAGGGGGCATGGGGAAAAGAAGAAGCGCTCTGGATTGTGTTGGAAAGAGGAGATGGCACTGTCACCCATACTGGTGAAGTCTACACACCTCTGACTCAAACCGAAGAAATAAATAGCGAATTGATTACACAGGTACACTAAAAAAATTTTTTTTTAAACTGCCTCTAATGTTTCGATTGATTTTTACGTTTTTTGGTGCGCTGAATCCAAATCTGCTAACCAATTTGCTCCATCACGTACAGATTTTTTGCTACATTGGGTTAGCAGTTTGAGGTGAACGTTTCAGATTGAGTGCGATCGAGATAAAAGTTTCTTGGATGAATTCTTTATACTAATTGTTTAGTAGTTATTCAAATAAGAATAAAGAAAATTGTAACAAGGCAGCACATAAGAATAGAGTAATGTCAACAAAACACACTGTGATGGTAGCAAAATTGTCTGCACTTAAAACAGCCACATACATGTGCACAAACATTGAGCATATAAGAGCGAGGTTAGACACAAAGCAAAGCAAAGAAATGTGCAAAAAATGTTGTACAGGTATGTATGTAAGAATAGAAAACGCAAACCGCACCATTGCAATACATGAAGACAAACACCCGATGGTGTGAAAATAAAATTCTAATAAATGAGATCCGACACTATGGTAATAACTAGCAAATTTTTATTTCAAAGTTTAGTAAAAACACGATATTTGTCAACACAGTTTAGATTTTAAAGTCATTCTTGGGTCAATCAATCTTCTGGTGGGCCCGTTTCTTCTTCCCCCGAATGCTTCTCTTGGTGCGCTGCTTGGCGTATTTTTCATCTGGGGTTTCCCGCAGCAGCAACCAGCAGAAATCAGCCATCATAGTGGTGTTCCATCTTCCTTGGTACCTTCTCTCTGCGTCCTTGATGTCCTGGTGAAACCTTTCACCTTGTTCTTCACTGTACGCCCCCAAGTTTTCGGGAAAGTAGTTCACATGGGAGTGCAAGAAATGGACTTTCAGGCTCATGTTACAGCCTTGTTCTTTGAAGGCATTGAGCATCCTGGCAACAATATCCTTATAGTTCTCATCCCGCCTGTTCCCCAAGAATTTGAGAACAACATCCTTGAAGGAATCCCAGGCTTCTTTTTCCTTCTCAGACATCGTTTCAGCGAATGCTCCATCTGAAATGAGTTTCCTTATATCAGGGCCAACAAACACTCCTTCCTTTAGCTTTGCTTCAGAAAGTCGGGGGAACTTTGAGCAAAGGTACCGAAAGCACTCACCATCTTTTGGAAGGGACTTGATGAATTGCTTAATGAGACTCAACTTAATGTGGAGAGGTGGTAATAGAATTTTATCACGAGGTACCAAGCTCTCATGAAGAACATTTTTCTCACCGGGTCTCAAATACTCCCGAATTGGCCAGTCTTTTTTCCCCCAGTGTAGCCCGGCGACGGGCCCGGCTATCCCACAAGCAAAGGAAGCAGGGATATTTGGTGAAACCGGATTGCTGCCCTAATAGCATGGATAGAATTTTAAAGTCTCCACAAATCATCCACTTATGCTCATCATAACGAATCTTCTGAAGAATCAGGGCCAAATTCTCGTATTTTTCTTGGAGAATAACAGAGTGAGCAATAGGAACTGAAGCGAATGTGTTGCCATTATGAAGAAGAACACCTTTTATGCTGTCTTTTGACGAATCAATGAACAGCTGCCATTCAGCAGGATCATACTTGAGTTTAAACTTTTCCATCACTCCGATATATCGTTGCAAAATACCAAATCTTCCTCTTTGCTGAAATACTTCAAAAATTGTGTCTCGCGGTTGCGGTACCAATAAAAAGTTGTTCCTGGTGACAATAGATTTTTCTGTTTAAGCCGAGAACCTAGCAGTTGGGCAGCATCTTTTGGGAGTCCTAAATCCCGGACTAAATCATTCAATTCAGCTTGAGAGAAAAGTTCAGGTTTCGGATCTGGTTCAGTTTCAAACTCGGAAGTACTGGACTCATCGAGAAAAGCCATCTGATGAGTCTCATCATGATCAGAACCGTCCACACAAATATGATCCAAAGATTTTGGTGGTTCAGGCACAGGTACTTCGTTGCTATGAGGCATAAGCCTAATTGCTGAGGGAAGGTTGGGGTAACTTATTACGTTCTTATTTTTTAAGTTGTATCCCTTCACAATGCAAGAGCAAAAATAGCAGTCACTGCTGTGGTCTCTTTGTTCACGCCACATCATAGGTATTCCGAAACGAAATGCTTGTTTTTTAACTTTCATCTATAAGCGTAGATCTTCCTCACATGTCTTGCACACTTTGTGAGGAGCCCACGGTTTGCCTTGATCGCCTAACTTCAAACCGAAATAGGCGAAATATACTTTTTTAATAAATGTAGAAATGTTCCTCTGCCGCTTTTTCACGGTATATTCCCCACAAATAAAACAAAAACTGTCCGGAGAGTTGACGCAACCTCTGGCTCTGTGAGCCATCACAAATACACAGCACTGCAAACTACAACTGTAGTGAACCACTTCGGAATAAAGCTGGATTACGACTGAGCAAACAAAAGGTAATAATGAACTTGCAAGAAACTGAAATTTGACAGGAACGTTCATGTCGCAACCACCGTGTTTGAGCGAGCGAACGAGGCGAGGCGAACAGGAAAGAACATGCGCCAGCGCGAGTACTGGATTTAGCCCCCCGCCTCCCAATTGTCCTGTTAATGTATAAAATGAATACAAAACACTCTAAAATATCATGAGGGAGTGTTTCTAGTTAGTTAACCATTACAACCTCTATTTTGGGCCAAGAAAATAAACTGCAGTCGGCTAAAAAGAAATTATGTGAACATTCCTTATATGGGTAAGAAATCTAATTTTGCAAGAAAACATGACGTGATGGAACATTTTGGCTATTTTTCCTGGATTCAGCACCCCAAAATCTATAGGAATCAGTTGCAAAACTGGAGGCAGTTTTTTGGTAGTGTACCTGTGTTATAGATATTGCCAAGATAGCCACAAAGGGGGAAGTGATCATATTGGGCGATTTTAATCTACCCAATGTGGATTGGAGTACTCCTTCTGTGAATCTGACAAGAAGCAAAACAATTGTGGATGCTTTCCAAGATGCGTCACTTAAACAAATGGTGATGGAACCAACCAGGGAAAGCTCAATGCTGGATTTAGTGCTCACCAACGGTGAGAGTGTGTCGAATGTCTGGGTAGGTGCCCATGTGAGCAGCAGCGATCATCACATGGTGTGGTTTGAGATAAATGCCAAGGTGCAGTCCAATCATAGCAAGATCAAAGTCCTAAACTTCAAAAACACTGACTTCAGTAGAATGACCAACTACCTGAAGGAGGAGTTGGCAGGGTAGGAGGGGATAAGGGAAGTGGAATTGCAATCGGCTAAACTAAAGGTGGCAATAAAAGGGGCAACAGATAAATATGTAAGAAAAGTAAATAAAAACAAGAGGAGAAGGAAACCTATTTGGTTCTCCAAAGAAGTGGTTGCTCAAATAAAGGCAAAAACCACAGCTTTCACAAAATTAAAAAGCTTGCAAACAGATGAACACAGTAAGGAATACAGGAGCAAACTAAAAGAGACAAAAAGAGAAATAAGGAAAGCAAAATCAAAGGCAGAGGAAAAGATGGCTAAAGATGTGAAGTGTGGCAACAAAACTTTCTTCAGGATTCGGGAGAGGAGGAAAATCAGAGATGGAATTGCAGGACTCAGAAGTGCTGGGAATGGATTTGTGGAAAGTGACACTGAAAAAGCAAAACTGCTAAACAAGTACTTCTGCTCTGTTTTTGCTAAAGAAAATCCTGGAGAAGGACCATCTGTGACTCCCAAATATAAAAATGGGAATGACGTAGATACCACACCATTCACTGAAGATGATGTGTTAGAACAACTTGAAAAACTGAAAGTGAACAAGGCCATGGGACCGGATGGGATACATCCCAGGATACTGAAAGAGCTCAGAGAGGTTCTTGCAGGGCCGTTAAAGGATGTTTTCAACAGATCCTTGGAAACAGGAGTAGTTCCTCAGGACTGGAGAAGGGTGGATGTGGTACCTCTTTACAAAAGTAGTGACAGGGAAGAAGTGACAAACTACAGGCCCGTGAGCCTTACCTCGGTGGCGTGAAAAGTAATGGAGGTGCTCCTGAAAGAGCGAATAGTGGACTTTCTCAAAACCAACAGGTTGCATGATCCGAGGCAACATGGTTTTACCAAAGGACGATCTTGCCAAACAAATCTGATTCTTTGACTGGTTGACCAGAGAACTAAATCAGGGGCATGCGATGGATGTCATCTACCTGGATTTCAGCAAAGCCTTTGATACTGTTCCTCATAAGAGGCTTATCAATAAACTCAGTAGTCTGGGGATGGGTCCCATGGTGGTGATCTGGATCAGAAATTGGTTGACTGACATGACAGAACGTGATGGTAAATGGAGCTCACTCGGATGAAAGGAAGGTGATTAGCGGGGTGCTTCAGGGTTCGATCCTGGGCCCGGTACTGTTCAATGTATTTGTGAGTGATATTGCTGAAGGATTGCATGGAAAAGTCTGTCTTTTTGCAGATGACACAAAAATTTGCAACAGACTCCTCTGAGGGAGTGGATAACATGAGGAAAGATCTACAAAAGCTGGAAGAATGGTCTAATGCTTGGCAGTTAAGATTTAATGTGAAGAAGTGCAGTGTCATGCACTTGGGAAGCAGAAATCCAGGTGAAATGTATGCAATAGGGGGAGAGAGATTGGTGTGCACGGACCAGGAGAAAGATCTTGGTGTGATTATTTCTGCGGATCTCAAGGTGGCAAAACAGTGCGACAAGGCAGTGGCAAAGGCCAGGAGGATGTTGGGTTGCATACAAAGAGGAATTACCAGCAGAAAGGAAGAGGTACTAATGCCACTGTATAAGTCACTGGTGAGGCCTCACTTGGAATACTGTGTTCAGTTTTGGAGACCATATCTTGCAAAGGATATAAAAAGACTGGAAACTGTTCATAGGAAGGCGACCAAAATGATTTGGAGCCTGTGTCAGAAGCCTTATGAGACTTGAAGACCTAAATATGTACACTCTGGAGGAGGGGAGGGACAGGGGAGATATGATTCAGACCTTTAAATACTTAAAGAGAAATAATGAACAAACAAACCTCTTCCAAAGACGGGGAAGCTGTAAAACTAGAGGGCATAACATGAAGCTGCAAGGGGGTAAATTGAAAGACAGTGTCAGGAAATACTTTTTCACTGAAAAGGGTGGTGAATGCTTGGAATGCCCTCCCGATGGAAGTGATGGGGCAAATACAGTGACAGAATTCAAAATGGCATGGTACAGACACAGTGGATCCCTTTACAGCAACAGGATAAAATCAAAATAAACTTAACTAACTAATTTCTCAACATACAGGGGTGTCCTACATGGAGCGGTGGGTTCACCCCTGAAACAAAGATATGTGGAAGGGTGGCCTGCACGGAGCGGCAGGTGCACCTACTCTTGCCATCTTACTGGGCAGACTAGATGGACAATACTGGTCTTTATCTGCCATCATTTACTATGTTTACTATGCTTACTTCTTTCCAATCCTCCTTTGCTCTTGCTAAGCAAAACTATTTCATCCTTCTGACTAACCATCTTGCCTCTAACCCCCACTGTCTCTTTTGTACCCTCAAGGCACCTCCACCTCCAATCCCTCTTTCTCTCTCTGCCCACACCCTGGCCGACTATTTCCATGACAAAGTGCATAATATTACTCTTTAATTTCCCAGCAAATCTTCTTCTTCCTCACTCTCTCTTCCCCCTTTCCAATATCTATTTTTCCTCTCAACATCTATCACCCTTTCATCCTTTCTAAACTCTCTGAAGAAGAAACCTCACTTCCTCTTCTCTCCTCTATGCTTACTGCTTGCTCTTCTGATCCTATCCCCACTCATTCTCCTCAGTTCCATCTCCTCCTTTGTCATCCCTTCCATCTCATATATTCTCAATCTTTCGCTCTCCACTGCAACCTTCCCTGTAGCCTTCAGGCATGCTGTAATCACCCTTCTCCTCAAAAAAACCTCACTTGACCTTCTGTCCTTCTAATCATCGACCCATCTCCATTCTCCCATTCATTTCCAAATTTCTTGAACATGCAGTTCTCCGCCGCTGTCTCGAATTTTTCTCCTCTCAAGCCCTCCTTAATCCACTTCAGTCTAGTTTTTGTCCCTTTCATTCTACCAAAACAGCTCTTGCCAAAGTCTCCAATGATTTGTTACTGGCCAAGTCCAAAGGCCTCTATTCAATTCTCATTCTTCTGGACCTTTCTGCTGCTTTTGATACTATTGACCACCTCCTCCTCCTCCTCGACACTTTATCCCCTCTTGGTTTTAGGGACTCTGTGTTGTCTTGGTTCTCTTCTTATCTTTCCAATCACTCTTTCAGTGTCTGTTCTGCTGGTTCCTCCTGTACTGTCATCCCTTCTAGTTGGTGTCTCACAAGGATCTTTTCTGGGCCCTCTCCTTTTCTTTCTCTATACCCAGTCTCTTGGTGCCCTCATCTCTTCCTATGGCTTTTAGTATCATTTTTATGCTGATGACACTCAAATCTATCTATCCACTTCCCTTCATTCCAAGATCATATCTCTGCCAGTTTATCTGACATTGCCACTTGGATGTCTAACTGCCGTCTAAAGTTAAGCATGGTTAAAACTGAACTCCTTATTCCCCCTCCCCCAAACCCTCTTACCCCCTTCCTCTATTCTCTTTCACTGTTGACAACACATCTTTTTTCCTGTTTCCTCAGTCCGTAACCTCAGGGTCATCTTTGACTCCTCCCCTTCCTTCTCCACACATATTCAACAGATAGCAAAAACCTGTCATTTCTTCCTCTAGTCTATAACATTAACTAAATCCACCCCTTCCTCTCTGACCACTCTACTAAAACACTTGTTCACTCTTTGGATACCTCCCATTTTGATTATTGCAACCTCCTCCTTGCTGGTCTCCCTCAGTGTCATCTCTCTCCTCTTCAATCCATCCAGTACTCTGCTGCATGGCTAATCCTCCGTCAGACCCGTTACACTCCTATTACCCCTCTTCTGTAGTCACTTCATTGGCTCCCATTCTACTTCTGCATCCAATTCAAACTTCTTCTCCTAACCTACAAATGCATTCACTCTACTGCCCCCCATTAGCTTTCCTCTCTCCTCTCACCCTACACCCTACACCCCTCCTCGTGAACTCCGCTTCTCCTCTGGCTTCCTTCTCTCTAGGCCCTTCTCTTCTACTGCCAACTTCAGGCTTTGGTCTTTTCATCTTTCTGCTCCTTATGCCTGGAACAAACTTCATGTATCTTTACATCAAGTCTCTTCTCTCTCCCTCTTCAAATCCATGCTAAAGGCTGACCTCTTTCGAAGCTGCTTTTGGATCCTAATCCCTTGTTCTCCTTGTCTCTCCTTCCCTATTTGACCCCTTGTTTTCTCTTGTTTTGTCTGTCTTAATTATATTGTAAGCTCTTCGAGCAGAGACTGTCTTCTATATGTGTTTGTGCAGCGCTGCATATACCTTGTAGCGCTATATGAATGTAGCAGTACTGGAATATACAAGGAGAAGGCAGAGAAAAGAGAGAGCTTTGAGGAAAGAGAAAGTAGAAGATAAGAAGAGGAATGCTGAGATAAATTTAAATTATATAGAGCTGCCATAAAGTTGTCAAAAAAAAATTATAGCTCTGAAGCTGGCCTACTCCTCTACCCAGAAAAACACTTGCACTCTTGATCCGATTCCCTCTTCCTAGATAGAAGAAAACTCTCTGGGACTCCTTCCTTTCTCATGTGACTGCCTCCATGAATCCTGTGAGAAGTACTGTTCCTCGGATCTCCAGGCAGGCCCTGATCAAACCAATTCTAAAAGAACCGAATCTCAGTCCCCAGGATCCACTTAACCATAAGCCCGTTTCTAACTTTTCATTCCTCTCAAAGCTGGCAGAATAAATCATCTTTCAACAACTCTCCAGTCATATTGAAAGTACCCACTCTCTCCATCTGCACCAATCGGGCTTCTGTGTAGGGCATAGTACCGAGACCATCCTCACGGCCCTCCTAAATGAAGACGACTCAGGGACTCTCTAGATCTCTTCCTGTGCTTTTGATCTGGTCAATCACAGTCTCCTCCTTTGTTGCCTCTATTCCAAGATGGAGAGGGCTCAGAAAAATATTGGAGAGAATGGGGGCAAGAATTAAATCTTGGGGGACTCCACACCCCAGAGGGAAGCAATGAGTGGAGTTTCTGGCAATCTGAACAGTGAAAAATCGATCTAGCAGAAAGAATTGAAACTGTTTCTGGTTTCTCTTCAATATTTGTCTGAGCCCTCTCTTCACCTTGATTCAAAGCACTGGTGTCACTGCTTATGTTTATGTAGATGACATTTTTCTGGGTTCCGCTGTTGACGGCATTGCTCCTAGCAGCACTCAACCAAGAAAACCATTCACTCCAAGGAGACAGACACCCAAAGACAGCACCGTTCCTAGCCCTGTGCGAGTGGTGCAGCCACACAGGGTGCAAAAGGATTAAAGGCGCATGTCAGGCTGCCGGCCCCAGCCCACCTCCCCCACCCCACGCTGCCCTACTGCCACCACTTTTTTGTTTTCTTGGAGGCGGCGGCAGCAGCAGTGAGGCAGACCCGCGTTTGTAGGTAGGTCAGGTCCCTCCTTCCCTTCTCTGATGTAGGTTACGGCAGAAGGAGGAGGGACCAGGCCAGCCATGCACATGCGGGTCTTTGCAACTCAGCGTTTGCATGGCCGGCCTGGTCCCTCCCCCTTCTGACGTAACCTATATCAGAGAAGGGAAGGAGGGACCCGACCTGCCGACAAATGCAGGTCTGCCTCACTGCTGCTGCCGCCACCTCTGAGAAAATAAAATAGTGGCGTCAGCGGCAAGGCAACGCGGGGGGTGGGGGCAACTGGCGGGGGAGGGGCATGCCAGATGGGGAAATAGCGCAGGGTGCAATTATGGCTTGGTAGGCCCTTGGAGTGAATGGTTTTCTCCACTGTGAGTTCCTTTTGTTTCTTCTATGGAAATATATTTGTACCTCGATGTAAACTGCTTAGTATACCCTGAAAAAGGCAGTATAGAAAAAATGAATAAACCATACCTCTAGAATATGGAGTGAAGGAATAGTCTAGTGCCCAAAAAAACAGGGTTCAATTCCTACTGGCACTCCTTGTGACCTTGGGCAAGTCACTTTACCCTCCATTGCCTCAGAAGAAAAGCCTGGCAATCTACTTCTGCTCACACCTTGCCAAGAAAACCCAGGGGCTGCTGGGTCGCCAGGAGTCAGCATGGACTCAATGACACACATTGTATTACAAAGCATGGAAGGTATTAAGTAGTCAGGTAAAATTATTTACAGTGGTACATCATTTATTAAAGCCCTCTGCAATGCTGGTAAAGGACAAGTACTCTTCAGCTTAATTAATCTGCAGAATACTTTAAGGATCATGTTAATAGATGTCTGATAATGTACTTAGTCGAGATGTTCAGATAAAACAGAATCTCCATTATGGGAGCACTTTGAGCAAATAGATATTATACGTATTTTAGAGATAATTACAAAATGTAGATTGAACTATTGCCTTTTGGATTGTTTATTGTTCGTTATTGCTTATTATAAACTTTCTCGTAATTTGCAGATGACACAAAATGATTTCATATGCAGACTTTGGAAGAAAGTCAGGATAGGGGAGATACGATAGAGATATTTAAATACCTCTGTGGCATAAATGTACAGGAGAGTCTCTTTCAATTGAAAGCAAGTTCTGCTACAAGGGGACGTAGAATGAGAATGAAAGGGTCTAGACCAGGGGTGGGCAAACCTTTTGACTCGAGGGCCGCAATGGGTTCATATATTGGACCCGGGGGCCGGACCAAGAGTAGATGGACGGTGTGTATGTGTGAATTAATATAAATTAAATTTAAATTTGTAACATTAAATGTTTAGATTAATTTAAGGTAGAAAAGCATAAAAAGAGTTATTTTACAAAACTTTTATGCAATGTATTTCTTTCATAAAATAGTACCTTCAATTTTAGTGGCCGTAATTTGCCCATCCCTGCACTAGACCATGCCTCCCTACTTCCTTCTGTGGGTGGGTCTTTTGGTTTCTGAAGCGTGGTAGCCAAAGTGGGGGCTGTCCCACCCGCTTCATCCGAAAAGATGGGGTGGGCAAGATATGAGCGAGATTTAAGATTCTGAATCACCTCACATGAATCTGCAGTTATTGCGTGCCGAAGCGTCAGGAAGTGGGATATCCAGATCCTCCCAAGTGACCAGCCCATTTCCTGTCCTAGCCCCCCATAGCCCATTATCAGTCCTAACCCCCCCCCCATAGCCCATTATCAGTCCTAGCCCCCCCATAGCCCATTATCAGTCCTAACCCCCATCACCCCATTTCCAGACAGCCCCCATCAGCCCACAGCCCATTGCCAGTCTTAACCCCCCCATAGCCCATTACCAGTCCTAACCCCCCCATCAGCCCACAGCCCATTGCCAGTCTTAACCCCCCCATAGCCCATTACCAGTCCTAACCCCCCATCACCCCATTTCCAGACAGCCCCCATCAGCCCACAGCCCATTGCCAGTCTTAACCCCCCCATAGCCCATTACCAGTCCTAACCCCCATCACCCCATTTCCAGACAGCCCCCATCAGCCCACAGCCCATTGCCAGTCTTAACCCCCCCCCCCATAGCCCATTACCAGTCATAACCCCCCCCCCATCAGCCCACACCCCATTGCCAGTCCTAACCCACCCCCCCCCCCCCCCATCGGCTCACAGCCCACTGCCAGTCCTAACCCCCCCCCCCCATCGGCTCATGGAAATTAAAATTTAAAAAAAAGCTGGCCGCTGCCGCCGCAGCAGCATGGAGTGTCCCGCGGGGCCCCCTCTGCCCGGCTGAACTCTCCCGGCGCGGCTGAAGCCCTCTGCTCCAGCTTGCAGATACGCGAAGGGAGAGTGTCTCCCTCGCGTCTCTGTTAAGCCCGCAGGGGCAGATGGGAAATTTCCCATCAGCCCCTGCTTCCCATCAGCCCCTGCGGGCTTAACAGAGACGCGAGGGAGACACTCTCCCTTCGCGTATCTGCAAGCCGGAGCAGAGGGCTTCAGCCGTGCCGGGAGAGTTCAGCCGGGCAGAGGGGGCCGGATTAAAAGGTCCGCCGGGCCGTATACGGCCCGCGGGCCGTAGTTTGCCCATCCCTGGTCTAGACTCAGGAGTGATATGCGGAAATATTTCTTTACGGAAAGAGTAGTGGATCCATGGAATAGTCTCCCAGTGGAGGTGGTAGAGATGAGGACAGTAACTGAATTCAAAAAAGCATGGGATAAACACAGAGGATCGCTAAAGGAAAGAAGGGGACTGTTGTAGTGGTTGATATGGAAGGGCAGACTAGATAGGCCATGTGGTCTTTTTCTGTCGTCATTTTTCTATGTTTCTATATTTCATTTCATTTCATTTATTCGATATTTTACCTGCCCTTACGACATTCTCAAAGCAGGATACATAAAAACACACACAATCATACAAGTAAATCAAACCATGATACTAGTACATAAAGATGATAACATGCTTATGTTTAAGTTTCTCTTTATTTGGAAAAAAGGGGACTGTTGTAGTTGTTGATATGGAAGGACAGACTAGATAGGCCATGTGGTCTTTTTCTGTTGACATGTTTCTATGTTTCTATATACTGCATATCTGATTCCACCTATGTGGTTTACAATAAAAAAACAACACAAAATAAGAAAGGAATGCCAATCTGGTGATAGGAAAAGTACACAAGCAGCGTAGACACACAACCAAAAGGTTAAGTTACATAAGGGGCAAAGGGCAGGAGAGACTGTAGCAACTGACAAACCAAATCCTTTATCAGATAACCCTGCATTGTATTTAGTTTCCCCTATTTCGCCAAGTTATACTTCCTGTTAAATGTAACGACCAGACACGTGTAAACTGTCGGATGTTTTCTGTTCAATGTAAACCGCGCTGATGTCTAATAGTGCGGTATATAAGAATTGTTAATAAAATAAATAAATAAATAAAGGCGGCTCATGCAGGCAGCGAGGACTCAAAGCTCTTCAGACCAGGTTCAGTCCTTAAAGAAGCAGGTGGCCGGGGCCGCGGTGAACGTGGATCTTCGAGAAACCTCTAATTTAATAGTGCAGGGGGCTGGAATGTGGAGGGTCTGGAGGGCCCTAGTGGAAGCATGAAGAGGTTTTCTGGGACTATGTCGTGAATGGCTTTTAAAGTGAAAATTAGCACTTCCAAGGAAAAAAAGAGATCGGATAGACCATATGATCTTTATCTGCCATCATTTTTCTCTCTTTCTACCTTATCAACAGATGATGCAAGCTTATAAGAATAAAATTGTGAAGTCAAATAAAAAGGTTTTTTTACTAAAACAAACAAAATAGTTTGCAGATTTTTATTGTAACAGGAAATACCTGTAAAAATGTGAATATAAACTCGCAAACAAATCTTGTTTAATCTTTAGATAGACATACAGTAGATTGGCCCATCATGCATTGGCTGCTGGGACCATATTGGTCTTGCCCAGAAGCTTTGCAATTAATGTGCATTTTTTTGGAGCGTTGCTTGCAAATCCTTAGCGGGCTTTAGTAAAAGGGGCCTTAAGGTTCCATTTAATTTTGTATCAGTGGCAGAGATGAAAATCGTACGATCAAAACTCCTGCCACTGGTATAATCATCAATTAGAACTTCATTAATGGAAGAACATATTCCACAGGCGTTAAAAACAGCTACAATTGGGCAGGTTCTGAAAAAGAATGGTGTGACCTCAGAATATTCTTTTTACAGACCAATAAGAGATCAGCTATTTTTTTACCTGAGCTGTTAGACCAGGAAGTAAAGTGGAAACTTGAATGATGCTAACATTACATCATTTTTGGCATGAATTTCGAAGGGATCATAGCTGTGGAACGCTATTGGCTATACTGCTAGATGATATTTTACTGGGGCTTGAGAAATCATGTACTGCTTACCTGTTTTATTTATAGATATCTCTGTGGCCTGCGACTCAGTTAATCATTCAGAATGGCATTAGAGACTTAGAGAAGTATAGGAATATCTGGGATTGTATTAAAATGGTTTGAGTCATATTTGTTACATTAAATATTAGTGGATAAGACTCTTAAGGAATTTTCTTATGCATTTAAGATAAGCAAAGGGGTACCCAAGGATCTTCTTTAGCTGTGACACTGTTTAATTTATATCTACTGCAGTCGAGGATTAATTCCAAGATAGATGCTGATGACATCTTGATATATTCCCTTTAATGACAGTGATGAGGTTATTTAGGCACCAACTGATGCAGAAGGGGTCAGAAATTAATGATAATAAGACGGAGGCTATGATGCTGTTTTTATAAAACAATATTGTTTTACCAGAGTATGTTAATATTGGGCAACATAAAATAACATTGCAAAAGGAAGTTACTGTAACTATTTAGGTACAACTAGTGGAACAGAACAAGACCACAAAACCAACAATCACCCCAGTCCCTTGGTCAGACCACTATGTAATTGAATTCACCATGACCCTGAATAACCCCGCCCAACGCAAAGAAGATGAAGAATAACTAGACGGTTCAAAACATTTAACAGAGACTCATTCATAAATGAAATCACCCCACAACTTCAACAGGAACACGACACCCTGGATCTTAACATAGAAGAATGGAACACAATAATATCCAACGCAGCATCTGCCCCAGCTATCAAAGAACCACAAACACACAAGAGATCCTACGCCCCATGGTATTCACACGAAATCAGAGTTGCAAAGCGCACACTCAGAAAACTGGAAAGAAAATGGAGACGGTACAAATCACTCAACTTCCTAACACAATATAGAGGCAAACAACTGGAATATAACACTCTAATAAATGAGCGTAAACAGCAACACCATACCAACCTAATCATGAAATCTACTAATAGACCAAGAGAACTTTTTAACATTGTCCAAAAGCTCACCAAGGATGACACGCAACAAAGCACCCACCATCTTGACCCACATAAATATGCAGACTACATGAAGTCAAAAAACACCAACCAAACTAACTCTGATTCACCACAAACAAATGATCACACGATAAAAAAGCAACATCAAGCATGGGAGAGCTTCAATGTACCAACAAAACAGCAAGTAGAAGACATTATATCTGGACTAAACACAACAACTTCACCATCAGACCCATGCCCAGTGTCTTAGATCAAAGCCACAAAAAGTCAGCTCTCTCATCACATTCAAAAAATCGTCAAAGATTCACTCCAACAAGGATACGTGCCGCAACCCCTAAAGCACGTGATGATATGACCAATACTTAAAAGTAGTAATCTGAGCCCATCCGAACCAAAATCATACCGTCCCATCTCCAGCCTGCCATTCCTTGCCAAAATCATGGAAAAAGCAGTCCAAAGGCAACTTCAGGACCATATAGATATCAATGCCCCACTGGACATATATCAGCATGGATTCAAGCCCCAACACGGCATAGAAACACTACTCACCTCCCTCTTTGACAATCTCCTAAGAGGCATGGACAACATAAAAAACAGATTCCTGCTAGTGTTCATGGACATCTCAGGTCACACACTAAGCTATTGCAACGCTTACAACAGATAGGTCTATGCAAGAATACCCTGAAGTGGTTTACATCGTATCTGGAAGGGCGAACGCAACAAGTCAAATGCGACCAAAAGAAATCACTACAATTCCCTGTCATGCAGGGTATACCTCAAGGCTCAGCCCTATCTTCAATGCTCTTCAACATCTACATACAGCCCATATGCAGCATCATCAAGCACCACAAACTACACTACCACATTTATGCTGACGACATCATGGTGTATGCTCCAATCAACTTACTAGCACTAAATGCTACAACAATAACCAAATGCCTCGAAGACATAAATGACTGGCTCATAGCCAACAACTTAACAGTCAACTACGACAAAACTGAGGCAATGTTCGTCACCAGGAACCCCACCTTCATACCTCCACAAACTATCAGCATCCTAGACAAACACATAGTAGTCAAAGAAGAAGTTAAGTATCTGGGCATAACACTAGACAGAGCTCTGAACCTAAAATCCCACATCACCAAAACAGCAAACAAGGCATATCATCAATTGAAAACAATCAGACAAATCAAACCAATGCTCCGACAAGACCACTTCTGCATAGTGTGCCAAGCACTCATTACACCACTGCTTGATTACGGAAACTCACTATATCAAGGCCTTCCTCAACAGACACTACACCCACTACAGATGGTACAAAACATCACAGCACGCATCGTTACAGACACTCCAAGGACCGAGCACATCAATCCCATCCTACAACAACTACACTGGCTCCCAATGGTGGCAAGCTCTAAATACAAACAATCATGATCATCTTCAAAGTCATTCACCATCTCTCAGCAGACGTACTCCAAAACATTATAACAAGGGACAGCAGCAACAGACCAAGAAGAACCAATAACAACAACATGATCGGCACACCTGCAGGCTATCACAAAACCAAACAATCAACCTCAAAAAGAGCACCATCACTACTGGCATCCACACTATGGAACTCCCTCCCATCGAGTCTGACTTCACAGACTTCCGCAAAGACCTCAAAACATGGTTATTTATAGAAACCTATGAGCATTCAGGCAACATCCCCTACCCAACAGTAACACTACTACCAACGCCAACTAAACACACACCCATCCTATCCACACACACAAATATATTATACCACGTTATTAAATACCTTTATGTTAAATGTTACCTCAATTGTACTGTCTAAATACTGTTAAGTAACTGTGCTGTCTAAATGTTTGCATGTACTCTAATGTTAAATATAACCCTCCAATTGTGACGTGACGTGATCACCTTGATTGAAGGAAAAGGTGGCATACAAATCTGTCTAAATAAATAAATAATGTTGGATTCTCATTTACGTTATAAATCTCAGTTTAAAAGAGTGATAAAAAATGCTTTTTATAAACTTTGATCAGTACAGTGACTTTGTTTTTATTTGTAACAGGATTAGTTCAGAGTCATGGTACAATTGCTGATTCTCCCTTATATTGGCTACTGTAATATTATTTATTCTTTGCAAATAATTCAGAACTCCACAGCACACCTCATGCTGATCATATTACTCCAGCTCTTGTGTCATCACACTGGTTACCAGTTTCAGCTAGATGCTTATTTCAATGTATCTGGTTGATTTTTATTTCAAGGTATCTGGCTGCTAGTAAAAAAAGAACTTACTTTTTCCTTTTACATAATATAAGACCACTCATGATTTACAAAATAATCAGAGATCACTTCGCTTTGCCCCCTCTTACCCTGGTACAAAAATCTTAAAAAGAAATAGGGCCATACCATCGGAAGAATTTACCAGAATCATTGTGTGAAAAATCAAGATATGCTGGTCCTTCGAAAGACTTTAGAAGCTCTCTTGTTCCATTGTTCTATGGCTGAATATCTGGATTGGTTACTGGGTAATACAAGAGGAAGAGGTGGTGTTTCAAGGCTTTTCTGAATTGCAATAGATCCGGGATTGCTCGGATGTCTTGAGGGAGGCTGTTCCAGCACCTTGGGGCACAGAACTTGAAAGCCCTGTCTGCTGTTGCTTTGGTGCATTGTGATATTGATTTTGGGACTACAAGTGTGTTGAGTGTTATTGACTGTCTTTCCCTATTTTGAGGTGTCATCTGGATCAGATCCGTTAGTGACGCAGATGAGAGCCCTTTGATGGCCTTGAATGTAAGTAGTAATGACTTGTAAGTGAGTCTACTTCGTATCGGAAGCCAATGGAGTTGTTTTAGGATGGGTGAGACATGGTCTTTCCTGGATGCTCCGTGTAGGACTCTTGCTGCGGCGTTCATTGCCAGTTGCAGTGGTTGCAAGGTGGCTTGAGATATGCTATACTGGGTCAGACCAAGGTCCATCAAGCCCAGTATCCTGTTTCCAATAGTGGCCAATCTAGATCACAAGTACCTAGCAGTTTCCCCAAAAGACACAGGTTCCACATTGCTTATATTGGGGCAAGCAGTGGATTTCGCGGGTCCTCTTTATTTATTTATTTTGTATTTAGACAGTTTTGTATACCACCTTATCCTTCAATCAAAGTGGTCACAACACTTTAACATGAGGGGATATGAGACACATACACTAATACTTACAGGGAACATGGGTAGTGGAGGGTTAAGTGGCTTGCCCAAGACCACAAGGAGCATCTGTGGGACTAGAAACCCCAGTCCTTCCGGCCCAAGGTTGCTGTCCTCTAGTAGGATTTGAACCCCCAACCTTACAGCCTGAGGTAACTTGCCCCAACCACTAGGTCACTCCTCCAGGAACATGTCCAAATCTTTTTTAAACCTGGCTATACTGACAGCTTTTACCATATCCTCCGGTAACAAATTCCAGAGTTTGATTACAAGTTGAGTGAAAAGATATTTTCTCTTAGGGAGGAGGAGGCCTGGTGGTTAGAACAAGGTACTTCAGGCCGGAGGGCCGGGGGTTCAAGTCCCACCTGGGAACAGCAATCTCAGGCCGGAGGGACTGGGATTTCTAGTCCTATAGGTACTCCTTGTGGTCTTGGGCAAGCCACTTAACCCTCCATTGCCCATGTTCCCTGTAAGTATTAACGTATGTGTGTCATATCCCCTCGTGTTAAATGTATCTCCCAATTGACCGCTTTGACCCGGTGAAAAGCGGGATATAAATACAGCTAAATTAAAACTAAATTAAATTATTAGTCTTAAACGGGTTACATTGTAGCTTCATTGCATGTCCCCTAGTCTTTCTATTTTTTAATGGCATAAACAATCAATCTATGTTTACCCATTTGACTCCCTTCATTAATTTGTAGACCTCTATCACCTTGTAACCACAGGCCCACCCAGGATTCCTGAACCCAGCGATAGTTAGCAGAATAAAAAAGGTTCACCACACTCTGAAATAAAGCTTATGCGTGTGCAGGAAGGGGACCTATAAGAATAACCCTCTCTGAATAAATCATATACCTATATTCTCTTTACACCTATTCATTCAAATTCTTACATGTTTTTTCTCTGCCTCCAGTAGCCCTCGCACTCAAGCACATTTAGTCCTACTGCAGGAGTATCTGGGCCAGACCACGGCAACACTCTTGTTCAGGACCGTAGCAAGCTAGCAATATGCCCTGTGCGACTGGTGATCCTGGTTCCCCCATTTCCACCCAGCAGCATGCAGGAACTCACTTTTGTCAGGTGTCCTGGCATCTCAGTGATGACATTAGCGCCTCTTCTGTACTGGCGCCCTCTACAGCCGCACCTCTTGCATAACCCTTGATATGCCCCCGTTCTTATTACTTCCAATGGAAGAAGTTTTGATAGATTGAAAATCTGCTTATATTTCTGAAAACATAGGAGAGCTGCAGCAAGAGCCCTTTCTTTCTTGTTTTGTCATAAAGCACCTTTAAATTAAACATGTGGAGGCCAATTCTGATCGGGTGCTGTCCGGCCTAACCGGACATCCAAAATCTGGATGGGCCGGCTTTGCACTCGATTCTGCACCCACGGGAGCTAGACGTTCCCATGGGAGCAGAATCGGGACGTACTCTAATTCTGCAGTCCCAGACGTTATTGATTTATTTATATCCCGCTTTTCACCGGCTCTTTCCTGCCTAACCCTCCACATGCTCCTTCTGGAGCCTCGGTGCAGTGGCGTCCCATCACCATGGCACCAGGACGTCATGCAGGAACCCTGCTTCCCCACAACAGTTTAAAGATGCTTTGCCCCCCGTCTGACCCCAGCAGGGGCCTGCCGAGGCCGGTATCGGACTGCGGGGAGCCCTCTGCTGCTGCTTGCCTTGCTTGGGGGTGTCCTCCATGGCTGGCCGTCAGCATCACAGGGACTTAATCCACCTCCGAGGTGGAATAGCTTCCTCGGCCATCCTTTCCTCCCTGGACATATGTAGGCATGCCTGAATCGGTCCTGTATGTCTGGGATTGTGGGCCCGCCCATGCTCTTCCTCCAGCCCCCCTCTCCCACCCCCCCTGTACATGCAGGGAGCTTTGGGGGCAAAATAGGCCCCAAGTAATTAGCAGGGGATGTATGCCCAAACTGGACATACATCCCCATTAATCATTGCTTGGAATGATCCCCTTAGTATCTTTGGGAGGCATATTCAAAGCAATTTAACATTAACAGACTTGCTGACCGGGTACATCATGGTCAGTGGGATATTCATCAGCACTAAACTGCTTATGTCACTGAATATCTCCTTCTACTGGGTTTAAACGCCCCAATGTGAGCCCACTAGCATTGGGGTATTCCAGGGGGAGGGGGAGGACTTAGGTTAGGCAGTTAGCAGCTATATGTATCACTAACCAGTATACCTAAACTGGCTAAAGTTAGGCAAAATAAATGCTGAGCTGCTTTAGCTAACTGGTCACAATGGATGACATGGTCCCAGCATTGAGTACTCGGGTCTAGTTTGAAGCTGCGATGGCTGCTGCTGCTGAATATCGTCCCCTTTATGTTTAGACATTAGCTAATTTTTTCAGTGCTAAATAACTTTTCATGGAGACTGCAGTGTTCACCTGTTTAACTGCTTTGATACTCATGGGTCATTCTTGAAAATGAACAAATCTTTTGCCTCTGTGTCGTCATACCCTAATGGTTAAAATCGTATCTCCAACATGCACACCCCATCTTTTAGCCTAATGTCAACATAGATTTCCTTGCATTCACATCTTTACACCTTAGTTTATTTATTTATTTTATTTATTTGTAACATTTTTTTATACCGCTCCTTCCAGAGATCAGGGGCAATTTACATTGGAACAAAACTTTTACATAGAACATTATGCAAGAATGAAAGTATTTACATGGAACACGATTGAGTTGCAAAATTTAACTATTTACATCAACTATATACATTCGTATTACAATCTGGATGATGCTCCTTGCTTGGGGAGATTGTAATATATATTCAGCTGTATTACTTAGATTTGGCTTGGTTTTAATTGGTGGGGACAGATGGGAGCGGGGAAAGCAGGGGGTGGGGAAGGGTGTTGGGGGTGCTGAGCATGGTAGAGGTGTAGTTGGGGTTATGAGTATTGTAGTGTTCAATGAAAAGGTATGTTTTTAACTCTTTTCGGAAAGATTGGAGGTCCTTAATTGTTCTTAAGGATTCTGGGAGTGAGTTCCATAGTGTGGGGGCTATATATGAGAAGACCCTATTACTAGTGATTTGTTTGGGTTTCCGGATTGAGGGGGGAGGGCTGCGAGATTATTCCGGTTGATTTTTCTCCTGGATCTGTTGTCTAATTGGTGGTGAATTAGTGATGAGACGTGAGATGGTGATATGTTTTTGATTAGCTTAAAGATAGTTTACTCTGCTGGCGAATGGGAGCCATTATAGTTCGTAAAGGATGGGCATGATGTGGTCTGCCAGTCTTGCTTTCAATATAATTCTGGCTGTGACGTTTTGTGCCATTTGGAGGCTACTTAGATTCTTTAATTTAATCCGTGCAATAGACTGTTGCAATAATTGTTCTAAAGTCATTTATGTCAATTAGGGATCTAAGGTGTTGGATGCTCATTAATTTGAAGAATATAGTTCTAGATATTTGTTTAGGTGGGGTACCATAGTGAGTGATTGTCTAGGAAAGGGGTGGGCAATTCCGGTCCTGGAGGGCCGCAGACCAGTCAGGTTTTCATGATGTCTCTAATGAATATTCATGAGATCAATTTACATCCACTGCCTTCTATTGTTTGGAAATAGGTCCATGGATATTCATTAGGACTTCATGAAAACCTGACTGGTCTGTGGCCCTCCAGGACCGGAATTGCTCACCCCTTGTCTAGGATAACACCTAGGTATTTTACTTCCTGTTTTATAGGAATGGGGGTGTTTTGTAAATAGACTGCTTGTGGTAGGGTGAAGTTTGGGTTCCTTGAAGTGATTAAGGCTTCCATTTTCTTGTAGTTGATGCTCATGTTATTGATTTGAGCCAGTTTTCTGCTTCAATTAGGCAAGATGTTAGACTGTCATAAGAGGGGTTGTCTGCATATATATGGTAGTTTAATTTGTATTTTTTAAATATGGAGCAAATCAGCTGTATGTATAGGTTGAACAGTAGGGCAGAAAGGGCAGAGTCTTGTGGTATTCCCTGTTGAGGGAAAGGTGCGGAGGATTTGTGTTCAGTTTGAACATATTGGACTCTGTTGGTGATATATGATTTGATAGAAGTCTATTTAATGAACGGAGTGGAATGGGTAAACGTCGATCGATTGTTTACCTTATCAGAATACAGAAAGACTAGGGGACATGCAATGAAGCTACAGGGTAAACTATTTAAGACTAATAAAAGAAAATATTTTTTCACTCAACGTGTAATCAAACTCTGGAATTTGTTACCAGAGGATGTAGTAAAAGCTGTTATTGTAGCTGGGTTTAAAGAAGGGTTGGACAAGTTCCTAGAGGAAAGGTCCATAATCCATTATTAAGAAGGGACCCAGGATATCAATGCTTGAACCAATACAAGCATTGTGGAACCTGTGTCCCTTGGGGAAACTGCTAGGTACATATGACCTAGATTGGCCACTGTTGGAAACAGAATACTGGGCTTGATGGACCTTGGTCTGACCCAGTAAGGCATATCTTATGTTCTTATGTTCTTATGAACCATTTGAGGTTCTGTCCTTTTATGCCTATGTGCTTAAGTCTAGCGAGGAGGGTATTGTGATTCACATTGTCGAATGCTGAAGTGATGTCCAAGAATATCAGGATAAATGCTCGTTTAGCGTTATCCATCCCCCGTATTAGGGTGTCATATAGTGCTAAGAGTAGAGTTTCAATCCCATGGAAAGGTCAAAATCCTTCTCTCCCTCACAGGGCCATACCAAGAGTTGTGGAAGCGGTGCAGCCGCACAGGCAACAAGCACAGACGGCACCGATATCATCGCTGGGCTTCCAGGAAACTGAAGAAGAGGGTGTTACTGCATGTGAATGGGGCAGACAGGGGCGCCAGATTTGTTAGTTGCACAGGGGCATTTCTAGGTTGGCACGGTCTTGCTCCCTCAAAGTCACATCTCACTCACTCACACTTATGCTATACTTACTTTCAACATGCCTGAAGTCATTTTTGCACATTTGCCTAGAAACACGCATCGTGCATCCACAGGGCCATGTAATCCCTGGACTGTAGGAAGAGCAAAAAATAGGACAATCAAGTCCTGTTGCTCCAAGGCTATCTGAAAACCAAAAGCAAATCATGGCAACTTGTCCCTGAAACAACAAGAGTTCGCTCTTAGCTGCAGGTGTGTTGCACTCGTGATTGGCTTAATTCAGCATATTCCCTGTATCAAATTTACTCTCACCCTTATGCTGTTACACATGTACAACAATGCACCGTGTTCTTGCAAACCCTGGCATGTCAGGTGCTAGAATTAGAGTTGGAATGAGGGGGGGGGGAGCTATGTCATCAGGGAACAGGAATATCCACAGTAGAGATCAGAATGTATTTTTTCCTTATTGCTCTGCTTTTATCTCGTCTCCTTCTGTTTCTATGTCTTTTCTCCTCCAGGCAAAAGTACTGCTTCTGAATGATAATGAGAAGACTGATTTTATAGCTTTCAGAGGCTGTAGCTCTCTACCAGCATTCAAGGTAGAGGTCCTCTGTGTCATGTCCCGAAGATCAACACCATGGAAGCAACAATATCTGCTCTCATGTCTAGATAATTCACTAGGCATTCAAAATAAACTGGATCCTGAAAATCCCTTTTTATGCCCAATGTCCCAAGTTTCTGGAACTCCTCTATGGCTAATTAAATCATGTGTTGCTGCGCTGTTATCATCAGATGTATGTAAAATGTAAATACAGCTAAGAAGAGGACTCAGGGATCCCGATCAAGCAAGTTGGCCTTTTATAATTTTAATATCTTTGTTAGCAATATTGTTAAAGGGTTAGAAGGAAAAATGTGCCTTTTTCTGGACCACCCAAATATTTGCAGCAGAGTGCACACCTTATAGATACAGTATATCAGAAATTTTAAATAAAAACATTTGTATGGCAAGCAGTCGATGCTGACCACATAGGGTGCTCTTGAATATTGGCCCTACTGTTTATTAGGAGGAAAAAGACAACACTAATCTTTGGAGACAGGAGTGTTCAGAGGATTGCCAAAGAGCGTATTGTGATGATCTCAGTAGTAGCTGGGGTCTGGGGTTAGGGATTTGATAGAAGTCCAGAAATGAGGCAAAGAGAACCATAGGATGGAACCTGGTACCAGAACGAGGAATTTTCCACCTTCCTTTTGGTGAAAGCAGCCACTAGGCCTTGGATGCACAAGATCAGTGCTTAGGGATGCGATACCAGACACAGTGGAAGCGACATAGAGACAGGTACAGCAAGAGAACCATTTCAGAAAACAGAGCAGGCAACACAGTGGGGATCAGGGTCCAGAGACTAGCATGATCACAGCAGGCAGTCTGCTTTGGCAAACAATAGGATCCTAGCAGGGAATCGGGATCTGAAAAAAAGCTAGAACTCAGTAAAGTCAGGAGTGGAGGAGTGGCCTAGTGGTTGGGGCAAGGTACTTCAGGCCGGAGGGTCGGGAGTTCAAATCCCACTAGAGGACAGCAACCTTGGGCCGGAAGGACTGGGGTTTCTAGTCCCACAGGTGCTCCTTGTGGTCTTGGCCAAGCCACTTAACCCTCCATAGCCCATGTTCCCTGTAAAATAGTTATCTCCAAGTTATAATGCCCTGTTCAATGTAACTTCAGTTTGTTCAATGTAAACCACACTGATGCAGAATAGTGCGGTATATAAGAGAATGTAAATAAATAATTCAGAGGTACACTAAAATGGTAGAGGACTAAGCCCTGGCAAAGGAGGTGGGCAAGGTCTATGCATATATATGTATCAGAAAAAGAAACAGTCTCTAAGAAGATGGCCTCCGATAGGAAGTGTGAACCACAGAGTAGACAGGAGTGATCAAGGTGACCAGAAGAAGCTTACTATCACCTGCTGGTGAGAAAGTGGAAATTCACTTTATCACAATCTTAGATATAGAGCCACCCATAGGCTACTGGCTAAAGTTCACACACAGATGCTGTTCTTTCACAGAAGTGGTAATATGGAAGAGGTGAGAACCTACAGGTGGCTACCAATCTGACTATGGAAAAGTAATGAAGTCATTATTGCAGAAAAGGGTTATAAACATACAAGAAGGAGACTGTCAGACTAATCTGATCAATTTTTTTGACTGGGTGAGCAAAGAATAAGATCAGGGGCATATGCCAGATATGAATCACTTGGATTTTGGCAAACCTTTTGATATTGTATAACATAAGATGCTCATAAATAAACTGAGCAACTAAGGGGGTTGACTGATTAACTGAGACATCCAGAGTAGCTTCAGGTTCTAGTCTTTGCTTATGTAAAACAAGGGTCCAAAATTGGTTCTATTTTAACATCAGACTAGTATCTACCATGCAACAGAAACATGTTGGTTTACATTTAGTATGCTCAGTGTGAGGCATGGACTCTCTCTAAACGTTTGTGATCGGTGCGTAAACAAAATGCATGATTCCATGAAATAAGAACATAAGATGGAAAAAGGAGCCTAATGACAAACACCGGAAACAAAATAAAGGAGGGACAAACACCAGAAACAACACCAGGGAGGAGTAGCCTAGTGGTTGGGGCAAGGTACCACAGGCTGGAAGGTCGGGGGTTCAAATCCCACTAGAGGACAGTAACCTTGGGCCGGAAGGACTGGGGTTTCTAGTCCCACAGGTGTTCCTTGTGGTCTTGGGCAAGCCACTTAACCCTCCATTGCCCATGTTCCCTGTAAGTATTAATGTATGTGTCTCATATCCCCTTGTGTTAAATGTATCCCCCAACCGCTTTGACCCGGTGAAAAGCAGGATATAAATGCAGCTAAATAAATAAAAAATAAAATAAGCATTGGCAAGTTAGATGCAAGGTATTGATAAGGCAGGCAAAGAGGGAATTTGAAAAGAAACTTACTGTGGAAGCAAAAGCACATAATAAAAACATTTTCAAGAACATTCATAGCAAAAAACATGTGAGACAGTCAGTTGGACCATTGGATGATAGAGGAGTAAAAGGGGTGCTAAGGGAGGATAAGGCCATTGCAGAGAGACTGAATGAATTCTTTGCTTCTATCTTTACTGAAGAAGATGTAGGGGATTTATCCATGCCTGAAATGGTATATAAAGGTGATATAGCAGAAGAATTGAAAGAAATATTGATAAACGGGGAGGATGTATTACAACTGTTCAATAAAGTGAAGAGTGGCAAATCACCTAGACTGGATGGTATACATCCAAGGGTGTGGAAAGAACTGCGATATGAGATCGCGGACATACTATTAGTAATCTGTAAACTATCATTAAAATCATCTCTAGTACCTGAGGATTGGAGAGTGGCCAGTGTAACTCCAATTTTTAAAAAGGGTTCCAGGGGTGATCTGGGAAACTACACACCATTGAGCCTCATGTCATTACCAGCCAAAATGGTAGAACCATTATAAAGAATAAAATTACTGAACATGTAGGTAGCCATGGTTTAATGGGAAAAAGTCAACATGGATTTAGCCAAGGAAAGTCTTGTCTTACTAATCTGTCATATTTTTTGGAAGGTGTGAATAAACAGGTAGACAAAGGTGAGCCGGTTGATATAGTGTATCTGGATTTCAGAAAGTGCTTGGCAAGGACCCTCATGAGAGGCTCTTGGCAAAATTAAAAAGTTATAGGATTGGAAGCAGTGTGGTATTGTGGATCAGGAATTGGTTAAAAGATAGAAAGCAGAGAGTAGGGCTAAATGGCCAATTTTGTCAATGGAGAAAGGTGAATAGTGGACTACCCCAAGTATCTGTGCTGGGCCTGCTGCTTTTTAACATATTCATAAATGACCTGGAAATAGGAATAACTAGTGAGGTGACCAAATTTGCAAATGACACAAACATTATTCAAAGTTGTTAAAATGCAAGAGGATTGTGAAAAATTGCAAGAGGACCTTGAAAAGTTGGAAGACTGGATGTTCAAATGGCAGATGAAATTTAATGTGGACAAGTGCAAAGTTATGCACCTAGAAAAAAACAATCCAAACTATGGTTACACAATGCAAGGTATCACCTTAGAAACCACCACCCGAAGGAAGTGAGGTCATCAGCTCGGATGGCAGCCTGAAGAACGAGCTCCGGAGAACGACCCGGTATTTGTTGTTCTCAGCCCCCCCCAGGGACGGTGAAAGTTTGAGCGAAGTGAAGGAGAAAGTGGAAAGAGACCAGTGGGGCAGATGACGACCAGAAAGAAGGCGGCGGATTTAAAGGAGTTTGCATATACTGGCGGTAAACCGGATGGCGGTGAGAAAAAGATGGCGATGGAGAGCATGGGAAGAGCAGAGGCTGAAGTGAGGCGAGGAGGTGGAGAAGGGGAGCGAGATAATGCAGGTGGTGCAGAAATGGTGGTGAAAAATGTGACAAGAACGGAGCTGAAAGCCTGGTTCGAGGATTTGAAAACTGAACTTGCGGCAGTGAAGACTGAGGTTAGCGAGATGTGGGGTGAACTGCGAGAGGAGGTGGGAGACCTCGCTCGCTGATCAGAGGAACATGGGCAGCAGTTGGAGTAGCTTCAAGTGAAGCAAACAGTGGTGGCGCAAGAGGTGCAAGATTTACAAAGCTGGAAAGAACAGATGGCTTTAAAGATCGAGGACTTAGAAAATCGATCGAGAAGGAACAATCTCAGGATCCGGGGAATACCGGAAGAACTGGAGTTTGAGAACAGCGAGAAAGTAGCCCAGGCAGTCTGCAGGGCTATTTTGCGTGACAATGCGATGGAAGCAGTAATAGAGGAGGTGAAATTTGACAGGGCGCATAGAGCGCTAGGGCCAAAGAGGGCAAATCGGCCGCGGGACCTGGTTGTCTGCGTGAAAGACTATAAGCTTAAAGAACGTATTGTGGAACAAGCATGGAAGCGGAGGGAGCTGGTATGGCAAGGATACCGGATTCAACTTTATTCAGATTTGGCAACGGGGATGCTGCAGCGGCGGCGGGAAATGATGCCTATCACTATTGTCCTCCGGAATGAGAATGTTCGGTATAGATGGCTGTACCCATTTGGACTTTTGTTTACCGTGGGAACTAGAAATTGGAGAGTAAAAAACCAGATGGAAGCTGTCAGAGCGCTGGAGGAGGTGGGGTTGGGAAAGCCCTCCCAGGTCCCGAGGAGAGCGGAGAAACGAGAGGAGCGTGGTGAGGAGAGCACGGCTAGCAGCGAGAAGGGCATAGAACGGAGAGGTCGGAGTGCTTCGAGCAAGGAAGTGAGACAGGCAGCACAGACAGCTACAGGAGGTTACACCTGAAGTTCAGCAGGAGTATGTCAAGGTGGACATTTTATATGGCGAGTGAACTTTTCACACTGTTGGACTGCGTGTTGATGTGGTTTAAACGGGGGGGGGGGGGGTGGAGGTTAAACGTTGAAGGGTTATGAAAAAAAAAAACAAAAAGAGAAAAACATCGGGAAAATTGATAAATAAATGTGTATGCATTTTTGAATGTTATATTGGTATAAAGTTACTTGGTTGCAGTGGAAATAATCAAGACCTGGGAAGGTAGTTGGGGGGTTAGGGAAGCTGGTTATTAAGGGGGGGGGGGTGAGAGATAGGGTTTTAAGTCCAGGCATGAACTAGTAGACTGGGAAGGAGGGCTATACAGAGTGGAGTGGGGGAGAGGATGGGGGAGGAAGAGGGAGGAGGGAGAGGGGGAGGGATAGGGTGGGGGAGGGGTTATGGATACAAGGTTGCTCCAAGTTGATGGTCACTACTCCAGGGGAGACCTCCAGGGGGAGGAGTGGGATGCAGGGAAAGGTGGGAGGGGGAGGGAGGTTCAAGGGAGGAAGGATGAGGGTGAGGGGGAGGGAGGAGGGAGTGAGGAAGGGGGGAGGGGAAGGGGATAGGGTAGGAGAGTGGGGCGGGTAGAAGGGGAAGGGAGGGGAGGGGGCTGTAAGGAACACAGGTGAAAGATGGAATAGGAGGAACAGTCTCTTTGGAAGGGACGGAGAGCGGGTGGGGGCTCAAACAATGACAGTGGCCACGATTAATGTGAAAGGATTAGGTACGTGGCGGAAAAGGAAATTGGTAGAAAAAGAAGGGGGATGATTAAAGGCGGATTTTTTGTGTATCCAGGAAACGCATTTGAAAGTTGGGCAGGAAAAAATGATGCAGACTAGGAAGTACCCAAAGGTCCTACTGGGAGGGCAGAGAGCGGAAGCTCGGAGAGGAAGGGTGGGGATATTGGTGGGGAGGGAGTGAATGGATAAGGTGGTGGGAGAATATAGGGATAAAAAAGGTAGGTGTGTAGGAGTGAAGGAACAGGTTGGGAAGGAACAGGTGTGGATTATGAGCCTTTATGGGCCCAATGAGAAACAAGGGGAATTTTTTGAGAGAATGAGGGTGGAATTTGAGGGAGTAGGGGGGGTACCGATCATTGTGGGAGGTGATTTCAATTTAACAATAAATCCACGATTGGATATAGGGGGAGGAAAGGGAGGGGGGAAAAGAGTAGATAAGGAAAAAATGTTGCTATGGAAGGAAGATCTTGGGTTGGTAGATGTATGGAGGTGTAAAAACCCAGGGCGAAAACAGTATACATTTTAGTCAATACCCCATAATACCTATAGCTGCATCGATATGTTATGGGCTGGAGGAGGGTGGGTGAATAGAGTGGAGGAAGTGGAACAGGGGACGATTACGTGGACAGACCATGCACCTGTGAGTGCACGGTTCAATTTGGGGTATATAGATGAAGGTATCTGATATTGGCGATTAAATGAGTCGTTGTTGGAGGAGCCAGCTATTGTAGCAAAGATAGGGGTGGTGATGCAAGAGTATCAGGAAATAAATGTAACAGGGGAGGTGGACCTCGGGGTGGTTTGGGATGGACTTAAAGCAGTGGTGAGGGGTCATTTAATTCAGGAAGCGGCAAGGGTGAGGCGCAAGAGAGGAGAGGAGGAGAGGACACTTTTGGAAGAGATTGGGAAACTGGAGCGGAGCCATCAATGTGATTTAAGGCCGGAGGTGTTAGGGGAATTGAAAATCTTGCAGGAACATCTGGGGCGGTTGAGGGCCAGCAATATAGCGCATGAGCTTAATGTAGTAAGACAGGAGATGTTTGAGGGGGGAAATAGGGCGGGAAGGGTATTAGCATGTCGACTGCATAGGAGAGAGGCTCAGCAGTTAATTGGGAGTATCAGGGATGGGACAGGAAAATTGGTCCATGGGAATAATGAAATTAGGAACACGTTTATGGAATACTACACCCGTCTATATAGTAGTGAGGTGCAAGGAGAGTCGGATAAGAGTGAGGACTATTTGAGGGACTGCTGGTTGCCAAAAGTGACGGGGGCAGAAGTGGAGTGGCTCGATAGACCTATTGAGGAAGTTGAACTTGAAGAGGCTATTAGGGCACTTAAACAGGGGAAAGCACCGGGGCTAGACGGATTAACAGGAAAATTCTATAAGGTATTTCAGGAGAATTTGAAGCCACTTATGGTGGAGGTGTTTAATAGCGTGCTAGAAAGGGGACAGATACCAGCATCTATGACAGAGGCGGGAATAACGGTTTTACCCAAGCCCGGGAAAGATCCCATGGTTTGTGGGTCATATCGGCCCATTTCGTTGTTGAATGTAGATGCTAAGCTACTGGCCAAGGTGTTGGCGAATAGATTACAGAGGTTTATGCCACAGTTTATTTATTTATTTTTATTTCTTATATACCGCACTCTTTTAATCAGTGCGGTTTACATATGAACAAATTTAAACACAATGACATGGTCAGCATTGGTTTTTTACAATGAACAGGGTACAAAAACCTGGCAGTAAACAGGGTTAAATATATACAAGAACATGGCGGTAAACAAGGTTGACTATATACATGGTATATTTATTTGGTTAATTACATGGAAGTGGTAAATAAATAAATCACAAGTACAATATAAATACGGTATGGATAGAGTGTGCAAGTATGAACCGTCATGATTAGCCATTTTCTTTCTACCGGGGTCAAGTGGGAAAGACCAGCATGAGGGCTATGTTCATTCGGAGTAGCTTCCGGGTAGTATATTAGGAACAGATGATATTTTAAGGCCTTTCTGAACGTCATTAGGCATGTGATGGCTCTGATTTCGGGTGGAAGGGCATTCCAGGCTCTGGGCGCAAACAGTGAGAAGGCTCTAGAGGCTGTTGATTTAGAGCATTTCGTAAGGAGTTTCGGAAGGTCAATGGAGTTCAATGTCACAGATCTCCTGGATCTGTTAGCTGGAGTGACATGTATTATATTGCTGATAGGTGATAGAGATGGGCTCTTTGAGGCTTTAAAAGTCATGACCAGGGTTTTATATAGGGTTCTGGCCTGGAGGGGTAACCAATGTAAACTCTTCAGTATTGGGGTTATGTGCTCTGAGCGTGGAACACCTACGAGAATTCTCGCGGCTGCATTCATGGCCAGACGGAGGGGGTTTAGAGTAGATTGAGGGAGACCGTGTAGAATAATATTGGCAAAATCCAGGTGTGGTAATGCCAAGGCTTGGAAGATAGTGCGGAAGCCGGAGTAGTCAAGTAGAGGTCTGAGATTACGTAGGGATCTAATCTTGTGGTAAATTGCGTTCGTTACTTTCTTGATGTGTGCTGACATATCAAGCCGCTGGTCTAAAGTAATCCCTAAGTATCGGATTGTGGGTTGTGCCTTCAGCTCAATGTTGTTCACCTGTAATGAGGCAGGGGGTATGAATGTTGGATTCCGGGTGACGAATAGGACGTCTGTTTTGTTATGATTTATGCATAGATTCTGTTTGAGGAGCCAGTTTGATACAGCTTCAAAGCAATGAACTATTGATGTATAATCTGGTTGTTTTACGTTGAAAGGAGCATACATCAGGATGTCATCAGCATATGCAAGACATTGAATGTTGAAGGTACGTATCAAATCACAAATTGGCTGCATATATATATTGAACATTAGTGCGGACAAGGAGGATCCCTGAGGGACACCTTGTTTAAGGGGGAATGAATCAGATATTGCTTCTCCTGTTCTGACTTGCTGCTGTCTGTCGGATAAGTAAGATTTGCACCAGCTCAGAGCTAGACCTTGGATACCCTTATCTTGGAGGCGCTGTAAGAGAGTATTGTGGTTTACCGAATCAAATGTGGCAGCTATGTCGAGAAAAATGAGAATGAACCCTTGATGGATATTGTCAATGCTTATGATTAGGTTATTGAAGAGGATTGTGAGAAGGGTGTCAACACCATGTTCTTCTCTAAAACCATGTTGTGAGGGGTCCAGGGGGGCTTCTGAGTTAACATGGTGTTGTATTTGTCGCTGGACTACTTTTTCCATGATTTTTGCTAGTAGAGGGATGCTTGATATAGGTCTAAAGATTCGACTTTTGTTGGGTCTAGCTTGCTGTTCTTCAGGAGCGGGAGGATGGATGAATGCTTCAGGCTCTGTGGGAAGGATCCAGTTGAGAAGGAATAGTTGACGATCTTGCTGATAGTTGGGCTAAGTTCATGTCGTAGTTCTTTGATCCACCTGGCTGGGCAGGGGTCATTAGATGCGGTAGTTAAATTAATAGCTGCTATGATTTCTTCGATCTCTTTGTTGGATACCTGAGAGAAATTGTCAAGCGTGGCTAGTTGGGTCAATCCAGATCAATCCAGATCAAGCAGGTTTTATTATGGGTAGACAAGGGGGAGATAATATCCGAAAAATTTGTAATCTAACGTGGGAGATGCAGAGAGGAGTATTTATAACTGCTGATGCTTGAAAGGCTTTTGACAGAGTGGATTGGCCGTTCATGATCAAGGTTTTGGAAAAGACTGGGTTGGGACCGGAGTATGTGAGGTGGATCCAAGTGATGTATCAGGCACCGAAGGCGCAGATTCGCATTAATGGGGGGTATTCTGGTCCGATCAAGTTGGAGAGAGGTACCAGGCAGGGGTGCCCACTTTCTCCGCTTTTATTTGCATTAGTGATAGAGCCACTGGCGGAAAAGTTGAGGCAGACCCAGGATATAAAAGGGGTGTTAATGAACGGTAGGCATACGAAGATTACGCTCTTTGCGGATGATGTAATTTTTACGATTCGAGAGCCTCTTCTCTCATTGCCAGTGTTGATAGGAGAAATTGCTCGATATAGTGCAGTAGCAGGGTATAAAATAAATGGGAGTAAATCAGAAATTCTGGGATTTAATTTGCCAGGGGACTGGGTGACTAGTTTAAAGGGGAGTTTTCCATTTAAATGGGTGGTAGGCACCTATAAATAGTTAGGGATTCATATGGGGAACTCTACTATGAATCTGTGGAGAGAGAATTATCTGCCCCTGCTGAAAGAGGTGAGGAGGGACCTCAGAAGATGGGAGAGTTTGTATCTCTCTTGGCTGGGTAGGGTTGCAGTTTTCAAGATGAACATATTACCCAGATTTCTCTTCCTTTGCAGTTCAATCTTATGCAGGGTTCCTAATAGATATCTGAAACGGGCCCAGAGTCTATTGATGGGATTTATTTGGGGAGGGAAGTCGCATAGGGTGTCACGGCTCACGATGTATCAGACCAAACGGGAGGGGGGATGGGGGTTCCGTGGCTGGAAAAATATTATGTAGCAGCGCAATTAAGGGCATTGAGGAGTTGGCAAGAGGGAAGTGAGGCTCTGGTTTGGGTGTATCTGGAGCAGGAGGAACAGAAGGATAAGAACTTAGAGGTGTGGGTGTGGGATCCTGAGGCAAGGAGGGGGGAGGAGGGGGCAGGCAATCCCTTTAGGGGACTCACGAAGGATCTGTGGTTGAAAACGAGAGGGCAATTGTTACAGGGGAAGAGATATACGCGGAGCACACATATTCTGGGGATCGGGGACTTTCAGAGGGGGCAGGGTGGCGGGGCGTTTAGAGAATGGAAGAGTAAGGGTGTGGTGACATTGGGACAGTTAGTGAATAACAAAGGGGAGGTGAAAGGTTTCCCGCAACTGCAAGAGGAATATGGGTGAAGGAGTGGGAATTATTTGGCATATATGCAGATCGTAACATACATGCAGCGGAGGGGGGTGTGGGAGGATCTAAGGAGGGCAGAAACAGGGTTTGAGCGACTAATGAAGCAGTATGGGACTCGAAGAGGGGTAACTGCTAAACTGTATACTGAACTGATAGGGGGATGTAGGGGGGGAGAGGGAGAAAAACATAGGTGGGGGAAGCAGAGTGGGAAAAGGCCCTGGGGGGTAGCTGGGATAGAGCAAGGTGGTACAATATGTATAAGTGGTCTAATAGGTTAGCCCCTGGAATGCCGTATCTGGAAAATAGCTGGAAGGTAAGGCACCAGGTATATTGGACAGCATGGCAGGTAAGAGCCTTTAAGGCACAGGAAACGGGGGAGTGTTGGAGGGAATGTGGGGGTAAGGGAGATTTGAAACATATAATTTGGGATTGCCCGATCATTCAGAAGATGTGGAAAGGGTGGGAGGCGAAGATACGGGAAATAATAGGTCAGTGGGTGACATTGACACCAGCAATGGTGCTATTAAATGAGATGCCGGTGGGGGGAGATTGGGGGATATATAAGATGGTGGGGAATTGCATAGGGGCAGCACAGGGGGAGATTATGGCACATTGGAAAAGAGTGGCTGCACCTACTCTTTCGGAGAAGCTGTGGACGATGTGAGAAATAGCAGCATATAAGAACCACCAAGTAAAGGACTTTAGAGAATTGTGGAGGAGGTATAGGACCTGGGTAGAGGGAGGGAGGGGGATGGGGGAGGGGAGGGGGGAGAGGGGGTAAAGAAAATGAGGATAGAGAGGAAATGGGGGGGAGGGGGGACAGTAAGGAAGTTTCTTGTTATGATACTTTGCGGGAGTGTAACTAGATGAATGCACTGTTTTGATTGTGCACAATGGCAGTTGTTCTGATGAAGATGTACTGGTGGTATATTGTTACCTACCAATGTGATATGATACTGGTTATGTTGAAATGTTTGATAAATTTAAATAAAAATTTAAATTAAAATAAAAAAAAAGAAAAGAAACCACCACCCAGGAAAAAGATTTAGGCATCGTCATGGATAATACGTTCAAACCCTCCACCACTGTGCAGCGGCGGCCAAGAAAGCACATAGAATACTAGGAATCATAAGGAAAGGAATGGAGAATAAAACAAAGGATATTATAATCCCTCTATATCGACTGTACCTTGAATATTATGTGCAATTCTGGTCACCATATCTTGAAAAGGATATATCTGAAGTAGAAAAGGTGCAAACAAGAGCGACAAAAATGGTAAAGGGGATGGAAGGATACCCCTATGAGGAGAGGTTAAAAGGTTGGGGATCTTCAACTCGGAAAAGAAACGGCTGAGGGGGGATATAACAGAGGCCTATAAATTAATGAATGGAGTGGAACAGGTAAACGTAGATTGGTTGTTTACACCATCAAAAAGTAGAAAGACTAGGGGACATGCAATGAAGCTACAATGCAACCCAAGACTAATGCATACTTTTTGCTTCCAATTAACTAATGTTTAAAATTAGAAGCTTACTCAGTGAATGTATCTAAATAATAGCAAATTACCAACCCTCTGCCTTAATTGTAACATAGTATGCACCCCCATACTCCTGTTGAAACATAGTAACAAACCTGCTTACTGTCTCATTGAAACATTGTATATACCAAAACCTTGGGCTATTAATCCTATGCTGTCAAATAACACTGAGGTAAACAATGTGATATAATCCTCTGCTACCTACTACTCTATATACTTACTAAGCATAGTCCTCACAAATTAATACTGCTTCCTCCACTTTGAATTCCAAGGCAAAAACATGAACGGCTCACTGCTAGCCCTCCTAGGCATCTACCTACTCCTTAACACCTTCAATGTTACTAATGCACTTATCAATGATAACAACCATATACCGTTACTACACAATAGAAATAGAAAAAACTTCCACAACCAATTCCAACCACCACAAAACCCACACTACAAAAGACAATCTCACCTAATCTCCATAGTTTTAGAACAGGCAATCGACACAAAACGCAACAGATTAATTACCCAAAAAGTACTTAGATGTGCTCTTATCAACGCACGATCTACCCGCAAAAAATGGCCTGCCATCACTGACCTCATAACTAACCTCAACCTAGATATTCTATTCATCACAGAATCTTGGCTCTCCGATGCCGATACAGTCATACTAAATCAGCTCACACCTCCAACATACTCAAGCTACACATCTAATAGATCCAACAAAAGAGGAGGCGGGGTACTCATTATAGCTAAGACTGAACTCCAATACCGAACAATCCAAACCAGCAGTACACCACTTCTAGATCTAATCTCTATCTACAACAACCATAACACGATCAACCTGATCTATAGGCCCCCAAACAACTCATCTGAAGAACTCTCAACCATAATTGACTTAGCCTGCAATCCTAAGCACCCAGACAAACCTAATTGGTTACTGGGCGACTTCAATCTCGCTTCACTCCAACCCGCCTCATCCGGTTCCTTCCTCAACGCAATGTCCAACCTCAACTGTGAACAAAAAGTAAGCAACACCACCCACCATAGTGGAAATACTCTCGACCTTATATTCACACCATCCTCCTATGCAAGCAACAACTACAATTTTGATCTCTCCATCAGCCCTGTTCCCTGGTCAGATCATCACCTCCTATCTTTCAACATGCCAGCTCAACCAGAGACAACCAACCACACCAGGAAACAATCTTCAACAAACCATAGACGTTTCATACCATTTGACAAAGAAGAAATCACAAAAATTGTACTTCCAAAGCTTTCCCAACCACCTTCCAACAACATCAATGATCTAGTCGCAAACTGGAATAACACCCTTAACGAATTTTCAGTACCATCTACACCCAACATTCACCCAACACACCATAAACATTCAGATAAAAGACCATCTTTACCATGGTTCTCCCCAGAGCTAAAGAAATCCCTCATACTCCTAAGAAAACTAGAGAGAAAATGGCGTAAATCCCAGAACTCTACCGATCAAGCAACATATCTATCACAGCTAGAAACGCACCGCGAAGCAGTATGGAACAGAAGAAAAGCCTTTCACTCCGATCTCCTCAACCGTTCTCTAAACAAACCACGAGAACTCTTTAACCTAGTGAAAGTACTAACCACCGAGCCCACTCCACCACATCAAGATGCTATACACCCCCAAAAGTACGCCGATTACATCCAATCCAAAACCATCAAGACATCAACAACCTCTCCCCTATCTAATGCCCAAACTTTCTTACAGGAGAACCCACTCATCAAGCTCACATCCCCCTCAATAAAGCACGTCGAAGATATTATCACCAGAATAAATACAACCACTGCACCCAATGATCCATGTCCAGCACAATGGATAAATGCGTTACGACATGAGCTCAGCCCATTCATATCCGAAATCATAAATCAATCATTCACCACAGGCATCTTCCCATCAGCTCTTAAACAGACTTCCATAAGACCTCTTCTAAAAAACAACCAGCTAGACCCAACAAAAGAAGAATCTTACCGTCCAATCTCCAGCATCCCCCTGCTATCAAAGATAATAGAGAAGGTCACACAGATTCAGATCCAACAGCATATAGACACCACATCACCTCTGGACCCCAGTCAACATGGATTCAGAGAAGCCCATGGTGTGGAATCTTTGCTGACTTCTTTAATCAACACCCTCATCTGTGGTACTGACAATATCAAAAAGGGCTTTGCACTAATATTCCTTGACATCTCTGCAGCGTTTGATTCTGTTGACCATAACAAACTCCTAACCCGACTCCAATGCAAGGGCATCCAGGGTTTAGCATGGGACTGGTGCAAATCTTATCTTGAAGAGCGCTGGCAACATGTTCGAACAGAATCAAACACCTCAAAACCTTTCCAGTTGAAACAAGGCGTCCCTCAAGGATCCTCCCTCTCGGCGTTACTCTTTAATATCTACATGCAACCGATATGTGAGATCACTCGCTCATTTGGAGTATCCTCCCTAATCTATGCAGATGACGTGCTGATTTTCATACCAATCAACATTACTCGGCCTGATTACACAGTACTAATAGAGTGTTTTGATGCAATTACAGACTGGCTCCTCACACAGAATATGAGAATAAATTTCAAAAAAACAGAAGCCCTAATCATCACGAAGAATAAAGAATTCTCACCCCCGACTGCTCTAAAAGTACGGGACGCAGAGCTTCCAATCAAATCCACAGTAAAATACCTAGGCGTAACCCTTGATCACCGACTGGACTTCAAAGAACACATAAACCGAACAGTGAAATCCATCTACTTCAAGATCAGAACCCTCCGAAACCTCAAAAACATGCTCGACCCTGACAATTTCCGAACCATCTTCCAAGCCATAGTCATTCCACACTTTGACTATGCAAACATAGTTCTACATGGCCTCCCAAAAAGCACTCTAAACACGCTACAATTAGCAATGAACGCTGCTGCCCGCATCCTCAACGGTGCATCAAGGAACGATCACATAACTCCCATCTTAAAGGAATTACACTGGCTCCCAATATCCTGTAGGACTACATATAAAGCACTACTCATCACATTCAAAGCCATTAACAACTTAGCTCCCCTAGCAATCTCCACTCTCATCACTCACACCCCCCACACCAGATCTAGAAGATCAGTCGCAGCTAATACTCTAATCATCCCGACGGACTTTACAAAATGTTCACACTCAACAACTGCAAGAGCATTCGTTTACTTCGCTCCCAAATGTTGGAATGATCTTCCACCCACCATAAGAGATATCAAAGACCTAAAACAATTTAGAAAAGCCATAAAACACCACCTGTTCCTTGCATACTTCTCTCAATACCCCACTCCAACATAGCCAACACCACATTACAATCCAATGTAACGATCTATCACTCCCTGTACAACAAGAAGAATACAATTGTATATAGTTATATAACTTATATGTACAAAGTTCTCCCCTATGTTGTATCCAATTAGATTTCCTGTTATATGTAAACTCACGACAGCCTGTTGCTATCGGTGAGTATTTTATGTTTACTGTAAACCGCGCTGATGATAAAAGTGCGGTATATAAGAACGTTAAATAAATAAATAAATAAATAAATAAAATAATCAAAGAAAATATTTTTTTACTCGACACATAAACTCTAGAATTTGTTACCGGAGGAGAAAGTTAAAGCTTTTAGTGTAGCTGGGTTCAAAAATGGTTTGGACAAGTTCCTGGAGGAAAGGCCCATAAACCATTATTAAAGAGGACCCAGGAAATCCACTGCTTGTCCCAGGATAAATATTGTGGAACCTGTGTGCCTTTTTGAGAACCTGCCAGGTACTTGTGGCTTGGATTGGCCATTATTGGAAACAGGATACTGGACTTGATGGACCTTGGTCTGACTCAGTAAGGCATTTCTTATGTAAAATTTCTTATGTTCTTATGGTTGCATTAGTTCCTTTGAGAAAAACAATGTTGTATGCCTCTGATGAAGCTGTTTTGAGAAATAAAGATCTTTGATGGGCTTTGTGGAATTTTATTGAGGGACCAAAGACACTACTGAAGATAAGTACTAAGCAGCATATATAAGTTTTTCATGAAGATATTGCCAACCCATATTTATTTTGTTTTAGGTATCTTACTTATTGGTGGCATTCGTTACTTGGAGCTATGGAACAAGCACTATGAGCATCTGAATATTTGTTATTTACGTTTTAAGATTTAGAATGTTGATTGAATGTTAGGATAAGCCTGAGGAGCTAAGCTTAGCTACCCAGCTGTTTTGTTGAATAGTAAAATAATTATTAATGAGGAGTTTTTTAGATCAATGATGTTCTTTAAGACTAGTCCCCTGTTGGTGGGTAACCTCCTGTTAGAGGGATAACTTAAATACTGAGATCTTTTCTTCTTATTCTTTATTTTGAAATAGTGGTGACATACATAGTAACATAGTAAATGATGGCAGATAAAGACCAGTATGGCCCATCTAGTCTGCCCAGCATGGTGGCAAGAGTAGGTGCACCTGCTGCTCCGTGCAGGTCACCACTTCCCATGTCTTTGTTAAGGGGTGAACCCACCGCTCCATGTAGGGCACCCCTGTTTGTTGAGAAATTAGACAACTAAGTTTATTTTGATTTTATCCTGTTGTTATAAAGGGATCCACTGTAGGAGGAGAGAAAGGAGCTCCCGCTCACTCCCGATGACATCCGCTGCTCACCCCGATCTGCTGTGCGCCTCAGAAGCGGCGGTTTTTAAGCCGTTGGAAGGGCTGCTGATTGGCAGGCGAAGGAGGAGAGAAAGGAGGTGTTAGATCTCTTGAAAAATTGAATACTGTTTTGTTGTGATATCCAGAGTTTGTTGTGTGCAGGGCCGGATTTACCTATACGCCATGTACGCCATGGCGTAGGGCCCACAGCCGGCAGGGGCCCACAAAAAAAGAACCAGTTAATTTTTTTTAAACTCAATTTAAAAAAAAAACCTGGTGGCTGCCGCCGCGGGGCCCCCTCTGCTGCCGCGGGGGCCCCGTCTACAAGCTGAAGCGGTCCGGTCCGGTCCGGTCGGGTCGGGTCCGGTCGGGTCGGGTCTCTCCCTCCCTCCCTCCCTCCCTCGCTGCAGGCTGCGAGAAACGCGAAGATAGAGCGTCTCCTCGCGTCAGTGTTAAGCCCGCAGGGGCTGATGGGATTTCCCATCAGCCCCTGCGGGCTTAACACAGACGCGAGGAGACGCTCTCCCTTCGCGTCTCTCGCAGCCTGCAGCCTGCAGCGAGGGAGGGAGGGAGAGAGAGAGAGACCCGACCCGACCCGACGGCTTCAGCTTGTAGATGGGGCCCCCGCGGCAGCAGAGGGGGCCCCGCGGCGGCAGCCACCAGGTTTTTTTTTTAAATTACATTTTACTTTAGGCCGGGGGGGGGGTAGGACTGGTAATGGGCTATGGGGGGGTAGGACTGGTAATGGGCTATTGGGGGGGCTGGGGCTGGAAATGGACTGGGGGGGGCTGGGGCTGGAAATGGGCTGGGCTGGGCTGGGGGGGGGTTAAGGCTAGAGGTGGGCTGATGGGGTTAGGACTGGTAATGGACTGTGGGCTGTTGGGGGGGGCTTATAACAGGCCAAGGGCTATGGGGGGGGTTAAGACTTGTAAAGGGCTATGTGCTGAAGGGGGCTGTCTGTTAATGGGCTATGGGGGGGATAGGAATGAAAATGGGGTGGGGGGTTAAGACTGGAGGTTGGCTGATGGGGTTAGGACTGGTAATGGGCTGTTGGGGGGGGTTAGAACTGGTAATGGGCTTTGGGGGGGTTAAGACTGGTAATGGGCTGTGGGCTGATGGGGGTTGTCTGGTAATGGGCTATGGGGGGCTAGGACTGGAAATGGGCTGGGGGGTTAAAACTGGAGGTGGGATGATGGGGTTAGGACTGGTAATGGGCTGTGGGCTGATGGGGGGGGTAGGACTGGCAATGGGCTATGGGGGGCTGACTGGAAATGGGTTGATGGGGTTAGGACTGGACGTGGGCTGATGGGGGGTTAGGACTGGTAATGGGTTATAGGGGGGGCTTAAACTGAAAATGGGGTGATGGGGGGTTAAGGACTGAAAATGGGGTGATGGGGGGTTAAGGACTGTAAGTGGGGTGATGGGGGGGCTAGGACTGGTATTGGGTTGGGGGGTTGCTAGGACTGGAAATGGGCTGGTGGATGGCTAGGACTGGAAATGGGCTGATGCAGGGACTAGAAGGGAATGGATGCTGGGTGAGGCTGGAACTAGAAGGGAGCTGATGTTGGGGGAGGATTAGAATGGGATGGGGCTGGAAGAGTAAAATGGAGAAGGGAAAAATATTTTGTGTGGGAGGGATAAAAAATCTACAATTGGCCGGGTATTGGGAGAGTAAGTGGGGATTGAGGATGGAGGGGTAAAATTTGAGTGGATGAAATAGGAATGAGGAAAGAGCAAAAGGAGAAAGATTAGTATGTTAAAGCAGATGTAGAGAGAGAATGGAAAAAAAATCTAGAAGAGAGAAGAAAGGACAAATGGACAGCAGACGATGGAGAGTTAGCAGAAGACACGAAGAAACCAGAAGAAAGTGGCTGGAGCAATTGCAGCTGAAAAAAATGCACAAAAGGTAGAAAAATATCTCTTTATTTTGAATTTATTAATTGGAATATGTCAGCTCTGGTAAATGTGCATCATTAACATCTGCGCTTTGTTTAGTACAAGAGCAAATTAATGTATAGTTTTATTTCTACAGTGTTGTACATTCCAAGTTTGGCTTTTGGGATTCCCAGTTTAATTATTGTCTTCCTATTTCTAAATTGTGATTACTTGTTTGGTGATGGTCTATGTTCTGCATGTGTAACTGAGCTGAGGTATTCTGTTTATATAATTCCTATTTGACATTGCCACTTGTTCTCTTTCCCCAGTAGGTCATGTATTGTTGTTCTCTGAAATGTATTGGTTTAATATTTGCAGTGTTGCCTTTTGATTGGTAGAGTATGGTGCTTTGTGAGTCCTGGTAGTGCTGTTAGGATACGGCGGGCTTACTATGGGCAGTGTTTGTAGTAGTTCCTAATGTGTCTGGCAGTTGGCACTGGATTATAGTAATGTAGAAATCTTTTAGTCTTTCTTTATCCATACACTCATTAAGAGGCACGTTTACTAAAAGTTAGTATATGGTAACATTATGCAAATATTTATGCAAATGAGGCCCCTTATGCAAATGAGGTCCGCACCCCCCTTGGGCCGCCCCTGCTGGGGGCCCACAATTTTTGTTGGCGTAGGGCCTCACTCAAGGTAAATCCGGCCCTGGTTGTGTGTATGCATATTTGTTGATATCTCTGGTGCGGTTGGGTGTGTATTACTTATGTAAGATATGCCATACTGGGTCAGACCAAGGGTCCATCAAGCTAAGTATCTGTTAAGTTTGCAAAAAGGTCCACAGATTCTACATTGCTTATCCCAGAATAGGGCATGCAATACTGAGAGGAGATTTTAATGCAGTCATGGATCCTTGTATAAATAGATCTGGTGTCTGCTGTGGACAGGGATCAATTATCACAATGACTTAGCCAGTTCGGAGAGTGTCTAGAACTGATAGATGCATGGTGGATATTGTGCACATAAGAAAGGGATTAGGCGCATCTTTCAAGGGCATGCAATTCTCTCTCACACATAGATCATTTGCTGGTGATTGCTCCGTTTTTTTTCTAGAGTCACCCAAGTGGAGACTGCGCCTTTTGAGGTTTTGGATCATGCTCCTGTCTGGTTGGCAGTGGACTGGGGTGAGCGGGAGCCAGGCTTTCAGAATTGGCAATCTCCACTGGGGCTGTACAATGAGGAAAATTCAGAATTTATTTACATAACAAATGGAAGGACTTTAAAAGTCACAGTAGAATGCTTAGTGAATCTTCAGCTTTGTTTTGGGAGACAGCTAAGGTAAAAGTAGTGCCTATAATGTTGGCTTATATACTAGGCTTCTTCAACTAGACAGGTTTGTAAAGATAGAAGGTGGCCGCTCACAATGCAACATATAACGGGAGTCTACAGTGTTTGTATGTTGGGCTCAGAAAGGGATCGACACATTGGCTCAGGTAACAAAATGAGGCAGAGACAATGTTTTCCTTTCAGCAACTTATCCAAAAGTACCGTATAACAGACTAAAATATTTTATGCTTATTTGTAGAGCATTTTTCAGTCACTTGCAAGAGGCCCTTCGGGACCAGAGGAATAGTTTTTCAATATTAGGACAGGGATAGTATCTCCATTTTGGTGTCTCATGTATCTCACTGGTCTGAGTTCATAGGCGAGGTTTTGCTACTGCTGGGGCATTTTCTAGATATCTGGTAGATGCAGGGTCCTTAGGGCATGGTTGGATTGTCCTGGATTATGGTCTTTTTGGAGAAAATTACAAAAATATTTAACAGAACTTCTGGATCAAAAGGTAGAATTAACTCCATTAGGGGTCTTAATGGACAACACTGAGGCGATAAAACTTAAGACGACATTTCAGTGTTTACTGCTTTAGAAAGCCTGTCTTGTGGGAAAACCATGTATCTTTATTCACTGGAGCGATTATTTGTCTTCTTACTGAGCTTAGCATCATCTTTTCCATGGGCTCATGTTGATGGAACAAATGATGTCTGCCGACTCAGAGCATCAGAAAGCAAACTTTTAGGATTTATGGGGTGGATACATAGAGGCCTATTCCAATCAGGCCATCAATCCCCTGTACATCTGGGCAGAATCGGGCCATCCAAAGTTAGACCCAATTCTGATCCTGCAGCCCCTGCAAAGGTCCAGCTGCGAGGAAGTTCCGCCATCCCTGACTCAGCTGTCAATGCCGGCTGCCGAAGAAACGCTGTATCCAGGGGGACTTATTCAACCTCTGAGGTTGAATAAGTCCCCTGTCTAATTCTGAGGCCCCGGACATACAGGGCCAACCTCTGAATCGGCCCTGTACGTCCGGGATCATGGCCCGCCCTCACTCTGCCTCTGGAATGCCCCCTCCCACCCCATCTAGGCTTCCCTGTAGAAACCTGCTGTTCATATGGGGAGACTTTTGACGGGGCTAGCAGGGGAGTGAATAGCAGAGAACAGCAGCTATTCGCGGGACAGAATGACCCCCATAGTTTCTCTCCCACTCAGGGTGAGTAATGAAGTCTTGAATTTTTGATTTTTGGGTGTTTGTGGGTTTATCATTAAGGGATGGGCATAGGCCAGTGCCAGGCAGATGTGTGATAACTCCTTATTTGTATGTGTAAGCTAATGCATGAAGGCTTTTGATGTAAAGGTGGTACATTGACCTACATAAGTCATAGTGTTCTATAAGTGACACATGCAGATTTAGGCCCTGCCTACACTCTGCCCTCGTGCATACCCTCTGAACATATGCATGATGGGACTTATGTGCACACTTACAGAAATGACCACCCAAAGCACGTGCATAAGTGCTCAGTCACATACATAAGTCCTTCAGAATAGGGACTTACACACATTTCAAGCACGTAACTCTCTGCGTATCCTATATAGAATCAGCCCCTCGGTGTGCAAAGAGCCAAATGGTGGGGTAGGGGGTAGGTGAAATACTGTTATAAATCAAACAGAAGGAAGACCAGGGTGATTAAATCTGATGATCTCAAGATAACAAAACAGTGCGGTAAGGCAGTGGCTAGATCCAGTGGTGTACAGAGAGAGGCAAATAGCGTGAAAGGGGGCGATGGTGCTTTTCTGCAAGTTATTGATGGAACATATTCTGGCTGGAAGCAGAACTTCCAAAAGTAAATAGGTAGAGTGGAGGTTGTCAAACCGATGCGTCACCCCATGAAAAGCCCTATTGCATGAGGATTATTAGGGGTGATAGAGCTATAAAGAATGCACATGAAGCACGTTCTAGGACAGGAGGTTGTGATATGAAACAAGCAGGCTCAGGGCTAATGGCAGAAAATATGACTTGAGGAGGCGGTGGAGGATGCATGAATGGCGTTTAGAAGAAGGGCAGAGGTGAGAACAGTTGTGAAGTAAGAAAGGACAGAATAACATAAAAGGTTCCTGACCACAAAGCAGTGAGGGGAAATCAGCTGAAGCCTCCAGCATACCAAGGACAGTGGTTTGAGCAGACTGCCTGGGTACGGCTTTGCTTGTATTCTGCCACATATACTCTTTGTTTCTACTATGGACTGCTCAAGTTCTCCCAGAGATAGCACCGTGTGTCCTCAACTCCGTGTCAGCCTGTCCCAAAGATTTCCAGAAAACAGTTTGACAGTCGAGCATCCAGCATATGTGATATGTGCTAACCCTCACTGCCACTTACAAAATACGCTCCACAGATCTAATACCTCTTCTACCACTGCATTGTTAATCTTTCTGTAACACGTTCTCTTTTTAGAGATTGTTCATGACAGTGACACTATTGAGATTTGCCTCTCCTCTAATCTTTTTAATGTGTTTTTCCTTCTCCTTCCCCTTGTTCTTTTAATCTTCTCATTAATTTAGAAAAGGATGTAGCTATCATCATGGATAATGCATTGAAATCTTCTGCCCCGTGTGCAGCAACAGTCAAGAAAACAAACAGAATACAGTAATCATAAGGAAAGGAATGCAGAATAAAACAAAGGATAGTATAGGCTCCTCCCTCTCAGCCTTGATGTTCAACATCTATATGCAGCCAATTTGTGACCTCATACGATCATTCAACGTCGAATGCATGATTTATGCCGATGACGTTCTCATGTACATGCCATTCCAGACTGACCAAATTGACCTCACACCTCTAACTGTTTTAGCTCAGTAGAAAAATGGCTTCTAAACCAGAATCTTTGAATACAACACAAAAAGACTGAAGTACTGTTCATCTCCAGAAACCCCAACTTTTCCCCTCCTGCCTGCCTAAAAATTGGAAAAATCGAACTGCAAACCAAACCTTCAATCCGCTACCTGGGTGTCACATTGGATCAAAGACTGGATATGAAGACACACGCGAGCAACATGGTAAAATCAACGTACCATAAGATCAAGACACTCAAACATCTATGCCCCCTCCTGCAACCAGTTAATTTCAGAACAATCTTCCAAGCACTAACCATCCCATATCTCGACTACGCCAACGCTATCCTGCAAGGACTCCCACAATCCACCCTGAGTCTGCTCCAGCTCGCCATGAACGCTGCAGCCAGAGTCCTACATAGCGCCTCCAGGAGAGACCATATAACACCCATCCTCAAAAGTCTCCACTGGCTCCCAATCCACAGCAGGATCACCTTCAAGACCCTACTACTAACCTTCAAGACCATCAATGGACTCGCCCCCTCCTCTCTCGCGGACCTCACTCACATTACACCCCCAAATAGAGCCAGACGATGTACTGCTATAAACACTTTGGTAATCCCCAAAGCAATGACCCACAGTGCTCAGACAACCATAAACAGGGCTTTCAGTCTCTGTGCTCCCAGATGCTGGAACGCTCTTCCACCCGATATCCGAGCAATCCCGGAACTAACTAAATTCAGGAGAGAATTGAAACACTATCTCGTCCTCAAATGCTACCCGGAGGAATGTACACCAACTCCACCACTCACAACTTAGCCCCGACCACATGCATCCACTCCTCATGTATTTGTATGTAAGTGTGAATATCATTCTGTTATTACAAATGTAAATAGTTAATACTGTTACCCAAGTTGAGCTACCTGTTATATGTAACACGGTGTCAACCTCCACCGTAAATACCTCATGTTCTATGTAAATCACACTGATGCTGAAGAGCGCGGTATATAAGCGATTTAAATAAATAAAAATAAATAAATAATGCCTCTGTATCGCTCCATGGTGCAACCACATTTTGAATTCTGTGAAATTCTGGTCACCGTATCTCAAAAACATTACAGCGAAATTTAAAAAAGGTATGATGAAAGGCAATGCAAATGATGAAGAGGATGCAACAATGGACTGTCCTATAAGGTTGGGGCTCCAGCCTGGAGAAGAGGCAAGCTGAGGGGAGATATGGTGAAGGTCTATAAAATCCTGAATGGCGTGGAACCGTTAAATACAAATCAGTTTTACTCTTTCAATGAAGCTATTAAATAGTATATTTCATACAAATTGGGCAAAATATTTTTTGTATTGAACACATAATTAAGCTCTGGAATTTGTTACTAGAGGATGTGGCAAAAACTGTCAGTATAGATGGGATTAAAAAAACGTTTTGGACAAGTTCTTGGAGGAAAAGTGCATAGATTATTATTATAGTAGATTGGGGAAATGTACTGCTTATCCCTGGATAACCAATGTGGAATCTGTGTACATTTTGGGAACCTGACAGGTAACTGTGACCTGGATTGGCCACTGTTGGAAACAGGATACTGGGCTTGATGGACCTTTGATATGACTCAGTATAGCAAATATTACATTCTTTCACTTCGGTTTCCAAGCTGACCAGCATGCAGGCTGGAGAATCAGTAGTTAGGACACGATAATGATCTATTGTATCTGGAAGGAGATGGCAGCTTTACAGCTTGACTGGGAGAGGAAAGACTTTACGATATCATTTTTGCAGAACTGACCTTAGCTTGCATGCTGGGTTACGTAAAGCCAAAAGCACGAGGCAGGTTCTATGCTCTGTCTTAAACTATCCCCTTCTCTTTCAGCTAACCTCTGAGTAAGAGAAACTTCTGCTGATGTCAAACAACCAGCTGGACATTTAACAGCAGGGAGTGCTGCCTGTTACTACCCCTAAGTATGTCTCCTTTGCCAAGCTGGCTGTCCTTGCTGTTGCCACTGACCTTGCAAACGGCTCCGACAAAGGTCGGAATGGATTCATTGATCAGCTAGGCCAAGCATATGACAGTCTGCGCCTTAATTGAATCCCAAAAGGGGACAGGCTGGGTTATTATTACAGAGGCCAGCCGATAGCACTCATTAAACGCTCCAGAGACTGTGTGGTTTACTAATTAGTTTATTATACAGACACCTTGACGATGGACAAAGTTGTCATTTTGCCCTTTATCGCACAGGGGATGTTGTTAAAAGTTTAATCAGCCTACTCTGACCAAGTTAGCTTGGCAGTTTGTAGATGGTCATTACTCAGGTCACTCTCACTGAAGCAATTCTGACGGGGTCACAGGATGACCTCCAATGAGAAGAGAACAAACTTGTGCTTCCAAAAGGACCCTTAGGAACAGTGCTGTGATCTGCAGGGACACAAGGCAGCTGGTTGTTCGGATTCCGTTTTGCCTGTTCTCCCAGACTGCTGACAGGTACCATTTGTTCAAATAGTAACACTTTAACTCAGCCCCCTTTTTCTTATTTTTTCCCCTGAATTTCTTTGTGACTTGGCACCACTCTGAGCACTAGCAGCTGATATATAACCATTGGCTTTTAGCTTTCAAGATATTCACGATATTTTGCAGGATTGCTACATGAAAGTGTCTATCTTGTTTTTCTGAATATTTCCTATTAAAAATGGATATTCAGCCAAGATTGAATGTGTTTGCAAAAGTTATTTGCAAGAGCTCGAATAAAGGTCACGAGAGCCAGTAGAAGACAGAGCAGGCTCTTCTCTTTTTCCTGATACATACTAGACAGTTCCTTATTTATTTATTTATTTATAGTCTCTTCTACACCGCACTATTCAGCATCAGCGCGGTTTACAGTGAAACAAAGAATTTACACATTTCCGATGGTACTTTGTGTTTACAGTTGAACAGGCATAAACAACTTGGATAACAGGGGTAACTATTTACAATTTATAACATAATCATGAACTCTTCTTGTTTCTGTCTTAGGGGTTTTGGGAGAACTGTGAGGTGGGTGAGGTGTCTGCATTGGTTACTGGGTAATACAAGAGGAAGAGGTGGTGTTTCAAGGCTTTTCTGAATTGCAATAGATCCGGGATTGCTCTGATGCCTTGAGGGAGGCTGTTCCAGCACCTTGGTGCACAGAACTTGAAAGCTCTGTTTGCTGTTGCTTTGGTGCATTGTCCTCTGCACTTTGCTAACACAATGATGGTTTGTTTTCTGATTACAATAAGATTTAGACAGTAATTTTAGGAAAGCTTTTTCATGTATAAATACCAGTGTGTGTGTGTGTGTGTGTAAAATGCCTCTTATACAATCCCCCCCGTGTTTAAGTACATCCGGTGATACTGGTATGCGACTCTGATGTAGGCATTTTCAGGGGTGGAACATAGGTGGGACTGGATGGCATACATCCCAGGATACTGAAAGAGATCAGAAAGGTCTGGCATGACTTTAAAGGATGTATTTAACAGATTCTTGGAGACAAAGGAGGTTTTGAAGGATTTGAGAAGGGCTAATGTAATACCTCTTCACAAAAGTGGTAATAGGGAAGAGGTAACAAACTACAGGCCGGTAAGCATTACCTTGGTGGCAAGAAAAGTAATGGAGGTGCTACTAAAAGAAAGAAGTGGACTTTCTAGAAAATAATAGTTTGCATGATCTGAGGTAACATGTTTTTACGAAAGGATGATCATGCCAAACAAATCTAACCGGGTTCTTTGACTGGGTGACCAGAGAACTCGATCAAGGACATGCAATGGATGTGATCTACTTAGATTTCAGCAAAGCTTTTGATACTGTTCCCAACAGAAGGCTTATCAAGAAATTGAGCAGCCTGGGGATAGGTCCCAAGGTGGTGAACTGGCTCAAAAATTGGTTGACTGACAGACTACAGAAGGTGGTGGTATACAGAACTCACTCAGAAGAAAGGAAGGCGAGTAGTGGTGTGCCTCAGGGACCAGTCCAAGGACCAATATTGTTCAATGTATTTGTAAGTAATATTGCGGAAGGATTGAAGGAAAAAGTCTGCCTTTTTGCAGATGACATGAAAATTTGCAGCAGAGTGGACAATCTTGAAGGCATGGAAAATATGAGGAAAGATCTACAAACACTGGAAGAATGGTCTAATGCTTGGCAGTTACAATTTAATGCAAAGAACTGCAGCATCATGCACTTGGGATGCAGAAATCCAAAGGAAATATATGCAACAGAGGGAGAGAGGTTGGTGTGCACAGACCAGTAGATAGATCTCGAAGTGCTAGTGTCTGACGATCTCAAGGTAGCAAAACAATGCGACCAGGCAGTAGCCAAAGCCAGAAGGATGCTAGATTGCATATAGAGAGAAGGTATTAATGACTCTGTACAAGTCATTGGTGAGGCCTCATTTGGAGTATTGTATTCAGTTTTGGAGACCATGAGAGTCATTTTAAAAGGTTTAGTCGTGATTTGGACATCTGAAGATGTGCACATGGACATGTATCTATAGCCATTCCACAAATGACATTCATAGATGTCTCCAGTGCATGGACACCCAAGTAGGTAGATGAATGTGGCAAAGGCATGTCCAGGGAGAAGCAATGAACTTACACATTCCTGCTCAATCTCTGAAACATTGGAGACGTTTGCAGCGTACCTGCTCCAGGCACAAATAGACGTCTGGACAGTGCTTGTTTTCACCTTCACACATCCAGAGAGTGTAGAGAAGACAGAGAATTAAGCCTTAGATTACAGAGGTCCACACTGGGACTTGAACCCTGACCACCTGCTCTTAAGCCACTACTCTAACCATTATGCTACTAGACATCATGGTTCTGATGTGCTATTCCGGGGGCATCTATATAGATGTTTGATATACAAGCACATCGGGTACATCCACGTTTCTGAAATCATGCATGAACTTGCACGTGCCTATGTGTTTCCAGACTGTCTGGCTTTGATGTCCCAGCTTGCACTTTGGATGTCCCATCGTGAAATGTGCTTCCATATCTCACAAAGGATATAAAAAGACTTGAAACAGTTCAGAGGAAAGTGACCAAAATTATTTGGAGCCTGCATCAAAAGATATATGAGAAGAGACTTGAAGACCTAAGTATGTACACTCTGGAGGAGAGGAGGGAAAGGGGAGCTATAATACAGACCTTTAAATACTTAAGGAGTATTAATGAACAAACCAACCCTTTTCAAAGAAGGGGAAGCTGGAAAACTAAGGTACATGAAATGAAGCTGCAAGGAGGTAAACTTAAAAGCAATGTCAGGAAATACTTGTTCACCAGATGCTTGGAATGCGCTCCCAATGGAAGTGGTATAGCAAGATGAAATCAAAACAAACTTAAATAACCTTTATACTTCAATAAATAAAGAGGTGACTGCACAGAGCGGCAGGTAGAACCTTAAACCTTACTACTCCCAAAACAGAACATATGATGAAACTTAATATGTATATATGTAAATAAATATTGTAATAACATATAAATAGTTCTAAACTTTGTCTATACTACCTGTATATAGTTCTGATTACTGTTCAATGTACCTGATTATCACTGCGCTGTTCTATGTATTTCATGTTGTTTGATGTAAACCGCCACTGATCTTAGGAAATGGCGGTATATAAAAGATTTGCAAATAAATAAATAAACAAAGGCATAGAGGGTGGTGATCTGCTTGGAGCAGTGGGTACAATTACTCTAGCCATCTTACTGGGCAGACAAGACGGACCATATCTGCAGTCATATACTATGTATCTTACATGGGTATATTGCAACTCCACTTCTGCTCTGCCCAAATTATTCCCCCAGGAGTGCCTACACATGGCACACAGATTAGTATGCGCCATCTTCTTAGTGTATTTAGGTGCAACTATAATGTTGGACAATTTTATAAAAGGCCTTTTCCATGGAGAAAAACAATATTATTTCCATAGGGCTGCTGTACAGTGGTGATAAGTATTCATGTACAATATGTTTCTTCTCTGAAGAGCTTACAATCAAAGCGGGTACCTGAGGCAATGGGAATCAAAGTGACTTGCCCAAGGTCACAAAGAGTGGCAAGGAAGATGTGGGAACTGACCCTGGCATCCGTGCTTTTCAGACAATTGCACTAACCCACAAGAGCACTTACTCTCTTGAAAGGCTGAATTCCCACCAGTGAAGCAGCTGATGCATTCTGCAGTTTGGTGGGAGTGTAGTGGTGATGCTTAGTCTCAGCATTGCCCAATGTCTGTGGAGATATTGTCTGCTCATCTTCGTCCATCCAAAAAACATTTAAGAAACACATAAGCACCAGCTTGAGTCACTAACATCAAGGACATATGCAGGGAAGTGATGGATAGAACAAATGCTGATCAACCTTACCTGTAATGTGATTTGTCGACTGGGATGCCCTTCTCATGCTGCAATGCATTGCATCACAAATCTTTTCTTGGACAAGTAAGTACAGAGATAGGCTCATACATTTTACACATTAATGGGATTTCGTGAGAATTAACTCGATTTCTACTAAAGGATGTAGTCCAATGGCCATACTAAAGCACTCTGTTCATTCTATTACATGGTCATTCATTGAATCCAATATTAGCTGATAAACCCAAGCTCATTTCTGATAAATTTGTGGTCTCATTCACATTTTTGTATTACCCCCTCGGCCCTTGCCCAATCAGCTGGATTAAAGTCATCATACCTGATCATGCTCCATTCCTAGCAAAACTCACACAATACTCTCTACTACATGGCTACCTATCAACCTGCCTAAAAACCTCCTCAGTCCACTCTCTCCTGAAAAAACCTCACTTCGATCTGTCAGACCCCTCTTCTTACAGACCCATCGCTAGCCTGCCTTTCCTCTCCAAAATCATAGAGAAAACAGTCCAAATCCAGCTCCAGGACTACCTCAACATCCATGCCCCACTCAACTTTCAACATTACAGATTCCATCTTCAGCACAAAGTGGAAACCCCCCTAACCTCGCTCCTGAACAATCTGAAAAGGAACCCAAAACATCCATCAAGGATTCATCCTCGTATTCCGACATCTCTGCTGCCTTTGACACCATCACAACACCCTCCCTACAGTGCCTTCAATCAATCAGAATACAGGACACAGCATTAAGATGGTTCCAAGATTACCTCCACAACAGAACTCAACAGATCAGAATCAGAGAACTATCATCAGCTCCATACATTCAAACACAAGGTCTCTATACTCTCAGCTCTCCTCTTCAATATCTACCTACAACCCCTCTGCAACATCATCCAAACCCATGGAATCAATTATCACATATACACAGATGACATCATGCCCTGCACACCAATTAACCTCAACAAACCATCCTACATAGATTCTAGCAATGCTTCTCAGACATCTCACAATTTTTTTATTTATTTTATTTATTTACATTTCTTATATACCGCACTATTTGCGATCAGCGCGATTTACATAAAACTAACAGTATCCGACAATAAACAGGAGTCAGGTCATTACAATAAACAGGAGCAATCAACTTGGATAACAGGGGAAACTATCTACATGTGTGAAACATTGAAATAGGTAACTGTATGCATGTGGGATGGAGTTATTGTGAGATGGTCATACCTGGTGGCTGTGGTTCGGGGGAGTCTATAAGGTATCTAATAAAGAGGAGTTGTTTTAAGGCCTTCCTGAACTGGCTCAAGTTGGGGATAGTTCTGATGTGTGGTGGTAGGGAGTTCCATAGGCTTGGGGCGCTCAGACTGAAGGCTCTATTTGAAGTTGATATGGAGCATCTTGTCATGGCTTTTGGTATTGCTAGCATGTTGGCTGCGGTGGTTCTTCTTATCCTGTTGGGTGTGGGTGGTTGTATGAGGTCACATACTGAAGATGCGGAGAGCCCGTTGATGGCCTTGAATGTCATCACTAAGGTCTTGAAGCTAATCCTGGCTTGAATGGGGAGCCAGTGCAGCTGCATCAGGAGGGGTGTGATATGCTCTCTCCTTGGTGCTCCGAAGAGGATTCGCGCTGCACTGTTCATTGCGAGTTGTAAGGGATGTAAGGTTGCCTGAGGGAGTCCTTGTAGGATGGCGTTTGAATAGTCAAAATGAGGGATGATGAGAGCTTGGTAAATGGTGCGGAAGTCGCTCAGCTCGAGTAGGGGGCGTATGTGTCTAAGGGATCTGATCTTGAAGTAGATCGCTCTTACTGTTTTTGCTATGTGCTGCTTCATATTGAGGTTTTGATCCAATGTGACTCCGAGATACCGTATGGCTGATTTTACTTGCAGCTTGGCGTTATCTACTTCCAAATGATTAGGTGGTGTAAACTCAGGGTTTCTAGAGATGAACAGGACCTCCGTTTTCTTATGTTGGATGCGCAGATTTTGGGAGAGGAGCCATTCGGATACTGCGTTGAAACACTTAGTTAGTGGGGTGAGATCCGGGCATTCCAGGGATATTGGCAGGTACATTAGTACATCGTCTGCGTAAATCATGCAACTCACGTTAAACGATCTAATGATGTTACAAATGGGTTGGATATAGATGTTAAACATAAGTGAAGACAGTGAGGATCCTTGAGGGACTCCTTGGCTCTGTAGGAATGGCTCGGATGTGGTTCCATTTGCTCGTACATGTTGCCATCTTCCAGACAGGTAAGACCTGCACCACTCCAGAGCTGTTTCGGTGATGCCTTTCTCCCTTAGCCGAATCAGGAGAATCTCATGGCAGACTGAGTCGAAGGCTGCGGCAATATCCAAGAAGATGAGTGCGAAGCCTGTACGTGAGTTGTCAATGCCTGATATTATGGTGTTGAAAAGAGTAGTGAGTAGTGTTTCTACTCCATGTGATTCTCTGAATCCGTGTTGCGATGGATCTAGAGGTGCGTTGGTGTCCACATGATCTTGTAGCTGCCTGTAGACTATCTTTTCAACGATTTTAGCGAGCATCGGAATGCTAGAAATAGGTCTGTAGGACTCGACCTTTTGAGGATCTAATTTGATGTCCTTGAGCAGCGGTCTGACGGAGGTCTGTTTGAGCGTGGATGGGAACGACCCTGTGCTCAATGATAGTCCTATCATTTTGGTTAAGATTGGGGCAAGGTCGGATCGCAGATCTTTTATCCAGAATGCTGGACATGGGTCTGAGTATGAGGTGGAAGTATTTATGGTAGCGATGGTGTCTTCGATAGTTCTCTTGGATGGTGCGGTGAAGGCGGATAGATATGTTGCGCATACTTGAGAATCAGGAGGGTCCGGTATAACCATCTTGTCAGTTTTGCATAACTTTGATTGCATAAAGACGGCATACTCCTGTGGGTGTATAGATCCTGTGCACTCCGGAGTCGGTTCTTTGGCAAGAGATTTGACCAGGTTGAAGAGGTCATGCGGCTTGTTTAATGAACGTTTCAGAGTGTCTGTGTGATATTGTTTCATCTTGTCGGTGACAGCCTTGCGATGTGTGTGTAAGAGTTGGATGTATGCTGTTTGGTCACTGCTGGTACGTGATTTCCTCCAGCGCTTTTCCAATCTTCGTAGGAGGGTTAGAGACGCCTTTAGGTCAGCTGTAAACCATGGTGCGGATGGTCTTTTCTTTGGGGCTTTAGTTGTGGTGGGACAGATTGCAATCGCGCTGAGTTTGCTGTTCCACGTGGAAATTAGGATGTCTAGGTCTTGTGAGGTCTTGTCAAGGAGAGAGTTTGTTTCAGCAAGGATGCGTTCTTTGTTAAACGGTTGAAATCTTCTGGCATTTGAGATTGTGTTTGTTTGTGAGTTCATGGTAGGCCTTTGTGACTTGATGGGGGTTGGAATTTGGAAGGAGATAAGCTTATGATCCGACCATGGGACTGCTGTTAGTGATAACGTGACGTTTTGTGCTTGTTGAAGCACTGTTTGTGGGGCGAATATCAGGTCGAGAATATTGCCTTTTGTGTGCGTAGGTTCTTGTACCAATTGGGTATATCCCAGGATGTCTAGGGCCTCTATGAAGGCGGCTGCCTGATTGTCCTGTAGGGATGGCAAGTTAAAATCACCTAATATCCAATTTGGTCTATGTGGAACATAGGTGTTAGATGCTAGGTTTATGATACTGGAGAGGTTGTCTGGATCAGAAGAGGGCGCTCTATAAATAAGGTTTATGGAGCAAAGGTGGTTGGATATAGATACTGTTTCAAGAGCATTGGTGTTGCTGGCTTCTACCATTTCAAATTGAAGGTCAGATCTGGTGATGACGGCAACTCCTCCACCCCTTTTGTTTTGCCTGTGGCTGGTGAAAGTAACGAAGTTAGGTGGTAGAAGTTGATTGAGGATGGTATTATCTTCCGGTGAGAGCCAGGTCTCGGTGATCATAATGATATCTAGGTTAAGATGCGTTATTGTTTCAGTGATTGCTGGCCATTTTTTGCGAAGTGATCGAGAGTTAATGAGTGCGCACTTCAGGCTGTTAGTGTGTGGGCGTTTATTCTGCTTGGGTTTTGAGGAGTTTTGTAGAGGGATATAAATTAAGTGGGGGCAGCGTGGATAGCTCGCTCCATGATAGAGGTTGTTGGAGTCATCGGGCCATTTTCTTCCACCAGTTGAGAGCTTTGGGATGTGGTTTTGTGCTGTCGTTAGAGCTAGTGAGCTGGATGGCAAGATAGTGAGTAGAAGGTAAAGACTCATAAGGGTGAAGGTTATGTGCTTCATTTTGGATCTTTCTGTGTCAGTACAAGGGGGGTAGAGGAAGATGTAAGACAGTTGGAGAGGTTTCTAGTTGTGAATGTTTTTCGACAGGCAGTTGCTTCTAATTTATTACAGGAAGATTAAGCGTGACACAGTTGAGTGAGGGTGAGTTACTGGCGAGAGTAGTACGGGGACTCATTTGAGTGAGGGTAGAGTTACTGACAACAGTAGAAGGTACCACAGTAGATTTAGAGTAGAATGAGAGTAGTTATTGGCATCGGTAAATACAGGCAACAGTAATTACAGTAGAATGAAGGTAGATACTGGCAACAGTAAATACAGGCAATAATAGATATAGCAAATGAACAATGGTTATCTACAAATCAACTGTCCATCAACCTCAAAAAAAAGAAGCTCTTGTCACCAGGAATGATTCCTTCACCCCCCCCCCCCCTCCTCATCCATTACCCTCAACAACACGGAAATACAAATCAAACTGGATTTAAAATACCTGGGAATCACCCTGGACAGTCACCTCACTCCAAAGACTCAAATAGCGAACACAGCAAGATCAATTTATTACAAAACCCAGACCCTACAACATATCTGCCCTCTCCTCACCCGTCAGACTTCCACTGAGCTCTACAAGCCCTCACAACACCCCACACCAACTACTGCAACTTAATACACCACGGACTCCCAAAATCAACATTCTTCAAACAGCTCTCCACATGGCAGCAAGGACCATCACAGGACCATCCAAATATGAACACATCATCCCCATCCTCAAATACCTCCACTGGCTCCCCCTGCAAAGCAGAATACTTTACAAAATCCTTCTAATGATTCACAAAGCTCTGAACCACCAATCATCCACCCACCTTTGCTCCCTCATCACACACAGCATTTGAAGAGACCACGGACTGCCTCCACCATGAACACTCTGATCACCCTCCAAGCCATAACAAAAAGCACCCAACAAGTCCATGCCAGAGCCTTTGAACTCTATGCGCCAACTACCTGGAACTCCCTCCCTGCCCGCATAAGAACCATGAAAGACATCCTATCCTTCCGCAAACTCTTCAAGACCCACCTATTCACCCTCCATTTTGGTCCCACTCCCTCATAACCCCCCCCCCCCTTAACCAAACAGCATTTCTGTTTCACATTAAGGACCAAACATTACAAGAACATACATATAGTTCATCATCATGTACTTAGTTAATCTAAGTTAACCACCCTCCGCCCCTTATTCGATGTACAAAGTTGCCTATTTCAATGTAAATATTGTTTGTAAAATTGAAGTTCTCTGTAAACCACTTTGACCTTTGTGAAAAGTGGTATGTAAGTATAGCCAAATAAATTAATAAATAAAATAAATACTACAATTTTGATCTCGTTTCGTACACCAATTCATTGCACACTTTTGCTATTTTCCCTTAAAGTGGTGGAAAAGAAATTGCTTAAATGCATATTGTGGGAGCCAGTCTTATAAACCATAATCTCATTGGTTATACTGTTTATGATTTACCTGACTGAATGGTTGATTAAATATACACATGCGCCTATCAACTTCCAACAAAGCCGTGCGGGAGTCGTCCACCCATGCTGCTGCCCACAGGGAGAGGTGCCCGATCCCTGTGACTAAAAATGCAATATCACAGCACATCTCCTACTGGCAGCAGCATGGGCACAGGACTCCCATGCAGCTTCTCATCAAGATAAGAACATGAGATTTGCCATCCTTGGTCAGACCAATGGTCAATGAAGTCAACCGTGGCCAATCCAGGTCACAAGTACCCATCAGATTCCCAAAAGGTAGATAGATTCCATGCCGTTTCTCTCAGGGCTAAGCAGTGGACTTCCCCAGTCCTTTTTAATGATGGTTTATGAACATTTCTTCCAGAAACTTGTCCAAAAGCCACAAAAAGGCATTTTACCTAGAAATCCCAAAGTGCGTCAATTGACGCATTATCACGACGACTGCGTTGAGCATGAAATGCAGATGTGAATTAATTTGAAGTTACTTATTTGTTTACTACGTGCAGTACATAACTGTCATGGTTCTAGCAGTGGTGCTGGTATAAACCTTCGAAGATGCATTTGTGTCAATTGATGCACTTTGGGGCTTCTAGTGTTAAATCCAGCTAAACTAACAGCGTTTACCACATTGGTTTCAATATAATTTTTGGAGACCACTTCATATCCAAGGAATATGCCTTTGTGTTTATTTACAAGGTAAACCCATATCTCCATTTCTGCTCTGCAGTGATAACAAACATGATTCAAAATGTAAAACAAGTGATGGTAATCAGTGAACGGAATGATTGGAAAAATCAATCCTTTGTGTCTATTTCACAATAATTTATCGCAGTCTGAGATCAGCAGTTGGAATGAGCCTGGCTTTCAGTGTCCTATGATAGAATCATTGCTGGGAAATAGCAGTGGCTGTTTATGGGAAGGAAATGGCATAAGATTTCTCCTTGTGGCTATTCTGAAGTGAAAGTGGTCTGTATATAAACAAATAGCATTCTTGTAATAGTTGTAAATTCGGCAACATCCATGGCCATTGTTCTCTAACCCACTGCAGTCTGATAGAAGATGATACCGAAGAGCTAAGAACAAGTTTGAAGATTAAGTTATAGAGTAAAATGTGACATAAAGGAGAATAAAGATCGCTCGCATTCCGGTCAGTCTTATTCCTGACTGGAGTATTTTATCCTCCTTTGCACAGTGCTCTCTGTCAGAGGGAAATTCCAGCTGGCAAGCTTAGATAAAATTACAATAGGGATAAAATCCCATCTGAGGTATAATATAGCGAAATGTGCAATAAACATCAAGCTGTTGGCATCGCTTGGTAGCAAAGCACACTAAACAAACACATTTGCCTCTTTTCAATTTGTGATTAAAGACAATGGGGAGAACGCTACATGGTCTGCAGATGCTGGGTCTCCATGGGTGCTGCCGCTATGGCTCTGATGCCAACTGGTAAGCACTGGGGTGTGCTGGGTCTCCATGGGTGCTGCCGCTATGGCTCTGATGCCAACTGGTAAGCACTGGGGTGTGCTGGGTCTCCATGGGTGCTGCCGCTATGGCTCTGATGCCAACTGGTAAGCACTGGGGTGTGCTGGGTCTCCATGGGTGCTGCCGCTATGGCTCTGATGCCAACTGGTAAGCACTGGGGTGTGCTGGGTGTTCTCCAGTGGCATTTGTCAATAACTGGGCAAGAGGAGAAAGTCAGGCGCAGTAAAGGCTAGCCTAGCTTTTGCTGCAAAAGCTAACTGGGCATCGGCTGAATATCGCCACCGCCCGATAAGCTTCCTGGCATTGAAAATCCAGTGGTGGCAGATTCCTCCCCTCCCCCCATATAGTCACTACAGGAGACAAGAAAATATTTACTAGCAAGAACCCATAGTGCGGGATGCATGGAGTATCTGCAACAATGTAGCCACCTATCCCAATTTCTTTATGGATTTCTTAGGATTTATTAACCAGCTCTCTGCAGAGATCCCCCCAAGGCAGGTGTACGACAGCCCATGACAGAGGCACATTACATCGAAGCAAAACAGCCAGTATCATGGACAATAACAGTGACCGACACAGACCTGCTGCTGAAGGGAGTGGGGGGGGGGGGAGAAAGAAAGAAAGAAATCAGATCTATAAAGGAAGATTTTCAAATGCATTTCTATTCCTGAAACAGGGCTTTATAAGAAGGAATGGGGCTTTTAAAATTGTCTCAACTCATATGTGCACATATCTGCACACAATAATTCAAAATGTTGCACTTTTTTGTGATTCTTTCTGTGTTGTAATTTAAGTTAGGCAACACTCAACAACAATATGCTTTGCTGTTTTGACAAACCAAGCACACAGAATTTTGCATAATTCAGACGTTTTGACACAGAAGCTTGAATTTTGCATGCAGAATTCCACCAGGACTATACATGGGTATGTGAGCATTTTGGGAGAAGGCATTCTTGAGGGTGAGGTCGCGGTAGAAAGCATGGGGGTCATTTTAAAAGTCCTAATCATGATTTGGACATCTGAAGACATGCACATGGATGTCAAAATCACAGACACATCTCCAGAGCTATTTAACAAATTACATTTAGAGACGTTTCCAGTGTGGGGACGTCCAACTAGGCAGAGGGTGTGGCGGAGGTGCATCTGGGGCAGTGCCATGAACTTAGATGTCTGCATTTGATTTCTGAAAGGCCAGAGACATCTGCAGGCACGTCTATGTTTAGACCTGATCTAGGCACAGACAGACATCGGCAAAGAGTTGTGCTCTTAAAGCATCCAAAGAGTATAGAGAAGATCGAGAGTTAAGTGACTAGCCTGAGATCACAAAGGTTCATCCTAGGACTTGAACCCTGCTCATCCTACTCCTAACTTATTACTTTAACCATTAGGCTATTAGACACCCCTGTTGTGCAGTGTTATTCTGGGGATGACTATGCAGATGTCTCCACAGACGTCCATATCAGGCACGTCCACATTTCCGAAATCATGCCTGAACTTGCCGCGCCTGCTTTGACATCCCAGATTGCACTTGGACATCCTATTGTAAAATGTGCCTTCATGTGTATAGACTTTCATGGCAAAAGGACCCTCACACAAAGCAGCTGCCCTTTGCCCCAGGGACATTCCTTCCTTTTGGAAACTGAAGTGAGGCTGCAGGTAAAAAGTAGCCATAGAACCATGGCATAAGAAACAGTGAGAGGCCCCCAAGCAAAATTTTGCTGAGGCCCCCCATTGTCATGGCGGTGACGCATCCCCTTATGTGGGTCATGACCTCCCATGCAGTGGCCATAGTGGCGGAAACGTTACCTCATTGTGTATGCCTCACTGCTCTGCTCTGTAAGTTTTCCGCGGGTCCAGGGGCTGCTCCCCACCAGGACCAAGTCTCGTGGTGTGGCTGTTATTGCAAGACTGGCATGGCAAGGAACAGCCGCTGTGCCCGCAGGAACGTAGAGGAGGCAAACATGATAAAATAAGTTTGTCGCACTGCCGCTGCCACCGCCACTGTGTGGGACCCCTTTCTGCCCGAGCCATCCCAGCATTGCGGAAGCTACTGGGGCAGAATTTACGCCAGTGCCACAGACTACATTTACGCGCTTTGCTTGGCAGTTCCCAGTACACAGCACACAGGAAGCTGGGTGTGCTCTAAGATACCCAAGCTTCAAATTATAGAACACCGAGGCTGGTGCAGTAAAACACACATTTTTGGTAAAAGGGCAGAATGGACCCAAAAATCTTCAAAGCACTTGCATGAACTGTCCACATGTTGCCTGTTTGTTTTCACATATTGCAGTCCTTTTGAAAAAAAATTGCAAAGCAGCAAACTAAATTTTCCTGTGTGCTCAGCGACATGTGAAGGATCTAAGTTCAGAAACAATGAAATGTTTCCACTGCCAAAATATGCAAAGCGGCTTGCAGAAAAGTGTTTGCAGGCCGGTTTTAGGGGAAAAGCTAATGGTTCCTCAATAAGGTACATCTTTCTTGTTGCAAATATTTGGGCGAAAGTTTGCTATCCATTTCATTTGCCTGGGTAACTAATCTCAACAGGAGAATCTCATGTACTAATACATTATACCCCTGGTGTGTAGCTGCAGAGATGCAGGCGGCCCACCTTTATAGGTTTTCAATAAATTAACCTAAAACAGAAATATTTCCTACTATAAACCAAGTACGTAATAAATGTCAGGCCTCCTGAATCAATGAAAGCCCAAAAAAATAATAAAGATCCTGATATTAGCATCAAAGAATCAATTAGAGTATGAGGAACCTTATTTGAGAACAAGGCTCCCTCTCTGTCTGTGCAGAGTGATAATTACCAGCTTGCCCCCTAAATGCAGCATTGAACTCATCTGTGATCCGCTCTCTGTCTCCAGGCTGGGCAATGAATATTTTTCCAATCATTTTTCATCTCTTTACAAATCAAAGCCACTAAGATTTTCTTTTAAATTGTGGTAAAAAGTTGAACATTTAAAGCATTGAAAATGAGCTTTGAATAGTCAAACCCTCCCCCTCCCCTTTTTAACTATTTATTTAAACGGATTTCTATACCACCTTCTCCTATAATCAAGGCAGTCTACACAGCAAACAATCGACAAAATACTGTGTCTAGTGTGCGCATGCATTGAACAGTGAATGTGTGTGTGTGTAGAGGGTCGTTGATTCTTGGTGAGCTATTTACAACATGCGCTCTATACAATACTATGTACATCAGGACTTTACTTCAATACTATGTACGTGTCGAGAAGGGAGGGTGGTTGGGCTGTGGTACTGTCTGTTGCACAGTTTAAGTGACATCATCGTAGTGCTCTATGAAGAGGGTCGTCTTGAGCAGTTTCCTAAAGTCCTTAATGCCTGTTGTTGACCATAGTTCATCAGGGAGGGTGTTCCAAATTGTTGGTGCCGCTTTTGATAGGGCTCATTTTTCGGTGTCCTTGCATACCTTGGTGAAGTCCTTTGGTGTGTTGACGTGGTTGGAAGTGCCTCTCCCCCTGTCTTGTGCTGCTGTAAGGTTGTATGAGTGGGTTGTAGGCTGAAAGCTGATAACTGTTGTTTGATTTTGAATATGTTTATGACTGTCTTGTATCTGATGCGGAAGCTGATTGGTAGTCAGTGGAGATCTTTTAGAATGGGTGTGATGTGTTCTTGTCTAGTGGTGCCAGCTATTATGCGTGCTGCTGTGTTTTGCACCAATTGCAGTGGCCTGAGTGTCTGTTTTGTTAGGCCAAGATAGAATGGGTTGCAGAAGTCTAGGATTGGGGTTATTAGTGCCTGACAGACTGTGCGGAAGTGTTCCTGGGAGAGGAAGGGCTTGAAGTGTCGGACTAGTCTCATCTTGTGGTATGCATTTTTGGTGGTTTTGCTGATGTGGTACTGAAGGTTCAGTTCTTTGTCTAGCGTCACTCTGAGGTATTTCACTTCTTGTTGTATGGGTATGGTTGTGTTGTCTATCTTGATGTTGAGTGGAGGGGTGAAGTCAGAGTTTCGTGTGATGATTAGTGCCTCGGTCTTGCTGTAGTTTATGGTCAGGTTGTTGTCTGTTGATCTGAGGGCTATCATAGAGACAGATCAGTCTCTCGCTCTGCGCATGGTCAGTTTTATCTTTCTACAGAGACACTGGGAGAGTTATTTTGTGCCCATGTTGAGGCTGATACCTGAAGAGTATCTGGGACGCCCAGGTTGAAAGGAAAAGTTACAAAACTCATTCTGTAGCTCACCAGAGGGACAAGAAAATGTTAAGGGGCTTATGCCAAAATTAGTCAGCATAGATCCCAGCTTCTAGTAAGTGCTTCCAGAGATTTATACTGAGAATTTATGGATTGCAACTGCTTCAGATACCCAGATTACCTTGTGTGTTTTAAGCCGACAGACTAGCAGCAGGCTAAAAGGTTTTAGGCCCGATATTCAAAGGATTTATGGTCCTAACTTTGAAAGTAATGCTCCTAAATTGACCTCTTTGAAAATTTACTAGGACTGAGTGCCTAGATTTTAACTTAAAATTTCACTGAACTCCTAAATTTAGAAGCATAAGAAGTGGGTTAGGGTGGTGAAAAAAGTTAGGAGCTTAACACTGATTTTCAGTAATAGGCACTTAAATTAGGCTCATAAGTCCAGGCTAATGAATAGTAGGCTGAAATTTAGGAGCATAAATTTTAAGCTCCTAAATTAGGATGAATTTTCTGCTGTTTGTGTCTTAACCGTGAATAATAACTACTGTGTATGGGATGTGCTCAAGATATGTGATTCAGCTCATCTTTTGCAGGAATATGTCAAGGAGAGTTACATTCAGGTACAGCTGGTATTTCCGGTTTACAATCTAAGCTTGTAACTGAGACGATGGAGAATTAAGTGACCTGCCCAAGATAATGAGGTGCTACTGTATAAGTCCTCTGGGGAAGGAGAACTACTACTGCACCTCCCTTGAGCTATTCCTGAAGAAGACATCAGCTAAATCCCAAAATCTCTTCTCGTACTCATGATATTTTAAAAAATAAACTGCTGAGCAGAGCACCCCATACACAAGACTTTTTAAACACCATAAAAGAAACACAAACTCCTTCAGAGGTGCGCTCATCTCTTCTGGACAGCTCAGTTACTCTCCGTTCGTGCATGGTCAGGTTAAAGGTCAGCACCTCCAGACAGTCTGTGCCCTGTCCTTCAAAAATCTGCTGTAGGGATTTAGACAGGCAATACATTTTGGGCCCGATTTACGAAAGGTATTTACACAGTTTACAGCCCAGTAAACTGCATAAATGCCTTAAATTGCGATATTCAACAGCATTTAGTATAGTATAGAAGGTGAAGTACTTTTGTCCACTAAAGAAGAGCGGGACCTCGGTGTGGTTGTGTCTGATCATCTTAAAGTAGCTAAACAGGTAGAAAAGGCGACAGCAAAAGCTAGAAGGATGCTTGGGTGCATACGGAGAGGAATGGCTAGCAGAAAAAAGGAGGTGATATTGCCTCTGTATAAGTCTTTGGTGTGACCTCATTTGGAGTATAGTGTGCAATTCTGGAGACCGCACCTTCAAAAGGATATAAACAGGATGGAGTCGGTACAGAGGGCAGCTACTAAAATGAGTAGTGGGCTTCATTATAAAGCATATGTGGACAGACTTAAGGATCTTAATATGTACATCTTAGAGGAAAGGTGGGATAGAGGTGATATGACAGATGTTTAAATACCTCCATGGCATAAATGCACAGGGGGAGAGAGCTTCTTTTGATTGAAAGCAAGTTCTGCTATGAGGGGTCTTAGGATGAGGGTGAAAGGGGATAGATTCAGGAGTGATATGTGGAAATATTTCTTTACGGAAAGAGTGGTGGATCCATGGAATAGTCTGTCAGTGGAGGTGGTAGAGATGAGGACAGTAGCTGAATTCAAAAAACATGAGACAAACACAGAGGATCTCTAAAGGAAAGAAGTGGACTGTTATAATTGTTCATATGGAAGGACAGACTAGATAGGCCATGTGGTCTTTTTCGGTCATCATTTTTCTATTCCCCCCCCCCCCCCCCGACGACCTACTTCCCACTGACTCTGACACAAACCTGGCTATTGCTCAGGCTCCACTACCCTGCGGCATGCAAATTTATGTATATACAATTTATCAAATTGTCCAACCTGTGAATATTACCAAATGAATATCTGTAGCTCTTGTTAACAATCTCTATATAGTTTACCTGTTTCACCATGTTTATATTCCCTGTTTATTGTAAGTCCAGTGTAGACTATCTACATTGCACAATTTTGTTACTTGTAAATCGCACTGAATATGAATAGTGCGGTATAGAAAAAACTCTAAATAAATATTTATTTATTTAGCCAGTTTTGTATACCACCTTATCCTACAATCAAAGTGGTTAGGGACATAACAGGAGTCTACATTCAACAGAGGGTGACAGGACAGACATATAATTCTGGGGGTTGAGCCCAGATCTGAGTCGTAGGTGTTTGGTGTCTGTATCAGCAGTGAGTGGAAGTTATGGTGCTTGTTCAAATGCGTCCATGAACAGGTAGGTTTTAAGGGATTTGTGGAAGTCCTGGAGGTCATTTTGTGCCCTTAGATCATCCGGGAGAGAGTTCTATAGTCCGGCGCTGAGAGTGATAGCGCCCTTCTGGAAGTTGCTTGCTTCATCCTGTGGAATCCATCTGGGGTGCGGAGTTTATTGCTGCCTTGGGTTCGCCTGGGTCTGCTGCTCGTGTCTTTGATTATCATGGTCTGTAGAACGTCTGCTGAGAGGTGGTGTATGATCTTGAAGATGGTTAGAGTCACCTTGAATCTTGCCTGTGCAATTATAGGTAGCCAGTGCAGCTGTCGAAGCACCGGTGTTATGTGCTCGTATTTGGCTGTGCCTGTGATTATGCGAGCCGCAGTATTTTGCACCATTTGAAGTGGCTGCACAGTTTGCTTGGGTAAGCCTTGGTATAATGAATTCCCGTAATGCAGTATAGGTGTGATGACTGCCTGGCATACAGTGCATTTCAGTATGTTTCTATGTTTCTATTTACACGGTTAGTGCCATGGAATATCCCCTCATAACTCCTCTACGCGCCCCGAAGCTATCCAGTTATAATCGTGGCGTGTCAGGTGCGTTCCGGAACAGAGCGGAGGCGCTAACAAGTGCTAACTGGGCAGCAGCGACATTGCATGCTGCCTGGTTAGCAATCTGCACCAAAGAGATAGGCCAGGATTTTATCTTTTGGCACAGGAGCTAACCAGGCTGCATGTTACCTAATGCAGCTGGGAGGCTGTGCAGCAATCCCTGGATATTTAGTACAAGGGCCACATAGACCCCGGCATTGACTATCTGGGGTTAACGGTTGGCGGGCAGTGCTATGTACCATAGCACTACATAGCCTGCCCAGAAGACTATCGGGCCCTTTAGAGTTACTTTTGGATTTTTCCACAATTGATCTGAATTTTGATTGCTTTCAGATTGTTTCACAAATTTCTTTTAATAAGGATATATTAATGTGCATTAAAACCTTTTAACAAGACAGATTGTTATGTGTTATGTGTTAATTCATATGTTAGTACACGTTAAATCCATTTATTTAGTGTTGACTATGGAGAAATGACTTTGCTTCCTTCGGTAATATGAATAATTTTGTTCCCACTTGTGGAGGTGGAGTGTTTGAGCTATTCTGCAGCATTACTTTATGAGGGTCCTGGTGGGCGAAGGAAAGCAGAGCCTCCGGACCATACTTGTATTATATCCAGGAGAGGGCATAAAATGCTAGACTCCCTTCCAAGGCTTTAGGGAGGCACCAGGGCTACTCCCACAGAGCATGAATGAACATGTCCTTATGCTGGCAATGGGATGCACTTGGTCTAGGCCTCATGTCCTGGATGCCTCTTTTCTCTTCTTCTGGTTGGACCTTTCCAGTCTGTGAAAGTTCCCCTTCTGGTTTCAGCCCTAGAAACAGGAGCTCTAATCCTGCTCTATGAGCAGCAAACACCAAGCCCCCTTAACTTCAGTTCAGCAAGGCCTTTTATTGTTCCCACTAAAAATGTTACTAGAGGAGAACATCCACTCTACAGCCCACCCAAAAATATCACTCCTCTTTGAACGCTTAGGAACATGGTTTCCAGAATTTTCTCCCCACTGAAAAGTAAATTTGCGACCCTGATAAACCTCAACCCACTTTTGATGGTTTTCCTTTGTCAGCCCAAATCTCCTCTTTGCTGGAGGAAAGATTTCTTTGAAATGCAGAAGCAAAGCTATCCAAGGACCCTGATGCATTCGGAAGCGCCTCAAAGTTTAAGAAGGAAAATGAACATTTGCAGAGATACTTCCATAGGAAGTTTGGTAGCATCTTGGCTGCAGATCCAGCGCACAGTTTTCTTGATTGAAAGTTTCATCAAGGAAAAAACGTATTATTAAAAGTCGGTGGAGGTTTTTTACTACCTGTAGAACGAGGGACAACAGGGAGTAAGCCACTAACCCCAGGTCCCTGTACTGCCATTTTCAAAGTGAAGGAATGCTTATCAAAGAGAACCCAGCCGACACCTGTGCTTCATAAGAGAAAAGAAGTTGTTTTAACATTTTATGAACATAAGGGATTTTTCAGATTTCAAGGACACTGCAGAAATGCAGTGCTTCTGAGTCCATTGGTAATTCTAAATGTATTTTCTTCTTTGTTCTCTGCTGTTGTCATCTCTTTGAACTTTTATAGCTTATTGGGAGTAAACTGAAAGGTTACAAGGCAAGTATGCACATAGACATGGCATAGCTGTGCATCTGCTACGTGTTAGGAGCTGCATGCAACTTTCTAAGCGTGTTCTAGGTGGGGATAGGCACGCAGGGGGTACGTTTATAAGGAGCTGCCTAAATTTGCACATGAACACCACACATAAATTCCAGCAATTTAGTCATCTGCGCACATAAGTGGCAATATGTGGGCATAAACATCATCGGAAAATACCGACCAGCATGAAAGGGCGTGTGTAGTTTGCATCACACACATGGACGGGCAAAGCATGGGTAGTAATTATAAAATTCTTTAATTTGCACATGTAATTGCATGGTCTTTTATCTCAGCTCTAGGGCCGGCAGAAGCGATCGTACCTTATATACACATCTAATTTGGCACTTTAATAGCTAAAAATTACTCACATGAAAACACATGTTAACTACGCATCCATTTACAAAATTGCCCTCATCCTGGTCAGAACAGGAAAGACACCTGTACTATCTATATTTTTTTATTTTATATTTCTTAAAGTTTAACAAATTATACAAGTATCAACTTGTCCAAGAAACATGAAGGAGGATAGGAATGAAACCATACAGAAAGAAATAAAAATTAACAAAACCCCAATATTAATATATCCATCCAACATTCCTTTAGACCAGAGATACTCAAATTCAGTCCTGGAGGGCCGCAAACCAGTCAGGTTTTCGGGATATCCCTAATGAATATGTATGAGATAGATTCAAATACAATGGAGGCAGTGCATGCAAATATATCTCATGCATATTCATTAGGGATATCCCGAAAACCTGACTGGTTTGCAGCCCTCCAGGACTGGATTTGAGTACCTCTGCTTTAGACCACCACTACTAAGGGGGGAGGAGAGAAAAGTGGACTTATCCCATAATCCAAAAATTAAAAAGGCAATAAGCACAATTACTCCAGGTAAAAATGAAAGCCGCTCATGGTCCATAACCTCTGGAGACCCTTGAAGGGAAATTGAGACTACCAGTTTTTTCAGATCCAAAAAGGAGCAACGTTGATTAGGGACAAAGACAACATACTGGACATTGATATATTTGATGATGACTTTACAAAGATTTCGTAGGATGAAAGTAGTGCTCATGGCCAAGGTCACTTGTCTGTTTGTTAGAAATAATTTCTGACATTCCTGTGTAAAGCATGCCACATCAACAAATATGCACATCTTTAACCAAGGAAAAGTTCTTTATTCTTCTTAAAATATAAATGCAGAATCATAGAAACATCTTGGTGCAAACCAAAGTAACCAACAGTGTTGCTCTCTCGTGAACTTCAGAAATGTCTAAAAAAGCATTTCCTAATGCCTCTGACATCTTCCCCACAGAAAGGTACAGGAATGAGGTTTATTCAATGGAGGCATTATTGGGGATCTTAACTAATTCAATTAAGCCTTTCCTGAAGGCCTCAAGAGAAGTCATGCCAGGAATGGGTTAATATTATAAATGGCAATGTCTGCGTGTTTTCTAGCGCATATGCACAATGGGGTTTTATAAAACAATTCCTTAAGGAGGGAATTACATAACATGGAGCCTAGGTTAAGTGGGCAGGAAGACTCATAGGCACCTATAGGACTTTATAGAATACCAGTGCAAATCTTGAAGAAATCATGTCTAGACAGAAGGCGTGAACAGTGCAATATTTATCCATATATGAGCTTATTTATTAAATACGTGTGTATCTTTATCGTATTTCCAGGCTTTAGTATACTGTCTTTAAATACCAGCAAAGCCCAAACTCTACTCCTGTACATATCTCCCATTTATATATGCACCAGCTTAAATCAGGATCTAATTTTATAAAAACTCGTGTGCTGTATATTTGTAAACCATTGGTTTATGTGTGAAAAAGTTTCTAAAATCACCCTTCACATGTCCTAAAACAGCTTTTTTTTGGTTGACATTATGGGAACTAGTTCAAAAACTGCTGAAATTCGATTTTGAAGTCTCTTTCTGCTTAATAATATTTAAGATCCCCTGTTTGCGACTGGCTTATTGCAAAGCCAGTTAAGTCACTGCTGGGCCTGGGCATTTTTGATTTCTTTGGTGCTCAAGATCACATTAGAAAACTGCAAAGGAGGTAAACTGATTGACTATTCCTTTTGGTGGAATACAGGCTGTATGACCTACAAGTTTACAATTTCTATAGTTGGCAAAAATGGTGGAGGAGTGATGATGTGCAAAATTGGGACCTGATAATTTTTCTGTATGTCACCAATTTCATGTACTGTATCTCTTTACACATGTCACATAGTCTAATTTTTTTCAGTTCGTTTTTTCTCATTGTTCTTCTTTAATAATTCAATAAAACTTCTTGTGAATGGGGTTATTCCTTGCTGCTACAGCCCATGCATGTCCTTTGAGGTGCTCGGTTTTCCCACTTTATTTTCATTACCGTTTGGGGACTGACTTATGCGACTCAGCCTGCTGATAAGGACCAGGTTAGAAAGCATGGAGCAGGCTAGGAAAATATCTCAGGACTTAGAGGGATGGTAGGGAGTGTCCCTCAGATCTCTCCGGGCACCAGACATGTGTTTTTAACAGACCCGAAAGTGTTTACGATGACTGCGGGCCATGGCATAGAGCTCTTCTATTTCCCTCCAGGGGCTGCCAATGGGGGTCATAAGCCACATTTGGAGAAAGCCCCCTATTGCTTATAGGGAAGAAGGCAGAGGAGGTGTAAGTGAGTGGGTCAAGTGTTGTATGTGAGTGGTAAGCATAGCCATCATTCATTATAGAACACTCACTCACCCATCGCCAGCAACACAACCCCAGACACACCCAGAGGCATGCACAACAATAGAGACTCACCCACTGACACATCAAGAGGCACAGAGAGAGAAAGAAAGGACAGGGAGCTAGAAAGACAGAAATAACAGATAGATGGGGGGGGGAGAAATAACATACAAGAGAGTAAAAAATTCCTTAAAAAGGAGGATAAGTGGGGGAGTAGTCAAGTAAGAAGAATGACATTAAGGGGTGTTTTACGAAAGGGCATGCTAGCTGCCAGTGTGTGTCTGGTGCGCACTAAAAACGTACTTTGGACTTGCATTGCCAGCTAGTACAGTCATGACAGCTTGGGCAGATTCCCACACTAACTGTGCATCCCGCATTAGGGATGTGAGGGGTGGGTTAATGGCAGAGAGTGGGCATGGTAAGCTCTTCGCAGTTAGTGTGGGCTACCTGCTTCCCTTGCGATTAGCACAGGTTTCCCAATGCCACCTCAGTAGATAAAGTTAAGTGCACCCATGCTACTGTGGTATGGTTTAGGGGACAGGGCTCCATACCAACTGCCGGGAAAATAATGTCCACACCCTCGATAGTTATCGTATGGTGTTGCACCTAATGCGCATAGTTTGGAGCTATTCATAGATTAGATGCACCACCTTAACACCCTTTAGTAAAAGACCCTCTAATTGACTTCTAACTTGCAAAAAATCTGCAGCATCAACCATTAATCCAGGCACCAGGTCCCAAAAGACAAGCTACTCCTACGTTAGGCATGCTTCTAGCAGGTGTAGAAGTGTGCACCCATTTTTGATCATGCAGACACCATACTTAAAGGAGGGAGGAGTAGCCTAGTGGTTGGGGCAAGGTACTTCAGGCCAGAAGGTCAGGGGTTCAAATCCCACTAAAGGACAGCAACCTTGGGCCGGAAGGACTGGGGTTTCTAGTCCCACAGGTGCTCCTTGTGGTCTTGGGCAAGCCACTTAACCCTCCATTGCCCATGTTCCCTGTAAGTATTAGTGTGTGTGTCTCATATCCCCACGTGTTAAATGTATCCCCCACTTGTGTTGTGACCACTTTGATTGAAGGATAAGGCGGTATACAAAACTGTCTAAATAAATAAATAAATACTTACATTATTAAATATATACTATGGAACAAGGGGAGGCGCTAAGATGGTGGTATGTCATTAGGGTTGAAGAGCCCACTCTCTTTTCTGCTTTGTTTCCTAGTCTCTATGGCACCTAAGTAAAAAATGAAGATGGTGGCAAAGGCTTCCCAAACTGCCACTGAGGATCCTTATCAGCAATGGCTCAAAGAGATTTATGCTGACCTCTGGAAAACCTGGTCTTGCATGTGAGACTCTGCTAAGCCAAGCTGATGAGTGGAGCATCAGCCTCACATAGTTAGAAAATTCTGATCAATATTATGATACAGAAATTTATAAAAGTATACAAACTGTAAATAGTTCCGACAGTTTAATGCACTGTTATCTGTATAAAGTTAGAAATCTCTGTTCCATGTAATGTATACAGTAGTATACAAATTTGTTTACTTGTTCCATGTAAACTGCCCCTGATCTCTGGAAGGGGCGGTATAGAAGAAATAGATAAATAAATAAATAAAATAAATAAATAAATAAACATAGGGAAAAGACATCTTTAGATCTCGCTTCTGCAGCAATGAGCTTTACAGGAGCCTTGAGAGCTGGAAGAAGTGGCTGTGATACCTGCTGGAGGTTTGCTTGTTGCTGGTTTCTGTTACACTGCTGGGATCACTGGTTGCAAATACAGCAATGTTGGAGGCTGAGAAGCTTCAAGGAGAGGCGAGCGTCCTGCCAACAGGAAGAATTTTGGAATCTGAAGTTGTGAAAACATCCCAGAAACTGTTCGGAAGTGGATCAGCTGAGTTGAATACTCTGGAGATTATTTTGCAATGACTATGGGGCTCACTCCAGAAAGGGACTAAGGCTTTGTACATGTGCTGGGGACGTTTATCTCCCGAAAACATCTATGAGCATATTCTGGTACATAGCCCCCACAGATGTTTATCTCACTAACATGGGGATCTCAGAACATGTCTGGGAGGGGCAGAATAGGGGTGCAGTTTGCCGCGGAGATGTATAAAACATATTCAGGAAAAGCCCATGTATGTTTTGGGAGGTCCCCACAGACGTGCCTGTTATACCTCCCAGAAACATGGAATAAGGCCAGTACTTAATATTCTGCTGTTTTTGTATAAAGGTGGTGACTAGTCTGTTCTAAACTGGTACACTGCAGTATGGAAAAACACCACAGAGAACAGAAATCAAATGTGTGGGAGTCTTGTAAGCTAAAGAGGCATTAAGAACTACCCTGAAAGAAATATTAAGCAGAGCAATAGTGATTATTCTAGCCATGCTGACATTTGCTGTTTGTGCTAAAGGAACTAATTTAGGGGATTCCTGTGTCCTGAAAAATAGGACTGCTGATATAGGAATAGTATGTGAGCGAGTATGGAAAAGGATTCTTATTTGGGTGAGAAACGGAGATCATATTTTTAATTCTTGGACTCCATGCGGTTATGTTATACCAGCTGTTATTTATAGGTTCAGGGCAGAAGTATGTTTTTTTGACTGAACGTGAGAGAGTGTGTGTGTGTGGTTTTAAGGGTTTCACGGGAGGATCTGGTGTGCTCATCTGCAGTTCAGGGACGGACATGTTTCTCTATAGTGTCTATGGCCCAGAATCTGGAACGTTGGCTGCAGAATAAGTGTGAAATTGGGCCCGTTTTCTATTTGGATGTGTCTGCGGCCCAGAAATGCATGTTATGGAATTGGCCTCCACGGGGAATGTTAGTAAAACTTGACTCTGCAGTTTCTCAGTCCATTTTCTTCCAATACAATTCCTTTTTGTAAATGGTAGGAGGACTGGCCCAGAAGCAAGAATCTGTTGTTAAAGATTTAATGAGAGACTATCTGTGATCGAGAATAAAGCTACGGCAGAAGCTTTGGCCAGATAATGTGGTTATACAACACAAGTTACAGCAGTTTGAAAATCAAATTTGACATTTAAACCTACTTTTAATAAATTTTCCAGAGATTCCTTATTCCAGCGGGTCATTCCTCTCCCTATGCACTCAGACATCCTTTTGGCTTTTGCTGTTGACTTTTCTATCTGTTTGGTCACCTTAAGTTCATTCAATATGATCACCCCCAGGCAGGCCTGGTCCCAGAGTTGGTTCAAAGAGTTGGTGCCCTAGATAAACCTCAAGCCTTACAATCCCCCCCCCCACCCCACCGGCTGTCATAATCAATTATTTAGCTTTGAATGCTCCAACCTTTGCTGCCCCCCAGAAGCTGTTGTTTGCCTAATGGTTGGGCCAGCTTTGTCCCCAACTACTCTTTGTGATTCTGCCAGATACTTGATCACTCTTCAAAACAGGATACTGGGCTTCACGGCTCTTTGTCAGACCCAGTATGGCAAGTCTTATGTTCTTATTTCCTTATTACATTGTTGTAAGGTATTAAGATACCTGCATAGGTTTCTAAGAATGTTGACGTACTGCACAATTATTTATTTAGCCAGTTCCTTATACCGCCTTATCCTTCAATCAAGGCGGTTAGGGACATAACAGGGGTCTACATTTAACAGAGGGGTACCAAGACGTACATATATTTCTGGAGGTTGAGTCCCAAGACTGAGTCTGGGTCCCAGGGATCTATGCTGGCTCCGCTGCTTTTTGACATATTCATAAACGACCTGGAAAAGGGAATAACGAGTAAGGTTATCAAATTTGCAGATGACACAAAACTATTTAAAGTTGTTAAAACCCAAGAGGATTGTGGAAAATTGCAAGAGGATCTTGATAAATTGGAAGACTGGGCATCAAAATGGCAGATGAAATTTAATGTGGACAAGTACAAAGTTATGCACCAAGGGAAGAACAAACCAAACTATGGTTACACGATGCAAGGTTCCACATTAGGAACCACCACCCAGGAAAAAGATTTAGGCGTCATTGTGGATAACATGTTAAAACCCTCGGCCCAGTGTGCAGCGGCAGCCAAGAGAGCAAATAGAATGCTAGGTATCATAAGGAAAGGAATGGAAAATAAAACAAAAGATATTATAATGCCTCTATATCGTTCCATAGTGAGACCGCACCTTGAATATTGTGTGAAATTCTGGTCGCCGTATCTTAAAAAGGATATAACATTATTAGAAAAGGTTCAGAGGAGAGCCACCAAAATGGTAAAGGGGCTGGAAGGATACTCCTATGAAGAAAGGCTAAAAAGGTTAGGGCTCTTTAACCTGGAAAAGAGACGGCTGAGGGGAGATATGATTGAAGTCTATAAATTAATGAACGGAGTGGAATGGGTAAACGTAGATTTTACGTTATCAGAATATAGAAAGGCTAGGGGACATGCAATGAAGCTCGAGAAATGCTGGCGCCGGTCTCGCTCCAGTGAAGACCATTCAGCATACATCTGCCAGCTAACTAGCCATCGCAATGCTATCACAGAGAAGATGAAGCAATATCACACAGACACTCTTAAGCGTTCTTTAAACAAACCTCATGATTTGTTTAACTTAGTCAAGACTCTTTCTAAGGAACCAGCCCCTGAACATAAATGTGAAATCCATCCCCAGGAGTTTGCCATATACCTTCAATCTAAGATTTGCCAGACAAATAAAACTTCTACTGAATTTTCTTCCGCTAACCAAGAGTGCCTAACCTCCCTAATTTCTTTTTCCACCCCTACCAAGAAACGCGTCGAAGACTCGATCATGACCCTCAATACCACTACTGCACAGACTGATCCTTGTTCAGCCTTCTGGATAAAGGAACTGTGCAGCAAATTCAGCATAATAATAGCCAGGATAATGACCCTTTCCTTCACAACTGGATCTTTCCCCTCCACCTTAAAGCACACATCTATCAGACCGCTGCTTAAAAATAGCAAATTGGATCCTCAAAAGGTTTACTCTTACAGACCCATTGCAAGTATACCATTCCTCGCAAAGTTAATCGAAAAGGAGGTTCAACGGCAGTTACAAGACCATATCGACGCTGCTGCTCCACTCGACCCATGCCAGCATGGATTCAGGGAGTCACATGGAGTGGAAACTCTCCTTACCACCCTCTTCAACAATATTATTACTGTTGTAGATAACATCCGGCAAGGGTGCGCACTCATTTTCCTAGACATTGCTGCAGCCTTCGACTCGGTAAGTCATGAGCTTCTCCTAATGCGACTAAAAGAGAAAGGCATCAGTGGAACAGCACTTGAATGGTGCAGAGCATATTTGTCTGGAAGATGGCAGCACATTCGATCTGATGGAGCAACATCTGAACCATTTCATCAAAGCCAGGGAGTCCCACCAGGTTCTTCCCTCTCTGCCTTGATGTTTAACATATACATGCAACCAATTTGTAATATCGTTCGGTCATTCAACGTTAGTTGCATGATATACGCTGACGATGTCTTGCTCTATATGCCATTCTCCATTGATAATTTTGACCTCTCCCCTCTAACCAGCTGCTTCAATGCCATATCGGAATGGCTCCAGGCACAAAACCTAAGAATTCAACATAAGAAGACCGAGGTGCTCTTCATTACGAGGAACCTTAATTTCAGCCCTCCTCAATCCTTGAAGGTGAACGACGCCGATCTTCAAGTAAAACCCACAATACGGTACCTGGGTGTTATACTAGATCAAAACCTTGACATGAAGGCACATATAGCTAACACTGTAAGAGCTATATATTACAAAATCCGCTCACTCAGACATCTACGCCCTTTGCTTGAACCAGGGGACTTCCATACTATCTACCAGGCTCTGATCATACCTCATTTTGATTTCGCCAATGCCATTTTACAAGGTCTCCCCCAATCCACATTAAATCCTCTACAGCTCGCGATGAATAGCGCAGCAAGAGTTCTTCTTGGTGCATCATGGAGAGATCATGTGACGCCCCTTCTGATGCAGCTACACTGGCTACCTATACATGCCAGGACAGTCTTCAAGACTATATTACTGACTTTCAAAGCAGTCAATAGTCTCTCCTCATCCTCACTAACCGACCTCATCCAAACCATAACCCCAAATAGATCAAGAAGATCCACATCCATAAATACGCTAATGATTCCGAAAGAATCAACAAGATGCACAGCAATGACAACAAACAGAGCTTTTAGACTCTGTGCCCCAAGACTCTGGAACGCTTTACCAACTAACATCAGAGCAATCACTAACCTAGCCCAGTTTAGAAAGTCCCTCAAACATTACCTTTTCCTCAAATATTTCCCAGAGAACAATAATCTACAGCACCACTCAAATTCTCAGCTACACTAACACAGCTATTGAGCCAGGAGAACACAGTTTAGGTGTCCTGGATCATTTAACTACATGTTACTTATATGACGACTCTAATGTGTAAATAGTTTCTCCTATGTATTCCAAGTTTGCTACCCTGTTATTTGTAAATCTTCCTTGTTATCCAAGTTTGATGTCTGGTTAATTGTAAACTCAGACACATGTTACCCTGTCTGATTTTCTGTTCCATGTAAACTGCGCTGATGCAGAATAGTGCGGTAATATAAGAAATTGTAATAAATAAATAATAATAAAATTAAAAAAATGAAGCTACATGGTAAACTATTTAAGACTAATAAAAGAAAATATTTTTTCACTCAACGTGTAATCAAACTCTGGAATTTGTTACCGGAGGATGTAGTAAAGGCTGTTAGTGTAGCTGGGTTTAAAAAAGGTTTGGACAAGTTCCTGGAGGAAAGGTCCATAAACCATTATTAAGAAGGGACCCAGGATATCAATGCTTGACCCAGTACAAGCATTGTGGAACCTGTGTCTTTTGGGGAAACTGCTAGGTATGTATGACCTAGATTGGCCACTGTTGGAAACAGGATACTGGGCTTGATGGACCTTGGTCTGACCCAGTATGGCATATCTTATGTTCTTATGTTATGTTCTTTGGTGTTAGGTGGTTGTATTGGGAAGGCTGTGTATATTGGGGTTATGGTACTTGTTCAAATGAGTCAATGAACAGGTGGGTCTTGAGGGATTTGCGGAAGTCTTTGAGGTCTTTTTGTGCTCTTAGTTCCTCAGGGAGAGAGTTCCATAGGTCCAGTGCCGAGAGTGATATTGCTCTTCTGGACGTTGCTTGCTTCGTTTTGTGGTATCCAGCTAGTGTGCGTAGTCTATTGCTGCCTTGAGTTCACCTGGGTCTGCTGTTTGTGTCTCTGGTTATTGTGGTCTGTAGAATTTCTGCTGAGCAGTGGTGTAAGGTTTTGAAAATGATTAGTGTTGCCTTGAATTTTGCCCTTGCCCTTATCGGAAGCCAGTGTAGCTGACAGAGTACTGGTGTTATGTGTTTGTATTTATCCGTGCCTGTGATTATGCATGCTACAGTGTTTTGAACCAATTGTAGTGGGTGGACAGACTGTTTGGGTAACCCTTGATATAATTAATTTCCATAGTCCAGTATGGGGGTGATGACTGCCTGGAAAACGGTGCGGAAATGTTCTTGGCTTAGGATTGGCTTGAGTTGTCTGATGATTTTTAATCGGTGGTACGCTTTTCTGCTGTCTTGGTTATGTGTGATTGGAGATTCAAGTTCTTGCCTATGGTGACACCGAGATATTTTACTTCATCCTTTATTGTAATTGTCCTGTGTAGTATGTTGAGTTCTTGGGGTGGGTTGAATGTGGTGCTCTCTGGAAATGAACATTGTTTCAGTCTTATCAAAGTTTACCTTGAGGTTATTGTTGGTGAGCCAGGTGTTCATGTGTTTGAGGCACTCGGTCATTGAGGTTATGTCAGGGGCGTTCAGGTCGATTGGAGTGTACACCATAATATCGTCTGTGTACAGGTGATATTGTATGTTGTGCTGTTTGATGATCCTGCATATGGGCTGGATATAGATGTTGAATAGTATTGATGACAGGGCCGATCCCTGTGGTATTCCTTGTGTGGTAGGAAACTGGGCTGACTTTTTTCCTCCACATTTTACTTGTTGTATGCGATTGCTTAGATATGAGGTGAACCATTTCATGGTGTTGTTGTGTAGTCCAATTTTCTGGAGGCGCTTTAGGAGTATGGAGTGTGACACCTTGTCAAAGGCAGCTGAGATGTTGTTGAAAATTAGTAAGAAACCGTTCCTTATGTTGTCTCAGTAGGTTGTCACAGAGGGAGGTGAGTAGAGTCTCTACGTTGTGATGGGGTTTGAAGCCATGTTGGTGCAGGTCTAGTGGAGCATGGAGGTCTACGTGGTCTTGCAGCTGTCTTTGTACTACTTTTTATAGCACTTGATCTTGCATAATTTTTTTTTTTTTAGCACACCATTTCCTGGAGTTTATTCTACCTTTGGCTACACTGTACTGACCAGTTTTGCAGTTAAATTTAAAGAGGTGAACCGGCTATTTATTTAACAAAATTTTATATACCGCCCCTTCCTGAGATCAGGGGCAGTTTACATGGAATATTACAACAAGTTTTACATTGCACATTGGAACTATATACATTTAACATGTTATAACTATATACAGATAACTATGTACAATTTGTTTATATTGGATATTTAACCTGGGGTTACTGCATCATTTTAAGAGATTTAAGTTATAGGATGGCGGAAATTGGTAGTTCTTTAGGTATTTTGGGAATTAATGAAAGTGCTTGGGTCACCAAAATGTTCGATGAATAAGTATGTTTTTAAGTTCCTGCGGAATTGCAGGAGGTCTTTTGTTGTTCTTAGGTCACTGGGGAGCGAGTTCCACAATATTGGGGCCATGTAAGAGAAGGCTCTGGTGCTGGTGCATTGATTTGTATTGCGGATGTGTGATGGGGTTATATATGTGTTTTGAGAGCCGTTTCTTCTTATCCTTGAGGTGTTTGGTATTATTAGGAGAGTGGATAAGGTAGTGGAGGCAATGTTACAATGGTGCTTAAAAATGATCATTATGTATTTATATTTTACTCTTGAAGTTATTGATAGCCAGTGTAGATTGCGGAGTATAGGGGTGATGTGATCCTTGCATGTTGAATTAGAAACTATACGTGCAGCCAGGTTTTGCGCTAGTTGTAGCTGGTGGTTGGTTTTTTGGGAAGTCCCTGGAGGATACTATTACAATAATCAATGAATGGGGTTATTAGAGATTGAAGTACTGTCCTAAAGTCGTGGTCTTCGAAGAGTGGTCTGAGTCGTTGGATTGTTCTTAAAGTAAACATTTTTTGTTACATTTTTTATGCGTGGAATCATGCTTAGATTCTTATCTAACACTACTCCTAGGTATCTAACTTCCTCCTTAACTTCAATTTCTATATCTTGTAGTGAGATTTTACTGGGGGTCGGGGGGGTGGTAAAGTTTGCTTTTTCAAATCACATAGCTCTATCAACAATGAGCTGCTTCGAAGAAGACCGAACAAAGTTTAGGTCAACTATCCATAGGGTCACCAAGAGTCGACAACAACTCAATGGCACTTAACAACAATATACCTGGTATAAGAGAGCAGCAAGTAAGCCTGTGCTTTCTGATATTTACTAAGCCATGAAAGGCTTTTGCAGCTAATACAGGGGGGTAGTGCAAATAATGTCGTGTTAGCTGCAAAGACTGCGTGCAGGGGAGTGCACAGCATTTCTCCAGCAGATAACAGTGCGAAAATACAGAGATCGCATTCTGGCAGCATAATAGATGCAGCTAACACTAACCATTGAGATAGTGTTAGTTGCACCCGTGATGTCTGCAGAACCAGCAGTTACCGCGCACTGCCGGTGCTCATAGTAACTGCAACTTCCGTGACACAAGAGTGGCATGTACCACGCTGCGCTTGTTAACATCACCAGTCCAGTCCATACTGAACATCATTGATTCTCTAAATTTTTCAAGTGCATTTAAAAATCATACATTTTCAAAAAATGATCCTCCCGGCACTGCCTCTCATCTGTCTGTGTTTTGTGTTGTACTGCTTCAGGAACTGGGGAGCCACAGACTCTCTCCTCTTCTGTCATAAAAACTGAAAGTCAAATTATAGACTGCACAGGGCAGACCTCTTTCTACAAAAAAGAACCAAGAAAGGGCTTCATCTCCTGCATTCAATAACAATAATAGAAATGATTCATTCTTTATTCAGGTAACTGATAATCTTAGTAGGGAATTCCTTAATTAGTGTAACCTGCCACTGGATGTCACCATCACTCCACCAAGATGCAACAAGTCCTCTCTGCAAGAGACTGGCTCCATCTCGAATCAGGGAGAGGAAGGCGGTTTTTAATCTACAGTACTTTCTGTATAAGCTGTAGTAACAGTTTGGTTTCTACTCTAAATTAAATAGCAAAATCTAAGAGCGATTTGGGTTTTGTGACACATGGCCAAAAGATTTTGCTGTAATATGAAATCTCTAGAAACTCATTGATGAGAATATCATATTTATACATTATATTAATGAAAAAAGAAATAATATCAAATAATGAAGCAACCTGTGATGAAATTTTAAATGATGAACTATTTTGAATCCGTTTTTAATCCTAGAATTTGGAATTTGGAAATACCTGCAATCCAAACACCTGTAAAATCCATCATGTAGGTAGTGCACATGCAAGCAGTTGCACACCCAATATTATTAATGCCCTCCAATTTCATATTCAGCTAATATGGATGCATCTTAATTTTTTTTCACCCAGGAGGGATGCCAGACATATTTTCAAATGGCCTATCTTCAGTATGCCATTGTACTTTCTCTGAAATGAAGCAAATTACAGCAATATTGTTCAGGAATGTTTCACAACAGAATCTGATGTCTAATGTTTGCATCAGGATTGGCTCAAAGTGTTGTGGAGCCCTAAGCCAACCTTTGCCTTTGCACTATTCCCCCCCCCCCCCCCCCTCAGGACCAGTTTTGAGGTATGAACTGTGCAAAAAGGAACTGTACCTATTTAACTTACTCAGTAAATTCAGTAGTGCTGTCCATATAAGTAGTGGTGCTGAATGTGCAGATAGTACGATGATTGTGCCGGCTTTATCTGTTTAGTGTAGGCTTGCTATTCACCCTAAACTGGATAACTCTTTCAAGTAGTGGCTGAATGTCACCACAGTCTGGATAATTCTCTGGCCTGCCCTTGCTCCTCTCTAACACGGCCCAGAAATATATGAATAAGATCTGGCCATTTAGCAATTTAAATGGCTTGATATTATCTGAATATTTTTTGAAAATACAAAGATAGGCTAATTATGTGTTTTTGCTGGTGAAAGCATAATGGACTTTGATATCAGTCTCATTAGAATATAATTATTCATCCTTATGGACCATTCCCAGACTCAGCAATAAAATTCTCCCAACAACAAATGCTGAGCGGACATAGAGTGTTTCATTTACAACACCACAAACTCCCTTCTCTGCTAGACATCATGTGAAGCAACACAAACCCCACAAATAGACACTCAGACTTCTCGTTCCATACCAGCACCAATTTCAAGAACTTTAAGTGCACTGCCCCTACCTATGAAATGTCAACACTGTACATATTCTAGACACGAGTAACCTCCAGTAGGTGAAAAGAGAAATAAGCTGAACTACTACAGAACTACACTAAAACTACATGATAACAGAATCCCCCCACCATTAGGCCTCCGCTTCCTCCTTCGCCTCCCCCATTTCTATCCTCTCTCACCTCCTTCAAAGACCTGTTCCATTGCTTTCTCTGTCACCATTAGCTCTGCTTCCCCACAAACCTCTAGGGTCTTCTCTCTTCCCTATATTCCTGCACTTTGTCTCACACCCTCATCCAATCACCTGGTTGCCATTGTCTTCCTAATCTCTGTTAAATTTCTTAGTCTTCACTTTCCACACCAGCTAATCTTCAAGTCTCCACTCCTCCACCCTACCCATAATAAGATTAGATATGCAAAGTCCATCAAGCCCAGTATCCTGTTTCCTACAGTAGCCAATTCAAGTCACAAGTATTTGCCAGGTTCCCAAAAAGTAGACAGATTCCATACTGCTTAAGCCAGGGGTAAGCAGTGGATTTTGCCAGTCCATTTTAATAGTGGTTTATGGACTTTTCCTCCAGGAACCTGTCCAAATCTCTTTTAAACCCAGCTACCCTATCAGCTTTTACTTGGTCTCCGTGTCCCCACTAATTCTCACAATACCCAATCAATTTCCGAGTCCTTCATCTTCTTTTCTCCCATTCAATTTTAGAATCTATATCTAAGTCCGAGTCCCTGCTGACCTCCATCTCCATCCCCATATCCCCCTCCTGCCTCCAACTTCTCTTCCCCAGCAACCACCCAGCTACTTCCTTCTCCCATATTCATTAACCCTGCCTCTGCCTTTCCTCTTCCTTACCCCAGCATCCATTTTTATGCCCTTCCCTCTCAACCTTTCCTTCTATATGACCTTGTTTCTTCCCTTCCACACACAATATCTGTTCCCTCCTCCAGCTTCTGCCTCTTTCCCCCCACCCTGATCCCCAGCATCTTCCCCCTTTCAGCCATGACATCACCCCTTTCCAGTTCCCCCCAACATCAGTTCATTTTCAGCCCCATTCCCCATTAGCCCTCTTCCAGTATCAGCCCTATCAGTTCATTTGCAATCTCTGCCCCACAGCATCAACTCCCTTCCAGTCCCAGCATCTGTCAGCATCAATTTTCCTCCATTCCTATTCCTCCTTTTCTCAGAGTCAGCCCTATTTTAGTCCCAGCTCCCCCCCCCCCCCCAGCACCAGCTCCCTTCCAGTCTCAGCTCCTCCCAACATCAATCTTCCTCCAGTCGCAGCCCCACTATCAGCCATTTCCAGTCCTACTTCTTCTCCCTCCAGAAGCAGCTCCCAGTCCCAGCCCCTTCCAGCAGCAGTCCCCACCACCAGCCCATTTCCAGTTCCCCTCCACTTCCCCCTCTCCCAGCATAAGACCTCTTCCAGTTCAAGCCTCTCCCAGCATTCATTTTCCTTTAGTCCCCTTCCTCCCAGTATCATTCCTCTTCCAGTTCCACTCTGCCTTCCCCCATCAACAGCCATTTTCCAAGTTATCAATGCCCCTGTTTAATGTACATTAGCAAGTTTAAGTTACAATGTAAACCACTTCAACTGAAACGATAAAGCGCTATAAGAAAAACCAGTTAAATAAATAAATAAATACAATTTCGAGTCTCAGACCTTCCCAGCATTGCTCCCTTTCAGTCCCAGTTCCCCACATCAGCCGCAGTCCTACTACCTTCTCACCCAGCACCATTTGTCTTTTAGTCCCAGCCCCTCCCAGCATCAGTCTTCCTGCAGTTCCAGTCACTTCCAGCATCAGTCCAAGCTAGTCATCTCCTTCTCCCCCCCCCCCCACTGCCATTGCAGCTGCATTAATGATTTTCCCAGCTGCAGGATCATTTTTCTTTGCTGCTGCAACTGTGCTAAGCTGTTAAGTGCCAGCACTTTTGTGTATCTAAAAGTTAACACACAGATACTTCCTGTCTCACATAAGAAACAGGAAGTGCCTGTGTGACTTTTAGAAACACATTAGTGCCAATAGCTGCAACATAGCTGTGAAGAGATAAACCATTGAGGCAGGCTTTCTGCACCCTGAGCCAGCGCCTCACGGGCTCCTCTTAAGCTGTTGCTGGTTTGTACATCTGCAGCTGGTCGCAACACAGATAGTTGGTCACTGGCTACATGGAACCATGAGGTGGCAAAGCACCTAGGTCCCACTGTCCAAAGAAGTCAGAAGACCAGCAGCAACCATATTTATTATCTACTGCCCTACTGTCCCCTTCTCCATATGGGGCAATTTTAGATGCTAAGAGGTAATTTAGTCATTCCTATGCATAAGTGACCACATAGACTTTTAAATGACCTCCTATGAAATATCAACCAACATAAAAGTGTGCACATTAATTTCATAGTGCAGACGTTCACTATGGGCGTGCATATCGGCGGAGGTCTGGCAGGGCCTGGGCAAGACTGGCAAAATTCATCCCTTCCTTTCTGAACACACTACTAAGACTTTATTCGTTTTCTAGCCACCTCCTGTTTAGACTACAGCAATCTCATTTTTGCGGGCCTTCCTCTGAATCATCTCTCCCCACTTCAGTCTGTTCAAAACTCAGCTGTACGGCTAATCTTCCGCCAGTATTGCTATGCTCCTGTCGCCTCTCTTCTCAAGTCACTTCATTGGCTCCCTATCCGTTTCCACATCCAGTTCAAACTTCTACTAATAACCTAGAAGTGCCTTCATTCAGCTGCTACCTACCTACCTTTCCTCTCTTATCTCTTCCTAAAACCCTCCTCAGGAACTCTGCTCTTCTGTCAGATCCCTTCTATCTGTGCCCTTCTCTTCCACTGCCAACTCCAGACTTCGATCTTTCTATCTCACTGCTTCTTATGTCTAAAACAAGCTACCTGATCTGGTACACCAGACTCCATCTGTGTCCCTGATCAAATCCAGGCTAAAAACTCACTTCTTTGAGGCTGCTTTTTTATCCTGATCCCCCTAGTCTCCTGTTCACATCCTATGTGTTTCCTTACCATTCCCCTAGATATATCCTTACCCCCCAGTTGTGTTGTTTGTCTTGTCTAGATTATAAGCTCTATTGTTTCTAGATGTCTCTGTAGACTGCTGCATACGCCTTGTAGCGTGCTATACAAATGAAAAATAGTCATAGTACGAGTAGTAAGACCAGCCTCAGTTTAGTAAATATGTCCACAGGGAATGGGCTGTGGGAGAGGGGAACTGTTAAGAGGCCAAAGGAGAAAGAGGAAACACACTATTGTACCACTTTGTTGTTGAGGATTGATGTGTGTTTCTTTCCTGCAGTGAGAAAGATTAGGGTCGATTGGAGATCCTTGTGTAAGGCTGCTTGACAATTTCAGTCCTGGCTTCTAATCTCTTGTGCACCTGTTTCTTCTGCTGGCTGATTTTTTTTAATTTTTTAATTTTATGTAGGTTCACTCTTTGCAGCATTTTACATTTTTTGTGCTTCCTTCATTGTTCTTTGTTTACCATATATGTTATAAACCCAGGAAATGGTCTAAATTGTACCATAAAGAATCATATTTCAAAGCATAGCAGCTAAGATTTCAAACTAATTGGGGGAGGTGCTAAACTCAATATAAAATGACCCCTCCCTGGACAGACTGCAGGAATTTTCTCAGTTCATGGGGCGCTTAAGTACCCAATTAGCCCACACAGCTGGTTCCTCTGCATTTCAGCCTATCCTCAGCTAAAGAATCTTCTCAATGAATATTTGGTTGCAGTAATGATATCTTAGCGCTGTGTTTAAATTCTTCATCTGCAGCCTGTCATGTTTGTTCAGTTCACTAACAATATTGTTTGCTCCTCTTGGCACTCCAAACTCAATTTAATGGGTGAAAATCAAGCTGTCACTTTTGCTTCCTTCGCCATGCAGGAATGTGAGCTTCTCTTCCATTGCCTTCTTGTTGTTGATGGGCATAAAACAGCAGAAAGGCAATGACAGAGGGAGGTCCACCGGGACCACAGTGGAAAACCATGGCGCTACCTACAGAGAAAGTCTGCAGCCATAATGGCAGAAATCCAAACACACTGCCGCATGTCGTGCGCCGAGAATATGCTTTATTTCAGTGGGCATTATGGAACAGATTTATGATTAGAAGGTACAATAGTGAGAGATACTATAACCTTGCCCAAAGTCATGCACTGGGTAATTTTAAAGTAGCACAGGCCACCTAACTTGTGCAACAGACACGCACATATGAGACACCAGGTTTATGTACACATTGTGCTCCCGTTGAAAATGATCCTACTGAAACTGCTTGCATACATTTACATATGTTACTTAGTATGCAGAAATTTCCTGGCTCATTTTCAATGCATGTGTGTGTTTAGGGTAAAGTTTGCTAAAGTGTGCGGCCTCAGTACATGCTAACATATTAATGCACATTATTTACTGATTCCATTTATGAATAGCTCACACTAATGGTCTTAATATAGACTCACAAGGCAGTTTACTTTAGTAAATCTAGCCCTTTGTAAAGTATACGCAAATGTTAGCCTATCCCCAACTCCACCCCTGGAAATACCTCCACTTGGATTAGATAGACTTCTGCGCCTGTAAATTTCCTGAATTACCCTGGAGCTCTTTTCAAAACTTGGCCACCCTTCAGTCCTCAGGTATTATTGTTTCAAATAATAGGTTACAGATTACCATATCATGATCGCAATTTGAACTCTTTCAGAACTTTAGGGTAAGTGCCTTTCAGTCCCGGTGCTTTGTTGCTCTTTAGTTTGTCAGTTTGCTCTCTTGCTGTCAATGTAAGTGATAGAATTTGCTTAAGTTCCAAATTGTCACCATCAAAGGTTTCTGATGTGGGTATGACCTCAGCATCTTCCTCAGTAAAGACTAAAGCAGGGGGTCTCAAACCAGCACTTGGGACACACCTAGGCAATCAGGTTTTCAGGATAACCACAATGAATATGTATGAGAAAGATTTGCATACAATGCAGGACTGGGTTGAGAACCCCTGGACTAAGGCAAAGTATTAATGTATAGTTTCTTCTAATACCTTGTCCTCCTAGAATATTCCTTTTACCCTTTGGTCCATCTGATTCCCTCACAGGCATTTACTTCAAATGTACTTGAAAAAATGTTTACTGTTACCTTTTTACCTATACCACAAGCTTCTTCTTAAAGTGTCTCTAGGCCTGCTTTAAACTGATTTACTTCGTTTCAGTACTTATGCTCATCCCTATTTTCCTCATTTGGGTCTGCTTTCTATTTTCTGAAAAATGTGTGCTTTATCTGGGCTTTCAAGATGGTAAAGGTCCCTGCCTCATGCAAACCTGTGACCTCAGCAACTGCTCCTTTTAGATTTTATTAATTTCCTCATTTTATCATACTGCCCTTTTATAAAGTTAAAGGCTACTGCAATAGTTTTACTTTATATCCACCTTTGAGTGATTATGTCAGATTTTCTTGCATTATGACCACTTTGCCAAGTGGATCCATCACCAGGTCTTACTTTGCACTGAGAATTCGATCTAAAATAGTTCCCCCTCTTGTTGATTCTATGAGCAGCTGCTGCATCAAGTGGGACTTTACCTTCCAGACATGCCCCAATGTGTCATTTACCCAATTGATATGGAGGTAATTAAAACTTCTAGTTATTGTGTTGCCACTTTTATTAGCCTTCCTAGGCTCTGTTAGCATTCTACCGTTTGTTTTCTCATCCTGGCCTGTGGGTGGTAGTATACCACCGTTACTGTACTCTTCCCTGCCACCCATAGGCATCCAATGAGTCACTTGGAAGGAAAATCTGAAGTGGAGGAGGGAGGCAGAAGGTTGCTGCTCTGGGCTGCACAGATTCCTTTCTGTTCCTCAACCTTCCTCCCTTGGGATCTCTCATACTCAACGCAATCTCTTGCTTCCTCCTCTCTCTGCAGTAAGAAGACAGCTTCCACCAGCTTCCTACCTTAATCACTGTGCTTGTGTCAGCCCCTTCTCAGCATGAACTGTCTACGCTGCTTCATCCAGCTTCCGCCCTTCAAAAGGCTGCTTCATCCAGCTTCCGCCCTTCAGAAGGCTGCTTCATCCAGCTTCCGCCCTTCAGAAGGCTGCTTCATCCAGCTTCCGCCCTTCAGAAGGCTGCTTCATCAAGCTTCCGCCCTTCAGAAGGCTGCTTCATCCAGCTTCTGCCCTTCAGAAGGCTGCTTCATCCAGCTTCCGCCCTTCAGAAGGCTGCTTCATCCAGCTTCCGCCCTTCAGAACGCTGCTTCATCCAGCTTCCGCCCTTCAGAACGCTGCTTCATCCAGCTTCCGCCCTTCAGAAGGCTGCTTCATCCAGCTTCCGCCCTTCAGAAGGCTGCTTCATCCAGCTTCCGCCCTTCAGAAGGCTGCTTCATCCAGCTTCCGCCCTTCAGAAGGCTTAGCCTCCACAAACCTCTTTATATAGAATGGAATGCTTATGCTGTCACCCTTGACGTTTCTGTACATAGAGAGTGCAATTTGTGTACTACAAAACGTTTATTCTGCTCAACTCTGCCATCTTTAACTTATAGTATAGGAGGATGAATGGCCAAAAAAAGCTTGGTTCATGCTCGTTTAAAACAAATTTTTCCCAATTTCCAGGTATATTTTTGTGTTCACATTTTTGTTCTTTAGGCGCACCTTGTATACACACTCTCCACCCCTTCAGTGTTGCTCACCTCTTTTTAGGGCTTTCAGTCACTTCCAGAAGGTCCTATGTCAATGCCAGAACAATTTATATAACTGGACGAATCAAGAAAAGTAAAGCAGTTTATTTGTTGAGCCCCACATTCCTTTTCTTGATTCACCCAGTAGATTCACAGATCACAGACAGCAAAGCAAAAAGCAGGAACGATGTAGAACTAAAAAGACACACTTCTTTCTTCTTGTCTCATCTCCTCTTATTCCTTTTCCCTTCTCAAATTCTCTGGATCTCCTTCGGGTCTATTCTCATCTCCCTTGGATTCTCTTAGGATCAGGGGCGGCTCTATAATGAGGCAGAGTGAGGCAGTCATTTCAGGCAGCAAACTTATGGGAGGGGGCAAAAAATGTCACCAAAACAGCCACCTCATTCCGCCTTTAAAGTTAGAAGAAAAAAGAAAAGGGCGGACAGGCTGCTGCCGTTGCATCTCGGCAGCAGCAGATTCAACCCCCGCCGCTGCCGGAGAGGCCCCACACTTGCCCAACCGGTCCAAAGCCTGGCACCCCGGCTCTGCAGAACCACAAGAGAGAACCGCGTTTCCCTTCTTTCCCGCGGCTCTGTTAAAGTTGAGCCCAGCGGCGTGCTGAGGGTAAACGACAGAATTTTGAGACAGGAAATGGATCTATGTAAATAGTTCTATTTCTGTTATTTGGTGTTACAAGTGGACCCCGCCTAAGGGCCATGCCAAAGAGCCATCTGGCAAGGCTCTCAGGGCGCAGGCCCACTAGGTGTGTGCACGCCGGGAGGTGCTCCTTTTTGAAGAGCTGGAGGTGGGACCCTGATTGGCCTTCTGTTGGAGAGCAGGAGGGGTTTCAGCCTCCCGTTCTCTTTCGGGATGCCAATCATGGCTTAGGGAGCCAGAGGAGAAATCCACTGCTTGCCCTGGGAGAAGCATTATGGAACCTGTGTGCCTTTTTGGTAACTTTCCAGGTACTTGTGACCTGGATTGCCCACTGTTGGAAACAGGATACTGGCTTGATGGACCTTTGTCTTACCCAGTATGGTAGTTCTTATGTTCTTATCACATGCCCTTGATCTAGTTCTCTGGTCACCTAGTCAAAGAACTCAATCAGATTTGTTTGGTATGATCATCCTCTGGTAAAACTATGTTGCCTCCGATCAAGCAATCCATTAGTTTCCAGAAAGTTCACTATTCTTTCTTTCAGGAGTGCCTCCATTACTTTTCCCGCCACTGAGGTAAGGCTTACTGGCCTGTAGTTTGTCACCTCTTTCCTATTACCATTTATGTGCAGAGGTAGCACATCAGCCCTTCCCAGTCCTGCAGAACCTCTCCAGACTCCAAGGATCTATTAAAAACATCCTTTAAAGGCCCTGTCAGAACCTCTCTGAGCTCTTTCAGTATCTTTGGATGTATCTTAACTCCGGCATTGACAACATCTGGCATGGATTCGTACTCATCTTTTTGGACATTGCGGCAATGTTTGATTCAGTATGTCATGAGCTTCTTATTATCCGTCTAAAAGAAAAGGGCCTCTGTGGAACAGCACTCGAATGGTGTAACTCATACTTGTCAGGTTGATGGCAGCATGTGCGATCAGATGGGGCAATATCAGATCCGTTTCATCAAGGACAGGGGGTCCCACAAGGATCCTCTCTATCATCATTACTATTTAACATATACATGCAACCTATATGTAACATCATCAGATCTTTTAATGTCAATTGTATGATATATGCTGATGACGTGTTATTATACATGCCGATCTGCATAGATAAGATGGACCTCACTCCCTTAACCAACTGTTTCAATGCCATATCAAACTGGCTACTGACACAAAATCTCAGAATCCAACATAAAAAAACGGAGGTTCTCTTTATCTCAAGGAACTCGAACTTCATACCACCTACATACCTGGAGGTTCAAGATGCCAAGCTGCAAGTAAAACCCCATATCCGATACCTAGGAGTGACTCTTGATCAAAACCTTGACATGAAGACTCACATATCCAACACAGTAAGAGCAATTTACTTCAAGATCCGCTCCCTCAGACATCTTCGCCAACTGATTGATCCAGAAGATTTCCGTACTGTTTACCAGGCTCTAATCATTCCCCATTTCGATTATGCAAACTCCATACTACAAGGGCTTTCTCAATCTACCTTAAATCCTCTTCAACTCGCCTTGAACAGTGCAGCGAAAATACTTTTTGGAGTATTCAAAAGAGACCATGTTACGCCACTTCTAAAACAACTACACTGGCTTCCTATTCAAGTGAGAATCACTTTCAAGACACTGCTCCTGGCCTTTAAAGCGTACAAAGGTCTCGCCTCCACCTCATTATCGGAGATGATACAACCAATCCCACCCAACAGACTAAGAAGAACCACGGAAATAATTATGCTAATCGTACCAAAGGAAGTCATAAGATACAACTCTACAACATCGAGCAGAGCCTTCAGTCTATGTGCCCCAAAACTTTGGAACACCCTGCCATCACACATTAGGGCCATCTTCGATCTCAGCCAGTTCAGGAAGGCCCTTAAACATCACCTTTTCCTCAAATACTTTCCAGGGAACAAAGAAACACAGTCACCCCCAAATATCAATAACTACATTCCAACCACGTAAACTTTCCTGTCTCAACAGCACATTGCACTGCTTCACCAGATTAACAGTTCGCTTTTCAGACACTATGACACTGCTATGTATATAGTTGTTTTGTAAATAGTTGCTCCTGTTATCCAAGTTGATCTTCCTGTTAACTGTAATGACCAGATAAATGTAACTTGTCTGAGGTTTCTTGTTCCATGTAAACCGCGCTGATAACGAATAGTGCGGTATATAAAAAATGTTAATAAATAAATAAATAAAAATCCCAGCCAGTCCCATGGCCTTGTCCACTTTCAGTTTTGCAAACTATTCAAACACATCATCTTCTGTGAATGGTGTGGTATTTATTCCATTCCCATTTGTATATGTGTCACTCATACGTGGTCCTCCTCCAGGATCTTCTTTTGTGAAAACAGAAGTATTTGTTTAGCATTTTCGCTTTTTCAATGCCACTTTCTATAAATTCATCCTTGGCACTTTTGAGTCTGGATTCCATCTCTGATCTTCCTTTTCTCCCGAATATATCTGAAAAACGTTTTGTCTCCACACTTCACATCTTTCGCCATCTTTCCTTCTGCCTTTGCTTTTGCTATCCTTATTTCTTTCTTTGTCTCTTTTAGCTTTATCCTGTATTCTGTTCTGTGATCCTCTTTTTGAGATCTTCTGAATTTTGTGAAAGCTGTGTTTTTTGCCTTTATTTGTGCAGCCACTTCTTTGGAGAACCATATAGGTTTCCTTTTCCTCATGTTTTTATTTATTTTCCTTACTTATATATCTGTTGCCCTTTTTAGTTTAGCCCACTTCAATTCCTCTTGCCTTGTCTCCTCCCACCCTGCCAACTTCTCCTTCAGGTATTTTCCTATTTTACTGAAGTCAGCTTTTTTGAAGTTCAGGACTTTGAGTTTGCCGTGATTGGACTTTGCTCAAATGGGCAGCCACCCGGACATTTTGACACACTATCTCCATTGGTGAGTACTAAATCCAGCATCGAACTTTCCCTCATTAATTGTCCCTCATCAATTTCCATCATCAATTGTCTGAGCAATGCTTCTTGGAAGGCATCTGCAATCTTTTTACTTTTTTATAGATTTGCAGAAGGAATACTCCAATCCACTTCTGGTAGATTAAAGTCACCTAATATGATCACGTCTCCCTTCATAGCTACCTTTGCAATATCAATTCTCTATCCATTTCTTTGGTTTGAGTTGGAAGCCTGTAGACTACACCAGTGTGGATGATAGTGCCATCTCCTCTTTCCAACACAATCCACAATGACATGAAGGCACATTTTCAAAAAGTTGTGAAGATGAGGAATTGAGACGTTGAGACAGAAGTTTAGAAAAGGCTTTCTAAAACAGAATAAGGAGTGCTGGCTTGCACCTGTATTTGCCGATATGTGCAGTTGAAAGGGCTAGTTTGCAAAGGCGCATGTACTGTAGGAAAAATCAACAGAGGACATCGGGGCTGTACCGACGGTGAAAAGCGTCCTGTGCGAGTTGCACATGAGGCACGCACCCCCCCCTCCCGCACCTCCATCTAGCCACTTTATGGGGGCGGGAGAGAAGAGGTGCGCACCTGATCTGCAACTCGCCGGCACACTAAACAGGTCTGGACCCTTCTGGAGAGACCAGACCTGCTTAGTGTGCCGGCGAGAAGACTTAAGGGGCGCATTTCGGCTCTCTGATGCTGACTGCTGCCGCTAAAGTGGCAGCGGCAGGCAACGGCAGAGAGCCGAAATGCGCCCCTTAAGTCTTTGCACCCTGTGCGGCCGCACCGCTCGCACAGGGCTCGGTACGGTCCTGGAGGACATACAATAACATATGACCTCCATACAAGTTTAAGTGCTGGATTTCACAATTATGTGTGTGAATGCCGACACTTGGACACATATATGGAGGCTATTTTGCAAGCCACCAAAAGCAACAGATGCCACTATAATTCCTGGAAAGGGCTGGCTGAACAGAACACGTCTCTGTGCGCCTCTGCTCCAGGGCCGGCGGCTTCCCTCCCAGACCAAAGTCTCACATTTACAGAAGAAAAACAGGGATAACTAGGCCTGGTTGGCAGAGCCATTGCAACCATTAAGCAAACTACAAAGGTGTTCACCTAGAGCAGCATCTGGGGGGAAAGGGGGGGGGGGGGGCTGCAAAGAACAGCCATTCAAAGCTAAACAATAGATTCTGACAGCCAGGGGGCTCAGAAGGCTTACGTTTTGCCTTGAACCAACTCGGGCCAGCCCTGTTGGTTGGTCCACGTGTTTTTTTGTCTGCCAACGTCAACTGTGATACAAAGTAACTAGTGATAAGACAGGAGGGTTGATGAACACATCCGAGTCCTGCTGTTCTAACAAGTGCACAGAGGAGGGCGCTTTCCAGAAGGCTTCAGAGAAAACACTGTATCAGATATAGGCACTTGCTATCGGTTTAGTACTGCAAATATACTGTATGTCGCACCACTGAGCTTATTTGATGATATAGAAAGCAATTCAGAAAATATGGTAGTAAACAATACAAAATATGAAAATTTAATTTTGCATCTAGTGTTCACTTATCTTTGTCAAACTCATGTCGATTGGTTCCCGTTTCACTGTGACAACAGAAACAGTGATTTCAGCATTGCCTCTACTTTGCTGCCAACAGATAAATTGTGACATCTTATTTCATATTCAAGGTCCCTTTGGCAGGAATGGAGGACTGATGCATTTTCAGAAATACTGATATTTTAGAGAGGAGAAAAGGAAGATTATTTATTTTTACCTATGACATTAAGATTTGCAACAGGCTCCTTCTGATGGAGTAGACGGAATGCTAAGTGATTTTGGAAAGCTTGAGGAAGGATTGAGTATTTAGCAATTAAGATCCAGACGCAAAAAAGTGCAGGGTCATGCATTTGGGAACAGAAAGAGTACATGCGGGAAGGGTGATAAACTGATGTGCACCAACCAGGAGAGACACTCCAAGCTAATAGTGTTTGGTGATCACAAGGTTGTGACACTGCGATAAGGTGGGGCCAGACGCAAAGAAATACTGGAGTGAATAGAGAGAGTCAAAATTAGCAGAAAAAAGAAGGTGATAAGGTTATTGGTGAGACTTCCAGAATGTCTTCATAGAATACTATGGGCCTGATACAAACATCTAGCACCAAACTTCACAAAAAGCTGAGTAACACACAAGGTCTAGGTTTACCACCCCCACCCCTTTTAACTCCACGTTACATATACCCCACCTAAGTTCAATGTAAAATCTTAACTCACTTGAGTTCTCTTATTTCTGTTCTTTGTAAACCACTTTGAGTAAACATAAAGCAGTATATAAAACATATTAAAGAAATAAATAAGTATTTGAAATTATAAATCTATTCAGCAAAACTGTAATCTAGCGAGTGTCCCTGAATATACAGGTATCTGCCCCTTGCTGCTGCTCATGTCTGGAATAATATTCAGCTGTGACGTTGCAGTTAATATTCAGTGGTGCTGTCGGAACAGCAGCTGGTGTTGAAAATCTGGATACTGCAGTCACCATCGGCACTATCCAGACAGCAGAGATACAATTTTCACAGCTTTTTTGCTGCCCTAAGCTATGCAGATGGCAGCACCGCTAGATAACTCTCTGATAGGTGCTGGCTGCCCCTCAGCTCCACCCCTGGACTGTTGCAGCACTATGTAGCTAGTGTCGAGGTGGTAAGAGGACATAACGCTGCCCTATCACATTATGAGCAGCACTTATGTGGACAGTAGGATCTGCTCTCTGGAAACTGACCCTGTAGCTTATACACATTTGGCTTGGTCGCCCTCTATGAACATACCTGTTTATTCTGTGTTTGAGCCAGGGCTGGTACTACCATTAGGAAACAAGGCTGTCGCCTAGATTGCCTGCCCTGTTGCCCCTCTCGGGACAGGCAGCTGCGGCAATGGCCACAAACAGCCCAGATGCCGTGGGACTGTTTTCTTCCGCCCTTCCGATGCCCAATGCCAACTTCCTGCTGCTAACAGGAAATCAGCAACGGGTGTTGGAGAGGGGGCGAAAGCAAACAGCCTTGCGGTGCTGAAGTTTAAAAGTAAGTGCCATGGGGCTATTTGTGGCTATTGCTGCTGCTGCTGCACATCTCAGAGAGAGGCACCAATGCAGGCAGTGGGCGCCAGGGGGCGCAAGAGATGAGGTTCATGTAGGGCATCTCCTTGCATCAGCCCTGGTCTGAGCTACACATATAGAGGGGAATTCTATAATCCAGCGTGCAGGCAAATCAGGTTGCCACGGGCATATTTGGGGCGCATCCTATAAAGCGAAGCATGCGCGGGCTTTATATTCTAGAATAGTGATGTGTCTATTCTTGGCAGTTCCCCCTACTCTAGAGCAGGCAGTGATGCACATAAGATAGTATTTTATAACGTATGCGCATAGATTACAGCCTTGTCTAGGCTCCACCCAGTTCGCAACCTGTGCAAACCCCAACTGAACATATGCTCTATGGCACTTGCAGAATAGCGGCTGTCCAAAGTGCGCATGCGTAACAGCGTACTCACACACAGACGTCCTTCTGAATAGGGACTCAGCTACATTTTCAGTGCGCACCGCTCTACACTCCCTATATAGAATCAGCCCCATAAAGGGTAATTTTAAAACGTTGCACCTAGTTAACACGTGCTTTTTATGTCTATTTTATAAAGTCAAGTGCGCACCTAAGTGAGTTTATAAAATAGCAACACAAGCATGATAGAATGTGCACCCAAGGAGCCACTGACATTACGTCTCCTCAAGCATCGACTGTGCAGATTTCGCATGTGCTTCACCCTATGGGGACACCGTGAACGTTTGTACCATCAGCCTTATGCTCAGACTTTGGTAAGAAATGCCTGTAAGTGGCCTTTGCATGTGCAGTAAGGGGTCCATTCTGAACCACATTTAGTGGGTCTGGACATCCAATCCAGACGTCCAGACCACCTAAACACCTGGCTTACATCCAGGAAACAGAGCTCCATGCACGAAGAGCTGAGCTGTGCAAAGAGCTCCGTTTGTGGGCAGGAGGGAGCAGGCCGCAGGCAGAGCAAGAGCAGGCTGTGAGCGGTGCCATGACCCCGGATATACAGGACTGATTCCGTTGGTGGAATAAGTCTCCCTAGATGGCGGGACAGGACTGCCCCAGGGCCAGAAAGCAAGGTAAGGGGGGAGGGGATACCCTGCAGCCTACCCTGGCCAGGGCAGGCTCAATTGCGGGGGGTCGGGCGGCAGGGAATGGACAGTTGCGTGGTGTGCTGGGGATCTCGGCTCCTGCATGGACCTGTGGTGACATGGCAACAGGATGCCGGGGAGCTGCTGGATGTCCGGGCAGCCAGAATCGGGGCACGGCCTGCACGTCCAAGCTGGTAGACCAGATTCTGACTCTGTGGGCATGTCTAGCCCCTGCGGGATCAGAATCAGATGCACTGGAGCACGTTCCGATTCTGACCGGCTGGATAGGCAGGGGATGCACACAATGGAATTGGCCTCCACATGACTATCATATTAGTGTTTCTAGGCACTTAATACCTAAATAACCCCATAATGGCTGAAATGGGAGCTTCCATGTGCGAGAGGCCATTAATAAATTAATGCACATACCTCAAAACAGAGATAGGTAACAGTAAAATAGTCCAAACGAAGCTCTACAAATGATAACTAGTAGATTATTCCAGATTCCAAAGGTGTAGAGAAGTTGATATCCCCTCTGTCCCTGCAGTGGCACCCCACCTCCTCTCCTGCTCAGGGCCACTCCCCTGGTACACACTCCAGCCCCTCCTCCCGCTTCTAGAAACTCAGACTCCGCCCTCACGTCATTGAGCCCTTGGGAAGGCCCTCCTTCACACAAATCCTGAACACTATATACATTTTACTTTTCCTACAGTCTCCTTCTGTTGCAGGCACCTGGGCAATATACCTCACTATATCTCTGCCTGGAACCCTTTTCCCAAAAATACAATCACTCGGGGTGAAGGCATAAGAAAATATTTAAAAGCACTGATGGACTTCCTCTGAGTTGTGTGGGTGCATCAGGATTCAGTCTTATAAAACCCAGGCTGAAACACTCCTCAGTCAGGCCAGCTGGTTGCTTCTTCCTCCAGGAACAATGTACTACTTGAAGTCCTCTGAGGAACGCAGCCTTGCTGGTCCCATGAGATCTCCTGCTGGATATGCACACTTCCAGATCCCCTGGGGTCTGCATGCTTCTTCCCAGTTAGGCCTTGCTGACCTGGGATAAAGCCTTTTCTTCTGCCAGCTGTAGCCAATCGGGAGAAAAAGAAGTTCCTTAACAGAAGTCCCTAATCCCCATCTCTGGCTCCAAATCCTTGCAGTTCTCTCCAAAGCCAAACACAGAAAGCTTCCACTTTTCTTAATTATTGTTAAGTACCGTCAGACCAGCACCAGAATCCATACAAGGGAGCACTGGCTCCAGAATTTCTCTCACTCTGCAATTGTATTTATTTGTATTTAGCTCACACGGTTCTGAAAGGAGGCCTATCTGTACAGTGCTGTGTACACCCTGAAGCACTGAATAGGTGTTCAGTAACTGTAATACTTGAGAGCACGCAGAGAGTGTTAATGACACAGATTCAGTAGCTTAGAAATTCCAGAGAATATTGCTCGGGAAACGTCCTTGAAATACTCTGCTCAAAGTCCCAGAAGGTACAGGAAGACAGCGATCTACAGAAAAGAGAAACATGGATTTGCGAGAGTCAGAAATACTTGCTTGTAGAGTATTTCTTAAGAAATTATGTCTAGAAATGGAAGAGTGTCTCTGTGTTCAGGTCTGAACATGACATGTAGATGCCAATTATGAATGTACATTAGTAAAATGTAACAATGCTTGAAGTAAAAAGATAAGCTTGAAATTATAGCATGTAATGGCTTTTGATCCAATAAAAGACTGCTAAAGTTGAGGAGGGGCAGGGGCGTTGCTGATCTCCCAGACCTCTGTGGGTTACACAATCCTCTCCTGAAGCTTCAGTTCCTGCTTGAACACAGTTCTGTGTGTGAATTGCTTATTACATCTCTCTCTCCCTTTGCTGTGAGTGAAGGGATCGAAGACCAAGAGCCCAGCTTCTCTTGTCCAGTGAGGGGTGGAGCAGGTCATTATTTGATTTTATTCACTTATTTTTCTCCGACTTGATAAAGAGAGAGTAACATTTGAAAGTTTGGCACAAATACATTAAGTTAGTAAATTAAAAGGCCTCACCTAAAACGTATTTGTTCATCTTTATTTCAACTTTTCTGCAGAGAAAAATCTACAGTAATAATTCTGCAAGAAATTATATTTCAGATGATACTGTTTTATGAAGAGACATATTCTTACTCGAAGCCGAAACTTCACTTTATTGCGGAAATGTTGACAAATGCATTGTGTAACAGTGCAGACCCCGAACAACCCGAGAAAATGCAGTTCAGTATAAAGGAGCACAGAAAAAGTGACAGGGTAAACAAGGAAATGTCAGATGGTTACCGTGAGCAACCTAGAAACACGTGCAAAAGCCCGATGAGGACACACCCAGCCAGCAAAGGAAGGGAATTCACTTTACCTGACAGGGTTCAGCTGGGTGGGGGTGGAGCAAGGAAACACTGGGATAAAATAGGCTCCCAGGCAATCAGAGAGAGGGAGGAGCTGAAGCAGCCACGGACACACTCTGAGGGAATACAGCAAAGGCAGCTAAAACCCTGGGAAGCATGGAGCAGGTATGAGAATGTAAGAGAGAGTGACAATGAGGCTTTGGAGCAACTAGAGAGCCAGCGTGAAGGTCAGAGGGGAACCGAAGACCTGAGAGAAGCAGAGAGATATCAACAGCCAGATAGTGTGTTTGAGCCAGAGAGACGCAAGAAGACTGCAGTTGCAGGTTCCAGTGCACAGAGTGAATGCAAGAGTGATTTGCCATATGAAAGAAGACAACCCTGGAGGTATGGAAATAGGCATACAAGGTCCCACTATCTAGAGGCTGAAAATATCCCTTCTTCTGGTTTTAAAAACCCTAGAAGAAAAAGGTTTTACTTACCAGATAAAGCTGAAGAGTTTTGTAGTCATTGTAAGCTCACAGCTCCCTGTGAAACTCCGTCACGAGCTCTCCAATCTAGCTCAGCTGGGTTACAAAAGGGAAGCCTGAACCGGCAGAGAAATTCCCTTAATTATCCCACTAGCAGAGCAAACCAGGAGTTGAGCAATATTCTAAAATACCAGCAGGGGCAGTGCCCTGAAAAGCTCAACTCTAGAATACATGGTAATTCCCAGAGAGACACTAGCTCTAAGGAAGAGAGGAACTTCCTGTCTGACGAGGTTAACCAGCCATTCTCCCACGTTACTGCTGAGGTCCAGAATGAACCTTCCAGTCAGCCTGAGTTAATGGAATATCAAAATGCAGAAGAAAATGATATGCCAGAATTGATGGACTGCTCTTTGACCTTGATTGAACCTGAGTTCTCTCTCAGATAAGTAATTAGTTTGTGTCCTAGCTTTAGTATTATAAGCAACAGGCTGCAGCTCTCTCTAAGTGAAGCAGATATAAGCTGTGCTGTCAGCTACAGGAGAAAGAACCATATTGAAATATTTAAGCTATTTTGTTCTTTTCATTTATTTGTTGTTTTGGAAGCTGAAGGAAGCAAGTTCTGTTTGCTTTTGTTACTTTATGTTATATGTCCAAGCAAGGCATTTGATTTATGTTCCTGAAGATAAAAGTACCCTCAAGGGACGGGGAATAAAACCCTTTAATTTGGAAAGAAGTGTTTTGTGGTTTATATCAGTGAAGGCACAACTACCACCCTCCAGAGCCTTGCAATACCAGTAGCTACCGCTTGGTCAGAGAGGGCACGACAATTGGCAGAAAACTAAATGTCACATTTAGCAGACATCATAGATCTTAGGAAGTGCTAAAGACATTCAATGGTTTGTGAATCCATCGGAGGTATTTCTGGAAAGAGCAAATTTAAAAAAAAAAACCTCTCCCTGACTTACAGGGAAATAATCTTTCTACCACCTCTCAGTTATCAGTGAAATTCCTGCTGTTTAAACATTACTCGGCTCGTTCCTCTAGATGTAAATTATAACATCCTTGTGTGCTGATTATTGGCCTATGCCATGCACACAACTCAGAAGTGTGAGCTCCACTGAAGGAGTGTGTGATCCACAGTACATGGCCCGATTATTACACCGAAGGAGTGTGTGATCCACAGTACATGGCCCGATTATTATACCGAAGGAGTGTGTGATCTACTGTACATGGCCTAATGATCACGCTGAAGGAGTGTGTGATCCACGGTACATGGCCCGATTATTACACCGAAGGAGTGTGTGATCTACTGTACATGGCCTCATGATCACGCTGAAGGAGTGTGTGATCCACGGTACATGGCCCGATTATTACACCGAAGGAGTGTGTGAGCCACGGTACATGGACCGATTATTATACCGAAGGAGTGTGTGATCTACGGTACATGGCCCGATTATTACACCGAAGGAGTGTGTGATCCACAGTACATGGCCCGATTATTATACCGAAGGAGTGTGTGATCTACTGTACATGGCCTCATGATCACGCTGAAGGAGTGTGTGATCCATGGTACATGGCCTGATTATTACACCGAAGGAGTGTGTGATCTATGGTACATGGCCTCATGATCAAGCTGAAGGAGTGTGTGATCCACGGTACATGGCCTGATTATTACACCGAAGGAGTGTGTGATCCACAGTGCATGGCCCAATTATTACACCGAAGGAGTGTGTGATCCATGGTACATGGCCTTATTATCACGCTGAAGGACTGTGTGATAGCATATATGGCATGATTATCACACTAAAGGAGTATGCAATACCATGTGCAGCCTGTTTATCTCACCGAAAACTCAAACTTAGAGCCATTTGGGGTCTATAAAAAAAATATACTAGACCTTGAAATGATAAACTAGAGACATTTAGGATCTATGGAAATCATCCTCTACAGCACTGTGTGCTAATAAACAGTTTCCATAGTGGAGGAGTTATCTAATGGCCTGAGAATTGGAGAAGCCAGGTCTGAATCCCACCACTGCTCCTTGCGATCTTGGGTAAATCACTTAATCCTTCATTGTCTCAGGTATTTATTTATTATTTATTTAACTGGTTTTGTTGTACCATTTTTCAATCAGTTAAAACAGTGAACAATCAACAAGGTGTAAAGGTAGGGGCAACAGAGGTGGTGTTGGCATCTTACATTAAAATATCGTAGGTTTAACAGCAAGGGTAAAAGTTAGGAGAGATCAGGAAGCAGTATTGGGAAACATTGCACATATGTTAATGTGGAGATCATTTGTATCTCTCTACATTTGGTGCCTATTGGGGAGGGCGGGTAGGAGGGATATTGTTTACTAGGTGAGAGTTGTCCTGCTGTAGATTGATTAAGCTGATCTGTGCTGAAATGTTCCTGGAAAAGGTATGTTTTAAGGTTCCTCCTGAAGGCCTGGTGTGTTTGGATGTTCCGCAATGTGGGGAGGTAAGGCATTCCAGAGGATAGGGGCATAGAACGTGAAGGCTGGTGTGTGGGGGGATAAGGCATTCCAGAGGGTAGGGGCATAGCACGTGAAGGCTGGTGTGTGGGGGGAGGTAAGGCATTCCAGAGGGTAGGGACGTAGAGCGTGAAGACTGGTGTGTGGAGAGGTAAGGCATTCCAGAGGGTAGGGGCGTAGAGCGTGAAGGCTGGTGTGTGTGGGGGGGGGCGACGGTAAGGCATTCCAGAGGGTAGGGGTGTAGAGCGTGAAGGCTGGTGTGCGGGGTGGTTTGGCATTCCAGAGGGTAGGGGCTTGGAGCGTGAAGGGTGAAGGGTGGTGTGTGAGGGGGTAAGGCATTCCAGAGGGTAGGGGCATAGAGCATGAAGGCTGGTGTGTGGGGGGAGGTAAGGCATTCCCGAGGGTTGGGGCATATAGCGTGAAGGCTGGTGTGTGGGGGGAGGAAAGGCATTCCAGAGGGTAGGGGCGTACAGCGTGAAGGCTGGTGTGTGGGGGGGGTCAGGCATTCCAGAGGGTAGGTGCATAGAGCGTGAAGGCTGGTGTGTGGGGCGGGGGTAAGGCATTCCAGAGGGTAGGGGAGTAGATCGTTAAGGCGGGTGTGTGGGGGTGGGGTAAGGCATTCCAGAGGGTAGGGGCATAGAGCATGAAGGCTGGTGTGAGTGTGTGGGGGGGGGGGTAAGGCATTGCAGAGGGTAGGGGCACATAGCGTGAAGGCTGGTTTGTGGGGGGGTAAGGCATTGCAGAGGGTAGGGGCGTAGATCGTGAAGGCTGGTGGGGGGGTAAGGCATTGCAGAGGGTAGGGGCGTAGAGCGTGAAGGCTGGTGTGTGGGTGTAAGGCATTGCAGAGGGTAGGGGCGTAGAGCATGAAGGCTGGTGCGGGGGGGTAAGGCATTCCAGAGGGTAGGGGCATAGAGCGTGAAGGCAGGTGGGGAGGGGGGGGTAAGACACTCCAGAGGGTAGGGGCTTAGAGCGTGAAGGCTGGTGTGTGGGGGGGGTAAGGCATCGCAGAGGGTAGGGGCATAGAGCGTGAAGGCTGGTGTGTGGGTGTAAGGCATTGCAGAGGGTAGGGGCATAGCGCGTGAAGGCTGGTGTGTGTGGGGGGTAAGGCATTGCAGAGGGTAGGGGCGTAGCACGTGAAGGCTGGTGTGTGGGGGGGGTAAGGCACTGCAGAGGGTAGGGGCGTAGAGTGTGAAGGCTGGTGTATGTGGGGGGCGGGGGGTAAGGCATTGCAGAGGGTAGGGGCGTAGAGCATGAAGGCTGGTGTGTGTGGGAGGGTAAGGCATTCCAGAGGGTAGGGGCGTAGAACTTTAAGGCTGGGGTGTGTGTGGGGGAGTAAGGAATTCCAGAGGGTGGTGTGTGAGGCATTCCAGAGGGTAGGGGCGTAGAGCGTGAAGGCTGGTGTGTGGGGGGGGGGGGGGGTAAGGCATTCCAGAGGGTAGGGGTGTAGAGCTTGAAGGCTGGTGTGTGTGTGGGGGGCGGGGGGTAAAGCATTCCAGAGGGTAGGGGCGTAGAGCGTGAAGGCTGGTGTGTGTGTGTGGGGGGGGTAAGGCATTGCAGAGGGTAGGGGCGTAGAGCGTGATGGCTGGTGTGGGGGGGGGGGTAAGGCATTCCAGAGGGTAGGGGCGTAGAGCGTGAAGGCTGGTGTGTGTGTGGGGGGGTAAGGCATTGCAGAGGGTAGGGGCGTAGAGCATGAAGGCTGTAAGGTGAGTGTGTTGGGTACGGGCCTAGACTGTAAGCTTTCGGTACAGGAAAGCACGCAGAGGTGGTGCAAGGATGAGAAATGCCCTAGGAAAGCCTTTCATCCTGTCGCCCCTCCCCCCCCTTTGCTGCTGTCATTCTTCACGGCCTGCAATGAAGCGCTGACCTAACCTTGCTGGTGCTGCTGTGCGGTTCCCGGCTTGCATGAGCTGCAGCTTCCAGCTTCCTCCAACACAGTCATCCAAAGTCTGCATCAGAGGAGGACGGAAGGGGTAGCAATGGGCACCCCTGGGTTGCGGGTGCTGTAGGCGCCCATCTAGTTTGTTTAAATGGTAGCACGGACCCTGAAAACACCTGCTGTACCTGAAGGTAATTTACCTTGAATTTCAGAGAAAATCCATTTCATATCCAATCACTGTACTTTGAATTCACTGACTACTAAAAAAGGGGTTTATAAAGCAGGCATAGCCCCTACGTCGCATGGTATGATCCAGAGGCCTGTAGAGAATGTTCTGGAGGGAGATGTTCAGAGTCCAGGAGGGTCCAGTGTATCAGTAGTTGGACATGGGACAGACTAAAGATCTCAATGGGCCCGATATTGAAAGGATTTACACAGTTCGTGCCACTGAATATTCACGGGTATTGACGCTACATGCCCCACTGCTAACCGGTTAGCTTCGGAGAGTTCCATGGCAGCACCCAGGGATATTCAGCTGCTGCTTGGTTATTCCTTGGTGGCGAAAGGTTCTAACTTTCACCGTTCAAGCTAACCGGGCAGTGGCTGAAAGTCACCAAGTTGGTTGGCTTCCTGCTTAGTCAGCATTGAATATCTGGGTTTAGCTTTCAGCAGCGACGGCTAACGGCTGTAATCGCGCTAGCCATCACCACTAAATATCAGACTCAATATGTTCATTCTGGAAGAAAGACGGGAGAGGGGAGATACGATAGAGACATTCAAATACCTCTGTGGTATAAATGCCCAGGAGGTAGCCTCGTCCAGTTGAAAGGAAGCTCTGGAACAAGGATTCATAGGATGAAGGTGAAAGGGGACAAACTCAGGAGTAATCTGTGGAAATATCTGTTTACGGAAAGGGGTGCAGGATACATGGAACAGCCTCTCATTGGAAGTGGTTGAGACGAGAACTGCATCAGAATTCAAGAAAGCATGGGACAAGTACAGAGGATCGCTGAGGGAGAGGAAGGAGTTGTAGAGCTTAATAGTTCTTATGGATGGACAGACTGGATAGACCCTATGGTCTTTATCTGTCTCAGGTTCTTGGGGAAAGATAGAGATTGGTATGTGTCACAGTGAAAGCTTGGGAAATTTCTTCCTCCAGAAAATACTAGACTTGCAAAAGGAATTAGTGGTGTGAGATGAAGAGGGCATCTTGGAAAAGAAGGCATCTTGGGGTGAGGGGGAGCTAATGGTGGAGTTTACCACAATTTGGGTAGAGCAGCTGCAATTGCTTTTGAGAAACCTTAAGCCAGGTACGTGTACTTGAGATAGCTTTCCTTATTCATAAGAACATAAGATATGCCATACTGGGTCAGACCAAGGTCCATCAAGCCCAGTGTCCTGTTTCCAACAGTGGCCAATCCAGGTCACAAGTACTTGGTAGTTTCCCAAAAAGAGACACAGTGAACCATCTGTATGGCAATTGTTTGATGGTGATTGAAGATATGATGACACCTTACTGGAGGGAGGAGAAGCTCTAGAAAGATGGAAGAAAATCTCTATTTATCTCCACTCTAAAGCACCTTTCCTGTAGAAACGAGGAAATCAATTTCAAATCTGTCCCACCTCAAAACCTCTCTGAGCACATCTGATCTTTAGTAACTTAGATTGAAAACTGTGGATAAATCTACCACCACCAGCAGCACTTTCTCATTCTTGGCCAGATGGTTTGATACTGAATTGGTAACAGCAACATTTATTCGATGCCGTGTCCTCTTCAGAAACCCAGTTGTGCACTATCTAATCTTCCAGGGTGCTCTAAAAAATCTGAAATTTGGAGACAGACAATTTTATCCACCAATATCACTAGTCATGACTGGTTTCCTACAGCTCGGTAATTTTGCACAGCACCTCAGATCCAATGATCCACCCTTCCAAATTATTTTAACAAGCAATTTTTCTCCCCAGCCAGAGTTCTCCAGCCGTCATTCCTCTTGTCACTCCTTTTTAATATTTTTTAAAACCGTGGGTGAGCTTATTCACAAGTTTGGATGGACGTGACATATATATGCAGAAGTAGGGGTAATTCTATCAGGAGCTGCGTATAGATATGCACCATCAGTATGCATAATTAAGCCATTTAGCTGCTTCAAAGGGCCTTTGCCTCTGTATTTCAGCCGGTCACTATTCTGTCAGTATTGCATGTCAGGCCGATGGTGCACATAGGTGGAGCTTGGGGGAAGCCTGGGTGGGGCATGCTGTCACATGCTTACTTTCTTAAATATGGCAAATGCAATGTGTGCATTCGAGTCAGTCCTGACTCCTGGCGACCCAGAAGCTCCTGGGTTTTCTTGGCAGTGTCACCGGAAGTAGATTGCCAGGCCTTTCTTCCATAGGTGCATAAGATACATGCGGCCATTTCCGCCAGCCATGGGACCTAGATTCAACGCACATTTCCTTTTACATATGCTCCTGTGTTATAAAGTAAAGTACATGCACATATAGCTGTACATAATAAGCACAATTAGCAGCTGGATAAATGCACATTAACCTAGACGTCCTTTATACAGTGACCCTCATGATGTGCAGTTCATTATTCCTTTAGGAATGGAGGTTGCTCATGTATTCGGAGGAGATGATGTTATGGTTTAAATTAAATGGATTGATCACGAATGTAGTAAACTAAGATTATATGGATTAGAAAGGGGGTGGAGGAGCAACAGAATTTGGTGTTGGAATGGAGGAGGGTTAAGCTGCTAAATAAACAGCAGAGTTTGCGAGTACTTGTGTCTGAATAGGTTGATTTTGAATCTCAGATACGGTGGATGGTGACAGGTGCGTATGGAAAACTTAAGCTTTATTTAACTCCACAAGCTTTGACCATGCTGATCGTATCAGTTGTTTTGTAAACCTCTATGAACAAACAGTGATACTGCTATTGGCAGTATATAAAATGTTTAATAAAGAAAAGATGAGGCATCTGCTGTTTGGGCCGGCAGTTGCTATGGATACTATACAGACAGCGTTTACAGTCTTTGGGAAGAGGGAGCCTCGGCCATTGCTCAACAATGACACCTACTGGCCAGACTTTGGTTTTTGAGAGAGCTGTGGCTTGAGGTCTCCTGGCCAAGGACTGTCACTGTGATAAGTTAGCTAAGTTGGAACAGGAATATAAAACAGGGACAGCAGAGCCCGAGATAGTCACAAAGGAAAAATCACAAAGCTGCAGCCCAGGGTTGGTTCTAGTTGAGCTCGAAGCCCAAAATGAGCAAAAAGAAACTGCTAAGCCAAAAAAAATTAAAAGCAAAGATTTCAACTACTCTGGCTAAGCAGAAATTAATGCTGTTCTTTAAATCACTGTAATGGTGTAATTTAATCTCAAGCGTCTAAGCAGAAGATGGAATGTTTCTCTGCCTATGGGCAATTTTTCTTTATGGATGAGAGCACGTGAAATGATTGATCAGGTTTTAAGATGATGGATAATGACAAGTGCTTAAAAGGTTAAAACTATTGAGTAGGTCAATGAATGAAAAAAAGAATTGTTTCCGTTCATCTTAAAGACAAGTAATTTCTTTCCGTGACAGCCCTCTTCCCTTTCAAGACATGTTGGTCATGAGAAGTCCATGTAGCATGTGACACCAGATCAAGAAACTGCGTCTGTGCTCCTCTGTCCTGGGAATTAATTGCTAAGTGTCGCATGGAGATCACTGCTGGTCCTATTTAACCACAGTGCTAGTGTTTATGGTGAAATTATGCCCTAGTGATCTTAAGTCTAGGAGCGTGGAGCTGTTAAAATTTCTTGCTGATTAATCTGTGACCCATCATTTCGGGGCTGTACCTTGAGTAAGTTCCCAGCCTCTGAAAGGGCAAATGGGAAATATTTGATGGAAGATACTGGTTTGTTTGTTTTTTATGAATGACTTTGACAAATTAGCTGCCCTCCAGATTTAAAATGCAACAGCTGACTTTTCTTACCCCAAATGAGATTATACCTCATTTCAAAATACCCCAGCTACACTTGCATTGCTTGAGCCTGGGCAATAGTTTGGACGTGCTGGGCTCAGTATTCAGGCTACTTATGGGATCAACGGTGATGCAGGCTGTATAAATGGCATTTTTTTAAGAAACTTGGGATCAGATATAAGATTATTTATCATGCTTTGACACATTTAAATGCCACTAAAGATTTTCAGTTAGGAATGTGTAATATTATTATCCCTTAAATTCACTGTAATGAGGCCATGAAAGGGAAGCTAGGAGGGCTGCAATGTTCAACAGATGTTCCAGTTCCTGGACAGATGGATCCATTTCTGACATGACATATTTCACTGAGGAACTTGCAAAGAGCAGTCAGTAGGAATCTGCGTGAGGAAAACAACTTTTATTTTATTTTTCTTGTCTTTTACTAGTAAGTGCAGAAATGAAACAAAATAAAAATGTCTCATTTGGGTAGAAAACGGCACAAAACAACAAATGTCTCCTACCTGTCATTTAGAATTCACAGCGCCTCACTATCAGTCAGAGTCCTGGAGGTGTCTGACTCCCAGATGGAGAAGAGTCTGGGGCTGGCTAGCCAGCAACAATGACCAAACCAGCAACGGATAAGTCGTCTTCTTCACCAGTGATTGCTTAACTATTAACTTCCGGTTCAGCAAGACAGCGCTCTGTTGTAACACTGGGCAGTGGGACTTAAACAGATTGTAAGGGGTCCTCTGGTAAACATAGATCGGTTGTTTACTCCATCAAAAAGTAGAAAGTCTAGGAAACATGCAATGAAGCTACAATGCAACCCATTTAAGAGTAATAAGAGAAAATATTTTTTCACTCAACGTGTAATCAAACTCTGGAATTTGTTACTGGGGGATGTAGTAAAAGCTGTTAGTATAACTGGGTTTAAAAAAGGTTTTGATAAGTTCCTGGAGGAAACATCCATAAATCATTATTAAAGCGGACCCAAAATAGCACTGCTTGACCCGATACAAGCATTGTGGAACCTTGTCTTCTGGGGAAACTGCTAGGTACTTATGACCTAGATTGGCCACTGTTGGAAACAGGATACTGGGCTTGATGGACCTTGGTCTGACCCAGTATGACATTTCTTGTGTTCACACATTCCTATGTTTCAGAGGAATACACATCGCTAGTTGTAACTGCCACGCAGTGCATGTTACTTCGTTTGTGATTTCTTAGGAGAAGTGAAAGTCATTTCACAGCCGTTTTGAGTTGAAGAATTCTATGGTTACTTTCCATCCTCTTGCTCTTTAGGAATCCACTGTATTTATCTCACACCTATTTGAACTCCAGCATAATTTGAACTCCAGCGTCCAAGATATCTTTTGGGAAGGCATTCCAGGCATCCAGCAACCTTTCCATGCAGGAACATTTCCTGATGTTACTTTTGATTCTATTTCCTTGTAGTCTGCTAGGCGGTTGCCTAGAGTGCCAATCCTCCGGGGTGCCCATTGTTGCTGCCATCTCTCCCCAGGGTCTGCAGTAGTGGCGATAGTTCAGAAACTTCAGTGCAGCATTTACCTCAACTCGCTGGCACTGCGTCACTCTCTACTATCTGTCTCTTCTGTCCCCTCCAACACAGCCTTCTACTTTGCTACTAGGTATTCCACACAATGTCTGGACCAGTTGCACATCCAGCTTATGCTGAGCCTCAAATCAGAGGGTTTCCCTGTGAGAGTGTTCAGCCTCTCTCCAACCACGGCCCAAACTGCTGGTTCTGGTATTTCCAGATCCTTGCTCTAGAGTCCGGTATGCTGTTAGTTGTGGAGGAACCTCTGGCTATTGGAGCTGCAGAACATTAGCTTGGTGGGCTGCTTATACTATAACTTTAGTAACACTGTAGAAAGCTATTTTTGATCTGTCAAAGAACTTGTTCACAGATGTTAAATCTTTCATACACAAAGTCAAAGCGCTGGATAATAAAGTGGATACCAGTAGAGAAATATTCCGTCCTCAGCGCTCTGTTACTAACAACAGAAAACAGGAGAAATTAAATCCATGAAAGCTTCTGTTGCTAAGGATTATTCACAACTATATGCACAAAAATATCTGCGTGGTCAGTTTTGCAAGATTTAATAATCCTTCTGCAATGGAGTTGTTCAGAACTACCTGATGCACTGTTTATAAACTGCAAGCGTTAATTTATTGCCATTTATACTTCATCATAATCTCATTCTTCCTCTCGAGCTCTGTCTCTTCAATGAGAACTGGTGATGTCATCTGCTGAGAGAGCGATAAGTTCAATGAGCTAGTTGCTTACGTTCGTTCTAGAGTCCAGTGGTTATGAGTTACACTCTAGCAGCTCTGGGCTGCACCTATCCTGACTGACACCAGTGAAAGCCAAAGTGACTTTGAGGTTTCTGTTCTAGGTTCTTGTATGTGGTATTGTCATTATTTGATAATATTTCTACCTTGCTTTGAACATATTGATGAAGTGAGTAAACACGTAGAGGCCTATTCCCTACTAAACATCCAGCCCCCTAGGCCCCTCAGAATCAGGACTACAGCGGTAGACCAGATTCTGATCCCATGGGGGCTGGACGCCCCCGCAGGATCAAAATTGGGTCTACTGGCTTTCGTGCAGGCCGGGCCCCAATTCTGAAGGGATGCACATCCAATAGATCCCCAGCTAACTCAGCCTGGCTCCGTAATGGAACCGCAATGCCATGGTGTCTCATTGCCATGGCACTGCAGCTCCATTACGGAGCTGTAAACACCAACCACCACCGAGAAAGTACTTGCCCCACAGCCAGACCCCCAATCCAGCCTCCCTTGGCCAGGGTCTGGCTGCAGGGAACCTTCTACATGCCCCATGGTTTGTCCCTGTTACCCTGCATCTGTTATCCCTCTGAGGTGGAATAAGTCCCCTGTCTAACCAGCCTACCTCAGATATACAGGGAGACCTCAGAATCAGCCCTGTACATCCAGGGTGATGGCCTGCCCAAGCACCGCCCTCGCTCCACCTTTCTCCTGCCCCATCTAAGGCTCTCCATACAACTCCACTGTTCATACAGTTGCCTTGCATGGGGACGGCAAGGGGGACAACTAGCAGGGATATACGTCCAGGCAGGTACATCCAGGGTGACGGCCTGCCCAAGCACCGCTCTCGCTCCACCTTCCTTCTGCCCCCATCTAAGGCTCTCCATACAACTCCACTGTTCGTACAGGGAGCCTTGCATGGGGCTGGCAAGGGAGACAACTAGCAGGGATATACGTCCAGGCATGGCATACATCCCGCTATTCATGGCTCAGAATGACCCCCAAAATAAACAAATACATAGAGTTTATGTGCTGCATTCTTCGTCCATCAATGAACCACTCAGTGGGGTTGACAGTAATTCAAAAATATGTGGTCAAATGCATCCTAAAAATGCATAATAAATCAACAGATACGCTCCTTGCATTGCATGCCAGCATACCTAACCTGTCAACTACTTTCACCATCAGAATCTGCTGACAGATTTTATTAATAGTTTTAGAGGTACAAGAACAGACTTAAGCTTGCCGAACTCATAGGCATTAGGGGAGTAATTTTAGGAGGTTTTCTTCCGCTGCCATCACTTCAGCAGAGCAGAGGCAGAGTTGCGATGAATGCATGTAGGTGCCTCACAGACTTGCCACAGTCACTGGAAAATGCACCCACATGCATTTGCTCAGACGTTGGTGCAAATTCTACATGTGAAATAGGCAGATATGTGCACCTTTTATAGAATACATCACACATCACCATTCCATCATCTAAACTCCTCCCCTTGCCACACCTACCCTCGGTCATGTCGGTGGAAATATTCTCTGCACCTATTTCATATGCATGTAATTTGAGGTAACTTTATGGAAGCCCTTTTCCACAGCTAAAATTGGGTTTTCCCACAGAAAAAGATTTCTCAAATTACCCTGTATAGTATGTGCATACATTTATTTATTTATTTTAAAAATTTATAATCTGCACACTAATGTGGCGGAGTACAAAAGAACATTCACAATAATTTACAGTATTTCAATAAAAATAATAAAACAAAGAATAAAAAACTAAAAACACAAAGACATAAAATAAATGTACATAATAAAACCAAAACAATACAAATAATCAATACAATCAGAAAAATCTAGCCTGTAAGCAAAGGGAAAGAAAGCCTGTTGAAAAAGATGCGCTTTTAACTTCTGTCAAAAAAGCAACAACTCAGAGATTTTTCATAATTCTTCAGGCAATGAATTCCACAAAACTGAAGCACTCATGGAAAACAACCTATTTGCAATGTTTGAAAATTTAAAGCAACTTTAGAGCAGATGTAAGTTTGTGAATGATAGCTGGCGCTATTGTGGCTGGATATAACATAAATTAGTACGTTTTATGGAGGCAGTAAAGTCTCACAATACAGCAAAAGCACTTGAATTAATTAACAAGATCTCGTACAAAATTTGAACCTTTTAATTTCTGAATTTTTTGCCTGAAAGGCATCAAAAGTGCAACAACTTCAGAATTTCTAATCTCTACATCTGTCCTCAAGAAACCCTCACTAGACCCTGGCTGTCCTTCTCACTATCAACCCATCTCCCTCCTCCCCTTTGTTTCTAAATTACTTGAACCTGTGGTTCACCGCCACTGCCTTGACTTTCTCTCCTTTACATTCTACTGAAATGACTGTTGCCAAAGTCTTCATTGACCTCTTCCTGGGAAAATCCAAAGGCCTTTTCTCAATCCTCATTCTTCTTGATCTTTCTGCTGCTTTTGACACTGTTGATCACATCCTTCTCCTTGATACCTTGCCTCGCTTGGTTTTAAGGGCTTTGTACTATCCTGGTTCTCTTCTTACCTCTCCCATTGCTCTTTCAGTGTATGTTCTGGTGGATCCTCCTCTACTGTTATCCCGCTCTGTTGGTGTATCCGAAGGATCTGTCTTGGGTCCACTCCTTTTCTCTCTCTTTACCCAGTCCCTTGGTTCACTCATCTCTTCCCACGCCTTTCAGTAACATCTTTATGCTGACTCCCAGATCTACCTCTCTACACCTGAAATCTCTCTGGCAATCCAGGCCCAGATCTCTGCCTGCCTTTCTGACATTGCTGCTTGGATGTCTCATCGCCGCTTGAAACTGAACATGGCCAAAACTGAACTTCTTATTTTTCACCCTAAAACCTCCTCTCCTCTTCCTCCTTTCACAGTCTCTGTGGATAACTCTCTACTCCTCCCTGTCTCCTCAGCTCGCAATCTTGAGGTCATCATTGACTCCTCTCTCTCCTTCTCCACAAATATCCAACCGATAGCTAAAACCTGCCATTTCTTTCTCTACAACATCAACAAAGTTCGTCCATTCCTTTCTGAACACACTATTAAGGCACTTATCCACTCTTTAGTCACCTCTCATCTTGACTATTGTGACCTACTCCTTGCTGGTCTCCCTCTGTCTCCCTCTCCCTTTCAATCTGTTCAACACTCTGCTGCGTGGCTAATCTTCCGCCAGCCTCGTCATCCTCATATTACCCCGCTTCTCAAGTCACTCCATTGACTCCCTATCCATTTCAGTGTCCAGTTCAAACTTCTCCTGCTGACCTAAAAGTGCAATCACTCTGCAGCTCCTCACTACCTTTCCTCTCTTATCTCTCCCTATACCTCTCCTCGGAAACTCCGCTTTTCTGGTAAATCGCTTCTATCTGTGCCCTTCTCTTCTATTGCTAACTCCAGACTTCGCTCCTTTCATCTTGCTGCTCCTTATGCCTGGAACAAACTACCTGAGTCTGTACATCAGGCACCTTCTCTGACTCTTCTCAAATGCAGGCTGAAAATTCACCTCTTCGCTGCCGCTTTCAGATTTTGATTCACCTGATGCCCTTTGTGTTTCCTTACTATTCCCCCTGGATGTGTCCCATGTCTACAGCTACTGTGTTGTCTGTCTTGACATGTGTCTGTGCAGTGCTGTGTATGTCTTTTAGTGCTATACATATGTTCAGTAGTAGTAATAGTAATTTGCATTTAATTTTTTACTGAATTTTCTATCAAATGTTCATTCTACCCACATCAGTTTATTGCTCATTACTTTACATATTCATTTTATCAAAAATTGTCTTCTTCAATAACAAGCTGCAAACTGGACACTCGCAGTGTGACACAATTGTTTCGCACATTTGCAGAATGAGGTATGTGAGTGGTGCATGCGTATGTCATGAGGCGTGTGCAGGATGCGTGTGTGTGTGTCATGGGAGATATTGAGGGAATGTCTGTGTGTCATAGGGTGCTGGGAGGTGCATCTGTGTGTGTGTCATGGGGTGTATGAGTATATGTGTCATGAGAGGTGCTGGGAGGTGCATGCGTGTATGTGGGTGGGTGTGTATTATAGGGAATGACAGAGGTGTGTGTGTGTGTGTGTCTGAGATACAGAGGTTGCTAATGTTAGCATTTAAAATCACAGGATTTCCTATTGGACACTCCAACAATATTGGTAGGGGGAGAGGGAGAGATTCAGGAAAATAATTTCTCAATAAAGGCTCCATCCTGCAACTGTTGCCTGTTGAGATTAGGATGGAGGAAGTTATTAAAAACCTGGCTTTTCCCTTAGGAAGTGATTATCCTTAACAGAGAAGGAGAGCAGTCTGCAAGCTTACGTGGTCCTAAATTTTATGAATGTTTCTCTGTAGATCTCTATGAATTAGCGGCTGAATATCCCCTGATGCTGCGGCACATGGAGTGCAATTCTATAGCAAGCACGTCTGGCCAGAAGAAATATCTAACCTGAAAACGGGCACTTAATAAACCTGATTCCGAAGCCACAGGTACAGACGCACCCACGGTTCCAGAATCAGGGAGATATACAACCCCAGCGCAGCCTATGTCCCCGTGCTCACCGTATTCTGACAAGATAGACGTCTCAGATGATGCCCGTCTCCGTGTGGCCGCGGCCGCGCCCCTGCTGGCAAAATGTACATCTCCTAAGCTGATGCTCACACTGACAGTGGAGTGCTCATGCAAACAACACATGAATACTGATGAAACAGATATGGGCATACAAACCAGACTATATATACTAGTCTGTTGCAAGCCCATAATACTACAAGGTTATATATGTGCACCAAAGCTATTGTGTAAGCAAGTGGAAAGAGATGTTTCTCCAGACAGACCGTGCAGCAAAACTAACATAGCATTTGAAGAACACCTTAGTAATTGCAGTCACAAATAACTAGTACTAGTTCCTCTTGCACTGCAGCACCACCCCCACTCCGAAGGTCCCCCACCATTGACAGGGACGTGCCATGCTATGTTGCTGCAGAGCAGCTTGTCAGGATATACTGCCCATTCACACTGGCTCCTGGTGATGCTGCAGTCAGCCCCACGGTCCAGGTACTGGCCAGGCATACATGTCCCCCCAGGGTTGCGGATCAGCACACCTGGGCCTCCCCTGCACCCCCATACTACACACACACACACACACACACACACACACACTCTTACTCACAGTCACAAATAACATACATCTGCAAAACCCATGCCCTGCACCTATAAACAACTGCTGGCAAGACATAATGACATGGTGTCTCAGGACAACACATCTGATCTGCATTTCTCAGCCAAACACGAAGCTGCTCCTACTACCTCACATACCACCCTGACATCTACATTCCCATCTTTCCGAACTCTAGAATTATTAGGGAAGCCTAAAATAGCCCCTCTAGCACAAACAGCAAATATCAGCATAGCCAGAATAAAGACTATTGCAGTGCTTTACGTTTCTCTAGGGGCGGATTTTTTTTATTGTTCCCTAACCTTACAAATATCCCTCACCTGTGCATTTTATTCTTTACACCTGCACCTTGTGCCCTCCCAGACAGCAGACTCACCAGTTCAATACAGGCGTGTCACAGCCATTCATCTATATGGGACGTGTGGAAGTTCAGAGCAGATATTTTTCTAATGGCTGGCCTTATTCCACGTTGCCACTGCTATAACGTAGATGTCCGTGGGAAACACTCAGAACCTACACAGGCCTTTCCTGAATACACTTTCTATGTCTCTGTGGCTTGCCACGCCCCCATTTTGCCCATGTTCTAAGCTCCCCATTTTCACATTGTGTGCAGGGTCGCGTGGTTTAGGAATACGGTTATAAACATTTTTGCGTGGAAAACATCTATCCCAAATGTCCAGGCAGCCTATTTGCATTTTGGAATGACCCCCCTTAGTTCTGGGGTGTTTTGGGGGCAGAACAGGGGCAGCATCAGTTAACCAGGTTGTGGCAATAAAAAGACTATTTTGCCTATCCAGTCTACTCTTCCATACCAACTACTATAGTCCCTTTAGCTGTTCGACCAGCTACAGCACTATTCGGACAACCAAGATATTCAATACCAGTGGCCAGCAGAATTCGCTACTAGAGGATGTAGGAAAAGCTGTTAGTATAGGTGGGTTCCAAACAGGTTTAGATGAGTTCCTGGAGGAAAATTCCATAAGCCATTATTAGAGGACCCAGGAAATCCACTGCTTGCCCCAAGACAAGCAGCCTGGAATGTGTATACCTTTGGGAACTTAACAGGCCACTTTTGGAACTGGATACTGGGCTTGATGGACCCTTGGTCTGACCCAATATGGCATCTCTTATGTTCTTATGTAAGCAGCAATGAACTTGCCACTTTAAGTATGTTGGCCACCGCCATTGAAAATGCTCCCGAAAAGTTTGACAAGTTTTCAGGATTATGCCCCCTCCCCACCACTGAGATTTTGATGATTAAACTCATCATGATCATTGAAATCCCCCCCTACACACACACAACCCCAATAATCCTGTAAAATTGCATAAAAGGTCAACTTACTTTTAGATATTAAACTTTGTTTTGTATGTATGTATGCCCGCTCCCCGCTGTAGGTAAAAGAATGTGCTGATGGTTCTTTGGCTATCAGAATCCGTTGTTTTGCTTTGACTGTTGCTGCTGTTTGCCCCCCACAGAAGCTGCTTCCCTAGATGACTGCCTAGTCTTGCATAATGGTTGGGCCAGCTCTGGATCTGGGTGGAGTATGTTGGGGCTGGTCCAGGAGTGGCACCGGAGAATTAGGAAAGTAATTGATGAGGTTGTTCCTGAGCAAGAGATGAGAAGAATAGTAGGTAAAGGTGCCCCATGGTATAAGTCGGAATAGTGAAAGTTGAAAAGGGATGGAAAGAGGTCGAAACAAATGTGGAAGAAGCATCCATGGGAGGTGAAATGGCACTATAGAGGAAATATTTGCGAAACTGTAATGATTGGGTGAAGATTTACAAAAAAGGACTGTCTTCCTAAGAAGATAGTACAGTCACCAAATCAGATGAAGGCATTGTATGAGATGGTTCATCAGCTGTAAGGTAGGATGTCTTCAGAGCTAGCTGCAAAGTTGGTTCAAGGTGTTGGCACCATAGACAAACCTTAAGCTTTATGCCACCCTTGGTTGTCAGAATATATTGTTTAGCTCTTTGACATCCCCCCTCCCCCAGAAACTGATGCCCTTCATGACTGCCTTATAGGCTGGCCTTGGATGCTGTGAGTAAGGTAGGACTACAGATATCATGTCTTCTCCAGTGCTTTAGAAATAAGAATGAAGATATGAAGGAAGACTGAGATATAAGGATAGGGCTGGCTAAGACGTGGGCATCGACTTGATGGCACTTAACAACAACAACATTCTTTTAAAATAAGATGGTTAACCTCATATCAGAATAAGCAGGTTAACAGAATTAGAGCACTCCACTTTGCCGTGGTTATTTCCTCTAGAATGATCACTTTCAAGAGGGGTTGGACATAAAATGAAAGCTTCCCCCCTCCCCCCCCCCCCATGCTCAAGTTCACTGGAAAAAGATCATCCATGTCAGATAATCAGTTACAGCATTAGAATTTCCCAAAGAACTCTTTTTAAAATAGAAATGAACTGGGCAGAAATAGCCCCTTCTATTTTTTATCATCGAGTTCAGGGCATAAGGAGGCCACAGACTCCGAACCTAGGGAACAGAAAAGCATTGCTAGAGCTGGGTCTATGCTCCGTGCTCATGGTAGGATCCTCAGTGAAATAGCAAGGAGGAAGATGAGGAGAATGTAAGCAGAATGATTAATCACTTTTACATGAATCTAAGGTGGCAAAACCTGGGAAACCTCAGAATCTGGACGTTTGACAGCAAGAGTGCTTTAGATGAAGTCACAGAACATTCCAGATGGAGACAGATAGGGGCTGATTTTATAAGGACCATGTGGAAAGCTATGTGCTATTTACATACATAATTCCCTATTTTCAAGGACTTACATGCATGCTATGGCTGACTGCAGTTCTGTAAGTGCACATGTTAAGCGTCCATCGAGTATAAATTCTGTTGAACATAAGAACATAAGATATGCCATACTGGGTCAGACCAAGGTCCATCAAGCCCAGTATCCTGTTTCCAACAGTGGCCAATCTAGGTCATACGTACCTAGCAGTTTCCCCAAAAGACAAAGGTTCCGCAATGCTTGTACTGGGTCAAGCATTGATATCCTGGGTCCCTTCTTAATAATGGTTTATGGACCTTTCCTCCAGGAACTTGTCCAAACCTTTTTTAAACCCAGCTACACCAACAGCCTTTACTACATCCTCTGGTAACAAATTCCAGAGTTTGATATTTTCTTTTATTAGTCTTAAATAGTTTACCCTGTAGCTTCATTGCATGTCCCCTAGTCTTTCTATATTCTGATAGCGTAAACAATCAATCTACGTTTACCTGTTCCACTCCATTCATTAATTTATAGACTTCTATTATATCTCCCCTCAGCTGTCTCTTTTCCAGGTTAAAGAGCCCTAACCTTTTTAGCCTTTCTTCATAGGGATATCCTTCCATCCCCTTTACCATTTTGGTGGCTCTTCTCTAAACCTTTTCTAATAATGCCATATCCTTTTTAAGATATGGCGACCAGAATTGCACACAATATTCAAGGTGCGGTCTCACCATGGAACGGTATAGAGGCATTATAATATCTTTTGTTTTATTTTCCATTCCTTGCCTTATGATACCTAGCATTCTATTTGCTCTCTTGGCTGCCGCTGCACACTGGGTGGAGAGTTTTAACATGTTATCCACGATGACGCCTAAATCTTTTTCCTGGGTGGTGGTTCCTAATGTGGAACCTTGCATCGTTTAACCATTGTTTGGGTTGTTCTTCCCTAGGTGCATAACTTTGCACTTGTCCACATTAAATTTCATCTGCCATTTTGAGGCATGCACAGGGGCATTACTTGGGTAGAGCATAGGCATGGACTAGATTGACAAGTACAAGTTAGAGAATACTATGACTTGTGTGCTTCGGTGCACTGATAAGAACTGCCAGACTAGATCAGACCAAAGGTCCATCAAACCAAATGTCCTCTTTCCAGCCGTAGCTAATCAAGGTCACAAATACATGACATATCCCAAAATTAGCCAGTTCCATGCTACTTATCCCCAGAGATAAGCAGTGGTTTTCTCTTGGACTACCTTAATAACTGTTTATGGCCTTTTTCTCCAAGAATTTGTCCAAATCTTTTTTAGACCCAATTATACTACCTACTTTTACCACATCTACCAGCAATGAGTTCCTAACTATTGTGATGCCCAAAGCGTTTCTGAGCCTATGGAAATAAGAGAAAGACACACATTTACCTGTAGGGAGAGAAACAGGCAGGAGGCTTGTAGATCTCAAACTGCAGCTAAGCAGAAAAAAACTCATCTAGTTCCTAGCTGCAAGCCACGCCCTAGCTCTGAAGCAAGCTGTAAAGCTAATGAGAGCCAGCTGGGGGAGGAGCACGAGGCTACACTTCAGGTACATTCAAATAGTCACCAGGGAAAAAGAAAAGGGAGGAGTTACCAGGGAAGCAGAACGCAGCAGGAGTCCTAAGGAGTTGGAAGGAAGGAAGACCTTCAGAGCAGCAGAAGGTAAAGGAGTTTCCAAAGGCAGCCCGAGGGAGGGTTCCAGAGAGAAGGAACCAGGGAGACAGAGCCATAAGAAAAGCTCAGCCTCAGAGAACACTGAGAAATGCATTGGAACTCTCAGGGGTAAAAGCCATAATCCAGAGAGGAGCCAATGTTGCAGAGGAACTGTTTTGGGCACTGGAGATAGGAGACTGCTAGCTGAGAGAAGCCCTGACGAGGAGCCAGGCCCTTCAGCAGCAATCCAGGAACTTGCTGGAAACTTGCCTGCTACAAAGAGGACTGTGAGTAACTCTGTGACTAACAGTAGATTAGGTCAGCTAGAAGCACTGAGCCACTTAATGAGAAAGAAGAGGTGGACAGTGTCTGCTGAAAACCCTCTAGATAAGGAAAAGTCTTGTTGGAGAAAATTATTGGAGTTGCTGGAAAGTGCAAAGCCTGAGTTTACACAAGGAGGTTTAGACCACGATACTGAAAGCATAGCTTCAGAACAAATGCAGACAGAAGGCTATGGTTCTGATCATGACTCAGAATCTTCTGTAATGGATTGTTTTCTCTCTCATAGGACCTTATAAATGTCTAAGCAGTAGAAAGAGAAAAGTTTAAAGAATTTCATTTCTCTGGCAAAGCAAAAGGAAACAGGCTGGACATTGTTTTAAGAATCCTGTTTGCCTTTAAAAATGTTTCATGCTGAATGAAGCAAGTAAAGCTTTATCCTGAATGTTGAAAGTTGTAAAACGGAAACCTCTATGTGTGTTTAATGCTAAAGGAAGCAATGCAAATCTTATTTTGAATTCTGGAAGTTATGGAAAATATGGTTTGGGAGAAAGAATCCTATTTTGTTTAATTTACCAGGCGTTGAGCTTTCTAAAGGCTCTTTTTGGAGGAGTAGAAAACCAAAATAAATAAATATTCCTGTGTTTGCCTTACAACCCTCGGGCCTCAATTTCTTTTGAAACCCACAACTACAAACCCCAGCAGCCCCGGCTCTGGACTAAATAAAGGTACGTCCCTACCCTAGGCATCTGCCTGGGTTAGTGGGCGCCACAGGTGGCGTAGTTTTAAGAATTCTACAAGTCCTACGCATGCGCAAAACCCTTCACCCACGTCAGAACTTCCACGGTCCACGAAGACAAACTCCGGAGCGTGCTCACCATCTGGAGACTGAGCCGCAGCAGAGGACAAGCGCTGGTGTCAGGGAAGACGAACAGCGACCTTCATTGCTGACAAGCTTGAGTCAACGCCTGTATCAGGTACCCCGTAATTAAGAGGGTTATAGCCGGATACTGATACAGGGGGTGTAGCAGTGCTTGGTAATAAACCAAGGAAAGATTGCCAGTTGTGTGTGCTGCACATGGTGTGTTTTTCTCTCTTCTCGTTGCAGCACCGACACGCCATGGAAAAGGAGTTATTGCACTGGATGACTGCACAATTTGAAAAGCAGCGGGAAATGTCTGCACTGATCCAGGAGAAAACTGCAGCCATGCTATAAGCACAGCAGAAACCCTTGTTGGACATGATGGGCGCGTGGCTGGGGGTCCATGAGAAAATGGCGGAGACAGTACGGACAGTACCAGGTCCCATAGGCGCTTGGCAGGGGCTGGGAACATCCTATAATGGGACATTCTCAATGAGGCAGTTAACTAAGGATGATGATGTGGACGACTTTTTAGAAACCTTCGAAAGGGTCGCACTTATAATTGGATGGCCTAAAGAACAGTGGGCGGTGCGTTTGGCCACCTCCCTTACCGGGGAGGCCTTGACCGCGTACCGGGCTATGCCCGCTGCTTTAGCCTCCGATTATGAAGAGCTTAAGAGAGCAATCAGAGACCGCCTTGGTCTGACCCCCCATGATCTATCAGCATCTATTGAGAGGTAGTCGGTTAAAACCTGGTGAAACACCTAGGGCTCTTTGCCAACGCATTAAGTTTCTGGCATTGAAGTGGTTAACACCAGAGTCGAAGACTGTAGATGCTATAATAGATTGTATTGTTTTAGAACAATTTATGGATGCTGTTCCGCTGGACTTAAAAACCTTTCTGATCCTACAGAACTGCAGGAACACCAATGATGCTACCCTACTGGCAGAACGTTTCATGGAAGCCAAATTGGTGAGCCAGCAGAAGGGTGGTGTTTCTAAAAAGGCAGAAGGGGTAGGATCAGAAAGGAAAGGAAGGCCAGTGATCGGTGAGATGAAAAGGTCTATACCTATGGACAGGGGCTACTATGCACAGAAAAAATGTTTTGCATGTGGTGGCGAGGGACATTTTAAAAAAAAATTGTAGAGCCAGAACAGCCCTTATTACAGCTCATTCTAAAGAGAATAGAGAAGGTTTCCTCCTAGCCGTAGAGGTAGAAGGTATTGCCATAGAAGCCTTGCTGGATTCTGGGGCAGATCAGTCCATGGTCTCCCGGAAACTCTGGAAACAGATCGAGGCTCAGCATAGGCAGGTCCTGAGGCAACCTGAAGGGAAGGTACGAATCAGATGCATCCATGGGGCAGCATCATTCTACCCTATATACAAGGTGGCAGTGAGTGGTCTGGGGATAAAAAGGAAGATCCCAGTCGCCATCGTACCAAGGTTACCCCACGCCCTGGTATTGGGGAGGGATTGGCCCCAATTTAGGAGAGGGCTGGAGGAGGAATTACACCAGAAAGAGGGCGTGGTATCCACCAGAGCGCTGTCTAGAGCCCAAGAGGGGGAAAAGGATGCTTCAGAGGACCCCTTACAGGGGCTCCCATCTCATGATGATCTTATATTCCCCTCGGCGAGTAGAGATAAGAAGGGGAGAGCCGAAAAACGCAGAGAGAGACAGTGTAGGTCTCGGAATCGGGCCAAACTAGAAGCTGGAGAAGAGATGCCATGGGTTCCCGCTGAACTAATGGAAAAATTTCCCTCCTTCCCCAAGGAGCAGCAGGCGGACCCCGCTCTCATACAAGCTTTTGAGCACGCCCGGAGGCGGTCAGAATCCCTACCTAGGTTCTTGGTAGAGGACAGTGTCTTATACAGGGAAAGCTTGGATCCCCATACTGGGAATACTCGAAAGCAGCTTGTAGTTCCTACCACCTTCAAGACACTAGTTTTAAGACTAGCACATGATCATCCGGTAGGTGGGCATAAGGGAATACACGGTACACTGGACCAGATCCTGGCCCGTTTTTATTGGCCCGGAGTCTTTAAAGAGACCTCCAAGTTCTGTGAGGCATGCCCTTCATGCCAGCGCGTCACCTCGGCCCGTCCACCAGGGGTACCCCTGTTACCCCTGCCGATAATATCAGAGCCCATTCATAGGATCACTATGGATATAGTGGGACACCTAAAGAGAACACCCGGGGGTTTCAATATATGCTGGTTATAGTTGACCAAGCCATGAGGTTTCCGTGGGCTATTCCACTTCGCAATATCTCCACAAAAAACATAGCCTCCGAGCTAGTGAAACTATTTTGTGAAGTGGGGTTTCCTCGCGAAGTCCTCACTCACAGAGGTAGCAACTTTATGTCTCGCTATCTTGCGCAAGTGTGGGATGCGTTTGGGATCCGACACGTTAAAACTGCAGCTTATAATCCTCAGTCAAATGGGTTGGTAGAAAGACAGAATCAGACGTTGAAGAAAATGTTATGGAGAGGTTTGGACGGTAACATGGAAGATTGGGATATGATGCTCCCTTTTGTTTTATACGCATGTAGGGAACGGAGGCAAACCTCTTTAGGCATTTCACCCTACAAGCTGATGTATGGGCGCGCTCCCCAAGGTGTCCTAGACGCATTGAGAGAGCAGTGGGTAGAACCAGCAGTTGAGAAGGTAGGAATACCCCAATTTTTGAGGGATCTAAGGGGTCGCTTACATCGAACAACCCAAGCGGCAGAAGAGAATTTGAAAACTAGACAGTCACGCCAAAAAAAGATATTACGACCGACGCGCCAGGCCTCGCCAGTTAAAAGTAGGTGAAAAGGTAATAGTGATGGTAGCCGGAGCCACTCCCAAATTTGAGAGTAAATGGAAGGGCCCCTATTGGGTGGTAGAGCAAGTAGGGCCTGTATCTTACTCGGTACAAAATAAGAGCGGGCGACGTCAGGACTACCACATCAATGTCTTAAGATCCTGGCATGAGCATATTGCATTACCTCATTTGGCCACAAGAGAGGGTAAGGCAGATGAGTGCCAGGTAGGATGCAACATCCCAGAGAAGATTACGAGCTGTGCGGGGTTTGACACGCCAGCCCGTAATATCTTAAGGGGGGGGATGTGTGATGCCCAAAGCATTTCTGAGCCTTTCAATTGAAAGCAAGTTCTGCTACGAGGGGACATGGGATGAGGGTGAAGGGAGATAGATTCAGGAGTGATATGCGGAAATATTTCTTTATGGAAAGAGTAGTGGATCTATGGAATAGTCTCCCAGTGGAGGTGGTAGAGATGAGGACAGTAACTGAATTCAAAAAAGCATGGGACCAACACAGAGAATCTCTAAAGGTAAAAAGGGGACTGTTGAAGTTGTTGATATGGAAGGACAGACTAGATAGGCCATGTGGTCTTTTTCTGTCATCATGTTTCTATGTTTCTATGGAAATAGGAGAAAGACACACATTTACCTGTAGGGAGAGAAACAGGCAGGAGGCTTGTAGATCTCAAACTGCAGCTAAGCAGAAAAAACTCATCTAGTACCTAGCTGCAAGCCACGCCCTAGCTCTGAAGCAAGCTGTAAAGCTAATGAGAGCCAGCTGGGGGAGGAGCACGAGGCTACACTTCAGGCACATTCAAATAGTCACCAGGGAAACAGAAAGGGGAGGAGTTACCAGGGAAGCAGAACGCAGCAGGAGTCCTAAGGAGTTGGAAGGAAGGAAGACCTTCAGAGCAGTAGAAGGAAAAGGAGTTTCCAAAGGCAGCCCGAGGGAGGGTTCCAGAGAGAAGGAACCAGGGAGACAGAGCCATAAGAAAAGCTCAGCCTCAGAGAACACTGAGAAATGCATTGGAACTCTCAGGGGTAAAAGCCATAATCCAGAGAGGAGCCAATGTTGCAGAGGAACTGTTTTGGGCACTGGAGATAGGAGACTGCTAGCTGAGAGAAGCCCTGACGAGGAGCCAGACCCTTCAACAGCAATCCAGGAACTTGCTGGAAACTTGCCTGCTACAAAGAGGACTGTGAGTAACTTTGTGACTAACAGTAGATTAGGTCAGCTAGAAGCACTGAGCCACTTAATAAGAAAGAAGAGGTTGCCAGTGTCTGCTGGAAACCCTCTAGATAAGGAAAAGTCTTGTTGGAGAAAATTATTGGAGTTGCTGGAAAGTGCAAAGCCTGAGTTTACACAGGGAGATTTAGACCACGATACTGAAAGCACAGCTTCAGAGGAAATGCAAACAGAAGGCTATGGTTCTGATCATGACTCAAAATCTTCTGTGATGGATTGTTCTTTCTCTCATAGGACCTTATAAATGTCTAAGCAGTAGAAAGAGAAAAGCTTAAAGAATTTCATTTCTCTGGCAAAGTAAAAGGAAACAGGCTGGACATTGTTTTAAGAATCCTGTTTGCCTTTAAAAATGTTTCATGCTGAATGAAGCAAGTAAAGCTTTATCCTGAATGTTGAAAGTTGTAAAACGGAAACCTCTATGTGTGTTTAATGCTGAAGGAAGCAATGAAAGTCTTATTTTGAATCCTGGAAGTTATGGAAAATATGGTTTGGGAGAAAGAATCCTATTTTGTTTAATTTACCAGGCGTTGAGCTTTCTAAAGGCTCTTTTTGGAGGAGTAGAAAACCAAAATAAATAAATATTCCTGTGTTTGCCTTACAACCCTCGGGCCTCAATTTCTTTTGAAACCCACAACTACAAACCCCAGCAGCCCCGGCTCTGGACTAAATAAAGGTACGTCCCTACCTAGGCATCCGCCTGGGGTAGTGGGCGCCACACTATACATTGAGTTCTTTCAACACTCTCAGATGAATACCATCCAGTCCAGGTGATTTGCTAGTGCTTATCCTGTTTCCTATTTTCTTCATTTGGTTCCTTTTTCCATCTTGGCTCTAATAGCCTCTTTCACCTCATCTTTTAACCTAGCTTGTTTTTAACATTCTTAATGTGTGGGAAATATATGGTCAGGACTTCCAAGATTGTATTTCTGATGTAAACAATTGACCTTTGCAGCTGCTCCTTTTAGTTTTTTTTAAACCATTTCCTCATTTTATCATAGTCTCCCTTTTGAAAATTAAATGCTGCTAGAGTAGATTTCCTTTGCATACTCATTCCAGTTATTAAATCAAATTTGATCATATTATGATCACTAGTGCCAAGTGGTCCCAACAGTTAGCTCTTGTGCAAAATCCTGTGTTCCATAAATGAGTAAGTCTAAAATAGCTCCTTTTCTAGTTAGTTTCTGAACTAGCTGCTCCATGAAGCAATCATTTATTTCATCTAGGAAATTTTCCTACCTAGCATGCCCTGACGTGTTGTTTATCCAATCAGCATTAGGGTAAGTAAAATCACCCATTATTATTGTTTAGCCGCTTTTGCTAGCTTCCCTAATTTCTGATAACATTTCATTATCTGTCTGCTCATTTTGTTCAGGTTGACGGAAGTCAGCCCCTACTGCAATTTTCTTCCTCTTCAAACATGGACTTTCTATCCATAAGCATTCAGTGGCACATTTTATTTCCTGTAGAACATTTATTCTATTTGACTCAATACTCTAACATACAGCACCCCTTTCCAATCTCATCATTATGATACGAGGTATAATTTATATGCTGGTATCACAATGTCTCATTGGTTATTCTCCTTCCACCAGGTCTCCGAAATGCCTATTGTATCTGATTCATCCATCTTATTTTTTTAGGTTTCTAATATTTTCAGAGACATTTCAAGGTATGTTAATAATTATCCCTAACAACAGCTATAAGGGTATAGATTCAAGCACTCTCATATCTCTTGCTCCTCTTAAACAAATCATAACAAGTGGGATCACAAATACAAATCTATAACTTTGCAATGTAGCACCAAAGTGAAAGAATGTATCGTCTTAGATACAAAATATTACTACTGAGCATTTGTGTAGGGCTACAAAATAACCTGTGTATGGTGTTTGGGGATTAAATGAGGCCTCAGCGGAGGGGCATGGCTATTGCTGAGCTTCCACAGCAATTGCTACAAAGCACAAGTTAAAACCCAAGTTAAGAGCTCTTATTTTTTAGAATGCATTAAAAAAATTAATAAAACACTTAACTGACAGAAGTAAATCCTCCAGACACCGAATCACAGGAACGTTAGATGATAATCTCAAGTCGAGTTTCACCAGATAATTTAACTATGACTGCTTCAGGACTCGTCCATAGCGAAACCATTTCAGGTGCACAAAGTTACCTCCACAGGAATGTGCTTAATTTAAATGCCTGCAATGATGCTACTACTACTGAGCATTTCTATAGCGCTATAAGACATACACAACGCTGCACAGACACATGTAAAAGACGGCCCCTGCTCATCAGAGCTTGCAATCTGGTCGAGACAGACAACACAGTGACTGTAGACATGAGATGCATCTAGGGGGAATAGTAAGGAAATACAAAAGAGATCAGGTGAGTCAAGATCCAAAAGCAGCAGCGAAGAGGTGAGTTTTCAGCCTGGATTTGAAGAGGGTCAGAGAAGGTGCCTGATGTACAGACACAGGTAGTTTGTTCCAGGCGTAAGGCACAGCAAGGTGAAAGGAGCGAAGTCTGGAGTTAGCAGTAGAAGAGAAGGGCACAGATAGAATTTTGCTAGAAGAGCGGAGTTCCCGAGGGGGGGTGTAAGGAGAGATAAGAGAGGAAAGGTAGTGAGGAGCTGCAGAGTGAATGCATTTATAGGTCAGCAGGAGAAGTTTGAACTGGAAGCGGAAACAGATAGGGAGCCAATGAAGTGACTTGAGAAGAGGAGTAATGATGCATAAGCAGACAAGAGAACGCCCATCAAGTCAGCTCTTAAAGTGCCGATACCCATTCTATGGTCTCATTTAAGGACAATGATCCACTAATGCTCAAGTCATGCCAAGTAAGCCTAAACATTACCATATTGAAAACTGCCACACAGTCAATTACGTCCCATCGTAAATCCTGCCATTGATGTGCTTGTTCCGGGCAGTGTTGTACTATTGGAACCATAGTGACCGAATCTAATAATTTTACAGCAGGTTCTGACAATATACAGATTGGCAGATGGACATATGATCATATAAATAGCCCACATTATATTGCAAATGTCCTGATTTAAAATCCCTCCACTCATGAATATCCAGCGACATATCACCACATGGGCATAACGGCCATCACCTGACTTTTGAAACCGTCATATGCCAAAATCTGAGTGTACCAAGTTGTCAGGAAGATTCCTTCCTCTGGTAAATGCTATGCAGGGCCCTCAGAAAACACCGTATGTAAAGCCAAGACATGCCAATGTCTTAATATACTGTTCGCTATTTCTTGAGATTTATCGGTGTAGCATAACACACATACTTGAGAGGATTGCTGCTTTTGTAACAACAAAGATCTATTAGCATTATTTGGCCCGCCGGTATGTTGCTTTAACAATAAGCAACAGACAGCCTCTTTGTATAAATCTGTCAAATAGTATATGTGTTGACATTTGAAATCCTCTTCTTCTGAGCTTATATGTTGTTCTCAAAGAAAATGCCCAATTGGTAGGGCTTTCCTCGGTCTATATAGGTGATGGCTGTTAAAGCTTGAAGAAAACTCCATGATCTGACCACAATACCACGGCTCTTTAGGTCTCTGGTCCATCAAGCAGTGAGAGACAGGCAGAGAGTAATACAGAACACAATCACACACACAAGTGTTACTGTCTTTGAGCTCAGAGGGAAGACAATAAGCGGACTATGGACAGGCATAATTCCACGCTTATTGAATTCAAATTTCTCCTCCTAAAAGCTCCTTTTTATTAGAGAAAAAGAGGAAGTAACAGTCATTTATTATAACCACGAAATAACACAAGGTGTCGCCAAAGTTCTTTTTACAGAGTAAGATCTGATTACAGTATATTAGATGAAATTTATAATTGCAAAAGCTGCAAAAATTATGTTTTGTCAGCAGTGACTGTACAATGAACTATGGTTGCACAGGTCATAGCCTATATTCTTTATGCTTAGTTAACACTGTTCCATCTATTTTAAAGACAGTTACACAGAACCCATGATCATGACATCCTGTTCTATTTAAAAGGAAGTAGGTGAGAAGTCAAACTTCTAAACACATTTTGTATCAAGAAATTCATCCATCTTCAATTACATATTGGGGATTCTGGTATCCCTTTATCTGTCCATTCCTACAAAGCTCAAAAGATTATTTCTAGCCACACTTTTCCGATATAGAGGTAACTAATTGTCCATTATCAGTCATGACTCAAACATCCAAAAATGTTATCTCTAGATCAGAATGAGTCATCGTGAACTGTAGATTAGAATCCTGGTAATTAAGCCATTGAGTGAATTGGTGCAGTTCCAATTTGGATCCACGACAGACAAAATATATCACTGATGAATCTGATCCACAAATCAATCTGATGAAACTAGGTGGAAGGATATAGAAACTCTCCTCAAAGTTGGACACATACAAATTCACTATACTGGGGGCAACAGATGGCCCCACTGCCACCCAGGGGCGCCCCAAGGGTAGTAGGGGGCCATGTGCAGAGACTCCTTGCAGAGCCTCATTTGCATATCCACCAGACCTCATTTGCATAAATTAATTTTATTTTAAAATGTATATGTTGCCAACTAAAATTTTAGGTGGCTTTCAAAGGAGTCCTGCACAAGCCTCTCTTTTGTCTTGGCAATGACTTAGGGGCATGTTTACTTAACATTAATCTGAGTTAACTGCCACTGCACCAATATAAATAAATGGGTGTGAATGTGCATTAACTTTTAAACATGCCTCTTAATGAGTGTCTGAATACCATTTGCATGGGCAGTGAGGATGAAAAAAGATTACCAGATTTCTACATTACTATACTCCAGTGCCAACTGCCAGGAAGTACTATAAACCCTGCTCATTTAGAACCCATAGCAAACCCGCCGTATCATAACATCGCTACCAGAACTCACAAAGCACCAAACCCTACCTATCAAAAGGCAACACTGTAACTATTAAACCAATACATCTCAGAGAATACCACCAATACATCTCCTACTGGGGAAAGAGAACAAGTGGCACTGTCACATACAAACTACATGAACAAAATACTGCAGCTCGGCTACACAAGCCAAACATAGGTCATCAGCAAATAGAACAAGGGATCACAATTTAGAAATAGGAAGACAATAATTAAACTGGCAACCTCAAAAAGCCAAACTTGGAATGTACAACAACACTGGAGAAATAAAACTATAAATTAATTTCCTCTTGTACTAAACAAAATGCAAAGATGTTAGTGATACACATTTCCCAGAGCTGACATATTCCAGTTAATAAATTCAAAATAAAAAAGTATTTTTCTACCTTTTTGCTGTTTGGGCATTTCGGGCAACTGTCCTAGTCACTGTCTTTTGTTTTCTTCGTGTCTTCTGCTAACTCTCCATTGCCTGCTGTCCATTTGTCCTCTTTTCTCTCCTAATTATTTCCATTCTCTCACTGCATCTGCTCCAACATATTGATCTTTCTCCTTTTGTTCTTTCCCCCATTTCTTTCTTTATTCTTTAAGGGAGCAGTGGCTTAGTGGTTGGGACAGGTTACCTCAGGCCAGAGGTTCAATTCCCACATGGGGACAAGCAACCTCAGGCCAGAGGGACTGGGGTCTCTAGTCCCATGGCCACTCCTTGTGGCCTTGGGCAAGCCACTTAACCCTCCATTGCCTCAGGTACACTTAGATTGTGAGCCCTTTGGGGACAAGGGAATAAAAAGTGCCTGTTAGTATACATGTAAACCACACTGATTCTAAACAGCACAGTATAAAAAAAAATAAAATTCCTTTTTTATCCACTCAAATTACACTCCTCCATCCTCAATCCCCACTTACTCTCCCAATAACCAGCCAATCATAGATTTTTCTTCCCTCCCACACAAAATATCTTTTCCCCTCTCCATCCTCACTCTCCCAGCCCCATCCCCTTCTAGTCCTCCCCCAACATCAGCTCCCTTCTAGTTCCAGCCCCACCTAGCATTCGCTCTCTTCTAGTCCCATTCTCCCATCCCCCACATCAGCCCATTTCCAGTCCTAGCCCCTCCCCCACCCCAAAGAGACCTGCGCCTGTCTGACCAGCTTCAGAGGGAGCCGGGGAGGCCTGAAGCTCCAGATCACCTCTGCACAGCCACCAGACTGAAGAGGGGCATGTTCCTTCACTCTGGCATCTATGTCCTCATGAAACCCGCTGGCGCAATGGAAGTAAAAGGGCATTTCCTGTTTCCTGGCACTCAGCGCGCTAGCAGGCTTCACGAGAACACAGCTGCTGGAGTGAAGGAACATGCTGCTCTTCATTCTGGGGCCTCGCTCCCCGGCTCCCTCTGAAGCCGGCTTTGCAAATCGAACACCGTGTGCGGAATGAAGTTGGCGCAGGGCGCCCTGAAGCACGGGATCCTGTGAAATGCACAATGGACAGGCCAGCCCTATTGCCACCCCCTGTGTCTGCAAGTAGAATTTATCATCAAAGCAGAAGTAATTTTTCATCAAAACAATCTCAGTGAAGGGCAGCAAAAATGTTTTGGAAATCCGACGTGGATGTTGTTGAGTTCTTAAAAGACTTTCCACTAGTCGGAAAGCTGTCATTTGTGGAATGCGAGTGTATAGCGTTGTAATGTCAAGTGACCATGATGACAGATTGACATCCCAGCTCCAAAGTCTCCAACTTGTTAAAAGAAAAGTCAGATGTATCCTGAATGTAAGACCACACTGTCTTGATAAAAGGTTCAAGGAAATGGTCCACGAAATTTGACAACAGTTCATATAGGCAACACTTACTAGATACAACTGGCCATCCCAGGGGCACATGTAAGGTTTTGTGAACTTTCAGTGCTGGGTAAAATACGGGTACTCCCAGAAAGCGATACTCTTGACAGGTAATCGTGCCATTATGTAGAGCATCCTGAATGATATGATTGATTTGACTCTGAAATTCAACAGTAGGATCATGTACCCTATGCACATAGTTCTTTAGAGAAGTATGGATTCAAACGTATTGATATATACAAAAGGTTCATTGTTCACTGCTCATATTTAAATGTTTTTTGATGTTCCTTGTAATTCGTTCACTGTATCAGATCAGTTCCATGTAAACTGTTTTGACTTGTAGAAACACAGTATAAAAAAAATGTGTTAAATAAATAAATAAATGATCCAATAGATAATAAAACTGTTGGTCCTGGAGTTGCCAGAAGGCTTCATGTTCATATTGTTCCCGACTCTGTATAACTATAGAACCACCTTTATCCGCCGCTTTGATGACCAAATAATCCTGAGTGGACAGGTCCTGCAACGCCCTTCTCTCTTCATTAGTACAATTCACAAAACAACGAGAAGCACCAGATTGTGCCTCAATGGAATCAAGGTCTCTCAACACTAGATCTCTAAAAGTGGCTATCCGTGCATCCACAGGTCCTAGAGGTACCCACCGTGACTTACGTCTGGTTGTCTGTACTGTATCCCCTTGTGTAAAGAACAATCTAATTTGAAGGTTACAGTCAGACGGGCTTGCAAAGCATCATGACAAGTGGGAAGAAAGGATAACCCTTTAATGAGTATGGTTATGGTTATGGTTAAACGTTCCTGAGGCTCTGCTACTGTTGCTCCAGATAAATTTATGACTGTGGAGTCTTTTTGCTGTAGGCTCTGGTAATCGATATGTTCCTGTCTTCATCCTGAGCATTGTCTTCCTGAATGGTGCTAGGCTGGTGCAGAGCCCACCCTGGGAAGACTAGTCCTGAAGGTTTTAGGAGTCCTGCTGCTTGTAACTGCATTTTCAGCTGCATGCAGAGTCAAGTGTGGTAAGAGCCAAAAAAGTAAGTGTTCAAAGTTTGTTGACTAATACTTTTTGGAGGTTTTTATTTATTTTACTTTTTATTTATTTATTAGGTTCTTCTATCTATACCGCCCCTTCCAGAGATCAGGGGCAGTTTACAAATAACAGAACATTTTACATAAAACGGTGGTTGAACTTTTTACATAGTAAACTTTGGCATGTATAACAGAACAATTTACAAGTTACATTTAACTAGGCTCGTACTAGTACATAATCTGTGCTTACAAAAGGTTCTGAATGTTCTAGTCTTGCCTCTGCTTGGGACGTGTCATAGTGGCTTCTCTCGGGGCTACACCAGAAAGCTGCCGCAGGGGAGCACGACACCCTGGACTGGTCTAGCAGGATCCAGGGAAAAGAAATGATCCAGTATGTAAAATGTCTCTGTTTCCCACCTGCCAAGGAGCGTGTGTGCTCTGTTCGGTTTTAAATGAAATAATATTCAATCCAAAATAAAGCCTACATTCATGGGAATTTGCATTTGGAACATAATGAAGATCATTTTATGTCATATGTGAGATGGCAGGAGGTCTGATATTTGTACTGGGTCTGTTAATGGTACCTTTGGGCTTCGCTTCATAGCAGAATTTCCCATTTCTACTCTGGCTTAAATAAAACCAAAGCTGGCTAGGCTGGGGTCTGTCACTCCTATGGTAATTATCCTCACTTAACAGCGGTTTAGTAATTGCCTGCTGTTAATTTCAGATGATACGTATTGAAATGTTAATTGCTCTCACTTTACGGCTCATATTAACCTCTTGCTTCTTACAGACTGTATTGTGTTCATTACCAATTGCAAAGCAAAACTCACAAAATTTAATTAACTAAAAATATATTGTGCACCGACTGGGAGTCATCATTGGATTAGCGCAAGAAGTGGTGGAGGGATTGTAGCGCTACGGCTGGCAGCACTACAAGAACAGTTTCTTGGCTTCCTGCATTTGTTACTGGGAGATCCTTAAGTGAAACAGAGGTTATCAGATAATGTAGCAGAACAATCTATTGAGTGCTATTATGTGCGCTTTAATTACGGATAGCATCTGTTCTCACTGCAAGGCCGACAGATCAGACAGCAGGCAGAGCCACGAGATCGCAGTGTTTTGCAGATGTAGAGCTAAAGCTCTTCTTCAGGGAAAGACTGTATAATCACCCGTGGTTATGAACAGAGCTAATCACTGTAAGATCTTCCGCTGGGCCTTGCACTTGCACCCTGGTCAATTACAAACCACTTCAGATGCCCTGGATCCATAAAAAACAAACAAGCAATTATTCCCCTTAAATGGAACAAATCATTCTCTATGAAATTTCAAAAAACAAAACAAAAAAACTCACATCAAAGCTAAGTGCTTAGGTTTAAACTAGAGACATTATTTTCTGAGTTTCCGAGTTCTTCCAGGCACAAGAGGAAAGATATAAATCCTATGAGCATGAAAAGTTGTATCCTAAGACAGGGAAATATCCGTAATAATCCGCATCGGAGCCCAGGGCACAAGAAGCCGCCAAGGTAAATCTATTATAGGTTGTGAAGTCTCAAACTACATTGTCAAATTTAGAGATTCATAGCTGTCACCTCCCCCAACTAACCTCTTAACAGAACCTGCAATAGAAAAGGCACATCTACTACTAATAATCATTTCTATACTGCTACAAGGCGCACACTGCACTGTGCAGAGACATGTAAGAGATTGTCCCTGTCCTGAAGAGTTTAGAATCTATGATGCAGAAGTATTCTTTCAGCATTTCTCCCAGAGAAATCTAGCAAGAATAAGGAAATTTTAAAATATGTATATTTTGATATGTCATAGAGTTTGCCAGGGACTCAAGTCTATCTTCCAGAATTTCATTCTCTTTTACAAGCGCCACATTCATTGACTGAAGCTGCTTAAAGCACTTATCATGTGACTGCAAGTTGTCATTAATCTTGCCTAAATCCAAGATTTTAAATTTGAATGCCGTCTCCCATGACAAGGAGAATAACTCACTGACCTCCAGGCACTCTGAAGGGGGGACACACCCCTTTGGGAACAAACCCACAGCTGCTTACTATGGTCAAATATTCCTTTTATAGCTGTTGCTGCAACCAATGATGTTACTTCCGATTTGCCAGCTGATACCTTGGGCAGTGGTGCACCCAGAGTGGATCTTTCAACAGTCCCCCATAACTACTACTGAACATCTGTATAGCGCTACAAGACATTCACAGCACTGCACAGACACATCAGAGCTTACAATCTAGTCAAGACAGAAAACACAGAAGGTGTAGACTGTGATACATCTAGGGGGAATGGTAAGAAAACACAAGGAGATCAGGTGAGTCAAGGTCCGAAAGTGATATCGAAGAGGTGAGTTTTCAACCTGGATTTGAAAAGGGCCAGAGAAGGCGCCTGATGTACACACTCAGGTAGTTTATTCCAGGCGTAAAGTGCAGCAAGGTGAAAGAAGCGAAGTCTGGAGACAGCAGTAGAAGAGAAGGGCACAGATAGAAGCGCTTTGCCAGAAGAGCGGAGTTCCCGAGGAGAGGCATAGGGAAAGATAAGAAAGGAAAGGTACTGAGGAGCCGCAGAGTGATGCATTTATAGGTCAGCAGGAGAAGTTTGAACTGGATGTGGAGCCAATGAAGTCTATGTGTGTGCACTCAGCAGACTTACTTTACCTTGTTTGCCAGCTTATTCTACTGCCTCTGCTCAAGGACCAGCAGCTGTTCCCTCCCAGGCCGAAGTCTCGCGGTGCAGCTGTTATCATGAGACTTCAGGAAGCAACTTTGCTGGGCCTGGCGCAGAGGCAGTGCGGAAAACCGGCAAACAAGTTCAAGTAAGGTTTCTGTGTGCATCGCTGCTGTTTGGGCCTGGAATTTATGCAACTGCACCCCCCCCTTCTCATCAGCACCTAGGGTGGACTGCACCCCCTGTCCCGCCCTTGGCAAGCCACTGGCTTAGAGAGGATGTATAGATGGGAGTGGCATGTGCTTCTCCCACCGACCTCCTCAGGCTTCCTGGCCATCTGGGCAAGGCTAAGCAGGGCTGGGAGGGGCAGAGGCCTCCCTCCTTGGGCATCTTTTCCCCATATATTTCAAAATGACCATCTAAGTAGCATTTGGTCATTTTAAACATTAAAAAAGAAAAACAGTAGCAGCCTTTCTTGAGTAATAAGCACACGTACATACATATATGCTTAAACTAGATTTTATTCATATAGATAAGCACAGTATGCTATATATTTCTAAAATTCCTCCTTTTTTTTTTTCCATCTTCTCCTACCAGTATAGAGGAGACTGCAGCAGAGGGGTGGGCAGGAGAAGCAATGTCCTGAGTGATGCTTATCAAGAGTTTCCTAGATGTAAAGCACTTTGAGACGTCCAGACCACAGTCATCTCTCATTGTACAGCCTAGAGAAACATCATCCGGAGGGGTGGACACAAGTCTAATGGTTAGAGAAGCAAGTTACAAACAAGGGAAGCCAAGTTAGGGTCCTGCTGCTCCCACCGACATCCTTTGTGATCTTGGACAAGTCATTTTACCTACAACTTAGCTTGTAAGCCAGTTTGTACATGTAAATAACTAGAGGACCTACAATAAATGTAACTCGCCTTGAGCTCAGATTTGGGAAAGGCAACTAATACATCTAAAATGCAAATTAACCCTAGTTAATACAGATTTCAGGTTTATCTGCTTTAGAAAGCCATCTTTATAAACCAGGATCAGTGCTGGAGAGACAAGCATTATGCTCCTAGACAATTTTCTACATGGCTTGGAGCAAGTCGCATTATCCCCTGTACCAAAAGTGAAGCAGCTATAATAATAATTTGGTGCTATTGAGAGGCCACTGGTTATCTATAATCACAGTAATTATAATTCAAGTTCACAATTCACAGTCCTAATGTTCGGTTCCAGAGCTTTAAGAAGAGACTCTGGCCCATGAACAGGGCAACTAATATTCCTGTCATAAAATTCAGGCATCTCTATGTGCACAGTGCATCTTCACGTCTCTACCTGAACCTACTTGCTTATTGCAGAAATTCTTAGAACACAGTTTTTTTATGTTTTTTGTATTTTATTTTTATTTGCATTTCACAATACTACATACAAAAGATGTACAACACCCCTTAAGATAAACGGGGTGGAAATGCTAATTCAAAAGAAAAATTGACCCCTTATTGCATAGTAAGCCCTAAATACTAAGTCAAGGTATCAGGTATCTGCAAGAAAGTCTCAAGTTGAGCCACTTCAAGATAAACATAACAATTACCTTGATAACTGATAAGACATTTATAAGGAAATTTTAGCGTGAAGGAAGCACCAAGGACCAAGACTCGAGGACTTAGCCCTAAAAATGCTTTTCTCCACTTCTGTGTTAATCTAAAAACATCTGGAAAAACACAAAGAACCTGACCACCAAACTTTTCCCACCTCTTAGTAAAATATAAATGCAAGACAGAATCTTTATCAGCTTCAGTCATAAATGATAGCACTAAAGTAGCTTGCCCCAGAATCCCATCAATAGACAACTCAAGAAAACTTGAAAGGTCAAGACTATCTGGAGTTACGGTATCTAGGGCAGTCGCAGACACATCTCCACTCTCAGCCAAGTCTGAGATCCAGAAGGAGCATAATGCAATTTAGAAAACCATACAGCTTCAGTGTCAGGATAGCACAATATCTCCTTCAAATATTTCACAAAAACGTTTGATGGAGAGAGGAAATGTGTGTGCAGGAAATTAAAAAAACTTAAATTCTTACAGCGTGCTATGTTTTCCAGGACTTCTGATGTTGTAGCAAAGAAAAATCATAATCAGGGGCAGCTAGTGAAGCCTGTGGGGCAGAAACCAAAGGCTCAAGTTATTGAAAACATTGGCCCACCAAACCTAATTTAATGTCACGTTCCGCGAGCTTCACAACCACCTCTTTTGAGAAATCAGACACTTTAAGGAAAGAGAACTGAAGAGAAAATTCAGTCTGCATTACAACTTCTCATATGTCTTATAAAGAAATTTCCTTAGGAGGAACACGTTTATCCAGAATAGATACAATTGGCTCAATCGTGGTTGGTAAAAGTTGAGTCATACACCAACTAGGGTCTGAAATTGTCTGCAACAGGAAGGGAGAACATTCACTGCCATCTGGGAAGACATCTCCTCCTTCTATTTGACCACCCTGACTAGTCAGGGTTAAAATGCCCTGTTCAGAAGGAGAACAGGACACAATACTCGCTGATAAGCAAGTGGTACCATGTGGCAAGGGCTGATCCTCAAACATTGTAAGAACAATTTTAACATGAGAGTCCATCGGACCAAATACCCTGACAGCTTTACCAGTCAAATTAGGGAATATCCGCTTCTTTTGCTTCCCCATGGAAGCACCGGGGCCTCCTCACGTGCCCCTTCAGAGCACGCGCCCTTCTCCACCAACGTGCCTTCTCACACAGGTATAGGAGCCAATGGTAAGTGCAGAAACAGCAGCAGGAAATGAACGTCCACCCTTAGGAAGCAGTTTTAAAACAGTGGCAGCTGATCCAAGGACTCTGGTTCCTGAAGAGTACCTCACTTTCTCCCCTCTTTTTCTTTCAGATTGCAAATGCAATGTGTGCCTTCAAGTCAGTCCTGACTCCTGGCGACCTAGAAGTTCCTGGTTTTCTTGGCAGTGTCACCGGAAGTAGATTGCCAGGCCTTTCAACATGCCTCCATACTGTACATGCAAACTCTTATCCATTGTCAGGTTTGGCTTGTCAAGCAACCATGGTCGACAGTATGACTCAAATGACATGAATTGAGGATTTGGAATCCGACTTTTGGCCATAACTTACAGAATCAGAAACCAAAAGATAACTATCCTGTTTTAAAGTGATTTTTTTCAGATTTTTAAACACTTCATATGCAAGAATATAAATAAAAATACGAGACTTTAGATGTGAGACTACGGTATATTGACGTAGATGATTAAAATATGAGCTGTGCATAGGTTAGTCACTGTGAGTCACTGATTTTTGAGCTCATTCTTATGAGATCTCATTAAAAACATTTTTCTTAGCTTAATTGAGAGAACTGGACACCCATGGTTGTAGAAAATTGTTTCATAAAAAAATTACAAATTTTTTGTCATGATTATTGGACACCTTTTGGTTTGTGTGTGATTTTTGGAGTAAGGTGCTTTTGTGGTTACGGTAATTTTGAAAAGCCTTTTTCATGTGTATGTGACCTATTATAACAGTCTGCTGGTTACTTTGCCAGTCAGTATATGTGGGGCAGAGTTTGGGTGGAGGCCAGACAGTGTTCGCAAACATCCATGTAGATTATAGGAAACGATCTCCAGGTGCAGTTAAATACATTTACACATGCTCGGCTGTCGTATTCAGTAGGCCCCTGCTTAGGTGCTATCTTATAAAGATCTATGTGTGGGAGCCTATGAGGCTCCCCCTTATAAAACTGCTCTCATAGGGCCAGATTATGTGAGAAATCCCAAAAGTGCCGCCAATTTTAAGGCTATTTTATAAAGGCAACGCAAGCACCTATGTGCCTCAATAGTGCACAAACTTCAAAGCTGGAAGAAGTGTGTGTGTGGGATCAGTTTCAATGTGGAATTATACACTTGAAACCTCAAACTCAGGGAAGCCTGAACAGGAAAACTACTGTATGTTCATACTTTTTATGTGTCTGTCCACTTATAAAATTACAAGAAGACCAAGTCCAAAAATGTAGCACAAGGAAGGGAAAGCTTAAAAACTATTTATTTGATACTTAAATGAGATTGCATGCCAAAGACCCAACACAGGCCGTGTTTCGTCACAACTTGACATAGAAGCAAAAACATACAATAAAAACTTTTTCAAGTACATTCATTGCAAAAGACCTGTGAGGGAGTCAGGTGGACCATTGGATGATAGAGGGGTAAATGGGGCATTAAGAGACGCCAAGGCCATAGCAGAGAGACTGAATGAATTATTTGCTTCGGTCTTTACTGAAGAAGATGTAGGGATGTTACCCATGCCTGAAATGGTATATAAAGGTGATGTAGTGGAAGAATTGAAAGAAATATCGATAAAATGGGAGGATGTATTACCCTTCCTCTGCCTTTTTCTTTTCTTTTCTGGTTGTAGAATTGACTGCTTTCTATCCTATTGAATTTTGTAGTTCCTTTCCTTTCTCAGATCTCAGCCTCCTTTCCTGTATTTTACAATAATGTAAACCACCCTGACATCATAAAGGTGCAGTATAGAAAGAAGGCAAATAAAGAACAGTTTGATACACTGACAAGCAGCAAATCACCTGGACCAGATGGTATATATTGAAGGGTGTTGAAAGAAATGAAATATGAGGTTTCAACCAATTATTAGCAATCTGTGAACTATCATTAAAATCATTTGTAGTACCTGAGGATTGGAGAGTGACCAATGCAGCTCTAATTTTTCAAAAGGGTTCCAGGGATGATCCAGGAAACTACAGACCAGTGAGCCTGAGTACCGGGCAAAATGGTAGAAACCATTATAAAGAATAAAATTATAGAACATGTAGATGCAAAATGCAATGTGTGCCTTCGAATCAGTCCTGACTCCTGGTAACCCAGAAGCTCCTGGGTTTTCTTGGCAGAGTCACTGGAAGTAGATTGCCAGGCCTTTCTTCTGAGGCAATGGAGGGTTAAGTGACTTGTCCAAGGCCACAAGGAGTGCTAGTGGGAATACCACTAGGCTACTCCTCCACTCCCAACATGTAGAGAGCCATGGCTTATTGGGAGAAAGCTAACATGCATTTAGCCAAGGAAAATTTTGTCTTACTAATTTGTTATATATGTTTAAAAATGTTAAAAAATGTAAGGTCATGCATTTGGGCTGCAGCAATCCAAGGGAGCAATATAGTATAGGGGGTGAAGTACTTTTCCCACTAAAGAAGAGCGGGACCTAGGCGTGTTTTTTTTAGTGCCGACTCCTGGCGACCCAGCTGCCTCTGGGTTTTCTTGGCAATGCATCACCCGAAGTAGATTGTAAGTCCAAATGGCAGATAAAATTTAATGTGGACAAATGCAAAGTTATGCACCTAGGAAAAAACAACCCAAACTATGGTTACATGATGCAAGGTACCACTTTAGAAACCACCACCCAGGAAAAAGATTTAGGTGTCATTGTGGATAACACATTAAAACCCTCGGCCCAGTGCACAGCGGCAGCTAAGAAAGCAAACAGAATACTAGAAATGATAAGGAAAGGAAAGGATAATAAAACCAAGGATATTATAATGCCTCTGTATCGTTCCATGGTGTGGCGGCACCTTAAATATTATGTGCAATTTGGGTTATCATATCCTAAAAAAGATATAGCTGAATTAGAAAGTTACAAAGAAGAACGACAAAAATGGTAAAGGGGATGGAAGGATACCCCTCTGAGCAGAGGCTTAAAAGGTTGGGGCTCTTCATCTTGGAAAAGAGATGGCTGAGGGGGGATATGATAAAGGTCTATAAATTAATGAATGGAGTGGAAAGGGTAAATGTAGATTGGTTGTTTACACTATCAAAAAATAGAAAGTCTAGGGGACATAAATGGGTTGCACTGTAGCTTCATTGTAAGACTAATAAGAGAAAATATTTTTGTATTTAATACATAATCAAACTCTGGAATTCATTACCGGAAGAGGTAGTTAAAGCTGTTAGTATAGCTGGGTTCAAAAAAGGTTTGTACAAGTTCCTGGAGGAAAGAGGACCCAGGAAATCCACTGTTTGTCCCGGAACGTGTGTGCCTCTTTGGGAACCTGCTAGGTACTTGTGACCTAGATTGGCCATTGTTTGAAACAGGATACTGGGCTTGATGGACCTTGGTCTGACCCAGTAGGGCATATCTTATGTTCTTATGTCTAGTTTGCACCAGCATTTATATATTATCAGTATTTCTGTCTAGTTTGCATCAGTACAACACTGTCAGTGAGAAGAGCAGCTTAGGAGATGCAGGTTTTAACCCAGGAAGTGTGGCCCTAGGAGGCGTCCACGAGTATATCACAGGGATGGGCAGGATTGGAAATGTGCAACTTTGCAGAATATGGTGAGTGCAGGGATCTCCAAAATGATTGCAATGTTTACCCCATAATATTAGCAGGAATGGGTTTTTGCACTTCACTCTGTGCCTGCAGCCATGCGCAAACCTCGCGCTCGATACGTGCACGGGCCGGCTGAACAGCATGTTGGACGTGCCACGACAGATCACGTCTACATGCCGATTCTATAAATACGAGTAGATGCGGATGTGGAATTGGTAATGCCCATTTCCAGTTTAAACGTGTCCATGGCCTGGACGTGGCTTTTGTAGAATCAGCCTCATAAGCTACGTTGCACCATACAGCAAAGTTAATTTTAGTTTGTTCAAACCGTGTATTAAAAAAATCTTGTGAATTCAATACAAAATCCCTGTAGCCATCCTGCGGACAACCATCCCAAATAACAGTCCCAGCTAGATATTCCCACTCCTATCGATGGCTGCAATCTTTGACCGCCAGCTGCAACTTTTAAATGCATTTTCCCATAGAAACTCTATGACAGCCTCAATGCCCTGTTATATTCAGCAAAACATAAAACATACATTAGTCAAATTAGGCTAAAAAACTTTCTTATTTTCTAATAAAAAAAACAGTTGTTAACTGAAACAGAATCACGAGTGTGGGAAAGTTTGATATCTGTAAAATGGGACCTTATTTAAAACATTTTTACTGCCAATTCTGGAGGTCATCAGGCCCTAATAAAAATAGTCAAAAATGTTCTTGCACTAAGACAAGTTTTTGGAATGAAACCGAGAGGGTCACTATCAGTTTTACCAAAGATATCTTTGCTTGAATATAAAATGATGGTTGTCTTGTTAAGTCCACATCGATCAACAAAGCAGCTGGTAGTGAGACCTTTTTATTGAAATAGCTTAGGACACTTGTAGTCCTCTGGCTGTGCTGCTGATGATAAAGGGGGGCACTGCGATATTGCGCTTTTAGCAGTGAGGAGCAGACGATGCCTGCAATATCAAAACACCTCCCTTTAGCAGCGGCAGCGTTGCTGGAGGACTCCCATGTACCTTGTCGAGAACATTGTTTGTGATGAACTCCAAAGAGCCAAAGGTTCGTCCACAGAATCAGTACCAAATGATCCATGGAGATGATATTCAATAAAGGCAAGAGAGATGGATGATCACATGTGCCTTTATTGGGGACACAATAAAGGCACATGTGATCATCCATCTCTCTTGCCTCTTTTGTACACCTACTTTATCAGCAAGAGCGTTTGCTCTTCTTGTGCCCGATGATGTTCAATAAGCCACATGTTCAAACAATGCCATCCATAGCTCATTCTGCACTGATCTGATGAAAGATGCATAGCCCTTGCAAACTGGTCTGAAATGTAGTATGTTCGACCAATGGAAAGGTTTCATATGGAACCTGTTGGCTGACCTTGCTTCTCAGTTTCTCTTATCATGACAATATTTCTTCCTACATTAATTCACTATTTCAGAGCTGCACTGTAAATCTAGGAGAAACGCTTTTATGGGTGATAACCCTTCATGTGATTTCTCATCCAGTTAATCGTCCACCATGCTGGAAGGTTTCATTTTTGAAGAAAACAGTGCAGAAAGCAATATAGTGATCATTTGAGATGTCACAAAAAGAAGGCGGTTTGACCAACTATGCTAGATTTAAGGAAATACTAGCGTTTTGCCCAGAATCACACAAAAAGTCAAGGGCAGAGAAGATGCCTGAAAGAGGTTAATTCTATTTGCATACAGAAACAGGCATCATCCAGTCCCGTATATATCAGTCTACTAGGGTTTTCATAGTAAATGACGGCAGATAAAGACCAGTATGGTCCATCTAGTCTGCCCAGTAAGATGGCAAGAGTAGGTGCACCTACCACTCCGTGCAGGCCACCCCTCCCCATGTCTCTGTTTAGGGGTGAACCCACCGCTCCATGTAGGACACCCCCATTTCTTGAGAAATTAGATAGTTAAGTTTATTTTGATTTTATCCTGTTGTTGTAAAGGGATCCACTGTGTCTGTTCCATGCCATTTTGAATTCTATCACTATTTGCCCCCACCACTTCAATCAGGAGGGCATTCCAAACATCCACCACCCTTTTAGCGAAAGTTATTTCCCCCGACGTTGCCTTTCAGTTTATCCCTTTGTAGCTTTATGTTATGCCTTCTAGTTTTACGGCTTCCCCGTCTTTGGAAGAGGTTTGTTTGAAACATAGAAACAAAGAAATATGATGACAGAAAAAGACCACATGGCCTGTCTAGTCTGTTCTTCCATATCAACAACTACAACAGTCCCCTTTTTACCTTTAGAGATCCTCTGTGTTTATCCCATGCTTTTTTGAATTCAGTTACTGTCCTCATCTCTACCACCTCCACTGGGAGACTATTCCACGGATCCACAACTCTTTCCATAAAGAAATATTTCCGCATATCACTCCTGAATCAATCTCCCTTCACACTCATCCCATGTCCCCTCATAGCAGAACTTGCTTTCAATTGAAAGAGGTTCTCTCCCTGAACATTTATGCCATGGAGGTATTTAAACATCTCAATCATATCACCTCTATCCCGCCTTTCCTCTAAGGTGTACATATTAAGATCCCTAAGTCTGTCCTCATATGCTTTATAATGAAGACCACTAATCATTTTAGTAGCCACCCTATGCACCGACTCCATCCTGTTCACATCCTTTTGAAGGTGCGGTCTCCAGAATTGCACACTATACTCCAAATGAGGTCGCACCAAAGACTTATACAGAGGCATTATCACTTCCTTTTTTCTGCTAGCCATTCCTCTCCGTATGCACCCAAGCATCCTTCTAGCTTTTGCCGTCACCTTTTCTACCTGTTTAGATACTTTAAGATCATCAGACACAACCACGCCTAGGTCCCGCTCTTCTTTAATGGACAAAAGTACTTCAGCCCCTATACTATATTGCTCCCTTGGATTGCTGCAGCCCAAATGCATGACCTTACATTTTTTAACATTAAATCCCAGCTGCCAAATTCTAGACCATTCTTCAAGCTTAGCTAGATCCCTCCTCATGTTATCTACACCTTCCAAGGTGTCTACTCTATTGCAGATTTTGGTATCATCCGCAAAGAGGCAAACCTTACCCGACAGCCCTTCCGCTATATCACTAACAAAGATGTTAAAAAGAATCGGACCAAGGACAGATCCCTGGGGCACACCACTGGTAACATCCTTCTCCTCAGAGAGAGCTCCTTTTACCTGTACTCTTTGTCGCCTCCCACCCAACCAATTTCTAACCCAAGCAGTAACTTTAGGGTCCATCTCTAGGGTGCTCAGTTTGTTTATAAGTCGCCTGTGAGGAACAGTGTCAAAGGCTTTACTGAAATCTAAATACACCACATCTAGGGCTCTCCCTCGGTCCAACTCCCTGGTCACCCAGTCAAAGAAATCAATCAGATTCGTCTGACAAGACCTGCCTCTGGTGAATCTATGCTGCCTCGGATCCTGTAATCCGCTGGACTCCAGAAACCTCACTATTTTCTCTTTCAGCAGCGTTTCCAATAATTTACTCACCACCAAAGTTAAACTAACCGGCCTGTAGTTTTCGACCACATCCTTACTTCCGCTTTTGTGTAAAGGCCCCACATGAGCCTCTCTCCAATCCTTTGGCACCACTCCCGACTCCAACGAGGCATTGAAAAAGTCAGTCAGTGGAGCTGCTAGAACATCCCCAAGTTCCCTCAGTATTCTCGGGTGTATCCCATCCAGTCCCATCGCTTTGTCTACTTTAAGTTGAGCTAGTTTCTCATGAACACAGTCTTCTGACAATTCTTCAAGATGTCCCTCGCTTCTCTTCCTGTTTGTGGGTTTTTTTGAGGTCCTGCTCCTGGTTCTTCATCTGTGAACACAGAACAGAAATATTTGTTAAGCAATTCTGCTTTATCTTTATCTTTATTTCGTCATTTGATAGACCGCTCTTGTCGAAACATTCGAGCGGTGTACAATAAAAGGTCTATGCCACTAAGCTAGAGAAAAGGAACGCCAAATTATAAATAGGAAAGAGAGAGAAAGGACAGCGCACAACAACAGCAATAAGAGCACAAAAGACAGACCAGACAGAAGATTCAAGAAAGACAATGAGCACAGGGAGGGAAGCCGAAACAACAAAAGGGAGGTGACAATACACTGCTAAACTAGGCAACAGCACTAAAGACAGAGCAGACAAAGGCTCAAGGGGGGGGGCATCAGGAGGGAGGTCAAAGGCTTGTTGGAACAGATAGGTTTTCAGCAGCTCCTTAAATTTGGAGTATGAAGGTTCTAATCGGAGGGAAGGTGGTAGAGCATTCCAAAGGGAGGGGCCTAGAAAAAAGAAAGCTGAGTGACGGGTCTGTTCCAAATGTGCTTGTGACGGAGAGGGTAAGGACAGGCGATTAGCATGTAAGGAACGGAGTTGACGGTAAGGTGTGTGCAGAGATATAAGATATTTATCCTTATCAGCTTCTACATATTCCTCCCCTGAATCCTTGAGTCTGACAATACCACTTTTGCCCTTCCTCTTCTCACTAACATATCTGAAAAACGTCTTATCCCCCCAGTTTATTGCATTGGCTATTTCCTCCTCCTTTTGAATCTTTGCCTTCCTGACTACTTTGCTAGCTTCTCTAAGTTTTTCCAAATATAGATGCCTGTCTTCCTCTCTCTGTGATCTCTTGTATTTCATGAAGGCCTCCCTCTTTTCTTCACTTTTTCAGCTACTTCTTTCGAAAGCCATAGCGGTCTCCTTTTCCTTTTACCTTTATTTACCATTTTAACAAAAAGGTTGGTTGCCCTTAAAATATCTCCTTTCAGTTTTGCCCACTCTTTTTCTACATCCCCCAGCTGTTCCCATCCCACTAACGACTCCCTGAGGTATTGGCCCATCTTCGCAAAGTTAGTCTTCCTAAAGTCTAAGATCCTCACCTTTGAATGGATTCTAACAGCCCTAGTCCTAATACTGAACCACACCATCTGGTGATCACTGGATGCAAAATGATCTCCCACTACAACATCAGAAACACTTTCAACATTGGTAAGCACCAAGTCCAGTATGGCCCCTTCATGTGTGGGGTCTGTTACCTATTGCCTGAATAGTTCTCTCTGTAGAGAATCCAGGATCTCCTTACTTCTAGATAATACTGCAGCAGGAATGTGCCAATCAACATCTGGCATATTTAAATCTCCTATCAGTAGCACTTCCCCTTTCCTAGCAATGCTGCATATGTCTTCAATTAACTCTCTGTCCACCTCTTCTTCTTGTGAGGGAGGTCTGTATATCTCACCAATGCAAATAGATTTCTCTTTCCCTCTTTCTAGTTTAACCCACAATGCCTCTTCTCTCCCTTTTAAGCTCTGTAATTCCAGAGCTTTAATAGTAGTTTTTACATATAGTGCCACTCCTCCTCCCCTTCTTCCTACCCTGTCCTTTCTGAATAAAGTATAGCCAGGTATAGTTACATCCCAATCATGATTTTCTGTGAACCATGTTTCTGTAACTGCCACTAAATCCAAGTCAGCCACTCCCACCAAAGCTTCAACATCAGGGATCTTATTTCCCATGCTACGGGCATTTATACACACTGTTTTCCATATGTTACCCCTTTTACCCATTTCCATAAAGGTATTTAATATATCACCTATCTGGGGGCTTTCTTCACCCATCCCCAACAAATCTAGTTTAAAGCCCTCTTCAGTAGATTAGCCAGTCTACTACCGAAGACGCGTTGACCTTTCTTGGACAAATGGATGCCATCTCTGCTCTGCAACCCTTGGAACAGCATCCCATGTTCTAGGAAACCAAAACGCTCTCGATGACACCATCCACGCAGCCACGATAAAGGTCTGAATCATATCTCCCCTGTCTCTCCCCTCTTAAAGTATAAGTCTTCTGACACAAGCCCCAAATCATTTTGGTCGCCTTCCTCTGAACAGTTTCCAGTCTTTTTACATTCTTTGCAAGATACGGTCTCCAAAATTGAATACAATATTCCAAGTGAGGCCTCACCAGTGACTTATACAGTGGTATTAAATACCTCTTCCTTTTGATCCAACGAATATGCATGAAATCCCTCTGCGAGTCTACTGATTTTTTGTATATAATTCTATTTTGGGCACATTTGACAGGGTTAACCAGATAACCCAAGCAGACCGGTATTCATGGGGAGTGGTGATTGCCTTCCCCTGTTTATATATTTCAACAGTCAACAGCAACATAAGAAAACCTCAAATAAGTGAATTGCTTATTCACCAGAAGTCTCCTTTTTTCTTCATTTTTATGTGATTTAAGCTAATCTGTGGACGTTTTCCAGAGATTTTTATGTGAAGACCATTTAAAAAATGTTCCAAGTGATTCATGCCTTAGACTAAAGAAATATGCGGACTTTTAACCCACTATTTATCTGGTCTATTTTTATTCACTTTCCAAAACACAAGTAAAGGAAAAATTATATTCACATAGTTTAGAAAAACAAACAGACCATGTATCAAAAATTCTTGAGAACTGTAAATCAGGCAATGGAAATCATTTCAGCAGGCTCTTGACAACCTCACCACCCAAATCCGGACAAAGTGAGATCGACCCACTCAAAAAGTCCAGAAATAAGAAGAGAGGTGTTTCTTCATTAATTTCAATAAATCAGAAGTTGTTTGATAAATATAATGCTGAAAATAATTTGCAAGGAGACAGATGTAATATATATTGCTTTCTCTTTATTTCAGTACTTAGAGAAACACTGCCTTGCCAAAGTCCTCACACCCGTGTGCATTTTTCACATTAAATAATATGAAGAATACAATTGAAAGTGTTTAAGTTGTATCAGTCTTTAAAGCTTACATACTTTTGTCAGAGGGCAAAAGGGATTGGATGAGCAGATGATAGGCCTCATGTGGGGTGCTTATATGGAACCCTTCTAGCATATTTATGCACACGGGTAACAACTTACAGGCGTTAATTTGAAATAAAGCTTCTTAAGTCGCAATTCCAACACCAGGAACGTAGGAGAACACCCCATTGTAGTGACCACTGTAGCTTTTTTTAAATGTAGAAAATGGCAGGATGGGTTACGTGCCACAAATTCCAGTGAAAGTTTGGAGGTAGCTGTGTTGGTGCCTCTAGATCAGTGGTTGTTAACCCAGTCCTCCCACAAACCCTAAGCCTGTCAGGTATTCAAGATATCCGCAATGAATATACATGAGAGAGATTTGCATGCACTGCCTCCATTGTATGCAAATCTCTCTCATGCATATTCATTGTGGATATCCTGAAAACCAGGAGAAAGAATTTATCAACCTGCTTTCAGCCTACTTCTCATTCAGAAGGTGAGAATCTTATTGGCCATTAAATCGTCAGCCAGACTATTAGATCAGGTACCTATTTGCATGATTCTTGCCCTGGTCAATGACTGTCTGATGTCATAGCTAACTTGATTAACTTGGCTTTAGGGCTACTGCCCCCTAGACCTAAAATAGTTATTACACTGATGTGCAAACAACTTAGTGGGATTTGTGATGATTTGGCATATTATAGACCTATTTCGGACGAAATAAGAATAGCAAAGAGGCATCTCTGCAAAATAGAGAGTCACTGGAGAAGAAACGAAACCCAAACCACACAACTATACAGGACTACAACAACATAATTAACCGTGAATACCACACAAACCTAATACTACGATCAGCCAGCAGACCCAGAGAACTCTGAAATAGTACGGTCCCTCACTAAGGAGCCAAACCCCCTCGGAAACCATCAGCCCTCAAGCTTATGCAAACTTCCTGACTGCCAGGCACAGTTCTTTGCAAAATCACTTTTCCTGCCTCTGATCCACTCACTGAAAATATGCCCCCTGAGCACACGTGAGGGGAGTTAGCATACCCCACCATTGATTAGATCTCACTCACTATAACCAAACTAAACATCAGCACCTCACCTTCAGACCCCTGCCTGGTCCCATGGATAAAAGCAACAAAGGACATGCTCTCCAAATACATCCACAAGTTAGTCTGCTCCTCTCTAATACAGGGTTACATGCCCCTCTCTTAAACAAGCATTCATCCGTCCCTTCCCCAAGACAGCCACCCCCACCAAAGATGATCCCTCAGCATACCGTCCAATCTCAAGCCTTCCATTCCTCCCAAAAAAACTCCAAAAAACAGTTTACCAGCAGCTTCAGGACCATGACGACACTCATGCCCTGCTGGATTCTCACCAATATGGGTTCCACTGCAACCACAGTGTCGAATCTTTGCTAACAGTACTCCTTGACAACTTACTAAGAGGGTTTGATAGCTTCAAAGTGGGATTTCTACTCATCTTTCTAGATGTATCTGCAGCCTTTGACACCATTTCCCATAGCATCCTCCTATGAAGACTCAGTAACATTGGCCTAAAGAACACGACTCTCAAGTGGTTTAACTCATACCTCACAAACAGGCAGCAGCACGTCAAAGCAGGCACTGCCACCTCATCCACCTGCCCATCCTCACAAGGGATACAACAAGGTTTATCTCTATCTGCCCTGCTCGTTCAACCTGTATATACACCCCATCTGCAACGTCATCAAAAACACAACATTCTATATGCTATGTATGCCGATGACATCATGATTTATATCGTAATCCAAACGACTGTTATGGGTCTAGTTCTTCAAAGGGCTAATAATTCTATTTATAAATGATACCCTCAAATGTGATCAGAAAGTTTAACTAAATAGGATCTCTATTACTTTTCCGTTGATTATATGCTGGAATAAATCTTATTGAGTATGTACATTTAATTCTTCATAACTTATTTCATCATACTTTATCACAAAAAAATATATTTTTTTATTTGTTTTTTCTTTTTTTCTTTTTCCTTCTCAATCACTACAGAAAGGATAAAGTGCGGGTCTCAGACTAACATTGGCAGCGTTTATTTGCTAATCGCAAAAAAACAGCATGTCTTCACGCATCAACGACCCTTAGTGCACTTACCCTGGTATTGAACCAAAATAGCAGCATTTTCCAACACTTCCTATTAAATGCTTTCTGTTGTCATGTTCAGCTTTTGTTTTTCTCCAGTTGCTTAAAACATAAACATAAAGATTGTGCTTATCTTTGAAATCTTGAAGTCATTTGATCGCCCCGACGCTACCAAAAGGGTACCGCAAAACTGCGTTTCGTATCACTTCTTCAGGGGGGATAGCTTACTTCAAAGCACGATCTCAGGATGAAGCGCAAAAGTTCATTGTATGTGGCTTCTCAAACTTCTCCTCCTTTCATCTGAAAGTTCATTCATCAATGCGCGGCGTTTTGTGGCAGTTTGATGAATGAACTTTCAGATGAAAGGAGGAGAAGTTTGAGAAGCCACATACAATGAACTTTTGCACTTCATCCTGAGATCGTGCTTTGAAGTAAGCTATCCCCCCTGAAAAAGTGATACGAAACGCAGTTTTGCGGTACCCTTTTGGTAGCATCGGGGCGATCAAATGACTTCAAGATTTCAAAGATAAGCACAATCTTTATGTTTATGTTTTAAGCAACTGGAGAAAAACAAAAGCTGAACATGACAACAGAAAGCATTTAATAGGAAGTGTTGGAAAATGCTGCTATTTTGGTTCAATACCAGGGTAAGTGCACTAAGGGTCGTTGATGCGTGAAGACATGCTGTTTTTTTGCGATTAGCAAATAAACGCTGCCAATGTTAGTCTGAGACCCGCACTTTATCCTTTCTGTAGTGATTGAGAAGGAAAAAGAAAAAAAGAAAAAACAAATAAAAAATATATTTTTTTGTGATAAAGTATGATGAAATAAGTTATGAAGAATTAAATGTACATACTCAATAAGATTTATTCCAGCATATAATCAACGGAAAAGTAATAGAGATCCTATTTAGTTAAACTTTCTGATCACATTTGAGGGTATCATTTATAAATAGAATCATGATTTATATGCCAATCAACCTGAAGAAGCCAGACTACAAACAATAGTTACTTGTCTACAGGAAATGACTGGCTGACTTTCCAACAACCTGAACATGAACTACAAAAAAATGGAAGCCCTCATTATCACATGCAATACCACCTTTACCCCACCACATTCTATCAGCCTGCCTAATTGCTCATACCCATAAGGAAAGAGGTGAAATACCTTGGACTGCAACCTTAACTTCCTATCACACATCAACAAGACCACCAGAAATGCATACTACAAAATGGCCACAATACGAAGGCTCAAACCCCTCCTCAGCCATGATCACTTCAGGATAGTCTGCCAGGCTGTCATAACACCCATTCTGGATGACTGCACCTGGACCTTCCCAAGCAAACCACCAGACCTTGGCAAATAGTGCAAAATACAGCCACCCGCATAATTCTAGGCTTGACTAAGCTGGACCATGTCACCCTCCTTCTTGACCAACTTCACTGGCTTCCAATCACTTCACGCATCCGTTTCAAAACCATATTAAACATATTTAAAATCAAACACAATATATCTGCTGACAGCCTCAAGAACCTCATCTCTTATGACACCAGCACCAGACCCAGGAGATGCAGCGTGATCAACACCATACAAGCACCTTCATCATACTCCAAAACAATCCAAGCTACATCTGCAAGAGCTTTCTCCCTAGTGGTGCCGACCCTTTGGAACAGCCTACCAGTTGTCCTATGAGCCACCACAGACATCAATGACTTCCATAAACAGCTAAAGACAGTACTCTTCAGGGATCACTTTGACACAACCACCTAGGATATCCCAACCACCGAAAATCATGATCATTAACCTGCTGTACATACTGTATAAAACTAATGATGTAAAGATGCATTACTAAATGAATCCTGTATGCCTCCCCCCCCCCTTTTTTTTACTGACATTGTATTTCCTTGTAATTATCATGTAAACCACTTTGATTGAAGAAGAAGACGGTATAGAAAACCTGTTAAATAAATAAATTTCAAAGGGATGGTCCTGAAAAAGTTAGTTTTCTGACAGATGTTAGGCTTTGCTCACTGAGAACTACTTCATCCTAAATAGTCAGGTTTTCGTTAGGACTATAGTACTAAAACAGTCCTGCCTACCAAGGCAGAGAGTCAAGGTCAAGGCGGATCAGAACTTTGACATATTATAGATGCAGTTGGATCAAAGGGCTGTGTTTCACACTATCCATGTCTTAGTGGTACAGTTAGCAAAGGTGGGGGATAGGAATATTGCACTGGTCTTGTCAGACAAATGTGACTGATTTCTTTGACTGGGTGACCAGGGAGTTGGACCGAGGGAGAGCTCTAGATGTGGTGTATTTAGATTTCAGTAAAGCCTTTGACACTGTTCCTCACAGGCGACTTATAAACAAACTGAGCACCCTAGGGATGGACCCTAAAGTTACTGCTTGGGTTAGAAATTGGTTGGGTGGGAGGCGACAAAGAGTACAAGTAAATGGAGCTCACTCTGAGGAGAAGGATGTTACCAGTGGTGTGCCCCAGGGATCTGTCCTTGGTCCGATTCTTTTTAACATCTTTGTTAGTGATATAGCAGAAGGGCTGTTGGGTAAGGTTTGCCTCTTTGCAGATGATACTAAAATCTGCAATAGAGTAGACACCCAGGAAGGTGTAGATAACATGAAAAGGGATCTAGCTAAGCTTGAAGAATGGTCTAGAATTTGGCAGCTGGGATTTAATGTTAAAAAATGTAAGGTCATGCATTTGGGCTGCAGCAATCCAAGGGAGCAATACAGTATAGGAGGTGAAGTACTTTTGTCCACTAAAGAAGAGTGGGACCTAGGCGTGGTTGTGTCTGATGATCTTAAAGTAGCTAAACAGGTAGAAAAGGCGACGGCAAAAGCTAGAAGGATACTTGGGTGCATACGGAGAGGAATGGCTAGCAGAAAAAAGGAGGTGATAATGCCTTTGTATAAGTCTTTGGTGCGACCTCATTTGGAGTATAGTGTGCAATTCTGGAGACCGCACCTTCAAAAGGATGTGAACAGGATGGAGTCGGTGCAGAGGGTGGCTACTAAAATGAGTAGTGGGCTTCATTATAAAGCATATGAGGATAGACTTAAGGATTTTAATATGTACACCTTAGAGGAAAGGCGGGATAGAGGTGATATGATTGAGATGTTTAAATACCTCCGTGGCATAAATGTTCAGGGAGAGAGCCTCTTTCAATTGAAAGCAAGTTCTGCTATGAGGGGACATGGGATGAGGGTGAAGGGAGATAGATTCAGGAGTGATATGCAGAAATATTTCTTTACGGAAAGAGTAGTGGATCCGTGGAATAGTCTCCCAGTGGAGGTGGTAGAGATGAGGACAGTAACTGAATTCAAAAAAGCATGGGACAAACACAGAGGATCTCTAAAGGAAAAAAGGGAACTGTTGTAGTTGTTGATATGGAAGGACAGACTAGATAGGCCATGTGGTTTTTTTCTGTCATCATGTTTCTATGTTTCTATGTCTATCTGCCAGCAGAAGGGTGTCACTTGGAAAGAGGTGGTCTCCGATGTTTGCAGCCTGAAACTTGGAATCCCTCAAGGATTGCCATAATTTGTAGCTTGCACCTGTAGCAGCAATCTTGGATACGATAGATTCACATATTACTGATGACAATCAACATGCAGTGATTTCTGAATGAATGCCTAAAGGAGACTGCGATCTGGTTCTCTCAAATGCTATGTCCAATCAGTTGAACTTGTCAGCAGAGTTAACCACTGTGGTACGCTACTGTTTTCTGCAATTATGGTCTATTCCACAGCTTAAAGTTTATGTTTCCCAAGCAAACTTAGCTATGGTCATACATGCGACCATCACTAATTGACATAAGTCTGTAATTCATGATATTACAGAAAGGCCAAAAATAACCTTAAAAGACTTCAATTAATTCAAAATACAGCCACCAGGCAAGCGGGAAATATTACCCCAGTTTTGTGTGAATTACACCGGCCTCCTTTTCAACTGCAGTGTAAATCCAGGATTCCATGCTCGGTGTCTTGTACGTAGAGATGATAAATTGCCTGGCTAAAGAATGAGCTGAATATAGTACTGGCTGCTCATTACGATCATCAGAGTCGGTTCTCCTGCAGCTTCTGCCTCTATCTATTGTTCGTTGGTCTATTACATGCAGCAGACCCTTCGGTTACACTGGGCCTTTCTTGGCAATTCATTGGAATTTCCTGAAATTCCATAAAGCCCTTGAAATGTGGGTTTTTTTTGTGCAGTCTTATGGGCCCTGTATTGATAGGGCAACTATAGAGAGGGCACACTTCTCAAGTTCCTGCTACACAAATAAATTACATTTTATTACATAATTTAATAAGCACGTAGCAACAAATATTTCCCTGTTTTTGGTGCATCCACTTTGGATTTTTTTATATCCTTATTTATTCATTCAACGGTTCGCAATTACAGATATTTCTATGAACATATTTCCAGAATTCCCTATATTCATTTAAAGTACAGAGGATATGAACAAATACCCTCAAACCCTCCTTCCTACCCTCTCTAGGTTCATCTTCTTGGTAATTGCTCTCCGTTGCCCGTTTTCCTGCTTGTGTTTGAGCTCATTCACACCTCATGTCGTCATTGAACCTCTTCCTAGCCTTCACATCTATTCCTCTCAAACCTTATCTTCAACTCAACCATCATCCACCAGTCACTATTTCCCCCTCCCCCACCCACCCCTAGACCAACACCTCCCTCTCTTTTACCTTCCTCCATAGTCTGCAATATGTTTTCCACTCTGGATTCTCAATAGCCTGATACATGTGAATTTCGTATGATGCCCCTTCACCATTAGTTGCTACCAGTAAGATGGATCTGGACCGTGCTCTTCTGTCCAGGAGTAGAGTATCACTTTCTATACCAAAAAAAGGGCAATGTAAAGAATCTTCTCTTTGCCCTCTGATATCCAACTAAATTCACCCTCCCAACATCTCCCAGTAGCAACACACTATGGGCCCGATATTTGAAAGGCATTTACATGGTTGCAGCCCTATAAACCATGCAGATGCCTCTAACTGTGATATTCAATGACACAAACACAGTTAGTGCTGCTGAAGATCCCCAATCTTCTCCCCTACATGCCCCAATGTTAACCGCCTAGCACAGGGCATGTCGTGGGCGTTCCAGGGAGGAGCAGAAGCAGTCAATAACCAGTTAGCGGCGATATTGCCCTGTGGCTAAGAGATAGATGAAGCAAAAGCTTGCCTATCTTTTAGCCGCAGGAGCTAACCAAGCAACATGGAATACCGCCGCTGCCCGGTTAGCTAGTACGGCTAGGAGGCGGTGCGGCAAACTCGGATATTCAATGCCGGGGCTGCATATGACCTCAACATTGAATATCCGGGGTTAAGGGTCAGTGCAGATGGCTATGTGCTCTAGCGGCGCATAGCCGACCTAGATGAATATTGGGTCCTAAGTGACTAAGTCACCTTTACAAATAACATCTGTTCTATTGTCTCCAATGCCTGCACCCAAAAAGGAGTAGATAAGAGCTCTTTTATATCGCTAGTTACAATATGTTCCATGTAACTGAATAAGACTATGTTTATTGTATTATTCAAAAACTTGTTTTTTGTAAACCGCGTTTGATCAAATGGAAAGCGGGTATAAAAATGTTTGTTAAATAAATAACTAAATAAATATATGCTGATACTTCCTACATAAATCACTATCCCATAATTTCATCTGTGCTCCCCTTTACTTTAGTTATGAACGTTCTATGCTGCAGTTTGTATTGGGTTTCCTGAGAGCTAGCATTAGTAAGGTATTGACAGATATTACTGAACAGAGTTTTCAATTTGTCCTCCCCAATTTGATGCTCTACATCTCTTGACCACAACTGAGCCTGGCAGCTCCTATATGACCTGGACAGTCTATTCTGTTTAGGCACCAGTGTTTGGAACTCTCTATCCAATTATCCCCCCGTAGTCCCTTCCCGTCCAATTGATGCCGTTGTAAACTGTAATGTAGCATCTGCCCGTAGTAAAATTAATGCTTTCCAGGGATGGCCACCTCGCTTGTGCTTCCTCAAAAGTATAAGTGCCTTTTTCTAAACCCCCCCCCCCCCCCAGGTTGTCCCATTGTATGGCAGCCCCCCTCTGCCCATTTATTTATTTATTTATTTATTTAACAGTATTTCTAAACCGCCTTATCTTAATAATCAAGGTGGTATCACAGCAAGCAATCAGGTAAAGTGTGTGTGTTGTACATGCAGTGAGGATAAAACTTAGTTGTGTGAGGGATGTGTTGGGTGCTTGATTTGTTTGAGCTATATACAGGGTGGGCTATTTACAGTGGTGCTAGAATCATATTTTATATATATTCAGTTGTTTGGGAGGATTGGAGTGCTGTTATCCATTCTCTTAGGTTATGTGATGTGACCATAGTGCTCTATGAACAGCATGGTTTTCAGTTGTTTTCTGAAGTCTTTGAGGTCTGGAGTTGCCCTTAGATCGTCCGGTAGATTGTTCCATATTGTTGGAGCAGCCATGGAGAGAGCTCTGTCTGTTGTGTCCTTGCGTGTGTGCTTGTACTCATTTGGGGTGCTGACTCGGTTGCGTGTTTGACTTCTTCTGGGACGTGCGCTGGTTTCCGGTTGTATGAGCAGGTGGAGGCTGTTGGCTGATGTGTGTTCTTTTATCTTAAATAGGTTTATGATAGTCTTGTATCTGATGCGAGCAATGATTGGGAGCCAGTGTAAGTCCTTTAGTGTAGGTGTGATGTGCTCCTGCCTTGCGGCTCCGGATATGATTCGAGCTGCAGTGTTTTGTGCCAGCTGTAGTGGTTTGAGAGCTTGTTTTGGTAGTCCGAGGTATATCGGATTGCAGAAGTCCAGTATTGGGGTTATCAGTGCTTGACAGACTGTACGGAAGTGTTCTGGAGCGAGGAGTGGTTTCAGTCTCCTGATGATTCGCATCCTGTAATATGCTTTTGGATTGTTTTGTCTATGTGTGGTTTGAGGTTGAGTTTACTGTCCAGAGTAACCCCAAGGTATCTCACCTCCGATCTTATCGGTATCGTGGTGCTTTGTATCTTTATGTTTGGTGGGTGTGTGAAGCTTTGGTTTCGAGTGATGATTAAAGCTTCAGTCTTGTTGTAGTTTATAGCTAGATTGTTGTTTTGGCACCACTTCGCCATTTGGGTAAGGCAGTCTGCTATCTTAGAGAAGTCCGGGTTTTCGATTGATATCGGGGAGTATACCATTATATCGTCTGCGTATATTGTGTATTGGATGTTGTTCTCTTTCATAATGTTGCATATTGGTTGGATGTAGATGTTAAAAAGGAGTGCTGAGAGTGCGGATCCTTGTGGTACTCCTTGTTGGACGTTTATGGGCCGGGAGGTGTCCTGTCCCACCTTGACCTGTAGCTGTCTTTCTGTTAGGTACGAGTGGAACCATTTTAGAGTGGTACCGTGTATACCAGTGTTCTTCAGTCTCTCCAGGAGTATATTGTGATCAACTGTGTCGAACGCTGAGGAGATGTCGATGAAGATCATTATAATTCCATTCCTGATGTCGTCAATTATTCTTATGATGCTGTCGAAGAGGTAGATCAGGAGAGTTTCGACTCCATGGTTGGGACGAAATCCGTGTTGGTTGTCGTCGAGAGTTCCGTGTTCGTCAATGTGTTCCTGAAGTTGTAGTTGAACCGTCTTTTCGATTATTTTTGCGAGGAAGGGTATGCTGGAGATTGGTCGGTATGCTGCTGGGTCCTTTTTGTCGAGAGAAGTTTTCTTTGTGATTGGTCTTACTGAGGCAAGCTTTAATTGCTGTGGCATGAGTCCTTGAGTGAGTGAGTTGTGTACCATTTTATGAATGTTTGGTATGAGGCTTGCTTTGGTGGCTTTGACCCATGACACTGGGCAAGGGTCTGTAGGAACAGTGCTTGTGTTGATTGTGGAGATGATGTCTGATATCTGCTCTTTTGAGGGTGAGTGGAATGTGCCCCAGGTTTTGGGGTGGACGTTCGTTCTGTTGGTTCTACTGGGTGTTGTGCGCTCTGTGGAGTGAAATTTGTCTTTGATGTGGTCGGCGAATATCTGTGGATCCACTTGTATTTCTCTTTCTGCTGCTTGCTCTTTTGTCAGGGTTTTTACTATTTCGAAAAGTTCTCTGGGTTTGTTGATGGAAGAATTTATCAGGTTTGTGTGGAATTCTCTCTTTGATTGGTTGATGTGTTCATTGTATTGTTTTTGCTTTGTTAGGTAAAGATGTTGGTCGGAAGTAGTTTTGTTTTTTCTCCATCTCCGTTCAATTTTCCTGAGCTCCCTCTTTTCCTGTCGTATTTTTGCTGAGTACCATGGTTTGTTTTGTCTCTTGTTGTGGTGTTGTTTCTTGGTCCTGTCAACGGATGGTTTGGCGGCGTTAGCTAGGACATTGTTCCAGTTGGAAACTTGTTCCTCCAGGTCCTCTGAGTCAATGTTCAAGTGTTGTATTGTGTCCTGGATGAATTCGTCCTTGTCAAAGGACTTGAATCGTCTTTGTGTGTGTGGGAAGTTCGCTCTTTCGCTTGTCCAGTCTTCTTGTGATTGTAGATTTGTCTCGATTAAGTAATGGTCAGACCATGGTACTGGGGTGATGGTGGGTGTAGAGATTAGGTCTCTTGAAGTTAGGTAGTTTGATGCGAAGATGAGGTCTGGGGATGATCCTAGTCTGTGTGTTGGTGCATTGACTATCTGTGTGAATTGAAGTGATGACATTGCCTGAAGGAAGGCCTCTGCATCTTTTGTATTGGCGGACTTGAGGTTGAAGTCTCTGATTAGTAGTGCTGGTTTGTTGTTTGACGTTATGGCACAGGCTTCTTCGAGTATGAAGGCTAGTTCGTCGGGTGGAGCACGGGGTGCTCTGTAGGTTAGGCAGATTGCAATATTCTTGTTCTTGATGCTAATTGTGTTACACTGCTTTGTATCTGTGAGATTCAGTGTCTTGAACTTGAGTTCTGTTTTTGCTATTATTAGGACTCCTCCTCCACGCTTGTGGATGCGTGGGCAGTTGTATGCTGAGTAGTTGTTCGGTACTAGTTGGTTGAGTAGTACACTGTCGGTAGGGTTGAGCCATGTCTCTGTGATGCATATTATGTCTGGCTGTCGCTCTTCAATGTGGTCTACCAGAGTGTGTATCTTGTTGCAGATGGATCTGGCGTTTATGAGCTCAATTGATGTTTTCTTTGTGGAAGAGGTTGTTGCGACGTGTGCTTCCTTAGGGCCGGTGTTGGGGTTTGATTTGTGTCTGTTTTGTCTCTTTGTTTGGGAGGTTGCGAGTGTCTCTTTGTGTGTGTGTTGTGGACCGAGATATGGCAGTGCAGTTGGTGGGTACCATGGTGTGTTTGTTTGGGGGTAGTGGGGGTGTGTAGTTGGTGGGAGGAGTTGTGTGACTAGTAGGTATAGTGGGAGGAAGTATGTGGTGTGCATGTTGATAGCTTGTGATGTTCTGATAGGGCGACGCCTGTGTCCTTAGGTTTTCGTCTGTTGTTTGCTTTTTTGAGGAGAGCTGTACTTGTTGCAGGGGCTTGTCCTGGGGATGTGAAGTTGTATCTGTTGCGGTGCGGGAGCCTGTCCCGTGGAGGGAGCCTGTCCCTTGGATGTGAAGCTGTATCTGTTGCGGTGCGGGAGCCTGTCCCGTGGAGGGAGCCTGTCCCTTGGATGTGGAGCTGGATCTGATGCGGTGCGGGAGCCTGTCCCGTGGAGGGAGCCTGTCCCGTGGATGTGGAGCTGGATCTGTGGCGGACGCCTTGGTGCGGGAGCCTGTCCCGTGGAGGGAGCCTGTCCCGTGTGTGTGGAGCTGGATCTGTGTTGGTCGCCTTGGTGCGGGGGCCTGTCCCGTGGATGTGGAGCTGGGTCTGTCGCGGTGCGGGAGCCTGTCCCGTGGAGGGAGCCTGTCCCGTGGATGTGGAGCTGGATCTGTGGCGGTCGTGCTGAAAGGCTGCGTTGCTCAGCCCAGGCAAAAATTCTGGATTTCCTAAAATCTGTATATGCGCTGAGGTGGTGATGGGCATCCCATCAAGACTGCACCACCATTTCCAGGCTCTTCTGAAATTATCCACTAGCTATTGGCTATATTCCCCCTTCCTGTCTATCAACTTCATCCCATGTACAAGGTTAATGAATCTGTAAGTGGCACACAAGGCATCCAGCATCCCTTCCAGCACGTACCGTACACACCCCATACATCTCTCATGCAGCTAGTACAGCATAGCAACCCCATTGTACAACTTCAGATCTGGAAACTCAATCCCTCCCTTCCCCTTCTCCATAACTAATTTTACCGGGCCAATTTGAGCCCTTTTCCTCTCCAAATAAATTTCCATAGTCTTCCGAAACATCTGCTCTTCCTTCTACCCTAACCATACAGGGATCATTTAGAGAACAGAGTATTTTAGGAACCAGGATCATCTTCACCAAGGCATTCCTGCCTAAAAGTGAGACTGCTAACGCCCTCCATTTTTCACAACTCTTACGAATATCTGTGATCGCTTCTGTTATATTCTACTGATACTTTACCTGATGATTATTGCTGAGAAAGACCCCTAAATATTTTAATTTCTGTGGGGACCATTGTAGCAGAATGGCCAATATAATGGCAATTTTTAAAAAGGGTTCAAGGGGTGATCTGGGAAACTACAGATTGGTGAGCCTGACATCAGTACCAGGCAAAATGGTAGAAACTATTATAAAGAACAAAATTACTGTAGATAGTCATGGTTTAATGGCAGAAAACCAACATGGATTTAGCGAAGGAAGGTCTTGTCTTACTAATCTGTTATGTTTTTTTTGAAGGTGTGAATAAAGAAGCAGACAGAGGTGAGCCAGTTGACGTGGAGGTTGATTCCCAACTGTGCACACCTGGGCCGTGTGCACACCCAAAACATGAACAGGGCTCAATGGGACCCAATTCCGCAACTGCAGGAGCTATATGCACCCGCGAGTACGAAATCGGGAGTATAGATGGCCCGGCGTGCACAGCATCCAAGGAGGAAGACATCTTCCTCACTGCCTGTCCACACTACAGAAAACGCACCAACTGGTGTGCCGGTGCATTGGTGCCCCATCACCATGGCACCGATTTGTCCAACTGGTGCCACACAATACCCTGCCCAATGGCGGCTCCCACACAAGGTTGTCCAACCATCAGCAGGGGGCCCACCTGCTTCTATTTTCTTGGTCCTCTAGTTTGTCCTCCAGGCTTTCATTCTTATTACACAATAAAGCAAGCTGCGTCCTCAATTCATCCAGGATCAAATTTGTGGCTTTCATCCTTTGAGAATTCTCCAAGATTTGCCTGATGTGTGTGGAGAGAACATCCTTCATCTCTTCCATAGTAGATTGGATCTTAAATAGCTTGTCATCCAATACTGCTGTAATGCTCTTTGTTAAATGTTTTGCCACTTCTTCTGAAAGGAATAGTGCTTGCTGAGAACCAGTGGCCTCCATAGCATTATTATGGGACACTGGGTCTACTTTGCTTTGGGTAGGATGTCCCTTCACAGCCTTGGCCTCATCTGCATTTCCTTGGGAGCCAACCCATTATTGCTGTCACTCGTTGTTTGGACTCTTATGTCCGCTATCTTCCTCTGACTGTGGCCCTCTCTGGTTCTGTTTCCATGCCGCTGCGATCTGCGAACTGCCTGGCATGCTGTCCATTATAGCTTGCCTGTGTGCGTGTCAGGATCTGCAGTCCACATGTGCGCCATGCCCCAGTCCTCAAGTCAGCTCACCTTGTCTTTCACGCTGTTTCTCCAGAGCTAGCCCCCATCCAGAGCACTTTTTGGGCCAGGCCTCACTGCTCCAATACTAGCTGAGCTCCCCTACCGACAGCAACCTACACACCTTGCCCTTCACTCATTTCTTGGCAAAAGCAACGCCTTCAGTTGACCACGTGACTGTTCCAAGCCTTCCACCAGCCTCAGAGCTGCCATCCAATGATTCTTTTGCTACTCCTGGTGTGTGCAGGATTTGCTATCCCTGTCCTAAGAGCGCACCACTAACTGCACTTTGAGAGGTACTTTTGGCTTCAATATCACTAGGTGTTTATGTTTATGTTTATTTACTTAGTATACCGCTGAGGAAAAAACATCAAAGCGGTTTACATAGTACAAATACAGAAAAACCATAAGGTGTGAAAAGGAAAAGAAATTACAATAATAAGATAGGAAAGCACACCAGACAGAATCACACAACGAGACAAGAGTGGGACAGAGAGGAGGACAGGGAAAGGGAGGTCATACAGAGGGAGGTCATACAGAGTGGAGGAGTAGCCTAGTGGTTAGAGCACTGGCTTGGTAACCAAGCAACCAGGGTTCGATTCCCGCTAGCACTCCTTGTGGCCTTGGGCAAGTCACTTAACCCTCCATTGCCTCGGAAGAAAGGGCTGGCAATCTACTTTAGGTGACACTGCCAAGAAAACCCAGGAGCTTCTGGGTCGCCAGGGGTCAGGACTGACTCAAAGGCACACATTGCATTTTTTACAGAGGGATCGGGGAGGTCAAAGGCCAGGGCAAAGAAATGGGTCTTGAGGCTGTTCTTGAAAGCAGAGTGCTCATGCTCAAGCCAAATAGAGGAAGGGAGGGAATTGCACAGGGCGGGGGCTAGGAAAAAAAATGCGGAGGAGCGAGTGGATTGGAGATGTAGGTGAGGGGAGGTGCAGGCGGCTGAGGTGGAAGGATCGGAGGGAGCGAGCTGGGGTGTGCAGACGGACAAGGTCAGCCAAATACTGGGGCGAATGGGTGTGAAGAGCACGATGAAGGAGTACCAGAATTTTATAATGTATACGGAATTTGATGGGGAGCCAATGAAGTTGAATGAGGAGAGGTGTAATGTGGTCATGGATGGAGGACTGAAAGATGAGTCGAGCAGCTGTGTTTTGTATACGTTGGAGGCGGTAGAGTTGGACGTTGGGGAGGCCAGCCAGGACTGAATTGCAGAAATCAACGTGGGACATGACGAGGGACAGGAGAAGGGTAGTAAGGGCCTGTGAAGAGAGAAAAGGTCTGATAGCATGGATTTGGCGTAGATAGGTCTTAGAAACGTGGGCAATGTGGTCACGAAAGGTCAGGGCGGGGTCAAAGAGGACTCTTAGGTAATGAAGAGAGGAGAGGATGGGAACAGGTGAACCGGAGAAGGAAGGAGAAAGTGTTGGTGGGGAAGCATCACGAGAAAACCAGATAGCGAGAGTCTTTGTGAGGTTGAGATGAAGACAGTGGGTAGTGAGCCAGTCGGCAACGGTAGAGAGACAAGTGTTCAGAGGAGAAAGATCGAGGGAAAGAGGGGAGGTGTGATAAAGGAGGACCAAGTCATCGGCATAGTAGAAAGCAGATATCCCGTGTTGTTGGACTAATAGGGCAAGAGGCGTGAGGAAAATGTTGAAGAGAAGAGGAGCCAGGACTGAACCCTGAGGGACGCCACAGAGGAGAGAAATGGGCTCAGAAGCAGATGAGGAGGGAGAGGTGGGGAGGACTGAGAAAGACCTAGAGGAAAGAAAACAATGAAACCAGTGAAGGACTGGTGTAGAGCAGATTTAGCAGTTTAATGGAGGAGGGGATCCAGAGCTTAGGTGATTGTGTCCACTGTTCCCTCTAAGCTGTGCGCATGTGCGCGCGCACACACCTCGCCAAGCGAGCGCACATACTTTACAACAGAGCGCACAAAAATTGCCGTTCTGATTCTGATAGAAAACAACACAGGCATCTTAAAATTTAAAAGTTGTTGTGTATTTACGGTTTTCACAAGTTCTACAATATTTTCTAGTGCAATCAATGTGATGTACATACTGTATTCTGACGTGTAGTCACATTTTAAAGTATATAACTCAGAGTGTCGTTATGTGGCACACAAAAATTTAACCTTCCTTCAAAAGCTGCACAGCTGATATTTTATGCGCACACAGCCTACAGAAAATTAGAGGGAACATTGATTGTGTCCATCTTGTTTCAAGGCTTCGCCTCCTCCCCAGTGCATCCGCTTAACCATCCCATCAACCTTGATTGAGTTTAGTGGTATCACTGCCTTAAATATCACAATTTCTCCACTTTACTTACTGAAACTTATTCAGATTTTACTCATGAGTGATTTGGCACCTATGGAAAAAACAGAAGTAGATTTATTTATTGTTATGTCGGTGGTGTCTCTCTCAGAAGTTTAAGGCGAGGTACATTCAGGTACAGTAGTATCTTCCTGTCCCTGGAGGGCTTACAATCTAAGGGACCCTTCTGCTCAAGTGCATTAGGTTTTTACACTTAATAGATACTTAGCACCAAAACTAACATGCGATAAATGCAAACACTCTGCAGTAACTGTCAGGGGTGTGGTCAACATGTCCCCAGCAGTTAATGCATGGAAGAGTGACCTAATGCGTGGCGCAATTACTAAGAACATAAGATATGCCATACTGGGTCAGACCAAGGTCCATCAAGCCCAGTATCCTTTTTCCAACAGTGGCCAATCTAGGTCATACGTACCTAGCAGTTTACCCAAAAGACACAGGTTCCGCAATGCTTGTACTGGGTCAAGCATCGATATCCTGGGTCCCTTTTTAATAATGGTTTATGAACCTTTCCTCCAGGAACTTGTCCAAACCTTTTTTAAACCCAGCTACACTAACAGCCTTTACTACATCCTCCGGTAACAAATTCCAGAGTTTGATTACACGTTGAGTGAAAAAATATTTTCTTTTATTAGTCTTAAATAGTTTACCCTGTAGCTTCATTGCATGTCCCCTAGTCTTTCTATATTCTGATAACGTAAACAATCGATCTAAGTTTACCTGTTCCAATCCGTTCATTAATTTATAGACTTCTATCATATCTCCCCTCAGCCGTCTCTTTTCCAGGTTAAAGAGCCCTAACCTTTTTAGCCTTTCTTCATAGGAGTATCCTTCCATCCCCTTTACCATTTTGGTGGCTCTTCTCTGAACCTTTTCTAATAACGCTATATCCTTTTTAAGATACGGCGACCAGAATTGCACACAATATTCAAGGTGCGGTCGAACCATGGAACGATATGGAGGCATTATAATATCTTTTGTTTTATTTTCCATTCCTTTCCTTATGATACCTAGCATTCTATTTGATCTCTTGGCCGCCGCTGCACACTGGGCCGAAGTTTTTAACATGGTATCCACAATGACGCCTAAATCTTTTTCCTGGGTAGTGGTTCCTAATGTGGAACCTTGCATTGTGTAACCATAGTATGGGTTCTTCTTCCCTAGGTGCATAACTTTGCACTTGTCCATATTAAATTTCATCTGCCATTTTGATGCCCAGTCTTCCAATTTATCAAGATCCTCTTGCAATTTTCCACAATCCTCTTGGGTTTTAACAACTTTAAATAGTTTTATGTCATCTGCAAATTTGATAACCTCACTCGTTATTCCACTTTCCAGGTCGTTTATGAATATGTCAAAAAGCAGCGGACCCAGCACAGATCCCTGGGGTACACCACTATTCACCTATCTCCATTGGTAAAATTGGCCATTTAGCCCTACCCTCTGCTTTCTATCTTTTAACCAGTTCCTGATCCACAGTAGTACTCTGCCTCCTATCCAAAGACTCTTTAGTTTTGCCAAATGTCTCTGATGAGGGACCTTGTCGAAGGCTTTCTGAAAGTCCAGATACACTATATCAACCGACTCACCTTTGTCCACCTGTTTATTCACACCTTCAAAAAAAACATAACAGATTAGTAAGACAAGATCTTCCTTGTCTAAAGCCATGTTGGCTGTCTCCCATTAGGCCATGACTATCTACATGCTGAGTAATTTTATTCTTTATGATGGTTTCTACCAACCATTTTTCCCCGGTACTGACGTCAGGCTCACCGGTCTGTAGTTTCCCGGATCACCCCTGGAACCCTTTTTAAAAATTGGTGTTACATTGGCAATCCTCCAATCTTCAGGTATTAGAGATGATTTTAATGATAGCTCACAGATTACTAATAGCAGGTCTGCAATCTCATATTTCAGTTCCTTCAACACCCTTGGATGTATACCATCCAGCCCAGGTGATTTGCTACTCTTCAGTTTATCTAATAGTAGTAATACATCTTCCCGATATATCGATATTTCCTTCAATTCTTCCACACCTTTAAATACCACTTCAGTCATGGGCAACATCCCTACATCTTCCTCAGTAAAGACCAAAGCAAAGAATTCATTCAGTCTCTCTGCTATCGCCTTGTCGCCTCTTAGTGCCCCTTTAACCCCTCTATCATCTAATGGACCAACTGACTCTCTCATAGGTTTTTTGCTACGAATGTACTTGAAAAAGTCTTTATTTCGTGTTTTTGCTTCCGCAGCAAGCTTCTTCTCAAATTCTCACTTTGCCTGCCTTATCAATGCCTTGCATTTGACTTGCCAGTGCTTGAGCTGTTTCCAGGTTTCATCGACGGGATGCCATGGCACTGTGGCTGCATTCAGGAGCCTGGCTGAGATCACCGCGTATGTGGCTGGGTGTGCAGAGCAATTAGAATCAGGGCCCAGCCTGAACGTCCAGGTCGTAGACCCAATTCTGATCCCACAAGCACATCTAGCCCCCATGGGATCAGAATCAGGTCTACCTCTGTACACCCCACTTCTGATCGGCTGCACAGCTTGAATGGAACTGGCCTGCACGTCCTTACTGTAATCTCTGATGCTACAGTAACTTCACTGGTTACCAGATCAAGTTCGAATTACATTTAAATTGTTTAGACTTACGCCGGGGTTTACTAAGAAGCAATATCAGCAATTATGCAAAATCGGTGCCACGGCCGTGTTTTATTCAATAGTGCTGTGCCACCGATTTTGCACGATCGCCACTATCGCTCTTAGTAAACAGACCCTTAGACTGCATCAGGGTCTTGTCCCGTCCCATCATAGGTTCTCAAATGGCTGAGTTACTAAAGGATTCTGTGTGCCAAAGTGACCCTGCGGCTTCATTTTCCTCAGTCATTCTGCTTCTGTATGACCTATGGCATTAAAATTGAGCATGTGTTCTTCTTCATCTTCAATATATGCTTATTTGCTGCATATTTGATTGTTTTTAGACTCTGTAAACCTCATTGAACAGTCCTTTGTTGGACCTAAAAAGTGGTATATAAAAACTCAGATTGTATTACATGACATTTAGGATCTTATATTTGGCCCAGTGTTTAGGTTTATAAAACCGAGGTGCCCATTGCCTTTTAAATTCAGGCTCTCTGTGGTTTGCTATCTTAATGTTATTATTTTGCTACTGCATTATTATGAAGATAGCATTTCAATGTTAATTACTGTACTCTGCCTCCAGCCTGTGTGGATGAGTGGACTATAAGTTGAATTTAACACTAGAAGCCCCAAAAGAAATTTTATCTAGAAACCCCAAAGTGCGTCAATTGACGCATTATCACGACGACTGCATTTAGCATGAAATGCAGATGTGAATTAATGTGAAGTTATTATTTGTTAAATACGTGCAGTATGTGACATCATTAAATGTCATCGTGTGTTTATTGTTTGTAATGTCGGAGTAAAACTGTAAACAGTGATTGAGATGCGCCACCCAGTGGGAACATGAATTTATACCTAGAAGCCCCAAAGTACGTCAATTGACACATCCAAGACAATTGAGTGCGTCAATTGATGTACTTTGGGGCTTCTAGGTATAAATTCATTTTCCCGCTAGGTGGTGCATCTGTCATTAAGTTTCGATGTACATATTTGAACATCTTGACCTTGCTACCAAAGTCATGGAACTTAACTGACATGATTCTAACAGTGGTGCTGGTATACAACTTCGAAGATGCATTTGTGTCAATTGACGCACTTTGGGGATTCTAGTGTTAAATACCTCACAAAAGGGTTTGATAAATGCCAACACCAGGTCCCCATGGTGCCTAGACACTGCACCCAGGATTTCATGCCTCTGAATGAAAATGTGAGAATAGTCCAAACTTCTTCCACTGCGCAGCTCAAACTTGCAAAAAAACAATTGCAATGGGGAAATTGGAAATACACAGTAAAATAAGAGAAATCAACAAGTGAGACAAAGACTAGGTAAGGCTGGGAGGAGTATGAGCAAGAGAGAAAGACAGAGAGAATGGGTGAAGATTGGGAGTATGATAAGGGGGGGGGAAGCTGGGTGAAGGCTGGAAAGGGTAACAGAGAAAGAGAGAGACTGGATGAAGACTGGGAAGATAGGAGAGAAAGACTGGATAAAAGGCTGTGGGGGTATGAGAAAGAGAGAGACTGGATGAAGACTGGGAAGATAGGAGAGAAAGACTGGGTAAAAGGCTGTGGGGGTATGAGAAAGAGAGAGACTGGGTGCCAGTTGGGAGTTAGGTAAAAGAGAGAGAGTAGGTGAAGGCTGGGGTGGTGTGAGAGAAAAAGAGAGAGACAGACTGGGTACCGGTTGGGGGGGTAGGGAAAAGAGAGAGAGAGAGGGACTGGGTGAAGGCTGAGGGCTAAGAACCAAGATAAGGTGGGTTTAGATTCCACTACTGCTCCTGTGACCGTAACCAAGTCACATAACCCTCTACGATCTCAGGTATTAAATTAGGTTGTAAACCCTCCAATGATAGAAAGATACATACTTTAGCTGAATGTAAAATCTAAACATTTCTAACTACTACTACTAATCATTTGTATAGCGTTACAAAGCAAATACAGCACTGTACATATAGATGTAAGACACAGTCTCTGCTCTTCAGAGCTTACAATCTAATCAAGACAAAAAATAGACTAGACTAGAGTATGGCAAGATAAACATAAGTAGTGACAAAGAGAGTGAGGAGTATCAGAATCCAAAAGCAGCCTTAAAGAGGTATGTTTTTAGCCTGGATTTGAATAGGGATAGCAAAAAAAAGCCCAATGCTCCTTCTCTAGCCACTCTGTATCCCCTTCCAGTGGAAAGAAAACATCTATAAATATGTAAAATTAATGAGAGAAAGACTGGAAGGGAGGTATGAGATAAGAGAAGAAAGGTAGTGAGGAGCTGCAGAGTGAACGCATTTATAGGTCAGTAGGAGAAGTTTGAACTGGATGTGGAAACGGATAGGGAGTCAGTGGAGTGACTTGAGAAGAGGAGTAATATGGGCATGCGAGGCTTACGGAAGATTAGCCGCGCAGCAGAGTGTTGAACAGATTGAAGGGGAGACAGATGATTCAAAGGGAGACCAGCAAGGAGTAGGTTACAGTAGTCAAGACAGGAGGTGATTAAGGAGTGGATAAGCATCTTAGTAGTGTGTTCAGAAAGGAAAGGACAGATTTTGCTGATATTATAGAGAAAAAAACGGCAGGTCTTAGCTATGTGTGTGGAGAGGGAGAGAGAAGAGTCAAAGACAACCCCAAGATTGCGAGCCAAGGAAACAGGAAGGAGTATATAGTTATCCACAGAGACTGAGAAAGGAGGAAGTGGGGGTGGGGAGGTTTTAGGGGGAAAGATAAGAAGTTCAGTCTTGGCCATGTTCAATTTCAAGCAGCGGTGAGACATCTAGGCAGCAATTTATTTATTTATTACAATTTCTTATATACCGCACTATTCGGTACCAGCGCGGTTTACATTATAACACAACGACCATAACAACAAGCTGTTTGGTTTTACATCGAACAGGAGTGCAAACTTGGATAACAGGGGTGAACTATATACATGAGATATTTACACGGAACAAGATTAGGTAACAATCACATCATGAACGTAAGGGTCCTTTCTTAAGTGGGTCAATTCTTCAGAGGGGATATCTAGGTTCAATTGCTGATTGGGTAGTATTGGAGGAAAAGGTGGTATTTGAGTGCCTTCCTGAACTGAGATAGGTCGGCAATGGCTCTAATGTCAGAGGGTAGAGCATTCCAGCATTTGGGGACATAGAAACTGAACGCCCTGTTTGTGGTTGTCATGTTGCACTTTGTCAATGCCTTTGGGGTTGTTAGTAGGTTTACGGCTGTTGCTCTTCTGGATCTGTTGGGGGCACCATGTGAATAAGTTCTGTGAGTGAGGAGGATGAAATACCTTTGATTGCCTTGAATGATAGGAGTAGGGTTTTAAAGATGATCCTCCCATGGATAGGTAGCCAGTGAAGCTGTTTGAGAATGTGAGTCACGTGGTCACCTCTGGAGGCTCCGTAGAGGACCCTTGCTGCGGCATTCATGGCCAACTGTAATGGGGTTAGTGTGGATTGAGGGAGACCTTGTAAGATGGCGTTTGCAAAGTCGAAGTGTGGCAGGATTAGCGCTTGGTATATGGTCCGGAAATCGTCTGGGTCCAACAGGGAGCGTAGATGCTTGAGCGTGCGGATCTTGAAATATACAGCTTTGACTATGTTGCTTATGTGGTGTTTCATATCCAGACGTTGGTCCAAAGTAACTCCAAGGTATCTTATTGTTTCTTTAGTTTGTAAGTCTGCTTCCTTGACACTGACATGGGATGGAGGAGTAAAGTTTGGGTCTCTGGTGATGAAAAGCACCTCCGTTTTTTTATGTTGAATGCGTAGGTTCTGTGATTGGAGCCACACTGAGACCGCATTGAGCTGTGGAGAACGGCATGTATAAGAGAATGTCATCTGCATATATCAAACAGTTCACGTTGAATGATCTTATGATGTTGCAGATGGGCTGCATGTAAATATTGAATAGTAAGGAAGATAACGAGGAGCCTTGAGGTACCCCTTGCTTTTGATGGAAGTGTTTTGACTCTTCTGATCCAGACTTCACATATTGCCATCTTCCATCCAGATAAGATTTACACCATCCTAGCACAGTGTTGCAGACGCCCTTCTCTTTCAGTCTTCCGAGGAGAATTTCGTGACTCACCGAGTCGAACGCCGCGGCGATGTCTAAGAAGATGAGCACAAAACCTTGTCGGATGTTGTCAATGCCTGTGATGATATCGTTGAATAGGCTAGTGAGTAGGGTCTCGACCCCATGATATTCTCTGAACCCATGTTGGCAGTGATCTAGGGGAGCTGTGGCGTCTATATGATCTTGAATTTGCCGTTGTGCCTCTTTCTCAATTATTTTAGCTAAGAGGGGAATACTAGCTATTGGCCTATAAGAATCGACCTTTTGAGGGTCTAGCTTGGGGTTTTTCAATAGTGGCCTAATGGAAGTCTGCTTGAGTGTTGTGGGGAAATATCCTGTTGTGAAGGAGAGGTTCATTATATTTGCGATGAAAGGGCTGAACACACCACGTAGCTCCTTAATCCAAAAAGCTGGGCATGGGTCAGTCTGCACAGTGGAGGTATTGAGAGATGCTATGGTATCCTCAATACATTTAGTGGATGGTGTGGAAAATTTGCTTAGTGGGGATAGGCCCGTTGGTTCTTGATACGGGACTACTGAAACCTTGTTAGTTTGCACGATCTTGGATTGCAGGTAGTCAGCAAATTTTTGTGGGTGAATCTCACTGTGTTGTTCGGGAGATGGTTCCTTCGAGAGGGATTTGACCAAGTTGAAGAGGTCACGTGGTTTATTCAGAGATCTCTTTAGGGTGTCAGTGTGATATTGTTTCATTTTGGTTGTGATTGCTTCTCGGTGTATTGAAAGGTGGGTTCGGTAGGCGGTCTGATCTTCAGTAGAGAGCGATCGGCGCCATCGGCGCTCAAGTCTGCGTAGTTGAGTAAGAGAAGATCGCAGCTCAGGAGAGAACCATGGGGCGGAGCTTCTTTTTATCCTTGCTGTGTTCTTGGAGTTCGGGCGTTGTGAGATGGCAAGCAGGTTGGAGTTCCAGGAAGAGATTAGTTCATCAAGGTCAGGCGTGGTTTTGTTGAGGAGTGATTGGGTCTCAGATAGGATGTGTTCCCTGTTGAATGGGTGAAAGCTTCTTGTGGCCGTTCGTGATATGTTGTTCGTATTTCGGCTTCTGTGCAGCTGGTCATTGTTGATGGGTATCTGGATAATAATCAATTTGTGGTCCGACCAGGGTACATCAACGACTGATATTGGAAGAGTGTGGTTTTGTTCAATGACTGACTGAGGAGCAAATACCATGTCAAGAATATTCCCCTTTATATGTGTGGGTTCATTGATGATTTGCTTGAGTCCCAGGTCTTCCATTGCACCAAGGAAGGCATTTGCGTGGTTTTGGGGTAAAGATGGGAGATTGAAGTCACCCATCCAATTTGATTTATTGTGAATAAGGGTGTTGGCTGCAAGGTCAATAATGGTTGGGAGGTCATCTGGAGAAGTAGACGGTGTTCTGTATAACAAGTTGAGGGAGCATTGCTGGTTTGCAATGGAGAGAATGTATAGTCTGTTTGTGCTAGAGGAATCTGATATGTGGAAGTTAAGGTCTGATTTGGTGATTATGAGTACCCCTCCTCCTTTTTTGTTTTCTCTATGTCTCGTGTGTATGGAGAAATTGGGGGGTAGGAGTTGGTTGAGGAGGACGTTGTCCTCCAATGATAGCCAGGTTTCCGTGATCATAAGTATCTCTAGGTCATAAAGGGAGATTGTGTCTAGGACAACAGGCCATTTTTTGCGAATAGAACGCGCGTTGATGATGGCACATTTTAGGGGTCGGCAGCTCAAAGGCTTTTCCTGGTTGGGTGTTTTGGATAACTGGAGAGCTACATGTATCAGGTGGGAGCGGCGCGTGTAAGCGTCACTTCCTGGGTGGGAGTGTGGGGGTCCAGACCATCTTTTTCCATGGCTATTCAAGACTGGAATCTTGCCGTATGACGTTTAAAGGGCTTGGGAGGTTCCAAGCCAGTGCGTAAGGAGGTAAAAGCTAAGAAGGGCAGTGACTTGGAGGACAATTTTGAGGGTTGTGACTGTGTGTGAGACACTGTAGTTATGATGCAGTGAAGTTCGATACTGTGACAGCACTGTGCAGTAAGAGACACAGTACAGTAATGAGACACTACAGTAACGAGGAGTTATTATGCGAAAATACTAAATTGAGATGGTACAGTAGGGGAATCTGTATAGAACGAGACCTCAGGGTACAGATTACATATGCTAAGATATTGAATACATTTAAATCATGCCGAGCAGATACAAAAAGAGATGATGCAATACTGAGATGATGCAGTAATGAGATAGGATACTAGCAGGTTATATTGTATCTTGAACGGGCAAAACAATAGTACATCGTATGGGCTGCGTTGTTTAGTACCTTTCCAGTGTGAGCTCGGAACATTAGAACGGACTGGTGTTTCTTATGTAGTGCAGGGTTCAGGTTTACAGACCGGCGTTGCTGTATGTAGCTGGGGTGAGCTTGCTGTTAGAGTATGTCATCTGGAGCTGGGTGGAATGCAGCGGTGTCCTTCCTCTCGGTCCACGCCTAAGGGCCATGCCAAAGGGCCCTCTGGCGAGGCCCTCAGGCGCAGGCCCGCCAGGCGTGGTGCACCCGGTGGCGCGAACCTTTAAAGTTCCTGCACCAAGCCCTGATTGGGCGAAGATGTTGCCGCCGCTTGAGGCTCGATCCCCCGACTGGGGAGAGCTGATGAAGGCGGCGGGTGCTCAGGGACCACGCGCCCGATGGCGCGAACTTTTAAAGTTTTAAAGTTTTAAAGCAATGTCAGAAAGGCAGGCAGAGATCTAGGTCTGGGTAGCCGGAGAGATTTCAGGCGTAGAGAGGTAGATCTGGGAGTCATCAGCATAGAGGGTACTGAAAACCATGGGAAGAGATAAGCGTACCAAGGGATTGAGTAGAGAGAGAGAAAAGGAGCGGACCCAAGACAGATCCTTGGGGTACACCAACTGCGAGCGGGATAGCAGAGAAAGAGGAGCTACCAGAACACACACTGAAAGAGCGATGGGAGAGATAGGAGAACCAGGATAGTACAGAGCCCTTAAAACCAAGCGAGGACAGGGTATTGAGGAGAAGATTGTGGTCAACAGTATCAAAAAGCAGCAGAGAGGTCAAGAAGGATGAGGACAGAGTAAGGGCCCTTGGATTTTGCCAGAAACAAGTCGGGAACTCCACTTTTCTGGCAAACTGCTTCTATCTGTGCCCTTCTCTTCTATTGCTAACTCCAGACTTCGCTCCTTTCACCTTGCTGCACCTTACGCCTGGAACAAACTACCTGTGTCTGTACATCAGGCACCTTCTCTGACCCTCTTCAAATCCAGGCTGAAAACTCACCTCTTTGCTGCTGCTTTTGGATCTTGACTCACCTGATCTTCTTTTCCTTTCCTTTCCCCCTTGTTTTATGCTTTTGTGCTTGCTCTGATTGCCTTTCTGTCCTTTGAGAAGAGCGGTGCCCTCCCAGAGCTCTCCTAGGAAGGTGAATTTGCTGTTTTGCTGTGAGTTCTATCTGTCTGTTTGTCTCCACATATTTATTTATTTGTCATTGTTAGTCTGCTCCCTGAATTTGCACGTTTGTTCAGCTTTTCTCAGCTGAATAACTTATCCTTTCCATAACTAACTGCAACTGTCCTTTCTTCCTCCTTCAACTATCTGGCCTGTCTGTGTTGGCCAGGTTAACACTTAATTCCTTTACTATCCTTGCTCTGTCTCCATTGCTGTTATACCCCACCCCACCCCCTCCCCTCTACCCACCCACCCTGTGGTTGGCTGTCTTTTACAGCTGTCATCTGCTCATTATCTATTTTATGCACAGGTGCACCTAATCCCTTGACTCCTTTACCTTCTATATTCTCTGGCCTTTGTTCTCCTCTCTATTCCTCTTCTATGGCTCCTCATCACAATGTCTTCCTCTTCTTCATACTCCCTAAATGTTTCCCCTCCTACCAGCACCTTCACTCCTCCCCTCCCCCTCCATTCTGTCTTCTACCCTATCATCAGCTTTGAGCTTCATCGCTTTCTCCCTCTCATTCAACCATCTCCTCTCTCTCTAAGGCAACCTCACCCTCGTTTCCGCCACACTGTCTCCTCTCTACACCCACACTCTGCTGCCCCTTCTCCTTCTCTCACCTGGAGATATCAACCCCAATCCTGGCCCCCCTAGAGTTCTGTCACACTCCGAGAAGAGATCTTCACGCAACACGTCTAATCTTATCCAAATCCCTCTCCTTTCCCCTTCCACTCTCCCTTTCTCATGTGCCTTGTGGAACGCACACTCTGTCTCTAATAAACTTGTTTTTACTCATGATCTCTTTATCTCTATTGCTCTACATCTTCTTGCTCTAACTGAGATCTGGCTCCTCCCAGATGATACTGCATCTATTGCTGCTCTCTTTCAGTTCTCCCACACGCCTTGTCCCACTGGCCGTGGTGGTGTTGTTGGGCTTCTACTTTCTCCCTCTTGCCAATTCCAACCCCTCCTGCTGCCTCAGTCTCACTCCTTTCTCTCTTTTAAAGTCCACTCCATCCGCCTTTTCACTCCACTTCCTCTCCGGGTAGCTGTTATTTATCGACCTCCTGACAAGTCTGCTTCTACCTTTCTCACTGACTTTCTCAGTCGTGGCTTTCCTTCTTTCTGGATTCCCCTTCCCCCACTCTTATTCTTGGGGACTTTAACATTCATGTCGATAACCCCTCTGATCCTTATGCTTTAAAGCTCCTCTCCCTTACCTCCTCGTTTCACCTCCAGCTTTGTTCCACTACCCCCACTCACCAGCATGGCCATTGCCTTGACCTGATATTTTTCTCTAGTTGCTTACCCTCAAACTTCTGTAGCTCAGTTCTTCCCTTATCTGACCATCACCTTTTAAGCTTTAATCTTCATCACCCGCTGTCTCAGCCTCATCCTGTCTCCTCCAACCTATACAGAAATCTTCATGCTATTGATCCCTTGGTTCTCCCTTCCACTATTTCTTCATCTCTTTCTTCCACTAAGTCTGTTGAAGAGACAGTAACTTCCTATAATGCTGCACTCTCCTCGGCTCTGGATGCGCTCGCTCCACCCATGCCATGTCCTGTGAGACGTTCTGCACCCCAGCCCTGGCTTTCATCCACTACCCGCTGTCTATGCTCCTGTGCCCATTCTGCTGAGCGTGCTTGGCTCAAATCCCGCTCCCCTGCTGACTTTCTACACTTCAAATTCATGCTTGTCTCTTTCCAGTCAGCCATAGCTCTTGCCAAACAAGACTACTATGTCCATCTGACTAACTCTCTTGCCTCTGATCCTCGCCGTCTCTTTACTACTCTCAGCTCTCTCCTAAAGTGCCTCTGCCTCTGATCTCTCCCTCCCTTTCTGCCCAAACCCTGGCTGACTATTTCCATGACAAAATCCACAAGATCACTCTCCAATTCCCCACAAAGTCAGCCACTTCCCAACCTCCCCCTCTTCACACCCAACTTTCCCCCCTTACCTCTGCTACCCTCTCCTCCTTTCCTGTGATCTCTGAAGATGAAACTGCACACCTTCTTTCTTCCTCCAAACTCACCACCTGCTCCTCTGATCCTATCCCCACCCGTCTCCTAAGCCCCATCTCCTCCACTGTTGTCCCTTCCATCTCTCATATTCTCAACCTATCGCTCTCCACTGCAACAGTCCCTACAGACTTCAAGCATGCTGTGGTCACACCTCTTCTCAAGAAACCCTCACTTGATCACACCTGTCCTTCTAATTATCGACCCATCTCTCTCCTTCCCTTCATTTCTAAACTACTTGAACGTGCGGTTCACTGCCACTGCCTCGACTTCCTCTCCTCTCATGCCCTCCTGGATTCCTTACAGTCCTTTACACTCTACTGAAACGGCTCTTGCCAAAGTCTCCAGTGACTTGTTCCTGGCTAAATCCAAGGGCCTTTACTCTGTCCTCATCCTTCTTGACCTCTTTGCCGCTTTTGACACTGTTGACCACAACCTTCTCTCGATACTCTGTCCTCGCTTGGTTTTAAGGTCTCTGTACTATCCTGGTTCTCCTCCTACCTCTCCCATTGCTCTTTCAGTGTGTGTTCTGGTGGCTTCTCCTCCTCTGCTACCCGCGCTCCCAGTTGGTGTACCCCAAGGATCTGTCTTGGGTCCACTCCTTTTCTCTCTCTATACCCACTCCCTTGGTGTGCTTATCTCTTCCCATGGCTTTCAGTACCATCTGTATGCTGATGACTCCCAGATCTACCTCTCTACGTCTGAAATCTCTCCGGCTATCCAGATCCGGATCTCTGCCTGCCTCTCTGACATTGCTGCCTGGATGTCTCACCGCCGCTTGAAATTGAACATGGCCAAGACTGAATTTATTATCTTTCCCCCTAAAACCTCCCCTCCTCATCCTCCTTTCTCAGTCTATGTGGATAACTCTGTACTTCTTCCTGTTTCGTCAGCCTGCAATTTGGGGGTTGTCTTTGACTCCTCTCTCTCTTTCTGCACATACATTCGTCTGATAGCTAAGACCTGCTATTTCTTTCTCTATAACATCAGCAAAATCCGCCCTTTCCATTCTGAACACACTACTAAAACGCTTATCTACTCCTTAATCACCTCCCGTCTTGACTACTGTAACCTACTCCTTACTGGTCTTCCTTTGAATCATCCCTCTCCCCTTCAATCTGTTCAACACTCTGCTGTGCAGCTAATCTTCCGCCAACCTCATCATGCCCATATTACTCCTCTTCTCAAGTCACTTCACTGGCTCCCTATCCATTTCCGCATCCAGTTCAAACTTCTCCTGCTGACCTATAAATTGCATTCACTCTGCAGCTCCTCACTACCTTTCTTCTCTTATCTCTCCTTACAACCCACCTCGGGAACTCCGCTCTTCTTGCAAACTGCTTCTATCTGTGTCCTTCTCTTCTACTACTAAATCCAGACTTCGCTCCTTTCACCTTGCTGCACCTTATGCCTGGAACAAACTACCTGTGTCTATACGCCAGGCATCTTCTCTAACCCTCTTCAAATCCAGGCTGAAAACTCACCTCTTCGCTGCTGCTTTTGGATCTTGACTCACCTGATCTACTTTCTTTTTCCCCTTGCTTTATCCCTGCCTACACCTTCTGTGTTTGTCTTGACTAGATTGTAAGCTCTGATGAGCAGGGACTGTCTTTTATATGTCTGTGCAGCGCTGCGTACGACTGGTAGCGCTATACAAATACTCAGTAGTAGTAGTAGTATGAGAACGAGTATTTTCTTCTTTGACATTATTACATGATGAAGGAAGTTGCCTCAGTTGCAGCTTTCAAGGGTGATTGGGGGGTGCTGGGAGACAGGGACCACTGCCTGTGTTGGCATTGTGCAATGTCCCATTAAGGGCCTGACTTATTAAGTTTTCTTTTCCATAGAAAATGGGAAAACATTCTTAGTAAATCAGGCCCTAAAAAAATAAAAAAAGACTGTTATGACCTAGGTCTTGATGACCGGCTTCTAAAGTTTTAGGCTGGTTCTTAGATTCCAAGAAACTTTGTGAAGGCCTGCCTTAGATACATTCTTATTTTTATGGTGTGGCAGGCAGTTTCATATTGTGCAAAGACATTTGGCTCCACATAAAGCAGCCTGTTTCCCAAGCCGTGTTAGCTATTAACACACATTAACAATGCAGGGCTGCACCAGACATCAGTGAGGCAACGCAGCCATCAGCACACAGTCAGAACCGGGCGAAGAATAGGCAGGAAAAGTGTGGGGGGGGGCAGTTATAGATAAAAGGGACATAATTATCATGCAGATAATGAGGAGAAAAGGGGGAAACCAGTGCTAACTGCACCTTACATTATCATACATTAACTGTTAATGTGCAAATAACGCATTGCAATTAACAGCACCCTAAAAGACATTGCTAACTATGTTGGGTTATCTGCCATTCAGTTAACGAGTGGTAAAACTAACTTTGCCAAGATAGGACAATACCTCAAGGAGTCGTTAGTGGGATGGGAACAGCTGGAGGATGTAGAAAAGGAATGGGCAAAACTGAAACTGGATATTTTAAGCACAACAACCCTTTTTGTTAGCAAAGTAAATAGATGCAAAGGGAAAAGGAGGCCACTATGAATTTCAAAAGAAGTAGCTGAAAAGGAGAAGAAAAAGAGGATGACCTTCAAAAACTACAAGAGATCACAGAAAGAGGAAGACAAGCATCAATATTTGGAAAGACTTAGAGAAGCTAGGAAAGTAGTCAGGAAAGCAAAGCTACAAACAGAAGAAAAAATAACCAATGGAATAAAATGGAAGGACAAGACATTTTTCAGGTATGTTAGTGAGAGGAGGAAGTACAAAAGTGGTATTATCAGACTCAAGAGTGAAGGTGAGGGAAATGATGATGATAAAGCAAAATTACTTAACAAATATTTCTGTTCTGTGTTCACAGATGAAGGACCAGGAGCAGGACCTCAGAAAACACTCAGAAACAGGAACGGAAGCAAAGGGAGTCTTGAACAATTTTTAGAAGACTGTATTCACGAGGAACTAGCTAAACTCAAAGTAGACAAAGCGACGGGGCCAGATGGGATACATCCGAGAGTACTGAAGGAACTTAGGGAAGTTCTATCGGCTCACTGTCTGACCTTTTCAATGCTTCTTTACTGTTGGAAGTGGTCCCAGAGGACTGTGAAAGGCGCGTGTGGTCCCTTTACACTAAAGTGGAAGTAAGGATGAGGTTAAGAACTAAAGGCTGATTAGTCTGACTGCTGTCGTGAGTAAATTATTGGAAATGCTGTTGAAACAGAGAATAGTGAGGTTTCTGGAGTCCAGTGGATCTGAGGCAGCATGGTTTTACTAAAGGCAGGTCTTGTCAGACAAATCGAATTAGTTTCTCTGACTGGGCGAACCAGAGAATTGGACCAAGGGAGAACCCTAGTTGTGGTGTACTTAGATTTCAGTAAAGCATTTGACACCATTCCACACAGGCAACTTATAAATAAATTGAGCACCCTAGGGATGGACCCTAAAGTTACTGATTGGGTTAGAAATTGGTTAAGTGAAAAGCGACAAAGGGTACAGGTAAATGGAACTTACTCTGAGGAGAAGGAGGTTACCAGTGGAGTGCCACAGGAATCTGTTCTTGGTCCGATTCTTCTTAACATTTTTGTTAGTGATATTGTAGAAGGGCTGTTGGGTAAGGTTTGCCTTTTTTGCAGATCATACCAAAATCTACAATAGACTAGACATCCAAGAGGGAGTAGCTAACATGAAGAGGGATCTAGCTAAGCTTGAAGAATGGTCGAGAATTTGGCAGCTGCGATTTAATACTAAAAAATGCAGGATCAAAAATGCATGGACTGCAAAAATCCAAGGGAGCAGTATAGAATAGGGGGTGGAGTACTTCTGTCCACAAAAGAAGAGCAGGACCTGGTCATATTTGTTTCTGATGATCTTAGAGTATTATATGCAATTCAAGAGACCACACCTTCAAAAAGATACAAAAAGGATGGAGTCTGTGCAGAGGGTGGCTATCAAAATGGTCAGTGGATTTACTCATGAGGCATATGAGGATAGACTTAAAGATCTCGATATGTATACTTTGGAGGAAAGGCGGGAGAGAGGAGATAAGAACTTAAGAAATGTCATACTGGGTCAGACCAAGGTCCATCAAGCCCAGTATCCTGTTTCCAACAGTGGCCAATCCAGGTCACAAGTACCTGGCAGGTTCCCAAAAAGGCACATAGGTTCCACAATGCTTATCCCAGGGCAAGCAGTGGATTTCCCATGTCCTCTTTAATAATGGTTTATGGACCTTTCCTCCAGGAACTTGACCAAACCTTTTTTATACCCAGTTACACTAACAGCTTTTACTTCATCCTCCGGTAATGAATTCCAGACTTTGATTACGCGTTGAGTGAAAAAATATTTTCCCTTATTAGTCTTAAATGGGTTACACTGTAGCTTCATTGCTTGTCCTCTAGTCTTTCTACTTTCTAATTGCATAAACAACTGATCTACGTTTATCCGTTCCACTCCATTCATTAATTTATAGACCTTTGTCATATCTCCCCTCAGTCGTCTCTTTTCCAGGTTGAAGAGCCCTAACCTTTTAAGCTTCTCCTCATAGAGGTATCCTTCTATCCCCTTTACTAATTTGGTTGCTGTTCTCTGTACTTTATCTAATTTAGTTATATCCTTTTTAAGATATGGCAACCAGAATTGCACACAATATTCAAGGTGCAGTCGCACCATGGAATGATACTTAGGCATTAAAATGTCCTTGGCTTTATTCTCCATTCCTTTCCTTATGATTCCTATCATTCTATTTGCTTTCTTGGCTGCTGCTGCACACTGGATATGATTGAGACATTTAAATACCTCTGTGGCATAAATGTACAGGAGGAGAGCCTCTTTCACTTGAAAGAAAGCTCTTCAATGAGGGCATAGGATGAGGGTGAAAGGGGATAGACTCAGGAGTAATATGCAGAAAGGTTTCTTTATGGAAAGAGTGGTGGATCCGTGGAATAGTCTCCCAGTGGAGGTGGTAGAGACAAGGACAGTATCTGAATTCAAGAAAACATGGGACCAACACAGAGGATCTGTAAAGGGAAAAAAGGGTCTATAGTAATTGGTATGGAAGGGCAGACTGGAAAGACAGTATGGTCTTTTTCTGCCGTCATGTTTCTATGCAAAGAACTTTTTCTCCATGTTAACTAAATAGCAAATTCTTGGGGACACATCCAAGAGTTAAAAGAGGATTTGCAGTGACTGCCATTATTTATTTATTTGCTTTTATATACCGCGCTTTTTTAAATCAGTGCGGTTTACATTGTCACAACGCCGCCCTGGTGGTTAATCGTGGTCAAGGCAGGTCGGGCATAAATAAAAGTAAAGTTGGGTTTGGTATGTTTCTCTTTCTAGGGCCCAAGGTTGTATAGCCCCGGTAGCATCCTGTATTACCAAAAATACCCAGAGAACAAAAGGTCATCGAGTGTAGGGAAAAAATAAGGCTTTATTTCCCCTGGTTTGCACAAAGGTTCAAAGGATCGGCTTCAAACACCAACAGAAATCTCCTTACATCAGGTTACAAAAATCACAACTCAGATTCAAAACAAAAACTGTTCTTTTCACAGAAAGGTTACAAAGGCAGGCATTCCTATTTACACCGGTTTTAGTGCTCACTGGTTACACAAGCATTCTACGCTTCCCGTGATGCAATAGCTGCAATCCATGTCTTCCTCTGAAAGGGATTCTACCTCTTCCACTTGCATCGGTTCCTCCAGCAAAGTATCTGAGACAAAGTCAACAGTTCCCGGCAAGCTATAGTTAGGTTTCTCATCCAAATGCTGTATGACCTCCCAGTGTTTGGAGTTTAGCGTGGGGCGTCGGCCATGAGCATTTTTACAGTGTGAATCTCTTTCTTTCTTCCAAGGGTTTACATGCACTTCCTGCAAACCTGGCTTACTTAAAAGTTTCTTATTCAATAAAAACTTTTCATACCTTTTCATTTGAGCAGTGGGACATGTACAGGGAGCTTCTGTCTCTTGCCCTTTCCATAGGCTGTTTCCAATACAATATGGTTTACCTTGTAACTCTTGCTTCTTTCCTGAGGATGAGGCTTGTGGCCTACTCCTAGGGAGATTCTGCCTTGCTCCAGCAATACGGCTTGGGTTCTGCCCACAGCAATCACAATGCAGCTTTTGCGTACCTGAATCTCTTGGACCCTTTTGTAGTCTCTGTCCATTCAGGTTCCTTTGGCTTGTACCTCTTTCCTGCACTCCCGCAGTGTCTGTAGCTTCTGCAGCTCCTGCCGCTCCTTCGGCTTCTGAAGGTTCTGCAGCTTCTCTGCGGCCTTCTCTGCTGCTTCTGGCTTTAAGGCTACTTCTGCCTGTCCAGTCACTTCTGCTCGGCACAGCACTTCTTCCAGAGCTCTCACTACTCCTACTTCTCCTCCTGCTCCTCCTGTACTCCCTGCTCCTCCTGTTCTCCCTGCTCCTCCTGTTCTCCCTCCAGTCTTCCTGCCTTCCTTTAAAAGGAGTTCCTGTCTTCCTGGATTGGAGGCTGGCTGGTTTTAGGTTACACCCTGTAGGGCGTGGATCCTCAGTCTTCCAGAGGTCCCTCTTGCTCCCCCTATCAGGCTCCTGCAAATACTGCAGCTTGTGCATGTCTTTTTTTCAAGTTTAAAACATTTTCTTCTATGCCCTGCTGGTCTGCTGCATCACAACATATAAGATGAGCAATCAAACATTTTACATAGAACTGGAGATAACAAGAACAAAAAAACCTGTGGAACAGTTACATGGAACAATTTTGTATAGAACAGATTAAAAAATTTAACTATAAAACAGAGGAGCAGTAGAATAACATAAAAATCTAGCTAATTACATTTGCTTGTTGACCGGCAGTAATTGCAAAACTGTAAAATTGGCCCTTAAGCAAATTGTATTTATTTATTTTATTTTTATTTAAGGATTTATATTCTGCTCTGTTGATAATCTACGGGGGCGGGGTGGTTTTGGCACAGTGCCAGAAAGTAGTGTGTGGCCTGCATTAAAAGTTCCATGCTAGCCTTGCATCGTACAGTGAAATGTAAAGTTCCCACCATGGTGCAGGCGTTTGTAGCTCTGTGTTTGGTATAAGGACCACGGTTAATGTAGGGGGACCGCACTAGTAACACGGTCCAAACGCACGTTACTAGCACAGGTCTGAATAAACATTCACTTAGGTGTATTACAGTGAACTTAAATAAAATTTCAATACATAAACATAATTAAATCAAATGCACTTTAAATCATCACCATCACATGAATCATTAAATAAAATGCTACATGTGTAAATATATTATTTAAACACTTAAAACAATTTTTGCATTTAAAATACATTGTCTTCTGGACCTGACCATGCTCAATATCAACATTCTGCTTGCTTAATTGCTTCAAACTCTTATCTCATCCAGGACATGTTTGCGAAAAAGCTGCGCCTTTAGTGTTCCCGAAAGACTGCCATTTGCAAAATCCAGCATAACTGAATTGCTAATGAGTTCCGCAGCCTGGGCACAGCAACGGAAACATCCTGAAATGAAATGCTTTCTAAGCTGGAAATCAGCCGGACGAGCTGCAAGCCTTTCTTGCCTTTTCCTCAAAAAGATGAAAATATTTAAACAGCCCAAATTAAAATTCTTCTCCTGTAAATAAAAGAAAGTGAACCACGGCACTAAAGCAGCCTTTTGCCATCTTCCAGCCCACCCACATGTTTAAGGGGTCAATGCAGTGCTAAAGCGGGGCGAGCAAGCCTGGCCTACGCGAGGGTTTTCACTTCGCTATCTAGTAGGCTTATCAGATTTTTGGAGAGCAAATCTGTGACTCCTGGGCAGGGCTGAGCTGAGGTCCCTTCTCATTGGGCATCCTTTTCCTATATATTTTGAAATGACCAGTCTAGGTAGCATCCAGTCATTTCAAAAGTTTAAAAAAGACTATAGCAGCCCCTCTCGAGTTCTAAGCATGCATACACATAACCTAGATTTTATTCACACGTATTTCTAAAGTTCCTCCTCTTCTTTCAGAAAAGAAGCTAATTTTCCATCTTTTCCTACGGCTTTAGAGAGGCAGACAGTAAACAACATCCTTTGCCTCTGTCCCCACTGAAATCGGGGCAAGAGGCAGTTATAGTTCATGGAGTCTGGGACATTATCTCAAAATTGTGCACAAGCCCCAAAAGTCAGGCGCATCTGGTAACCTGTGTATCTACACCAATCACTGTGTAAGAGCTTATCTACAAACAATACAACTAAACAGCTCTTAATCAAATCCAGATTACTACAAATGACTACAAATACAATTTTTCAAAATGATTCAATTTAGGCAATAATGACCTCAGGATGGCTTATACCCCACATATAGTGAACAAGTTCACTATAGGGAACAGCTGACGCTCACATCACAGGTCAAAAAGCCTCAACAATATTATTATATACTCTTAAATTATCTACAGACGATACATTTTTTGGCCAATTATTGTACTTGGATTCCAGTTTCTCCAAGTCTGCTAGCACTAGATGTCGAAATGTATATATCATTGGATCTAAAGGCCCAGGAGGAGTCCAAGAAGACTTTGAAGAAACTACAGAAGAATCTGGAGAATCTGGTTTATCTTTAAAAAATATCTTCAACTGTAGATTACGTACCAATCGTTCTACAGTTATCCGACTTTGAAATTTATCGTATCTTGGTCCATCAATAAATGATAGACTTTTAGCTAACAAATCTTTCTGTGCTGAAGATAATACCACATTAGAAAGATTAATAATAACAGTGTTCATTGTTGAAAAGTCACGCCTTCCTTTTTTCGTCGTGAGCGTGTTGGGAGCCCTGAAAAGCTTTCTTGTCTATTATCTTGTCGATCACGTGATGAAAACGAATCTTTATATTCTTTAGACTTAGAACGTATTTCAGAGAACCTAGTATCAACACTCGAATCTGATGAATACGTGGATATATCACCACTGCTGCCCTTCCAATATGTATCAGGTTGTCGTGCTCTTCCTATAAATAGGTCCTTCTTTGGTGCGCTTCTCATCTTTTAACATTTTTTTAATTTTTGCATTCTTTAGTTCAGTCTTATATTTGTCAATAGCACTGATAACTGGCTAGCACAGGCTCTTCTAGCCATGATATGTCCTTCAGACACACTACGGGGCACAAAATACCTTGAAAAATGTGGTTTAGGGAAACCAGCTCTCCTGTTCTTTTTTTCAGTACACTGTGTACAAAAATGAGAGCCTGAAATGTTCAGGCAATCTAGCAAATGTTCCTCAACGCTTCAGAATATCCCAAATCCAATGAACATCCTCACAAAATGAACTAATACAAAGCTATATTCTGCTGCCCTGCCTTCTGCTTATTTATGACTCTCCTTTTATTGCTTCTCAGCCAGCAAAATGTTGTCAAGCAGGCCTGAAATTAGGAAGAACAGGACACCACCCACAGCCCCCAAGTTTCATAGGTGCTGGAACACAATGCTGCTGCGTAGGTCTCCCACCAATTCCAGCTCTCCTGGACGCAGGCCTCTCCCCAGACTTCAGCTGCCCCAGACATGCAGAGTGGCCCACTCCAACGAGTGACGGTTCTTCTTGCAGCGCATTCAGAGTATACAAGATCTACATGATGTATTGCTTGGCAAATAAAAAGTGCACCACAACATGATATATATTTAGCTTTGTCTATTTTCCTTCATTTTGTACTTTTTCAATCCCATAGGAAAAATTGATACTAAATATGGAAAAATGTTTTGTACAAACTGTATAGATGGTTTCACATTTCCCACCCAATATTCCCTTAAAGCTAGCTCAAAATAAGTATACCAAAAACACATGACAAGCAAAAAAATCATAACTGCTGCTGTAAGTACTGTGCTACTAAAACTACATGAGCCTTTATTGTGAATCATGGATGGCCCTCTTCTCTCACACCCTATTTTGGGGACCCCCTTCCTAAATGGATTCGGCTGGAATCTGGCAGAAGTATTGGTATCCCAGTAAGAGACCGTTTACCAAAATTCAGTCCAATCTATACACAGAGAGGGCACCAATAAAGATAAAACAGCGAGATATTTTGCACTGATGAACACCTAGGATACAGAACCTGAATGTTTGTGTTCTATGGCTCTTATATTGAAAACAACAGAATGAAACAAAAAGAAGCTGTACCTTGTTTTTGCTCGACTTCAACTTGGGAGCAGGTGAGACTGATCCTTCACAAATGCTCAGTCGTAGTAGTAGCTGGTAATCACTGAACAGAGATAGCACTGGACTAAACCCTTCAAATGATGCACAGGACTGTAAAAAGCTGGAAGTGATTGTAGGGAGCTGCTGCGGCAGGGCGGGTATATGCAGCTGTGACTCTACTTTCCCCAGGTCACCCAGAGTTTCCAAGTTACCCAGTTCTGGTTTTACATTTCTCTTGCAATGCAGTATGGTATTTGTAGTCCCTAATTTCACCCACTGAAATCAGTGCTGCAGGTCCCATAATGCATCAGAATGAGATTTTTCAGAAATCCAGGACTGGCTTAAAATCTTACTCTTGGAACTGGGCATTTTGGCAACTCTGGTTACTACCTGGAAGAGGGCCATGAAATTACAAAACAAGATTGTAGGCATAGCCCAGGGCTTGATACATCACAAAAAATATCTGCTTGTAAGGGCATGATGGGAGAAACGGAACTTTTTTTTTTGTAGTTCATAATCTGATTTTCCCCTAGCACAAAGTATATTTTCAATTACCATACTTGTAAGTAAGCAAAACAATATAGGCACTCTTGTGATTTTTTTAAAGTTTCCTTCTTTATTTATACATTTACATAGGAATTTTAGAAAAATCACTGCTGAATAAAATACCAGACAAAAAAATTGTGAACTATTAATTCTAAACAACAACTGGAGAATGAAATCCACAACCTCTTACATTTTTTTTTAAGTGCCATAAAGTCAGTGCTGACTCCTGGTGACCCAGCAGCTCCTGGGTTTTCTTGGCAAGGTGTGACTAAAAGCAGATTTCCAGGTTTTTCTTCTGAGGCAATGGAGGGTAAAGTGACTTGCCCAAGGTCGGTCAGTGGGAATTAAACCCTGCTTGCTAAGGTACCAGGCTGTTGCTCGAACCACTAGGCCAGGGGTGGGCAATTCCGGCCCTGGAGGGCCGCAGACCAGTCAGGTTTTCATGATGCCCTTAATGAATACTCATGAGATCTATTTGCATCCACTGCATTCCATTGTATGTAAATAGGTCCATGAATATTCATTAGGGACATCATGAAAACCTGACTGGTCTGCGGCCCTCCAGGACCGGAATTGCCCACCCCTGCACTAGACTATTCCTCCAGTTTATATACAAAGCATACATTCTACCACTAGACTACTCGGTCAACTGGCTTTTAGTTGTTATTTTGTTATAGGTGAGTATATAGAGAATGAAGTCTGCTAATTTCATATTCTGCAATAGCTGAGTTCTTATTGGCCAATACACACAAATGAAAATACAGCACAGAGAGCCAAAGAGCAAATTTTCATAAGAGCCCCATACAGACGCCCTCGCAGTACATGCAGAGTATGAAAACTGTACGGACAGCTGAAGGACGCAGCTTCATACAGCCCCATGCAGGCGTACTCGCAGTACATGCAGAGTATGAAAACTGTACGGACAGCTGAAGGACGCAGCTTCATACAGCCCCATGCAGGCATCCTCGCAGTACATGCAGAGTATGAATACTGTATGGACAGCTGAAGGACGCAGCTTCATACAGCCCCATGCAGGCGTCCTCGCAGTACATGCAGAGTATGAATACTGTACGGACAGCTGAAGGACGCAGCTTCATACAGCCCCATGCAGGCGTCCTCGCAGTACATGCAGAGTATGAATACTGTACGGACAGCTGAAGGACGCAGCTTCATAGAGCTCCATGCAGGCGTCCTCGCAGTACATGCAGAGTATGAATACTGTACGGACAGCTGAAGGACGCAGCTTCATACAGCCCCATGCAGGCGTCCTCGCAGTACATGCAGAGTATGAATACTGTACGGACAGCTGAAGGACGCAGCTTCATACAGCCCCATGCAGGCGTCCTCGCAGTACATGCAGAGTATGAATACTGTACGGACAGCTGAATGACGCAGCTTCATAGAGCCCCATGCAGGCGTCCACGCAGTACATGCAGAGTATGAATACTGTACGGACAGCTGAAGGACGCAGCTTCATAGAGCCCCATGCAGGCGTCCTCGCAGTACATGCAGAGTATGAAAACTGTACGGACAGCTGAAGGACGCAGCTTCATACAGCCCCATGCAGGCGTCCTCGCAGTACATGCAGAGTATGAATACTGTACGGACAGCTGAAGGACGCAGCTTCATACAGCCCCATGCAGGCGTCCTCGCAGTACATGCAGAGTATGAATACTGTACGGACAGCTGAAGGACGCAGCTTCATAGAGCCCCATGCAGGCGTCCACGCAGTACATGCAGAGTATGAATACTGTACGGACAGCTGAAGGACGCAGCTTCATAGAGCCCCATGCAGGCGTCCTCGCAGTACATGCAGAGTATGAATACTGTACGGACAGCTGAAGGACGCAGCTTCATAGAGCTCCATGCAGGCGTCCTCGCAGTACATGCAGAGTATGAATACTGTACGGACAGCTGAAGGACGCAGCTTCATACAGCCCCATGCAGGCGTCCTCGCAGTACATGCAGAGTATGAATACTGTACGGACAGCTGAAGGACGCAGCTTCATAGAGCTCCATGCAGGCGTCCACGCAGTACATGCAGAGTATGAATACTGTACGGACAGCTGAAGGACGCAGCTTCATAGAGCCCCATGCAGGCGTCCTCGCAGTACATGCAGAGTATGAAAACTGTACGGACAGCTGAAGGACGCAGCTTCATAGAGCCCCATGCAGGCGTCCACGCAGTACATGCAGAGTATGAATACTGTACGGACAGCTGAAGGACGCAGCTTCATAGAGCCCCATGCAGGCGTCCACGCAGTACATGCGGAGTATGAATACTTTACGGACAGCTGAAGGACGCAGCTTCATAGAGCCCCATGCAGGCGTCCTCGCAGAACATGCGGAGTATGAAAACTGTACGGACAGCTGAAGGACGCAGCTTCATAGAGCTCCATGCAGGCGTCCTCGCAGTACATGCGGAGTATGAATACTGTACGGACAGCTGAAGGACGCAGCTTCATAGAGCTCCATGCAGGCGTCCTCGCAGTACATGCGGAGTATGAATACTGTACGGACAGCTGAAGGACGCAGCTTCATACAGCCCCATGCAGGCGTCCTCGCAGTACATGCGGAGTATGAATACTGTACGGACAGCTGAAGGACGCAGCTTCATACAGCCCCATGCAGGCGTCCTCGCAGTACATGCGGAGTATGAAAACTGTACGGACAGCTGAAGGACGCAGCTTCATACAGCCCCATGCAGGCGTCCTCGCAGTACATGCGGAGTATGAAAACTGCACGGACAGCTGAAGGACGCAGCTTCATACAGCCCCATGCAGGCGTCCTCGCAGTACATGCGGAGTATGAATACTGCACGGACAGCTGAAGGACGCAGCTTCATACAGCCCCATGCAGGCGTCCTCGCAGTACATGCGGAGTATGAATACTGTACGGACAGCTGAAGGACGCAGCTTTATACAGCCCCATGCAGGCGTCCTCGCAGTACATGCGGAGTATGAAAACTGTACGGACAGCTGAAGGACGCAGCTTCATAGAGCCCCATGCAGGCGTCCTCGCAGTACATGCGGAGTATGAATACTGTACGGACAGCTGAAGGACGCAGCTTCATAGAGCCCCATGCAGGCGTCCTCGCAGTACATGCAGAGTATGAAAACTGTACGGACAGCTGAAGGACGCAGCTTCATAGAGCCCCATGCAGGCGTCCTCGCAGTACATGCAGAGTATGAATACTGTACGGACAGCTGAAGGACGCAGCTTCATAGAGCCCCATGCAGGCGTCCTCGCAGTACATGCAGAGTATGAATACTGTACGGACAGCTGAAGGACGCAGCTTCATAGAGCCCCATGCAGGCGTCCTCGCAGTACATGCAGAGTATGAATACTGTACGGACAGCTGAAGGACGCAGCTTCATAGAGCCCCATGCAGGCGTCCTCTCAGTACATGCAGAGTATGAAAACTGTACGGACAGCTGAAGGACGCAGCTTCATAGAGCCCCATGCAGGCGTCCTCGCAGTACATGCAGAGTATGAAAACTGTACGGACAGCTGAAGGACGCAGCTTCATAGAGCCCCATGCAGGCGTCCTCGCAGTACACGCAGAGTATGAATACTGTACGGATAGCTGAAGGACGCAACTTCATAGAGCTCCGTGCAGACATCATGCTGATGTGTGTTACATGAATACAGCACAGATGGCTGCAGAGTCCACTGAAAGAAGACATTGAAAACATAAGGCCATGAGTATTTATTCAAAAATGTGTATTAGTATATTAGGACAGAAAGTGAGAAGGCCAAGGAATGAGACTGAGAAAGTGTGTTAGAGGCAAGGAGCCAAGAAATAGCTCATTAGAAATGTGGAATCCATCTGGGTCCGCAGTTTTTAAAGAGGCCTATAATGAGTATCACCAGCAGATGGCAGTCATTAGCTATTTTCTACTGTATCTTTCTCAAGGACTCTTGCAGGTATAAGAGCAAGGTGAGGGGGAAATAGCAAGCATCTCATGAATCATTCTTTCTCAGAGGAAATTAAGAGAGTTCCTGGAAAGAGAGAGCAGCCAATGTGTATTTTTAGCCACTCTGAGATGGGTGATCTTCAGACTAACCAATTTGCCTGGTACTGCTATTTATGTGGTCTGAGAATTGCCCTTTGGCTAAAAGTATGTGAAGGCTTCTGCTCTGTGTAATTTTAGTGGGGTTAAAAAGAAGTGTTCCAGCAAGAGTATTCAGGAAGTGAAACAGTAGCTGCCAACCCCCTGGTTCCTGCAGACACTGCCCACAGCACTTCTCCACCTCACCTTGGAGCTTTTCTACTTGTAGAGGATCAGCAGGGGCTTGAATGAAGTCCTCTCTGCTCTGCACTACACCACTTGAGTGATCACCTGCTGTCCCAGAATGTGCACACAGCATGAGTGCACGTCCATGTTCCTCTGCGGCGCGTCACCATGGCCTGTGCACTCTCTGGGAGCACTCCCTTTGCTTTGGAGAATCAGCAGGGCATATTGCTTCTATCTGTGCCCTTCTCTTCTACTACTAACTCCAGACTTCGCTGCTGCTCCTTATGCCTGGAACAAACTACCTGAGTCTGTACATCAGGCGCCTTCTCTGACCCTTTTCAAATCCAGGCTGAAAACTCACCTCTTCGAGGCCGCTTTCGGATCTTCACTCACCTGATCTCCTTGTGTTGTCCGTTTTGACTAGATTATAAGCTCTGAGGAGCAGGGTCTGTCTCTTACATGTAGCTGTGCAGCGCTGCGTATGTCTTGTAGCGCTATACAAATGCTCAGTAGTAGTAGTGGCACAGGTGGAGAGTGACATGGGAGGGCGGAGCAGCAACAGAGAGAAACACGCAGTCAGCTCTGTGGAATCGCCTTTACAACTTTCTTCTTGTTTTCTGCAGGCCAAGGCCTCAATGCTGAACCTACCAGCGCGAGTGGATTTAGCTCACACTTTCTCTTAGAAGCTGAAGAGGAGTTACATTCAGGAACGGTAGGTATTTCCCTGTCTCCCGTGGGATTTACAAGCTGAGGCAATATTACAAGGAACGTAACTGGGATGCAAACCTGGCCTCTGTGGTTCTCAGCCTGCTGTTTTTAACCATTAGGTTACTCTTCACAACTAGTTGTGCTACTAGCACCCTCTGACTTATGCACTCTAAGTAGCCACCTAGTGCCCATAAACAGGGTGACCCCCTTCTGTGTAGTCCAGGTGGAAGCTACAAATCCACTAGACAGAAGAAGGGGCACAAACAGATCCAGGAGCTATTGATCAGAATTTTATCTGAGCTCTTGGTCTGTGATTGTTTATCAGGGTTCAGACTGGGTGTGGGATATCCCACGCCACCAACCTGATCGGCATCGGGGAAGGGAGCAGGCAGGTAAGCTCCTCCCTGCTCCCCACTGCCAAGGCCAATCGGGCCATGCAGAAACACCGCAAGGAACTTTAAATTTGGAAGTGCTTGGAACTTTAAATTTGGAAACTTGGTGGGCCCGCACCTAAGGGCCACACCAAAGGGCCCTTTGGCGAGGCCCTTAGATGAGGCATGGAAGCGAGCACGTCGAAACCAACAACATCAACTGCACAAACAGCCAGACAACAAGCCATCGAGAACAACTCAGAAAGAAAAAACACAGCAACCAAAGAGCAAGCAACAAAAAGACTCAAATGGTACCTCCAGCATGGCGGCAGCCCCCTACTTCCCAACTGTTCTCCTACTCACAGAACTCCTTCCATATCATACAAACACACACTACACACTCACCAACACCCTATGGTCCCCCCAATGCCACACTACCTATACCACACCTTCTACAACAACATACAAACCATACACAAAAAACACAAACATTGTAGAAACTAAACTAATAAACCTCACACTCACACCCACTCACATAAAAACACAAAACACGATAATGAGAAGCCGTCTATCGCGATTGAACTCAACACTAGATCAATAAGAAACAAAATCAATACCATAGCAGACCACATGGAAGCTCAACAAACCAGACATACTCCGCATCACCGAAACATGGATCACTCCCACAGACAATGTGATCCTCAATCAGATAGTCCCCCCCAACCCACACCGCATTCAACACAACTCGAATGCAAAAAAGAGGAAGAGGAGTACTAATAATCGCAAGGAACAACCTAAAACTCAAATGTCGAGCCACCACAAATACAAATCACTGCAACACAATAGTCATCGAAAACAGACACCTAGCCCTGTGCCTCACCTACCGAGCACCACGCGCTCCCCCAGACGAACTATCATCCATACTGGAATTAATTTGCACAATCAACAACCTCCACAAATCCCTTATAGTGCTTGGAGACTTTAAACTCAAATCCTCCACAACTAAGGATGCAGAAACATTTCTAACAGCCATGGACTCCCTTCAATGCTTCCAAATCATAAACGCCCCCACACACAAGCACGGATCATCCCCCGACTTTATCTTAGTCCCTAACAACCTCATTGAAAAAGACTTAATCACAAAACCACAGATAACATCAGTACCATGGTCAGACCACCACATAATAAAAATCAAACTACAATCTACAGAACACAACAGATACCAAGACAAACCAACCACACAGAGGAGATTTAAAAGCTTTGAAAAGGACACATTCCTACAAGAAACCATACCACACCTGCTCACAAACTCAGAGGACATAAATGAACAAATCACAAACTGGAACAATATCATCACAGCCGCAGCCAGAGCATCCGATTCCAAAACCCACAAAACACACCACATTAAAGGCAGATCCACCCTCTGGTACTCAAAGGAAATCAGAGACACAAAGAGAGCCCGAAGACAGATAGAACGTCGCTGGAGACACAATAAATCCTACACCACACAGACCTTATACCAGACAAAGCAACAGGAATACAACAGTCTCATCAATCAAAAGAAAAAGGAATACCACACCAACCTTAAATCTACCAACAAACCCAGAGAACTATTTACAATAATAAAGGCCCTCACCAATGAACCTAATCCCGAGAAAGATGAACAAATTGATCCACCAACCTATGCAGACTACCTACATAACAAGTTCAGTGCCGCCCATCAAATGAACACAGAAATAACACCCAAAAAACAACCAAACCAAATCTGGGAAAACTTCAGCATCCCTTCGACGGATCAGGTATCTCACATCATTACTTCGCTCAACACCAGCACCGCTCCCACAGACCCGTGCCCCATGATCTGGATAAAAGCAGCAAAAAAAGCGCTCATACGAAACATGGTATACAACTCCATAACCAAAGGTATAATGCCGGACACACTAAAACTAGCAACAATAAGACCAATCCCCCAAAAAAACACACTAAGAAAAGACAATCCAGCTGCATACAGACCAATCTCAAGCCTCCCCCTCCTATCGAAAATCATTGAAAAGGTAGTTTAACTACAACTCCAAGACCATATTGACAACCATGCCCCTCTGGACCCCAATCAACATGGCTTCCGCCCAAACCATGGCGTGGAAACCTTACTAATATATTTCTTCGACAACCTGATTCAAACAATCAACAACATCAAGAAAGGAGTAATAATGATATTTATAAACATCTCAGAGGTATTTGACACCGTAAACCACAGAACTCTACAGTCAAGACTTCAGGAAATTGGATTACATGGCACTACATTGAATTGGTTCACATCATACATCACAAACAGACAACTCCAAGTCAAATGTGGCTCAACAACATCCCAACCACTGAAAGTCACCCAGGGTGTTCCACAAGGCTCCGCCCTATCAGCACTATTATTCAACCTCTACATACAACCAATATGCTCGATCATCATAGAAACATAGAAACATGATGACAGAAAAAGACCACATGGCCTATCTAGTCTGTCCTTTCATATCAACAACTACAACAGTCCACTTTTTACCTTTAGAGATCCTCTGTGTTGGTCCCATGCTTTTTAGAATTCAGTTACTGCCCTCATCTCTACCACCTCCACTGGGAGACTATTCCATGGATCCACTACTCTTTCCATAAAGAAATATTTCGGCATATCACTCCTGAATCTATCTCCCTTCACCCTCATCCCATGTCCCCTCGTAGCAGAACTTGCTTTCAATTGAAAGAGGCTCTCTTCCTGAACATTTATGCCACAGAGGTATTTAAACATCTCAATCATATCACCTCTATCCCGCCTTTCTTCTAAGGTGTACATATTAAGATCCTTAAGTCTTTCCTCATATGCTTTATAAGAAAGCCCACTAATCATTTTAGTAGCCACCCTCTGCACCGACTCCATCCTGTTCACATCCTTTTGAAGGTGCGGTCTCCAGAATTGCACACTATACTCCAAATGAGGTCGCACCAAAGACTTATACAGAGGCATTATCACCTCCTTTTTTCTGCTAGCCATTCCTCTCCGTATGCACCCAAGCATCCTTCTAGTTTTTGCTGTCGCCTTTTCTACCTGTTTAGCTACTTTAAGATCATCTGTAATTACAAAGCTTTAATAGTAGTTTTTACATATAGTGCCACTCCTCCTCCCCTTCTTCCTACCCTGTCCTTTCTGAATAAAGTATAGCCAGGTATAGTTACATCCCAATCATGGTTTTCTGTGAACCATGTTTCTGTAACTGCCACTAAATCCAAGTCAGCCACTCCCACCAAAGCTTCAACATCAGGGATCTTATTTCCCATGCTAGTATACATCATAAAATTACTTAAGAAAATGGAAAGAACTTAATTGGTATAGATAGGACAGCAGTAACATCACGCATCGGGAATCTTTGCTTCGGCCTCTACTGAAGAAGATATAGGAAATTACCCATGCCTGAAATGATAGTAACATAGTAACAGTAAATGACGGCAGATAAAGACCAGCATGGTCCATCCAGTCCGCACAGCATGCAGTTTATTTTGATTTTATCCTGTTGCTGTAAAGGGATCCACAGTGCCTGTCCCATGCCATTTTGAATTCCGTCACTGTCTTTGCCCCCACCTCTTCCATTGGGAGGGCATTACAAGTGTCCACCACCCTTTCAGTGAAAATTTATTTCCTGACACTGCCTCTCAGTTTATCCCCTTGCAGCTTCATGTTTTACAGCTTCCCCATCTTTGGAAGAGATTTTTTGTTCATTAATACTCTAAGTATTTAAAGGTCTGAATCATATCTCCCCTATTCCTCCTCTCCTCCAGAGTGTACATATTTAGGTCTTCAAGTCTCTTCTCATACGTCTCCTGATGCAGACTCCAAATCATTTTGGTCACCTTCCTCTGAATCTTTTCCATTCTTTTTATATCCTTTGCGAGATGTGGTCTCCAAAACTGAACACAATATTGCAAGTGAGGCCTCACCAGTGACTTGTACAGTGGCATTAGTAACTCTTCCTTTCTGCTAGTAATGCCTCTTTGTATGCAACCCAGCATCCTTCTGGCTTTTGCCACCGCCTTGTCATATTGTTTCGCCACCTTGAGATAGTCAGAAACAATCACTCCAAGGTCCTTCTCCTGGTCCTTGCACACTAACCTCTTGCCCCCTATTGTATACAGTTCTCTTGGATTTCTGCTTCACAAGTGGCATGACACTGCACTTCTTCACATTAAATCTTAACTGCCAAGAATTAGACAATTCTTCGAGCTTTTGTAGTTCTTTCCTCATGTTCTACACTCCCTTAGAGGAGTCCACTCTGTTGCAAATTTAAATGTCATCTGTAAAAAGACATACTTTTCCATTCAGTCCTTCAGTAATATCACTCACAAATACATTGAACAGTACCGGTCCCAGGACTGAGCCATGGGGCATGCCACTAATCACCTTCCTTTCATCTGAGTGAGTTCCATTTACTGTCTTCCTCTGTTGTCTGTCAGCCAACCAATTTCTGATCCAGTTCACCACCTTGGGACCCATCCTCAAGCTATCTAGGTAGATCACATCCATAGAGGGAGGAGTAGCCTAGTGGTTGGGGCAAGGTACTTCAGGCCGGAAGGTCGGGGGTTCAAATCCCACTAGAGGACAGCAACCTTGGGCTGGAAGGACTGGGGTTTCTAGTCCCACAGATGCTCCTTGTGGTTTTGGGCAAGCCACTTAACCCTCCATTGCCCATGTTCTCTATAAGTATTAGTGTATGTGTCTCATATCCCCGCGTGTTAAATGTATCCCCCAATTGTGTTGTGACCGCTTTGATTGAAGGATAAGGCAGTATACAAAAAACTGTCTAAATAAATAAATAAATCATATGCCCTTGATCTAGTTCTCTGGTCACCCAGTCAAAGAACTCAATCAGATTTGTTTGGCAAGATCGTCCTTTGGTAAAACCATGTTGTCTTGAGTCATGCAATCTGTTGGTTTTGAGAAAGTCCATTATTCACTCTTTCAGGAGCATCTCCATTACTTTTCCTGCCACTGAGATAAGACTTACTGGCCTGTAGTTTGTCACCTCTTCCCTATTATCACTTTTGTGAAGAGGTACCACATAAGCCCTTCTCCAGTCCTGTGGAACTTCTCCCATCTCTAAGGATCTATTATAAACATCCTTTAACGGCCCTGCAAGAACCTCTCTGAATTCTTTCAGTATCCTGGGATATATCCCATCTGGTCCCATGGCCTTGTCCACCTTCAGTTTTTCAAGCTGTTCTAACACATCATGTTCTGTGAATGGTGTGGTATCTACTCCATTCCTATTTGTATATTTTTCAATCAAAGGTGGTCCTTCTCCAGGATTTTCTTTAGTAAAAACAGAGCAGAAGTATTTGTTTAGCATGTTCACTTTTTCAAGATCACTTTCCATAAATCCGTTCTCATTACTTTTGAGTCCTGTAATTCCACTTCTGATTTTCCTCCTCTCCTGAATATACCTGAAAATGTTTTGTCGCCATACTTCACATTATGTAGTTGTAGTTGTTATGGAAGGACAGACTAGATAGGCCATGTGGTTTTTTTCTGTCGTCATATTTCTATGTTTCTATGTTTCTATTTTTTGCCATCTTTTCTTCTGCTTTTGATTTTGCTATCCTTATTTCTCTTTTTGTCTCTTTTAGCTTTATCCTGTATTCTTTTCTGTGTTCCTCTGTTTGCGAACTTCTGAATTTTGTAAAAGCTGTGTTTTTTGCCTTTATTTGTGCGGTCACTTCTTTGGAGAGCCAAATAGGTTTCTTTTTCCTCTTGTTTTTATTTACTTTCATTACATATGTACCTTGTTGCCCCTTTAATTGCCTCCTTTAGTTTAGCCCATTGTAATGGCACTTCCCTTATTGCCTCCGACCCTGCCGACTCCTCCTTCAGGTACGTGGCCATTTTACTGAAGTCAGTGTTTCTGAAGTCTAGGACTTTGAGCTTGCTGTGATTGGACTCTGCCTTGGCTTTAATCTCAAACCACACCATGTAATGGTCACTGCTGCTCACATGGGCACCCACCCAGATATTAGACATGCTGTCTCCATGCTGAGTACTAAATCCAACATCGAGCCTTCCCTGGTCGGTTCCATCACCATTTGTCTAAGTAATGCATCTTGGAAGGCATCTGCAATTTTTTTACTTCTTTCCAGAGAAGGAATCCTCCAGTCCACATCAGGTAAATTAAAGTCACCCACTATGATCACTTCCCCCTTCATGGTTATCTTTACAATATCAATAATCAATTCGCTATCTATTTCTTCAGTTTGAGTTGGAGGCTTGTAGACTATACCAGTATGTATGACAGTGCCATCTCCTCTTTCCAACACAATCCACAGTGCTTCTTCTTTTCCCCACGTCCCTGCATTTCAGCAGCTTTAATATTGCTTTTGACATATAGGGGTACTCCTCATCCTTTTCTGCCCTCTCTATCTGTTCTAAATAGATTATGTTACCGGTTGCTATGTACATAGTTCTAATTTGTTGTTATCTGTAACTGCTGTCCTGGCAGAGATAAATGTAAAAATGTAAACCGCTGCTGATCACTGGAAGCAGCGGTATAAAAATGGTTACAAATAAATAAATAAATAAATAAATAGCCAGCTATGGCTATATCCCATTCATGTGACATGTTAAACCATGTTTCTGTAATGGCCACAATGTCCAAGTCCATTGCCACCATTAGGGCTTTCCGGTCAGGAATTTTGTTGGCTAGGCTTCAAACATTTGTGCTCATTGCTTTTCAGCAATTGTTGACTGGCTTGCCTGTATTTTGCATGGATTTCATTCCACATGCCTCTTCCCACTTGCCATTGATGAGTGGTTACGAAGTTTGGCTGTTTCCAATGGTATTATGTTTTTGCTGGGAGTGACGTCCTGAACTTATTGTTCTCCATCCGTCACCCCCTTTCCCTAGTTTAAATGCCTATCCACATACTGCCTGAATTTTTCACATAGAATCCTTTTCCCTGTGACAGAGAGATTTATTTATTTATTTAACAGATTTTATATACCGCCTTATCCTTTAATCAAAGCAGTTTACAAAGATATAAAATCAATAACCAAAAATAAAACAATCTAAATATTAGGTATAAGATTTCAATTATATACAGTGGAATTTTGGTAACATAGGTAGAAATGGGAACTAATGAAGGAAGGGGAGGATTTAAGATGTAGTCCATCAACACAGTATAGTCTCTTGTTGGTCCATCTGTTTCCCCAGTCGCCCATATATCCAAATCCTTCTTGTTTGCACCAAGTTTGTAGCAATGTATTAAAGCTGTTTATGCGATGCAGCCTTTCTGCCCCCTTACCAAGAACAGGTAGAACTTTTGAGAATGCTACAGTGTTAACAATATCATGGTGGGATAGGAGGGGTTTAAGGTGTTTGACTGTTTTGAGTTTGTAGTAGATGCTCCTGGTAATGTTCTTGATGTGATTTGAGAAGGATAGGAATTGATCGAGGATGACTCCTAAGTAACGGACTTCTTGTTTTACTTGTAGCTGGGTACCATTGAAATTTACAGTGTTTGGTGGGGTGAAATTGTTGTCTCCGGTGCTGTAAAGGGCCTCGGTTTTCTTAAGATTTATAGCCATATTGTGATTTGCAAGTCATTCCTTGATGAAGTAGAAGCATTTTGCTGTTTGTGTGATAACTGGGTTGGCTGGGTTGATGGGAGCGTAAATCATGGCATCATCAGCACACGTGTGATATAGGATGTTGTGTGCTTGTATAACTGTGCAGATCAGTTGAAGGAAGATGTTGAAAATTAGTGAAGAGAGGGCAGAACCTAGAGGAACTCCTTGGGTCTGGGTGTCTGGGGGTGATTTGGTGGAGCCTACCTTGACTTGAAGCTGTCGGTTTGATAGGTAAACCTTGAACCATTTCAGAGGTGTATTGATTAGTCCAATTGCTTGTAGATGCTGAATGATGAGGTTGTGTGGTATTGAGTCAAATGCTGCTTTTATATGCAGGAAAATGAGTTTGAATCCTGTGCTGGGATTTTTAATGCCATTCATTAGATTGTCCAGTAGTGTGGTCATGAGAGATTCTACTCTGTGGTAAGGTCTAAATCCATATTGCTGGGGATCGAGGAGGGAATGTGCGTCTATGGGATCCTGGAGCTGCTGCTGAGTGATTTTTTTCTAGTTTCTTGGCCATGAATGGGAGGCTGGCTATAGGCCTGTAGAAGGTTGGTTGGTTGATATCATTGGTTGTTCCTTTTCTTCCTTGGTGGATGGAGGCCATTTTGAGTTCTGGGGGTATGCATCCTTGTTGTAGTGATGGGCGAGTTTGTTGGTGTAAGTTCATGTCTGGCAGCCTTGATCCAGCTGACTGAGCATGGGTCAAGTGAGGAAGTGGTTGTATTGATACTGGAGATAATTTTTTCTAGGTGGTCTAAAGTGACTGTTGTGAATGTCTTCCTTGACATCTTAGGCAAGTTCCTTCATCCTACATTGTGTTAAGTATAAATTATTGTAAGCTGTCAGAAAAATACATAGTTTGTGGTTTATTAAAATATTGATATACCGCTCTTCATAACATCAGAGTGGTTTACATCAAAATAAATAGCACCAGCTACGAATAAAATCTATGAGCTAAACAGAATCATAAGTCAGCTTGTAAGCGTCATTTCACACACTGATATACAGGATATCGAGCCTCCAGGAAACACCCATATTCCATAGTGTTTGTACTAAAAGTGATGCTATCACCAATGTGTGCTGAGTCTTCCTGCTTGGTCTGGAAATGAGCTTTTCTCAACCAGAATACATGTTGCCTTCCAGAGGATTTTCTTGTCTACAAATAAGAAAACCAAAGAGAGACATAAGTTCCCCAGTCTTTATGGGTATAATTTTATACCTACATGGCTGTGTAAAAGTTTTCTCTGTGCAGGCTTCAGTGGAGTTTTATTGCAAAAAGTATGCAAATGCATTTTAAAAGATTACTTTTGGAAATATATGTGCATGTATTTACACTATTCTTTAGCATGCAAATGTTTCCCAGGTTAATTTAGATGCAAATAGCAGAATTTTCAATTGTATGTGTGCAAATGCAAACTCCTGGGACATGTTCTCCACGTAGCCCAGGTTAATGCACAAAGCAGATGTGCAGTTTTATAGAAGCCTATTTCTGCCCATACAGCTGCGTTTCACCCACAGAAATGCTTCTGACAATCACCCTGACTATACTCAACATGCACTAGTGAATATGTCTATCCAGAATATGCACTTAACTTTTATTCTCTCTCATTTGGCAAAGTCTTGGGAGTTAACAGTTATCTGATTCCTCATCATGACTTAAGGGGAATGTGGCATGCATTCAGACCCTAGATCTGCGGCTCTTTCTCACTACTTATTGAAAGCAGAAGGTCATGTTAAGCAGCCAAACTTTGAGAAGAGCAAAGAAACCATGAATACCTCTGTTTAGTGATTTCTCGTAAACATGGCTTGCTGTATAAACTGGTCTGGGTCATTGTTTCTCTGAGCCAGCGCTGAGCAAGTACCCCAGTGGCTCTAATTATACTCAGGGCCATTTTTATCCATGTGCAAAGCCAACCCAAGGCTATCTGCCGCCCTATGAAATCCTGCGGCCTGCACCCCTATGGCTTCCCAGGTCTTACCCTCCCACCCCAGGCATTCATCTTCTCCCTTCCCTTCTCCCTCACCTGTTGGGGGAGGGTTGGTACCATCACAATCCTTTCCCATTCTTAAAATTGTCAGCACGCAAACCTCCTGTCGGAGGGGACGGAAGTGGCAGGCTATGAGTGAGAACATGCACACGGGTGCTTGAAAACTCACCTGCAGCGCCAAAACAGCTTGCCCTGCTGTTAATTGAAAGCATGGTGGGGGGTCACAATGCCGCCTCTGAGATTTGCTGCCCTAGCCTTATGACTAGCACGTTTAGTGGAAGGGACAGCCCTGCCTATGGGCAAAAGGAGCAACTGCCCTGGGCCCATAAGTAAAAGCAGCCTGGGTGTAGCTATGAGCTGAGCAGGTGCAAATGCAATGTGTGCCTTTGAGTCAGTGCAGATCTGGCAACCCAGCATCTCCTGAGTTTCTGTGGCAATGGAGGGTTAAGTGACTTGCCCAAGGCCACAAGGAGTGCCAGTGGGAACTGAACACTTGTCTCATGGTTACCAAGCCAGTTCTCTAACCATTAGGCCTCAACTCCCATGGTGCCCCTTCCAAAAATCAGCTTGAAACACCATTGAATCAGGCTTGAGGTATTCCAAAACCCTGCTTGGCCAGAACCCATTCCATCCAGTGCAGAGCAATCATTGCTGCTGTCCATTACAGATGGCAGCAGGAGACTTGTTTAACTGCCTATCAACCTTCCCTGTCACAGAGCCAATCTCGCAATTCTATGTGAGATCTCACAGCTCATCCTGCAAGACTTGCTCCACAGCAGCAGATGCTGACAAACACGTCTCCTGCTGTCTGCCTGATAGAGGTTTGTGACTGGTGTTGTGCTGAGCTGTTAGAAGAGCCATGGCAGGTGGGGTCTGGGAAAGGGGTTAGAAGGGCTAGAGTGAAGGAAAGGACAAAGAGAAGAGAAGGAGGTTGTGAGAAAGGGATCATAATACAGAGAAAAAGGGGTGAAAAGGAATTTAGATTGGATGGAGGGAGTGAGAAAAAGTTGTGGAGAGAGAGGTAGACAGGGGTGCAAAGAGGCTCAGATTGGAGGAGAAGAGTATAAGAGAGGGGGTAAGGGGAGGGATAGAAGATCAGAGTGGAGAGAGGTGGTAGAAGAGGCTCAGATTGGAGGGGAAGATGTGAAAAGGGGGTGAGAATGGGATCAAAGTGACAAGATGGAGAGGGTGAGAAGGGGGAAGAGTGGAGGGAGGGGAGGATGTGAGAAAGGGGGAAGAGTGGAGGGAGAGTGAGGATGTGAGAAGAGGGAAGAGTGGAGGGAGAGGAGGATGTGAGGAAGGGGGAAGAGTGGAGGGAGGGGAGGATGTGAGGAAGGGGGGAGAGTGGAGGGAGGGGAGGATGTGAGGAAGGGGGAAGAATGGAGAGAGGGTGAGGATGTGAGAAGGGGGAAGAGTGGAGGGAGAGGAGGATGTGAGGAAGGGGGAAGAGTGGAGGGAGGGTGAGGATGTGTGAAGGGGGAAGAGTGGAGGGAGAGGAGGATGTGAGGAAGGGGGAAGAGTGGAGGGAGGGTGAGGATGTGAGGAAGGGGGAAGAATGGAGAGAGGGTGAGGATGTGAGAAGGGGGAAGAGTGGAGGGAGAGTGAGGATGTGAGAAGGGTGAAGAGTGGAGGAAGGGTGAGGATGTGAGGAAGGCGGAAGAGTGGAGGGAGGGTGAGGATGTGAGGAAGGCGGAAGAATGGAGGGAGGGTGAGGATGTGAGGAAGGAGGAAGAGTGGAGGGAGGCTGAGGATGTGAGAAGGGGGAAGAGTGGAGGGAGGAGAGGATGTGAGAAGGGGGAAGAGTGGAGGGAGGGTGAGGATGTGAGAAGGGGGAAGAGTGTGGGCGGGTGAGGATGTGAGGAAGGGGGAAGAGTGGAGGGAGGGTGAGGATGTGAGAAGGTGAAAGAGTGGAGGGAGGGTGAGGATGTGAGAAGAGGGAAGAGTGAGGGAGGGTGAGGATGTGAGAAGGGGGAAGAGTGGAGGGAGGGTGAGGATGTGAGAAGGGGGAAGAGTGGAGGGAGGGTGAGGATGTGAGAAGGTGAAAGAGTGGAGGGAGGGTGAGGATGTGAGAAGAGGGAAGAGTGAGGGAGGGTGAGGATGTGAGAAGGGGAAGAGTGGAGGGAGGGTGAGGATGTGAGAAGGTGGAAGAGTGGAGGGAGGGTGAGGATGTGAGAAGAGGGAAGAGTGAGGGAGGGTGAGGATGTGAGAAGGGGAAGAGTGGAGGAAGGTTGAGGATGTTAGTAGGGGGAAGTGTGGAGGGAGGGTGAGGATGTGAGAAGAGGGAAGAGTGAGGGAGGGTGAGGATGTGAGAAGGGGAAGAGTGGAGGGAGGGTGAGGATGTGAGAAGGGAGAGAGTGAGGGAGGGTGAGGATGTGAGAAGGGGAAGAGTGGAGGGAGGGTGAGGAAGTGAGAAGGGAGAGAGTGAGGGAGGGTGAGGATGTGAGAAGGGGGAAGAGTGGAGGGAGGGTGAGGATGTGAGAAGGGGGAGAGTGGAGGGAGGGTGAGGATGTGAGAAGGGGGAGAGTGGAGGGAGGGCGAGGACGTGAGGAAGAGGGAATAGTGGAGGGAGGGTGAGGATGTGAGAAAGAGGGAAGAGTGGAGGGAGGGTGAGGATGTAAGAAAGGGGAAGAGTGAGGGAGGGTGAGGATGTGAGAAGGGGGAAGAGTGGAGGGAGGGTGAGGATGTGAGAAGGGGGAGAGTGGAGGGAGGATGAGGATGTGAGGAAGAGGGAATAGTGGAGGGAGGGTGAGGATGTGAGAAAGAGGGAAGAGTGGAGGGAGGGTGAGGATGTAAGAAAGGGGAAGAGTGAGGGAGGGTGAGGATGTGAGAAGGGGGGAGACTATCTGGCAAGAGTTCTGGAGAGATGTTGTGAAGGATCCGGAGGGCCTGGAAAAAAGGTTGAGAAGCAGCGTATTCTCAGGGATTTTAACATTCATGTCGATAATCCCTCTGATCCCCATGCTTTAAAGCTCCTCTCCCTTACCACCTCACTTGACCTTCAACTCTGTTCCTCTGCTCCCACTCACCAGCTTGGCCACTGCCTTGACCTGATATTCTTCTTTAACTGCTTACCCTCCAACTTCTGTAACTCAATCTTTCCCTTATCTGACCACCACCTCTTAAGTCTTAATATTCATCATCCCCTGCTTCAGCCTCGTCCTGTCTCCACCAACCTATTTAGAAACTTTCTTGCCATTGATCCCTTAGCTCTCTCTTCCACCATTTCTTCACCCCTTTCTTCCACTCTGTCATCCAAATCCTTTGATGAGGCAGTGACCTCTTATAACATTGCACTCTCCTCGGCCCTGGATGCTCTTGCCCCGCCCACCCCACCCCACGTCCTGTAAGGCGTTCTACACCCCAACCGTGGCTCACACCCACTGCCCGCTATCTACGCTCCTGTGCCTGCTCTGCCGAGCGTGTTTGGCTCAAATCCCGCTCCCGTGCTGACCTTCTTCACTTCAAATTCCAATCAGCCATTGCACTTGCCAAGCAAGACTACTACATCCATCTGACTAACTCTCTTGCCTCCGATCCTCAACGTCTCTTTAGTACTCTCAGTTCTCTCCTCAATGTGCCTCCACCTCTGATCCCTCCTTCCCTTCCTGCCCAAACCCTGGCTGACTACGTCCATGACAAAATCCATAAGATCACCCTCCAATTCCCCACTACCCCTTCTTCCCTCCTCTCTCTCATCTCTCCCCCCCCCCTACCTCTGCTACCCTCTCCTCCATCTCTGTGGTCTCCAAGGAAGAAACCGCTCTCCTTCTTTCTTCCTCCAAACCCACCACCTGCTCCTCTGATCCCATCCGCATCCATCTCCTAAGCCCCATCTCCTCCACCGTTGTCCCTTCCATCTCTCATATCCTCAACCTATCGCTCTCCACCGCAACCTTCCCTGCTGACTTCAAGCATGCTGTGGTCACACCCCTCCTCAAGAAACCCTCACTTGATCCCACCTGTCCTAATTATCAACGCTTCTCTCTCCTTCTCTTCATCTCTAAACTGCTTGAGCGTGCGGTCCACCACCGCTGTCTCGATTTCCTCTCCTCTCACGCCCTTCTTGATCCTTTACAGTCCGGCTTCCGTCCCCTTCATTCCACTGAAACGGCTCTTACCAAAGTCTCTAATGACTTGTTCCTGGCAAAATCCAATGGCCTTTTCTCTGTCCTCGTCCTTCTTGATCTCTCTGCTGCTTTCGACACTGTTGACCACAACCTTCTCCTCATCAACCTGTCTTCACTTGGTTTTAAGGGCTCTGTACTATCCTGGTTCTCCTCCTACCTCTCCCATCGCTCCTTCAGTGTGTATTCTGGTGGCTCCTCCTCCTCTGCCACCCTGCTCCAAGTTGGTGTACCCCAGGGTTCTGTCCTGGGACCTCTCCTTTTCTCTCTCTATACCCAATCCCTTGGTGCCTTTATCTCTTCCCATGGCTTTCATTACCATCTCTATGCTGACGACTCTCAAATCTACCTCTCTACGCCTGAAATCTCTCCAGCTATCCAGACCAAGATCACTGCTTGCCTTTCTGACATTGCTACCTGGATGTCTCACCGCCGCTTGAAACTGAACATGGCCAAGACTGAACTCCTTATCTTTCCCCCCAATGCTTCCCCTCCTCTTCCTCCTTTCTCAGTCTCTGTGGATAACTCTGTAATCCTTCCTGTTTCCTCGGCCCGTAACTTGGGGGTTATCTTTGACTCCTCTCTCTCTTTCTCCACATATATCCAGCTCGTAGCTAAGATATGCCGTTTCTTTCTCTACAACATCAGCAAATTTCGCCCCTTCCTTTCTGAAGTCACTACTAAAATGATTATCCACTCCTTGATCACCTCCCGCCTTGATTACTGCAACCTTCTCCTTGCTGGTTTCCCTACAAACCACCTCTTTCCCCTTCGTTCTATTCAACATTCTGCTGCTCGACTAATTTTCCGTCAGCCTCGTCATACCCACTTTACTCCTCTTCTCAAGTCACTTCACTGGCTTCCCATTCGTTTCCATATCCAGTTCAAACTTCTCCTGACCTCATATTTATACTGTAAATAGTTGTAGATAGCTGTAGATAGTTCCCCTAGTTTGAAATCCAAGTTGTATCATCTGTTCACTGTAAGTGCATAACAGACATCCTGTTCTGCATAAAAATGTTATCTGTAAACCGCACTGATTTTAAAGAGCGTGGTATAAAAAGCAATAAATGGAGTGGAGGAGTGGCCTAGTGGTTGGGGCAATGTACTTCAGGCCGGAAGGTCGGGGGTTCAAATCCCACTGGAGGCCGGAAGGACTGGGGTTTCTAGTCCCACAGGTGCTCCTTGTGGTCTTGGGCAAGCCACTTAACCCTCCATAGCCCATGTTCCCTGTAAAATAGTTATCTCCAAGTTATAGTGCCCTGTTCAATGTAATTTCAGTTTGTTCAATGTAAACCGCACTGATGCAGAATAGCGTGATATATAAGAGAAAATAAATGCATTCACTCTTCACCCCCTAGTACCTGTCATCTCTTGTCTCTCCCTACATCCCCTCCGGGAACTTCATTCTTCTATCAGTCTACGTCTATCTATGCCCTTCACTCGTACTGCTAATTCCAAACTTCGCTCCTTCCACCTGGCTGCACCCTTCGCCTGGAACAGTCTACCTGTGTCAGTGCGCTGGGTGCCCTCCCTGGCCCTCTTCAAGTCCAGGTTGAAATCTCACCTCTTCATCGTTGCTTTCAGATCCTGACTCCTGTGTTGTGACTTGACTAGATTATAAATGCCGTGTTTGTGTTTGTGCTTTTTGCCCTGTCTAGATTTTTCCCTGAATATTTGTTACTTTGTCTTACTAGATTGTTAGGCCTGATTTGTAATTTGTATTTTGTATTTTGTCTTAACTAGATTATAAGCTCTGATGAGCAGGGACTGTCTCTCCTACTTGTCTGTACAGCGTTTCATACGTTTGCAGCACCATATAAATGATCAATAGATAGATAGATAGATAGGTAAAGAGAACACTGGAAAGGGCGAATCAGACGAAATGAACAGATCTGTGGAGGGGGTGAGAGGGAAAGTGGGAATTTGGGTAGGGGGTAGAGGATGAAGGACAGATAAGGAGCCGTGGTCAATGAGGGAATAAGACCCAGAAAAAGATCTTAGACTAAGCGGTATATAAGCATAGCTAAATAAATAAATATATCATAGGGCAGGGGAGGAGGTGAGATTAGGAGATGGAAAGCCAGAGATAGGTGAAGATGAAAGTGAGAAAAGGAAAGAATAAATGTAAAAGGAAACAAATGAAGAAAAATACGACTCCATTGCAAGTAAGCTACCCAGTCACAACTGGCTCTTTGAAGCCACCGACCTCATCAGGTGTTAGTAGTCCCTGATTATAAGGGTCTACGGGGCCTTGCAAGTACTGGCATTCCTAACAGGGACTCCACTGCAAGCAAGGTAATTTTGTGTGGCTTTTAAAATACAAGCTCTCTGCCTGAAAGCTCTTAAAGGGGTTTTGATTTTGATTTTTAAATGCTAATTCTTTTTCTATACTGCAAAGGGAGATTGCTTATGGTGTTGGACAAAGCTCTGTCAGTGAAAGTTCATTGTTTTTGAAGCCACTGACCTCATCAGGTGTTAGATCCCTCCTTACACACCTCAGTTCACACCTGCCCCATGTTGCTTTATAGGGCAACTCCCCAATTAGCTACACACAGGGACGTAGAATAGCACTGTTAGAACACTCTTAAAAGGGGTTAATTGCTTTTTCTCTTAAAGGACAGCTGAGGGACAGGTAGGGACTTTGGTAGGTCTCTCTCTTTTATTTCAACAGGTACCAAAAACTCTACCAACTGAACAATAGCTGGGAAAATTTGTATTGACAAAGCCGTTGCCCCTGCTACAGCTTCTGCCTCTGTCCAGAGATGCCAATGTCAGGTGAAGGACCAGTTCCGTGTGCAGGATGTCTGCATGCTGAAGCTCTCAGGAAACAAGTGGAGGTGCTTAGAGAAGAGGTGGTGAGGCTAAGAAGCAATCGAGACAGCGAGAAGTTCATTGATAAGATGCTTCTTGAAACATCCAAGCTCTCCAAAAGAGGTGAAGATGGGAGGCTAGAGAATAAAGAAAGTTGGACACAAGTCACCAGGACCTGCAGAATGAACACTCCATCTCCAACCGCTGCTGATCACTGGAAGCAGCGGGATACAAATGTACATTAAATGTACATTAAATAAATAAATAAATAAATCTCCTCCAGCTCTTGAACTGAAGAACCATAATGCAGCTCTGGACATGGAGGGGGTGAAAGCATCCCAGGAAAGGGAAGAACTAGAGCTTGAGCACCCCAAAGTTGCATAATCAGTGACCATAAGGAACCGAATTGTATTGGTGGTTGATGACGCTCTTCTGAAGTGTACTGAAGCGTCCATCTGCCCACCAGACTTGATGTCCAGAAAGATATGCTGTCTGGCAGGTGCCAAAATCTGCGATGCTATGGAGAGTTTGCCAAGACTCATCAAGCCTACTGACTATTATCCGATGTTGCTCATCCATGTTGACACAAATGATACTGCTAGATATCCCCCTAAGCATGTCAAAAGAGACTTCATGACTCTGGGACAGAGGGTGAAGCAGATAGATGCGCAGGTGGTGTTCTCTTCAATCCTCCCTATTGCAGGTAAAAGCTAAGGCAGAGAAGCTCACATCCTGGAGATGAATGCATGGCTGTGTGGATGGTGTCATTGAGAGTGTTTTGGTTTCCTGGATCATGGGATGATGTTCCAAGGGCTGCAGAGCAGAGATGGTATCCATTTGTCCAAGAAGGGTCAAACTGTCCTCAGCAGCAGACTGGCTAACCTACTGAAGAGGGCTTTAAAGTAGATTCATTGGGGATGGGTGAAGAAAGCCATTAAATACCTCTGCAGAATGGGTAAAAGGGGCAACATGTGAAAAGAGGTGTGTATAAATGCCCGTAGCATGAGAAATAAGATCCCAGATGTTGAGGCTTTAATAGTAGATTTAGTGGCAGTTACGGAGACATGGTTCATGGACAACCATGACTGGGATGCAATTATACCGGGCTATACTTTATTCAGAAAGGACAGGTAGGAAGAAGGTGAACAGGAATGGCACTATATGTAAAAAATAATATTTAAGCTATAGAATTAAAGAGCTTAAAAGGGAGAGAGGAGGCACTGTGGGTTAAACTAGAAAGAGAGAAAGGGAAATCCATTTGCACTGGAGTGATATACAGATACCCCTCACAGGGAGAAGAAGTGGGTGGAGATTTAATAGAAGACATAACAGCATTGCCATGAAAGGAGAAGTGCTACTGATAGGTGATTTCAATATGCCAGATATTGACTGGTGTATCCCTGCTGCGGTGTCATCTAGAAGCAAAGAGATCCTGGATTCTCTACTGGAAGAACTATTCAGGCAACTGTTAGCAGAACCCACACATGAAGGGGCCATACTGGACTTGGTGCTTACAAATGATCAAAGTATTTCTGATGTTATAGTGGGGAGATCATCTCACATCCAGTGATCACCAGATGGTGTGGTTCAGTATTAGGACTAGAGATGATACAATCCATTCAAATGTGAGGGTCTTAGACTTTAGGAAAATTAGCTTTGCCAAGATGGGACTATACCTCAGAGTTGTTAGCGGGATGGGAACAACTGAGGGATATAGAAAACAGTGGTCAAAACTAAAAGGGGATATTTTAAGAACAACAAAATGTTTTATTAGAAGGTAAATAAATGTAAAAGGAAAAGGAGGCCGCTACGGTTCTCAAAAGAAGTAGTTGAAAAAGTGAAGAAAAAGAGGGAGGCCTTCATGAAACACAAACGATCACAGAGAGGAAGACAGGCATCTATATTTGGAAAAACTCGCAAAGTAGTCAGGAAAGCAAAGATGCAAAAAGAAGGAGAAATAGCCAATGCAATAAAATGGGGGGGGGGGGGGGGAATAAGACATTTTTCAGATATGTTAGTGAGAGGACGAAGGGCAAAAATGGTACTGTCAGACTCAAGGGTGCAGGGGAGGAATATGCAGAAACTGATGAGGATAAAGCAGAATTGCTTAACAAATATTTCTGTTCTGTGTTCATAAGTGAAGGGCCAGGAGCAGGACCTCAGAAAACGCCCACAAAAACAAAAAGAAGTGAAGGGGATCACAAACAATTTTCAGAAAACTGTGTTTGTGAGGAACTAGCTAAACTAAAAATAGATAAAGCACTGGGACTGGATGGGATACATCCGAGAATACTGAGGGAACTTGGGGACATTCAATGGCTCCACTGACTGACCTTTTCAATGCTTCTTTGGAATCGGGAGTGGTCCCAGAGGACTGGAGAAAGGCTCATGTGGTCCCTTTATACAAAAGTGGAAGCAAGGATGAGGTTGAAAACTACAGGCTGCTTAGTCTAAGCTCTGTGGTGAGTAAATTATTGGAAACGCTGCTAAAAGAGAGAATAATGAGGTTTCTGGAGTCCAGCGGATTACAGGATCTGAGGCAGCATGGATTCACCAGAGGCAGGTCTTGTCAGATAAATCTGATTGATTTCTTTGACTGTGTGACCAGGGAGTTGGACCAAGGGAGAGCCCTAGATGTGATATATTTAGATTTCAGTAAATCCTTTGACACTGTTCTGCACAGGGGACTTATAATTGAACACCCTAGGAATGGAGCCTAAAGTTACTGCTTGGATTAGAAATTGGTTGAGTGGGAGGTGACAAAGAGTACAGATAAATGGAGCTCACTCTGAGAAGAAGGAGGTTACCAGTGGTGTGCCATAGGGATCTGTCCTTTGTCAAATTCCTTTTAACATCTTTGTTGGTGATGTTGCGGAAGGGCTGTCGGGAAAGGTTTGCCTGTTTGTGCATAATGCCAAAAATCTACAATAGTGTAGACATCCAGGAAGGAGTAGATAACATGAGGATGGATCTAACTAAGCTGTTATGTTTCGAAACAGTTACACTTATTTCTGCATCAGAATATGAACGATTACTCGTATAAAATGAAGCTTTATCAAATTTCTTCCAAAAGATTTTGCTCAAAAATGATGTCCTCACTAGGAATAAGTTTGTTAAAATTGGACAGCTTTGCTATTTGTTTCATTATAAGCAATGGAGGGTGAAGTGACTTGTGCAAGGTCGCAAGGAGCATCAATGGGATCTGAACGCTGCTTTACCAATGCCTAACTTGCTGCTGTAATTGCTAAGTCACTCCTCCAATCCATAGCAGGTTCTGCTTCTGACATCTTCCAAGTGTGCTACGCTAGAAAGTGAGTCAAGCAGCACAGAGGGAATAGGGAAACCTTCTTTTCCAGGCTGGGTTCAAGCTCCTCTACCAGATTCAACAACAGAATAACTCTCCTCCTCTAAGCCATGTTAAGTGCCCCTTTCCTAAGGCGAGAGGTGTGCATCACTTTGTTCTGTTTGTTGGTCCTTTGCCATATGGTACAACATGCCCAGAAAGTTTGTACTCCTGCCCCAGAGATTTATTTATTTAGACAGCTTTGTATACCACCTTATCCTTCAATCAAAGTGGTCACAACACAATTGGGGGATACATTTAACACGAGGGGATATGAGACACATACACTAATACTTACAGGGAACATGGGCAATGGAGGGTTAAGTGGCTTGTCCAAGACCACAAGGAGCACCTGTGGGACTAGAAACCCCAGTCCTTTCGGCCCAAGGTTGCTATCCTCTAGTGGGATTTGAACCTCCGACCTTCCAGCCTGAGGTAACTTACCCCAACCACTAAGCCACTCCTCCCTATATTTTGTGAGTATGCCCACAAGAGAGTCTATGAATCAAGGACTGGACTCCAATGAAATCATATCACCTCTATCCCGCCTTTCCTCTAAGGTGTACATATTAAGATCCTTAAGTCTGTCCTCATATGCTTTATAATGAAGACCACTAACCATTTTAGTAGCCACCCTCTGCACCGACTCTATCCCGTTCACATCCTTTTGAAGGTGCGGTCTCCAGAATTGCATACTATACGCCAAATGAGGTCACACCAAAGACTTATACAGAGGCACTATCACCTCCTTTTTTCTGCTAGCCATTCCTCTCTGTATGCACCCAAGCATCCTTCTAGCTTTTGCCGTCACCTTTTCTACCTGTTTAGCTACTTTAAGGGGTATGTTTACTAAACTGCGGTAATCGTACATAACACGCGTTATGTAATGTTAACGATTGTTAGCGCATCATAACGCGCGTTATGATGTGCTAACGATCGTTAACGTTACATAATGCGCGTTATGATGCGCTAACAATCGTAATGCCCCGGGGCGAGGTAAAACACCGCAGAAGGTGGAGAGAGGGCGGAGAGAAGGGGTCAGTGGGCAGAGAGTGGGCGTGGAGAGGCTCCCTTCACACTAACGCACTGATTTTCAGAGCTGAATTCCAACGCGAATGAAAACCTGCTGTTAAATGCACATTACAGGGGAGAGAAACCATTTCAGTGTCAGCAATGTACAGCCCAGGCAGGGAAACCAAAAAAGTGATAAGTGTGATACATGTGCACAGAATAAAAGGGCACAGAAACACTGAAAATGACCCCAACAAACTGGAAAAAAACAATAACCTAGCTGGCCAATAGTGATATCAATGAGAAACATCAACCCCTCCCCCCACCGAGTAAGCTCCATAGAACAGATATAAATCGTGGAAGGGTCTATACTCCGTCCCCATACAAGGTGAATGGGCCCACAGTGAAATAGAGCTGCTCAGGGTTTTCCCCACCATCGGACAGGGTTCCTATGGCGTGCACATGTCCCGCAACATCAGGGCAGGCATGTCGGAACGGCAACTGGACAGATTCCGGAGAAGGAGATACAGAGGGCCGCAGGCGGCACATGCTGTGGTGGAGCTGGGCCACAGTGCGGACTAGGGTGATGCCTAGGTGGCCCATACGAATGCTGAAACAGCGGAGCAGCCAGACAGCAACTGCTGAAGGCCCAACATGGGCATGAGTGTGTTTCCCAAAGTGTCACAGGGGATAGTACCCAACAGCAACCCCCAAGGGCACGGAACATTGGCAGGCGGGGCTGGGGGGGAGCGTGGACTTCTATGCAGGTACCCCTACCCCAGAACCCGCACCATAGGCAGCCGCCTACCTGCACACTGGATGGCCTGAGACTGCGCACCACCAGCTCCACCAGCAGAAGGGCATGTCAGCATGGTGGCTGAGGGATACTGGTGGTGGAGGGGGCAGTGGCAGCTGCCCAGAGCAGACCGTGGCCTAGCCCTGTGTAGGTGGGTGCCGTGTACTGCAACAGACGGGCCCTGTCTGACGAACAGTCATGGTATCACCAAGGAATGTACAGACTCTGTGGCAACAAGGTGGTGCAGTGCACAAAACCAGTGTATTCAGAAGCAGAGGGTCACAGGTTCAAGTCCCAGCTGTGGTTCCTGCCAACCCAGTCCCCATATTTTACCCACTACTACAACGTGCTAATACAGACAGCACCTTTATTGCAGATGACGTAAACATGCCCAAGACACCCACATTTTACCCTACAGAGCACGGACACCATATACATGCACATTACCTAGAGCAGAGTCTCCCAAATGCAGTCCTGGAGGGCCAAACACCATTCCGGTTCCATGCTGCCTCTGATAAAGATGCTTGTGCTGCATTCTATGCGCCATCCCCATGGTATGCAGATGTATCTCATGCATATTCATGAGGGACAGCATGAAAACCCGAACAGTGTTTGACACCGCAGGACTGGAGTTGGGAACCTCTGCCGTAGAGCAGCAGCCAACAGGGGCAGACACACCCGCACCCACAGGCCCCATTATCCAAAGCCTCCTGGAGAGGCAGGACTTTGGGCTCTGCGTGCATCTCCCAATACTAGCACTTGCATACCTTAGTAATGCCACCCTAAACCTGGGAATATGGTACACATCTTTAAAGAGGTTGCTATGATTACTGGCAGATAGCAATTCCTAGGTTAAGCACAGTTTGCTGATTGAGCTCCATCATAGCAACCTTTCTGATGTCTGTGGAGTGTGCTACAGGTCTTGTGTCTGACAGTGTTTACCAACCTGGGGAGTGACTCCTACAGTATTGCGTACCATAGCCATGCCTGCCCTGTGCCCAGGACTGGTGTGGTGGCCTGGGCTGCCCAACACCTCTATAGTTGCACAATGCTGGCATAGGTGTGGGGAGTGTGTGTCTGTCTATCCAGTGTGTGGTGGCTGCCAACACCCTCCACAGCCCACACTGCTAGCTCTGTTGCCAGTATTGGCCTGCCAATGTGCATAATGAGGAGCAAGGTACCGTGGGAAAAGCCTGGATAGTGTGGCCTGGCCTGGCCGCGCCGCATCTGCACAGGGCATAGGGCAATGGCTCGGACATTGTAGTGCCCGGTACCACCTGCACGGACAGGGTGGCCATAGCATGTCCTGCTGGGCGGTCACTCTCACCCTGACTGAGCAGTGACCATGGCATGGCTAGGTTCCCCCATAGTGCTATATAGCATTTCTCTCATGTGATATATATGGGTTTTCTTTTGGGGCCCAATCACTGACTTATCTGCTTGGTGTGTATGCTGACATCCCCGTTCTGGGTACATGCAGCTCCTCCAGGACCATGCACTATGGACTAGCTGGCGGACTGTCTGCAGCTAGTATGTGTCTTGCTGGAACACCTTGCAGGGTGCAGCGGCTGGAGGCTTGCTGCTGGAGAATGTCAGATAATGGTGGGGGGCCGCTGAGTATTTCCAGGCCTGCCATCTGTCTGCTACTGCGTTACGGATGTGTACCGCTCTGTCTGTTCCCCAGCAGGACTGGGGTTGATGGTCCCCTCTACAGCTATCATTGCAGGGAGGTAGACTGTGGATCTATTGGTGGGTGATCCTGTTTCCCACCCTGAGCCCCAGAGGGTGGGTTGTGTGGTGGTACATGGTCTGCCCATGGTTCCATACCCCCCCCCCCCTTCACCTACAGCAGGTAACCATGGTACCAACACAGGATATGCACTATTCTGGGTGCTTCATCGCCCATAAGGACTAGACATGACCGAGACATACAGCAGGGCACAGATGTATCCTAGGTGTGTCTAACGGAACTACCTATCACACACTGATGGGGACCTGCAGCATGGCATAGTTCAGCCATGAACGGTGCTGTGGACCTGGTGCTGGGCGCCCCACCTCAACCTCAGGGTGGGCACAGTACCCGCACAATGTGACTGTCTGTGGCAGTACCACACACGGTCTGTTCCCCCTACCTGGCCGAGGTGCTGTGGGGGTGCATACCCAATCTTGTGCCCATCTCTCGACTGCTGATTTGCATGTGCAGTGCATCATGGGTACGGGTGGGTTAACTCTATCCTGGTAACCACAGCAGACAGTTTGTGTGGTGACGTGCAGTCCTGCAGCCAGCCAGGGCTTTGTTCACAGCCTTATAAGGTGTCCTATAGGGGACATTATAGGGTGCCTTGGCGGACAGTACACTTTATAATGTGCCCTATGGAGTGCGTTATGGGGTGCCTTATGCAGCACCTTAGGTTATGCCACCGTGAGGGTGTGTTTGCTGGCAGCACAAATTAAAATACATGTCAAATGCCTCAACAATCACTACTTAAATGTAAAGGGTGCTGCCTCAGCCAGCCTTATACATTGGGCCCACTGGGGAATCGAACACATGACCCCTGTACCATCAGTCAGTGTTGTAACCATTGTGCTACAGCTCTGTTGCTGTGATTGTATGTCTGCGTGCCTTCTTAAGATTAACGCGCGGTAACGTGCCCTGTAGCGCTCGTTCATTTATGGCGCCTTGTAGCGCGCGTTCTCGGCGCATTCTCGGCAACCGCCCATGTCCTTATTTGGGGTTTCTGTCTCTAACGCGGCTCCTAACGCGAATCGCACTAACGCAGTTTAGTAAACATACCCCTAAGATCATCAGACACAACCACGCCTAGGTCCTGCTCTTCTTTAGTGGACAAAAGTACTTCACCCCCTATACTATATTGCTCCCTTGGATTGCTGCAGCCCAAATGCATGACCTTACATTTTTTAACATTAAATCCCAGCTGCCAAATTCTAGACCATTCTTCAAGCTTAGCTAGATCCCTCCTCATGTTATCTACACCTTCCTGGGTGTATACTCTATTGCAGATTTTGGTATCACCCGCAAAGAGGCAAACCTTACCCAACAGCCCTTCTGCTATATCACTAACAAAGATGTTAAAAGAATCGTACCAAGGACAGATCCCTGGGGCACACCACTGGTAACATCCTTCTCCTCAGAGTGAGCTCCATTTACTTGTACTCTTTGTCGCCTCCCACCCAACCAATTTCTAACCCAAGCAGTAACTTTAGGGTCCATCCCTAGGGTGCTCAGTTTGTTTATAAGTCACCTGTGAGGAACAGTGTCAAAGGCTTTATTGAAATCTAAATACACCACATCTAGAGCTCTCCCTCGGTCCAACTCCCTGGTCACCCAGTCAAAGAAATCAATCAGATTTGTCTGACAAGACCTGCCTCTGGTGAATCCATGCTGCCTCAGATCCCGTCATCCGCTGGACTCCAGAAACCTCATTATTTTCTCTTTCAGCAGCGTTTCTAATAATTTACTCACCACCGAAGTTAAACTAACCGGCCTATAGTTTTCAACCACATCCTTACTTCCGCTTTTGTGTAAAGGCACCACATGAGCCACTCTCCAGTGCTTTGGCACCACTCCCGACTCCAATGAGGCATTGAAAAGGTCAGTCAGTGGAGCTGCTAGAACATCCCCAAGTTCCCTCAGTATTCTAGGGTGTATCCCATCCGGTCCCATCGCTTTGTCTACTTTAAGTTGAGCTAGTTTCTCACGAACACAGTTTTCTGAAAATTGTTTAAGATGTCCCTCGCTTCTGTTCCTGTTTGTGGGTGTTTTCTGAGGTCCTGCTCCTGGTTCTTCATCTGTGAACACAGAACAAAAAAATTTGTTAAGCAATTCCGCTTTATCCTCAACAGCTTCTGTTGTAGCGAAGTGTCCGCAATAAATAAAACCAGGAGTCTATTTACTAAGATTCAAGCCAATTTATTTGTGCACAGTCTCAGGCACTGTCACATTCAAAATGGTCTGAGCAATGGAGTTCAACAAAACAACATCTTTTATACCTTTCTTCATCAGTTCTATACAGACAAATTCCTCATTGGTCCCGGTGCCCCCTCCACCCCCATCCAATGGGGACCGCTGACCGGGCTTAACACCTGTTCCCCTGCTCAGGCCTCTCTAGCCATGGCTCAGTTTCTAGACATAACACATTCTGCTACAAGGTCCCTCCTCAGCATAGAGAATGTGTGAAAGCAAGATACTGGAACACATCTGTTATCAACATAAAGGAGCTAAACAGAAGATTCTTGCATTCTTATCAAAGCAGTTTAAAGCAGTTTTCTAACTTCTACTGGCTTTCAGCTCTGCTCAGCTATAATATTCTCAAGTGGGGGTTGGGACTCAGGCCTAACTTACAGGCCTTTCTTACTCCTGCAGGCTATGGAGGCTATTCTAGGCCATAGCCTATCACATTCCCCCCTTTTATTATTCTCACCCGCAAGTGAGAAAGCGTGAGAATTAAATCACATATGGTACTTCATACTAGGGTGGAGGGATTACTTTGTGGTATAGGGTAGTAGTCCCACATTGCTAGTATCTGTGTAGCTGCCTTATGTTCAATAATACTATCAATGGTTGAGTTTAACATAGGCAAGCACAAGGGGAGGAAACATGGTATACATAAGCAAACAGCCACAATCAAGAATACAATCAATACAAGTGTCTTCAGGCCGCCCATTCCTGAAAACCAAGAACCAGACCAGCTATCAAGTTGCAAGCCATGCCAGGTTTGGACTGGGACATAAGTTTGCTTTCTCATGTGATTGGCTATGTCTTCTACAAATTGCCCTTTATTATCAATTTGTAAGCAGCAGTTAGTCAAATTAAGTTTGCCACATACTCCTCCTTCAGCTGCAAGCAAGTAATCTAATGCTAAGCGATTCTGGTATATGGTTGTACGCATCTGTGTGGCTTGTTTAGCTAACAAGGTTAGTGCTCTACTAGTTTCATTGGTTATAATTTCAACAACAGCTTGCAAACGTATAATACGGTAATCATCATGATCATAGTCTTTGGTGATTGATAAAGTCTGAAAGGTAGGTACTGCAAAACTGGAGGACGACTGTTCCTTTGACGTCCAGGAGCAGGTTGGCACAGTCGTTACGGTGATTGATCTTTTCTTCGCAGCGTGAGTCACAACGGTGATGCAGGATTAGCGATCGAGGTCCAGGGGCGACTCTCAGGAATTGCTGCTAGCTTCAGTCGACTGTGGTGGATCCAGGAGTCGATTTCTGCTACTTTGACTGCTGTTGGGGTTGATAGCAAAAAGACATATGGCCCTTTCCAATGAGGCGCTAACGGTGTCTTTTTCCACTCTTTTACCCACACCGAGGCTCCAGGCTTGAAAGGATGTGATGGCTCTGTTAGATTGATAGGCAACCGGTCCTGCACCCAGATATGAAGGCCCTGCAAAACAGAACTTAGAGCCAACAATTCTTGCCTAGTGATCACTGATCCAATCTGATTCATATCCCCCCTTATCCCCTGAATTATGGGTGGGGGCCTCCCATACAAAATCTCAAATGGGGATACTCCTAATGGCGTGGTGGGGGCTGAACGTATTCGGAGAAGGGCTATGGAAAGAACTTGGGGCCACTATAAGTGGACTTCCTGACAAAGCTTGGATAACTGGGACTTCAGGGTCTGGTTTATTCTCTCCACTTTCCCTGAACTCTGGGGTCTGTAAGCTGTGTGTAGCTTCCACCGTATTTGCAGAGCATGGGCTAGCTACTGGGTTACTTGTGACACAAAAGAGGGCCCATTGTCTGACCCCATGGTCAAAGGTATTCCAAACTGAGGGATGATCTCATGGAGCAAGGCTTTAGTGACTTCCCTGGCCTTCTCAGTTCTGGTGGGAAAAGCTTCCACCCATCCGGAAAAGGTACAGACTAGGACTAACAAGTAGTGATATCCATTTGCTCGTGGCATCTCTGCAAAGTCTATTTGAATATTTCCCATGGGGGTAACTCCTACTGACTGAACTCTTGGGGGTGGGACAGGACCTTGTCGGGCGTTGTTCTTGGCACAAGTTACACATCTTCGGGCTACTGAGGTGGTCAAAGGTCCCAACAAGGAGATATAGAAGTATGGTCTCAGAGCGTTTTCCATTTTAGTTTTTCCATAGTGTGTGGCTTGATGGAAGGCTTGGACAAAAGCAGGGCCTAGTGCCTCAGGAATCACAGTCATACCAGGGGTTGAGCTCCCTTTGGGCGGTGGCAACACTATCCATCCAGTCTCTGATAGTTGCCCCCCCTCATGTCGACAGTAATAGTCCATCTCATTCTGGGTGTATCGGGGCGTCCATGCACTAAGAGGCACTGGGAATATGGCTGCTTGAATTGTTACACTAGGGGTAGTAATTTGTCCAGCAATGGCCGCTTCTCGGGCTGAGGCATCAGCAAATCTGTTTCCTCGGGACACTTCTCCATCTCCAGTCCGATGGCCTCAACAATGCATTACAGCAACATGTTTGGGGGCCCATACTGCTTCCAATAGAGTCAATATTTCTGGGCCATACTTGACAGGCTTGCCTCCCGAGGTGATCAATCCCCGCTCCTTGTACAGGGCTCCATGGGCATATTTGGAGTCTGTGTATATGTTCAAGCTGATTCCTGTTCCAATTTTGAGTGCGCGTGTGAGGGCTATCAATTCAGCCTTCTGTGCTGAGGTTCCTGGGGCTAGGGCTGATGATTCTACTACCATGTCCAGGATCACCGCTGCATAACCAGCACATCGCTGTCCGTCAATTATGAGACTACTTCCATCCAAGAAGAAAGTTTTGTCTGGGTGGCTCAAGGGGACATCAGTTAAATCTGGGCGGCTTGAGTATACGGTGTCCATTACTTCCAAACAATCATGGTCAGGAGGGCCTGGACCGGCTGGCAATAGGGTAGCTGGGTTCAGAGTTTGGCTGACATTCAATTTCAGTCAAGAATTTTCACATAGCATACTTTGATACTTCAGCATTCGAGCGTTAGTGAGCCAATGGTTTCCTTTGTGTTCCATCAGGGTTAAAACAGAATGTGGTACGGTCACTTGAAGATTTTGTCCTAAGGTGAGCTTGTCAGCTTCGCTCACTAAGAGGGCTGTAGCTGCTACAGCTCTCAGGCAAGGTGGCCATCCTTTGGCAACAGGATCCAACTGTTTTGACAGGTAGGCTACAGGTCGTTGCCAAGACCCAAGGGCTGGGTCAAGACTCCCAATGCGTTTCCACCTGACTCATGGACATATAGACGAAATTTTTATTTTATTTAACAGTATTTCTAAACCGCCTTATCTTAATGTGCAGAAATGGTTTCTGCACATCTGGTAGTCCCAAGGCTGGGGACGACATCAATGCTGTTTTCAGGGATTTAAATGCTTTTTCTTGTTCTGGGCCCCATTCCAGGGGAGATCGTTCTACTCCCTTCGTGACTTGGTACAAGGGTTTTGCCATGAGCGCAAAATTTGGTATCCATCTGCGGCAATAGCCTGCAGCTCCCAGGAAAGCCCGCACCTGTTTTCTGGTGGTGGGGGTTGGGATACGGCATACTGATTCCTTTCGCTCCAGTCCTAATTTCCAGGTTCCTTTGGACAGATGGAACCCTAGGTATTTCACTTCTGTCTGACACAATTGCACCTTGGCTCTGGACACCTTGTATCCGGCTTCATTCAAGAGGTGCAAGAGATCACTGGTAGCTTGCACACAATCAGTTTCGTTGTTGGTGGCTATAAGCAGATCATCTACATATTGGAGCAAGATTCTTTTTCCCGGAGTCACAGGGTAACTTGACAGATCTTGGTTGAGGGCTGCACTGAAGATAGTGGGTGAATTCTTGAATCCTTGTGGTAATCGAGTCCAAGTGAGTTGTCCTCGTCTTCCTGTGGTAGGGTTTTCCCATTCAAATGCAAACAAAAGCTGACCAGCAGATGCCAGGCGTATACAGAAAAAGGCATCTTTTAAGTCCAAAACAGTAAAATGGATGGGAGGAGGAGTGGCCTAGTGGTTAGGACAAGGTACTTCAGGCCGGAGGGCCAGGGGTTCAAGTCCCACCTGGGGACAGCAATCTCAGGCTGGAGGGACTGGGATTTCTAGTCCTATAGGCACTCCTTGTGGTCTTGGGCAAGCCACTTAACCCTCCATTGCCCATGTTCCCTGTAAGTATTAGCGTATGTGTGTCATATCCCCTCGTGTTAAATGTATCTCCCAATTGACCGCTTTGACCCGGTGAAAAGCGGGATATAAATACAGCTAAATGAATAAATAAATAAATAAAATGAGTGGCTTCTGCTGGAATCAGTCCCAGGAGGGTGTAAGGATTTGGTACTACTGGATGTATGGTTTCAACTGCACTGTTTACTCGACGTAGGTCTTGCACTGGGCGGTAGTCACCCATCCCAGGCTTCTTGATTGGGAGAAGGGGGGTGTTCCAGGGCGATTGGCATTCTCTGAGGAGTCCATACTGCAGTAATTTCTTCATGTGGCGATGAATACCTTCAATTGCTGGTCGTGGGAGGGGATACTGACGCACATGCACTGGTTCTGCTCCTGGTTTAAGGGTGACAAGCACAGGAGCTATATTCTTCGCTAGGCCAGGTGGATTATTCTCCGCCCATACTCCAGGCGGGGCTGCAAGGCTGGTAGGTATACAGGAGCTTGCTGCTTTGGATACAGGTAAATAGAACCACCATTCTTCTTCTCGGGGGACAGTTAACACCATCAGGCCAGCAGATTTTGAGTTTATAGTCATTTCCATTTTTCCCCCTTCAACAAAGGATATCTGTGCTTGGAGTTTCGCGAGCATGTCTCGGTCCAACAGGGGAGCTGGGCATTCAGGCATATACAGGAACTGGTGTGTTATCTTCTGTCCCCCTAGTTCACAGGCGCGGTTCTGCAGAAAAGGTCTTGTGGTTCTAGTTCCAGTAGCTCCCACGATTGTGACAGATCGAGAGGACACAGGGGCCACAGGCTTGGCTACTACTGAATGCTCGGCCCCTGTGTCTACCATGAAGTCCATATGCTGGTCCCCAATCTTTAGATTGACCATAGGCTCCTGGGGACCCAGGAAGAACTTGGAGCCCGGTCTGGCCTAGTCTTCATCCATAAAATAGTCCTCGGCGGTTGCCACTCCCTCTATGGCAGCCTCTTCTTGCTGCTGAAACTGTGCGCGCTATATCCCCCCTCGCTGCTGGTATCGCCCCCACCCCTGATCTCCTAGCGCTCCCGCCTCCCCTCCAGGGGGTGGAGCCAATGTTAGGGCACTCGTTCTTCCAATGTCCTTTCTCTTTACAATAAGCGCACTGATTTGCACCTAAGGGGGGCTGAGCACTCCCTCGGCCCCTTCCCCATCCTCTGGCTCTTCTATTAGGATATCCTCCTCCTCGTCCCTCAACTAGTGCTGCAGCAAGCAGATCTGCCTTCTTCTTCATCTTTCTTTCACTTTCTCTTTTGCATTCTTGATCACGATTCATGAATACCTTTTGTGCGACTTCCATTAACTGTGCTGAGTTCATGCCCGCAAATCCTTCTAATTTCTGCAGTTTTCGTTTTATGTCTCCCTGGGACTGACTCACAAAAGCGGTGTTCACCATACGTAAATTCTCCTGGGCTGCTGGGTCATATGGGGTGTAAAGTCTATAGGCTTCAGTTAATCGTTCATAGAAAGCAGCTGGACTTTCATCTGGGCGCTGAAGAACGTCCGCTACCTTCCCAACATTCATAGCTCTCTGGCCTCCCTTCTTCAGGCCCTGCAGTACGGCCTGACGGAACCGGGCGAGGGCCTTCTCTCCATCTGCACTATTTGGGTTCCACTTTGGATCTTCGTTTGGGAAATCTACAGCTGCTGCCTGTTGGGGATTTAGGTCTCTCCCGTCTTCAGGGTTCTCTTCCAACCATCGAGTGGTTGCTCGCACTATCCGTGCCCGCTCCTCAGTAGTAAAAAGAGTAGCCAAGAGCTGGCGGCAGTCGGACCAGGTAGGCTGGTGGGTCTGCATAATGCAAATAAATGCAATGTGTGCCTTTGAGTTAGTCCTGACTCCTGGCGACCCAGAAGCTCCTGGGTTTTCTTGGCAGTGTCACCAGAAGTTGATTGCCAGGCCTTTCTTCCTGCATAATACTAGACATCAATTCTGTCAACTCTTGGGGTTTCTCAGTATAGGAGGCATAATGTGTCTTCCAGTTTAATAAATCTGTTGTGGAGAAGGGCACATAAACTAGACTGGTCGGTCCGACCACAACCTGACCCGCATCATCTACAATAGGTAATCCTGGGACCTGCCGCAGTGGCATTTGGCGCACTTCTCTCGGGCCCGCTGCCCTGCTTCTAAGGGCGTAATGCAGATTTGCAGACCCGGTGGTAATTCTGCTGCTGGTGCTTGGACTAGTGGGCGACCCTGGACTGGCATCTGACCCTCCGCTGGCAGATCCTTCAGGGGATGATGGTTCTGTTGCAGAGCTCTGCTCAGGACTAGGGCTCCGACTTCTCCTTGGGGGAGGAATCTGGTCCTCAGGTGTTGGAAGTGGTGGAGGTGGGTGATCGGGTGGGGGTACCTCAGCTGGAGGTCGTCTTTCCACTTCTGGCTCTACTCGGGGTACTAATGGAGCTGATGGGACTGGAGTATACAGAAATGTGGGTGGATAATTCGGGACCTCTGGAGGCTCTAGGGCTGCATAAATAGGGGGCTTTTCTTTCTAAGCAGGGACTCCCGTTGCAGTTGCTAACATAATTCTACACTGCCCCTCACGGCAACGCTTCATCCAAGGGGGTTGTTTCTCACAGATATCTAGCCAGGAGTCTATATAGGAAAACTGTTCGGGACCATATCTGCGCACCACCTTGTGCACTTGGGACACAATTTTGACATCAAAAGTACCTTCTGGTGGCCACACGGCATCCAGCACCGGCCACACCCTACTACACAATATTTCTAAGCGGCTCGGTGTCATTTTTTCCCCATAATCACCACTAAATCCCTTCTTAAAATTCGTGATCATACAGTTCAGCGGAGTTTGTACGGACTCCGCCCCTCCCATTATGACGTATGATGTACAAGACAGCAAACAGAAAGGGTGGGTAGGATGGCTGCGGGTAAGGGGTCCGCACAGCCCACAGAACAATAAGAGGGACAAACACCGAACGCTTCCTCCTTTTCGCGACCTGGGTGCGGTCGCCCGGCCAGGAACTGCGCTACTTAGGAGTCCGCTCTCGCTTGGTCTGTATTGCAAGACCTCTCAAGCACACGTCACACAACCAAACCTGCTAGCATTTCCCAAATTCCAAATTCCCGGGCTAACTGACTAAACCAAAATTTACCAAACCAAAAGGGTCAGTGGCTTCGCCCCGCGCACACTCATGCAGGATTACTAGGACCGCCCTGGAAGTTGATCAGACTCCCTTTACCATTACCATACCATATTAGTCTCGAGACATTCCCAGAGCTAACTGACTAAGAACCAGAAAAATCATTACTCACCGGATCCGGTAGCTAATGCGCTGCGCAACCAAACCCTCCTTGGGTTGAATCCTGGACTCCCCTCAGGGTTCAAGGTGTTGGCCGGCCGGACCCAGCAAGCCGCTGAGGCAGGGCGGAACCCTCCGATGCAAAGGGACCGGAGGCGCCTGGGATCCTCTCCGCTGTCGGTCGGCCGCGGTTCCAGCCGGACCAAACCTGGAGGTGGTAATACGTGGTAGTATTCACTTGCGCACCATTCACGTACCCCACCTTCCCGGCCAACGCACCAGGAATATGTTGTAGCGAAGTGTCCGCAATAAATAAAACCAGGAGTCTATTTACTAAGATTCAAGCCAATTTATTTGTGCACAGTCTCAGGCACTGTCACATTCAAAATGGTCTGAGCAATGGAGTTCAACAAAACAACATCTTTTATACCTTTCTTCATCAGTTCTATACAGACAAACTCCTCATTAGTCCCGGTGCCCCCTCCCACCCCCATCCAATGCGGATCTCTGACCGGGCTTAACACCTGTTCCCCCTGCTCAGGCCTCCCTAGCCATGGCTCAGTTTCTAGACATAACACATTCTGCTACAAGGTCCCTCCTCGGCTTAGAGAATGTGTGAAAGCAAGATACTGGAACACATCTGTTATCAACATAAAGGAGCTAAATAGAAGATTCTTGCATTCTTATCAAAGCAGTTTTCTAACTTCTACTGGCTTTCAGCTCTGCTCAGCTATAATATTCTCAAGTGGGGGTTGGGACTCAGGCCTAACTTACAGGCCTTTCTTACTCCTGCAGGCTATGCAGGCTATTCTAGGCCATAGCCTATCACACTTCTACATATTCCTCCCCTTCACCCTTGAGTCTGACAATACCACTTTTGCCCTTCCTCGTCTCACTAACATATCTGAAAAATGTCTTATCCCCCCATTTTATTGCATTGGCTATTACCTCCTCTTTTTGAATCTTTGCTTTCCTGACTACTTTGCTATCCTCTCTAAGTTTTTCCAAATATAGATGCCTGTCTTCCTCTCTCTGTGATCTCTTGTATTTCATGAAGGCCTCCCTCTTTTTCTTCACTTTTTCAGCTACTTCTTTCGAAAGCCATAGCGGTCTCCTTTTCTTTTTACCTTTATTTACCATTTTAACAAAAAGATTTGTTGCCCTTAAAATATCCCCTTTCAGTTTTGCCCACTGTTTTTCTACATCCCCCAGCTGTTCCCATCCCACTAATGACTCCTTGAGGTATTGGCTCATCTTGGAAAAGTTAGTCTTCCTAAAGCATAAGATCCTCACCTTTAAATGGATTCTAACAGCCCTAGTCCTAATACTGATAGTCCTAATAGTGATCTGGTGATCACTGGATGCAAAATGATCTCCCACTATAACATCAGAAACACTTTCACTATTGGTAAGCACCAAGTCCAGTATGGCCCCTTCACATGTGGGGTCTGTTACCAATTGCCTGAATAGTTCTCCCTGTAGAGAATCCAGGATCTCTTTACTTCTAGATGATACTGCAGCAGGAATGTGCCAATCAACATCTGGCATATTGAAATCCCCTATCAGTAGCACTTCCCCTTTCCAAGCAATGCTGCGTATGTCTTCAATTAACTCGCTGTCCACCTCTTCCTCTTGTGAGGATGGTCTGTATATCACGCCAATGCAAATAGATTTCTCTTTCCCTCTTTCTAGTTTAACCCAAAGTGCCTCGTCTCTCCCTTTTAAGCTCTGTAATTCCAAAGCTTTAATAGTATTTTTTACATATAATGCCACTCCTCCTCCCCTTCTTCCTACCCTGTCCTTTCTGAATAAAGTATAGCCTGGTACAGTTATATCCCAGTCATGGTGTTCTGTGAACCATGTTTCTGTAACTGCCACTAAATCCAAGTCAGCCACTCCCACCAAAACTTTAACATCAGGGATCTTATTTCCCATGCTACGGGCATTTATACACACTGCTTTCCATATGTTACCCCTGTTACCCATTTCCATAAAGGTATTTAATGTATCACTTACCTAGGGGCTTTCTTCACCCATCCCCAATGAATCTAGTTTAAAGCCCTCTTCAGTAGATTAGCCAATCTACTACTGAAGACGCGTTGACCTTTCTTGGACAGATGGATGCCATCTCTGCTCTGCAACCCTTGGAACAGCATCCCATGGTCTAGGAAACCAAAACGCTCTCGATGACACCATACACGCAGCCATGCATTCATCTCCAGGATGTGAGCCTCTCTGCCTTGGCCTTTACCCTCAACAGGGAGGATTGAAGAGAACACTACCTGTAGCGGTAGACTCTCTTGTAGCGGTATCTTCCCTCATCTTGGAAGTGGGTTCAGCATATTGCCTGGAACACTTACAGTGGACCGTAAGTGACATCACATGGGGAGGGGGAGAATTGACTCTGGGCTTGTTCAATAGAATGACTTTGCTCCTCTCTGCAAGTGTTTCCAACACGTTTTGTGACTGACTTGGGAATTGTGTCTCAGAATGTGGTGGATCAGTCTCTGGCGCTAAGGAATTTGGCTTCTAGATGTGATTTGCTGGAACTGAAGATCAAGAAAGTTCAAGTGGTGGGAGAATCTTTGGTGAAGGACAGAAATTTAATCCACTGGCAGATGGAACATTTGGACAATTAAGTACAAAGGAATAATCTTTGATTTCTGAATTTCCCTGGGTCTCCTTTGGTTACTCTGGTGGATATGGTCAAATGATACCTGACTGAAATTTTGGGAATGTCGCTGAGATGCTTCCACCTCTGGTTAGGGCTCAGTACTTGTCACTGGTGGAGGTTTCTCTTCCTGGAGAAGGTAAGATAACCGAGGGGTTAAACCTTACGGATTTCCTTGAGTCTTCTCTAGAGATGGTCATTGAGTGGACCACACTTATTGCCACCTTTGCATTAGTTTGACCGCAATTCTGTTATGTGTTTATATTTCCACAATATTAATAAGTTGTTTTTTGGCACAAAGATAGACAAATCAAGATAAATGTGTAAGTCTATGCGGGAGAGACGCCAGGAGGTTCTGTCACTGCGGCCGCGGGTTTCGGCTCTTGGTCTTACTTTTGCTTTAAGATTTTCTTGTATGCGTGTGGTTATATCTGAGGGTAAAACATTTGTGTTTTTTTGAACTGAGACAATTCAGTGACTTTCTTGTGGCAAGAGAAGATGCTGATGTATAGGTGGCACCCCAGGGGCACACTGTGTTTTGCTGGAGGTGGCCTTCTGAGGGGAATTTGTTTGGCTTTGATGTTTTATTGTTACCTTAGGTTAATTTCCTATTTGGATCCGGATTTTCTTTATTTGTGGTCTAAAGAGGTATATTGTTATTTTGTAGCAAATTTTGTAGCACCCCCCCCCCCCTATCCTTTCTGTGCTCATTCTGATCACCCTTAACTGCAACGTTTAAAACCGCAGAGAAAAAATAGCACATTGATTAAGGATACAGGAATAATAAAAAAAATGCTAGACTAGATTCAGATGACACCACAGCTATATCAGCAGGACAGTCTCAAAAAGAACTTATGCAAGCAAACCACAAAAAAATTAATATTAGAGATGGGCCATAATGTCAGCTGTGAGGGTCACGTTGGTAGCTCATGGGTTCAGTTCTCCGCTCTGTGGTTGGCTGGAACTGGGCTGTAGAAGTGGTGCTCAGAGCCCTTGATTGCAGACGATGGTCCTCATGCAACAGCAAACCCTAGTGGCCAGACTCCTTGTATGCAGCATTCTCAAGGAGCCCAAATGCACTGCTACAATAACTGAGCTGAAGGCAGTTGGGAGGGGGTATAAGACAGGGCAAACAAATCCCCGGGTACTGATGACTGAAGGCTCCTGACACTGCAGCCCAACATAAGCTAGGTCCCAATGAGCTGGAAGCCCGAAGCAGCAGCAGAACAGTCCTGGATCAATTGAAAGACTCAACCTTAATGCGGATCAGCGCCATTTGCTGGGGTTAAGTGCATGATGTTCTCCAAATCGATAAGCAATTGAAAGGACTTCACCCGTGATGCAGCCATTTATAACCTGACTTCTGGCAAATGTGTTATTACAATTCACTTAATACATTCAGTGGCACGTGACCAGATTATGGGCAGGACTTCGGATTGTGACTTTCTGCCCACACATACACTCCAAATGCATCTTCCACAGCTAGTCTGACATCAGCACAGCACAGGCAATAAATACTGTGATGTGGGAATAGCAGCCAAGCACTTTCCAAGGATTCCAGCAGTACAGGTCCTTTCCCAAGAACTCGCTTTGGCAGACAGAAAATCTTTTCTGCCGTCCTACCAGTGAAGCCTGAGAGATAAAGACCAGATTGATCTGTTACTCCCTTAGTGCAGTGTGGAAGAGAAGAGACTGTTCCCCTGGAGGGACCCTGGAAGCCACCAGCAGCGCGGGGCAGTGGGGAGGACTGTAATGAATGATCTCAAGCTTGCTGTGCTGGGCAGCAAAGGGGCTGGAAAGTCTGGTGAGTGCCCTGGATTTCCTGTCTCTGAATCCAGTACACTTTTCTGTTCTTTGTTTCTGCTTGAAGGGAAGCGTGTCTCTTTACTGAATGCGCTATTTCAACCCAATATATGTGCATGCATTTCTCTTTATCCCTGTGCATTAGATTCATGCAGCCAGATTTCCTTCAGTGTTGTAAATTTACCTGCCATAAAACATCAAGCGCATGTATTAAATTGTAACTCCGGCAGTAGCGAGCACCAGCGTTTCATCACTGCTGCTAGTATTGATCATTTGTGTAGAGAGCGCTGCACAGAGACATGCAGGAGACAGTCCACAGAGGTTACAGTCTCATCAAGACAGACAATACAACAAGTGGGGACTAGGCTATATCTAGGGGAATGGTAGGGAAACACATAGGAGGTGACTAGGGGGGATCAGGATCCAAACGCAGCCTCAAAGAAGTGAGTTTTCAGCCTACTGTAGATTTGAACAGGGCCACAAGTAGAGCCTGACACACCAACTCGGGTAATTTGCTCCAGGCATAAGGAGCAGCGAGGTGAAAGAAGCAAAGTCTGGAGTTGGTAGTAGAAGAGAAGGGATCTGCCAGAAGAGCGGAGTTCCCGAGGAGGAGTGTAGGAGAGGTAAGAGAGGAAAGGCAGTGAGGAGCAGTCGAACGAAGACACTTACAGGTCAGCAGCTGTCTCATAACTTACTGAAAGTGTTGTGTGTTTGGAATTAGAGCAGCATCTCTCATGTTCTTTGTCACTCACATTCTTGCAGTTTTTAAGTGTTGAACTGTTTGTTTTCTTAGCCCTGACAGTGCGTTTCCTCACCAGGCGCTTCATAGGGGAATATGCGTCTAACTCCGGTAGGTTTCCGCAGATTCCTTGTTTTGCCAGTTGCTCAGTAAATACATGAAAGCAGTTTTAGCAATGCTTACAATAAATGCACCTAATGTAAGCAAAATCTAGAGAAGAGACAATGTTTTTGTGTCATTATTGTGTTAACAGAAAGTCTGTGACACACGAGGAGCCATTCCTGAAACCAGCAAACGTGTTATTAAATCCCCCTTGTACACAGGAGCCACATTACACAGACTTCACACTGAACTGCCTGTAACAAGTTAACGTCCCGTGATGGGAAGGTATATAAGAGCACAAGCACCAGCAGCCACCTTCCCGGGGTTTCTGATTTCTAACCTGTCCAGCAAGTTATATGGCAATTTCTAACAAAGTTCCAATACAGACAAGAAATGCTCTTCAAATGAGGAGCCAGTGCTTCTATTTAATCTCCCACAATAATGTTGTGAAATTGTAGATAAAGGGATTTCTCATGTTCTTGGGCTCAATCCGGCAGGTCAGATGCTAACAAGGGTCATTTGCTTCCTTCCAGAGAGCATCTACACGAAAAGACTGTGCCTGGATGGGAGGCAAATGAATTTGGAAATGTACGACCCCTGCTCACAGGTATTGGCTAAAGCAGAAAAAGAGCTAACCCCTAGTGCTCTCCTCTCAGCTGGGTAAAGGCGTTTCTCCTGTACCACTGAGAGTCAAATTTGGCAGTTCGCTTGCCTGACTTTGCTTGCTCTTCTGGGCTACGCTACAATCTCTCTTGCTGATTCTCTTCTGACCTGCAGTGCCTTTCACACCTGCTGCTGTAAAAAAACTTACTTACACTTTCTGGAAATCAGAAGTTCTTAAGTGCTATTACTTAAAGCCTTAATCGGCACTGTTGAGAATGGGTTCTTTCTGGAGATCAAATGCAACCCCAGTGTAAGTGACTGATGTTGCTCTTTACTGCAAAAGAGCAGTAAAATCTCTGAGCACCGGTTTCTACAGTGGCATTAATGTATAAGGAAGAATCAGTGCAAGGTAGCTGCATCTGGCTGTCCAACCAATTACTGAGTTTTGGATCCATGGTCAGAACCAGGGGCAGCCCAAGGGGGTTGCGGGGCCTAATTTGTATAAGGGACCTCATTTGCATACATATTTGCATAATATTAACATGCACCGACTTTTAGTAAACATGCCTCTTAATGAGTGTCTGGATAAAGAAAGAATACCAGGTTTCTACATTACTATACTCCAGTGTCAAACGCCAGGCACATTAGGAAGTACTACACACATTGCCCATCTAAAACCCATAAAGTCAAAAAACACACACTCAAATATAACAAAAAATATACTCATATAAAGTTGTGGATAAATTCTTCAAAACAATTCTTCAAAACAATTGCTGTTGTATTCACCATCAAATAAGCGCTTACAAGCGTTTCGCAAATCATATCGCTTCATCAGGGGGACACTAATAATAAAAACAAGAATATACCACAATCGATATGAAATCCATCCATCCAAAAACCTACCCACATCAAAAACATTCAAGAAACTCCCGTACTCACCCAGAACACATCAACATGTTGCGATGGGAGGCAAATGGATTTGGAAATGTACGACCCCTGCTCACAGTCCTGGAGGCTCCGATTGTAATGCACTGTTGTGAAAAAGGTCATTTGTTTTCTGATTTATGGTTTTTTTCTCTTGATCAGGAGTTAACAGGTCGTGAGGGCCATACTCTGGAACAAACCTTAGTGGTATGTGAACAAAGGTGGATTTACACAGTTTGTACTGTGATTCCTGATGGGTTGAATGCCCAGATTGAATGGGGTAGCTGTATTTAAGTAGTTAGTGAAAGTCTGATGAGAAAAGGCTGGGTGGAGCTTGCTGTGGTATTGGGAGGTTTTGATAGGATAGGAGGCATTAAAAAGAGGTGATGTAAAGTTGGCTGCATGCGCGCTGGTGTGAAGCTGACAGGTTGGCTGAAGTGGAGCTGATAGTTAGACAGTTGGTGGTTCACGTGCGGCACGTTGATGTGTTCTGGGTGTGTACGGGACTTTCTTGAATATTATTAGTGTCCCCCTGATGAAGCGATATGATTTGCGAAACGCTTGTAAGCACTTATTTTGAGGTGTCGGGGCTGGATTGACCGCGGTGAAACTGCAATGTTTGCAAGATAAGTTTATCTTTTTGTGGCTTTCCTTCACCTGTTTGGGGATTTTATAGAGAAGGTCGCTGATGTGAATTGGGCTGATGAGAATTGGTGTTTGTGATCTAGTGATTTTATGTCACGGCGAACACTGGACCGCTAATACTGAGACCTTTCTATTTAAAGAATTATTTGATGGTGAATACAACAGCAATTGTTTTGAAGAATTGTTTTGAAGAATTTATCCACAACTTTATATGAGTATATTTTTTGTTATATTTGTGTGTATGTTTTTTGACTTTTTGGATTTTATACACTCTAATAGTGACCGGAGGATTTTTGAAACATCTAAAACCCATAGCAAACCTACCATATCATAAACGTACTACCAGCAGGGGCGGCCAAAGGGGGGTGCGGGGCCATGTGCGGAGACTCGGTGCAGGGCCTAATTTGCATAAGGGGCCTCATTTGCATAAATATTTGCATAATGTTACCATATACTAACTTTTAGTAAACATGCCTCTTAATGAGTGTATGGATAAAGAAAGACTAAAAGATTTCTACATTACTATAATCCAGTGCCAACCGCCAGGCACATTAGGAACTACTACAAACACCGCCCATTTAGAACCCATAGCAAACCCGTCGTATCCTAACAGCACTACCAGGACTCACAAAGCACCATACCCTACCTATCAAAAGGAAACATGCAAATATTAAACCAATACATTTCAGAGAATAACAATACATGACCTACTGGGGAAAGAGAACAAGTGGCAATGTCAAATAGGAATTATATAAACAGACACCTCAGCTCAGTTACACATGCAGAACATAGACCATCACCAAATAAGTAATCACAATTTAGAAACAGGAAGACAATAATTAAACTGGGAATCCCAAAAGCCAACTTGGAATGTACAACACTGTAGAAATAAAACTATACATTAATTTGCTCTTGTACTAAACAAAGCGCAGACGTTAATGATGCACATTTACCAGAGCTGACATATTCCAATTAATAAATTCAAAATAAAGAGATATTTTTCTACCTTTTGTGCATTTTTTTTCAGCTGCAATTGCTCCAGCCACTTTCTTCTGGTTTCTTCATGTTTTCTGCTAACTCTCCATCGTCTGCTGTCCATTTGTCCTTTCTTCTCTCTTCTAGTTTTTTTCCATTCTCTCTCTACATCTGCTTTAACATACTAATCTTTCTCTTTTTGCTCTTTCCTCATTCCTATTTCATCCACTCAAATTTTACCCCTCCATCCTCAATCCCCACTTACTCTCCCAATACCCGGCCAATTGTAGATTTTTTATCCCTCCCACACAAAATATTTTTCCCCTCTCCATTTTACTCTCCCAGCCCCATCCCATTCTAATCCTCCCCCAACATCAGCTCCCTTCTAGTTCCAGCCTCACCCAGCATCCATTCCCTTCTAGTCCCTGCATCAGCCCATTTCCAGTCCTAGCCCCCATCAGCCCATTTCCAGTCCTAGCAAACCCCCCAACCCAATACCAGTCCTAGCCCCCCCATCAACCCACTTCCAGTCCTAACCCCATCACCCCATTTTCAGTTTAAGCCCCCCCTATAACCCATTACCAGTCCTAACCCCCCATCAGCCCACTTCCAGTCCTAACCCCATCAACCCATTTCCAGTCAGCCCCCATAGCCCATTACCAGTCCTAACCCCCCCAACAGCCCACAGCCCATTACCAGTCCTAACCCCATCAGCCCACTCCAGTCTTAACCCCCCCATCAGCCCATTTCCAGTCCTAGCCCCCCATAGCCCATTACCAGTCCTAACCCCACAACAACCCACCTCAAGTCCTAACCCCTCCCCATCAGCCCATTTCCTGTCCTAGCCCCCCATAGCCCATTACCAGTCCTAACCCCCCCCCACAGCCCACAGCCCATTACCAGTCCTAACCCCATCACCCCCCCACCAGTCTTAACCCCCCCAGTCCATTTCCAGTCCTAGCCCCCCCATAGCCCATTACCAGTCCTAACCCCCCCCCCCCCATCGGCTCAAGTAAAATTTAAAAAAAAAAAAAAAACGCTGGCTGCTACCGCTGCTGCTGCCGCCGCAGCAGCAACAGAATGGAGTGTCCCGCGGGGCCCCCTCTGCCCGGCTGAGTCCCTCCCTCCCTCTGCGACGGCTGAGCCCCTCTGTGCCGGCTTTCAGATTCACGAAGGGAGAGTGTCTCCCTCGCGTCTCTGTTAAGCACGCAGGGGCAGATGGGAAATTTCCCATCAGCCCCTGCGGTTCCCATCTGCCCCTGCGGGTTTAACAGATGCCGGCACAGAGGGGCTCAACCGTCGCAGAGGGAGGGAGGGAGGGACTCAGCCGGGCAGAGGGGGCCCCGCGGGACGCTCCATGCTGCTGCTGTTGCGGCGGCAGCGGCAGCGGTAGCAGCCAGCTTTTTTTTTTTTTTTTAATTTAATTTTGAAAAAAAGCAGAATGTTCTTTGCGCGGGGCCCCCTGAAACGCGGGGCCCTGTGCAAAAAACATTCTTGCTCAATGGACGGGCCGGCCCTGACTACCAGGACTCACAAAGCACCAAACCCTACCTATCAAAAGGCAACACTGCAAATATTAAACCAATACATCTCAGAGAATACCAGTACATCTCCTACTGGGGAAAGAGAACAAGTGGCACTGTCACATAGAAACTACATGAACAGAATACCTCAGCTCAGTTACACATGCAGAACATAGACCATCACCAAACAAAGAACAAGGGATCACAATTTAGAAATAGGAAGACAATAATTAAACTGGGAACCCCAAAAGCCAAATTTAGAATGTACAACTATGAATAAAACTATGAATTAATTTCCTCTTGTACTAAACAAAAACGCAAAGACGTTAATGATGCACATTTCCCAGAGCTGACATATTCCAGTTAATAAATTCAAAGTAAAAAGTATTTTTCTATCTTTTGTTGTTTGGCCATTTTATGTTTCAGTTGCAATTGCTCCAGTCACTTTCTTCTGGTTTCTTCTTGTCTTCTGCTAACTCTCCATCGTCTGCTGTCCATTTGTCCTTTCTTCTCTCTTCTAGTTTTTTTCCATTCTCTCTCTACATCTGCTTTAACATATTGATCTTTTCCCTTTTGCTGTTTCCTCCATTTCTTTCTTTATTCCTTTTTTCATCCACTCACATTTCACCTTTTCATCCTCAATCCCCACTTACTCTCCCAATACCTGTCCAATAGTAGATTTTTCTTCCCTCCCACACAAAATATTTTCCCCTCTCCATTTCACTCTCCCAGACCCATCGCATCTCCCAGTCCTCCCCCAACATCAGCTCCCTTCTAGTTCCAGCCCCATCCAGCATCCACTCTCTTCTGGTCCCCACATTGGGCCATTTCCAATCCTAGCTCCCCATCAGCCCATTTCCAGTCCTAGCTCCCCCATCCATTTCCAGTCATATCCTAGTCCTCTCCATCAGGCCATTTCCAATCCAATCCCCCCATTAGCCCATTTCCAGTCCTATCCTAGCCCCTCATCAGCCCATTTCCAGTCCTAGCTCCCCCTCCTCATCAGTTATTTCCAGTCCTAGTTCCCTTCCCACTCAGTCCATTTCCAGTCCTAGCTCCCCCCACTCAGCCCATTTCCAATCCAAGCCCACCTCCCCATCAGCTATTTCCAGTCCTAGCTCTCCCCCATTCAGCCCATTTCCAATTCAAGCCCCCTATGAGCCCATTTCCATTCCTAGCCCCTCCATCAGTCCATTTCCAGTCCAATCCTAGCCCTTCCATCAGTCCATTTCCAATCCTAGCCCCTCCATCAGCCCATTTCCAGTCCTAGCTGCCCCCCCACTCAGCCCATTTCCAGTCCTAGCTCCCCCCAGCCCATTTCCAGTCCAAGCCCCCCCTACACTCAACCCATTTCCAGTCCAAGCTCCCCTCCTCCCAAAGAGCCTCACAGCTGTCTAAAAAGATTTAGAGGGAGCCGGCAGCGTCCTAAACTACAGTACAGCTGTTGAAGTGAAGAAAAAGATGCTCTTCACTTTGGCAGTTGTTAAAGGTGAGCCGGGGCCTCTCCGGCTCCCTCTAAAGCCGCCCTGCCTGCTGATACTCAGTGTGGGATGTTGCTGGTGCGGGGCCCTATGCGAACAATATTTTCACACAACGGACGGGCCAGCCCAGGCCTGTCTTCTCCAGGCTTTTATTGCACCTGGGAGTATACCAGGAATTATTTTTAAAATGCCAGGAGTGTTACTTAAATTTGAAAATTAAATGACACAAATATTTGAGTAAGGTTCTTTGAGATAGCACATCCTATCTAGACCCAAGTGAGGATCTGTCCTGGCAGGAATAAGTTAAGAAATAAACAGAAAATTTTCTCTTGCCTACTGTAAGTCTTTGGAGGTGACAGTGTAGCAAACAGAAGTCTAGTTCATTTTCTTCTCTCTGAATCCAGGCAAAGCATCAGCCATCTCAGCTTCTTCCTGGCTTTCCAGAATATTGTAATTGAGATCACACTTCCAGGGTGTCACTGCATTTGCTCTGCCTATCAGATATGGGGGAGGGAGGGGATTTCTTTACCAACAATCTCGTCCACCCTCCCCCATCATTTTAATGTTTTTGTAGTATTTTTTAAAACACTTTCATACAAAGCAAATACACAGATCATCAACCACCTTTATCCAAAATATAGAGTTAACTAATAAGAGGGAATCAAAGCAAAATTTAGCAAACCAGCTCCACTTCAGTCTGAGGCAAACCAAGGAATCGACCGACATTGGTGACCCTCTGGGCCCTACCCAACGGTCAATTGCTTATAGCAAGTCCAACCTAAGTTTGTGAATCCTTTGGAGGACAACTTGTTACCTTGATTAATACAGGCAGAAAGCTCCAAGTATATAGTACTTACAAGTGGAAATAAAAGTGGAAGCTTATTTTCCTGTATAAAATAGGGGCATAACTCGTAAAATATGTGTCAAACCTAAGCGCAAACACATACGCCAGGCCTAGACATAGTGTAAATGCACACGCCTAGATTTGTAAAGAACACCCATAAGTTAGAGCAGCCCCCCTTTGCTCTGTCGAGGCCAGCCCTAGATGTGGAGCCTGATTCACAAAGGAGCACAACCGGGCCATCCAGATAGCTCCGAGCAAGATGGGCCCGTTAGGTCACAATTCTGGACTGTGGGAAAAAAATGTTCCCGCGGTACACATAATTGGGCCTAAGGACGGCCCAGCATGCTCCTGCCTGCCTGCAGCGATGTCTTCTCCGCAGGTGCCCCTGGCTTACACGGCTAGGACCCCCTTCTTCCCAACCATCTGACCCATGGCTGGGCAGCTGGAGACTGGATCGGGTGGCGGGGACCTAACACACCCAGCCCTGGCCCCGTGTGGGATCACCGTGCCCAATCGCCCCGTCGGTGCTGATTTTTCCACCTTTGAGGTGGAATAATCAGCATGTCCCCTCTGACCCGACAGGACGTACAGCACCATGACCTGAATAGGCCCTGCACGTCCTGCTGGCTCGGTCTTCCACTGCTCTGCCCAGATCCCACCCCTCCCGCCCCCAACCGGCTCTCCCTGTTCTGTGGCTTGAGCCATGCTGGGAGAGCAGGAAGGGGACTAGGATCTGGACAGCTTGTGCAGCTGCACGTCCCGCCAGGACCCTGCAATCCGCGATTCTGAATTGGGCACGTAGCGTAAATGCACACACCTGGATTTGTAAAGAGTGTCTGTAAGTTAAAGCATGCCCCCCTTGCTCTGCTTAGGACAGCCCTTGACTTAGCATAAATGCACACATCTAGATTAGTACAGAGAGCAGCCCCTCACCTTGCTGTGCCGAGCCCAGCCCTAGATTTAGTGTAAATGCACACACCTAGATTTGTAAAGAATGCCCGTACATTAGAGCATTTTATAACTTATGGGGTCTATTCTGTAACACAAATAGCCGCCTTTCCCATCCCCACCAAACCTCCCCATATGAACAAGGAGTTTGTATGGGGAGGTTAGATGGGGGTGGGAAGGGGGCGGTGTGGAAGCAGAGTTAGGGTGCGCAGTGGGCGGTCTGCAGCCCCGGACGTACAGAGCCAATTCCAATGTGGGCCCTGTACATCCAGGGCCAGCAGGTTGAACGGGAAACTTATTCCGCCTCTGAGGTGGAATATGTTTCCCTAGATGGCAGAGGATGGCTGGCCTGGGGAGCAGCAAAGGTAGGAGGGGGTGCAGGAGATTCCCCGCAGCCTGACCCTGGCCTTGGGAGGCCGGATCGGGGATCGGGCTGTGGATAATGAAAATAGTCATCGGCAGCTGGGGATCTTGAATGGAGCCGCGGTACCATGGCAATCAGATTGATTTAGCCGGGCAGGAGCTTGTACGTGCAAGCCAACTGGAATAGAGTCCAGGCCTGAACATACTGGCTTAGATGTGATTCTGATCCTGTGGGAGCTCGATATGCCCCATGGGATCAGAATTGCGTCTACACTCTGCATCCGGTTCTGACCAGATGCACAGTGACCCTGGACGTACTCATTGGAATAGGCCTCCATGTGTGTAAATTTAGGTTCTTCCTAGGCTCCACCCAAGCCCCTCCCACTCCAAAAGTACAAGCCATTGACCTGACACTCATAGAATAGAGACTGCCAAAATTACTCACGGAAGTGCCCATCTGGTAGCATAAGTAAGGGAGAGTACCTGATTTATACATCTGGATGGCACGAAACAGTGCGACAAGGCAGTGGCAAAAGCCAGGAGGATGTTGGGCTGCATAAAGAGAGCAATCACCAGCAGAAGAAGAGGTACTTATGCCACTGTACATGTCGCTGGTGAGGCCTCACTTGGAATACTGTGTTCAGTTTTGGAGACCGTATCTCGCAAAGGACATAAAAAGGCTGGAAACAGTTCAGAGGAAGGTGACCAAAATGATTTGGAGCCTGCGTCAGAAGCCTTATGAGAAGAGACTTGAAGACCTAAATATGTACACTCTGGAGGAGAGGAGGGATAGAGGAGATATGATTCAGACCTTTAAATACTTAAAGAGAAATAATGAACAAACAAAGACGGAGAAGCCGTAAAACTAGAGAGCATAACATGAAGCTGCAAGGGGGTAAACTAAGAGGCAATGTCAGGAAATACTTTTTCACAGAAAGGGTGGTGGATGCTTGGAATGCCCTCCCGATGGAGGTGGTGGGGGTAAATACAGTGACAGAATTAAAAATGGCATGGGACAGACACAGCGGATCCCTTTACAGCAACAGGATAAAATCAAAATAAACGTAACTATCCGAAAGACCACATGTCCTGCTGATCCTATTCCCTCTCATTGGCTTCTGGAATCTTCTCTGTCTCTTTCCCCCTATATTCTCTCTCTCTTTAATGCTAGCTTATCTTCTGGTTTCTTTCCTACATCTTGGAAACACGCTATTGTTCGTCCTATTCTGAAATCCCGCACATCTGACCCCACAGCTCTTTCAAACTGGCGTCCTGTTTCTAATCTCCCTTTTCTTTCTAAATTTCTTGAGAAACTTGTCTTCCTTCAGCTATCTGCTCACCTTGAAATCTCTCTTGTTCTTCACCCTCGGCAGTCTGGTTTTCGTCCTGGTCACAGTACTGAATCTATCCTTCTTTCCCTTCTTAATGAGGTGCATGCTGCTCACGATCACGGTCTTTTTACTCTTGCTGTTTCTCTTGATCTTTCTGCAGCTTTCGATCTGGTGGATCACAGCACCCTTCTCACTCGTCTTCAAAATGCTGGTCTCTCTGGGACTGTCCTTCACTGGTTTCGTTCTTTTCTTTCTTGCCGTTCGTTCTCAGTGGTTGCTGGGTCCGCTTCTTCACCCTCCACTCCTCTTACTTGTGGTGTGCCACAGGGTTCTGTCCTTGCCCCTCTCCTTTTCAATGTCTTCTTGGCTCCCCTTGCACTTGTGGTTCAGCAGTTTGGTATCTCCGCGTACTATTACGCGGATGATATCATTCTGCTGCACCACACTGATTCACATATCCCTGATATCTCTCCTCTTAATCTCTGTCTTTCTGCTGTAGCTTCTTGGTTCACTTCTAATTTTCTTCAGGTTAATCCCACTAAATCATTTGCCATTTGGTTTACCCTTGGAAGCCCTTCCCCCACCTGCGCCCCTTCCCTCTCTTCCCAGCCCATTCCTCTCGTCTCATCCCTTAAGTATCTTGGTGTTATTCTTGATTCCTCTCTTTCTTTTAAAGAACACATCACTTCCATAGTTCAACGTTCTTTTCTATCCCTCAAACAACTTCGTCCTGTGCGTCCTTTTCTCTCACCCTCTGCTTTTGCTACTCTTATTCTCTCCTTTGCAATTTCCCGTCTCGACTACTGTAATGTTTCTCTTGCTGGTCTACCCCAATCTCAACTCTCCCGTCTACAACGTATTCAGAACGCAGCTGTCCGTCTCCTTTCCTGTGCTTCTCGTTATGACCATGTCACTCCCTTACTTCTGCATCATCACTGGTTACCGGTTTCTTTTCGTATACAATATAAGGTCCTCACTTTTGTGCACAGGGTGACTCACACTGGTACCCCTCTCTATCTTGCAGATCTTCTTCAATTTCGTACTTCCCATCGTCTGCTCCGTTCTATCCACGTTAATCGGTTGGCCCTTCCTTCTCCTTCTCAAGCTCACTTGGAGTCTACACGCTCTTCGGCTTTTTACTTCTTGGGTCCTAGGCTCTGGAACTCACTTCCCCCCCCTCTCCGTGCAGAGCAATCATATCAAGCCTTCAAACGACAGCTAAAAACCCACTTGTTTTGTTTGGCGTTTGACCTCCCTCCCTCGTCCGTGTCTCCCTCCCCCTCCTCTTGTTGATGTTTCTTCTTATACTTTGCTGTTTCTATTATCTGTCTCTCTGCTGTCCTTTTTAAGATTTTAACTGGCGTTCTTTTTAACTTTTCTGACAGCCTATGTTGTAACTGTTTTAATTTTTGTTTGTAAACCGCCCAGACGCCATTGGTATGGGGCGGTATAGAAAGCATTTTAAATAAACATAAACATAAACTCTCTCTTATATCTCAACAAATAGGGGTGACCTACACGGAGTGGTGGGTTCACCCCTAAACAAAGGCACGGGGAGGGTGACCTGCACGGAGCGGCAAGTGCACCTACTCTTACCATCTCACTGGGCAGACTAGATGGACCATGCTAGTCTTTATCTGCCGTCATATACTATGTTACTATGCTTATATAATTTTATGCAGCTCATTATAAAAACTTTCCTCCACAATACATTTATTTTTTTGCATTGTTTCTGTTTGTCGATTGTATCATATCCAAGTGATGTACAGTATATTCATAAAAATACAGTTGAAAAGATAATGTTAGAACATTGTTTATACAGAATGAGAATGGACAAGGATGTAAAAGGTTTAGGGGGGATTAGTCCAGCACCAGTTATTCCAGGTCTGCTAGAATTGAAATTGCCTGCTTGGAAATTTGCAATGTGCTGCCACAAAGGCTAATATGATGTAATGTGTCTTCAGGTCTGTCTTGAATTTTTTAAGTGAGGATTTCATATGAAGATCATGTGGAAGGGAATTCCACAGACACAGAGCAATTAATCTAAAACAGCGTTTTGTAGTCTTAAAATGGATTTAGAGAAGAGGAGGGATTACAATTCGGTTCCTTTCTGGGGCAATTAAATTTGTTCTGTTGTGAAGAACACAGAGTTCTCCCGGGAGAGTAAGGAATGTTGTTGTTGCTAAGTGCCATCAAGTCATAAGGAACGAACATGGTATAGCAACAGGATAAAATCAAAATAAGCATAAACTGGAAAAGAGACGGCTGAGGGGAGATATGATAGAGGTCTATAAATTAATGAATGGAGTGGAACGGGTAAATGTAGATCGATTGTTTACATCATCAGAATATAGAAAGACTAGGGGACATGCAATGAAGCTACAGGGTAAACTATTTAAGACTAATAAAAGAAATATATTTTTTTCACTCAACATTTAATCAAACTCTGGAATTTGTTACCGGAGGATGTAGTAAAGTCTGTTAGTGTAGCTGGGTTTAAAAAAGGTTTGGACAAGTTCCTGGAGGAAAGGTCCATAAACCATTATTAAGAAGGGACCCAGGATATCAATGCTTGACCCAGTACAAGCATTGTGGAACCTGTGTCTTTTGGGGAAACTGCTAGGTACTTATGACCTAGATTGGCTACTGTTGGAAACAGGATACTGGACTTGATGGACCTTGGTCTGACCCAGTATGGCATATCTTATGTTCTTATGATGTAGTAAAAGCTATTAATGTAGCTGGGTTTAAAAAAGGTTTAGACAAGTTCCTGGAGGAAAGGTCCATAAACCATTATTAAAAGGGACCCAGGATATCACTGCTTGACCCAATACAAGCATTGAGGAACCTGTGTCTTTTGGGGAGACTGCTAGGTACTTATGACCTAGATTGGCTACTGTTGGAAACAGGATACTGGGCTTGATGGACCTTGGTCTGACCCTGTATAGCATTTCTTATGTTCTTATGGTACTGATCAAGGCAGAGATGCTTGTATAGAAAATCCTGTATGTTAGCACAAGATTAATACAAGTATCTGATAAGAGATGGGCGAACACTGAAGTTCCTTCAAAATGGAACTAATATGATCTGCCCTCACTAACCCAGCTGCAAGACTTTCAATCATATTGTGAATCAATTGCAAGCCTGTAATCTGTGATACCTTCAGAACATAGTAAAGAGAACTCCGCTCCTCTCGACCCATGGCGGCATGGCTTCAGGGAATCACATGGTGTTGAAACCCTCCTTACCACCCTCTTCAGTATGATAATCAGGGGAACCAACATCCCCCGACAAGGGTATGCCCTTATCTTCATAGATATTGCTGCGGCATTCAACTCTGTGAGCCATGAGCTGCTCCTGGTGCGTCTTAGGAGAAGGGAATACATGACACAGCACTACAACATCGGAGCTACAACATCGGAGCCGTTCCAACAAAAAACAGGGGGTACCGCCAGGATCCTCTCTCTCGGCCCTGATGTTCAGCATATACTTGCAACCCATATGTGCCCTAATCTGCTCTTTCAATGTCGCCTGCCTGATATACGCAGATGACGTACTGCTCTACATGCCATTCGCAACCAACCAGCCAGACTTCTCCCCGCTAACAAGCTGTTTCGATGCCATCTCCAACTGGCTCCACACTCAAAACCTCTGTATAAACCACATCAAGACAGACGTCCTTTTCATTGCGAAAAACCAAGGATTCACCCCTCCCGCTTCTTTAAAGGTTAATGACGCCGAGTTTCTAACCAAGCCCACAATTCGTTATCTAGGGGTCACGTTGGACCAACGGCTGGACATGAAGACCCATATAAGAAACACAGTCAAGGCAGTCTACCACAAGATCCGGACACTCCGGCATCTACGACCCCTGCTAGATCCAGAGGACTTCCAGACAATCTATCAAGTGCTGGTAATCCCCCATTTCGATTACGCCAATGCCATTCTGCATGGACTCCTGCAAACCACGCTGAATCCACTCCAACTCGCAATGAATGCCGCCACCAGAATATTACATGGAGCTTCAAGGAAGGACCACATAACACCAATCCTGAAACACCTCCCACTGGCTGCCGATCCACTGCAGACTCTCTTTCAAGATTCTATTAATGACCTTCAAGGCCATCAACAAGTGCTCCTCCACCTCCCTCACCGAGCTAATCCACCCCACGCCCCCTAACAAATCCAGAAGATCAGCAGCCGTAAACACACTGGTAATCCCAAAGGCAATAACGAAACGCACTCAAGCAATGATAAACAGGGCATTTACATTCTACGCATCCAGATGTTGGAACGCCCTTCCTACCAGTTCAGGAAGGCACTGAAGCATCACCTTTTCCTCAAGCACTACTCCAATGACAGCTCACAAACAGCCACCCCCCACCAGGAATGCCTCACAAGCACACCCAGCACGCAATGATGTAGTCACACCCACTCGCGCCACCACACATCATGAAAATATTAGTATGTACAGTATCCTTATTATTGTAAATAGTCTCTAACCAAATACAGTCCTCACTTTGGACCTGTGACTTGGTTTACCAACTTGTATATAGTTACGGCACCTGTTTCATTGTAAATACAGTGCAGCCTCAACCGCACCGTGTAAGTTACTGTTGTATGTAAACCGCACTGATTTTAAAGAGCGCGGTATAGAAGAGACACTAAATAAAATAAATAAATAAATAAAAACTACAGTAGTCAAACCAATATTACTACTAATACTACTACTGAGCATTTGTATAGCGCTACAAGTCATACACAGCGCTGCACAGACATGTAAGACAGTCCCTGCTCATCAGAGCTTACAATCTAGTCAAGACAGACAACACAGAAGGTGTAGACAGGGATAAAACAAGACGGGAAGGTAAAGAAACAAGGAGATCAGGTGAGTCAAGATCCAAAAGCAGCAGCGAAGAGGTGAGTTTTCAGCCTGGATTTGAAAAGGGTCAGAGAAGGTTCCTGGCATACAGATACAGGTAGTTTGTTCCAGGCGTAAGGTGCAGCAAGGTGAAAGGAATGAAGTGTGGAGTTAGCAATAGAAGAGAAGGGCACAGATAGAAGGAGTTTGCTAGAAGAGTGGAGTTCCCGAGGAGAGGTGTAGGGAGAGATAAGAGAGGAAAGGTAGTGAGGAGCTGCAGAGTGAATGCACTTATAGGTCAGCAGGAGAAGTTTGAACTGGATGCGGAAATGGATTGGGAGCCAATGAAGTGACTTGAGAAGAGGGGTAATATGAGCATTACGAGGCTGGTGGAAGATTAGCCGTGCAGCAGAGTGTTGAACAGATTGAAGGGGAGAGATGATTCAGAGGGAGACCAGCAAGGAGCAGGTTACAGTAATCTAGACGGGAGGTGATTAAGGAGTGGATAAGCATCTTAGTAGCGTGTTCAGAAAGGAATGGGCGGATTTTGTTGATGTCATAGAGAAAGAAACGGCAGGTCTTAGCTATCAGATGAATGTGTGTGGAGAAGGAGAGAGAGGAGTCACCCCAAGGTTGCGAGCTGAGGAAAAACAGGAAGGAGTAGAGAGGAAGACTAATGTTCAAAGAGCTTTATCATCAAGATGGAACACACAGATCTAATCAAATGTATCCAAGCATTACTATTTGAGCTAGCACAAAGCTCCAGACGTAGCTTTGGATCTTACCGTTTCAGGCGAGGGACAGCAGAGAGATTGTACGGAAATTTCTTTGTTCTGCAGCTGATTTACTTATACAGCTCTTCAGGATGATGGAAACTATGTAAAAGAAAGTATCCCCTCTGCACTTATTATAAATCAGTATCCGGAAATTATAAAGCAAGCTATTTTTAACTCGGACCTATGAACCTTTCCCTACATAACTATCATACCCAAGTTTAGCAATCTAAGGTAATCCACATTTAATTCAGATATCGCTAAGTTTATAAGCTGTGACATTCACAGGCTAAATGTCCATGGATTTATACCTGCACATTTCCTCTGCTACTACTATTACTTATTTATTTATTTTTTATACTGTGCTCTTTAGAATCAGTGCGGTTTACATGTATACTAACAGGTACTTTTTATTCCCTTGTCCCCGAAGGGCTCATGATCTAAGTGTACCTGAGGCAATGGAGGGTTAAGTGGCTTGCCCAAGGCCACAAGGAGTGGCCATGGGACTAGAGACCCCAGTCCCTCCGGCCTGAAGTTGCCTGTCCCCATGTGGGAATTGAACCCCTGGCCTTCCAGCCTGAGGTAACCTGTCCCAACCACTGAGCCACGCCTCCCTCCTTATCATTTCTATAGCACTAATAGGCATTTTCAGCACTGCACACATACAGACAGAGCGTACAGGGAACTAGCATATTCTTTGGGAAATGATTAAAACCCACATAGGGGCAGGAGGTCAGGATCCAAAAGCAGCCTGAAAGAAGTGAAGTTTTAGCCTGCATGTGAATAGGCCAGAGATGGATGATTTAGGTAATCTATTTCAGGCGTGCGGTGCAGCAAGGCAGAAAGAACAGAGTCTGGAGTTGGCAGTAGAAGAGAAGGGCACAGGTAACAGTGATTTGCTTGAAGAGCGGGTTGCTAAGGAGAGGTGCTGGTAGGGATAAGAGGAAAGGTTGTGAGGAGCTGCAGAGTGAATGCATTTGTTGGTCAGTAGTAGAAATTTGAACTCTCTGCGGAAACGGATAGGGAGCCAGTGAAGTGAGTTGAGGTGATGTTAGCATATGACACTGGCGGAGGATTAGCCATGCAGCTGAGTTTTGAACACATTAAAGGCGAGAGATGATTCAGTGGGAGACCAGTGAGGAGCAGGTTGCAGTAGTTTAGATGAGAGGTGATAAGAGGATGGAAAGGGTCTTGGTAATGTGTTCTGAAACGAACAGATGAATTCTGCTGATGTTATAGAGAAACAACAGGCTTTAGCTATCTGTTAGATATGTGCAGAGAATGAGAGAGAAGAATCAAAGATGATCCCAAGGTTGCAAGTTGAGGAGAGAGGAAGGATGTCGGGGTTACCTACAGAAACAGAAAATGGGCACAAGCCTTCAAGAAGAAAGATGAGACGGGATATTTTCGGGCATCTTATTGCTGCAAAAAGCATGATAGCCGAAGTGGGGGCATATGCCAGAGAAATGTGCCCACAATGCCTCAGCATGGTGCTTCAATTTATTCCAGCAGGGCCTAGTGCCAGGGGTCAAAGGTCACAGTATAGTCTGCATTTGATTTTTTTTTCCTCCTTTACAATTAGATTTCAAAGTATTTCAGGTTCATTAAAGACTGACTTAAAAATAGCTTAGGAAGTTTTTTTTTTTGGGGGGGGGGTAGGGGGACAGTTTACCTAGCACATTCTTCCTCCTCTTTTGGGCTTCCTGCTCAGTCTAAGCCGACTGGTACCTGACACCATCAGCCTTTGCATTTGCAGCTGCCTGGGGGGGAGGGAGGGAAGGGGTTGCCTTTATTTTCTATCCCTAGTCATCACAAAAATAGCCCTACACACCAGGGCTTCCTAAATCCAGCCACTGATGACTGCCATTGGTTAGTGACTGGGCTCCTACTCTCCGATGGGACAGGAAAGCCTCCCCCCAGGCATCGCATGCATGGATAGCTGTGGGAGTGCAAGATAAGATTCAAGAATAAAAATTGGGTTCTCCATCAAGCCATGGGGACAGCCCTAATTTAAAATTCTCTTTGTATAATAGTTTAAATAGTACATTTAGCTTTCAGTCTCAGAAATGTTTCACAAACTCAAAGTATTTTTTGAAATATCTAGAACCTTTTAGGAAGTTCTAATTGTTTTCCAAAACTCAAAATAACTGGTGCTTCACAGCAATCCATATGTTCTTCAGTGGATTTTTGCAGACGTTCACCCTTTTCATCCCCTTACAGCACGTCTATTACAGCAAAGCAGCATTAGATCTGTAGAAAACCTTGTCACAGAACCTTTTGCAGTTACAATGCAGAAATAGCCAAACTTAACAGATGGTTAAGTGCAAACCCTCTCGTCAGCGGATGAGCTTCTTCCAGCATTTGTGGGCAAGTTGCTGTGCAGTTAATGCAGGAAAAAAAAATCTGTGTTTTTCTGCATTAGCTTTTTAATATGGCAGGCAGTCTATGGCAACAGATTAATGTGTTATGCTGCGAGCATAGAACCAGATTGCTGGCAAAATAAAGACTCGTTATTCTGTTAATGCAGCTTAGCAAATAGGCCCATTTGTGTTTTCTTGTATTTACATTATCAATACCGAAGCAAGAGATATCCAGCAGTATTGGACTGAGCCTAACAATCCTCTTTACCTTTCAGCCCCATAAGGGAACGTCGCTATGCAGAGATGAACTGCAGTGGGCTGATGGATTGGTGGTAGTGTATGACATTAGTGACCGGTCATCGTTCACTTACGCAAAGGCGCTTATATACAGAATACGGGACTCGCACTTAGGAGCTTGCAAAAGGTAACTGCTAAATCTATTCATCCCATTCAATATGGCAGACTTCGATTTTCAATCTTCAGGGTCATATTGGTAACTGTAGAGCTTAATCTAAGGAGCCCTTTCACTAAAGCCTCTGAAGCAGTTAATGCACATTATAAAAGGCGGTAACGGCCACGGTGACATTTAATGTGCGCATTACAGCTAAAGGCTGCTAAAACGTGCATTAATTGCCCATCGTGTGAAGGTCCGGGGAAAGGCAGGGTGTGGGCAAGGAGAGCAGATTGCAGTTAGCATGGCACACATTTCACTAGTTAACTGTGAATGTGGTAATTAGTATGGGTGCACATAATGATGCTTTTCGATGCACCCATCTTAATTGCTTCACGCATTAGGGGTACACATCCATGCTATAACTGCCAGAACATGCTGGGGATGCCTGACAGTTATTGCAAAGGCTTAACCCTTACCGTGCATTTGCTGTCATGCTAACCTACGTTAAGTGTAAAACTCTATTAGGCTTTCAGAAAAGGTGTCAAGAGTATATTATTTAATGCACGAGGGCACATTCTATCTTTGTAAACCAAAGTACTATTACAATAGATGGAGAGATTCTGTTAGTAATAAAAATAGGAAAACACTTTTAAGAGATCTTCAATCACAAAAAAAAATCTCTCTTTTCAAATTGTAAAATACGAAAAGTTTCTTATTGTCCATGAAACGCTTTTTTGCAGTGTAATACTGATAAAAATAATAAACCGTGTACATATCAGAAGTCTCACTGCAAGATATCAAGGAAGAGCAATTCCATTTATAAGCTTACCTCATAACCTGGAAAGTAAGGCAGGAGTGTATGTGGGGAAAGTAAAGCAGGAGTATATTTGGGGAAGTAAAGCAGGAGTGTATCTGGGGAATGTAAAGCAGGAGAGCATATGGGGAAGGTAAAGCAGGAGTGTATGTGGGAAAGTAAAGCAGGAGAGTATGTGGGGAAAGTAAAGCAGGAGAGTATGTGGGAAAGTAAAGCAGGAGTGTATGTGGGAAAGTAAAGCAGGAGAGTATGTGGGAAAGTAAAGCAGGAGTGTATGTGGGAAAGTAAAGCAGGAGAGTTATTTTATTTTATTTAAAAGTTCTTTTATACCACGCTATTTGGTATCAGTGCGGTTTACAGTAAACAATTCTTGCAAGAGACAAAAGAAATGCCTAATGCTACAATGAACAAGGGTAAAAAACGTGGATCATAACTGGATGATTTATTTACACATTAAACTAAAACAATTGTAACAGAGAGATTATTTACAGGTTCCATGTTGTGGTTAAGACTGGTCTTCAGTTGTTTCATACATCATTAATATCATTATATTAATCATATAATCTGTATATACACATGTTGAATACCTGGTGGGGAGGTCCAGTTCTGTGTAGTCTTATTCGGATTGTGATGCATTGTGGAAGTGTAGAAGGAATAGGTGGTGCTTGAGGGCTTTCCTGAATTGTGTGAGATCTCTTATTGATCTGATGCTTGGTGGGAGGTTATTCCAACACTTTGGGGCATAGAAAGCGAATGCCCACTTTGAGGTAGCCTGTGTGCACTTTGTGGATTCTATCGGGATAATCAGTGTATTGGCAACTGCTGACCTTCTTGACCTGTTATCAGGGGTTGGAGTGAGGAGGGCTGTGAGGGATGGGGGGCTATCATGTTAATGGCTTTGAATGTGATGAGTAATGCCTTGTATGAGAATCTGGAGCTTAATGGGAGCCAGTGAAGGTTCTTTACAATGGGTGTGATGTGGGTTCTTCTGGATAGACCATAGAGCATGCGTGCGGCGGAGTTCATTGCAAGTTGTAATGGGTTGAGGGTGCTCTTGGGGAGGCTGTGCAGGATGATGTTCGCGTAGTCAAAATGTGGTGTTACTAATGCCTGGAAAATGGTCCTGAAGTCGTGGGGAGCTAACATGGGTCTTATGTGCCTCAGAGTTTGATTTTGCTGTAAATAGTTCTGGTGGTATTCTTTATGTGTTCCTTGAAGTCGAGGTGTTGATCGAGCATCACACCCAAATAGCATATGGCAGGTTTGCTTGGGAGCTGTGCATCTCTGACCTTTAAGGTGGAGGGGGGAGAGAAGTTTCTGTTCTTTGTAATGAACAGAACCTCTGTTTTCTTGAAGTTGATACAAAGGTTTTGAACTTGAAGCCAGTCGGTGATTGCATTGAAACAATCGACAAGGACGGTAAAGTCAGGGTGCAGTACATTGAATGGGGTAAACAGCAGGATGTCATCTGCATAAATCAGGCAGGAGATGTCAAAAGAGCAGATGACCTCGCAGATAGGCTGCATGCATACATTGAAGAGTAGTGCAGACAGCGATGAGCCTTGGGGTACTCCCTGGTGTTGCTGGAATGGTTCAGAAGTTGCAGATCCCATCCGTACATGTTGCCATCGGTCAGTTAGACAGGATTTACACCATTCCCAGGTGAGATCTGTAATTCCCTTTTCCTGAAGTCATTTGAGGAGCTGGTCATGGTTGACAGAATCAAATGCGGCAGCAATGTCAAGGAAAATAAGAGTGAACCCATTTTCGGTGTTGTCTATTCCTCTTTTTAGAGTATTGGTTAGCGTGACGAGTAATGTCTCGATTCCATGGGATTCGCGAAATCCGTGCTCCGTAGGGCTCCCCAGATCGCTTCAGATTCTTGGAAGATTTGACAGAGAGCAGATGGTGAAGATCCCTTTGTGATTTCTTTCTTTGTTTTACATTAGCGGCACGAAGCGATCTGGGGAGCCCTACGGAGAACACACATTGCCAATTTCACTTGGCATTCAATTTTTGAGCTGATCTTGAGGTCACGATGCATTTTGCCTGATCAACCCCTGACGAAGGTTCACGAAACACAGCCTGTGTCGGGTTGGCTTTAGGTTTGATTGAATAAAGTGTTTTTCCACCCTATCACATTTTTTGATCAGGCGGTATGAGTCAGCTTTTGTCGGATCTAGCCTGTTGTTTTTCAGGAGTGGTCGAATGGAGGTCTGTTTGAGGGAGGATGGGAAGGTACCAGTTGTGAAGGAGAGTCTCATGATGCTGGCGAGAGTTGGGCTGAGCTCCTTGCGTAATGCTCTGATCCAGTGCACTGGGCATGGGTCGTTTGGTGCAGTGGTGGTGTTGATGACTGTGATAAGGTCTTCAATGTTTTTCCCTGTTGGAGGTGTATGTGGGAAAGTAAAGCAGGAGTGTATATGGGGAAAGTAAAGCAGGAGAGTATATGGGGAAAGTAAAGCAGGAGAGTATATGAGGAAAGTAAAGCAGGAGTGCATGTGGGAATGTAAAGCAGGAGAGTATATGGGAAAGTAAAGCAGGAGTGTATTTATTTATTTATTTACATTCTCTTATATACCGCGCTATTCTGCATCAGTGCGGTTTACATTGAACAAACTGAAATTACATTGAACAGGGCATTATAACTTGGAAATAACTATTTTACAGGGAACATGGGCTATGGAGGGTTAAGTGGCTTGCCCAAGACCACAAGGAGAATATGTATATGTGGAGAAAGTAAAGCAGGAGTGTATATGGGGAATGTAAAGCACGAGTGTATATGGGGAAAGTAAAGCAGGAGTGTATATGGGGAAAGTAAAGCAGGAGAGTATGGCGGAAAGTAAAGCAGGAGTGTATGTGGGAAAGTAAAGCAGGAGTACACGAGGGAAAGTAAAGCAGGAGAGTATGTGGGAAAGTAAAGCAGGAGTGTTTGTGGGAAAGTAAAGCAGGAGAGTATATGGGGAAGGTAAAGCAGGAGAGTATGTGGGAAAGTAAAGCAGGAGTGAATGTGGGAAAGTAAAGCAGGAGTGTATATGGGGAAAGTAAAGCAGGAGAGTATATGGGAAAAGTAAAGCAGGAGAGTATATGAGGAAAGTAAAGCAGGAGAGTATATGGGGAAAGTAAAGCAGGAGAGTATATGAGGAAAGTAAAGCAGGAGTGTATATGGGGAAAGTAAAGCAGGAATACACGAGGGAAAGTAAAGCAGGAGTACACGAGGGAAAGTAAAGCAGGAGTGTATGTGGGAAAGTAAAGCAGGAGAGTATATGGGAAAGTAAAGCAGGAGTGTATATGGGGAAAGTAAAGCAGGAGTACATGTGGGAAAGTAAAGCAGGAGTATATGTGGGGAAAGTAAAGCAGGAGTGTATATGGGGAAAGTAAAGCAGGAGTGCATGTGGGAAAGTAAAGCAGGAGTGTATATGGGGAAAGTAAAGCAGGAGTGCATGTGGGAAAGTAAAGCAGGAGTGTATATGGGGAAAGTAAAGCAGGAGTGCATGTAGTAAAGTAAAGCAGGAGAGTATATGGGGAAAGTAAAGCAGGAGTGTATATGGGGAAAGTAAAGCAGGAGTGCATGTAGTAAAGTAAAGCAGGAGTGTATATGGGGAAAGTAAAGCAGGAGTGCATGTAGTAAAGTAAAGCAGGAGTGTATATCGGGAAAGTAAATCAGGAGTGCATGTAGTAAAGTAAAGCAGGAGAGTATGGCGGAAAGTAAAGCAGGAGTAGACGAGGGAAAGTAAAGTAGGAGAGTATGTGGGAAAGTAAAGCAGGAGAGTATGTGGGAAAGTAAAGATGGAGTGAATGTGGGAAAGTAAAGCAGGAGAGTATGTGGGAAAGTAAAGCAGGAGTGTATGTGGGAAAGTAAAGCAGGAGAGTATGTGGGAAAGTAAAGCAGGAGTGTTTGTGGGAAAGTAAAGCAGGAGAGTATGTGGAAAAGTAAAGCAGGAGAGTATGTGGGAAAGTAAAGCAGGAGAGTATGTGGGAAAGTAAAGCAGGAGTGTTTGTGGGAAAGTAAACAGGGGAGTATGTGGGAAAGTAAAGCAGGAGAGTATGTGGGAAAGTAAAGCAGGAGTGTTTGTGGGAAAGTAAAGCAGGAGTGTTTGTGGGAAAGTAAACAGGGGAGTATGTGGGAAAGTAAAGCAGGAGTGTATGTGGGAACGGCAACGTTACTACCATGGAGTAGGGTGATGCTGGAAGTCCTTGGCTTTTAAAAAAAACATCTCTAGTCCACCTCTTGTAAGGCATGACTTTGCCTTATCTTGTCCATATGGCCCACATTTGCTGCCACTACAAAGCAACTGGTAGTGTGCAGGGTAGAGCCAATAAACTGCATCTGTTCGATTCCCACTAGCACTCCTTGTGGCCTTGGGCAAGTCACTTAACCCTCCATTACCTCGGAAGAAAGGCCTGGCAATCTACTTCCGGTGACACTGCCAAGAAAACCCAGGAGCTTCTGGGTCGCCAGGAGTCAGGACTGACTCGAAGGCACACATTGCATTTTTTGTCCACATGCTTTGGGGGGAGGGGCAGTAAATATTTAAAAGATCTGTGCACTTAAAACAACACATTGGGACTCGTTTCATAAAGGTTTTTCCATGGGATAAGCCAGTTTATATTCAGGAAAGGGCTTGCATAAAATTGTGCACATATGTGCATAAAGGGGGTTATTTTGCACATGCTATTATTTATTTATTTATTTATTTATTTATTTACAGGCTCTTATATACCGCGCATTTCAGTATCAGTGCGGTTTACAAATAACAAAAACTTTGCATCAGAACACGTGATCTTATGCTTACATTGTAACAGGATAGGTAACTTGGGACTGAAAACTAGGGTAAAACTATATACATGACAATAACAGTGGTTATTGTGGGCCTATTTACAATATATCTTACAAGCTGGTATTCAGAATGCATTAGTCATTAGTCATTAGTTTATGAGCGTTGTGAATGTACCTAATGGGCAGGGTTTGGGTGAATGAGTTGAGGCGTGGGAGGTGGTTGTGTTAGGTTAGGTTGGGTGAAGTGAAGGAGGAACAGGTGATATTTAAGGGCTTTTCTGAATTGCGAGAGGTTTCTGATTGCTCGGATATGTGGTGGGAGGTTATTCCAGCATCTCGGGGCATAAAATGCAAAGGACCTAGTCCTGGTTGTTTGAGTGCATTTTGTAGATTCAAGTGGTATAGTTAGCGTGTTGGCAGCTGCTGACCTTCTCAGCCTGTTGTTGGGGGTGAAGATGAGGAGTGCAGTGAGGGATGAGGGAGATAACCGGTTAATTGCTTTAAAGGTTAGGAGAAGTGTCTTGTAGGTAAGTCTGCTGTGTAACGGTAGCCAATGTAGTTCCAAGAGTATGGGCGTGATGTGATCTCTTCTGGATATGCCGCAGAGAATGCGAGCTGCTGCATTCATCGCCATTTGCAGTGGATTGAGGGTGCTCTTGGGGAGACCGTGCAGAATGATGTTTGCGTAATCAAAATGTGGAGTTACAAGCATCTGGAATATAGTTCTGAAGTCATCTGGGGCTAGTAAAGGTCTTAGGTGCCTTAATGTCATGATTTTATTGTAGATGGACTTGGTGGTATTCTTTATGTGTTCTTTGAAATTGAGTTGATGTGACACCCATGTAACGTATCACAGATTTGCATGGTAGCTCTGCATCTCGCACCTTCAAGGTAGTGGGGGGAGAGAAGCTCTTGTTCCTAGTGATGAATAAGACCTCGGTTTTCTTAAAGTTTATCCGTAAATTCTGAGTTAGAAGCCAGTCAGTGATTGCGTTGAAGCACTCCACTAGTGGGGAGAGGTCAGGATGCATAATTTTGATGGGGGTGAAGAGCAAGACGTCATCTGCGTATTAATGTTTTGGATGCTATTAATGTTTTGGATGTCTGACAACAGGCTTTTAAGTGCTATCAAGTCAATGCTGCCTCCTGGTGATCAAGAAGCCCTGGGCTTTCTTGGCAAGGTATGACCTGAAGTAGATTGCCAGGCCCTTTCATCTGAGGCAACGGAGGGTAAAGTGATTTTCCCAAGACCACAAGGAGAACCAGTGGGAATCAAACCTTGATCTCTTGTGTAGTAGGCTATTGCTCTAACCACTAGGCTACTCCTCCACTCAACAGGGATAGAGATGCCCAAATCATGGAGCCATCTCCAGAGGCATTTTAGAAGCTGGGTCTGTGGCTGTCCCCAGTGCAAGCACATTCAGGTCTGAACTGGAGCATAGTGGAGGAGTGGCCGGGGCATTCCCAAGAACCTGGAGATCATCGCCTGATTTCAGAAATGTCCTGGCGTCCACACTCGTGTCCAAGGTTATACCTTCTCCAGGCACCAATAGGCATCAGGAAAGTGCTTGTTTTGACTATAAAACCTTCAGAGGGTGTAAAAAAGATGGTGCCCCATCATCCCCAGTACTCTCCACAATCACAGTATTAGCAGCAGTGGCATTAAAATCCTCTCTTCCCCAGTCCTAACCCATCACTCTAACCATTAGGTTGTTCCTAGATGTCTACAGTCTGGAATACTGTTCTGAGGATGTCAATGTAGATGCCCCCATAGGCACGTCCACTTTTGTGAAACTGTGCCTGAACTTCAACATGCTTTTATTTTAGACGCTCTGGCTTGGACATCCCAAATTGCACTTGAACGTCATTTGTAAAATGTCACTTAAAAATTACATGAACAGAACACGTGCATCTACTTGTATGTGATCTGCATGTAAGCATTCCCATGGCCGTACATGTGTATTTTAGGAGCAGGTATAAATTTGCACATTAATGGGGTTGGATCTGGAAGGCTGTTTCCTATGTTGCGTTTATAAAATAGTGCCAAATAGGCACTTTTTTTGGACTTCTCACATAAGTGTCCTGAGGTAAACTCAAGTCCTTTGTGTGTGTGTGTGTGTGTGTGTGTGTGCGAGTGTGTATGTGTGCGTCTTATAATAACATTGAGACACTTGCAACAGTGATGTAGGTCATTCTACGGAATTAAGGCAATTACCATAACTACGAAAGGGCTTTCAAACTGACATCCAAGTTTTCTTTAATTTTGTACTGATGTGATTTGCTTGTTGCCATGGGGATGGCAGTCTATTACAATTACACATGAATTTGAATGAAAAATTAAAGCAATTCTATAAATAAAAAGACAGGCCTGATGCAAACTGCCCAGCTGAGGTTGTGAATGAGACCCAGGAGGAATCATTTTTGCATTTTGCTAGCCATTAAGTTTCCTTTCTATACAACACAAAATCACAACCGAATGAGGCAAAGTCTTGTATAAAATATAATATTAAAACTCTGCATTAAACATGCTAGTGGTGTCCAGTCTTCAAGAAAGAACCTCGGGGCCACCCGTGGTCCAGTCACTCAGCTGCTCTTCTTCACCAGCAATAACACAATCTGTCATTTCTCCTTTCGCTGGCTTAGAAACTGTGTAGCATAAGAATCCGTAAAATGGGCATTAAAACTTAATACTAAAATCTAATTTTCTATTACCTGCCTCTATTGTTTCATCATTATCACTGGTGCTAAGGGATATTGGGCCCGATTTTCAACTGGGCACGGCTAAGCACCATAGCCATGTAGCCCTGCCCACGACCCCTTAACCTGGATATTCACTTCCACGGTGATGGAAGTGAACATCCAGGGTTCGCCACACAGTCGAAAAGCTGCCGAGTCTAACCAGGCAGCAGCGATTTTGGATGCTGCCCGGTTAGCCCAGGCGTGTTTTCCTCACCTATCTTTAAGGCACAGAGTGCTAACCAAACAGCATCCAAAATCGCTGCTACCCAGTTAGCGCCATTTCTGCCCCAGAATGTCCCCAACACTCTCTGATGCTATCCGGATAACATCAGAGTGTGTAGGGGACTTAATTAGGGATTTTCAAAGGCACTGGCTATGTAGGTGCCTTTGAAAATCCCCGATTACGGCATTTACATGGTTATCATGGGCTATTAACCATGTTAATGCTTTCAAAAAACTGGGCCCATTGTTCTTATTGTACCCATTTGCCAGACGAGGCACATTAAAACCTATTCCCCAACTGAACTTAAACAATCACAACGTACATTCTCAAGGATCTTCACTCTCAGCACTTCTATTTAACTTATACATACAACCAATCTGCAAACTCATACAAGAACATAACTTATACTATCACCTCTGTGCAGACGACCTGATGATCTATACTCCATTCAAATCCATATGACAACACTATTCATCCATAATATCCTGCATGAGATCCGTCAAAAACTGTTTACCAAACCACAATCTAACAATCAAGTATAATAAATCAGAGGTCCTTATCATAACCTACTCCCCACCTGAAGAAATCAAATGGACAAGTTTGCCATCCCAGTAAAAAAGGAAGTCGGAGTAATTTTAGACCAGAGGCTCATCCTACAATCACACATCACACATCAAGAAGACGATATCCACAGCCTACTACAGCATGAAGATGCTACAGAACTTTCATCCTCTACTAGATCACAACCACTATCGCACAGTATGCTGGGCCATAATCACCTCACACCTGAACATAATACTGCAAGGTCTCCCCAAACACACCATCTACGCCTTACAATTAGCTCAAAACATCGCAGCCCGATTGATCACACAAACCTAACGTCAAGATCACATCACACCAATTCTCAACTCCCTACACATCAAATGCAAAGTAATAAAAAAAAGAAAAGCACTCAAATCCCACCTATTTCCCCAATATTACCAGACCAGCCAAACACCGACCTGACCTCCCATCTCCTTTTAATCACCTGTTCCACATGACCCATCCCAACCTAAGAATAATACTGCTGTATATACATGTAATTACATATGTAAATAGTTTCAGTTCAACATTTTCCCCCTTGTTTTATCCAAGTTCTTGTTCCTGTTATATGTAAAACCAAACAACCTGTTGTTCTGGTATATTGTTATATTGTAAACCGCGCTGATCTCAAATAGTGCGGTATATAAGAGCCTGTAATAAATAAATAAATAATGACGACATTTAAGGCTATACAAAAATCTATCAGCTGACTGCCTGCAAGCACTTATTCAGAAGGCCCCAGAATCCTGAACAAGGAGCTGACTGAATCAGAACATCCTCTCTATCCCAAACCACAAGTCAAGAAATTCTCAAACAACCTGCCAAAGAGCTTTCAAAATACACGGCCCTACACGCTGGAACTCACTCCCTCCTGAAGAGTAAATTAGACTTACCTGCTAATTGTTGTTCCTTGCGGAACTCTAGTCCAGTCCCGGAACCATAGAGTTGTGAACCTCCACCAGCAGCTTTGGAGACTGAACATCTTCATCTCTTTGATCATCCAGCTATATGCAGCCCCAAGGACCGCCCACACATCAGTACCTATTGACAAAGCATACTAAGCAGAGCAACAAATAAGTAGATATAACAACACAGTGGAAAAAAGGATCCTGACCCTAAAGTTCCCACTACGAGCAAAAATTCTCTCTTTTTTTTTTTTTTTTCCAATTGCGTAAGAACAACCTCCCGCCTACGGGAAGGCGGACCAGAACGGCCGTGGCGACCCTTGTGCAAAACGCATGCAACAAGAGGCGCCACCGCTCACCCCCAAGATTTGACCCCGAAAGGAAACTAAGGCGTGCTGCAAGCAGAGGAGCTCTGACCGAAAGTATAGAGAACAAAAACCCTGGCAGACTATTAATGAATGTACCTTCTTGGCTGGCAGCGAGAACAGATAGACAGGGAGGGATCCGGGACTGGACTAGAGTTACGCAAGGAACAACAATTAGCAGGTAAGTCTAATTTACTCTTCCTTAGCGTCCCTCTAGTCCAGTCCCGGAACCATAGAGGATGTAACAGAGCAGTAAATCTCAACGGGAGGGCCTCGCTAGTCCAGCCTGAAGCACCCGAGACCCAAACCGCGCATCCGACGCCGCCTGCACATCCAGACGATAGTGCTTAGCAAAGGTGTGCAAGGACGACCACGTTGCCGCCCGACAAATATCCACCGCTGGTACCAAGCTCACTTCTGCCCAAGACGCCGCCTGCGCCCTAGTCGAGTGAGCCCAAAGCCCGGCAGGAACCATCCTGCCGTGTAAAAGGTATGCCGACGAAATCGCCTCTTTCAACCAGCGGGAAATGGAAGACTTAGACGCCGCTTCCCCCTTGCGCGGACCGCCAAATGCGACAAATAGGCGATCGGACTTACGAAAGGCCGCCGTTTCCCTCAAATACCGACGAAGAGCTCGATGGACATCCAACGCGTGCAAGGAGTTATCCGTGTGCTTGCCCCATTCCTTGGCAAACACCGGGAGAGACACCACCTGATTCATGTGAAACGCCGAAACTACCTTAGGCAAAAACGCGGGAACCGGTCGCAATACCACCTTGCCGGCAGAGAAAGACAGATAGGGTTCCCTACACGAAAGAGCCTGCAACTCCGAGATCCTGCGAGCTGACGAGATCGCTACCAGAAACACCGTTTTCAACGTCAAGTCCTTCAACGAAGCTTGCGCCAAGGGTTCAAACGGCGAAGCCACCAGAGACCTCAACACCAAATTCAAGTCCCACGAGGGCACTAAAGCCCTGCACGGAGGACGCATAAGCAACACCGCTCACAAGAAGCGCTTCACGTCCGCATGGGACCCCAATAACTGGCCCTGAACCTTGCCTCGAAAACACGCAAGAGCTGCAAGTTGGACCCTCAACGAACTGGCCGCCAGGCCCTTGTCCACCCCTGCTTGCAAGGAGGAGAGGATCTGAGGAACGGAGGTCCGCAAAGGCCACAACTCGCGAGCCGCACACCAGCTCTCAAAAATACGCCAGACCCGGACATACGCTAGCGACGTAGACCGATGCCGCGCCCGCAACAAGGTAGCCGCCCTCTCAATAGCCATGCCGTAAGCGAGAATAGAGCCACCTGAGGCATCTGCAGCGGCCCCTGCCGAAGGAGATCCGGCCGAGGAGGAAGGAGCCACGGATCGGCCACACTCAACCGCACCAGATCCGCATACCAAGGCCGATGAGGCCAGTCCGGGGCAATCAGAACCACGGGACCCGGATGCCGTTCGATCCGCTGTACCAGGCGACCCAGCAGAGCCCACGGAGGAAAGACATAGAGCAGCCCGTATCTTGGCCACCTTTGTGCCAATGCATCGAGGCCTTCCGACATGCGTTCCCGACGCCTGCTGAAGAACATTTTGACCTGCGCGGACTCGAAGGTCGCCATGAGGTCCATTATCGGCAGACCCCAACGACGGACCAGCAACGCAAATACCTCGGGATGTAGAGACCACTCTCCGGGGTCTACCCTGCGACGACTCAGAAAGTCCGCCTCCACATTGTGAACCCCCGCGATATGCTGGGCCGACAGACACTGAAGATGCCGCTCTGCCCAATCCAGAAGCAGATCCGCCTCCGCTTCCAATGCCGCGCCGCCTGTGCCTCCCTGGCGATTTATGTAGGCTACCATGGAGGCATTGTCGGATAGCACCCTGACCGCCACTCCCTGCAGCCAAGGCTGAAACGCTGTCAGAGCCAACCACACGGCACTCATTTCCAGTCGGTTGATGGACTACCGGCTCTCCCACGAGGACCATTGGCCCTGAGCAATCTGGCCCTCGCAATGAGCCCCCCAGCCGCTCAAACTGGCATCCGTCATCAGCAGACGCCAGACGGGAGACTCCAAGGGCATACCGTTTGCCAGAGAGCGCCGACGCAACCACCAGCGAAGGCTGCGCCGAACCCCCAAGGGGCAAACTAACTGACGAGCTAGCGAGTCGGACTGACGACACCATCGACGCAGCAGCGCTCGCTGCAGGGGCCGCATGTGCGCCCTTGCCCACGGAACTACCTCGATGGTCGCCGCCATCGTGCCGAGAAGCTGAAGGTACTGCCAAGCCGAGGACGCCCGTCTCGCTAGAAACTGCTCCACCAGCCGCCTCAGGGCCCGCGCTCTGTGCACTGGGAGAAAAAACCTTCCCGTTGCCGGTCTCAAAACCCGCCCCCAAATACTCCAAGGTCTGCGAGGGAAGAAGGCTGCTCTTCGCCCGATTGACCACCCAGCTTGACTGCAAAACCTGTACGACCCGCGCCGTCGCCCGGAGACTCTCCTCCCTCGACTTCGCCCGGATCAACCAGTCATCGAGATAGGGATGCATGAGGACACCCTCCTTCCGCAGGAACGCCGCTACCACCACCATGATCTTCGTGAAGACTCGTGGCGCCGTCGCTAGGCCGAAGGGCATGGCTTGAAACTGAAAATGGCCCATCGGCAGCGCAAACCGCAGAAATCTTTGATGTTCCCGGCGAATGGGAATGTGCAAATAGGCCTCCGTAAGGTCTAGGGATGTTAGGAATTCCCCCTCGCGGACCGCCGCTATGACCGAGCGCAGCGTTTCCATGCGAAAATGCGACACCCGGAGGCACCGATTCACTCTCTTTAAATCCAGGATTGGTCGAAAGGTGCCCTCCTTTTTCGGCACTACGAAGTAGATGGAGTATCGACCGGACCCTAACTGCCCCTCCGGCACGGGGGCGACCGCCCAGAGCCGAAGCAGCCGGGAAAGTGTATCGGATACGACTCGTTGTTTCCAGGGAGCGCTGCACGGGGACATAACGAAGGAATCGAGCACCGGTTGATGTAGCTCGAGCGCATATCCCTCTCGTATCACTTCTAACACCCACCAATCGGATGTGATAGCGGCCCAGGCAGGGTAGAAATCCCGCAGTCTGCCCCCTACGGGAATCACTGCCACCGGAGCCAGCCTCGCTTCATTGTGACGTTTTGGGGACCTGCGCCTGGAAGGAGCCAAAACCTCTACCTGCCCCCCGAAATCCGCGGAAACTCTGTCCGCGCCCCAGATATCTGGAACGCTGGGACTGACCAAAGCGGGAGGCACGAAACCTCCGAAAGGACTGCTGAGACCCCCAGAAGGTGAAGGTCGGCTTCCCCTGCTTGGGCTTATCCTCCAGAAGCCGACCCCCCTTAGAATCCCCGAGATCTTTTACCAACCTATCCAAGTCCTCTCCAAATAACTGCCTGCCCTTAAATGGCAGCTTACTAAGGCGAGCTTTAGAAGAGCCATCAGCCGCCCAATTGCGTAACCAAAGAGAACGACGCGCCGCTACCACCGACGCCATGCCGTTAGCTAACCCCCTAATGAGGTCATAGTGGATATCCGCCAAATAAGCGGTACCCGACTCCAATCTGGACGCCGCGGCCTCTTGTTCCGCTGACTGGGGCCCCTGGAACTGTTGAGACCAGCGGAGGCAGCCGCACGCCACCCAGGCCCCGGCCACCGCCGCCTGCATTGACAGGGCAGCAACATCAAACGCCTGTCTCAACAAGCTATCAACTTTCCGATCCTGCGGATCCTTCAACGCCGCAGCACCTTCCACCGGGACAGTAGTCCGTTTAGTAACCGCGGAAACTGCCGCGTCCACCTTCGGCGAACGAAAGAGCTCTCTATCAGCCTACGACAGAGGATACAATTTAGGCAACAGTCTAGCCCTGCGCAAAGCGGACTCTGGACTGTTCCACTCCTCCTGGATCATAGCTTTAAAAACCCTATGGAGCGGAAAGACTCTGTGGGAAGTGCGCACCGCCTGCATCAAGGGATCCTCCAACTTGTCTTCCACCATGGCATCTTCCACGGGTATGTTCAATACTTTGAGGGTTTCGGCAATCAGTGCCGGAAGTTCCTCTTTACAAAATACACGCACTATTCTACTACTCTGCTCGTCGTCCAACAATTCGCCGTCTTCTAAATCCTCCGCAGACTCCAGCTCGAGAGCCTCCCCCAGCCCCTCGTGGAACTCGTCCCCAGGAGGCGCAGAATCCGCAACACTCGGGGGCCGGCTCTTCTTTTGTGGACCAGTGTCTCCCTCTACTAAAGTGGACACTTTAGCCCACGGCGGGGCAGGACCGAGCCTCCCCCCGCCGGCTGCAGGAGAGCCAGAGCCTCCTGCATGAGAGAGAAAAAGGCGGGTGGAACTCCCAGGGATCCCTCCTGGACGCCCCCCGCCAACAGGCACTCCGGCACTGCAGAAATCCCCGGACCAAGGACCGTCTCTGCCTGCTCTGATGTCCCTTCTGTAGATACAGGTGGGAGATCTGCACTGGAGCCCTCCAGAGGGTCCTCCATGCCAGCACCCACAGCAGAACAAGTGGCACAGACTCGGGCTTCCAAATTACTACTTCTACAAATGCCACAGACCAGACACCGAGGACTAGGAGGCATGGCTATGCACACAGCCCTTTGCCAGCAAAGCAGGAACACCTTGCTGAAGCAAACAGAGCAGAAAAAAAAATCGCGATTTTAAAAGTGCTCAAAAACGCTCCAAATTGCAGGATTAGATAGAGCTGGAGTCAATTAGCTGATATCTGACCAAGAAATGCAAAAACGAAGCTCCTATCCCTAAAAAAAAAACACAAAGAAAAACAACTTTGAAAAAAAATCCAAAATGGCTGCCGGACCCGATCCCGCCAAAAAAAGGACCAGAAAAACTACCCAAAAGGTCTAAAACACTCCCCAGAGCTGATTCCAGGCCACCCCAAGGCCTCCACCACTGCCTTTAGAAAGAAAAAGCTTCAAACTCTACTCACCCACACACAGGAGTGGAGGGGGGGTCAAAACACTGAGAGTGCTGTCCAGCGTGCCTGTCACAATCTCTGAGTAGCAGTTATCAGAGTCAATAACAGAGTAATAACCGCTCAGGGCAGCTCGGGGAACCCCTAAATCAGTCAGGGGACCCTCAGAGCCTACTGCTGTATTCAATTGCTGCCTGTAATTGTCTTCAACCTTCTCCTCACCCACCAAGGGGGTTTGGTAGAAAGGAGACCTATGTCCTGTGCAGCTCCCCTGCTTGTTTGACCTATGGGGAGACTGACAGAGAGAGACAGAGAGAAAAAAACAGATTAGAGAAAGACAGAAGGGACACAGTCAAAGATGTCCTCCACAGCAGCAGCCCAGCACCTAAACCTAGAAAATAATAAAACACTAAAGCTCTGCTTATTTGTTCCTAAGGAGCCCAGTTCTGGGCTCTGACTTCCAAGCTGCTTGGAGACTGAGATACTGATGTGTGGGCGGTCCTTGGGGCTGCATATAGCTGGATGATCAAAGAGATGAAGATGTTCAGTCTCCAAAGCTGCTGGTGGAGGTTCACAACTCTATGGTTCCGGGACTGGACTAGAGGGACGCTAAGGAACTAAGATTATCAATGATTTAGGAAAAAATTAAAAACCCACCCTACTACCTAGCATCACCTCACTTCACTAATCATCTGCTTCACCTAAATGCTACTTGCAGTTGAATTGTTAAATTGTAAATAATCCTGATACCATTAATCCTCTAAATTGAATATAAACCTCCCAGCATTCATATGTAAATAGTTACCACGGTTCAGTGTATCATAGTTATTCTGTACGGGTCCCATGTATAATGTTTGAGTTAAATGTAAACTGCTTTGATAACCATGAAAAGCAGTATAAAAGAAATGTTAAATAAATAAACTTTGTGAAAAACAAAGGGAAATGGAGCCAAAAAGCAAGAGAGTATTTTGGTCTTTCTTGAAATCTCCTTCCAACTCTGGGATTCTTGACAGAGCAAACAGTAACTTCACAGTGTTCAGATGACCTGGATTATGAGACTTGCTTTGATCTTTACATCTACTAACATCTTAGCTAGCCAATTGTATGGTCATCTAGCTACTATGTGATATTAAAATCATTTTCTGTTGCTCGCCAAGATTAGAAGTTACTCTTGTTCGCATGCTGTAAGCTCTGTTGGTTGCTTAGAACCTGAAGCTTCTGTCCAGAAAACTCCTGAGGTCTGAGGATTTTAGCTATGTGGATACCTTTGAATAACCCTGGATCCATTTCTATACTTCTTCATTCCTCAGAATTATAATGTGCTTCCACTCTGATCTTCCCTTGACAGATCTTTATACAATGTGAAGTATAACACTGGTGGCTATCTCTGCATGCATTTTTGAGGTTCTATAACTGAAAAGCATGTTAACAGTCTATTTGACTTTAAGCTTCCGATTATCACTGTCCATATCGTGTTAGCCCTCAGTAAAAAGTGGTATCTTTATCTTAATGCAAGTCTACTTTCTATTTCTGCTTTAGAGATACAGAATTGGTGGTGGTCTTAGTTGGCAATAAACAAGATTTGTGCCACATGAGAGAAGTGGGCTGGGAAGAAGGACAACAAATAGCATCAGATTACAGATGCCAGTTTTATGAATTGTCTGCAGCTGACCAGTGCCAGGAAGTGGTAGCCATGTTCACAGCGGCTATTAGAATCATCATCACACATGTCAAATTCAAGGATAAGAGAAGGCCCAGTGGTTCCAAGTCCATGGCCAAACTGATCAATAATATGTTTGGGAAGAGGCGAAAGTCTGTGTAGCCTGAACACAGAGACATGCTGATGACATACGCCAAGTAATGTCCAGGGTTGGAACTGCACAGCAAATGAAATGCAGAATAAGAACTACAAACAACTTGGAACCGTTGAAGGTTATTAACAGCACTATTGCAAACCTAACTGCACCATATCTACTTTGTGCATTAAAGACCCTATTATTGGACTGCAAGAGCCATAATGTATTGGGATTGGTGTAAAAAGGAAACTAGACTACCAACGGCCAGTGCTAGGATGCAATACTGAGTGCTATTACATAGTCTCTTGGGCATACAGTTTGGTCATTACCATTCCTCTGGATAGGGAGGTAGAGGCGAATCTATTCAGAAACTGGTACCTCAAAAGGTTTTACAAGAGGCCATTAGTGGTAAAAGCCTCTTGAAGCCTATGTGCAGCATTTTTTCTTGTGTTGTATACCAGTTTTGTGTTTTCCATGTACACAATTTGTTATGGAAATGATTTAAAATCACCATTCCACAGTGACAAGAGTTTAAGTCGAGCTTCATCTTGAAAGGAGTGAACACTACAATGCAAATCAACTTTTGTAGCTGAGCATAGACTGGAATTTTAACCAGCAAACTGACCAAACAAGAAGAGAAATTGGTAGAAATGTACACAGGCAAAATTCATTTTGGTTCATTTTCAAAATTTTGGAATTTTTTCCTATGTCCGGTGTTTTTTGGTTTGCTTCACGCTTTTTTTAATGCTCGCTAGAGCATTTTAACATGAGCAAATCAGTTGTGTGCGCATTAATTCATGAGTTAATTTGTTAAATCATTTTTGTGATCACAAAAATTTTAAAAGCATGCTAACAAGCCAAATTTACACTAACAAACAAATATTCCTAGAAATCAGGGCCACATCCCACTTCGATTTCATACGTATGTGTCATATGTCAGTTTATTTCACTTATTGAGTACACAATATCTGCTAATTTGCTCTATTTTATACCAGGTTGAGGTCTGAACACAAAAGTCTTTCCACAGAACTCCATAGTGTTCACTTATTTCAAAGCTGCAATACTATTGGCTATTATTACATGTTCTTTAACATGCAATAATGGCCCTTGTTAACCATATGCAAATTAGATTTCTCTAAACATTGCAGATTGCAGGTTTGTCAGAGATTTGTAATTGCCATCTTAATCCACTTGGATACAAGTGCAAATAAAGATCAACGAGCAAGTTACAGGTGAGACCTTCTTATTCAACTAGCCTAATGTATATCTTGGAAGCTTTTGAGACTTGTCCCCTCTTTATTAAGTCATCATTGACCTAAAGAAGAGAGAATGAAAACTTGTCAATGAAACATTAAGTTAGTCCAATTGCCTAGAGCCTAGAGCCTTTCAACGCAGTCATTATTGCAAAGAGACAACTACATCTCACTGAGGTGCTGTAAATTTCTGTTCTACTGGCTGTGTGTTGAATTTGGCTTTTTGCACATTATTTAACAATGCAAACATAGGTGATGAGCTGATATACATAATCATGCAGCCCATTCCCTAGGTTTTCATAGACTTTACAGGGCACTTTGGAACAGTAAGACATGTTGAAAAATGGCCAAAGTGCAAAATTTCACAAATGGAACAGCACCGTGCTGGTCATTTTTTATGTATTAACAGCTTTGCAAAGCACACTGCACATTAGTATACTGGTCTCTCTTCAAGACAAGTTCACAGATTATTGTGTGTCAAACCCTGGTAAAATGTCAAGTAGTATTGTGATGTTATTTCACACTGCTGTATGGCAAGAGGACGTGAACATGCAGAAAAATCTACCTGTGCCTTTCAGCTTTGGAAATGTTCTTTTTTTTTTAAATATATGCAGAACAGTATATGGGTTCGATATCTGTGTCTGATTGATCTCTAACCTTTCCGGTATAATCACAGGCAGCTGGGTATACCCCATTCTTTTTCAATTCTATTGAGAAAACATCTGAAAAAATTCCAGATACCAACTGTTGCAAAATTATACGAGTATTTGAGAGATATTCAACTAAAAATATCTATTTGTTGAAGTCTGAAAACAAGATATCCTATCCAACGCACATGGGGAACGGAACGACCATAGTTGCTCCATTGACAGTCCATTCATGGACCTGCTCACAAACATCCCAACAGATCTGCCTACACACACTCAAATCTATACATACTTTTCATTCTGCTCACAGACCTGCTTGAATCACCCACACAAACCAATATACATGCACCCTTATTCACCTCTATATTTATCCTTGCTAATTTTATTAAAGGATCTCCATACGTTTTCATAAAAGAATGAATTTAAGTGTCGTATAAAGCTAGTTGTATCTTAAAGACAAAGCTTGGGAACTTCTGGAATACCTGTGCTCGTGGTAAATCTGAACTCAGTAGGTATTGAAATCCACTGCAGAAGAGTTGTGTAATCAGGTTGTACAATAAGAGGACAGGACATGAAAGATCAGGAAACAAGTTTGATGGCATCTATTACATTGAAGAAGGGGCGATAAGGGGAGTTATGACAGCTATTTATTAAAGCCTGAGTGGAGGGGAAGGAGTAATTGCGAACCAATGGTTAAATTGTTTACTCTTTAGAAAAGTACAAAGACTAGGGGACACATCATGAAGTTACTAATAAAAACACATAGGATTAAGGTAGATTTAGGGAAAGCCGCTGTTTATTCCTGGGGGTAAGCAGCATGGAATCTTGCTACTTTTTGGGATCTTAGCAGGTATCTGTCACCTGGGTTTGACACTGTTGGAAACGGGATAGTGGGCTTGATGGACCATCAGTCTGACTGAGTATGGCAATTCTAATGTCAACTGAATAGTGCTACAAATATTTTATTAGCTTTGAACATTTTAATTTTCAATTGGAAACTAGTTTGGAGAAGATCAAATTAAACAAACAATCCACTTCATTTTTACTAAAAAAGGTTGGCATTCATTTCACTACTTATGTTGTTTACAGTGCGAGGTTGGAGCTTTGCACATAGCTATCATGTAAAATATTTGTATCCTGATGCTCAAATCACCATGCGGTTCACTAGGACCTTTACGGCATTTGCACTTAGCAATTATTCCTATGGCTAAGAGCGTGTTGGTGAGTTCCTGAGCCTTTTACCACACCCAAGGTAACGTGCTCTGCTTCTTTCATTTGCAAATAACCCTATGGCTTTTCACATAAATTTGTTGGCTTGAGAAATACTAACACATTTTCTTACTGGGAAAGTAGATGTTTCCCTCAGCTTGTATTTAAAACTCTACAAGATCACGTATAAACTTTTATCCCCCTTCCCTTGCTCTGCCCTCCATTGGGTGAAGAAGGGTGCCAAGGCAAATTTCAGGCAATGATGGTATTAAGAGCTAAAGAGGGGAAAACATGCCTACAGAGACTCTAGAAACCATTGGTACTATGAGAGACAGCCGATACCCCAGCTAGTGAAATTAATACTTTCTAGAATGGTAAACAGAATATAGGGGTTAAATTAAAATTTTGAGGATGGCCCTCAACTTAAATATTTTTCTGAAAAGTGTGAGCCATTCTGTCAGCAAGGGTGAAAAGCCTTGGGATTTGGAGACTAGTCAGATTTAAGAAAGACTGAGGAAGAATCAGTAAATAATGAGAAGCCTTTGAGGGTCAAATATATGATGTTAAACCAGCATGGATGCAAACCTTCGCCAGCAGTGATTTTACATTTTATAAACTCAGAAACATCGGCTAAAGATCACACAGCGGCAGGTCATGTCCATCATCTCCTCCAGCTCAGTTTCACAATCTCTTCTTCTCCCCCAGAAATCTCCTCTGCTTGCTTCATGCTTTCTTGAATTCTGAGATGGTCCTTTCTCCACCACCTCCACTGGAATGATGTATCCGCCTTTCTATAAAGAACTATTCCCTTCTCAAGAAAGCCGTGTGCTCTGAACCTGTCCTGATTAGCCCTGATTTCTCTCTGTCATTTATTGTGCAAACTAATGCCTCAGAGGTGGGCCTAGAAGCCGTTCTGGTCCAGAAAGTCAGGGGTGAAGAACATCCCATTGTATTAATCAGCAGAAAACTGCTTCCTCAGGAGAAGCATTATGTGATGATTGAGAAGGAAGCCCTATCAAGTGGGTTTTTCAAACCTTCCAATACTACCTGCTCAGCCATCTGTTTACACTGAAAAAAGGCCACCAACCCCTCAAGTGGCTGGCTCAACATAAGGAGTCCAAAATAAGGAGTTCCTTGTGGCCTTGGGCAAGTCACTTAACCCTCCACTGCCTCAGAAAAGTCCAAGTTATCAATGTCCCTGTTTAATGTACATTACCAAGTTTAAGTTACAAATGTAAACCGCTTTGATTGAAATGATAAAGCGGTATAGAAAAACAACAAACAAACAGTTAAATAATTAAATAAATAAATGATGTGGTCTCCAATCCTACCGGTTCTGGGTCCATCATAGTGCTAGCTAAACTAAAAGTAGACAAAGCGATGGGACCAGATGGGATACATCTGAGAATATTGAAGGAACTTGGGGATGTTCTAGCAGCTCCACTGACTGACCTTTTCAATGCCTCTTTGGAGTCAGGAATGGAGACAAAGGACTGGAGAAAGGCACATGTGGTCCCTTTACACAAAAGCAGAAGTAAGGATGTGGTTAGTCTAACCTCTGTGGTGAGTAAATTATTGGAAACTCTGCTGAATGAGAAAATAGTGAGGTTTCTGGATGCCAATGGATTACAGGATTAGCGGCAGCAGCATGGATTCACCAGAGGCAGGTCTTGTCAGACAAATCTGATTGATTTCTTTGACTGAGTGACTAGGGAGTTGGACCGAGGGAAAACCCTAGATGTGGCATACTTGGATTTCAGTAAAGCCTTTGACACCGTTCCACACAGGAAACTTATAAACAAAGTTTGCACCCTAGGGATGGACCCTAAAGTTACTGATTGTGTTAGAAATGGTTTGAGTGGGAGATGACAAAGGGTACAGGTAAATGGAGCTTACTGTGAGAAGGAGGTTGCCAGTGGTGTGCCGCAGGGATCTGTCCTTGGTCCAATTCTTTTTAATGTCTTTGTTAGTGATATTGCAGAACAGCTGTCGGGTAAGGTTTGCCTCTTTGCAGATGATACCAAAATCTGCAATAGAGCAGACACCCAGGAAGTAGATGATAACATGAGGAGGGATCTAGCAAAGATTGGAAAATGGTCAAGAATCTGGCAGCTGAGATTTAATGTTAAAAAATGTAGGGTCATGCATTTGGGCTGCAATAATCCAAGGGGGTGAAGTACTTCTGTCCACAAAAGAAGAGCAAGACCTGGGCATGATGGTGTCTGATGATCTTAAAGTAGCTAAACAGATGGAAAAGACGATGGCAAAAGATGCTTGGGTGCATAGGGAGAGGAATGGCCAGCAGAAAAAAGGAGGTGATAGTGCCTTTTTATAAGTTTTTGGTGCAACCTCATTTGGAGTATTGTGTACAATTCTGGAGACCACACCTTCAAAAGGATATAAACAGGTTGGAGTCTGTGCAGAGGGTGGCTACTAAAATGGTTAGTGGTCTTCGTTATAAAGCATATGAGGATATTTATTTATTTATTTATTTAATTTTCTTATATACCGCGCTATTTGTCATCAGTGCGGTTTACATTGAAACAATACAACAATTGGTCAGATATAACAGATCTATTACAAGTAACAGGAAAATTAACATGGAAGTAAACAGGGAAATCATTTATATTTCTAGAAAATACATGTTGGAGATATATAAAATCTATACAGTTAGTTAGGGTGGGATAGACTTAAGGATCTTAATATGTATATGTTAGAGGAAAGGCAGGATAGAGGAGATATGATAGGTACATATAAATACCTCTGTGGCATAAATGCACAGGAGGAGAGCCTCTTTCAATTGAAAGCAAGCTCTGTTACGAGAGGACATAGGATGAGGATGAAAAGGGATAGACTCAGGAGTAATATGCAGAAATATTTCTTTATGGAAAGATTGGCAGATGCATGGAAGAGTTTCCTAGTGGAAGTGGTAGAGATGAGGACAGTATCTGAATTCAAAAAAGCATGGGACAAACACAGAGGATCTCTAAAGGAAAAAAGGGGACTATTGTAGTAATTGATATGACTAGATAGAAACACGACGGCAGGAAAAGACCACATGGCCTATGTTCAGACTCACCTGAAAATGGACTTCCTTTCCCGAGTGGGGGGCCCAGGTGAGGCAGGTGCTCAACGGGGTATGATTGAGCTGAGGGGGGAGGGTGTGTGATGGGGTATATAGAATGTTACTCATCCCTCTCCAAGGGGATTATTAATGGTTTCCTTTTAAGAGAGTCTGCAGCCCAGAGTTCAGGGCTGGGAAATCCTGGCTCACAGAGAAAGGTTAAGAACCCAGTGGGCTGCAGGAAAGAGAGAGGCCCATGGATCCAGAAGTCCTTCCAAAGCAAGCCGTGCAAAGGAATTCTGAGGTAGGAACTTTAACTGGGGCTAGAGGAAGGTCCAGGACAACCAACTTGTGAAGCTTTAACAAGTTGGGACAGAAGTAAAGTTGACTGTTTTACCTGAACTGCTGTCTTTTCTGGGTATTGGTTTGTGGAGGTTTAACAAGCTGAGACAGAATAAAAATTGCTTTTGTTTTCCCTGAACTGTTGTCTGGTTTATGTTTTAAAGAAAACTCCTTCCCCCTGTACACCATACTACCACAAAAGGCCATTGATCATTTTAGTTGTAAACCAATTCCATCTGGTTTATACTGTACCCTTTTGAGGGCATAGCCACTAGTGCACCAAAGTCTAATTCAAAAATTATATAGAAGTCTTGTCATCTCCTGTTTCCTGCTGGTCCTTCTTCTTTCTGTTCTCCCAAATATTCTTCTGGTTTTTGCCATTGATCCATTTGTTTGGCCACCTTAAAATCATCTTAAATAGTCATCTCAGAATCCTGCTCCAGTTTTGCACACAGAAGTTCACCCCCTTTACTATAGCATTTCTCTGGGTGTTTAAGCCTAAATGCCTGATCCTACATTCCTTAGCATTATTAGCTGTCACACTCAAGATCATTCCTCAAGCCTCCAGATATCCCTTCTGATGTTGTACACACGTTCAGAGTGCTTGGCAACCTTTCCTGGTAGTTCTTCCATAATGACTCACAAAGGTGGATGAATGTTCTGAGAAGTACTCAGGAACCCTTTCACGAAAGCCTGCTAAGCAGTTAATGCATGTTTTAGTGCACAGTAACTGTTACTGCGTGGGCTAATTCCCTCGGTAACTGCACAATGAATTCTGGGGCAGGGGGTAGAGAGTGGAAATGGAAAGCATACTGCAGTTAGCATAGGAGCAAATGCAGCGCACTCTCAATGTGGTAGTTAGTGTGGCTCCACTGAACGAAACCTCTATGGGTGGTTTATGTGCTTCCATATTAATTATGCTGCATGTTAGGGTACGCATTGGTGCAGAAACTGCTGGGGACAGATTGAGGTTTTGCTCTTACAATGCATTGGTTTTCGCATTAAATACATATTAGTGTCCTTGTAGAAATTTATCATTATGATGAATTCACACATCCAGTAAAGCACCACTGCAGCAAAATTATCTGTCTCTTCTGTAATATAATTTTGTTTCTGCAAAACATTTTATAGAATGATAGATATTCAAATGTGAAATGTTTTGCTAAAGAGTTTTGCATGGATTAATTACATGTTCAATAAACATTAGTAAGCAAATCATTTCTTTAAAAGGCACCAGGATTTAGTGGTGGGCTTAAAAGTGTGAAGCTAGAATCAACCACAGCAAAACAAAGGCATTGCCACAGCTCCTGCAAGCCACCAAAAAAGCAGAGATGATGAGTAAGCAGCGATCACTGCTATAGATAATACTGCAAGTCTTCAAGCTGCTCATTGGCATGCATATCGCACTAAATATCTTTAATTAGTTTCAGGAGTCAATCTTCCCTCATTCGGATTTGTTTCTTGGTAATTAGCCCTTCTGATGCAAGGTATTATGATGGGAGAATTTAGCTAGCTAAGTCCTTTCACCTGTTCACAAGGCCTCCTACACAGGGATATGGACAGAAATGCTCACTGAGAAAGGTCGGGGAGCAACCACATGGTCTTTTCCTTCAGTCTCAGACCCGTTCTTTTATTTGTAATTAGGGAAAAAACAGATATAAAGTGGGTGAATCTAACAATTTTCCAGCTTTCTTGTGGAAATGAACTCATTAAAACCTATGATGACCTGAGCAGAGTTGTGGTTGCCATGTTAATTCCTATCGATATGTGGAAATAAGGACCACCAGACAAGCTGTAGGTGAGATCTTTTTATCGGACTAACAAGGGCTCGTCATTCACCCTTATTTCTATGTATGGCAAATGTTTGACGTGTTATAGAATGTTTATGAAAATATTTAAATATAACAGTTGGACATTTTGCTAATTTTTGCTGCTACATAGCCAAGTCTTCTTGATGTATATACGGCAGTTCCCCAAGGCAGCTACTGGTGAGGCCCACAGGTCTCTGTCTAATAATGTACAACGACTTATGACATTGTAACATTATAAAACACAGAACCAGACCAAACTGACCCATTCTTGCTGTTCTTCGATCAGATTTCTGGAGACCCATTCCCTTTTGTATCGTTTTTGCACTGTGATCTTTGAAACTCTTAGATCAAAGGAGGTTATATGGTGCTGATTCGCCCTCACCCAGGTCTTTTAGACTAACTATAGTCAAACATGCAGAGGAGATAATTCAAGGAGCTTTGCCTAAATACCAAAGGAGGTGCCCAGGTGGAGGTATACTTGGTTTTTTGTAAATGCCATACTTGTTTTGCCAGAACTGTAATTGTCATACTTTGTTTGACCCCATACTTTGCTTTATCCTGAATTAACTATTGCTCTGTGTCACCATAATTGTTTTCCCGATCTGTCTATTGTTGTGTGTTGTCTTGACTAGATTGTAAGCTCTGACAAGCAGGGACTGTCTTTTTGCTTATATTTCTCTACAGCGCAGCATGCGTAGCGCTATATAAATGCTTAATAGTAGTAATAGTAGTAGGTCAGCGGGTTAAACTGTACTCTGCAAAGTGGGAAAGAATACCTTCATTTTGCTTTGATGAGCATGCTGCTGGTGTGGATTTAGAAGACAATTTTCAGACCACCCAGGTAGGAGCATAGCAGTTTACTCAGGGATTTTGCACTAATTTTAAAAGAAAATATGCATTTACTCGGAATTGGAAGGTCGTCTAAGGAAAGAAGCTGCACACATTTCTACCTGCTATTCCATACAGATAGCTTTTCCAAGAAAAGCTACACACAACTTTTGAAAATTCAGCTATATATGTGCCTATTTTTAAACCTTGCCTCATCCTGCCTCCTCTAACTGCAGATAAATCTGTACATAGCGGGCATACACATGCCTGTTTACCCACATCTACTCTAAAAGCTGATATTAGCAGGTAAAGCAATGTTTTAGTCCATGAGAATGGCCTTTTAAATGAGCCTCTCAAAATTATTTAAATATATATTTAATGGGAAACAGGAACTAGAGACTTGTCCTGGCTTCAATCTTTCGTCTGCACATAGAGTCTCCTACTTCTCACTACCAGTAACTAGGATTCACTCAGATAAGGAGTCTTCTCTTTGACTGTCCCCCAACTACAGAAGTGATTAGATAGTCGGCAGGCTGTCAGATAAAACGCATTTAACAGTATTTTATAAAAGATCAATCTAGGCACCATCAGATCTGCATCAGAGAATTCAACAGGTTAACATGTTCAATCAATTTAGTGCCCAGTAAATATTTTAAGGAAATTGCAGATCCCTAGGGAGGATTTCAGGAATGAAAGACATGTCAACCCAAAAAGATCATTTCCTCATACATTCATTGGAGCCAGATAACTTATCCAGTCAGCTTTTCAGAGGACTTATCCAGTTTGAATATGGGGATCTAAAGTTAGCCAAATAAGGTAATTGGGATATTTTAGGACAGCTACTTGCTACTTGTGTGATCAACCAAATACTGCTGAATATTTGCACTATCTAGTTAAAGTTAAGACCCGGCCGCGAATCGACGCAGCCGGGCACAGGCACGCGGTGGCAAGCCGCGGGCCGGGGGGAGGGGCGGGGGGACGGCTGAGGGGGGGTGGCGGGCAAAGAGCCGCAGCTAAAAGAGCGCGTCGGGCGCGGGCGCGGCCTCTTTGCCACTCACCCCCCTGCCTGGAAGAAGCCGGACAGCGTTTACCAGCGTTTACAAGGCCCGGCCGCTGAGAGCTCTAGCGGCCCTCATCCACACGTCGAGAGGGATCGCTGCTTCTTGGAGGTTGATTCGGGAGCGCGGGTCTCTCCGAGACAGCGGGCAGGAGCCGGAGGCTGCACAAGGGCTCAGGCTGATCCACCCCCTCCACGTGGAGGAGCGCGTGTAGATCGCCGCAGGGGTCACAGGCTGCAACCAACAGGAGCCGGAGAGAAGAACCGCGAAGCAAAGACTGAGGCAGGTAACAAAAAAAAAATTAAAAAATCAAACGAGCTCGTGGTAGGGCGGCCAGAGTGAGGCAGGAAGGGGGGGGGGCACGGAACAAGGTAGCAGCATGGCCGGGGGGGGGGGGGGGAGAGGGAAGGAGCAAGTCAGCCAGCCAACACGCCAGCATAAAATGCTCCCAGACACGTGCAGGCAGCGTGGTCTTTCAGGACCAAATAATAACAAACAAAAAAAAAAAAAGGAAACAGCCAGATACCAGGATATGGGGCAGCAGCCCAGAGCGAATGTGCATTGATTTAGTATGGCTGGGGGAGGAGGCAGATGGGGGGGGGGACGACAGCCGAACGGGTTCCGCTTAAATATAAAAAAAAAAAAAAAAAAAAGAAACACTATGAAACGGAACGGCTGCAGAGCAAAAGCTGAAATGTAAGCAGAAAGGCAATAGAGTGGGGGAGAAGGGAAGCGTAAGGCTGCCATCTGATGGGCAATAGAGGGTAATGCAGACTGTTAGGATGCCTTTAGTATGTGATGATAAGGAAACTCACAAAGGGGAAGTTGCATAAGATAGATGTCTATGTGGGGAAGATGGGTATATGGGAATGTTGAGATAGCAATACATTTATTTATGGAGATATAGAGCGAGGTGATAAGGACGTAGATCTGGTGAGCACGGGACTAAAAGATAGCATTTCTGGCCGATAGTAATTTAGCCTTTCCATTGCATCTGCATAGTAACTCTATTCTAGTGAGAAATGCCGAGAAAGGATACACCAAAGGCTTCCAGGCCACGAGGCGCCAAGGCGACAACAAAGGAGGCAACAGCATCAAAGGCGCGAGCAGCCCCCGGTCCAAATACGAGAGGAGCGCAGAGGGCAGCAGCAGCAGCAAGGCCTCGCCAAAGTACCAGAAAGAAGGCGCCGCAACGACTGGAAATCGCCGCCCCCCGCGCAGCATCAGGAACTTGACGATCTACTCCAGATGGTCCGGGATCAGGTGACGCAACACGGCCTGAACTCAGTTAAGCAACGGCTGGGAGCACCGGACTCTACGATCTACGAAGTGCCATCGACAAGTTCCAGCGCGACCACTCCCAACCAAGCACATGGTAGGTCGGGGGGCGAAAAGGGGGCGCCAGAGCTATCGACATCCTCGTCTGATGAGGCCAGTTCAGACAGCGAGAGGGACATAGAATGGGCAGATGTGATGCGCTACGCATTTAAAAAAGTGAAAAGGAAGAAGAGCAAAAACCAAGCCAAGTCCCTCAGGCAGGCTTGGTCGGGGCAAAGTCAGCATGACGGGGACCGTACGTGCGCAACAACGGGAGCGACCCAACGAACGCAGATGGATTGGCATGACGCCAGCCGCGACCCACGCTGCGGGGTGAGCTCCCTGGCCGTGTCGGTACCCAAAAAAGTTAAGAAGAGGATCTGGAGGAGGGAGTATATCGACATATTCTCCCTCCTGCTCAAGGACCAAGATGATGAGTCCAACAATGGCAAAGATAGGGATAAAAGAAGCGAGAGGGAGCGGAAACCAAAAATTCCCAAATCTAATAATAATTGGGTGGCAGCATTCCACATCTTTATGAGCGTGGTGATGGAAAAAGAACCTGAAGCATGACCCGGTACCTGGACACGATTACCAGGGCGCACAAGCAATATGGGGGATGGGCTTGGCTGAACTACGACGTGCAGTTCAGAGGGGCCATGGCCGATGATCCCACCCTGGCGTGGCATCATAGGATCCTGGACATGTGGACTGATGAAATGGCGCCCAACAGGCCCTTGTGTCTGGAGGGGCTGCACCAGCAACAGTTCACACAATGGCAGCAGCCCTTTCAGAACACGCAATGGCGGCAGGCCAATCAATTCGCGGGAAAACGGCCATGCCGACAGTTCAACGCAGGGAGTTGTACATGGCAGCCGTGCAAATTCAAGCATTCCTGCGCAGTATGTGGAAACGGACACCCCGCCTTCACATGCAGGGTCTCACGGGAGGCCAAGCCGTTCAGAGCAATACAGCAACGTTCCAACGAAGGGGCTGGCGCCCACACCCATCAGGCTTGAGCCGATGCGGCCTTGGCTTTGAGCATACCCCAGGCGGGAAATAGCTATCAATATAGAGGATGGCTTTGCTCGAGGTTTCCGTATCCCATCCCTGATCTTAAAAAACAGAGCACAAACAAGCCTACTTACGAACCCACCATCTGTACAGAAGCACAATGAGATCGCCCGTGGCAAGATAGCCAAAGAACTGGGTATGGGGAGAGTAGCGGGGCCTTTCCAGTTGCTCCCCCTCAAGGACATGGTAGTCTCCCCACTGGGGGTCATACCCAAAAAGTAGCCGGGCCAATTCCGGTTAATCCATAACCTATCATACCCGGAGGGGCAGTCAGTCAATGATTATATCGATCCGGCATTATGCTCGGTCAGATACGCAACCATGGATCAGGCAATTAGCATCATACGCAGCAGGGGGCCACAAGCACAATTGGCGAAGGCAGACATCGAGTCGGCCTTCCGGTTATTGCCGGTGCACCCAGACTCGTTCCCAATGCTGGGATTCACGTTCAACGGGGAATTCTACTATGACAAGTGTTTGCCCATGGGCTGCGCAATATCATGCGCATACTTCGAACAATTTAGTTCGTTCTTACACTGGGTAGTGGAAGACCTAGCAGGCCCCAATACCGTTGTACATTACCTGGACGATTTCCTATTCATTGGAAAGGATCGCGATGACTGCAAAAGGATATTAGATATCTTTGAACAGATGGCGCGAGCGTTTGGGATCCCGCTGGCAAAGGGAAAGACAGAGGGCCCAACAGGGATCATCACGTTCCTGGGTATACAATTAGACGTGCCGGCTCGCAGGTCACGTCTGCCGCCCGAAAAGGTGCTCAAGTTGAAAACAGACATGCAAATTATGCATGGCCGGCGAAAAGCGACACTTCAACAATTTCAGTCAATGCTGGGCCTACTATGCTTTGCATGCAGGGTGATACCCATGGGAAGGGTGTTCTGCCGTCGCATGACATGGGCAACAAAAGGCATCACAAAAAGATACCATCGCATTAGGGTCACCAAAGAAATACGGGAAGACCTAATGGTCTGGCTTCAATTCCTGCACACCTTTAACGGCCTTGCCTTCTGGCAAGCGCTCCCCGTATCCAATGCCGAACTCGAATTCTTCACTGATGCATCAGGGGGGATTGGTTTTGGCATATACTATAAAGGAGCATGGTGCTCCGAGACCTGGCCCAGGGAGTGACATGCAGAAGGAACCACCAGGGATATCACGTTCCTAGAGCTTTTCCCGATGATGGTAGCTCTCAGTATCTGGGCCCCGGAGCTCGACAACAAGGCGATCACCTTCCATATCGATAACCTAGCGGTGGTGTGGGCGGTGAACAGGATGAGAGCTAAGACGCCCAGGGTGGTGACACTATTGAGGCGAATTGTCTTGCTGTGCATGGAGCATAACATATCCATTAGAGCGGAGCACATCGAGGGCGAGAATAATAACATTGCTGATGCTCTTTCCCGTTCTAAAATCTGCCTTTTTCGCCAGCTAGCACCCGAGGCCGACGTGGACAAGACAGCGGTGCCCGAGCAAGTCTGGGAGTATGGTCCACGGAGATATGGGAGCTCCTGTTAGGCGCCCTAGCGGATTATACCCGGTGCAGATACCTGGCGGCATGGGAACACTACCAAACATTCTGCAGAGAGAATGTCATACGTCAGGAAGACCGATTCAAAGTAACAACCATTCTGAAGTGGATTATGCATTGCAAAAGCATGGGCTGCACAAAAGCGGCAGTACAAGCCCGTCTAGCGGCCGTCTCCTTTTTTGCGAAGGCTACGGGAAAGAAGAGCCCCAAGGCTGAGTTCATCGTAAAGAAGGTGATGCGAGGCTGGTCCTTGGGCCAACCTCGACAAATAGACAAGCGCCGCCCGATTACTCACCATATTCTACAACAACTCATGGTAACGACTAGCCAAGTCTGTTACGATGACTACGAGGCGCGCCTCTTCCAATGCGCATATTCCTGGGCCTTTTACGGAGCCTTTCGGGTAGGGGAGCTATTAGCATCCTCGGCATCGGAGCGAGGATTGGCACGCGGAGATATGGAACAGCGCGACGTGTGTATACGCACTAGGGCAATAGTGCTGCAGTTGCGCAGATCCAAGACCGATGTAGAGGGCAAAGGGGCGCAGGTGGTGCTGTCGGCAATGCCCGACGACCCTTCATGCCCAATAAAAAATGCTTTAGCTTACCAACAAGTACGGGTGCACTCGGAAAACCACTGGTTCGTACATGCGAATGGTGCCCCCTTATCGCGCTTCCAATTTATCAGAGTACTCAAGCTAGTAATTGAGCGAACAGAACGGGATGCAAGCTTATACGGCTCGCACTCCTTTCGCATAGGAGCTGCTTCAACGGCAGTCAGCATCGGGATGTCCCGAGAACAGATAATGAAGATAGGCCGATGGCGTTCGGATAGATACAAGCTGTATATACGTCCAACGCAGGAGGCCAGCGAGTAACGGGCAAGGAACGGGAGGCGGGGATAAAGAGAATGTAAAATGTATGTTGGATATAGGCTGCTGTAATAATATTTTTTGATTGTGCTCCACGCAGGGATGCGCTTCCACCTGGGGCCGCGTGAAGCGTGGATATGCGGCCATTCATTTGTTCACTGGGCAAAAAAGAGGACACGGTCTAGACCGCAGGGGTTGAACCTGGGGCTACCAAGTGCGGAGATTGCCGTGGTATGGATGGGTCGATGGGGTATGGTGTGGGACCAGCTAATGCCGTCCTTGCTCCTAAAGAAGCGAGCTACAGGGAACCCAGCGATGATTGTTATCCACTTGGGGGGCAACGACCTGGCATCCACGCGCAGCGTCGAGCTCACCAAGAGGATGCAGGGTGACCTCTTAACGTTGGCAAACACCTTTCCCGGGACGCTATTGGCATGGTCACACATCATACCGCGGCGAGTGTGGAGAGGCGAGAACTCGCATAGGGCGGTGGAGAGGACCAGACGCAAAGTGAACAGATGGATGGCCCGCTTCATGGGGGCCATAGGGGGATGCAGCATTGTGCACGACCTCATTGAAGAGAGATGTCCGGGACTATACCGCGCAGATGGAGTGCACCTGTCAGACATTGGGATGGACATTTTCCTCTGCGACATACAAGATGCGGTTGAGCGACTATGGATGAAGCAAGTGTTGGCCACTGCGGCGCGTTGAGTGGTGGGGCCCCGTCAACAAGCGAGGAGTCGCTGTTGGCGGGGTTGGCGGGAGAAACGCACCTGGTGAGAGAGAACACAGCCTAGGCCTTAAGTAAAGGGGGAGAGGTACGGGAGAGATACATGGACCTCCCCCCAGAGAGAGGGAGATGACAAGAACACTGCGCAAAGAGAGCCACCCCCTGCCTTGCTTTGACGGCGGGCAAAGGGGGGGGGGTAAGGAAGAAAGGTTGCCAAGTCTGCTCGAACGGCAGGTGTAACAGCCTTGCGACTGAAGGATACGAAAGACTAAGGGACTGAGAAAAGCTTTCACGGCAAAGAGTTCCCTCCTGCTATGTACAAAGTCTGTAGGCGATTAGGCTGTGTCTCTCGAGGGGCAAAAAGAACAGAGGGGATACAAGGAATCTGTAGACTGTGTTTGTGGATAGGAGCGTGCATGCTGTGGCCAACAGTTTGTTGTACTGTTAATAACCATTATTGTCAAATAAAGCGAAATAGTTTGTGAAAGAAACTCCAAGGTGTAACGTAGTGACTCATGGGAGGGAAGGGAAGGGGGGAGGAAGGGGGAAAGGGAGGGGGGGGTGGGGGGGTCACGGGTAAGGGGAAAGGGAAAGGGACCAGAGGCGGCCATGCCAGTTGCGTGGCTGTGGAACGCCTCTTGTTTCTCCCAGACTTTTGTGGTTGCATTTTAGCTAGACAATGAGTTGTGCCTGAAACCTAACTCCCATTTCTATATGCAGTTAACTGTGGGGCTGATAGTCAAAGGGGTTTATCCAGTTAGAAGGACCTGAGAGTGATTTTCAGTGGCATTAATAGACCAGTGCCCATGAATATACCATCTAACCATTGTGGCAGCCCATGGGTGGGGCGAGCGCAGTCCTAATACTTACCCAGTTAGTGGCCATGATCAGTGCACTAATCAGGGAAGAACCTGCCACATGAAAGGCTATTCTAACTTTTCGTACCATATACCAAGCACTGATTCTACCGCATTTTGACTTTGCCAATTCCATTTTACAAGGTCTCCCTCAAGCTACATTAAATCCGTTACAACTGGCCATGAATGCTGCAGCAAGGGTCCTCTATGGAGCCTCCAGAAGCGACCATGTGACACCTATATTAAAACAGCTTCATTGGCTACCAATACACGGAAGGATTATCTTCAAAACACTACTCTTTTCATTCAAAGCCATCAAATGCCTATCCTCTACTGCTCTTACTGAGCTTATCCACACAGTGCCCCCCAACAGATCCAGGAGGTCAACAGCACTAAATCTACTAATAACCCCGAAAACCATGACTAAATGCAATAGTACAACAGCAAACAGGGCTTTCAGTCTTTACGTTCCCAAACACTGGAATTTATTTATTTATTTATTTATTAACAATTCTTATATACCGCACTATTAGACATCAGCGCGGTTTACATTGAACAAAAAACATCCGACAATTTACATATGTCTGGTCATTACATTTAACAGGAAGTATAACTTGGCGAAATAGGGGAAACTAAATACAATGAGGGTTATCTGATAAAGGATATCCTGGTTAACTATATACAATGGTGGTACAATAGTACATGGAACAATTTACTATTTACATTGTGAAGTTGGCCTGTTGCGAGGTTCTATCTGTTTGACCACTTCTGCTATTTGCCTGGGGGTTATGTTCGGAGCTGTCAATGAGATATTTAAGGAAGAGGAAATGTTTCAGTGCCTTTCTGAACTGACTCAGATTAGGTGTTGCTCTGATTTGTGCTGGTAAGGTGTTCCATAGAGTTGGGGCACAGAATTGGAAGGCTCTGTTGGCTGTTGATCTAGTGCATCTTGTGGTATCATTTGGGATAACTAGTGTGTTTAATTCTGCTGTTCTTCGTGGCCTGTTTGGTGCGAGTGGTTGTATGAGGTTGGAGAGAGAGGAAGAGGTGAGTCCCTTAGCCGCTTTGAATGTTAGCAGTAAGGTCTTGAAGCTGATCCTCGCTTGCATGGGGAGCCAGTGTAGCTGTTTTAGAAGGGGTGTTACGTGATCTCTCCTGGATGCCCCGAGGAGTACCCTTGCTGCACTATTCATGGCTAGTTGCAGGGGGCTCAGGGTGGACCGGGGGAGTCCTTGTAGTATGGAGTTTGAGAAGTCGAAATGGGGGAGTATAAGGGCTTGATAAATGGTTCGGAAGTCATCCGGTTCAAGTATCATGCGTAGGTGTCTGAGGGATCTGATTTTAAAGTAGATTGCCTTGACTGTATTGGCTATGTGGTTCTTCATGTCAAGGTTTTGGTCCAGCGTTACTCCAAGGTAGCGTATTGCCGGTTTTACTTGGAGTTGGGCATCCTTTACGTTAATACAACTCGGAGGGGTGAAACTGGTGTTCCTCGAGACGAACAGTACTTCCGTCTTTTTGTGCTCCCACCAGACATTCGAGCTATTGCAGACCTTACCCAATTCAGGAAGGCAATCAAACTTCACCTATTCCTACAATGCTACCCTGCCAGCAATGAATCTAAGTAACCCCTCCTAAGAAACATCCATTCTTAGTCTCATTATAGTCTCAACCCCCATCCTGCAGATCAGGCTCACACTGTCTTAAGTTCCCATGGTATTACATATAGCTCATCGGTCTCATTCTTATTGTATATAGTTCAACCCTGTTATAGGTTTATTATTTCATGTATATAGTTCAACCCTGTTATCCAGGTTTGTACCCCTGTTCGATGTAAAACCAAACAGAGTGTTGTCTTGGTCATTTTGTTATACTGTAAACCGCGCTGATACCGAATAGTGCGGTATATAAGCAACTGTAATAAATAAATAAATAAATAATAAATAAATAAATAATGTGATTTCGCTATCCAGAAAGCAGCTGAATATCGCCACTGTTCATGTGGTGATGATGGTCAGAGCTGAACCCAGAGGATATCTGGGTTACGGCTGCTCCAAATATCCGGTTTCAGTTTAGCTCTGACACCTAGGCGCTTAAAAGATGCTGAGCGCTGCAGATGGATACTGGCCCATCTGAAATTAACTGATAAGATTCAAGGCAATGCCCTTGTACAGCACAAAGAAATTTACTGGCCGGTAACAAACAAACAGCTGGCTCTAACAACTGCCTTGTCAAGGAAATATTTGGACAGTGATTAAAGTGGAAATAAAAGTAAAGTAATTTAAAGCAAAAACTGGAGACCCCTTAGCAAATTTGCTTCTAAGGAACTCTCCTTCCTCCACTGCTGAGTGCAATTTGAGGTCATAGAGGGTCATGTTTACTAAAGTGTGCTAAAGCTTTGCCCTTTAGTGCACTTTAGGAGCCAAAATTTAGCACATGAGATGTAGCATACCCAAGCTAACTGTGAGTGTATTCTCAGCGGGTCCCCATGTAGATTATGCAGGGAGAAGCACCTTACCGCCCACACAGGTGCACTTACTGTCAGCCACTGAGATGGGGGGGCAATTGCACCCACATTCACTGCAGCATTGACGAGTGCAGCAGGTTCTTTATTTTGGTCCCATCTGTTTACCCGGATTGACCATGTGCGCTTTAGCAAACACGCCCCTAAGAGAGACATCTTGAGATAACAGAACTCTATGAATTTCATGCCAGCGTAATGATTTCCTTCACATACGAGGGGGTACCCAAAAAAAACAGGAATAACATTGCCGTGGGCGGAGCTTGTATAGTACGCACTTCTGCCGCTAGGCGTGTATAGTGCAACTCATTGTCAGTTCAGTGCCGCCTGTGTTGTCGACCTGGCTTGTTCTGTTCATCTGCAGTGATTGTTTTTGCTAGCGCTGTTTTGTTCTTGTTTCTTTCTTTATGATGACAAGTTTAAGTGAACAACGTGCAGCTGTGAAATTTTGTTTTCTACTCGGTAAAAATGCTGCTGAAACTGTTTTAATGTTGAAAACAGCTTATCAAGATGACACTATGGGAAAAAGTCAAGTGTACCAGTAGTTTGCTCGGTTTAAAAATGGCGACATGTCGACTGATGACAACTGCCCGAATCGACGAAAATATTGAAAAAATTAGAGAGCTTGTGCTCACAGACCGTCGACAGACAATTGATCAACTGTCAGAGATTAGTGGGTTATCTTGGAGCTCGGTTCAGCGAATTTTAACGGAAGATTTGGGAATGAAAAGGGCTGCTGCCAAGTTTGTTCCTCGGGTTCTGACTGACAATCAAAAGGAACATCGAGTTGAAACATGTCGTGTTTTGAAACAACAGCTTGAAACTGATCCAGATTTTCTGTCAAAAGTCATTACAGGTGATGAATCATGGTGCTATGGTTACGACCCAGAAACAAAGCAACAGTCAAGCCAATGGAAGACATCATCGTCACCCCGTCCAAAAAAATGTTGTCAAGTCAAATCAAACATCAAAACAATGCTGATTTGCTTTTTTATGCCAAGGGGGTAGTTCATTCAGAGTTTGTTCCCCCAGGTCAGACCGTCAGTCAAACCTGTTCGCCAAAAAAGACCTGATTTGTGGCAGACAGGAGACTGGTTCTTCCACCACGACAACGCACCTGCACACACAGCCATCTCTGTTAGACAGTTTTTGGCTAAAAATGGCATGGTTCAGCTGCCCCACGCACCTTACTCGCCTGACCTGGCTCCGTGCGACTTTTTCTTATTTCCACGCATGAAAAGGGGCATGAAAGGACACCGATTTGACAACATTGAAGAAGTCAAGAAAAAAACGAGGGAGGAGCTGTCAGCCGTTTCTAAAGATGACTACAAAAAATGTTTCGAGCAGTGGAAGCACTGGTGGGACAAATGTATCAGTTGTAATGGAGAGTATTTTGAAGGGGATAAGGTTGTTTTGTAAAGAATTTGAAATAAATAGCTTTTAAAAAATAACTCCTGTTTTTTTTGGGTACCCCCTCGTATTTATGAAATATTGTCGTTTCTTTCAAAACCTGAATTATGCTTCTCATTCTCTTAATTAAATCTGATGATTAGAGAGTTTGCAAAAAGGCAATGTCATTTAACCGCCCATATATCTGTCTCTGCATACTAGAGATCACTGAATAATTGTAGGGTATGCAATGTCATAGGAAATTTAAAAACCGTTACCATTCACATAACAGAATTCAGTGAACAAAAGCAAAATTAATGAGGGAGGAACTCTTTCAAGGAAGAAATGGATGGCTAGTTGGATGGATGGGTAGTACACTGACCTGTGTCAATAAGGACAGAAGAATATGTGACAATGAGAATGTCATGCTGAGTGGTCACAAGTATCTGACAGGTTGCAAAAACACATCTGTTTGTCATAGGTCATTCCCAGGCTTTCCCAAGTCTACCTAGCAAATATTTCCTATGGACTTTTTCTCCAGGAACTTTTTAAGACCTCTTTTGAATCCTGCCTTGTTAGTCATCTTGACAAGGTCCTCCAGCATTGTAATTGTATGCTGAGTCCTGTGCTTTTTTCCTTACGTCTCCTGGTTGTAAGCTTCTTAGAGTGACCTCTTGGCTACCACCACATTCCTATGATGTACAAAGCTGCACAGAGCTGTTGTCTCATTTTCATCTCTGTTTTTAGAACAGTCTTATGATTGTATTCATTATAATTTCTTATTATTAGGCCCAATTTTTTAAGGCATTTACATAGTTAACAGCCCATGTAAAGAATCTAATCTCTCCTCTATACCTCTCCCGTGGACGGACCATGTCTGTCTTTCAGTTTCCTGTTCTCATCTTCTAGGATCCTCCTCCCCCACTTCTCCTTCCACAGGGCCCCCTCCCCCACGGCTTTCTCGTGCTATCTCGTCCCTTACCCGCCAGCAGTTTCCCCCCGCTACTGAGCTTCCTCCTTCAGACTTTTCCCTTCTCTCTCCTACCTCCCAAGCTGCTCTTTGGTCATCATCCCTCTCAGCTGCCCTCAACAGCATCGCCCCTCTACGGCCTCGGATACCCCACCATCAGTCCAGGCATCCTTGGTATCATGCAGGCCTATGGCTCTTGCATACTCAGCTTGGTAGGGCAGAGCGTAACTGGCGTAGGGACCCCACACCGTCCACCTTAGCTCTCTTTAAATCTAACTACTCCCATTATCGTGCCAGCGTTCACCAGGCCAAACGCACATATTTCTCCAATGCAATCATGAATGCTCCAAACCAGACCCGGCACCTTTACTCTACTCTTCAATCCTTAACATCACTTCAACCCTCCATGTCAGCTGCTCATACCCATCCCACTCCGCCTCCCTCTCTCTTAGCCTCTTTCTTTAGCGCCAAGATTTCCTCCTTAAGAACATCGTTACCTTCCTGTCCCACCCCAATTCGCTCTCCTCCTCCTATTGCCTCTCCCCCTCCCGCCTCTCAACTTTCGCATTCCTGGGCCTCTTTTTCCTTGATCACCTCCCCGGAACTTCACCACCTTATTTCCTCTTCCAGGAAGACATCTTGTCCTCTTGACCCTATTCCCTCTTCCTGGCTTCTAGATTCTTCTTTGGCACTTCTACCCTACATTCTTACTATGTTTAATTCTAGTCTATCCACAGGGATTTTCCCCTCCTCTTGGAAGCATGCCTTAATTCGCCCTATCCTAAAAAATCCCTCACTTGATCCCCTGGTTCCTGCCCACTATCGCCCTGTCTCTAATCTTCCTTTCCTTTCTAAACTCTTAGAGAATTTTGTCTTTGCACAACTCTCACATCAGTTGGATTCTATTAACTTTCTTCACCCTCGCCAATCTGGGTTTCGTCAGGGTCACAGTGTCGACACTATTCTTCTTGCTTTTACTAATGCACTGCATGTGGCTCACGACCGTGGTGACATTTCGGTGGCATTTGCTCTTGATCTTTCAGCGGCTTTTGATCTGGTTGACCACTCCCTTCTCCTTCACCGCTTGCGAGAGGCAGGCCTTTGTAGTACTGTTCACCACTGGTTTCATTCTTTCCTCTCTTCCCGATCCTGTGCGGTTCATTCCCCCTCCCCTTCCACCCCTTCTTCAGACTCTTTTCCCCTCCCTTGTGGGGTTCCCCAGGGTTCTGTTTTAGCTCCTCTTCTTTTCAACCTCTTTCTGGCTCCCCTTGCCCTTTTAATTCAACAGTCTGGAGTTTCTGCTTTTCTTTACGCCGACGATATTGTATTACTTCATCATACCTCCCCTTCTTGTCCTGATCTTTCCGTGCTCAATTCTTGTCTCACTGAAGTGGCTAATTGGCTGACTCTTAATTGTCTTCACCTTAACCTCACCAAAACTGTTGCTATTTGGTTCTCTCCTGGTTGTTCTCCCCCCCTTCTGGCCCCCTCATTTTCTGGCTCCTCTGTTCCCCTGGTTTCCACTTTTTGTTATCTTGGTGTTCACTTTGATTCCGATCTATCTTTTCAGGCTCACCTCTCCCATATCACTAAATCATCTTTCTTTTTCCTCCGTCAAATCCGTGCGGTGCGTCCTTTTTTATCCCCTTCGGCCCTTTCTACCCTGCTGTTGTCCTTGGTTATGTCCCGTGTGGATTTTGCCAACTCTTTCCTCATTGGTCTCCCTCAGTCTCGGTTGTCTCGGATGCAACGAATACAGAACACTGCTGCTCGTCTTGTCTGTCACGCTTTCCCTCGGGATCACATTACCCCTCTGCTCTTTCACCTTCACTGGTTGCCCTTTTCCTACCGCTCTCAATTTAAGCTACTCACTCTGGTTCACAAAGCTCTCCACACAGGCACCCCACAATATCTTTCCGACCTCCTTTCCTTTCACTCTCCCCGGTATACTCCTCGCTCTTTCCACCTCAACCGCCTCACTCTTCCTTCCCCTTCTCGTGCTCACCTTCAATCCACCCGTGCCTCTGCTTTCTTCTTTGTTGGTCCTGCCCTCTGGAATTCCCTCCCTTCTTCCCTTCGTTTAGAACCTCACCACACCACCTTTAAACACAATCTGAAAACCCACCTCTTCTCCTTGGCTTTCGATGTGCCCTCCCCTTTTGTGTAATTCCCATTTCCCCTGCCCCTTGCCTACCCTCTTGTTTCTTTCCCCATCCCTTCTTGTTTCTCTTGTCTACACTATCTTTTAAGAATGAATTGTAACTTTCTTTTCCTTTTCCATGGCCTCGGCCTTTCTTTTTTAACCTTGTTTTTAATTGTACACCGCTTTGATTACTGGAGAAAGGCGGTTTTATCAAAAAACAATAAACATAAACATAAACATGTAACCATGTAAATGCCTTAATCAGGGATTTTCAAAGGCACCTACACGGTTAAAGTCCCCTACGTGCGCCGATGCTATCCGGTTAGCACTGGGGCATGTTGGGGGTGTTGCAGGCGGAGTGGAAGTAGGGAATGGTGCTAACCGGGTAGCAGCGATTTTGGATGCTGCCTGATTAGTGCTCTGCGCCTTAAAGATAAGCACGATTTTTCCTCGCCTATCTTTCAGGCACTGGGGCTAACCGCACAGCATCCAAAATCGCTGCTGCCCGGTTAGGCTTGGCAGTTTTCCGACTGTATGGTGAACCCCGGATGTTCACTTCTGTCGCCGTGGAAGTGAAAATCTGGGGTTAAGGGATCATGGGTATGGCAACGTGCTTAGCCCTGCCCAACTGAAAACCAGGCCCATTACATTTTGTGACATTGATGATTTTATGATGACGTTTTTAGTTGTAAATGGTATTATCCTGGGTAACTGGCTAAAGAGGTATAAGATATTATATTAAATTAAACAACCATTTTCTAACTTTTCCACCCCATTCCTGATTTTATATATCTCTATCATATTCCTCCTTCACAGTTGTCTCTTTTCCAAGCTAAAAAGCCCTAATCTGGCTAGCCTTTCTTCAAAAAGATGTTCAGCTCCCTTTATCATTTTTACTGCCCTTCTCTGAACCTTTTCTAGTTGTGCTATATCCTTTTTAAGATAGGTGACCACAACTGCACACAATACTCAAGGTGCAGGTGCACCATGGACCTATACAGAGGCATAATGATAGCCCCGGTTTTGTTCTCCGTCCCTTTTTCATTAATCCCTAAACATTCTCTTTAATTTTTTGGCAGCTGGAGCACAATGATTGGAATGACTTTTCCTTTTCACCATTTTTATCTTATCTAATGTTAAGCATGATGGCTGTGTAAAAATAGAAAAATGGCCTTTATTTTAATCAGAGGAAAAGTAAATATTAAGTCTGGGAAAGTCATTCACAGGCCCCTGTATCAATAGAAGGCACTGGGTAAAAATAAGATTTTGGATTTGTTCCATTAGTGGACAGCAGCAGCTTGCAACTAGAGGTACAAAAGACGCTCAGCTTGCATGTTCATGTGCTGGTTTTAAGCCTGGGTGTGGAGGAGTAGCCGAGCGGTGAGGGCACCAGGGTTTGATTCCCACTAGCACAACGTGTACCTTGGGCAAGTCACTTATTTCCAGACACACTGCCAAGAAAACCCAGGAGCTGCTGGGTCGCCAGGGGTCAGCATTGACTGGAAGGCCCACACTGCATTTGTTTTAAGCCTATTTTATAAAGCAAATATTCACGTCAAGTATTAACAGTCCCCTGCCCTAGATCCTGTCACCTGTAGGAACCCGAAGCTTAGCACAGCTTTCAACAAAGCAAATGCAAAAATGAATTTACCGTTAACTAGGAGAAGTTGCAGTGTCTGGGAGTCAGGCCACAATCAGGAGCATAAAGGGGGAGGAATCTTGGCATCAAGGGTTTATCCAATATGGCGACAGTAAACTATGACAGAAAAATCTAGAAGTCTGTCAGTAAAAAAACATTTTCATGAGCTGACAACCATGCACCAATATTCATGTGGAAGGGCTTAGTTTTTCTAAAATTTGTATTTGCTGTTAAGTTATATCATGCACTCACTTTCATAAGTGAGTTTTAACGATTTAGTTAGCAAGAGAATAGGAAGAAAAGGGCAGATTATACCCTTGGTCCTTTGCTGCGTACTATCTCGGCTTACCTTTTGGCATTGCTGAACACTGCACACAGAGTAGATGGAGGCCAATGATAGCGCTCTCCTTGTCCTGGGATAGAGGTCACACTATTAAGCTGTGAAAACAAACACAAATAATTTGCTAAGGCAAATTATGCTCAGGTTACTGACTATATACAATTATTTCTAATAAAGCAGGCTATCACAGGATGTGATGTTCATAAGGAATGTTCCACATCTGTCAGAAGCTGTAAAAACGTGGACTGTCTGCCTGTAGAAAAATTCTCATTCTATTTTAATTTCAAATGGTTTCTCACTAGGCCTTTTTCTCATTGCCAGTTTTCCACAAAGGACGGTTTTAAATAAAATTTTACATAAGAACAGCCCCACTGAGTCAGGCCAAGGTCCACTGAGCCCAGTATCCTGTCTTGAACAGTGGCCAGTTTGGCTGACAGGAACCTGACAGATTCCAGAAATGACGTCCCGTTTCTCATAGCTCATTTCCAGGGATGAGCACTTTTCGTTCTACTGGCGATTACTTTCAAGGGGCATCATCTTGTTTTTGTGTTGTTTGATAGGTTAAGTGTTCCACTCCCACTCATGGTTTTATAAACTTTTGTCATACCCTCTCTCACTCGTCTTTTCTCCAAGCAGAAGATTCCTAACCCATTCAAACTTTCCTCATAAGGGAGGTATCCTTTAACATTTTTGTCATCTTCCTCTGAACCTTTTCTAGTTCTGACATATTCTTTCTGAGAAGGGGGAGCCAGACACGTACACAACATTTATGGTGCAGTAGCACAAGGGACCTATACAAAATCAGAAGGATATTTTGGTTTTTGAATAATCCCCAACATTCTATGTGTCTTTTTAGCAGCCGCAGCACACTAGATTAAACATAAGAACAAAAGAACTTAAACTATGTCATACTGGGTCAGACCAAGGGTCCATCAAGCCTAGTAACTTGTTTCTAATAGTGGCCAATCCAGGTTACAAGGAGCTGTCAGGTTCCCAAAAGGTAGACATATTTCATGCTGCCTGTCCCAGGGGTGGTGGTTGTTGTTAAGTGCTGTCGAGTCAGTGTCGACTCAAGGCAACCCTCGGGATAGCTGTCCTAAACTGTACTCAGTCTTCAGTCAGGCGGCTCATTGTTGATACAGTGACATCCATAGCTACTGTTATTGTATCGATCCATCTCACTGCTGGCCGCCCTCTTTTGCATTCTACCTTGCCAAGCATGATGTCTTTCTCTAATAATCTCTAGCTTGCATGCTGTGTCTAATAATCTCTAGCTTGCATGCTTGTAGCCTCTTTATTGATTATTGATCCAAGCAGGTTAAAGTTGTCCACTATTTCAATTTCTTCTCCGTCAAAGATGAATATATTGATTTTGCCAGTTGTCATGATCTTTGTCTTCTTTACATTAAGGTGCAGGCCCATTTTAAGAATACGTTCACTGATCTTAAGAAGCAAATGTTTCAGATCATCTTCACTTTCAGCCAGTAATGTGGTATCATCAGCATAGCGAACGTTGTTGATGAGTTTACCACTGATCTTCATACCTCAGTTGTCTTCATACAGTCCTGCTTCTCTGAAGATTTGTTCTGCATATAAATTAAACAGGCAGGGGGAATGTATGCAGCCTTATTGCACACCTTTGTTGATTTTAAACCATTCTGTTTCTCCTTGTTCCATTAGACTGTTGCTTCTTGATCAATGTAAAGGTTGTGCAAGAGAACAATCAGGTGTTCTGGTATACCCATGTTTCTTAAGGTGACCCAGAGTTTCTCATGTTTTATATAGTCAAAAGCATTGCTGTAATCAATATAATGCAGCCTGGTACTCCACAGAGCTAAGAACATCTCTCATCCACCTAAGGAAGCTAGAAAGACACTGGCGTCAATCCCGCTCTGCAGAAGACCAGAGAACATACAATCATCACCTCACAAAGCACCGCAAAGCAATTACAGATAAACTGAGACAATTCCACTCAGACTCCCTAAAACAGTCCCTAAACAAGCCACATGACCTTTTTAGTCTGGTTAAGAACCTAACGAAAGAACCATCCCCTGACCACCTGAATGAGATCCACCCCCAAGAATTCGCAGACTACCTGCAATCGAAAATATGCCAGACCAACACAGCTGCAGCACCCACCACTGAATATGAGTCAACCCATTTAAATCCACTTATCATCTTTTCCACGCCATCCAAGAAGGGCATTGAGGACACCATCGCTATGATCAACACCACCACGGCACAAACCGACCCTTGCCCTGCCTTCTGGATAAAAGAGCTACGCTGTGAAATTAGACCGTTCATAGCCAAGCTCATGGACATATCCTTTCAAACAGGATCCTTCCCCCAATGCCTCAAACATACGTCTATTAGGCCTCTGCTAAAAAACAGTAAGCTCGAGACCACGTGATGCGGACAGAGTAGGGGTCGCATCTTGAGCGTGTCCCTATGCCCTCACCCTAAGCCGGCGATTTAATACCGTGAAAACTCACAATTTTTTGGCGAGAAGTTGGCTCTGCTGTTCCGGAGTGCCTGGAGAATATCTTAGTGCAGTTTGGGCAGATTGCATGGCGACGGCAGTAAAATCGCTGCGAAGGGACCGGGAACGAGCAGCCGGCTCCAGTAAGATGGCCGACTCAGCATCGTTGCCAGCCTCCCCCAAATCTCCTACCACGTTCGAGGAAATGTCATCGGCGGTTGCGACAGCTTTACAGCCGCAGTTCGATGCCCTCCACAGTAAAATGGACGGTCTGCGCTCCTCTATGGACCAGTTGGGCAATCGGATGCAAGAAGCCGAGGAACGTGTGGGCCAGGTGGAGGAGAGGACGGAGGCACTGGCTGAGGAAGTGGCGGGCCTAAAGTCCCAGATAGCCATGCAGGAGGCAAAGATTGACGACCTGGAAAACAGGTCGCGAAGAAATAACCTACGCTTCCTAGGGATTGCGGAGACGGTCCTTGATAAAGACCTACGAGGATACCTGGGAGCCCTGGTCCAACATATTTTGGGTGAAGAAGAACTTGGCGACACTCTATACATTGAACGGGTGCACCGGGTGGGCGCCAAACAAACACGCGACCCTCGCCCCCGCATCGTTCTAGCCAAGTTCCTTCACTTCCCACAAAAGGAACGGATCCTGAAAGCTGCACGGCAGAAGGGAGAGGTACTGTACAATAATACTAAGATCCGTGTGGCACAGGATTATTCAATGGCGCTGAGTAGAAAGCGGCGGGAATACGCACCCCTCTGTGGAAAACTTATCGAGGCAGGTATCCGGTTCTCAGTGCAGTATCCCGCCAGACTCCATGTGCTCTGCGATGGGGCCCACCGTGTCTTCGAGTCAGCCGCTACGGCAGAGGATTATGTCCGGCAGCTCCACACCCAAAAGAAAGCAGTGTCGGCCACCTCCAAATGAAATCCTCAGAGGCTGCTTGAACTTAAGCGACAAAGAAATCTCTCTTTCTCTCATATAGAGCGGGGAACTTAATTGTAACCACAGAAGTAACAACGTGCTACTGTTGCGGCTTGTTATGGAGCTGCAGACCTTCAGCAACTTTGTGTCTATTTGTCTTCCCCAGGGATGCCAAAGGCCTTATTTAAGAAGGAGTAGCAAAGTTTTGTTAGGTTACTGTTTCTCTCTTTCCTATTATGTGCTAGAAAAGTTTGGCCTGTTTATTTGCTGTGTTTCTGTTTTTTATGCTGGGGTTCATTTGGGGGAGGGGGCCTTCTCATGCCGCTCGAGTACCAATCTGTAGGTGTCGGTGCCCCTCCGGCCATTATGGGGTTCCTTTCTTTCTTTTTCTTTCTGTCTTGCTCCCCTTATCTAAAACTGCCGACGCCTCATGTTGAGGAGACGGCAGGTTTTCCGGAGGAGGCCGTGGCAGCCTGGCCCTGGGGTGCAGTGGGGGCGGTGGGGGAATGCCTGCGATGCGGGGGACTACTGGTACTTGGCAGTTGACAGGAACCCGATCGGCAGAGGCCACGGGCCTTGGGGTTGGTGCAGTGTGCTTGGCGGGGCCCGAACGGTGGACCAGCTGAGATGGTCTACCGCGTCGGGGAGGCGATCTCTCTCCCTTCCGCTCCCACTGGATGCCCCCCTTCTTAGATCCTCGGATAGAGTAGCCTAGGACTGGCTGCCATGGGGGGGGGGGGGTAGGGGGTGGGGGGGCCATGCTGGATTTTCATATGAGGAGGGGGCACAGAGTCCCAGGCCTGTTTTTGGTTCTGATGTTTAGTTAGTGGGAGGGGGAGAGTCTAGTCCTCCAGGGCAAAGAGCTGTGTAAGCTGGATTGTGGCACTATGATTTACTTTAAGGGTGGGGATAGGGGACACGCTCAGAGGGGTCTCGGGAGGGCTCCTTGGGTGGGGGTAGGTGCGGGGAGTCCTGTAGATAGGTGGAATAGGTTGATTAGGAATAAGGGGGGTTTTAGTGGGTAAGTTCACGAGTGGGTTAGGATAGAGGTAGGGAGAGGTAGGAGTGGGATTAGTCAGGGGGGGGGTAGGGGGATTCAGGGGAGGTGGGGGGATGGGTCTTCGCACTCCGAGCTCTTTGCATAGACTTGGCACTCTCTTCTCAGGTCAGGACGGTGGGGGGCTCCGGGCTGGGAGGGTCTCCCTATACACGCTTTGCAGGCAGTTGAGCCATACACATACAGTGATCCTTTGAGGGTCATAACTTGGAATGTCTGCGGTTTGGGTAGCCCGATAAAGCGATATAAAGTATTGAAGGCGCTGGCCAGACAACGCTGTGATATTGCGATACTTCAGGAAACCCACCAAACAGCTGAAGAACATGCTAAATTAGGCCGGGACTGGGTAGGCCAGGTGTGGGGTGCGCCTGCACGGGGGAAGAAGGGAGGGGTGGCCATTTTAATTCATCGGAGGGTGCGTTTCTCGCTAAATCGACAGGTGGCCGACCCCGACGGACGATTCTTGTTATTGTGGGGCGTGCTGGAAGATCGTGAGATTATACTAGGGAATGTGTATGGTCCCAATAAGTTAGACCGGGAGTTTTTTGATCGTCTTGCGGCTAAGGTGGAACAATTGCCAGATATACCGTTACTATTGGGGGGGGGACCTCAATGGGGTGCTCGAAGTGCATTTGGACACCTCCAGTGGCAAGGGGACGAGGGATAGACTGCTCGGCTCCCAAGTGTTACAACGCTTTCGGAAGCGTTTGGGTTTGATAGACCCGTGGAGAGTCCTACATCCATCTGAGAAAGACTTTACCCACATCTCGAGGGCACATGGGACCAGCGCGAGAATCGACTATGTTTTATTTTCAGCAAATGCCTTTGCACAGGTGGAGGAGGCGCAGATAGGTCCTCTGGAGCTTTCTGATCATGCCATGGTTTGGGTTGAGATCCACTGGGGGGGTGATGCTGGAGTTTCTCGTATATGGCGGTTCCCCATTGAGTTATATAAAGACAATCAGTTCCGGCACTTTTTGGGTCAACGCTGGCGTGATTTTGAGCTAAATCATCAGGCACACCGGGGGGACCCTGAGTTGGTTTGGGAAACCGCCAAGGTGGTCTTGAGGGGTGACATTATTGGATTTGCTGCTCGGAAACGCAGATTGTTGGCGGAGCAGATTGTTCGGTTGGAGCGACAAGTTTCCCACGCGTGGGTGCTCAGTGGTCACTCACCCACAGTGTCAAATAGAAAACGGCTCTGGGAGCTTCAGGTAGCCCTTAATGAATTGCTACATCAGCGTGCCAAGAAATCTCTGTTATATTATAAATATCGCTTATACTGTTTTGGGGACAGACCGGGGAAGCTATTAGGACGCTGTTTGCGTGGTCCGAGGGGAGGGAAGGGGGTAGCGGCTCTTCGGGATGAACATGGGAAACTTCATCAAAACCGAACGGCGATTAGTGCGCTCTTCAAAAAACTTTTCCAAACACTCTATACGGCCGATGAAACTAACCCTTCTACCATGGAGGCTAACCTTCAAGGGTTGCAGCTCCCCCAGGTAACGGAGATGCAAAGGGTACAACTGGGACAACCAATTACCTTGAAGGAGGTCCAGTCTGTAATTGCCCATGCCAGTTGCTGTAAGGCACCGGGCCCCGATGGTTATGGGGCTGAGTTTTACAAACTCCTGTCCGATGGGGTGGGTCCTCTGTTGGTGGATACCTACCAGCAGCGTATAGATGGGGGTGGTAGGCGGTGGGGAGATAATCAGGCCTATATCACGTTGATACCCAAGCCAGCTAAAGACCCGTTGCAGGCGGCCTCTTATCGACCGATATCTTTGCTGAATTTTGACGCAAAGCTGTTGGCAAAAATCTTGGCCGAACGGCTGGCGGGAGTACTGGGTGATGTAGTGAATGAATCTCAGGTGGGATTTGTGCGTGGTCGGTATGCGGTTCGTAATATCCGTCGAATTTTAACTTCCTTGGAGTGGGTACATAGCCACCAATTGCAATCCCTCTTGGTGAGTTTTGACGCTGAAAAAGCGTTTGATAGGGTTGACTGGACCACTTGTTGCCGATGTATGGTTTTGGACAGGCTTTTTGTGCTATGGTGAAAAGTTTATATGACACCCCCACGCAATGTTCCCTCTAATTTTCTGTAAGCTGTGTGCGCATAAAGTATCAGCTTTGTGCAGCTTTTGAAGGAAGGTTAAATTTTTGTGCGCCACATAACGACACTCGGAGTTATATACTTTAAAATTTGACTACACGTCAGAATACAGTATGTACACCACATTGATTTTAATCAAATTAAATGAAAATAGATGATTACTAAATGAAGTGGGAAATTTCTAGTAATTACAATCATAACTTTTAAATTTTAAGATGTCTGTGCTGTTTTCTATCAGAATCAGAGACGTAATTTTTGTGCGCTCTGTTGTAAAGTATGTGCGCTCGCTCGGCGAGGTGTGTGCGCGCGCACACGCGCACAGCTTAGAGGGAACAGTGCCCCCACGGCCAGGGTATTGTGTAATGGGGTATTATCAGACCCCTTCCCATTATATCGGGGCACTAGGCAGGGCTGTCCACTGTCTCCCTTATTGTTTGTTTTGTCCCTCGATCCTCTTATACGCAGTATAGAAATGGACCGACAGATTTGTGGGATTGAGATAGGCAAACAGGGATTCAAGGTGTCGGCTTTTGCCGACGACATGCTTGTGCATCTTTTGGCGCCGCGAGAATCATTGCCGCGATTGCTGACTGAGTTCCAGAGGTTTGGTAGTTTCGCTGGCCTTCGGATAAATGCCGATAAGTCGGAGGCCTTAGATGTTTCGGGGAGGTTGCGGGACAGATGGGGGGCGGTATTTCCCTTGAAATGGGCCGAGCATGGGTTTAAATATCTTGGTATCATTTTAACACGGTTACCACAAGATTTATATTATACGAACTTTGAGCGAGTCTTGTCTGGGATGCGGCGTCAACTGCGAGCCTGGAACCCGCTCCCCCTGGCTCTCTTGGGGAGAATTGCTGCAGTTAAAATGGTGGTTTTACCACGTATACTTTATTGGCTTCAAACCTTGCTGATCTGGTTACTCCGAAGGGATTTACTTAAAATGGAACGGGAGATACAAGGGTTCCTGTGGAAGGGGGCCCGAGCGCGGATTCCGATCTCTCGTATGATTGGTAGGTGGCGTAGGGGTGGCTTGGGGCTCCCCGACTTGCGACTTTATGCCTTGGCCTGTCAGGTGCGGCATATTGGAGACTACCTCAGGGGAACCGATGTCTACACATCCCGAGATTTGGAAGTGGCGCTGGTGGCTCCTTTCTCCCTTGTAGGGGCCTTACATGTCGAGAGTCTACATTTGCCAACGCGACTTACGCGAAATACGCTGCTAAACGCACTGCGGCATACGTGGAGACAATTAAACAGCTTTTGGCAACGCAACTGGCGGGTCTCTAGTTGGTTACCCATACGAGGCAATGTGCATTTTCTGCCCGGTTCGGATTCGAAAGTTTTTCGGTTTTGGTATCGGCAGGGACTATACTATATAGGGCATGCGGTAGATCTTACGGGTAAGTGCAAGCCGTTTCTGGAATTACGCGAGGAGTACCAGCTACCCAGCACTCATTACTTTGCATACCTTCAGCTCTCACACTATGTGGCTACCCTACCCCGGGACGAATTAGGGGAAGACCGGTCGAAGCAGATTATTGAATTTTTGGAATTGGGGGGGGAAACACCCCTGACGATAGCTGGGCTGAAAGCTAAGCTGGAGTGCTTTGGTGTGGTGCCGGACTATGGGAGGGCCGAGGCAGCCTGGGGTGGAGAGTTGGGACGGGAAATTCCACCAGGTACGATTTGTACGGCGGTGGGGCGGATAGTGGAACTGGTGGAGGGAGCGCGTTGGAGGGAAATCCAATATAAAGCCTTAACTCGTGTGTATTTCTCCCCGAGACGTGCGTTGCAGAGTTGCATTACTCAGGACGGGTCTTGCCCCAGGTGTTCTATGCTCTTGGCCACCCTATCTCACATGTGGTGGCAGTGCAGGCGCATCCTTCCGTATTGGTCCCAAATACACCGCTATCTTATGAGAATATTACAGCAAAGATTTCCCTGGACCGGAGGTTTAGTTCTCCTGGATCAAATGCATCCGACTCTACCCTCCGGGAGATGGGAGCGCTTATTAGTGCGTAAAGCATGTTTGGTGGGGAAGGGTCCGATTTTACATAGATGGAGAGACCGAGACCCACCCACGTTTACGGAGTGGCGCAATAATTTTCATCAGCTGCTGCTGGCGGAGCGCTGGAGGGCTAGAGGCTCAGTGAAGAGATGGGCTACTTTCCTGCTGATCTGGGAGCCCTATATTCAGACTTTGGGCTCCTGCAGCCGGAGCGAAATAGTAAATGTAGGATGTTGAGGCATGGACTATGGGGTGCGGAGGGTGCCCAGGACTGTGCTGAGAGGGGTGTTGCTGCAGTGTCGTGGAGCTCGGGGTGCGATGACGGGGAAGGGGGGGACAGGGGTTCGGGGGGGGGATGGGGAAGGGGGGGCTGTTAGGATTTTCAAAAAAGGGGAAAAAATGTTTAACCATGACTGCATTCCGTTATTTCTGTTCCTTCTCTTACTGTGTTTGCTACGGCGACATAACTGTCTCTTGTCTTGGCCTCGGAGGAGATAAGATACCACTCCCCGGTGGCTTACTGTTCTGTACTGTATTGGATGTTATGTTGCTGTTGGTTAAATAAACAAAGAATAAAAAAAAAACAAAAAAAACAGTAAGCTCGACTCCAAAAAGGTAGACTCCTACAGACCAATAGCTAGCATACCACTTCTAGCCAAGATCATCGAGAAAGAAGTCCAAGGACAGATACAAGACCACATTGAATCCACCTCACTGCTGGACCCCTGCCAACATGTTTTCCGGGAGTCCCATGGAGTGGAAACGCTCCTTACTACCCTTTATAACAACATAATCACTGGAATCAACAACATACACCAAGGGTACGCCTTCATCTTCTTAGACATAGCTGCTGCCTTTGACTCGGTAAACTACGAGATTCTCCTGTGGCGTCTCAGGGAAAAGGGTATTCATGATAAGGCTTTAGAATGGTGCAGATCATACTTATCCGACAGATGGCAACATGTACGTTCGGAAGCCTCCGCATCAAAGCCTTTCCACCAGAAACAGGGCGTTCCACAAGGCTCCTCCCTATCTGCCCTGATGTTCAATATTTACATGCAGCCTATCTGTAATCTCATCAAATCATTCAACGTTGAATGCCTGATTTATGCAGACGACGTACTACTTTACATGCCTTTCACAACAGAACATCTGGACCTCTCCCCATTGACCGATTGCTTTAATGCAGTGTCCGATTGGCTCCAGACTCAGAACCTTTGAATACAACACAAGAAAACAGAGGTCCTTTTCATTACAAGTAACCGTAATTTCAACCCGCCCCCCCATCTAAAGGTTAAGGATGCAGAACTACAAACCAAAACCACAATTCAATACCTGGGCATCACCCTAGATCAACACCTTGACATGACTACGCACATAAGTAGCAAAGTGAAGTCAGTATACCACAAGATCCGAACCCTCAGGCACATTCATGCTCTGCTAGAGCCAGAGGACTTCAGGACAATTTACCAAGCACTGATCATACCACACTTCGACTATGCAAACACAATTCTCCAGGGGCTCCCACAATCCACCTTGATCCCACTTCAGCTTGCGATGAACGCCGCAGTGAGAGTTCTACATGGTGCACCCAGAAGCGAGCACGTGACACCCATCCTGAAACAGCTGCACTGGCTCCCGATTCATGGCAGAATCACCTTCAAGACCCTCCTACTGACATTCAAAGCCATCAATGGGCTCTCATCTTCTTCCCTCGCGGAACTGATCCACACCATACCCCCCAATAGGTCCAGAAGGTCTGCAGAAATTAATACACTGGAAGTCCCAAAAGCGATAACCCAATGCACCAAATCAACAGCAAACAGGGCCTTCAAGTTCTGTGCACCCAGATGCTGGAACGCCCTACCACCCACCATCCGTGCAATTCCTAACCTAACCCAGTTTAGGAAATCACTGAAGCACCATCTCTTCCTCAAGTACTACCCTGAAACCAATGCACGTACAACCCCCTCCCCATACTAGAATGGCAAACCACCATACAGGCTTTCCAACCTTAACTCCGCCTATCTCCGATCCGAATTAAACATGACGCCTATATGTACATATATGTATATAGTTCCCCTGTTAGCCAAGTTTTAGTACCCATTCTCTGTAAACATAGAGCGGCTCGCCGCCTTGCTGTAAGTTTTGTTCTATGTAAACCGCGCTGATGCCGAATAGCGCGGTATATAAGAAACTGAAAATAAATAAATAAATAGATAAAAATATAGATATACCTTTGGTATTCTTTTGTCTTTTCAAGGATCCATCTCACATCCGTTGTGATGTCTCCCGTTCCGTGCACTTTCCTGAACCCTGCTTGAACTTCAGGCAGCTCTCGTTCCAGCTATGGTTGTAGTCTGCTGGATGGTCTTGAGTAAAATTTTGCTGGCATGTGTTAAAAGAGCAATTGTGCAATAATTTCCACAGTCAGTCAGATCATCTTTCTTCAGTATTTATTTATTTATTTATTTAGCTGTATTTATATCCCGCTTTTCACTGGGTCAAAGCGGTCAATTGGGAGATACATTTAACACGAGGGGATATGACACACATACGCTAATACTTACAGGGAACATGGGCAATGGAGGGTTAAGTGGCTTGCCCAAGACCACAAGGAGTACCTATATTAGTATTAGTATAAACACTGATCTTTTGCAGTCTGCTGGCCATTATGTTGTCTTCCAAATTTCCTGGCAGAGCCTTGTAAACACAGCTCTAATAAGTGCTCTAATACTTCAATGGGAATGTCATTAATACCCGGTGCTTTTTTCTTTGATAATGTTTTCAATGCTGCTTTGATTTCTTTCATCATCGATGGTTCCTGATCATAAGGTACAGGTTGAAACAGCTGTTGGTCTACATGATCTTTATGTTATAATGACTGTATATTCTTTCCACCTTTTCTTGACCTTCTCAGCATCATTCAACATGGATCCTTGAACATCTTGTAGCATTCCAATTCGAGGCTGGAATTTTCGCTTAACGCTCACAGCTTTAGGAAAGCCGATCTTGTTCTTCCTCTAATAGCTCTGATTCTATTTCCTTGCATGCGTTATTGTATTACTTCTCCTTGTCTCGTCTTGCTGCACATTTATAATCGCTGTTGAATTCTGTGATTGCTTCTCTTTCTCCTCTGGCTTTGGCTTCTCTGCATTTCTGGGCAATTTTCAGAGTTGTTTCAGTCATGCATTTTGGCCTTTTTTGCTTTTTCACTTTTTGTAAAAACTTCTCACTTTCTCTGAGCAAACTTTCTTGATAGCATCCCTAACTCTTCTGGTGCTCTGTGATTTGTATTCAAAGCAGCAAATCAATTTTGCAGGCAGTCTTTAAATTCCAGTGGTATATTCTCAAGGGCATATTTTGCTACATTCATGAGTAGTTTGCTCTTTTTCAGCTTTAGCTTGAGTTTGCATACTAGTAGTGATCTGTAACACAGTCAGCTCCAGGTTTTGTTTTTGTTGATGAGCTTTTCCAAAGTTGGCTTCCACAAACGTAGTCAATTAAATTTTTGTACAATCCATTGGGTGAAGTCCATGTGTACAAGTCACCGCTTGTGTTGCTGGAAGAAAGTGTTTGAGATGAATAGCGCATTGGTCTTGCAGAATTCTCAGTCTTTCTCCAGCTTTATTTCTGTTGCCAAGTCCATATTTTCCAACCATTTTGCCTTCTTCTTTGTTGCCATCCTTTGTGCTGCAATCACCCATAACTATCAGGATATCCTGTTTGCATACTCTGTCAATTTTAGCTTGTACCTTTTCATAGAACTAATCCATTTCTTCTGCAGCTATTGTTGGGACATATATTTGAATTATAGTTGGGTTGATGGGCATTCCCTGTAGATGAATAAAAATGAAGCGTTCATTGATTGCACTGTATTTCATTACAGTTCTTGTAAGTTTCTTCTTTCATTTCCAGCACAGTAGTATACCATGTGATCATCGGATGCAATGTGCCCGATGCCAGTCCATTTCAGTTTGCTAACACTCAACATATCGAATTGAACATGTTCCTTTTCATTCTTGACCACCTCAAACTTCACTTGGTTCATGCTTTGTACATTCTGACTCTCATTCCATGTGAAGCTACATCAGCAGTCAGACGTCTCGAGTCTTTTATCCAGCCACATCATAAATGCTGGCTTTCAAAAGTCTTCAGCTTATCCCCAGTAGCCAATTGAGTGCCTTCTGACTTGGGAAGTTAATTTGTTTTGTTGTGACTATCCATTGGGTTTTGTGGAAAGATACGGAAGTGGATTTCCAAGCCTTTCTTCTGCGCAGTTAGATTTCCCCGGTCTTCTTTATCTTTATCAAGGTATTTAATATACCATCCAACACCAGGGCACCTGAACAGTTTACAATACAAAAGAGCTGCAAGAAGATATTAGAAAGAAAAAAGAACACCAATTTCACAATAGGAAAGGAAAGAGAAGGAAAGCTTTGAGCTGACAGGGGTGGAGGGAAGCAGACAAAGGTGACAGACATGGGAGCAGGGACCTAGGTGGAAGAAGTGAAGAGGTCAAAAGCAAGAGAGAAATGGTGAGTTTTCAGCATTGTCTTAAAATAGGGAAAGAAAACTTTGAGGCAAAGGTCAGATGGAAGAGAGTTCCAGAGAAAAAGTCGAGGAAGAAGAAAGCAGAAGCACAAGGGGATACAAGGTGAGCATGTGAGGTAGATGGGAGAAAGAAGTAGTTAGAATGGATCTGCTGGAGGGAACGATGAGAGGCATGGAGGCAGATTAAGTCAGAGAAGTACTGTGGAGTGTTGGTGTGGATGGATTATGGACGTTTCTTCCAGGAACTCATCCAAATCTTTTTAACCCAGTTACACTAACAGATACTGCATTCTCCAGTAACAAATCCAAAGTTTGATTACGCATTAAGTGAAAAAATATTTTCTCCGATTAGTCTTAAATGTGTTATATTGTAGCTTTATGACATGACCCCTAGTCTTTCTGCTTTTTGAAGGCGTAAACAACCAACTACGCTTACCTGTTCTACTCCATTCGTTATCTTATAGACCTCTATCATATCTCCCTTCAGTCATCTCTTTTCCAAGTTGAAGAGCCCTAACCTTTTAAGCCTTTCTTTGTAGGGGCATCCTTCCATCCCCTTTACCATTTTGGTGGCTCTTCTCTGAACCTTTTCTAATAACGCTTTATCCTTTTTAAGATATGGCAACCAGGCTTGCACATAATATTCAAGGTGCAGTCGCACCATGGATCAATACAGAGGCGTTTTATTATCCTTTGACTCCTACCTGAAAACCCCAGGATTTTATACCTGTAATCAGGGCTATTTTCCTTATGTCCACATTAAATTGAATGTTATTTAGATGTCCAGTCTCCTAATTCCACAAAATCCATCTGCAAATTTTCACAGTCCTCCACTGTTTTAATGACGTTGACAATTCTGCATCATCCACAAATCTGATCACCTCATTCGACACTCCTATCTTCAGATTTTTCATGAATGTGTTAAACTTTACAAGTCCACAAACCTTTGAGGTACTCCAATACTGATCCTTTTCCAAGTGCATAACTGATCATTAGCCAGACTCTGTTTCCTGTGTTTTAGCCAGTTTGTATTCCACAGGAGGTCATGGTAACGCAAGGCCTGCCTTTGCTGAACCAATGCCCATTCCTATTAACCATGTCTATCTATATTGTCAATAATTTTGTTTTTTAATATAGCTTAAACCATTTTGCCTGGTACTGATGTCAGGCTCACAGGTCTATGATTTTGAATGATAAGTTACAGATTACTAGGAACAGGTTAGAAATTTCTAGTTTGAGCTCCTTCTGGATTCTGCAGTAAATACTATCTGGTTGTGGCAATTTGTTTTTCTTGAGTTTCTCAATTTGACCTAGTATATCTTCTAAAATTACACTGATATGTTCAACTGCTCCAAATCATCAACAAAGAAGGTTTCTGCGATGGATATGATTCCAACATCCTTCTCAGTAAAGACTTAGATAACAAAATAATTTACTTTCTCTGCTATTATCGTATCCTCCCTGAGCACTCCATTTATGCCTTAGTGATTTAGCAGGCCAATCGATTCCCCGTGTTCTATTTGCTTCAGATATGCATGAATAAGTGTCTAGTGCTAGTTCTGGCTTTTATAGCAAACTTATTTTCAAAGTATGTCTTGGCTGGCCTTGATATGTTTTAACATTTAACTTGCCAATGCTTATGCTCATCCTTATTTTCTTCATAAGGATCTACTTTCCATTTTCTAAATGATGTCCTTTCAGCTTTCATTGCCTCTTCTACTTCACCAATAAATCACACTGGTCATCAATTGGGCCTTCTTTCAATCTTTTTTAATGTGTGGAATACATTTTAGCTGGATTTCCAATACTGTATTTTAAAAAAATATTCATGCTTTATAGTCACTTATTTTTTAAATGAAGTGCTATCATTGCAGTAGTTAGCCTGACCACCAGTCATTGTTGTCATTCTAATATCTGTCCATGGAAAACTTCTGTATCCTGGTTACTCTCAAAAGCATAGGTCCTTCTTCCAGGGGGGGGCTCACTCCAGAGTCACAGAGTGGAGTGATTAGCCAGTAAGCCTCCAGTGCCCCTCTCAAAAAAATTATACAAAGAAAGTTTTCACAGAATCCTTCCAATATAGCGAAGAGGGATAGAATGACAGAAAGAGACAGGAGGAGGAGGTAAGTAACAGAGGAGTCACACTGCAAAAATAAATCCATCTTTTGTTACATAAGGAAATGTATTTCTAAACAATAACTGCTGTTTCGTTAACATGTTTATGTGGCAAAATACCACTGAGGTCAGAGACTTGAGTTTGAAAAGCAGTTTAAACTTCAAAGGCTTTTTATAGCTGACCAATTATTATGGTTTGAGTACAGAGCTTATATTTATGAACTTTGAGGCAGGAGCAGACTGTGTTGTCCAGCTATTGTGGTGTCTACATTACAGGGTGGTCATGGAATGGGGACTAGTCAGATGCCAGTGTCTTTATGCTTAAAGACAGCCAGATTCCTCCCTGAACCTCCTCCTTGCATGCTATCTTCTGTCTCCAACCACATCTTCTCATATTGCTCTTTAAAAATTCTTAATAACATATAGTTCTAAACATGCTAATATGTCAGGTTTTGACTCTCACAGAACTCCTAGTCTCCATTTCCTGTCTAGGAATATACTGATACTTTTCTGTTTTCCCTTACACTGACAAACACCCCCCATGTACTTTCATACTTTGAACACATCATGCGAAGAGAGAGATAGAGAAAAACATCATGCTTGCAAGGTAGAAGGTCAGTTCAAAAGAGGAAGGCCAGCAATGAGATGGATTGATACAATAACAGCAGCTACGGGTGCCAGTCTGTCAACAACTGAAGACCAAACACAATTTAGGACAACTATCCAGAGGATCACCATGGGTCAACACCGACTCGATAGCATTTAACAACAACAACAACCAGGCTTCATTCTAAATCCCTGCAAGCCAGCAGGAAGAGTCAAGAAGGAAAGCAATGTATTAACTTTCAGTCAATATGTTTTGGGTATTTTGTGCATGAAAATGACATGAATGCACTGTTTCTGACATTTTTAACCACAAGCATGCACAATATTTTTGCATCATTTGTTAAGTAGCTTTTTAATGTACATTACATTTTTTACAAGCCCATGCTAAATTTGATTTTATGCATAGGACCCTTAGTACATTAACACTAGAAGCCCCAAAGTGTGTCAATTGACGCAAATGTATCTTCAAAGTTGTATACCAGCGCCACTGCTAGAACCATGTCAGTCATCTTCCATGACTTTGTTAAAAATGTCAAGATGTTCAAATACGTGCATCGAAAATTAATAACAAATGCACCATCTAGCGGGAAAATGAATTTATACCTAGAAGCCCCAACGTACGTCAATTGACGCACTCAATTGTCTTGGATGCGTCAATTGACGTACTTTGGGGCTTCTAGATATAAATTCATGTTCCCACTAGGTGGCGCATCTCAATCACTGTTTACCGTTTTACTCCGACAGTACAAACAATAAACACACAATGACGTCATGTAATGATGTCACATACTACATGTATTTAACAAATAAGTAACTTCACATTAATTCACATCTGCATTTCATGCTAAACGCAGTCATCATGATAATGCGTCAATTGAAGCACTTCGGGGTTTCTAGGTAAAATTCCTTTTGGGGCTTCTAGTGTTAAAGAGAATTCAACCCCCTCCCCTAAGAACTTCCTAATGCATGCTCAAGAATATTTCCTCCTTAGCTGAGTTGTGTGTGTAATATCAGAATACGGTCTAAACGTAAGTCCTATAAAAGTCTGAGCAGTGCTTGAATTGTGAAAGGAAAGTTGCAAAAACTTTAAGATGAAAGGATCATGTTTTTGTATTTCAGAATAGTTCCAGATGACCTGAGGCAGAGCCATTGTGGAGCACGATCCGTAATCCAACATGCACCAGCTTCAGATCAGCAGGACATTTTGTTGCCCACTGCCCACTCGCTCTAGAGATAGAGCAAGATGGAGGCCAGTGAGATGAGGGGGGGGGGGGAAAGGGAGAGGATTGCTTTGTGATGGGGGTGGAGATGAATGTTTTAAAACAAAAATGAAGTTTATATTTTTTTATTTTATTTTAAAGCAAAAGAAATCAAAATATGGAATGTCATTGAAATGACCTACTTTTTTCTCAGCAAAAAGCATATCCAAAGCAGAAGTGAAATTATTTTAATTGAAGAAGTTTTTACAATAAAGTTTAGGTCACATCGGAAAAACATTACCGTATGAGGAGCTTCATTGAATTCTCCCAAAACCCAAGGATCTTGAAAGACATCTTGCTCTCTACCACTACTACTACTACTACTACTACTGAGCATTAATATAGCGCTACAAGTCGTACGCAGCGCTGCACAGACATGTAGGAGACAGTCCCTGCTCATCAGAGCTTACAATCTAATCAAGACAAAGACAGAAGGCAGGGACAAAGCAAGGGAAAAAAAGGAGATCAGGTGAGTCAAGATCCAAAATCAGCAGTGAAGAGGTGAGTTTTCAGCCTGGATTTGAAGAGGGTTAGAGAAGGTGCCTGGCGCACAGACACAGGTAGTTTGTTCCAGGTGTAAGGTGCAGCAAGGTCAAAGGAGTGAAGTCCGGAGTTAGCAGTAGAAGAGAAGGGCACAGATAGAAGCAGTTGGCTACATAACATAAGAACATAAGATATGCCATACTGGGTCAGACCAAGGTCCATCAAGCCCAGTATTCTGTTTCCAACAGTGGCCAATCTAGGTCATATGTACCTAGCAGTTTCCCCAAGAGACACAGGTTCCGCAATGCTTGTATTGGGTCAAGCATTGATATCCTGGGTCCCTTCTTAATAATGGTTTATGGACCTTTCCTCCAGGAACTTGTCCAAAGCTTTTTTAAACCCAGCTAGACTAACAGCCTTTACTACATCCTCCAGTAACAAATTCCAGAGTTTGATTACACGTTGAGTGAAAAAATATTTTCTTTTATTAGTCTTAAATAGTTTACCCTGTAGCTTCATTGCATGTCCCCTAGTCTTTCTATATTCTGATAAGGTAAACAATCAATCTACGTTTACCCGTTCCACTCCGTTCATTAATTTATAGACTTCTATCATATCACCCCTCAGCCGTCTCTTTTCCAGGTTAAAGAGCCATAACCTTTTTAGCCTTTCTTCATAGAAGTATCCTTCCATCCCCTTTACCATTTTGGTGGCTCTTCTCTGAACCTTTTCTAAAATCGCTATATCCTTTTTAAAATACGGCGACCAGAATTGCACACAATATTCAAGGTGCGGTCGAACCATGGAACGATATAGAGGCATTATTATATCTTTTGTTTAATTTTCCATTCCTTTCCTTATGATACGTAGCATTCTATATGCTCTCTTGGCCACCGCTGCACATTGGGCTGAGGGTTTTAACATGTTATCCACAATAACGCCTAAATCTTTTTCCTTGGTGGTGGTTTCTAATGTGGAACCTTGCATCGTGTAACCATAGTTTGGGTTGTTCTTCCCTAGGTGCATAACCTTGCACTTGTCCACATTAAATTTCATCTGCCATTTTGATGCCCAGTCTTCCAATTTATCAAGATCCTCTTGCAATTTTCTACAATCCTCTTGGGTTTTAACAACTTTAAATAGTTTTGTGTCATCTGCAAATTTGTTGATAACCTCACTCGTTATTCCACTTTCCAGGTCATTTATGAATATGTCAAAAAGCAGCGGACCCAGCACAGATAGCTGGGGTACACCACTATTCACCTTTCTCCATTGGGAAAATTGGCTATTTAGCCCTACCCTCTGCTTTCTATCTTTTAACCAGTTCCGAATCCACAAAAGTACACTGCCTCCTATCCCATGACTCTTTAGTTTTGCCAAAAGTCTCTGATGAGGGACCTTGTGAAAGGCTTTCTGAAAGTCCAGATACACAATATCAACCGACTCACCTTTGTCCACCTGATTATGCACTCCTTCAAAAAAACATAACAGATTAGTAAGACAAGATCTTCCTTGTCTAAAGCCATGTTGGCTGTCTCCCATTAGGTCATGACTATCTACATGCTGAGCAATTTTATTCTTTATGATGGTTTCTACCATTTTTCCCGGTACTGATGTCAGGCTCACCGATCTGTAGTTTCCCAGATCACCCCTGGAACCCTTTTTAAAAATTGGTGTTACAATGGCGATCCTCCAATCTTCAGGTATTAGAGATGATTTTAATAATAGTTCACAGATTACTAATAGCAGGTCTGCAATCTCATATTTCAGTTCTTTCAACACCCTTGAATGTATACCATCCGGCCCAGGTGATTTGCTACTCTTCAGTTTATCTAGTAGTTGTAATACATCTTCCCGATGTATCGATATTTCCTTCAATTCTTCCGCACCTTTAAATACCACTTCAGTCATGGGTAACATCCCTACATCTTCCTCAGTAAAGACTGAAGCAAAGAATTCATTCAATCTCTCCGCTATCGCCTTGTCGCCTCATAGTGCTCCTTTAACCCCTCTATCATCTAATGGACCAACTGACTCTCTCACAGGTTTTTTGCTACAAATGTACTTGAAAAGGTCTTTACTTCACGTTTTTGCTTCCGCAGCAAGCTTCTTCTCAAATTCTCCCTTTGCCTGCCTTATCAATGCCTTGCATATGACTTGCCAGTGCTTGTGCTGTTTCCAGGTTTCGTCGTTTGGCTCATTTTTCCATTTCCTGAAAGATGCTTTTTTGGCAACAACAGCCTCTCTGACCTCACCTTTAAACCATGCTTGCAGTTTTTTGGACTTCCTTCCACTTTTCTTAAAGCGTGGAATACAGCTGGTCTGGGCTTCCAAGATAGTATTTTTCAACAACAGCCAAGCCTGATGTACGTCTTTAACCTTTGCAACTGCTCCTTTTAGTTTTTTCTTAACTGTTTTCCTCATTTTATTATAGTCTTCCTTTCCAAAGTTAAAAGGTAGTACTGTGGAGTTCCTTACTATCCCTCCTCCACTAATTAAATCAAAGGCGATCATGCTATGATCACTATTGCCAAGTGGCCCCAACAACCTTATCTCTTGCACTAGATCTGGTGTTCCACTAAGGACTAGGTCTAATATGGCTTCCCCTCTGGTCGGTTCATGAACCAGCTGCTCCAAGAAGCAGTCATTTATTTCATCTAGGAACTTTATCTCTCTAGCATGTCCTGACATGACACTGACCCAGTCGATACTGGGGTAGTTGAAATCACCCATTATTATTACTGCACTGTAACTTTTGTTAGCTTCCTTGATTTCTTTGAGCATTTCATCATCCATTTGGTCATTCTGGCAAGGCGCTCGATAGTACACCCCCACTGCCATTGCCTTCCCCCTTTTACATGGAATTTCAATCCATATAGATTCTACAGCAGATTTTGTTTCCTGCAAACTTTAATCCTTTCTGACTCAATGCCCTCTCTAACATAGAGAGCAACCCCTCCACCAATTTGATCAGCTCTATCATTACGATATAGTTTGTACCCAGGTATCACAGTGTCCCACTGGTTGTCCTCCTTCCACCATGTCTCTGATATTCCAATCATATCTAACCTTTCATTTAGTGCTATATATTCTAACTCTCCCATCTTATTTTTTAGACTTCTAGCATTTGCATACAAGCATTTTAGAGAATGTATTTTATTCATATTAATTTGGCTATTGTTAGACATGGGTAATTTGGGATCTTTAAGCTCAGTCTGCTCCATACTTGAGGGCATTTGGGCTACTTTACTCTTTCGTGGAACCTCTCTGCTTTTGGTAGTATCCTTCAAAGATACATTCTTCCAAACCATCCGCTCTTGGGCGACTGTCGGCTTTCCCCTAATATCAAGTTTAAAAGCTGTTCTATCTCCTTTTTAAAGGTTAATGCCAGCAGCCTGGTTCCATCCCGGTTAAGGTGAAGCCCATCCCTTCAGAATAGCCCCTCCTTTCCCCAGAATGTTCCCCAGTTCCTATCAAATCCAAAACCCTCATCTCTGCACCATTGTCTCATCCACGCATTGAGACTCCGGAGCTCTGCCTGCCTTTTGGGTCCTGCGCGTGGAACAGGAAGCATTTCGGAGAACGCTACCCTGGAAGTTCTGGATTTCAACTTCCTACCTAAAAGCCTAAATTTAGCCTCCAGAACCTCCCTACCACATTTTCCTATGTCATTGGTACCGACATGTACCAAGACAGCAGACTCCTCCCCTGCACTATCTAAGACCTTATCTAGGTGGCGCGTGAGGTCCGCTACCTTCGCACCAGGCAGGCATGTTACCAGGCGATCCTCACGTCCACCAGCCACCCAGCTATCTACATGCCTAATGATATAGCTATATGAGCCTCGACAGTCAGGTAGATAAAGCACAGTTACTTACCTGTAACAGGTGATCTCTGGGAACAGCAGGAATAAGTCTTCACATATGGGTACGTCGGCACCGACGGAGTCCGCGCGGGAACGCCTCCCAGCGTCCAATCAAAGAGCCCCCGGAAGCATCCCACCACACCTAGAAGAGCAGAGTTCCTCAGGGGAGTTGTAAGGAGAGATGAGAGAAGAAAGGTACTGAGGAGCCGCATTTATAGATCAGTAGAAGTTTGAACTGGATGCGGAGACGGATAGGGAGCCAATGAAGTGACTTGAGAAGAGGAGTAATATGGGCATGACGAGGCTGGCGGAAGATTAGCCACGCAGCAGAGTATTGAAGAGATTGAAGGGGAGAGAGATGCTTCAGAGGGAAACTAGCAAGTAGTAGGTTACAGTAGTCAAGACGGGAGGTGATTAAGGAGTGGATAAGCGTTTTAGTAGTGTGTTCAGAAAGAGTGATGCAGGTGTGAGAAGGGTTTGTGGAGTGCGCTCCCCTCTAGCTCAACCAGAACACAGGAAGAGGTAAAAATAGGCCAATATGGTCATCACAGTGACGCAGTTCTCAACTCTGTACTTCACATAACCCAGGGCATGCCAGACTGGCTTCGGGCTTCCTCTGCCCCCCCCCCCTCCTTTCCTTTCGCATGCAACAAATCAGGCCCAATCCAATGTTTTGCCAAACACTTTAACTGGTGGATCTTGACGGCCACAGTATGCGGATACAAGTTATTGCACTATTAACAATCCTAAATCTGTCAAACATAACCTCTACAAAATTAAATGAACATTACGTGAATAATACATACATCTTAGGCACAAGAAGCACATGAATGAAACCTAGCAAAGACAATGCTGAGCTGGGGTTGGCATACAGGGGTATTTCACTCCCTGTTACTTAGTCAGCGGTCCTGGCCCACCCCTTGGCCAGTGTCCCGCCCCTTTACCCCATCACCAAACACTCCGTGTCGGTTCCCGGATGTGCCCGTTTGTCCTATGCTCCCAGTAACCGAGGCCAGGCACCCCTGGCAACTCCCCCCCCCCCTGTTATCAGGCCCCGGCACCCCATTTTCAGTACCTCGGTACCCCCTTGTTCTCTGATACCTCTCCCCTCCCCCTTTTCCTTCAGTGAGATCCCGCCACCAGGAGGGCCCGTGGACCAACTTACCCCATAGCGAGTACCGAACTGATGGCCCGCCGCAAATCCTCAAGGAACAGCTCCAAACCAATATTTATTTTATTTATTTATTTACATTCTCTTATATACCGCGCTATTCGGCATCAGTGCGGTTTACATTGAACAAACTGAAATTACATTGAACACGGCATTATAACCTGGAGATAACTATTTTACAGGGAACATGGGCTATCATTCAGGTGCCCCTCATCCCCCGAGTACACCATCTCTCCACCCGCCATTATGCCCTGGTATTCTATCACCACTCCGCCCAAAGCTCGCATGAATGCCCTGACTTCCTTGTTTAGTTTCCTCCTGTTCTTTTCAATGCCACTCTGCTGTCCCGCCCCTCTCCACTTCCGCCGCGGGTTGATGTGGGACCAGATGATGCCCACCCCGCATTCCATGTGTATCCAAGCCATGTCTGCTTTGATCTTAATGAGGAGGTCTATGCCTTAGTGGACACCAGATCATTACCCCCAAGATGCGAGACCACCCAGTCCAGCGGGTGGCCCGCCCATCTCTGCTCCATGAGGACAGGCCTCAACTCGTCCCACTGCATCCCTGTATACCCCATCCACTCTATGCGAATTCTGTTGGGGTGGAAGCCAAGTTGCTGCCACAGTGTCTCCCCGCTGTCCTTCTTCCTGCCCAGTAGACATAGGAGTGCCCTTTGATCCATACTGACCTTCCTCCGGGATCTGGAGGGCAAAAGGGAGCGCAGCATCAGTGAATTCCCTTACTGCCGAATGTACAACTTATACTAGTTAAAAGCCCACCTCCTGATAGCCTGAATATGACCTGCCCCCAGGTGTAAGCTATGCGCTGCGGTTGCGGCACCTATCCTAAAGTAATGCAGAGTCAGCCCTGTGATCTTGAACCCCGCCCTTTTTACTGCCCTCAGCCACAGGGCCCAGAACTGATATTGTGCCACAACAAGGGACCCCAACCCTAGGCTGCACCTGCAAGTACTCCAGTATGGCACAGACCGGGCAGAGGTCCTGCTGTGACAGTCAGCCATATCACCCTGCCTTTCCTGAACTGGTCGGACGTTAACCAGGCCAGGAACAAGCGTACCCTGTTCCACACCACTGAGGTGTCGCCTTCTTGCATGGCAGTGCCTGCCACATCCCCAGTGGACCAGGGCAGGATCTTGCCCATGCGTAAGGTCCCCCCAAAACATCAGCAGAGCGGTCACTTGGAATAGCTTGCCCTCATACCCATCTCTGGTGACCAATGCTGCCTATCGAATGGCCCCACTCAGCATGGCTAGGGTAATTGGCTGGTGACCGTCTGGTCAAGGAGCAGCCTCTTGGGCCCAGCCCTCCACCACCTTCCATACCATGAACGCCTTCGTCACATCTCAAAACACCCCCAATTTGAATAAGAAGGCCACCCCTGCTAGTATTAGCTTGCCTTGCCTAACCAAAGCTCCCTCTGCATGCAAGTGCATCAGGAACTCGAGCAGGAAGCCTGCTGCCACCCCCTGCTCAAGATTGGCTCCCTGCTGTCTGGTGAAGCTCTCCAGCTGACTTCAGGCTCTCCCGTCGGACCTTGTGATAAGGAAGCTTATCATAGCTCAGGAAGGAGCTATAGTAAAGGTGAAGTGACTCTGAACAAGCAACCTGTCAGTTCTGGTAGAAATAAGAAAACAGAATTTTCCCATAAAAGACTACCAGTCCCAGAATGCACCAGGTTTCCAACAGCCATTAGAGGAGCTGAAGTGGGAAAACGTGTGTTCAATCAGGAGGGCTATGAGGTAATCCCTAAGCACTCATCTCAAAGGGCAGGGCCTGATTCAGCACAGCTGCGCTGTGCTAGGGTGGAGCACTCATCTAAGCAGAATAAAGGTAGAGTTTATTCTACAGAGAATCATCCTCAGAATCAGCTTGGATATCCTCAGCTTGGACAGCTTCATCATCTGGAGGATCATCAGAAGCAGAAGCCAGAGCGGACGGACAGAGAGGGCAAGAAACCTTTTGGAAGAAAGAAGAGAAAAGCATTTGAGAGGTCTAAAGGAGTCCAGAGCAGTACGTATACTGGAAGGCATTCCAAAGGCAAGCTTACACCATTGGACTGGGGAAAGCCAGAGGAATGGTGCTGCAGAGCTAGGAACCTCCAGATGGTACCTGTGAGGGAGACGGCTGCACTTGGAAGGGACCCTAGGACCCGTGCCAGAAGGTATGTGAAGAGAGACCAAGTGTCCAGGGATCTGGATTGGAAGGCTGGACATAAGAACTGGACTACATACTGGCCAGGCTATTTAGAGAGGAACTCTAACAGCAATGGAAGCTCAGGTATGAACACTGATCTATGCCCTAGCTATACCCTTGAAAGACAGCAGGGAAACAAGTATTCTCCTGAGAGTGCTTCATTGAGAAATTCCTCTGTACCAATCCATGATATTGAACCCATGATTGTTGAAGAAGGGGGAGGGGTTGCAGATGCAGGCTGTGAATACATGGATAGCTCTTTGTCTAAAGTCCTTTGGTAATTTACTGTTACAAAGTACAACAACCATCACAAAGAAATAAAAACTTGTTCTTTAATCTACTCAGAAAAGCTCCTGAGTAGGATTTGAGCCACGCAGTAGAAATTAAGCCAGCTGAGGGGTTTCAGCTGGGTAACTGCTAGCAATTGAGCCTTACCTAATTGCTTGTGAGCTCTGAGGGAATCACTTCTGAGTCCATGTGTGAAGATATAAGAAGTTAACCTGAAAAGAACAGTTTTTCCCTACTTTGTGGGTTTTGTTTGTTGATTGAGGCACTGCTAAGAAAATATTAGCTAAAGCCTACAGAAAAGACCATTCTGTTATCAACCAGGTCTTTATTCTTTTGATTTGATTGCCTGACAAGTTCAGCTGTTGTTTTCCTGACTTTGTTTTTCTAAGTTTAACACTGAAAGCAAGTATTCTGTTTTATGTGCTACCAAGCATATCTGTGTTGGGAGAAATAACCCCATAAATAAATATCTTATTGGCTTTACACTCAAGCACAACTAATTATTGTGAACGGCTGTGTCTGGTGTGAATGGACTACATTTCCCACAATACCTTGCAAATCATATTAATATATGCCTTTGCCAAGACTGTGAACATTCTTACACAGGCACCAGTCTGACAACCTCCATGTACTTGCTGACAATGAGGCCATCAGCAGTCTGCCGGTGCTCCGCATCCAGTTGTCCACATCTCCTTTGGCATGCAGGCTGTAACTGACACAACCTCCGATCAAGCTGCTGAATGCGCTGGAGCTGGAAACAAGAATGAGCATCAGCTATCTCATTACTCTCCCCTGAGACATGCCTGACTTTAATAAATGCATTCATCTCTAGGCTCAGCAACACCAGTTTCCTGATCAAGCACATCACTCACTCTGCTTTTGCTGACTGTTTCTTGATGGTGAACACCATTGCCGCATTATCGGAATGGAAAACTATGCTCCTACTCACGAGCTGGTGCTTCTATATAACCAAGGCTACCACAATCAAAAACATCTCCAGGAATGTAATGTCCTGGGTTATTCCGACTTGGTGCCACACAACTGGCCAATGCTCCTGGCACCATTGCCCCTTAAAATAAATTCCAAAGCCTACCCCCCCTCTCCCGTGGCATCTCTAAAGAGATCCAGATCCCTTCTACAAATGGCTGGCACCCTCCGTATGTTCCTGCCTTTATAATGGGAACCACTGCCACACCACCAGATCTTCCCTCATGGGTGCATTGACCCTTATGAAGTGCTGCCCTCTGTGGATCCCCTTTGTGGCGTCTGACAGCCACCGGATGAATGCTCAACCCATGGGCATCACCCAGCAGGTAAAGTTCAGATGTCCCGTCAGTGACTAGTACCCTAAAGACCAGGGAGGAGTGGCCTAGTGGTTGGGGCAAGGTACCACAGGCCGGTGGTACAAATCCCACTAGAGGAAAGCAACCTTGGGCCGGAAGGACTGGGGTGCAAATCCCACTAGAGGACAGCAACCTTGGGCAGGAAGGACTGGGGTTTCTAGTCCCACAAGTGCTTCTTGTGGTCTTGGGCAAGCCACTTAACCCTCCATTGCCCATGTTCCCTGTAAGTATTAGTGTATGTGTCTCATATCCCCTCGTGTTAAATGTATCCCCCAATTGTGTTGTGACCACTTTGATTGAAGGATAAGACGGTATACAATATTGTCTAAATTTGCAATCATCTTTGGTACATTGTCAGCCTTCCTGGGGGTCAGATTGCACTTTTTGAGGCAGCTCAATCATTTGCAATTCTTGTCGCTTCTTCGGACAAGGAGCAAGAATATATCCATGTATTTACCCTTCCAGATTTTTTTCCTTCTGGGCGGATGGCACGTGGCTGTTTAATGCGCTGGTTAGGCATACATATTTCGCTGGCCTAAGCTCACCTATCAACACTCCTTCCCCGGGTACTGCCACTCCTGTGGGACCTCCACAGCATACCCCAGAATGGTGCCCCCGGGCTGGGTGCTGGGAGGAGGGAGACTTGTGGCCCCTGAATAGACTGCCCCGCCACACTTTGCAACAGGACGCTGTCCCCAGAGGGATACTGGGATGGGGGAGGCATGTGGCCCCTTGCATCCTGCCCACTGCCATGCCAGAACCAGCCAAGATCCACAATAAAGCCTGTAATAATCTCTCGATGCCTTGTCGGTCACTCACAGCTGATCCACCTACCCCCACACCTGAGTTGCCGCTGTACCCACTGCGCTTTCTCCCCCTTGTACTCCCATACCTGAGCCACCTTGTGTCCTATCTGCCAGTGTTCCCCCCCTGCTAGGAGATTTTAATATGCCAGATGTTGATTGGCACATTCCTGCTGCAGTATCATCTAGGAGTAAGGAGATCCTGGATTCTCTACAGGGAGAACTATTCAGGCAATTGGTAACAGACCCCACACGTGAAGGGGCCATACTGGACTTGGTGCTTACCAATGGTGAAAGTGTTTCTGATGTTGTAGTGGGAGATCATTTTGCATCCAGTGATCACCAGATGGTGTGGTTCAGTATTAGGACTAGGGCTGTTAGAATCCATTCCAAGGTGAAGATCTTAGACTTTAGGAAGACTAACTTTGCGATGATGGGCCAATGCCTCAGGGAGTCGTTAGTGGGATGGGAACAGCTGGGGGATGTAGAACAACAGTGGGCAAAACAGAAAGGGGGTATTTTAAAGGCAACCAACCTTTTTGTTAAAATGGTAAACAAAGGCAAAAGGAACAGGAGACCGCTAAGGTTTTCGAAGGAAGTAGCTGAAAAAGTGAAGAAAAAGAGGGAGGCCTTCATGAAATACAAGAGATCACAGAGAGAGGAAGACAGGCATCTGTATTTGGAAAAACTTAGAGAAGCTAGCAAAGTAGTCAAGAAGGCAAAGATTCAAAAGGAGGAGGAAATAGCCAATGCAATAAAATGGGGTGATAAGACATTTTTCAGATATATTAGTGAGAAGAGGAAGGGCAAAAGTGGTATTGTCAGACTCAAGGGTACAGGGGGGGAATATGTAGAAGCTGATAAGGATAAAGCGGAATTACTTAACAAATATTTTTGTTCTGCGTTCACAGATGAAAAACCAGGAGCAGGACCTCAGAAAACACCCACAAATAAGAACAGAAGCGTGGGACATCTTGAACAATTTTCAGAAGACTGTGTTCGTGAGAAACTAGCTCAACTCAAAGTAGACAAAGCGATGGGACCGGATGGGATACACCCTAGAATACTGAGGGAACTTGGGGACATTCTAGCAACTCCACTGACTGACCTTTTCAATGCCTCGTTGGAGTCGGGAGTGGTGCCAAAGGACTGGAGAGAGGCTCATGTGGTGCCTTTACACAAAAGCGGAAGTAAGGATGTGGTTGAAAACTACAGGCCGGTCAGTTTAACTTCAGTGGTGAGTAAATTAATGGAAACGCTGTTGAAAGAGAAAATAGTGAGGTTTCTGGAGTCCAGCGGATTACAGGATCCGAGGCAGCATGGATTCACCAGAGGCAGGTCTTGTCAGACAAATCTGATTGATTTCTTTGACTGGGTGACCAGGGAGTTGGACCGAGGGAGAGCTCTAGATGTGGTGTATTTAGATTTCAGTAAAGCCTTTGACACTGTTCCTCACAGGCGACTTATAAACAAACTGAGCACCCTAGGGATGGACCCTAAAGTTACTGCTTGGGTTAGAAATTGGTTGGGTGGGAGGCGACAAAGAGTACAAGTGAATGGAGCTCACTCTGAGGAGAAGGATGTTACCAGTGGTGTGCCCCAGGGATCTGTCCTTGGTCCGATTCTTTTTAACATCTTTGTTAGTGATATAGCGGAAGGGCTGTCGGGTAAGGTTTGCCTCTTTGCGGATGATACCAAAATCTGCAATAAAGTAGACACCCAGGAAGGTGTAGATAACATGAGGAGGGATCTAGCTAAGCTTGAAGAATGGTCTAGAATTTGGCAGCTGGGATTTAATGTTAAAAAATGTAAGGTCATGCATTTGGGCTGCAGCAATCCAAGGGAGCAATACAGCATAGGAGGTGAAGTACTTTTGTCCACTAAAGAAGAGCGGGACCTAGGCGTAGTTGTGTCCGATGATCTTAAAGTAGCTAAACAGGTAGAAAAGGCGACGGCAAAAGCTAGAAGGATGCTTGGGTGCATACGGAGAGGAATGGCTAGCAGAAAAAAGGAGGTGATAATGCCTCTGTATAAGTCTTTGGTGCGACCTCATTTGGAGTATGGTGTGCAATTCTGGAGACCGCACCTTCAAAAGGATGTGAACAGGATGGAGTCGGTGCAGAGGGTTGCTACTAAGATGATTAGTGGTCTTCATTATAAAGCATATGAGGACAGACTTAAGGATCTTAATATGTACACCTTAGAGGAAAGGCGGGATAGAGGTGATATGATTGAGATGTTTAAATACCTCCGTGGCATAAATGTTCAGGGAGAGAGCCTCTTTCAAATGAAAGCAAGTTCTGCGACGAGGGGACATGGGATGAGGGTGAAGGGAGATAGATTCAGGAGTGATATGCGGAAATATTTCTTTACGGAAAGAGTAGTGGATCCGTGGAATAGTCTCCCAGTGGAGGTGGTAGAGATGAGGACAGTAACTGAATTCAAAGAAGCATGGGACCAACACAGAGGATCTCTAGAGGTAAAAAGTGGACTGTTGTAGTGTTATGGAAGGACAGACTAGATGGGCCTTGTGGTCTTTTTCTGTCATCATGTTTCTATGTTTCTATGTTTCTATGACTCCCCGACTCCCATTATCCACTGCCCCTTGAGGCCCATACCCCCACACACACCCCACTCTCAGCTCCATTAGATAATGAAACAGCATGCTCATACTCGCCCCTCAAACTGACCTCACCAGGTGTAGCCGCAGAGCTCATATCCATCTCCTCCGTGTTCATCCTGACCCTGGCTGGCGCTCTATCCAGCGAACTCAGGAATGTCTGCACGTTTCCCGCTCCGTGGACCGCGGTTATGGCCCTGACCTGGTTCATGAGGTCATGCATACTTAGGGGCTCATCCAGCTGTCCATCACCGCCTCACAGTGGAGGCAGGTTGCTGGTTGTCAGTTCCTCTTTTGCTGCAGGCTCCATGCGCTGCTGAGCATCACGGATTCCTGCCTGGGCCTTGTAAATTCTGGATTTCCATGTATTGTCCTTGCACCTGTTCTCTTTTAGCCCCGCAGATGTCCACGCTGTTCCATCATTCTTTCTTGCCTTCTTCTTTCCCAATCCGCTGTCCCTGCCTTTAGAGTGCTGCTGCTTGGCCATGCTGTCCTCTGTGGTGAACCTTTGCGCTGCCGACATCATGCACTGCTGTAAAAATCAGTACCCCTATAGGTTGCTGTTCCTCTCACCCAGCAGCCTTAAACCAGTGTCTGCATCAGTCTGCTGCCTTCACTCACAGCTGACACTAGATGACACTCTAAGACTGCTCAGCTTGTTGCAGCCACCTCAGGTGTCCACCAGGGGTGCCCCGCTTCTGTCTTCTTTCTTCTCTTGTCTCTGCCTGCCTGCCATGTGGCTTCCTCCTTCTCCGGACCTCCCTCTCTATGCTAGCCCATAACCCTCAGTCTTGCTTCCATAGGTGGAGAACCCTGCAGTCCAGCATCTCTTGACTGCCATGAACGGGCCCTCCTTATTTAGGTTCAAAAAATCTTTGCGGCAATCTCATTCAGCAGGCATGACTAGCTGAAGGAAGATGGCACTTGAAACAGGGCTCCACTCTAGCCACCAGTCAAGCCAGCCACATTGCCTGGAAGAAAAGGAAAGGGCAGCTCCTGCCTCCTTTCCTTTATCGCTGGCCCAGCTCCCCTCTCCCCTGCCTGCCTCCTTCTCCCTTTTCCCTCCCCCCTCCAGCCGCCCCTTTATGAGGCCCATGCCCCATCGGCACCGGCCTACCATAACCACCAGAAAATGCCTTGACTGAAAGAGGGGGACATTCATGAGCTCTTGTATTGCCAGCAAAGCTATTGATCTATTGCTATGATTCCAATGCACTCAGCAATATGGTTATGCCATTCAAAGGTTAATTTTTTTTCATACTGATTTGTGTACTGCATTTCACCCATGTGTATAATGGTGTGAATGGTATCAGGTGCCGCTGCTTCAAGGATACCACTAAAGATATATTGCCAACTGCAACTTTTGGGAGACTCATCCATGTAGAGCAAAATGCCACTGTGACTTTGAATGGGAACTACTGACCACAGGGACCCCCTTCAACAATGAAAAATGGTGCCACTGCAGCTTTGAGAGGTAACTCTGACGGCAGCACACCAGAGACCCCTTACCCAACCTGAAAAGCAAAGTATCACAATAGACAGCAGTGTGGACCTCCTAGAGCTTGATGGTTGGCGGCACTCCTTCAAAACTGCTACCGGGGCTCTGTAGCAAGGGTATCCTGAGCAACTACACAGGTCAAACACCCTTCATTCTGACTCTTGATATACTACAAAACTGTGTGAGTGAACTGATCTATATGCTTTTGCACTCCTTGCTTCCAAATCTTAAATCTGACCAGTGTCTTACTATTTTAGGGGTACAAGATTTGTAGGCATCACTGTGTATTCATCTAATCATTGCTCACTTATGCTTTAGTGTGTAGGTTTAATGTAATAATGAAAATCCAAAGGGAATGAATCCCAGTGTTTAAAAACAAGTTATTCAATTTTGACCATTAATGGAAGGGAACTATAAATACTGAAGGTATTTACAAATGAAAGTATTTGTCCATGTTACTGGGCCAATATTCATAACTAGTCTGTGTTACTTTCCCAAAATTGTATCCAATTTTAAGAATTTGAAATTGGATCAAAATATTAAAGTCTTTGGATTCTTTTTATATGAAGTTAAAGCTATTGCTGGAATTTACCACCTTCAGAAAGATAAAGACTCTCCACATAGATATGACGGCTCGACAAATGCAAAACAACATTGGTGACTCTGGATTTACTTGCAAACCCACAAATGAACAATTTCGTATAAATGAAGAACTTCACGTCCTGCAGCAGGACTTCCTCTCATTTGTTGGCTTCATTAGCCGTTTCTTCTTCACACACATCATTAATTTGTGAAACTCACTGCCACACTCTGGAGGCAAAAGATAGCTTGGACAACTTGATGAAAGATCGATCACAGATTTTTGCACAAGAGCGCCAGGCAGGGCCGGATTTACCTTGAGTGAGGCCCTACGCCAACAAAAATTGTGGGCCCCCAGCAGGGGCGGCCCAAGGGGGGTGCGGGGCCTCATTTGCATAAGGGGCCCCATTTGCATAAATATTTGCATAATGTTACCATATACTAACTTTTAGTAAACGTGCCTCTTAATGAGTGTATGGATAAAGAAAGACTAAAAGATTTCTACATTACTATAATCCAGTGCCAACCACCAGACACATTAGGAACTACTACAAACACTGCCCATTTAGAACCCATAGCAAACCCGCCGTATCCTAACAGCACTACCAGGACTCACAAAGCACCATACTCTACCAATCAAAAGGCAACACTGCAAATATTAAACCAATACATTTCAGAGAACAACAATACATGACCTACTGGGGAAAGAGAACAAGTGGCAATGTCAAATAGGAATTATATAAACAGAACACCTCAGCTCAGTTACACATGCAGAACATAGACCATCACCAAACAAGTAATCACAATTTAGAAACAGGAAGACAATAATTAAACTGGGAATCCCAAAAGCCAAACTTGGAATGTACAACACTGTAGAAATAAAACTATACATTAATTTGCTCTTGTACTAAAACAAAGCGCAGACGTTAATGATGCACATTTACCAGAGCTGACATATTCCAATTAATAAATTCAAAATAAAGAGATATTTTTCTACCTTTTGTGCATTTTTTTCAGCTGCAATTGCTCCAGCCACTTTCTTCTGGTTTCTTCGTGTCTTCTGCTAACTCTCCATCGTCTGCTGTCCATTTGTCCTTTCTTCTCTCTTCTAGATTTTTTTCCATTCTCTCTCTACATCTGCTTTAACATACTAATCTTTCTCCTTTTGCTCTTTCCTCATTCCTATTTCATCCACTCAAATTTTACCCCTCCATCCTCAATCCCCACTTACTCTCCCAATACCTGGCCCATTGTAGATTTTTTCTCCCTCCCACACAAAATATTTTTCCCTTCTCCATTTTACTCTTCCAGCCCCATCCCATTCAAATCCTCCCCCAACATCAGCTCCCTTCTAGTTCCAGCCTCACCCAGCATCCATTCCCTTCTAGTCCCTGCATCAGCCCATTTCCAGTCCTAGCCATCCATCAGCCCATTTCCAGTCCTAGCAACCCCCCAACCCAATACCAGTCCTAGCCCCCATCAACCCACTTACAGTCCTTAACCCCCCATCACCCCATTTTCAGTTTAAGCCCCCCCTATAACCCATTACCAGTCCTAACCCCCCATCAGCCCACTTCCAGTCCTAACCCCATCAACCCATTTCCAGTCAGCCCCCCATAGCCCATTGCCAGTCCTACCCCCCCCCCAATCAGCCCACAGCCCATTACCAGTCCTAACCCCATCATCCCACCTCCAGTTTTAACCCCCCAGCCCATTTCCAGTCCTAGCCCCCATAGCCCATTACCAGCAAACCCCAATCAGCCCACAGCCCATTACCATTCTTAACCCCCCCCAAAGCCCATTTCCAGTTCTAACCCCCCCCCCCAACAGCCCATTACCAGTCCTAACCCCATCAGCCCACCTCCAGTCTTAACCCCCCAGCCCAGTTCCAGTCCTAGCCCCCCCATAGCCCTTTACCAGACAGCCCCCATCAGCCCACAGCCCATTACCAGTCTTAACCCCCCCCCAAAGCCCATTGCCAGTTCTAAGCCCCCCCAACAGCCCACAGTCCATTACCAGTCCTAACCCCATCAGCCCACCTCTAGCCTTAACCCCCCCCAGCCCATTTCCAGCCCCAGCCCCCCCAATAGCCCATTACCAGTCCTACCCCCCCAGCCCATTTCCAGCCCCAGCCCCCCCAATAGCCCATTACCAGTCCTACCCCCCCCCCCCGGCCTAAAGTAAAATTTAATTTAAAAAAAAACCTGGTGGCTGCCGCCGCGGGGCCCCCTCTGCTGCCGCGGCAGCACGGACTGACCCGCGGGGGCCCCGTCTACAAGCTGAAGCCGTCGGGTCGGGTCGGGTCGGTCCTCCCTCCCTCCGTGCAGGCTGCAGGCTGTAGGCTGTGGGCTGTGAGAGACGCGAAGGGAGAGCGTCTCCTCGCGTCTCTGTTAAGCCCGCAGGGGCTGATGGGAAATTTCCCATCAGCTCCTGCGGGCTTAACAGAGACGCGAGGAGACACTCTCCTTTCGCGTCTCTCACAGCCTGCAGCCTGCACGGAGGGAGGGAGGGAGGGAGGGACGACCCGACCCGACCCGACGGCTTCAGCTTGTAGACGGGGCCCCCGCGGGTCAGTCGGTGCTGCCGCGGCAGCAGAGGGGGCCCCGCGGCGGCAGCCACCAGGTTTTTTTTTAAATTGTATTAACAAAAAATGAACTTGTTCTTTTTTTGTGGGCCCCTGCCGGCTGTGGGCCCTACGCCATGGCGTACATGGCGTATAGGTAAATCCGGCCCTGGCGCCAGGGATTTTGAGTTCAACATATCCCTAAGACATGAACACAATAAACTGGAGGAATATTTATGTATTTAACAGTGGGGGTAAAATACATTGCATGCTCTGGTCTTAGAAATTTCCTTTCCTGCAGGCAACAGGACACCGAGACAGAAATCATGGGGAAATGAAGCTAGGGTCTGGCCCATTTTGGCAATTTTTGTGTTTTTCAATCAAATGCAAAAAAGGAAGACTAAGTTTAAGGGCATAGAAAGGAAATATTGCTGTAATGAAAGAGTGGGTGATGCTGGGACTAATATACCCAGAAGCATTAGCAACCAAAGCAATGAGAAAATCCAAGCATTCTTGGGCAGGTAGGGAAGGAGAAAGAGCAGAGGGGGGGGATGAAAATGACTGAATGGCATCGACAGTGACACAGTAGACAGGAGCAACTGGACAGTCTGGATGACCAAGACACTCATGTTGTAAGAGCAAATCAGACCCGACTAATGTCTGTCATTCTGGAAGACATAATCGGGACAGTATTCAGCCAGTGTGGTCACCGCACTAGAGTTTAACTTAATCCAAGTATTTAACATCACTGTCCAGATAGGTAGCAGCACTGAATATACATATTGGCCAGTGACCATGCCAGCACCATCTACTTTAGGTCTTCAATTCGGCAGGTCTGAAATAAATGGGTAAATTAAATTATCCACATAGCAGTTGAGTATTGCTGCTATCCGGATAATTTTTAGAGTCTCTCTCTTGATCTGCCACTAATCCAGCCCACTTTTATACAAGTGAAAACAGATTCTATGTGGAGAGGAGTATTCAAATATCCAGGTCAGGATGTGGAGAGTTCCCACAATATTTTACAAGAGGCTCTGGGTGCAGAACATGTGCATGTCTCTTCACATCCAGCAGGAGCAACGATTTATAAAAAGCTGAATGTTGGGAAAACAATCATACAAGTACCACCCCCCCCCCCCCAACATGTCCATGTGAGCAGCTTTTTAAATGCTGTTCCTGTTCTAAATGTACATTCATTACAGTACCACCAGATCCCCCCACCCCCAATCTCAGTCCCCCCTGATTACTCCCCCAGGACACTGAATCCCTTTCCCCTATCCCCAAGGCATCTGACTCCTCCCATCTGAACTGTTGTCTAGCATCAAGTCACCTCACTGAGGTCTCCCCTAGCAGACCCACCACCTCCAATGTCTTCCCCGGTGTTACTGGGGCCCCAGGTGTTTACCCACTCGCTATTGCTTTTTTTGCTTCACAGTATCTTGAAACTACCTTTGGGGGTCACAGGTGCCATTTTGAAACCCAGTTGAAGAAGAAGAACCGGCATTGCTCCTACTCCAGAGATCCTGACAAGACTTTGGAAGGGGATCATGGTATGGGGGTACTGCCAGGGGAGACTTTGGGGTGGTGCATTGTTTTGCAGAGAGATCGGGTGTGGGAGTATTTGTGCTGGGGGGGGTTGAAGGGGGGAGATCAGATGTCTTATTAGCATTGGATAAGGGCTTAGGTACCTTGGTGGGTGATCAGGGGATCGAGTTTGGGGGGTGATCAGGGGAGAGATTAAGATTGGGTGGGCGAGGCCTTGCCAGTGGAGACTTTGGGGCTGTCTGCTATTAACAAGGGGACCGGGTGGGGGTTAATTGTTCTAGAGGGGATTGAATGGGATAATCAGATGCCTTAGGGGGTAGGGGAATCAGATATCTTGGGAGGTTAGGAAAAGGGGTTGGGTGTCTTAGGGGTGAATGGGGGGAGATTACGATCAAGGAGGTGATAGATCAGAGGTGATCAGGGGGCCAGAGCTTGGGCTTTACAGTTTTCCCTTCAAACATGCACTTATTTGTGCCTGGAGACAGCTGTAAATGCATCTATATGTTTTCTGTTGGACATGGTTTCCCCTTCTAAAATGGGAAATCTATGTCTATATTGTAGGTATGTGCTAACCGCTCCCTCTCCCCGCCTTCTCCACATCTCCTATAAAACTAAATGTGGTAACCATCCCCCTGTTTAAACAGCCCTTTGTATCAGAACATTTAGCAATTCACATGACCTGCTACGGTCTTCATGAGCTGCTGCTGAATGCAAAATTTCTTTTGGATATTGGCCCAAATATGGTTTTTGTTTGTCAGTTTCCTCCCATCCTCTTGACTTTCAGCTCACTTGGAAATAGCCTCTGTTAGGTTTTGGGAATATGAGATTTCATTCACAATTATCCAGTGTTGTCTCCTCTATTTTCATATCCTTTTCCAGCTTGACTTAATGAGTGCAACAGAAGCCCTTGGCTGGGGACTATGAACTCAGCTAATGTAGGTCTAAATCTGGCTTCTAGGTGTCTCCACTGAATGACTGCTGAGAATTTCTCCCTCCAGGACAGGGATTCTCAACTCAATCCTTGCAAAACACCTAACCAGTTTTTAAGAATAACCATAATGAATATGCATCAGAGGAATTATTACTACTATTAATCATTTGTATAGTGGTAGATCAACTATTTATACCATCAAAATATAGAAAGATTAGGGGGCATGCAATGAAGCTACAGGGTAACCTATTTAAGACTAATAAGAGAAAATATTTTTTCACTCAACATATGATCAAACTCTGGAAGTTTCTATGGGAGAATGTAATAAAAGCTGTTAGTATAACCAGGTTTAAAAAAGATTTGGACAAGTTCCTGGAAAAAAGGTCCATAAACCATTATTAAAGAGGACCCAGAATATCCACTGCTTGACCCAATACAATCATTGTGGAACCTGTGTCTTTTGGGGAAACTGCTAGGTACGTGTGACCTAGATTAGCCACTGTTAGAAAAAGAATACAGGGCTTGATGGACCTTGGTATGACCCGGTATGGCATTATTTATGTTCTTATGTTCTTACAAGGCATACGCAGTGATGTACATAAAGATGTAAGACACAGTCTCTGCTCATCAGAGTTTACAATCTAATCAAGATGAAAAAACATTGCAAAACTGGTGACTAGAGTATAGTAAGATACACATAAGTAGTGAACAAAAGAGTAAGGGGCATCAGGATCCAAAAGCAGCCTCAGAGATGGGTTTTAGCCTGGATTTGAATAGGGCCAGAGAAGAAACCCAATGTACCAACTCAAGTAGTTTGTTTCAGGCATATGAAGCAGTATGATAGGAAGTCTGGAGTTGGCAGTGGCAGAGAAGGGCACAGATAAGAGGGATCTGCCAAAGGAACAGAGTTCCCTCTTCCACTTCTTCAGTACCAACTTTTCCTCTCAGTCTCTGCTACCCTTTCATCCTTTTCTAAGATCTCCAGAGGAAACCTCTCATCTTCTTTCTTCCTCTAAACTTACTACATGTTCCTCTGATTCTATCCACACCTGTCTCCTTAATTCCATTTCCTCCTCTGTCATCCCTTCCATCTCTCATATTCTCAACCTATCACTCTTCACTGCAACTGTCCCTGCAGCCTTCAAGCATGCTGTGGTCACACCTCTCCTTAAGAAATCTTTAATTGACCCTACTTGTACTTCTAATTATTGTCCCACCCCCCTCCTTCTTCCCTTCATTTCCAAACTTCTTGAACATGCAGTTCTCTGCCATTGCCTAGAATTTCTCTCCTCTAAGTCAGATCCACTTCAATCTGGTTTTCGTCCCTTACATTCTACTTAGACGGCTCTTGCCAACATCACCAGTGATTTGTTCCTGACTAAATCCAAGGGCCTTTACTCAGTCCTCATCCTTCTTCACCTTTCTGCTGCTTTTGACACTGTTGACCACCACCTTCTCCTCAACACTTTGTCTTCACTTGGTTTTAGGGGCTCTGTGCTGTTCTGGTTCTCTTATCTCTCCCATTGCTCTTTCAGTGCTTATTCTGGTGGTTCCTCCTCTACTGCTATCCCTCTCTCAGGTGGTATACCCCAAGGGTCTGTTCTGGGCCCTCTCCTTTTTTCTCTCTATACCCAGGTTCTTGATGCTCTGATCTCCTCCCATAGTTTTCAATATTTATTTATTTATTTTCTCTTATATACCGCGCTATTCTGCATCAGTGCGGTTTACATTGAACAAACTGAAATTACATTGAACAGGGCATTATAATTTGGAGATAACTATTTTACAAGGAACATGGGCTATGGAGGGTTAAGTGGCTTGCCCAAGACCACAAGGAGCACCTGTGGGACTAGAAACCCCAGTCCTTCCTGCCCAAGGTTGCTGTCTTCTAATGGGATTTGAACCCCTGACCTTCCGGCCTGAAGTACCTTGCCCCAACCACTAGGCCACTCCTCCACTCCTCAATATCATTTCTATGTTGATGATCTCAGATTATTTATCTACACCTGATATTTCTCTAACACTCCAGGCCTAATCTCTGCCTGCCTATCTGACATCGCTGCCTGGATATCTCACCACCATTTGAAATTGAACATGGCCAAAACCGAACTTCTTATTTTTCCCCCTAAACTCTCCTCCCCCCTTCCTCCTTTCTCTATCTCTGTATAGATAACACTCTCCTACTTCCTGTTTCCTTAGCCCGCAACCTTAGGATCATCTTTGACTCCTCCCTCGCTTTTTCCGCACATATCCAAATGGTTGCTAAAACTTGCCATTTTTTCCTCTAGAACATTAACAAAATTTGCCCCTTCTTTCTGAACACTCTACTAAAACACGTATCCATTCTTTGGTCACCTGCCATCTCGATTACTGCAACCTCCTCTTTGCTGGTCTCCTTCTGAGTTGTCTCTCTCCTCTTCAATCTGTCCAGAACTCTGCTGCGCAGCTAATCTTCCACCAGCCCCGATATGCTCATATAACCCCTCTTCTCAAGTCACTTCATTGGCTCCCCTTCTGTTTCCATATCCAATTCAAACTTCTCCCTTTGACTTATAAATGCATTCATTCTACTGCTCCTCACTACCTTTCCTCTCTCCCTACTCCCCTCCTCGTAAACTCCACTCTTCCACTGGCTTGCTTCTCTCTTTGCTCTTTCCTTCCACTGCCAACCCGACTTCGTTCCTTTCACCTTGCTGCTTCTTATGCCTGGAACAAACTCCCTGAGTCTCTACATCAGGCTTTATCTCCCCCCCTTTTCAAATCCATGCTGAAGACTCACCTCTTTGAGACTGCTTTTGGATCCCGAGCCCTTAGTTTCCTTGTGTCTCCTTACCTTAGCCCTATTTGTACCCTTGTTCTCAGTTACTGTCTTGTCTGTCTTGATTAGATTGTAAGCTCTGATGAGCAGGGACCGTCTTTTATATGGGTCTGTGCAGTGCTGCATACGCCTTGTAGCGCTATATAAATGATTAATAATAGTACTAGTAGTAATAGTAGAGTGTTGAGTGAGATAAGAGAGAAAAGATACTGAGGAGTCACAGAATGAATGCGCTTGTAGATCAGTAGAAGTAGTTTGAACTGGATGCGGAAACAGATAGGGAGCCAGCGAAGTGACTTGAGAAGAGGAGTTACATGAGCATAGCGGCACTGGTGGAAGATGAGCCGTGCAGCTGAGTTTTGAACAGACTGAATGGGAGACAGATGATTCAGAAGAGCAGGTTACAATGGAAAAGATGGGACGTGACTAGTGAGTGGATAAGGGTCTCAGTAGTGTGTGTAGAAAGGAAGGGACGAATTTTGGTGATGTTATAGAGAAAGAAGTGACAGGTTTTAGCTCTCTGTTGGATATGTACAGTGAAAGAAAGAGTATAGTCAAAGATGACCCGAAAGTTGCAAGCTGAAGAAACAGGGAGAAGTGTAGTGTTATCCTCAGAAGCAAAGAAGAGAGTAAGGGGGGAGGTGGGTTTTGAGCAGATCTCTCACACGCATATTCGTGGTTGTTATTCTGAAAAGCTCAATGGCTAGGTGTGTCCTGAGGACTGGGTTGAGAACCCCTATTGTAGGGGATGGAAAACCTGCCTCTACCCCAGCTGGTCTGGGCATTGACGCCAGCTCTCCTTCACTGGGCCAGCAGAATAAGCTATGGTAATTCAGTCTGCACCTGGATTGTCCTCTCTGATTCGCTTGTTATAATGGTTTCTGCTAGATGACAGCATAACATTTTCTGAGGTTAATTTTGCAGAGTTTGCCATTACTCTCTTTTTCTGTCTCTCCCTTTCTCTTTCTCTTGCAGGCTATTCCTTTGAAATTAGAATTTGTACAATTTGTATTTATAATTTACTTGTAGTTTGAGCATTAAGAAGAATGAGACTTATGACCCAGGTGGTGTTTGAATTCCAGATTTTAATCACAAAGCAGAAAAAATTGCATCCGGCTTGGTAACACCAGTACCATGTAATTTTCTCTAGTTTAATTTCGCCTTTCAGTTTGTAATAAGCAGGAGCTCTGGGTAATGAGCAGTATCCTGCAACTAATCAGCTGTGCGAGAGTAAGAACAGTCGCGGAGCTCTCTGGAATAGCTGGTGTTAGTCTCTTTAGAAGGGATTGTGCGCTAACCTGCATTAACACCAACATGACAGTGCATTTATTTATTTAATAAACACTTCTATACAAATAACAGAGCTTGAAATGCAGCAAAAGCAAGAACTCAAACTATATATATTATTGTGGTGCATTGCACCACCAGCATTAACACCAGCAGTGCATTCGGCTTAACGACAAATCCACAGAACTAATTTGATGCAGAATAAATAATGCTATCATGGTCATGAGAAAGGCAGCACAGCCAAGGGAACGCTAATGCATTTGGCAGCTCAAGATTCCCCTTCCTAAGTAACCCTTGAGGCACACCAGGCCTCTGAGTCCCTCCAAAATAAACATCAGCCCTCTCTCCTCACCCTTTCCAGACCTTTGGACCTCATAGAGCTCTTCCCTCAAAACCCAGTAAAGCAAATCTCTCCTGCTATGGAAGGTACAGGGGGAGCTTTGAGGCCATGAGGGGACCTGTAATTGGAGGGAGTTTTATGGAAGGGGTGGGAAAAGGGTTAGACCCAGAGGCCTAGATTTCCCCTTCAGGTCTCATGACCTGTTTTTTGCCTGGTGGCTTGCGTTAACTTGGGCTATAGCAGGAAAGGGAACTTCATCTTGCTTGCTTAAAGGCCCTCACTATTTGTTTTAGGTACTATGACTGTACAGTGGATCCACTTATTTGCAAATGAGCCCATTAGAATAATTTTTTCCCTATTTACATGTGCACTGGCATTAACATAAAGGAACTGCTGGTAACACTAGAGCACATACCATTAATTAGCACACATCACATACTTAACGAGAGCATTAGTGAATAGGTTTCCCCAACACCAGAATCAATGAATACAAAGGAAAATGGTAACTTTCTAATGCTTTTCTCAAAAGAGGGGATCAAGACCTATCAATGGGCTCTGAATATATTTATTTTCCTTGGCCTTCTCTAAAGAACCTTAAACCTTAACCTAAACCTACTCTCATGGAGGTTGCCCTTATAATTGCAAAACTATAGTAGCAAGGAGCCAATGGTTTAACTCAGTAGTAGCCTGGATTAAGTGATGGACAGCGATACAGAAGAGCAGGGAGTATATAAAAAAGAATGACTTCCATCAGATAGACGGCATCACATCTAGACATGATGCAATCCGAGGTCTACTGACCAGAGGTTGCCAATGTGATTCACATTTTTGCTACACCAGACTAACATGACTACCACTCCAAAAATTTACAACAACCCTAAAGATCTCACTGGATTTTTACTAGTATAGCTGAAATAAATAAGTCAAACAGCATCACGAAAACCATGCCCAGTTGACATTCTGTGTCTAGGGTGAAATTCATCTTATCATAACTTAATGACAGTGGACTCTGAGTCTCAGAGATGGAGAGCGAGAACAAGAGGAGGAGCTTTGGAATACATTTTTAGAAAGAGTTAGTCTTTGTGGTGCTTTATTTCAAAAGGGGAAATATGTGGGGGTTTTAGTGGTGTAGGTTTAAAACTCTACTGTTTGTTTCTCTTTTTCTCAGCTCTTTGAAGCCACTGACACCTCATCAGGAGTTAGTGGGCCTCATTAGCCGTGCAAGTACTGAAGACTGCATAAAAGTCTTCAGAACGTTCCAAGGCATTCCTAACAGGGTCTCTCCATTTCAAAGCAAGGTAAGAGTGTGTGACTTTTAATTACTAGCTCTCTACCCGAGAGCTCTTAAAAGGGTTTTGGTATACATTTTTAGAAAGATTTAGTCTTTTTGGTGCTTTATTTGAAAAGGGGAAAGATTTGGGAGCTTTAATGGTGTAGGTTTGAAACTCTGCTGTTAGTTTCTCTTTCTCAGCTCTTTGAAGCCACTGACACCTCATCAGGTGTTAGTTCCCTCCCTACCTACCCCAGCTCCCACCCACCCCATAGAGGGACTTAGAACAGCATGCTTAAAACACACTTAAAATAGGTTAACTGCTTTTTCTATAAGAGGACAGCAGAGAAACAGGCTGGTACTTTGGTAGGCCTCTCTTTTACTTCAACAGGTACCAAAGCTCCACCAACTGAGCAATGGCTGGGAAAAATCATATTGCCAAAGCTATTGCCCCTGTTACAGCTTCTGTCTCTGTCCAGACAGAGATCCCAATGCAAATTGAAGGACTGGTTCCATGTGGAGGATGCCTACATGCTGAGGCTCTCAGGAAACAGATGGAGGAGCTCAGAGAAGAGGTGGCAAGGCTGAGGAGCATTCAAGACAGTGAGAAGTACATTGATTAGATGCTTCTTGAAACATCCAAGCGCTCTATTAGTGGAGAAGATGGGTGCCTACAGAAGAACGAAGGTTGGACGTGAGTCACCAGGGCCTGCAGAGTCACCAATTCAACTGCTCAAGCCCTTGAATTAAAGAACCATTATGCAGCTCTGGAAGTGGAGGAGGTGGAGGCATCCCAGGAAAAGGAAGAACCAGAGCTCAAGCACCCCAAAATTGCAGAATCAGTGACCACTAGGAAGCAAAAGGTAGTGGTGGTTGGTGACTCTCTTCTGAGTGGTATTGAGATGTTCATCTGCTGACCAGTCTTGATGTCCAGAGAGGTATGCTGTCTGCCAGGTACCAAAATCCAAGATGATATGGAGAGTTTGCTGAGACTCATCAGGTCTATTACCCGATGTTGCTCATCCATGTCAGCACAAATGATACCGCCAGGTATCCCTCTGAGCGTATTAAGAGTGACTTCATGGCTCTGGGATAGAGGGTGAAGCAGATAGGGGCACAGGTGGTGTTCTCTCCAATCCTGCCTGTTGAGGGTAAAGGCCAAGGCAGAGAAGCTTGAATCCTGGAGATAAATGCATGACTGCATGGATGGTGTCATCAAGAGCGTTTTGGTTTCCTAGACCATGGGATGATGTTCCAAGGGCTGCAGAGCAGAGATGGTGGCCATCTGTCCAAGAAGAGTAGACATGTCTAAAGTAGCAGATTGGCTAACCTACTGAAGAGGGCTTTAAACTGGATTCGTTGGGGATAGATGAAGAAAGACCCCCAGGTAAGTGAAACATTAAATACCTTTATAGAAATAGGTAAAAGGGGCAACGTCTGGAAAGCAGTCTCTATAAATGCCCGTAGCATGAGAAATAAGATCCTAGATGTTAAGGCTTTAATGGGAGATGCTGACTTGGATTTAGAGGCAGTTACAGAGACGTGGTTCACAGACAACCATGACTGGGAAATAATTATACCAGGCTATACATTATTCAGAAAGAACAGGGTAGGAATAAGGGGAGGAGAAGTGGCACTATATGTAAAAAATAATATTAAAGCTATGGAAATACAGGGCTTAAAAGGGAGATAGGAGGCACTGTGGGTTAAACTAGAAAGAGGGAAAGAGAAATATGTTTGCATTGGTGTGATATATAGGCCTTCATCACAAGGAGAAGTCATGGACATACATTTAATAGAAGACATATACAGCATTGCCAGGAAAGGGGAAGTGCTACTGATAGGGGATTTCAATATGCTGGATGTTAACTGGTGCATTCCTGCTGCGGTGTCATCTAGAAGAAGGAGATCCTGCGAGAACTATTCAGGCAACTGGTAACACAACCCACATGTGAAGAGACCATACTGGACTTGGTGCTTACCATTCAGGAAAGTGTTTCTGATGTTATACTGGGAGATCATCTCGCATCCAGTGATCACCAGATGGTGTGGTTCAGTATTAAGACTAGGGCTGATAAAATCCATACAAAAGCGAGGGTCTTAGACTTTAGGACAACTACTGTGACTTTGCCAAAACGGGCCAATACCTCAAGGAGTCATTAGCAGGATGGGAGCAGCTGGGGGATGTTGAAAAACAGTGGGGAAAACTGAAAGGGGATATTTTAAGGGCAAGCAACCTTTTTGACAGAATAGTAGATAAAAATAAAAGGAAAAGGAGGCCGCTATGGTTTTCGAAAAAAGTAGCTGAAAAGGTGAAGAAAAAGAGGGAGGCCTTCATGAAATACAAGAGATCACAGAGAGAGGAAGATAGGCATCTATATTTGGAAAAACTTAGAGAAGCTAGCAAAGTAGTCAGGAAAACAAAGATTCAAAAAGAAGAGAAAATACCCAATGCAATAAAATGGGGGGAAAAGACATTTTTCAGATATGTTAGTGAGAGGAGGAAGGGCAAAAGTGGTATTGTCAGACTCAAGGGTGAAGGGGAGGAATATGTAGAAGCTGATGAGGATAAAGGAATTGCTTAACAACTATTTCTATTCCATGTTCACAGATGAAGGGCTGGGAGCAGAGCCGCAGACAATACCCACGAACAGGAACAAAAGTGTGGGGCATCACAACTAATTTTCAGAGGACCGTGTTCGTGAGGAACTAGTTAAACTAAAAGTGGACAAAGCAATGGGACCAGATGGGATACATCCGAGAATACTAAAGGAACGTGGGGACGTTCTAGCAGCTCCAATGACTGACCTTTTCAATACCTCTTTGGAGTCGGGGGTGGTGCCAGAGGACTGGAGATAGGTACATGTGGTCCCTTTACACAAAAGCGGAAGTAAAGATTTGGTTCAAAACTACAGGCCGGTTAGCTTAACCTCGGTGGTGAGTAAACGCTGCTGAAAGAGAACATACTGAGGTTTCTGGAGTCCAATGGACTACCAGATCAGAGGCAACATGGATTCACCAGCGGCAGGTCTTGTCAGACAAATCTAATTGATTTCCTTGACTGGGTGACTAGGGATGTGGACAGAGGGACAGCCCTAGATGTGGTATATTTAGATTTCAGTAAAGCATTTGGCACTGTTTCGCATAGGCAACTTATAAACAAACTGAGCACCCTAGGGATGGACCCTAAAGCTACTGATTGGGTTAGAAATTGGTTGAGTGGGAGGCAACAAAGGGTGCAGGTAAATGAAGTACACTCTGAGGAGGAGGAGGTTACCACCAGTGGAGTGTCCAGGGAACTGTCCTTGGTCCAATTCTTTTTAACATTTTTATTAGTGATATTGCAGAAGGGCTGCCAAGTAAGGTTTGCCTCTTTGTGGATGATACCAAAATCTGCAACAGAGTAGACACCCAGGAAGGTGTAGATAACATGAGGAGGGATCGAGCTAAGCTTGAAGAATGTTCTAGAATTTGGTAGCTGAGATTTAATGCTAAAAAATGTATGGTCATGTACGAGGGTTGTTCAGAAAGTACTGCCCCACATGTTTTTTCTCAGTCCAAGTTGCAGCACGCTGGTGACATTATTCGTGCGGATCGGCGCATCATGAGTCGGGAATTGTCCATACAGCTTTCTGTTAGTAGAGGTAGTGCAATGGCAATTATTCACTCTTTGGGATATTCAAAGGTGTATGCAAGGCACACCGCAACAGCTTACAGTATTTTAATGCCCACTGGCAGCTATCGCAGGGCGCTGCAACTTGTCTGGACTGGTGGCTGAGGCAAGACGCCCAGACCGTGGCCGATCTTCCAGTCCCATTTTACCACTTCCTGAAGCCTTTACTCTCTTCACCCATCGTCCAACGGTGCTCCTATCTACCACAGAACTTCCATACACAGCACACAACCGTTTGTGAATGGTTCTCACACTTTCTTTCTCCTCCACCAAGAATTCAACTACAGCTCATTGTTTGTACTGTGTGTCACTCACAGACGCCATTTGAAGGATCGCTACACCTCATTATTTGTCGGATGACTGTAAAATTACACACGTGTCCTTTGAAGTTCCAAGTTACTACTCTTTCAATTTCACACCTCTATCTTCATTCTGGACTGAGAAAAAACATGTGGGGCATTACTTTCTGAGCAACCCTACTTGGGCTGCAATGATCCAAGGGAGCAATATAGTATAGGGGGTGACGTACTTCTGTCCATGAAAGAAGTAACGGAATCTAGGCATATTTGTGTCTAACAATCTCAAAGTAGCTAAATAGGTAGAAAAGGTGATGGTGAAAGCTAGAAGGATGCTTGGGTGCATACGAAGAGGAATGGCTAGCAGAAGAAAGGAGGTGATAGTGCCTCTGTATAAGTCTTTGGTGCAACCTCATTTGAAGTATTGTGTGCAATTCTGGAGACCGCACCTTCAAAAGGATATAAACAGGTTGGAGTCAGTGCAGAGGGTGGCTACTAATATGGTTAGTGGTCTTCATTTTAAGCATATGAGGACAGACTTAAGGATCCTAATATGTATACTTTAGAGGAAACGTGGGATAAAAGTGATATGATTTAGACGTTTACTTTAATTCTGTTTATTGAAATTTTCAAAAACTATACAATGTTCACAAAGTATAGAGAAACACAATAAGTCAACAATAGAAATAATTCAAAAGAGAAATAATACAAACAAGTACATTAGCCCACATCTCGGGGAGAAAACCATAAGAAATCAATAACAAAAAAAAACAAGGCAAGGAACACCGAAGCAAAGAAAGGTGTCCCAGCCACACAGAGCAGTCATTTAATTCTACCCTCCCACTGCCTGACAATTTCTAAATGACAGCATAATGACATAAAGGAAAAGCAAAAGTCACTGCGCCTGTTCCTTATGAAGAATCCACCTTTCCAAATCCGAAAATGACAAAAAGACAAACCTGTCATATCCAAGAGATACTAAGCATTTACAAGGGTAGTGCAAGAAAAACGTAGCGCCTAAGGCAAGACTTCTAGACTTGAGAGCAAGAAAGGACTTCCTACGTGCTTGTGTTAAGCGAGATACATCAGGAAAAATAGAGACCTTATCACCACAATAAAGATTGTCCCTTTTCCGAAAATAAGCTTTAAGAATAGAGACTTTATCTTCTTCAGAAACCAAAGTTACTAATAATGTGGCTCTAGTGGAAATAACATCTTGAGTGTCTTCCAAGAACAGCTACTTCCCCTTCCTCAACACCTGGAGAAACAATTTTTGAGGAAATATAATAACATTTAGCAAACACTATAGCATCGGCGGTGGGGAGGAGAAGAACATCTTTTAAATATTTCCTAAACAGTATTGATGGAGATAATAAGCTACTAGAAGGAAAATTTAAAACTCTCAAATTCTTAGAGCTAGCCATATTCTCTAAATTCTCAAATATTTGACACATAATAGAACTTTCTTTCTTGGTAGCAGACTGGAATAAAGAAAAGAATTTAACCTGCGTATCTATACTCGAAATAGTGTAGCGCCCTCTACGGGTTAGGCGGTTGCCTATATGTAGTGGGCGTACCTCTTTATGTCCCTTATCACCTGAATTCCCAATGCTGAGGCTTCTCAATAATGTAGTTGTGTGGTAAGAACCAAAACAGCCGAGGGTTTCAAAGGTAACAGGAATTTTATTTTCTACTTAACCATTGAACTTCTTTGTCAGCAGTTCATATATAACCAGAACAAAAATGGGATACTTCTCCATTCAAAAAGGAAAACAAACTTTACAACACAGTTCAGGCATTAGCCGTTTCAAACAGCTTGTTTTAAACGAAGCAATAAACCTTGCCTTCAGTCAAGGTTACATTCTTAGGTCCCAGGCTTGGTATAGCACAAATCTGTATCACTCAGGGCTCTGCACAGCACCTTGGCTTCTTGGTTACAAGCTGCTAAACCCGTGTATCATTCCTTTTCAAAGACATTGGCATTCTTCACTTTCAAGTTGCAAATATTGGCTTTTAACTTCCAGCACTCATAGCCTTCTTTGAGCCTGTCTGACTAGCTCAACATTAGTGCTTCAATTAACCAAATTTCCAGCAGGTCATAAACTTTCCAAAGCTTCTGGCTTTTCACTACTTTTAAAAAACCATACAGCTTTTACTTCTGACTTACACAGTAAGAGCAATCCATTTCAACATCAGAACATACACTTTCTGAAAGGCATTCTTCTACTACCATACTTTCCTCATTTGGTTCAATTAGCGCCTGGCTGGCCTCAGCGTCTCTAACGGCAGGTTTCAACTGCTCCAACAATTTCAAAACCTGTTCCCATTGGGAATCCTCACTATGCTGAGTTGCAGGGGAAGGATATAGGAGATCTTTCTTTTTTAATAAACCTTTTAAAACTTGCAAGGGCTCACCTTGTTCCCAGCAACCTGTCTTCTCTCAGGCTGTGCCACAGGTAGAACCTTCTCCACAGACTCTCTCACAGAGATTCCTGTTCCTTGCCTTCCACCAGCATTCCTGTGTTCCAAGACAGTTGTACTCTTCCTACCAGCTAGGCTTCCTTCAGGGCTTGAGTTGTCTGAATGCTGCATGCAATAAGGATCTCCTTTGAGGCTTCTGATAGAGCACTTTTCTCTTACACGTGTCCTCCTAATCTCCTTAATTCCTGTAGTTTCAAGAGATTCTCTGCTAGTGTCCAGCCTGCTAGGGAACGTCTCCTCCTCAGAGGATTTCCCTCCTGAACTCCGCCCATGGACACGATCTCCTCCTGCTTTCCTTCTTCCTGGTCTCTCTCCTTTCACTCCTCCTTTCGTTCCTTCCTCTCTGGAAGACTCTCTCTGCTTATATGATTGGGGCTGCCCTATAGCCTCAGACTCCACCCCCAGGCTTCCCTCGTCACCTCCCCTGGTCACCATGGAGCTAGGGCGTGGCTCACTCTCTACATCTGTGCACAGAGTTTTTTTCTTTGGTTAGAGTTTTAACCCTTAAACTCCCTGAAGCTTTCTTCTGCCCAGAGGTAAAAGGCTGTTTTTCCCCACTTTCTTTGGGCTCTATACCTGTCTCGCCACCACAATAGATGAATGCAAAGTTCCAATCTATCAAGATTCTGAAATTTAATAAGTGTCCCTAGTAAATTGACATAAAGAGGGAACAGTCTCAGCAAGAATCCATTCAGTACGATTGACTACTTGCCAAATATCCAGAAGAGAGATGGAGGAGACTTGTGAGTCACCAGGAGGAATGGAGGGCTCCGACCAAGAAACCATTTTGTGGAGCACAACTTCCTTCTGTGAACTCAAAACACCGGACTGAGGCACAGCAGACAATTCCAAGAAACCAGGAGGAAGAGGAGGGGTACGCTCAGGAGAGCTAAGACTCGACCCTTCCAGCGAGGGGTCAAAAGGAACAGTACCTGGTGGTGTTAAGACTGGTGTAGATATTACATGCTTGTCCATAGGGCCACCAGCAGACACAGCCACAAGCGTTTTCTTTTTCCTTTTACCACCAGGCATCGCCACTTCACAGATCTATAAATGCTCCCAATGTACTCCTAAGGGGCTCACAAGGGGCATACGTCCCCCTTGGAAAACACCCCTTAGAAAATGCCCCAACAAGTACCGTAAAGCACTCTAGATATATTAAGGAGCTTCAAAATTACGTCAGCAGTGACTGCCCCGCATGGGCCGGCTCTCTCCAGCACCAGCTGTTCTCACTCTCCACTCTCCACAACGTGTGAAACTGCAGGCAACAATCCCCGACTGAGACGTTTAAATACCTCCGTGGCATAAATGCACAGGAGGAGAGCCTCTTTCAATTGAAAGCAAGCTCTGCTACGAGGGGACACAGGATGAGGGTGAAAGGGGATAGATTAGGAAGTAATATGCGGAAGATTTTCATTATGGAAAGAGTGGTAGATGCATGGAATAGTCTCCCAGTGGCGGTGGTAGAGATGAGGACAGTATCTGAATTCAAAAAAGCATGGGACAAACTCAGAGCATCTCTAAAGGAAAAAAAGGGACTGTTGTAGTGGTTGATATGGAAGGGCAGACTAGATAGGCCATGTGGTCTTTTTCTGTCATCATGTTTCTATGAGTCAGGAATGCATGAAGAAGTGAGTGAGGAGGGAGGAAGGTGCGTGCACAGGAGACAGATGAATCCTGGAAATGAGTAGGAATGAAAGGGAAAAGATGTAAGAATAGGACATTGTTGTAAATGTGGTCAGCTATGAATATTTTCAGACAGAACAAGCACAGCATTTAAGGAATATATTTAAATTCAACATTTTTCACAGTAAATCACAGAAGGTTTGCAAAATAATGAAAAGAAATAAACATAGCATCAGGAAGAGGGTGTCCAAAAACCAGGTCTGGCCTTAGCTCTCCCTCCAGAAACTGGATCATTTGACAGCTCTGAAATAAACACCATGAGTTCATTCAAGGATAAAGCCTGGCCTCTGTGAACTGTAGGGCTCACAGGATAAAGGCCAGGATAAATGTTATCCCTGGGAGAGGACTTGTATGACACAAAGACATTTTGAAAGCACATGCCGCCTCCTCCTCTCTTTCCGAAGCCACCTGTAGGAAAATACTTTAAAGATTTAATAGCATCCTGACCTTGTTTTCACACTCACACCACTAAAACTAGGCTGTATTTATTTATTTAAAAATTATCTCTAGTTGTTCTAGGCAGTTATTATTTATTTACATTCTCTTATATACCGCGCTATTCTGCATCAGTGCGGTTTACAATGAACAAACTGAACTGAAATTACATTGAACAGGGCATTATAACTTGGAGATAACTATTTTTACAGGGAACATGGGCTATGGAGGGTTAAGTGGCTTGCCCAAGACCACAAGGAGCACCTGTGGGACTAGAAACCCCAGTCCTTCCGGCCCAAGGTTGCTGTCCTCTAGTGGGATTTGAACCCCTGACCTTCCGGCCTGAAGTACCTTGCCCCAACCACTAGGCCACTCCTCCACTCCATGCAGTAAAACATAAGAAATAATAATATCACCCATTCAAATACAAGTCAAATGAAATAAAATGGCTTAAAAAGATAAAACAAGTACAAAATTTGTCTGTCAGGAGCGCAAAAGAAAAACTTTCAGCTTTTTTCTAAAAGCCAAGTAATGAGTTATAGTCCTGATCTCCAACAGGAGAGTGTTGCACAGTTGTGGATCTGCACATGAAAAGATACCCAATGTGAATGTTTCACTGTCAGAAAGAACAGTAAAAATTGATTCTGCAATCTTAAAGGACATTCAGGGGAGCAGAACTGTGATGGCAGTGACAATGGAAAGAGCCTGGCAAGCATCAACATAATAATTACTTTAGCTGGAAGCCAATGTAGGGCGCACAGCCAGGTGGACTATATGGATTGTTATTTAAGAGCTTTAACTCTGGTTTTATAGAAAGACTAGGGGACATGCAATGAAGCTACAGGGTAAACTATTTAAGACTAAGAAAAGAAAATATTTTTTCACTCAACGTGTAATCAAACTCTGGAATTTGTTACCGGAGGATGTACTAAAGGCTGCTAGTGTAGCTGGGTTTAAAAAAGGTTTGGACAAGTTCCTGGAGGAAAGGTCCATAAACCATTATTAAGAAGGGACCCAGGATATCAATGCTTGACCCAGTACAAGCATTGTGGAACCTTGTCTTTTGGGGAAACTGCTAGGTACATATGACCTAGATTGGCCACTGTTGGAAACAGGATACTGGGCTTGATGGACCTTGGTCTGACCCAGTATGGCATATCTTATGTTCTTAACTGCACAGCAGGAAGAATATGGATAACGTAGGAAGGAGGTGGGGGGGGGGCTATTTTATGGCCTCGGATTCTTTGCACACATGCTGCACTGGGTAGTAAGAGGAACGAAGAGAAAGAAATCTATTTGCTTTTTCTGCTGTTATTGGCCTGGGCTTTTCATGCCCTGCAAATGTTTGTTGGGTTCTGCCCACTTTCCATGCCTTGTCCTATCCCAGTGTGATAGTCTGCCACTGGGACGTTTTACAGGGGGCTGCTAATTGGGTATTTATTAGAACTATTCTATTTAATATTCAAATTCTCAGTTGGGGGTTAGGGGCTTGGGAGTTAATTGAAGGGCCACAAAACTGAAAGGCGACTCCTGCCCTTGCACTGGTCCTACTTGAATTGCTTGATCTGTATAAGAAGCCGTAGGCTACATGCAAAAGATTTAGGTAAGCCAAATATAAACCATTACAATAATCCGTGCTGGGTAAAGCAATTAATATAGAACTCAAATGTGGTCGCAAACTACACAGTAATCTGAGATGTGCATAGGCAAAAATAATTTGGAGGGCAGCATGTTAAGATGGTAAAAAAGAAACTCAAGGTTTTTCCGTGCACATCCCTACAGGTTTCACAACAAGTGCTGTTGGCAGCTAAGGCCTGTAGCAGAATTCTTGAGCTGAGGGAGTAAGAGATATGGCCAGCGGCTCTATGCAGTATCTGGATGCCAGAAGAACAGAGGGTAGGAGTAACCCAGCATGACCTCCATGCCCCTTTTCTTGCAGGATCTACTCACTAGCTGCAGCCTGAGAAACAGGATTTACCGATAATCCATTAAGTAACTTTTTCTGATACCTCGATTCACATTTTGCTGAGCTTTGTGTACCATATAAAAATAAAGACAGGGTATAGTAGAGCCAAACAATAAAGCAAAAATAAGCCTCAATTTTTTATTTGTTGGAAATGTTGTCTGGAGAGGCATACGCTCCTCTTGAAACAACAGATTCCTTTTTTAATCTAATGTAAACATGCTAAAAAAGGCAAAACATGAGACACTACAAAGTGAACCAAAAAAAGATAAGTTTGTAAACACTTAGCTTGTAGGACCCCTGTAGGTGCTTCACAGGGTTCAGCAAAGCCAAAATGGGAGGTCAATAGCAGCACCAGCAGCAAACAGCAACACAGACTGTGTTTCAAGCCCAGTGAAAATCTCGAGGGCTCTGCCTAAGGCCAAATCTAAACTCCAATCGGTGTTGGAAAAGCAACGTCAATGAATAGAAGCAGATAAAAGCACTCTTATAGGACGTCAAAGCATGACATCAAAACCTGAAGACCAGACGATCTAAAATGATATGACACCCCCAAAGGGGACAAAAAAGATCATAGTCACCTATTGTGGAATTTCACAAAAACTGATCAAACACTCCATCAATCAATTTCTTGATTAAGACCTGCCCAACTAACTGAATTCAAAAGAAAAATCCTGCATTGTTCACGGGTCTGAAGGCTCAATGTCCTGTCACCACCACATACTGAAAGCGGAACATAATCGATGACATGCCAATGAAGTTGTTCAAATGAATGGTTATGTTCAACGCAATGGGATACATTCGGTGCTGACAATATTCGCTTGGATTACCATAATCAATGTTCAGCTAGGCGAATCTTCACAGGACAAATAGTACGGCCCACATAAAAAAGCTGACAAGGGGGAATGAGTAAATATATCACAGATGATGAATCACGTCATGTGCCATCTCATAGTATAGATCTTTACAAGACACAAATGCAAATCATTTCTAACAGCTGGTATCAGTTTATCTTTCTCCATACCTTTTTTTTATTTATTTACATTCTCTTATATACCGCGCTATTCTGCATCAGTGCGGTTTACATTGAACAAACTGAAATTACATTGAACAGGGCATTATAACTTGGAGATAACTATTTTACAGGGAACATGGGCTATGGAGGGTTAAGTGGCTTGCCCAAGACCACAAGGAGCACCTGTGGGACTAGAAACCCCAGTCCTTCCGGCCCAAGGTTGCTGTCCTCTAGTGGGATTTGAACCCCCGACCTTCCGGCCTGAAGTACCTTGCCCCAACCACTAGGCCACTCCTCCACTCTAAATCAATGCATGAGAGGTTGAAATAGGATTTTTCAAAGTATACTACTAAAACCAGGTATATTTTTAGAAACTGCAAATATTCTTTAGTTTTAAATAGAATGTTGACTTGCTACCAGTCACTCCACACCAGTTACTCCACAGCACTTCTCTCCAAAGCCCCACTACACACACTGGATAAGCCAACCCAAGTACACAACTGGGACTCCTTCAGATTTATCTCACAGCAGCAGCTCTTAGACATTATCAGAGGCACCAATACCACTATTTCCCCACTTGATCCTTGCCCATTTTCCTGAATAAAATCACTTCAAATTGAATTCTCATCAACTATAGAAAAGATCGTCCACACCTCCCTATCTCCACCCGCTCTGAAACAGGTCTCAATAAGACCCATCCTAAAGAAAGCATCAATGAACCAGTCTGCCCCAAGCTCATATCGCCCTATCACAAGCATCCCCTTCTTAGCCAAAGTAATAGAAAAAGCGGTACAACATCAACTCCAATCATATCGACACTAATGCACCCCTGAACCCCCAGCAACACAGTTTCTATCCTCAGCATGGTGTAGATACCCTCTTCACCGCACTCTTCAACACCCTAATCAGGGGCCTTGATAAGCCACATCAAGGCTTCGCATTAATATTCCTGCACATCAGTGCCACATTCAACTCCTTCTCGCACCACACCCTTCTTACAAGACTCGGTGACAAAGGCCTCCACAATAGCATGATAGACTGGTTTACCTCATACCTCTCCGACACTCAGCTGCAAGCAAAAATTGGTCCCCTCAAATCCAACCATTTCATCCTAAGGCAAGGCATACCACAAAGATCAGTCTTATCGGCTCTGCTATTTAATATTGACATTCAAGCCATTTGTAACTTACTTAGAAAATTCAACATGCACTTTCACCTATATGCCCATCATGTTCTACATGCCCTTCCACACTCTAACTCTGGACTTCTCAGCCATTTCAGACTGCTTCACAGCCATCACGGACTTCCTTGCAAGACTAAACCTAGCAGTGAACAGCAGCAAGATCGAAGCACTGCTGCTCAGAAGAGACCCATCCTTCAATCCACCAGCAAAGCTTATGCTCCAACACACAGAGATCACGATAAAAGATGAAGTCACATACCTTGGTATAACCCTTGAAAGTAATCTTAACATGCTCTCCCATATCAAGAAGTCAGCCAACACTACATATCTGAAATTGAAATCACCCCAACACTTACAACCATTACTCCACCACAATGAATACAGAGCAGTATTCCAAGCCATCATAACACTCCCACCTTGACCACGGCAACATACTTTACTACAGACTACCAAAGCAAACACTGTACCCGCTTCAACTAATGCAAACCACCACTGCTAGAATCTTTACAGGCACCTCAAGATGTCAACACATCACACCCACCCTCAAGAGCTTACACTGGCTCCAACAGCCCAAAGGATAAAGCACAAAGTCACAACTACTATATACAAAATCCTGCACAACTTATCAACCCCCTGCCTTGATGCACTAATTAGTATAGCAACTACAACAATAGCAAGAAGATCAATGAACTAGAACCTACAAGTCATCCCTCTCCTCAAGACTAGAAACAATAGAGCGTTCACTCTGTCCACCTCCCACAATCTGGAACTCACCCCTGGAATCTATAAGATTTGCATAGTCTACACAGAACCTGAAAAAATTATTAAAAACTCATGTTTTCATTGAAAACTACGGTTCTAACGATATCACAGAACTCCATATAAGATGACCTCTACCACATCCCGCTGAAATATGTAAATCCCCCATTTTTGTTAACTCCAAGTTAGTATCCAGAGCCGGCCCGTCCATTGTGCGAGAATGTTGTTCGCAAAGGGCCCTGCACTTCAGGGTGCCACGCGCCAACAACCTCCCGTATTGAAAACCGGCAGGCAGGGCTGCTTTAGAGGGAGCCAAAGAGGCTCTGGCTCACCTCTAACAGCCGCCGAAGTGAAGAGCGTCATTTTTTCTTCACTTCGGCAGCTGTACTGTACTTTAAACGCTGCCTCGCTAAGCGCCAGGAAACAGGAAGTCCCCTTTGACCTGAGAGCGGCAGCATTCTAAACTACAGTACAGCTGCAGAAGTGAAGAAAAAAAGACGCTCTTCACTTTGGCAGCTGTTAGAGGTGAGCCAGGGCCTCTCCGGCTCCCTGTAAAGCATTTGACAGCCGCGGGGCTCTTTGGGAGGGGAGGGGGGCTTGGACTGGAAATGGGCTGAGTGGGGGAGTCTTGGAATGGACATTGGGGGGGAGCTAGGACTGGAAATGGGCTGAGTGGAGGGGGCTTGTATTGGAAATAGCTGATGGGGAGGAGGGCTTCGACTGGAAATGGACTGATGGAGGGGCTAGGATAGGACTGGAAATGGGCTGATGGAGGGGCTAGGTCTGGAAATGGGCTCATAGGTTGGCTTGGTTTGGAAATGGGCTGAATGGGGGGGGCTAGGACTGGAAATGGACTGAGTGGAGGGGAGTTAGGACTGGAAATGGGCTGATGGTGGGGCTAGGAAAGGACTGGAAATGTTCTGATGGGGGGCTAGGATTGGAAATGGGCTGATGGAGGGGCTAGGACTGGAAATGGGCTGATGGGGGTGGGGCTTGGATTGGAAATGGACTGATAGAGGGGCTAGGATAGGACTGGAAAGGGCTGATGGGGGAGCTAGGACTAGAAATGGGCTGATGGGAGGCTAGGACTGGAAATGGGCTGATGGGGAGACTAGAAGGGAGCAGATGCTGGGTGGGACTGGAACTAGAAGGGAGCTAATGTTGGGGGAGGACTAGAAGGGGATGGGGCTGGGGGAGTGAGGATGGAGAAGGGAAAAATATTTTGTGTGGGAGGGAAGAAAAATCAACGATTGGCCGGGTATTGAGAGAGTAAGTGGGGATTGAGGATGGAGGGGTAAAATTTGAGTGGATGCAAAAGGAATAAAGAAATTAATGGAGGAAAGAGCAAAAGGAGAAAGATCAGTATGTTAAAGCAGATATAGAGAGAGAATGGAAAAAATCTAGAAGAGAGAAGAAAGGACAAATGGACAGCAGACGATGTAGAGTTAGCCGAAGACAACAAGAAAGCGACTGGAGCAATTGCAACTGAAAAAAAATGCACAAACAAGAAAAGGTTGAAAAATACCTTTTTATTTTGAATTTATTAACTGGAATATGTCAGCTCTGGGAAATGTGTGTCTTTAACGTCTGCATTTTGTTTAGTACAAGAGGAAATGTATTTATAGTTTTATTTCTACAGTGTTGCTGTACATTCCAAGTTTGGCTTTTGGGGTTCCCAGTTTAATTATTGTCTTCCTATTTCTAACTTGAGTGGAAGAGTAGCCTAGTGGTTAGAACACTGCCTGGTAACAAACCAACCAGGGTTTGATTCCCATTAGCACTCCTTGTGGCCTTGGGCAAGTCACTTAACCCTCCATTGCCTCGGAAGAAAGGCCTGGCAATCTACTTCCGGTCACACTGTCAAGAAAACCCAGGAGCTTCTGGGTCACCAGGAGTCAGCATTGACTCGAAGGCACACATTGCATTTTGCATTTCTAAATTGTGATCCCTTGTTCTTTGTTTGGTGACTGTCTATGTTCTGCATGTGTAAACGGAACAAATTCAGAGCTCCGGAGCATGAAAATGCAAGTAAAACGATAACTCTCATAGATCATAAAGCAGATATCATCTCGACATAGGCCTCAGAGCTAACAGTAGATGGGCACCTACCCAACACTGCAGACCTCTCTAGAAATAGATTCATTTGATAATACAAGCTACTTAATCAATGCACTCATGCCAATTAAACCATTTTACTGCATATTCTTACAAAATCCGTGTTAATACATGCGCTACCACCAATATCGGCGCAGACCACTGGGAAACACGCAACCAGGTAACCTACTATCTCCAACTGCCTCTGATATATTGTGTAACTGTGCAACCTGTCATCTCCAGTTATCTCTGATATATTGTGTAATTGTATAATCTGCCATCCCCAAACTGTCTCTGATAGATTGCATATTGTATCTGCCATCTCCAGTTATCTCTGACATAGTGTTCAATTGTGCAACCTGTCATCTCCAGTTATCTCTGATATATTGTGTAATAGTGTAATAGGTCATCTCCAGTTATCTCTGATATATTATGTAATAGGCCATCCCCAGTTACCTCTGATATACTGGGAAACTCACCGTCAACATCAGCCTCTCACGTAACTGTGCCAAACCCCCTGCAAGAGCATCAGGACAGGGTAACTCACCTGACCCGCTACCATCCAAGACTCCACCTCTGACACACTTCCAGGCCACACACACAAAATGGCCCTATCTTGCACTATCACAATTGCCCTCTACCTCCTCACCATAGGACTAGGCAACGTTACCAGCCTACACACTAGCCACAATCACATACCAACGATCCACAATTACAGAAGGCGGTGGCCAGATGCCCCCTTCTACAACACAAGGGAAACTACCCGAACTCCCCACCACCATCTTCTACTCATCTCATTACAACACAACAAGAAAAAGAAACAGGAAGAAAACCCACTCCCCCAACACCTGAGGTGTGCACTGATAAATGCCCGATCGGTACGCAAGAAATGGCCGGTCATCTCGGACATGATATCATTACACAACCTCGACCTACTACTGATCACTGAGACATGGCTTTCCTGCGATGACAACGTGATACTCAACCAACTCCTGCCCTCCAATTTCTCCATCCATACATGTCATAGAAATGGCAAAAGAGGAGGAGGTGTTCTCGCCATTACCAAATCTGACCTCCAGTTCAACCTAAGAGAAGCAACCAGCTCACCACTCCTGGACCCAATCTCGATAGCAAATAAGTGCTGCTCCTTCAATCTACTATACAGAGTGCCATCAGCCGACCCAGACGCCCTATCAACGATAATTGACTTGGTCTCCAATACCCAGAGCCCCCATACATCTAGTTGGGTGCTAGGAGATTTCAGCCTACCCTCACTGCAAGACTCCCATGCAACAGCTTTTCTCGGAGCCCTGCAGGATTTAGGATACAGCCAATTAATCAAGGATCCAACCCATGTCAAAGGAGGCATTCTAGATCTCATATTCACGACTGAGACAACCCTCAACACACCAACCATCCCGGAGCTATCAATCACCTCAGTTCCATGGTCGGATCACAAGCTAATCTTATTCCAAGTCCCCCTTCCCAGCTGTAGCCATAATGAAGAAATAAGAGCGAGAGGCCATCCCAGCGCCCCTCCGAGAAGGTTCCAGCCATTCAACAAAGACCTAATCCTGAAAACAACGCTCCCACTAACTACCTCACCGGCACACAACCCAGATGATCTAGTCTCTGATTGGAATATAACACTCAGCTCAATCGCCGTATGTCCGTCAACTAGCAAACTCCAAGGGAAGCGACCCTCCGCAACCTGGTATTCAGCTGAGCTGAAAGCCTCACGCACAACCCTAAGGAAACTCGAGAGAAGATGGCGCCGCTCACACTCAGACGGAGACCGAAGTGCATATAACTCACAACTTGCAGCACATTGCACCGCAGTGACGGAAACCATGAGACGTTACCACACAGACACGCTAAAAAGATCTCTGAACAAACCTCATGACCTGTTTGCCCTCGTCAAGCGTTTGACAAAGGAACCTGCCTCAGAACATATAAGTGAAATCCACCCTCAAACATTCGCCGACTATCTGCAATCCAAACTCTGCCAGATCAACAACAACCCAGTAACCAGCACTATCCTTGAGCCATGTGATCAAACACCACTCACCATCTTCACAATACCGCCCAAACAACGCATCGAGGACACCATTGCTGGCATCAACACGACCACCGCCCAAACCGATCCATGCCCTGCGTTCTGGATCAAAGAACTTCGGACCGACCTCAGTCCCTTCATATCCAGACTCATAGAACAATCATTCACAACAGGGGCTTTCCCACGTACCCTCAAGCACACATCCATAAGACCATTACTAAAAAACAACAAGCTCGACCATCAGAAGCCAGAATCATATAGACCAATATCAAGCATACCGTTTCTCGCAAAAATAATGGAAAAGGAAGTACAAAGACAGATCCAAGATCACATAGAAACCAATGCACCACTGGACCCATGCCAACACAGTTTTAGAGAAGCCCACGGTGTTGAAACACTTCTCACCACACTCTTCAGCAGCAATAATAACAGGCATTGATAACATCCGCCAAGAGTTCGTCCTTGTCTTCCTAGACATTGCAGCAGCGTTTGACTCCGTGAGCCACGAGCGCCTCCTGGAACGACTCATGGAGAAGGGAATCATCGATAAAGCACTTGAGTGGTGCAGGTCCTACCTTTCCGACAGATGGCAACAGGTACGATCCAGCAATACATCATCAGATCCGTTCCACCAAAAGCAAGGTGTACAAGGGCCCTCCCTCTCCGCCCTGATGTTCAATATATACATGCAGCCTATCTGCAACCTGATCCGGTCCTTCAGTGTTAACTGCCTGATATACGCTGATGACATGCTGTTATACATGCCGTTTTCAACAGAGAACCCCGACCTCACACCATTAACAAACTGCATAAATGAAGTGTCCAACTGGCTGCAATCCCAAAACCTCAGGATCCAACACAAGAAAACGAAGGTGTTGTTCATTACAAGGAACCAAAACTTCACCGCTCCGTCCTTCTTAAAAGTGAAGGAAGCAGACCTCCAGACAAAGCCCACTATCAGATACCTCGGTGTCACCTTAGACCAGCACTTGGATATGAAAGCGCACATAGGAAACATTGTAAGAGCGGTATACCACAAAATCCGATCCCTCAGACACCTACGATCCCTGCTGGAGCCGGACGATTTCAGGACCATCTATCAGGCACTAATCATACCACATTTTGATTATGCAAACTCAATCCTGCAAGGTCTCCCTCAAGCCACCTTGAATCCACTGCAACTGGCAATGAACGCCGCAGCAAGAGTCCTACACGGAGCATCCAGGAAAGACCATGTCTCACCCATCCTAAAACAACTCCACTGGTTCCCGTTACAAAGTAGACTCACATACAAGACCCTACTACTTACATTCAAGGCCATCAAAGGACTCTCGTCTGCATCACTAACAGAACTAATCCAGACGACACCACACAATAGGGACAGACGGTCAGTGGCTCTCAACACCCTGATAGTCCCAAAATCAATAACACAATGCACTAAGGCAACAACAGGCAGGGCCTACCAATTCTGTGCACCAAGGTACTGGAACAGCCTCCCTCATGGCATCCGAGCGATCCCAGACTTATTTCAGTTCAGAAAGGCCTTGAAGCACCACCTCTTCCTCCTGTATTACCCAGTAACCAACGCAGACATAGCACCAACCGCACAAGCCACCCAAAACCCCCATGACTGAAACCAAAAAGGAGGTCACGATAATGTTGTAAGTTGTAAATAGTTACCCCTGTTATCCAAGTTGTATTACCTGTTCAACTGTAAACACAAAGTACCATCGGAAATGTGTAAATTATTGTTCATTGTAAACCGCACTGATGCTGAATAGCGCGGTATAGAAGAGACTATAAATAAATAAATAAATAAACGAGCTGAGGTATTCTATTTACATAGTTTCTATTTGACAGTGCCACTTGTTCTCTTTCCCCAGTAAGAAATGTATTAGTTTAACATTTGCAATGTTGCCTTTTGATAGGTAGGGTCTTGTGCTTTGTGAGTTCTGGTAGTGCTGTTATGATACGGTGGGTTTGCTATGGGTTCTAAATGGGCAGTGTTTGTAGTATTTCCCTAATGTGCCTGGCAGTTGTCACTGGATTATAGCAATGTAGAAATCTTTTAGTCTTTCTTTATCCATACACTCATCAAGAGGCATGTTTACTAAAAGTTAGTGTATAGTAATATTATGCAAATATTTATGCAAATGAGGCCCTTTATGCAAAAGAGGCCCCACACCGAGTCTCCGCACACGGCTGCGCACCCCCCTTGGGCCGCCCCTGTTAGTATCACCCCTAGGTTCTATGTAACTACAACTCAGTCGAGTTTGTTTGTTGTCTATAAGCCACTTTGGCTTAAAGGCAGTATAAAAAAACCCATGAAATAAATAAATAAAAGCTGAAAGGAATGGATCTTCATGAGATGAAGTCTCTCATTATGGTACAAAACCCTCCAGGGCTCCTCCAGAAGACTTTACTGATTAGGAGACAAACACCTTTACTCTCCTGAGCCCGTGGATGGCAGCTGCCTAACACTGGGCGTTATTCTTGATTTCATTCTTTTCCTAAAATGAGTAGATGACTTAGGAAGCATTGATGCCGGAGAACGAAGATCTGAATGAGTGACAGGCACATGGGCACCAGAGTCTACCATAGAAGAATACAGAGGGCAGGTGCTGAAGAGCTAAGCACCCAGGCAGAAGACCAAAGGGTCCATGTGTTCAGAAAGGCCATGGAAGAGGGAGCTTGCCATAATACAATACATTTAGGGCATTTAGGGCTGAGCTGAATGGAGAAAAGGAATCCCTGACCCTCCTTCTTCAGAAGAAAAGAAAAAGTGAGAAACTCAGAGTTCACAGAGATACCTTGAAGAAGAGAAAAAAAACAAAAGCAAGCAAAAAAACAAAAAAATCAGAACAGAGAACAGTCAGGACTGCTGCCTCAGTGCAGCACCTGAGGGAAGGCAGGACCAGGGAAAAATCTGTCCGTGTCCAACAGACCACAAGTTCACAACAACCAGGTAAGTACTGGGTGCAATGCCGCTAGCAACAGACAAGCTATGAATATCACTATTACGCTTATTATGCAAGAATGATTGAATTTAGTCTTTAACTTCCCATCTGACTGGTAAATATATTTTATATAATATTTTTTATTTTCAGTTTCTTTTTTATTTTTTAACGGGTCTCAGACTTATAGGGAGCTATGGTGTTGGCTTTTTCAACCAAATGCTCCAGATTGCATCAATGACCCTTCATATTGAATAAAACTTTCTTTAACTTTCACATAAACAACGTGATCATGAAAACTGAAAAAAGTCAGGCTTATCTCAATTTGGAAAATCCCAACGCCATACTCAGCACTGCAATGCCCTTTAACCTTTCCCAGCATTCGTGGCTTCACAGAAACAGCCGCCAGCGTGAAGGAAAAGGATCGTCACGCTGGTGGTTGTACAGAGGGAGCTGGGGCCTCGCGTGGGCTTCCCTGGCTCCCTCTGAAGCCCCTCAGACAGCCGCGGGGCTGGTCGGGGAGGGGGGGAGGCCAAGGACTGGATGGGCTGTGATGGGGGGGGCTAGGACTGCAAATGGGCTGTGATGGGGGGAACTTGGACTGGAAATAGGCTGTGATTAGGGGGTTAGGACTGCAAATGGGCTGTGATGGTGGTGGGGGGGAACTTGGACTGCAAATGGGCTGTGATGGTGGGGGGGGGAACTTGGACTGCAAATGGGCTGTGATGGGGGGACTAGGACTGGAAATGGGCGGTGATGGGAGGGCTAGCACTGGAAATGAGCTGATGAAGAGCTGGAATAGGACTGGAAGTGGGCTGACGAGGGGGCTAGGATTGGAAATTGGCTGAAGGGGGAGCTTGGAGTGGAAATTGGCTGATGAGGGGCTGGAATGGAACTGGAAAAGAGCATATGTGGGGCTAGGACTGGAAATGGGCTGATGAGGAGCTGGAATAGGACTAGAAATGAGCTGATGGGGGGAGCTTGGACTGCAAATGGGTGATGGGCTAGAATAGGACTGGAAATGGGCTGTGGGGGCATGGGAGAATGGGACTAGAAGGGAGTGGATGCTGGGTGGGTCCAGAACTATAAGGGAGCTGATTTTGGGGGAGGACTAGAAGGGAATGGGGATGGGGAATGAGAATGGAGAGGGGAAAAGATATTTTGTGTGGAAGAAAAGTCTACGATGGGCCGGGTATTGGGAGAGTAAGAGGGGATTGAGAATGGAAGGATGAAATTTGAGTGGATGATAAAGGAATAAGGAAAGAAATGGGGGAAAGAGCAAAAGGGAAACGATCAGTATGTTAAAGCAGATATAGAGAGAGAATGGAAAACATCTAAAAGAGAAGAAAGGACAAATGGATAGCTCGCAGAAGACACAAAGAAACCAGAAGAAAGTGACTGGAGCAATTGCAACTGAAAAATAAAATTCCCAAACAGAAGGCAGAAAAAATACTTTTTATTTTAAATTTATCAACTGGAATATGTCTGGTCTGGGAAGTGTGTATTGCTAACATCTTTGTATTTTTGTTTAGTGCAAGAGGAAATTACTTTATAGTTTTATTTCTCCAGCGTCATTGTACATTTCATGTTTGGTTTTGGGGTTCTCGGTTTAATTATTATCTTCCTATTTCTAAATTGTGATCCCTTGTTCTTTGTGTGGTGATGGTCTATGTTCTGTGTAACCGAGCTGAGGTATTTTGTTCATGTAGTTTCGGTTTGACAGTCCCACTTGTTCTGTTTCCCCAGTAGGAGATGTATTGGTATTCTCTGAGATGTATTGGTTTAATATCTGCAGTGTTGCCTTTTGATAGGTAGGGTTTGGTGCTTTGTGAGTCCTGGTAGTGCTGTTATGATATGGTGGGTTTGCTATGGGTTCTAAATGGTCAGTGTTTATAGCACTTCCTAATGGGTCTGGCGGTTGTCACTGCAATATAATAATGTAGAAATCTGTTAGTCTTTCTTTATACAGACACTCATTAAGAGGCATGTTTACTAAAAGTGCATGTTAATATTATGCAAATATTTATGCAAATGAGACTCCTTATGCAAATGAGGCCAACAATTAATCTCCGCACATGGCCCCGCACCCCCCTTGGGGCGCCCCTGACTGCAGGGGGTTCTTGTTTGATGTTTTTACACAATCTCTACCTTTTGGGAACCTGACAGGTACTTGTGACCTTGATTAGCCGCTATTGGAAACAGGATACTGGGCTTGATGGAAGTTTGGTCAGACTGAGTATGGCATATCTTATGTTCTAATGTCCTCTTTGCAAAAATCTCAACCGTTCCTTTTCAGCTCCAGCCTCTTTCCCCAACCTCTGGGTAAACTTATTGTGAGAGTTTATTGTAACCGCGGGGAGGGATGGTGTGTCTTTGTCGTGCCTCACCCAGAAGGAGGGTGTCAGGATCCCAAGAGGGAGCTCAGAAATAGGAAGATGAGGAGCCCCTGTCCTGCCTGGCAAGAGAGTTGTGCTATATCAGTTACAAACGAAAAGTGTTGATTGTCTACTTAGAGTCATCCTGACCATTTCATTATTGCAAGTGATGTAGGAAACAGCAGAATACAGGTGAGGTAGAAAACCCACAGGCACTCGGCAGGGCTATGAATTTACAGGGGAAGTTTCTAACAGTAATATTCTCTGAATAATCCTTCCCTTCTCTTCATACCCCCAAGGTCATAGGTTGCCATAATACAGTACATTTAGGGCAAACACACAGCTTAAATGTAACTCATGAGACTCGTGAATACTTTTTTCTGAGAAAGACAGCTAAACTTGGCGCATATTCCCAATCTGAAATATGATGCGCACATGGAACATGAAGAGGACAGGTCAGCCTGGATCTTTAAGGTCTCGTGATGCTGAGGGCATTAGACACCTAGGCAAAACTTTAGCTTTGCACGTCTCTGAGATTTTGATAATTAAACTCAGTAATCATGACCAGATTAATCCAGATAAACGGACTATCTGAAAACTGTCTCTCCTGTCTACACATAAACACATGTGCTGTGTGGCTGGCAACTCAAGACCCAATGTTTTGCTTCAACTACAGCTGCTCTTTGCTGCTCCCCAAGAAACTACCATCCTAGGTTAGGGCCTGGTTTACTTAATGGTTAAACTGGCCTTGAGTATACTGAGACCGTATTCATTTCATTTACTACTTGTCCATCATTATAACCACTGAAACAGTCCAGAAATAACTAAGAGCATACAACAAGCAGGCATTGTTTACACAGACGATGTCTCAGTATGTTCCAACTTCAGAACAAGGCGAAATAAAAGTGGATTAAATTAAGAGCATGTTTTCCTGATTCAAGGGCTATAAGTGCTGTAAACCTCCTTTGTTATAATACACTGCCCTTGTCTGTTTTTCTTGATTTCATAGAAGTTACTGCAGCAACTAATAAGTGAGTTCCTTGCAAGAGTCTGGATGCTATTGTGCTATGTGGCATATTACATCATGAGGTCAGTGAAATTTTAAGACACATTTTATTTATTACATCATGAGGTCAGTGAAATTTTAAGACACATTTTAGACCATATATGGAGATGAGAATTGAGAAATTGTTGTGATGCACACAATCCTAGAAGTATTTTACAAAAGGCTCTGCGAAACATGGATCCTCTTCTAAATAAGTGCTGGAGCGCACTTGTATCTGCCAATATGTGCAGCCATTTTGCAAATCTACACATGGAAAAAAAATCAGTGCAGGAAGCTCAGCAACTTCCATGTGTAGGTGCCTCCAGTTACATGTGAAAGTTGGTATTTTACAACTTCCACATACAAGGGTGACCATTTTGCAGACCTACATGTATTAACAAGGCTGCATACTTCCCCCTACCTCTTTAATTTATATGCAGAGCAAATCGTCAGAGAAGCAGGACTGTATGACGACAACAGAGGTGTGAAAATTAGTGAAGACTCAACAACCTTCACTATGCTGATGATACCACATTACTGGCTGAAAGTGACGATGATTTGAAACATTTGCTTCTCAAGATCAAGGAATATAGACATAAAATGGATCTGCACCGTAAAAGTTAAGAATGCAAAGATCCTGACAATTGGCATAATCAATAAGTTCATCATTGATAGAGAAGAAATTGAAATAGTTGACAGCTTTAACTTACTTGGATCAACAATCAATAAAGAAAGGAATAGCAGTCAAGCAATCCAACTACATGCCGAAGGAGCAAGCCTGAGCAAGCTCCTTGGGGCAACTCTGGGGTGGCTCTGCCCTAAGAGCCCATTGCCCCGGTGTCCTGTGTCCACCATCATCGTGCTTCTTCTTTATACCCCCGATATCCAGGTACCTTGTCCTTAATATTCCTTTGTTTGCTGTCCCTCTCTTGTATGTATCCCATTTAGGTCCATTCTCTCACTTAGCACTACTATCTGGCTCTACCTGCATCCTGCAAAACCTGATCATTTGTCCCATCAGTTCCCCTTCAACCCTTGGTTATACATGCTACTTCTCACGATCCATTACGGTTTGCCCTGATTAACTCCAGATCTCTTTGTGCAAAGAACCTGCTCATTCATGACCTCCTTATCTCTCACTCACCCGATGCCTTATTTTTAACTGAAACAACACTTCTAAGGTCTTTTTTTCAGAGTGAAAATTTACTGTAAATATCTAAACAAACTTCTCACTCAATTTTATCTCTTGATAGCAATAGCAATTGTCCTCTAACTTGTGAGCTAGACACTTTTGAATATCATGGCACCACATTTAAGCTGAAGAACCTGTGAGTTGACATATTGCATCCGCTGCCCGTGTGGCTTGCTATATGTGGGGAAGACTATTAGACCTTTTAGAATTTACATGAGGGAACATAAGAGTAGATTAAATTGCAAACTAAGGGAAGCTCCAATCATACCACATTGTTTAGAGGTTGGACATGATTTTGATGAGCTTAGATGTTTTTGCATTGATAATGTATTAAAGGGATGAGCGGGGCGATCAAGGGTACAAACGTTAACGATATGTGAGCAAAGATGGATCTTTAGGTTGAATACGGTAATCCCAAGGGGGTTGAATGTTAAAATAGATTGTGTTGCTTGCATGTGATCAATTATTCAAGAGTATGGAAAATTGGAAGGAGCTATTATGGTGATAGAAAAGGAAGTTTTTGGTTTCGATTGTTGATAGGGCCTGAGATTTTATATAAATTAAGAGACATCTCAAATTTCGAAACGGTATATGGTAGTAGTATGTCGCCGCATATGATGTCATCGACCTTAAGGGTATAATACGGGCCTTGAATAGCCAGTACGCATGCATGGCTATTCGAGTGAGCAATGTTGCCGAGGAAATTAGAGAAGAGCGGAGTTTAAGTGTGTGCAGCATCGACACAATCATTTTTACTTTGAGTAAAATGGTGTAATTGAAGTAAGTAAAGGGGATGTCAATATATTAGTAAAGATTCAAGTTTGGTGTGAAGGTAGTAGTTTTAGAATTATGGGAGACATTCAAGGTAACCAGGATTTTTGAAAGTTTTGATCAGTTTGAGGTCAATGCCTGAAACGAGTGAGGTTTAGGTTTGTTCAGTTTTGAATCAGGGGTCATATGTGAAGTAATACAGGAATAATAACAGTGGGAAAATGGATAGAGAATAATGGAAGTTTAATTTATGAATGAAATGTGGGAATGTTGGTCTTGTTAAAAGGGTGTATCAATAAAGTATTGTTAGAGGCATTTTATACATTTTATATATGGTTTTGTATTTGATAGCTTTCTCTATATATACCCCTGAAGAAGCTTGACAAAGCGAAACATTAAAGGTGCCGTGTTGAGGCGTTGGGGCAAAAGAAAAAGAGACAGATAAGTTGCATTGTCTGTCTCTTTAATGAAATTTGAAAAGCTGTTGTTTGATATGAGGAATGGTCATTGATACAAAAAGGCATTTAAATACAAGTGACAGCTTGGAGTTATGCTGTATTTATCTGAGACCATCTTCATAAGTTATGTTATGAAATCATAATTGGAATAAAACAAATATTAATTGCTACTGCTATCAAGAGATAAAATTGAGTGAGAAGTTTGTTTATTTTTAACTGAGACATGGCTGAGAGAAGGTGAGGTTGTCTGCCTCCCGGGTTGGGGGCTTATTCCACATCCTGGCTAGGTTGCACCGGTGGAGGGATTGCTGCTATCTTTCACTCCTCCCTCCCAGTTTTTGAAATTTCTACTCCATTTCTCTGATATCCCGAATTCCTACTTATCTGCTTTAATGGTGATTCTCCCTTGCATTGTCTTCTGATTTTTGCCGCTCCGCCCATGTCACGGGGACTCTCTCTTGTATACACTTTCTGAAGCGTCTTTGCATTGTCTTCTGATTTTTGCCACTCCGCTCACGTCACTGGGACTCTCTTGTATACACTTTCTGAAGCGTCTTTGCATTGTCTTCTGATTTTTGCCGCTCCGCCCACGTCACGGGGACTCCCTCTTGTATACACTTTCTGAAGCGTCTTTGCATTTTCTCAGCTTTTGATTCTAGGCAATTTTAATGTCCATTTCTCCTCCCCAGTTAAATCTTGGGATAATATCCTCTCTCAGCTTTTCATCGACATTTCCCTTTCCCAATTAGTTCCTTGCTCCACACATACTGCCGAACAAACTTTGGATGTTGCTCTCACTTCACCGACTCGTCAGTCCACCTTCTCAGCTTTCCCTCCCTCCCTGTGCTCTGGTCTGATCATTTCTGCATTTTCTTCACTTGTCGTTCCCCCTTACTTACTTCTGTCATCCCTTCCTCTAGTTCCTCCTCTCTGGGTTCTAGCCGGAACCTTTCCACTCATACCTCTTGACAAATTTCCTCCGTCTAACAGAATTTTTCCTCCTGATTTTTAGTCACAGGCCAGCATTTGGAACTCTGCTTTAGCATATGCTCTTGACACTATTGCCCCATTACAAAACTGTTGTCACCCCCTCCCCCCCCCCACCCCCAGAAAATGGCACCTGTGATTCCACCATGGGCTCCTCTTTCAGTGCCAATGGCTCCGCAGGGCCGGATACCTTTGATGAAAACAGCCTTCCTCCACTTCGCTCCTACTTTTCAAAAACTTCCACCACCAATACCAGTCTATGGACCATGAAGCCAAGAAGGAACATTATTCCACTCTCATTTCCTCCTCTGCCAATTCTTCCCGCTGCCTGTACCTGTCCCAGCCACCCACTCTTGCCCTTCCTCCTCCCCCCGTCCTCCCATCCCCAGTACTACCCCCTCCCCACACCTTCTTGCTGACTATTTTTGCAATAAAGTCCAATCTCTTTGGGCTGCTTCACATAACTGTCCAGCCCCTCTTTCCCCTTGCTCTCTTCTGCCTGATCCTCCTTTGTCAGATGTCTCTTCTCCTAGTATGGATCCTTCTTCTTCTTCTCTTAATTGTTCTTTAGCCCATACCTGGTCCTCCTTTTCTGCTGTCTCCTCCTCTTAACTCCTTAAGATTATCTCATCATCTCAGAAGACTACCTGCTCTGCAGATCCTATTTCCTCCACCTGGCTCACCTCTCCTTCCCTTGCTCTACTACCGGATCATTTCCCTTCCTCTTGGAAATACACTACTGTCTGCCCTCTGCCTAAGAACCCCTCTCTTGATCCCCCTGCCCTTTCCAGTGACTGTCCTGCCTCCACACTTTCTTTTCTGTCCAAACTGGTGGAAAATGTAGTTTTTTTCTCAGCTTTCTTCCTTTTTAGACTCTACCCATACACTGCACCCTCGTAATCTGGCTTTTGCCCTGGGCACAGCACAGAGACTATCCTTCTTTCCTTTCTTAGTGATGTGCAGAGGGCTCATGATCGCCGAGACATCACACTGGTGGTTTCTTTAGATCTTTCTTCAGCTTTTGACCTGCCTGATCACCTTGTAAATAGTTCACCACTAATCATCACCACACATGCACATACACTCTGATGTCACTGCATGCCCACAATATGACACCCCAATATGATTGTTTGCTGTGTAAACCGCTTTGATTACAGGAGAAGGAGGTATATAAATCCTCTTAAATAAAATAAAAAAAATAAAATCATACTTCTGGCACAGCTCTCTGATCTAGCTCTTAGAACGAAACCAATTGAGTACAGTACCCCTTTCTTGTCCTAGCAATCTTTCTTGGTTTCCATGGGTACTACTTCGTCTTCCCCTCATCCTTTCCTCTGCAGTGTCCCTCAAGATAAAGTTTTGGCTCCGCTTTTCTTTAACCTATTTCTGATCCCTCTCACACTTTTGATTCAGAACACCTGATCGTTCTCTTTCACAATCTGTACATTGATCAAGAAGCAACAGTTCAAATGGAACAAGGAGCAAGAGAATGTTTAAAATAAGCAAAGGTGTAAGACAAGGCTGCATACTTTCCCCCTACCTGTTTAATTTGTATGCAGAACAAATCAGAGAAGCAGGATTGTATGAAGACAACAGAGGTGTGAAGATTGGTGGAAGGCTCATCAACAACCTTCACTATGCTGATGATACCACATTACTGGCTGAAAGTGAAGATGATCTGAAACATTTGCTTCTCAAGATCAAAGAACATAGTCTGAAAATGGGCCTGCGCCTTAATGTGAAGAAGACAAAGATCATGACAACTGGCAAAATCAACAAGTTCATTGTTGAAGGAGAAGAAATTGAAATTGTGGACAACTTTTAACCTACTTGGATCAACTATCAATAAAGAAGCGTCAAGAAATCCGACGACGTATTGCTCTTGGCAGAATGGCTATGAAAGAGCTAGACAAGATCCTCAAGAGCAGAGATGTCTCTCTCCATAGAAAGATTTGACTTGTTCAAGCCCTGGTATTTTCAATAACATCATATGGATGTGAAAGCTGGACAGTGAAAAAGATAGACAGGAAGAAAATTCATGCCTTTGAATTATGGTGCTGGTGGCGAATACTGTGTATACCATGGACTGCCTGAAGAACAAACCAGTCGGTACTAGAGGAGATCAAACCTAAGCTTTCTTTAGAAGCTCAGATGACAAGACTTCGACTTTCATAATTTGGACACATCATGCGAAGAGAGAGATCATTAGAGAAAGACATCATTCTTGGCAAGATAGAAGGTCAACGCAAAAGAGGAAGGCCAGCAGTGAGATGGATCAATACAATAACAGCAGCTACGGGTACCAGTCTGTCAACAATGAGCCGCCTGACTGGAGACCGAACACAATTTAGGACAACTATCCAGAGGGTCGCCATGAGTTGACACAGACTCGACAGCACTTAACAACAACATTATGCAGACAATATCCTTCTATTTTATCACACTAGCCTGGCATCTCCAGATCTTCCCCCTCTTAATGCTTGTCTCTCCTCTATTTCTACCTGGTTTTTGGAAAATTTCTTACATCTAAATCCCACCAAGTCTGCTGCAGTTTGGTTCACTTTTGGTGCTTCTCCTCCAGTTTTGGCCCCTTCTCTCTCTGGTTCCGCAATCCCCTTAGCTGATTCCATCCCTCTCTTGGTGTTACGTTGGATCATCTTTGTCTTTTCGAACACACCTATCCTCTCTCATCCAACAATCTTTGCTCTCCCTTCAGCAGATATGTGCGGTTCAGCCTCCCTTTCTCCCTCTGTGTTAACTACTCTTCTATTCACCCTGTTTATGTCTAAACTGGATTATTGTAACATGGTCTTCCTTGGTCTCCCTCAGTATCAGCTTCACCGTTACAGTTCATTCAGAACACTGCTTGCCTATGCCTCTCGCTTTAAACACATTTCTCCCCTCCTAGCTCACTATCATTGGTTTCCCCATCAAATACCGATTGCAGTATAAGCTGTTCACTCTGGTCCACCATGCACTTCACACTGGCTCCCCCCCCCCCCCCCAATTATCTTGCTGATGTCATATTACTTCATTCTCTCCACCAAGTTCCCCGTGTTATTCTTACAAATCGGCTTCATCTGCTTTCTGTTATGCAAGCAGAATTGAAATCCACCCACTCCTCAGCTTTCTATTTCCTTGCGCCTGCCCTATGGAACACCCCCCCCCCCCCCCCACCTTCTCCGGTCCTTCGTCTTGAGTCTTCCTACCTCAGGTTTAAATCTCTTCTTAAGACGCATCTTTTCCATACAGCATATAACCTTCAGTTCTTCCTTTCCCCTCTCCATCTTTCCCTTCCCCATCTCCTCTGTCTTCCTCGTCTTCTGCCCCCCCCCCTCCTATTTCTTAGTATGAATGATGTTGTCTTTCCTGTCTATACTGGCGTTCTCGTTCTACTTTCTGTCTTTCATTTTTACTGTTTTATTAACTTTGTACACTGCCTTGCTGCTACTTGTGAAAGACAGTTCAGCAAATTTTTAAAGAAACAAACATATTCATGTAGTGCATAGATTGATTCAGAATATTTGAGAATGAGTCAGGAGACGGCAGTCCCCCTCAGATGGAGCACTGTTGTTCTTCTGTGTTGTGGAATATATTGCACAGTACCTCACATAGGAACTTGTTGTAGGATATAAAATACAGCACGTACCATGCTGAGTTAGACCAAATGTCCATCAAGCCCAGCATCCAGAAAGAGAGCCTCTTATCTCCGATAGTGGCGAGTCCGGGTCATGTGGAAGTACCCACTGAGCCTAATAGAAATCCTGCGCAGATGTGAGAGGGGAGGACCGATTGAATAATGATTAATGAACTTGTTCTCTGCAAACATAGCTAAAATATTTTAAACTCAGCCTCAACCACATTTTCTGACAGTACATTCCATAGTATAATTATGTGTTGACTGAAAAAATATTCTCTAGAATGTGCTACCCGTTAGTTTCATAGAGAATCCCATAGTCCTAGCAGCTTTTGATAAAGGAAATGATCATTCTATGTTAACAGTTTTAGCCCACTCATGATTTTATACATTTCTATCATCTCAGAGCTGAAGAGCCTGAACATCTTTAGCCTTTCCTCCCCGAAAGCTCATTCCATCCCCCTCATCAGTTTGGCTGCTCTTCTTTGTGAAGTGGAAGAGCAGCCTAAGGGTAGGAGCAGTGGACTAAGAACCAAAGATGACTGGTTTTAATCTCACTGCTACTTCTTGTGACTTTGGAGAAGTCACTTAACTCTCTATTACCTCTGAAACAATCTTAGAGGTTGATTCCATACTGGCTGTCCAGCCCCTGTACGACAGATCAGAATCAGGAAGTACAGAGGTAGAACCGATGCTGATCCCACAGGGGCTAGATGTGCCCGTAGGATCAGAATTGGGTCTATGGCCTGGACATGTAGGCTGGGCTCCGATTCTGATCGGCCGCATGCCCACCCCACATACCCAGCTAACTCAGCCAGACTGCTGAATGGAGCCGCAGTGCCATGGCGTCCCATTGCTGGAGCTGTGATCCCCAGCCGACAGCAATACCATCCTTTCCCCACAGCCTGATCCCTCATTTAGCTTCCAATGGCCAGGATCGGGCTGCAGGGATATCCCTGTATCCCCTCATCTTCTGGCTCTGCCTGGCACTGTGGTCCCCCGACATCCAGGGGGTCTTATTTCACCTCTGAGATGGAATAAGTTCCCTGTCTCCGTGGCTGACCCCAGACACCTAGGGCCGACCTCAGAATCAGCCCTGTACATCCGGGGCCGCTCTCACCCATTGTCCGCCCTCACTCCATCTCTGTCCTGCCCCCTCCTTCCCATGAACAGAACTCCCCATACAAATCACAGCTGCCCAGCTTTTAGTGGGTCTGGATGTCTGCATCGGATGTCCAGAACCACTAAACAGAGTTCAGAATGACCCCCCTTAGTCCTTAACTTAAACTCTAATGAGGTCTTTTCCTAATGGGCACAAGTTGACAGTGTATGTTTTGGGTTGTGCTGGAATACACGTTGCAAGCTAGTGCAGGATCATGACATCACAGAACGGTTCTGTGTAGTTGACATTAGGATCATGAGTGAGCGGGTTAGTGGCAGACAGAGGCATGGTGACCTCAGCACAGTTAGTGCTGGGTTCAGCTAATGCCACCTCAATAGGGGACGTTAAGTGCACCCACGTTAGGGGAAAGTGCTCCACGTTTACTGCCAGTGAAATACTTTCCACACCCCTGACAATTAACGCAATGCTGTTGTATGTAATGCACCATAGATCCGGCATTTTTGGTGCATTAGGTGCAATACCCTAGCGCCTGTTAGTAAAAGGGCCACTAAGAAAGGCAGGAGCTAAATCCAGTTCCCTAACTTTTCCAGTTCCTCTCTTTCTTTCTTTTCCAGATGAAGTGACCGGAACTGCACACAGTCCTCAAGCTGTGATAGCACCAGGTATCGATGCAGAAGAATTATAAAATTCTCTCCTTTATTCTCCATTTTTCTTAATATCATCTAGATTTTTTTTGTGACTGTTGCTAATTGCTGAGGATTTCACTGTCTCCTACAGTAGATCCGTCTTCTGGGTGTTAATAGACACAATAGTCCTCTCTAGCCCAGCCAAAGAAGCTTGACTGCTTGTAGGAAATTACTTTTCAGTAAGTCGGGCTGTGTTATCTTTCTCTCCGATTCCCTTCCCTTCGCAATAGTTTTATTTATTTGGCTTCAACTTTAGTTGCATTCAGGTCTTCTTCTACGTTTGTAGAGTTCTGACTTTCCCAAGGTCAGAAGGAACAGCAGCGGGATTTGAGCCCTGGCTCTCTGCCCACTTCTCGAACCACCAGGCGACTTCTCTTCTCTCCCAAGTTCCCAACTTTGCTTCAAAACCAGGTTCTTCTAAGTGGTCTCTTACTGGCTGAATAAGAGCATAAGATATGCCAAAAATCATTTAAGAAACTGCTCTATCATTTACCTTTCATAGCACCGATGTGTAATTTAGGACCATTTGGTGTATGAGGACATTAATGTTCTCAGTATTTTGAATCTGGTATTATATACATGCTAATTACAGTAATCAGAGTAGATTATCAGTCTAATTAAGTGTTCATGCTGACTCACTGTGACACCCTTTAATTGTGTAGCAGCAAACTACAGTTCATATAAATGAATTCTGTTCTCTTTTTTGTATGTCCCTGGTGCAGATTCCATTTTGCAGAAATACATCCTTCTTGCATGGGTTACGGTACACAGAACGACTATTAGTTAAGTTCTTTCATTTTTCCCCTTCATGTGGCTCTTAAAAATGTATTTCAGACCCACAGCTATATTCTAGAACAGGGATTCCCAAAGCTATCATGGGGCCTCCCTAGCCAGTCGGGTTTTCCGGATATCCACAATGAATATGCAAGAGAGAGATTTGCATAGCAAATCTTATACACCACTCCCTCTGAGTAAAACCTTTCAAGGCAGTTCACATACAATAAAAATACAGCAGGCGCCGACCATCCGGAGCCCCCACCACCACCAGCAGCTCTCCCCTTCCCGGGGATCGAGCCACCGGCAGCAGAAGGGGCCTGCCGTCCTCCAAGGCCCAATCGGGGCACAGCAGGAACTTTTTAAAGTTCGCGCCAGCAGGCGCCGACCATCCGGAGCCCCCACCACCACCACCAGCTTTCCCCTTCCCGGGGATCGAGCCACCGGCAGCAGAAGGGGCCTGCCGTCCTCCAAGGCTCAATCGGGGCACAGCAGGAACTTTTTAAAGTTTGCGCCAGCAGGCGCCGACCATCCGGAGCCCCCACCACCACCAGCAGCTCTCCCCTTCCCGGGGATCGAGCCACCGGCAGCAGAAGGGGCCTGCCGTCCTCCAAGGCCCAATCGGGGCACAGCAGGAACTTTTTAAAGTTCGCGCCAGCAGGCGCGCCCGCGACTGGCGGGCCCGCGCCTGAGGGCCTCGCCAGAGGGCCCTTTGGCGTGGCCCTTAGGCGAGGCACGATAGGCGACACGGCAGATTCCACAGCAACACACCGGTGACCCGACGCCTGCCTCACTCAACCCTCTGCCGCCTCACCAAGAAACCAACATTCTGCTTACAACTGAACCCAGACGTGAACTCAGGCCTCTCTAAGCAACTCACAACCACAGCAAGTATACAGACTAACCATGTGAATGCACCATATCTCATAACTACTCTCATCTTCCCTGTGGCACTCAATTATTATTGTTGCCAGTATCTAAGTATTACTGTTATCATAGCATCCCTTTACTACTGTTGTAGTAGCATTCCATTACTACTGTTGCCAGTATCTAAGTATTATGCCAGTATCTAAATATTATTGTTGCCAGTATCTAAGCATCTAAGTATTACTGCTATCATAGCATTCCATTACTACTGTTGCCAGTAGCATTCCATTATTACTGTTATCATAACATTCCATTATTACACCAAAAGATAATCATGACTACCTCAACCCTAATGTTTATTTTTCTATACACTATTGCCATGACCATACATGACTCTGTTTCATACATCCATGATCATAACCCCATTCCAGCACTCCTAGGATCAAATAGAAAACATCACTACAGCTATTATCAACCTTACCCAAACCTTCAACACAAGAGGCAATCACGCCTGCTCTACATAACACTGGAAACCACTACTAACAAAAAGACCAACAAAGACGACCTGCAACACGAGCTGAGATGTGCACTCATCAACGCACGGTCTGTGCGCAACAAATGGCCTGCCATCACAGACCTGATATCCAACTACAATTTAGACCTCCTAATGATCACTGAGTCATGGCTCTCTGACTCAGACACCGTCCTAATTAACCAAATCACACCCCCCAATTTCTCACTCTTCGCTTGTAACAGAGATAATAGAAGAGGTGGAGGGGTCCTCATAATAGCAAAGTCAGAGTTGCAATACCGAGTGTCCATAACCAGGAGCTCCCAACATCTAGACACCTTAACTATCGCGAATAGAAGCAACTCTATAAATCTCATCTACTCAGCACCAACTGCAGTATCAGAAGATCTTTCAAATATAATAAACTTAGCCTGCAATCCTGACAACCCCAACAAACCAAACTGGCTGTTAGGTGATTTTAACCTCGCTTCTCTACATCACGACTTATCCAGTACATTCCTCGATGCCATGACAGACCTTGGATACAAACAAATCGTGCACAACCCCACACACAAACAAGGGAACATCCTCGATTTGATATTCGTTCCATCAGCATTCTCAAGCTTAAAAAATTGCACCAAACCATCTATTATCCCAGTCCCTTGGTCAGACCATAGCTTGATCTTATTCCTGATTCCAACAAATTCAAACACGCTCACCCAGCCAGTCACCTCAACAACAAACGCAGGGCGATTTAAGCCATTAGACGTAGAGACCCTCACTAAACAAGCGTTGCCAAAACTATCCAAGCCAACAGACAATCTAAATGAGCTGATCTCTAACTGGAATGACACTCTCTATCAATATGCACATCAACCAAGCATGTACAAGAAGCTCCCACCCATGAATCGCTCCAACAAAAAGCAGGATGCCCCTTGGTTCTCTTCAGATCTACGTACATCTCTACTCCAACTGAGGAAGTTAGAAAGAAAATGGAGACACACCCACAACAACCAGATTCAAGAAGAGTATCTCACCCAACTCAAAAAGCATCGCGAACTAACTTGGTCTACAAGGAAAGAATTCCACTCCAATATTCTCAGCAAAACACTAAACAGACCACGCGATCTCTTCAATATAGTAAAAACGTTAACCAAAGATCCATCGCCACCACATCAAGAATCCATACAACCACAACTATATGCTAATTTCATCCAAGCCAAAATGGTCAAGGCGAACACAACGTCATCACAAATACTAATCCAACTCCTACAGGCCCAAGCATCACTCGATAAATTCTCACCACCATCAAGAAAAACCATCGAAGAAATTATCGCTACTATAAATACCACCACAGCACCAAATGACCCATGTCCAGCACACTGGATCAAAACCTTACGTACCGAGCTTAGCCCTTACATAGCTAAGATCGCAAATATCTCCTATCTAACTGGCATCTTCCCTACCGCCCTTAAACAAACATCAATTCGCCCTCTGCTAAAAAACAACCAGATGGACCCAACGAAGGAAGAATCCTACCGCCCAATCTCCAGCATTCCCTACCTAGCCAAGATACTTGAAAAGGAAACTCAGAGGCAGATCCAACACCACATTGACACAGCAGCCCCGTTGGACCCATGCCAACACGGATTCCGAGAAGCTCACGGAACAGAAACACTAATGACTTCACTACTTAACAAACTCATCTGTGGGATTGACAACATTCACATGGCCATTGCAATGATTTTTCTGGACATATCAGCGGCATTCGACTCAGTCGACCATAAGATCATGCTAGCTAGACTCCACGAAAAAGGCATCCGCAACCAAGCCTGGAACTGGTGCAAATCTTACTTAGATGAGCGCTGGCAACAGGTCCGTACAGGCAACATTACATCTGAACCCTTCAAACAGAAACAGGGAGTACCTCAAGGCTCATCTCTATCTGCATTGCTTTTTAATATATACATGCAGCCAATCTGCCAAATCACCAGAGATTTCGATATATCTTGCTTATTATACGCAGATGACGTGCTAATATTCACACCAATCAATATATCAAATCCTGACTACTCTCCACTAATCAATTGTTTCAATGCAATAACCGACTGGCTCCTCAATCAAAACATGAGAATAAACTTCAAGAAAACCGAAGTACTCATAGCAACAAGAAACAAGCAATTTGCTCCGCCGACCACCCTCACAGTAAGAGATGCAGAACTCCCCATCAAAGCCTCCATAAAGTACCTCGGTGTGATACTCGATCAACAACTCAATCTTAAAGAGCACATAAAGAACACAGTAAGGTCAATTTACTACAAACTAAAAACACTGCGCCACCTGAAACCAATGATGGAGACCAAGGACTTCCGCACAGTTTTCCAAGCAATAGTCACACCGCATTTCGACTATGCGAATATCATCCTTCATGGTCTCCCCAAGAATACACTAAATCCACTTCAACTGGCGATGAACGCGGCAGCCCGCATCCTATCTGGAGCTTCTATAAGAGATCATATAACACCAATATTGATCGATCTGCACTGGCTTCCGATAAACTGCAGAATAACATACAAAACCCTCCTCATCACATTCAAGGCTATTAATAAATTATCTCCTGCATCAATCTCAAATCTCATCACCCACACACCAAACAACAGACCCAGGAGACTAGTAGCAGAAAACACACTAGTTACTCCCAGTATCTCCACAAAATGGACACAACAAACTATTAACAGAGCTTTTGTGTCATATGCCCCAATGTGCTGGAACAAACTACCTCCAAACATCAGATCAATCAGGGATATCACCCAATTTAGAAAGTCCATCAAGCACTATCTATTCACTTTACATTTCAAGCTACCATACACACAATAGAATCCGTCTCCCGCATCACTCAGATAACTACTACACATAGAAACAATCCAGAACAAAGGATCAAAATGTGAATACACTATATTCTTATCAAATATCAAAACTTGATGTAATCTATTCAATGTATATATAATTATGTATAATTATGTAGATAGTTATTCCCCAGTTAACTCCCAGTTTATCTTCCCTGTTATCTGTAAACCTAGATCAGTCATGGATTGACAGGTATGTTGATGTTCAATGTAAACCGCACTGATGATGAATAGTGCGGTATATATAAAAAAAAAAAAATGTTAAATAAAAATAGAATACAATAGAATAAACAATGAAATCATAAAAACATTGCTTGCCATCGTTTTCACCCTGAAAAATAAACCTCCCACATGCCTACTACTACCACTAATCATTTGTGTGGCAGCACATGGTGTATGCAGCGCTATACAGAAACCCTGATCCGCCGGCAAGAGAAAGGCTTTCAGCTTCTGTGAAACCCAGTAAATTTATCCCACAGATGGGGAGCTGCTACGGCCCATGTCCCTTCCTTACCAGCAACACTTCAGGGACACTGAACAAAGCCCCTTGCCTTGACTGCTAAGGCCTGGCTGCTATATACCAGGCAAGCAAATTGCTGAAATAGGCCAGTCGTCCATTATGTAAGACCCTACAGGGCTGATTTTATAGAGATATGCAGAATGTTATGCCCAGTTATAAGCAGAAGTCCCTATTTTAAAGGACTTATGCTCATCAAGGGGTTTTACTTGCACACTTCAGATGGAATGTGTACATAAGTCCTATTGTGCATGCTTTGAGTTCGGATGTGTAGAGGAGCGGAGCTTGGGCAGAATGTGGGCAAAGCCTAAATCTCATGTAAGTTATCAAATGTTGTAATGCATACATTTGTGAACAATTCAAGTGAAGGCTTTTCAAGAGCTGGCGTAACTGATGTGGCTAGATCAAGGCACGTCGCCCCTATTATATAAAGTAATGTACGCACACCCTTCACTTTATGAAATAGACCCCAAATTTGCATGTGACAGCATAAACGGCACAGGAATTTATAAAATTTCTCTCCACGGCTCTAAACCTGGCAATTAAACTTTACCCCTTCTATTGTTGTAGCAATTTACTCTTATGTTGGAGAAGCATCCTTTGGCTTTTGTGTTTTTGAGCTTTAATGCCTTGGAATCCTGCAAAAAAATAAATTTTCTTGCTGCCTTAAACCACCGGTCTCACAACTACATTTGTCCTTATATAAGTAAGCCAACTACAAGTCCCAGAATCCCTCTGGTGACCAACAAGGGAAGCTTTATTTAAAGGGACACTATAAGGCCGCTCTATGCTTGTAAGCCTTCGAGCCCAAGCAAGGGCGTGGCCTATCTAGTCTGTCCTTCCATATCAACAACTACAAATGTCCCCTTTTTTCCTTTAGAGATCCTCTGTGTTTGTCCCCTGCTTCTTTGAATTCAGATACTGTCCTCATCTCTACCACCTCCACTGGGAGACTATTCCATGGATCCACCACTCTTTCCGTAAAGAAATATTTCCATATATCACTCCTGAATTTATCTCTTTTCACCCTCATCCCATGTCCCCTCGTAACAGAGCTTGCTTTCAATCAAAAGAGATTCTCCACCTGTGCATTTACGCCACAGAGGTATTTAAATGTCTCAATCATACCACCTCTATCCCACCTTTCCTCTAAGATGTACATATTAAGATCCTTAAGTCTGTCCTCATGTGCTTTATAATGAAGATCACTAATCATTTTAGTAGCCACCCTCTGTACTGACTCCATCCTGTTTATATCCTTTTGAAGGTGCGGTCTCCAGAATTGCACACGATATTCCAAATGAGGTTGCACCAAAAACGTATACAGAGGCACTATCACGTCTTTTCTTCTGCTGGCCATTCCTCTCCCTATGCACCCAAGCATCTTCTAGCTTTTGCCGTCACCTTTTCTACCTGTTTAGCTACTTTAAGATCATCAGACACAATCATGCCTAGGTCCCATCTTCTTTAGCGGACAAAAGTATTTCACCCCCTATATTATATTGCTCCCTTGGATTGCTGCAGTCCAAATGCATGACCTTACATTTTTTAACATCCAAAGAAAGAAGCTAAGTTAAGAATAGGCTGACTCCTGTATATATGTAAATAGAAAGTTGACACATAAGTTTGTTTGTACAATATGTTCCCTGTAAACAGTTAATACCAATCTTCTATTTAAAAATTGTTCAATTGTTAACTGTAAACTGCACTTGATCTCTGGAAGGGGCGGTATAGAAGTGTATGAATAAATGTATAGAAATGTATAAATAAAATAAATAAATAAAATAAATCTCAGCTGCCAAATTCTAGATTATACTTCAAGCTTAGCTAGATCCTTCCTCATGTTACTTACAACTTCCAGGATGTCTACTCTATTACAGATTTTGGTATCATCCGCAAAGAGGCAAACCTTACCCGACAGCCCTTCCGCTATATCACTAACAAAGATGTGAAAAAGAATCAGACCAAGGACAGATCTCCGGGGCACACCACTGGTAACTTCTTTCTCCTCAGAGTGAGCTCCATTTTCCTGTACCATTTGTAGCCTCCCACTCAACCAATTTCTAACCCAAACTTTAGGGTCCATCCCTAGGGTGCTCAGTTTGTTTAAAGTTGCCTGTGAGGAACAGTGTCAAAGGCTTTACTGAAATCTAAATACACCAGATCTAGGGCACTCCCTCGGTCCAACTCCCTGGTCACCCAGTCAAAGAAATCAATCAGCTTTGTCTGACAAGACCTGCTTCTGGTGAACCCATGCTGCCTCAGATCCTGTAATCTGCTGGATTCCAGAAACCTCACTATTTTCTCTTTCAGCAGCACTTCCAATAAATTACTCACCACTGAAGTTACACTAACCGGCCTGTAGTTCTCAACCACATCCTTACTTCCACTTTTGTGTAAAGGCACCACATGAGCCTCTCTCCAGTCCACATGAGCCTCTCTCCAGTCCTTTGGCACCACTCCTGACTCCAACGAGGCATTGAAAAGATCAGTCAGTGGAGCTGCTAGAACGTCCCTAAGTTCCCTCAGTATTCTAGGGTGTATCCCATTCAGTCCCTTCGCTTTGTCTACTTTAAGTTTAGCTAGTTTCTAATGAACACAGTCTTCTGAAAATTGCTCAAAATGCCCCTCGCTTCTGTTCTTCTTTGTGGGTGTTTTCTGAGGCTGCTCCTGGTTCTTCATCTGTGAACACAGAACAGAAATATTTGTTAAGCAATTCCACTTTATCACCATCAGCTTCTACATATTCCTCCTTCACCCTTGAGTCTGACAATACCACTTTTGCCCTTTCTCTTCTCACTAACATATCTGAAAAATGTCATATTCTCCCATTTTATTGCACTTATTTCCTCCTCTTTTTGAATCTTTGCTTTCCTGACTACTTTGCTAGCTTCTTTTAATTTTTTCCAAATATAGATGCCCGTCTTCCTCTCTCTGTGATCTCTTGTATTTCATGAAGGCCTCCCTCTTTTTCTTCACTTTTTCAGCTACTTCTTTCGAAAGCCATAGCAGTCTCCTTTTCTTTTTACCTTTATTTACCATTTTAACAAAAAGGTTGGTTGCCCTTAAAATATCCCCTTCCATTTTGCCCACTGTTTTTCTACATCCCCCAGCTGTTCTCATCCCGCTAATGACCCCCTGAGGTACTGGCCCATCTTGGCAAAGTTAGTCTTCCTAAAGTCTAAGACACTTGCTTTAGAATGGATTTTAACAGCCCTAGTCCTAATATTGAACCACACCATCTGGTGATCACTGGATGCAAAATGGTCTCCCGCTATAACATCAGAAACACTTTCACCATTGGTAAGCACCAAATCCAGTATGGCCCCTTCACGTGTGGGTTCTGTTACCATTTGCCTGAACAGTTCTCCCTGTAGTGAATCCAGGATCTCCTTACTTCTAGATGATACTGCAGCATGAATGTGCCAATCAACATCTGGCATATTGAAATCCCCTGTCAGTAGCACTTCCCCTTTCCTGGCAATGCTGCCTATGTCTTCTATTAACTCTCCATCCAACTCTTCCTCCTGTGAGGGAGGTCTGTATATCACGCCAATGCAAATAGATTTCTCTTTCTCTCTTTCTAGTTTAACCCACAATGACTCCTCTCTCCCTTTTAAGCCCTGTAGTTCCAAAGCTTTAATATTATTTTTTACATATAGTGCCACTCCTCCTCTCCTTTTTTCTACCCTGTCCTTTCTGAATAAAGTATAGCCAGGTATAGTTACATCCCAATCATGGTTTTCTGTGAATCATGTTTCTGTAACTGCCACTAAATCCAAGTCAGCCTCTCTCATTAAAGCTTCAATATCTGGGATCTTATTTCCCATGCTACGGACATTTATACACTCAGCTTTCCATATGTTGCCCCTTTTACCCATTTCCATAAAGGTATTTAATGTTTCAATTACCTGGGGGCTTTCTTCACCCATCCCCAATAAATCTGGTTTAAAGCCCTCTTCAATAGATTAGCCAGTCTGCTACTGAAGGCACATCGACCTTTCTTGGACAGATGGACGCTATCTCGCTCTGCAACCCTTGGAACAGCAAAATGCAGGAAACCAAAATCCTATCAATAACATCATCCACACAGTCATGCATTCATTTCCAGGATGCAAGCTTCTCTGCCTTGGCCTTTACCCTCAACAGGGAGGATTAAAGAGAACACCACTTGCGCCCCTATCTGCTTCACCTTCTGTCCCAGAGCCATGAAGTCACTTTTGATATGCTGAAAGGGATACCTGGCAGTATCATTTGTGCCGACATGGATTAGCAACATTGGGTAATAGTCAGCGATCTTAATGAGTCTCAGCAAACTCTCCGTAACATTTTGGATTTTGGCACCTGGCAGACAGTATAACTCTCTGGATATCAAGTCTGGTCAGCAGATGGATGCCTCAGTACCCCTCAGAAGAGAGTCACCAACCACTACTACCCTTTGCTTCCTTGTGGTCACTGATTCTGCAACTTTGGGGTGCTCGAGCTCTGATTCTTCCCTTTCCAGGGATACTTTCACCTCCGCCACTTCCAGGGCTGCATAATGGTTCCTCAATTCAGGGACTGGAGAAGTTGGATTGGTGATTCTGCAGGCCCTGGTGACTTGGCATCCAAACCTTCATCCTTCTGTAGGCGCCCATCTTCTCCTCTGCTGGAGAGCTTGAATGTTTCAAGAAGCATCTCACTAATGTACTTCTCACTGTCTTGAATGCTCCTCAGCCTCGCCACCTCCTCTCTGAGTTCCTTCACTTATTTCCTGAGAGCTTCAACATGCAGGCATCCTGCATATGGAACCGGTCCTTCAACTGGCATAGGGACCTCTATCTGAACAGAGGTGGAAGCTGTAACGTGGGCAACAGTTTTGGCTATATAATTTTTCCTTGCCATTGTTCAGTATGTGGAGCTTAGGTATCTGTTGAAGCAAAAGAGAGAGACCTACCAAAGTACCAGCCGGTCTCCCAGCTGTCCTTTCAGAGAAAAAGCAGTTAAATAACTTTTAAGTGAGTTAAAAATGTGCTGTTCCAAGTTCCTGTGTGTAGTTAATTGTGTGGAGGTGCCCCATAAAGCAAGGCTGCTCACTAGGGGTGGGTGGGAGTTGGGGGTAGGGAGGGAACTAACACCTGATGAGGTGTCAGTAGCTTCAAAAGGCTGAGAAAGATACTAAAACAGAGTTTTAAATCTAACCCACTAAAGAAAATATTTCCAGTTTTAAACTAAAGCACCAAAAAGAATGTAATTTTTATTTTAAAAATGTACCAAAACCATTTTAAGAGTTCCCAGGCAGAGAGCTAGTAATTTAAAAAGCCACAGACTCTTACCTTTGCTTGAAATGTATAGCCCCTCTTAGAAATGCCTCAACAGTGCAGCTCTGAAGCCTTTTATGCAGGCCTCAGCTGCTCTCAGTTCCTTCACAGGCTATCAGGCCCACTAACTCCTGATGAGATGTCAGTAGCTTCAAAGGGCTGAGAAAAATACTAAAGCAGAGTTTTAAACCTATACCACTCAAGAAAATATTTCCCCTTTTAAACTAAAGCACCAAAAAGAATGTAACTTTGTTTTAAAAATGTACCAAAACCCTTTTAAGAGCTCCCAGACAGAGAGCTGTAATTTAAAAAAACACACACTCTTACCTTTGCTTGAAATGTATAACCCCTGACAGGAAATCCTGATTAAGGTTGTGGGGTGTTCTTGTTAACTATAGGAAATCCTGAGAAAAGGGACTATATGCACACCCAGGGCCGCACCAAGCCATGATTGCACCCTGTGCTATTTCCACATCTGGCGCCCTCCCCCCCCCCTGCCCCCACCGGTTGCCTGCCCCTCACATTGCCCTGCTGCCCCGCCACTTTTTTGTTTTCTTGGAGGCAGTGACAGCAGAAGCAGCAGTGAGGCAGACCCGCGTTTGTAGGCAGGTCGAGTCCCTCCTTCCCTTCTCTCATGTGGGTTGCATCAGAGGAGGGAGGGACCGGGCCAGCCATACGAATGCTGAGTTGCAAAGACCCATGTTTGAATGGCTGGCCTAGTCCCTCCCTCCTCTGAAGTGACCTACATCAGAGAAGGGAAGGAGGGACCCAACCTGCCTTCAAACGCGGGTCTGCCTCACTGCTGCTGCCACCGCCTCCAAGAAAACAAAAAAAATGGCGGTGGCGGCAGTGCAACGTGGGGGGAAGGCAGGCCGTGGTCAGCAGCCCGACATGCACCCTTAATCCTTTTGCACCCTGTGCGGATGGACCACTTGCACAGGGCTAGGTATAGAGTGTGCACATCTTACAAAAATGGGGCACGGCGAATGGCAGTCACAATTTTTTATTCTATCCAGCACTAGATGGGAGCACAGGGAGTGGGAGATAGTCTTACTCACTACAGCATTTGGGACTTTTAAAACAAAGGTGCAGGTTTTTTCCCTGTGCTGGCCCCTTTAAAAGATGGCAGGCCCCTGGAATGGGGGCCCCTCATCCTGCTTTGCTGGGGCTAGGAATGTGTGATGTTCCCAACTGCAGATTTACTAAACTGTGGTCATTTTCCTTTGGCATTACACCATTATACCCCATTTTCATAAACAGGCAAAACTTAGCGGGACTGTGAAAACATAGATATATGGATTTCTTTATGCATATCTTCAGCCACAATGAGAGAAAAGTTATAAAAACTGGGGAGGGCAAGTAGGGGCCTATTTTAGGCCTTTTTCTATAAAGGCACATAGGCACCTAGAAGTCTTTATTAAATACTAGCACAAATCTTGCAGAAATTGTGGAGAAAATGAACCTGCACACATTTATACCACCTCGAGAACAACTGTTAATGTTTGCATGTACCACGTTCGCATTCGCATGTGTTATTTATGTATTTTATTTTACAGGGTTTTTTTATACCACTTTATCATTTTAGTCAAAACTTAAACTTGGTCATGTAAATTCCAAAGGGACGTTGATAACATGGATTCTTCTGAGACAATAGAGGGTTAAATGCCTTGACCAAACCTGTCCCCAAACCTGCTTACACTGAAGCCATGTACAAATCTATGTGCTATTATATAATGTATTCTATGTAATACACCAGTATATACTCATGAAAATTAGGCACACGCACGTAACTATACCAATAACTGATCCGATGACTGCTACATCCACCTTCAGAGTTATACCCATAACTTATCTGGACAGCGGCATAAATTTATCTACGGTTAACTTAGGTCCTGCTCCATTGCATGCACACCACCATAGGCCACATTTCGACTTTTACTGTAAAACATTATGTACTCAGGAGCACAAGATTTCAAAATGATATATCCTGACATGAATAAGTCCTTGTGGATATTGACCTTGTGTTTGGACTATGGGCTGAATTTGTGCTGGATAATAAAGGTCTTATAGATTGCTGGTTAAGGGGGCCTTACTGACTATTTGCAATGAAATCCCAACTTCTCATAAGTCACCGGGACTAGACGATTTTATGATAGAATGTTATCAAGTTTTTAACAATAAGTGAATTCCCAAACTTAAATAGACATGCAGCTCATTGACTAAACTTTAGTCCCAAAGACTCAGAGCCCTATATCAAGATTTAAGTCACCAGATAAAGCTGAGGCAATGATGGTGCTATTGGAGAAGTCAGATTGAGACCTCTCGCCTGCACAAATTACAGGCCTGTCTCGTTTATTAATATACCCTAGCCCAAAGATTAAGCAAAGTCATGAGAGGCTTAGATGGCATGGATCAGTTAGGTTTTTATAAAGGCTTGAGTTTCGCTACTCCACACAGAGCTAATGAACTTCAAATACTGACCATAGAAGGTTGATTGGAGAGTAAAAAAAGCTTTGGGCCGCCAAGTACTTATTCATCTTTTAGATCGGTTTGCTTTTGAAAAAGCAGTGAAAATATATTTGTTCTATGGGGCCCATAGTCACTGAGATGAATTCCGTGTGCAAAACCTATCACTGAGATATTGAAAGCAGATTGTTTAATGGGACAAAATGTGAAATCGGAGTCAGTAACACCAACAAATGAGTTAAAAACAGTTCTGTTAATATAAAACTCTGCTATTAAATCTCTCACAACTAGATGTGCAGCAACAACAGTTTATTTTATCACATCTGTTGCCAGACATCTTCAGCTATAAACGTTTTCCAAGACATAAACTAATTGCGCTGCTTTCTTTTTTTTTTAAAGTTGCTTGCAGAACAGTGTCAGCAGTAGAAATCATAATTTGTTAAAGGAAAGCTTAAACCTTTTCTCATTCTGGAATGACAGTAAAATATTGGGGGGAAAGCTTTTTACAATGGAAGAAGCAACAGCAAAAGGGTTCACCTTGGAAAGGGCGTCCGTTTTCACTGTGGCAGAGATGGCGAGATTTCATGAAAAAGAACCAGCGTCACTACATATCTGAGTAAAGGAGAACACCACCAGAACAGCATTGATTACAGAGGTGTCGGTTCCAAATATTTTTTCTGTGAATCGTGTGGAAAGAGAGAAGACCCGAAGTAACATGAAATGCAGTCAGAGACCCAGAAAATGTGGCAGAAAGATACAGAAATATTTCCCATTGTACTGGGAGCTACAAAATTGATTATGAAGCAGAGCCCAGTCCCCAATTATCCAAATCTCTCTCATAGACTCAACCACCCCAGGGCAACCTGTTAGAACAGCGAATAGCCACAGTCCCCTGAGATGCCTTCTCATCAATGCTCACTCTGCAAGAAACAAGATCCAAATCCTATCTTGAACGCCATGTGTGTGACTGTATCATGGCTCTCAGAAACAGACACTCTCCTTGTTAATCAACTAAAAAATCCAAATTATGACATGTTTAACTGCCAAAGGTCAGCCGCAGAGGTGGCAATGTATTCATACTTGCAAAAAAGAGCTTATTGTTTAACACGTTGCTTACAACAAGCACAGATGGAATGGATATTATTGCCATCATCAATAAGAAGATGTCATTATGCCTCACGTACAGATTTCCTACTGCAAATTACAACGATCTTGCAGTTCTTCTTGAATTGATCTGTACCCACACAAACCCTAATTGCCCTTTGACTCTCATGGGTGCTTTAAACCTATCCTCTATCCCACAGAAGCAAGCCAAAGCTTTTACCGATGCGATAGAATACTTAAACTTGATTTAATCTTCATCCCTTATCAGTTCTTTGAGAGATGCATCTTCTCTAACACTCAACTTAAACAAGTACCATGGTCTGATCACTACACCATCTCCTTTCAACTCCCTCACATAATCCCATCATATACCAAAACCGCTAACAGCTCAAACTACCGCCACTATAAACAATTTAACAAGCCCTCCTTCCCTGATACCGTTATCCCACTGCTAGAGAGCAACATGAACAATCTAGATTTATTTGCCAACACTTGGTTTGAAGCCATCAGTGCAACTGTCTCTGCTGACCCTCCCCACGCTTCTGGTGTCCACCATAGCAAGTATATGGCGCGGTACACTAAAGATCTTAAAAACATGAAGATCAAAGTCAGAAAACTGGAAAGAAAATGGAGGTACACACGAGGAACAAATAAAACGTTTACTTACACACATTGAACTTGTACTGGATGGAGAATAATAAGGCAAAAAAAGAATATCATACTAAAATAATAATGAAATCTATCAACAAACCTAGAGAATGTTATGATATTGTAAGATTTTTGGTAAAAGAGAATAAACAGTTTCTACGACCATTCCTAGGGCACAAACTCTGGATACATACTTCCACTCCAAACAGATTAATTCCCCTCCTTATACACCCAAAGATGTCATCAAGACCTTTACTGACAATCCTCAGCAAACATTCAATCCCATCTCACCCGAAAATCCTGAAACACTATTAGAAACCTCACCACCACTACATCCCTGCCCAATAAACTGTTTTAAAATGTCAAGAACTGAGTTGGCCCCAATCATATGCAAGATGTTCCAGCCTTCATTTACTCAAGGATATATATCCTCCAGACTAAAAACTGTGTCTATACGCCCAATACCGAAGAACCCCAAGCTAGATCTATCAGAACCAAGCTCATACAGGCCAATATCAAGCCTCCCCTTTCTGGCAAAAATAATGGAGAAGGTTGTCCAACTTCAGTTACAAGATCATATTGACTCCAATGCTCCACTTCATCGGCAGCAACATGGTTTACGGCCTGGCCATGGAGTTGAAACTCTGTTAATCTCTCTATTCGATAAGCTGATAAAGGGCATAGAAAAACCAACACAAGGATTTGTTCTTATACTCTTAGATATTGCTTCAGCTTTTGACACAGTACGTATGTCACATTACTCTACTACAGCGCTTACAATGCAGTGGGATCCAGGATCTAGCCTTAAACTGGCTGCAATGCTATTTATATGGACACCAGCAATTTGTACAATCAGGACCCTACACTTCTGACCCATACACTCAAAAGCAAGGAGTACCTCAGGGCTCAGCCCTAGCAGCCCTCTTGTTTGACATTTACATTCAGCCTATCTGTGATCACATACGTTCTCATGGTGTCGTCTTTCATTTTTATGCGGATGACATCATGATATATATTCCTTAATCTACTGTTTTATTTATTTATTTGTTACAATTTCTATACCATGATTTCCAAAGATCAATTGTGGCTTACAGATAACAATAATTTGAGTAGTACATAAACAGATACATACTCATATACATGGAACAGAGGAAAACTATGTACATTAAACTAAAGTCCATTAAGCTAAATGTATGAAGATGATAATGTTAGTTCACTTGTGTGTCTGTTAACTATTTATATCTCTATGTGTGGTGGGGTGGAGAGTCCTGGGTTATGGTTGGGAAGGGGAAGGGGTTGTTGCTGGTGTATTGTGTTGCTCATGAATGCCAAAATGAAGGGTAAATAGATGGGTTTTGAGATTCTTTCTAAATGCTTGTAGGTCACTTAATTCTCTGAGGTGGTCAGGGAGAGCGTTCCAGAGATTAGGGGCAGTGTGGGAGAAAGCCTCGTTATTAGTTATCTTTCTGGATTTCCTGAAGTCTATTGGTATAGTAAGTTTGTTTTTGTTCCAGTTGTGCTGGCTGCGGTTGTTTTCCTTGGAGATGAGTGTGGATAGGTACGATGGGGCTATGCAGCTGATTAATTTAAATGTTGTAACAATAATTTTGTACTTTATACGGCTTTGTATAGGTAACTAGTGGAGGCATAGAGTGTTGGGGTGATGTGTTCCATGGAGTTGATATTCATGGTTATTCCTGCGGCCACATTTTGAGCTAGTTGGAGTTGTTTTAAGTCATGTTTTCTGATGCCTTGTGGAATGGTGTTAGCAAAATCAAGGTGTGGAGTAATCATTGTCTGGATTACTGATCTAAGATCATGGTAGTGGAGAAGCGGACGGAGTTGTTTTAGCAGTTTGAGCTTGTAGAATATCTTTTTAGCTGTTTGCATTATATGGGACGTAAAGCTAAGGGAGCGATCAATGATTTACCCCTAAGTATTTCACTTCATTTTTAACTGAAATGTTAATGTCATTGATTCTGATTGATGTGGGGGGGGGGGAGAAGCTCTGATTTCTGGTGACGTACATGGCATCCGATTTTGTAATGTTGATATTAAGGTTGTGGTTCCCTAGCCATTTCATTATTTCTGAGAAGCAATCAGCAAGTAATTGGGTTGGTGGGTTTGAAGTGTCCCACGGGAGATATATCATTATATCGTCCGCATAAATATGATAATTTACGCAGAATCTTTTAAAAATGGAACAGATAGGTTAAAGAGTAGGGCAGAAAGAGCGGAGCCTTGGGGGAGACCTTGTTCTTGTTTGTAAGTATCGGAGGTTTGCTGTTCTATTCTAACTTCTTGAGTCCTATCTGATAAGTATGAAGAGAACCATTTTAGTACAGTATCTTTGATCCCTATATGCTGTAGCCTAGTTTGCATTATTTGATGGTTAACACTATCAACACTATCAAACGCCGCAGTGATGTCGAGAAAGATGAGCAGAAATGCATGCTTTGTGTTATCAATAATTTGCAACAGAGTGGACTCCCCTGAGGGAGTGGATAGCATGAGGAAAAATCTACAAAAGCTGGAAGAATGATCTAATGCTTGGCAGTTAAGATTTAATGTGAAGAAGGGCCGTGGCATGCACTTGGAAAGCAGAAATCCAAGGGAAATGTACGCGATAGGGGGTGAGAGCTTGGTATGCTTGGACCAGAAGAAGGACCTTGGTGTGATTATTTCTGTAGATCTCAAGGTGGCAAAACAGTGCGACAAGGCAGTGGCAAAAGCCAAGAAGATGTTGGGTTGCATACAAACAGGAATTACCAGGCAGAAAGGAAGAGGTGCTAACGCCACTGTATAAGTCACTGGTGAGGCCTCACTTGAAATACTGTGTTCAGTTTTGGAGACCATATCTTGCAAAGAATGTAAAAAGACTGGAAACTGTTCAGAGGAAGGCGACCAAAATGATTTGGAGCCTGCGTCAGAAGCCTTAAGAGAAGAGACTTGAAGACCTAAATATGTACACTCTGGAGGAGAGGAGGGATAGGGGATATATGATTCAGACCTTTAAATACTTAAAGAGAAATAATGAACAAACAAACCTCTTCCAAAGACGGGGAAGCTGTAAAACTAGAGGGCATAACATGAAGCCGCAAGGGGGTAAATTGAAAGGCAATGTCAGGAAATACTTTTTCACCGAAAGGGTGGTGGATGCTTGGAATGCCTTCCCGATGGAAGTGGTGGGGGCAAATACAGTGACAGAATTCAAAATGGCATGGGACAGACACAGTGGCTCCCTTTACTGCAACAGGATAAAATCAAAATAAACTGAATCATCTAATTTCTCAACAAATAGGGGTGTCCTACACGGATCGATGGGTTCACCCCTAAACAAAGACATAGAGAGGGGTGGCCTGCACAGAGCGGCAGGTGCACCTACTCTTGCCATCTTACTGAGCAGACTAGATGAACCATACTGATCTTTATCTGCCGTCAATTTACTATGTTACTACAGTATTTAATACCTCTTGCAAGAGTGTCTATTAGGACTGTGAGAAGTGTTTCAACACCATGGTAAGGGCAGAAACCATATTGCTGTTCGTCTAATGGGGCAAAGGAGTCAATGTGGTCCTGTAGTTGGAATTGGACAGTTCTTTCCATTAGTTTTGCCATGAGTGGGAGGGCTTGAGATTGGTCTGTTTGAAGTAGGGGAGTTTTTGTCACTGGTTTTGTTTTTCAGCATGGGGCGGATTTGAGGGTGTTTCAGTGAGGCTGGTAGGGACCCATTCGTAAGAGAGAGATTGATGATAGGGATGATGAATGATAGTTCGGAAAAAGATGCTTTTATCCAGCTTACTGGGCATGGATCAAGATAAGATGTAGTGGTGTTTAGTTTGATAAAGGGTAAAAGGTAGACCAAGGTGTAACATGTGTGGGGTGATCTATGGAATGGGCCATTTCAGGAAGTGCCTGTTGCTTTAGTTTGTTCATGTAATAGTTGGTGAGGAACTGCGGTGATATTGCATGATCAGTCAAGATTTTGTTGGCAATGTTGTCAGTTAAGGATTGAACAAGTCCAAAAAGTTCTCGTGGGCGATTTAATTAGTTAGTAGGTTAGAGTAGTAGTTTTCTTGGAGGCATTAATACTTTCTCTGTATAGTTTGAGAGTATTTAGGTTGATGAATTGGTGGGTTTTGGATTTTAATTGCTGCCATTTACATTCATCTTTGCATAGCTCTGCTCTTAGTTTTATTTCTGGTTGGAACCATGGAGCATTTTGTCTTGTTTGTCTTTTTGGGTATTGGGTGTGGAGCAGATTTGAAATGGCGGCATTAGAGATAGTGGTGTTCCAGTTTAAGGTATCGTCGAGGTTTGTGGGGTGTTGGGAGAGATATTGGATTCATTGGTTCAGAAATTCTTCCTTGTTAAATTTTTTGAATCTATTAAAGTGGTGGGATTGTGTGGGTCTGGATAAGGAAATGTCATAAAAGGGTATTTGGAACATATGTGCGGTTGAAATAACTGGGTAGAAATACAAGGTCTAGTATATTCCCTTTAAGATGTATATGCTTATTGATAATTTGGATGTAGTCCATCTCATCGATGGAATTTAGCAAAGTCTCCATGTGGGTCTGCGACAAGGAGGGTAAATTAAGTCTCCAGGTAAGATCAGAGGTTTTGTATCAGTTGTGGTACCGAGAAGTTCAGTTATCGTGTCCAGGTTATCAGCCTTTGGGTCGGGTGGTCTGTAGATTAAGCATATTTGAAATTGTTTTATATTTATGGTTAGGATATCTATGTTTTCTATGTTATCAGAGGTTATTAACACTAGAAGCCCCAAAAGGAATTTTACCTAGAAACCCCAAAGTGTGTCAATTGACGCATTATCATGAAATGCAGATGTGAATTAATGTGAAGTTACTTATTTGTTAAATACGTGCAGTATGTGATGTCATTACATGATGTCATTGTGTGTTTATTGTTTGTAATGTCGGAGTAAAACTGTAAACAGTGATTGAGATGTGCCACCTAGTGGGAACATGAATTTATACCTAGAAGCCCCAAAGTACGTCAATTGACACATCCAAGACAATTGAGTGCATCAATTGACGTACTTTGGGGCTTCTAGGTATAAATTCATTTTCTCTCTAGGTGGTGCATCTGTCATTAATTTTCAATTACCAGATCCGTCTATAACAAAATTAGAACGTTAAGACACCTCAGACCTATGTTGCCTCATAAGGACTTCCGAACCATTTTCCAGGCCCTCACTCTTCCACACTTTGATTACGCAAATGTTGCCCTATATCAGGGGTCACCAACCTCCAGAGGGCCACGGGCCGCACAGCCGACTACCGGGAGCCTCGCGGGCCACACCCCCCTTCTCCCCGCCCCCGCGAAAAAAAACAATGCTCACGGGAATAATTACACCATGAATTATAATGATTATCAAATCAGCTCTAACCTGTATTTTAAAAGTGATGAAGGCAAAACTGCTGCAACCAGGTCCTCAAATCTTGATTTACTCCTTTGTAATAAATATTGCAGCTCCCTGCTCTCAGGTGCCTCCCAACTTCAGTTTAGGTGAACTGATCCACGAGACCTGCAGGGAGGGGGAAGGTAAGGTCCACTGGACTGATGACGAGACCTGCAGGGAACAGGAAGGTAAGCTCCTCCTCGCTCCCCATCGTGTAAATAAATCCTTGGTGGGCCGCACCGGGGTAGAGCCTCGCGGGCCGCAGGTTGGTGACCCCTGCCCTATATGGTCTCCCCAAGAACACCTTTAATTCGCTGCAACTCGCCATGAATGCGGCTGCGCGTGTGCTCTGTGGTACAGCAAGATCAGACCATATCACCCCGATACTTATGGATCTCCACTGGTTACCAATTCAAGGCAGATTATTATACAAAATCCTTCTCATCATTTTCAAGATCATCAATAACCTAGCCCCTGCAGCTCTCGGTGACCTTATCACTCTCACCCCGAAAAACAGATTGAGAAGAACTGTAGCTGACAACACTTTGATCATCCCTAAAGAGTCCATCAAGTGTATCCAGACGACCAAGAAAAGAACCTTCGCCTTCTACGCCCCAAAATCCTGGAACGACCTTCCACCAGAAATTAGAGCCATCAAAGACCTTATTCAGTTCCGTAAGGCAATCAAACACCACATTTTCCTACTTCACTTTGCACAAGCATCCACCCCTCCTCTGTTCTCCCACACTCCAACGCACACAAACCTTCCTTTCTCCACTTAAATAATCTGTCACAAATACCTTGAGCTTACCTTCAGCTCTTCTAGAAATACCAACCAATCTGTGTTTGATGTACATATGTATATAGTTACCCTGTTGCTCCAAGTTAAACCCCTGTTATAATGTAAACACAGGACAGTTTCTGACTGTGCAACCTTTGTTATATGTAAACCGCGCTGATAACAAATAGTGCGGTATATAAAAAATTGTTAAATAAATAAATAAATAAAATGCACATATTTGAACATCTTGACATTGCTAACAAAGTCATGGAACATGACTGATATGGTTCTAGCAGTGGCGCTGGTATACAACTTCGAAGATGTATTTGCATCAATTGACGCACTTTGGGGCTTCTAGTGTTAAGGATGCTTTCAGGGTTTCTTTTGCGAAAATGAACACTCCACCTCCTCTTTTTGATGATCTGTGGGTATGAAATATTTCATATCCAGGTCTCTTCAATTGGTTGATTATAACTGTATCTTTATCATTTAGCCAGGTCTCAGTAATACAGATAATGTCTGGGGTGTGTTCTGCCAGTAGGTCCTGAAAGATTGATAGCTTATTTCTCATTGATCTAGCATTGACTAAATAGCAGGTGAGGTGTTTAGGCTCGGGTAGTGTAACTTTTGAAGCTGTTTGAAAGATTGGGTTTATTCTTATGTTAATCAGCCTCTTGTAATTTGCTTTGTGGTTGTAAACAGTATTGTGGTAAGAAGTATATAGGTAACGGTTTGGGTTATAGATAAAGGGTATAGTGTAGGCATGTGAGCAGTTTAAACCCTGAATAATCACTGATGCAGCAATTAGGATATAGTAGAGGATGAAGACTCTTGTGGTTGTTGGGTTGGGGGATGCCATGAAGTATTGTATTGTAGTGTATAATAAATAGTGTTGAGGATGCTTATGATTTGGGGTAACAGTATCAGTGTAGTTTCCATGAGAATCTAAAGAGTTTTAGAGACGTGCATGGGTATAGATATAAGGGCAGACAAACTTTTGGAAAGGATTAATATGCACTTGAAGATTATAGGAGTGAAGTTTATTACTGTTAAACCTCACAACAGTAATAATCTATTTTAATGTAATAACTCAATGGCTATCTGAGCACTCTCTAACCATAAATTATAGCAAAACAGAAGTAATCTTCCTAACCAGAGACCAACCATTCTTCCCACCAACTTCGCTGAGAGTTGATAACGCAGATCTCACAATCAAGCATAAAACCCGATATCTTGGAGTAACAATTGATAATTACCTCAACCTACAAGCTCATATAAACAAAACAAAAACCATATACAACAAAAATTAGAACCCTCCAACAACTGTGCCTACTCCTTGAGATTTATGATTTCCAATTGGTCTTCCAGGCTATGATCCTCCCCCACCTTGACTTTTGCAATGCGATCTTCCAGGGAATTTCAAAAATCTCCCTACACCCACATCAACTTGCTCAGCATGCAGCTGCAAGAATACTTGTTAAGGGTCCTTTTTATTTGTTTGTTTGTTTTAGTGCTGTCAAGACAGTGCTGACTCCTGGCAACCCAGCTGTCAATATAATCACTGGATGTAGATTGCCAGGCCCTTTCTTCCAAGGTAATGGAGAGTAAAGTGACTTGCCCAAGGTCACAAGGAATGCCAGTGGGAATCAAACCTTTGATCTTATGGGTACGAGGCAGTTGCTCTAACCACTAGGCTATTCCTCCTAGATCTTGCCATATCACACCCATTCTTAAAGAGCTACAAAACTATTATGACAACGTTCAAAACCCATCACAAACTATCCTTTCGGTACCTACAATCTTTAATGAAGAAACCACCTAATAATCGTCACAGAAGAGCCCCTGCAGAACATCTACTTGCTCCTTCTTTGGAGTTCTTACGAGAGGCCAGGAGGACTTCTTCCACTTCCCTGGAGAGGTTGAAGGGCTCTAGGGCGACCCATTCAGCAGCTATGGTGTTAGCGACAGGGAACCCAGGTTGGGATGGAGGAGCGAGCTCTCCTCCTGGGTCAGTAACCCTGGGGCACTCCCCAGAGGAACCGGAAGCTCCCTCGAGAGGCAGAGCAACAGGGGAAACCAGGGCTGTCGGGCCACCATGGGGCCACCAGGATCATGGAAGCCTTGTCCTGCTGGACCTTGAAGAGAGTCTGTGCGATAAGTGACGTGGGAGGGAAGGCATATAGAAGGCCCTCTGACCATGAGATGAGGAAGGCATCTGCAGCTATCTGGGATGGGTTGGGCTAGGGACAGCAGAAGCAGGGTAGCTGAGCATTGGCTGGGCTGGCAAAGAGGTTCAAACTTGGGGTTCCCCATAGTTGGAATAGCCACTGCACCACCCTGGGGTCCAGGCGCCACTCATGCGGCTGGGGGACCTTGCTTAGTATGTCCGCCAGGACATTTTCCTGGCCCAGAAGGTATACCGCCCTGAGTATTCTCTGGCTGGTCGCGTACAATATTGCCTCCTGGCAGAGGCACAGAGACACTGTGCCCCCCTGCTTGTTCAGATAGAAAATCATGACCTGGTTGTCCATTTGGCATCCCAGCCCAATAGAGAGGTGTCCGTAGTGAGGAACCTCTTAGGATTCGGTGTTGAAAGAGCATACCCCTTCTGCAGGTGCTGTGCGTCCTCCCACCAGCTGAGTGATTCTGCTCGTTGACAGGACACCAAGATTCTGTCCCGGAGCCTGCCCGTGGCCTGAGACTACTGTTAGCAGAGGCACCACTGAACTGCCCGCATGTGGAGACGGACATCTGGGACCACATCAACTGTGGAACACATATGGCCTAGCAGGCGGAGCATGGACCGCACTGATACAGCATGACTGTGCTGCACCTTGGTCGCCAGGGCCCTGAGGCGATCTACCCTGTCTAGGGGGAGGAACATCCTGGCATGGAGGGTGTCCAGGTGAGCCCCTATGAACTCCAGATCCCATGTTGGAGTGAGGTGGGATTTGGGGTGGTTTATCACAAACTCCAGATGTTGCAGGACCTTGATGGTGCAGGCCGTGGCCTGTTGCACCTCTGAGGCAGTGTTTCCTTTTACTAGCCAGGTCATCCAAGTATGAGAAGATGAAGGCTCCTTGGAAACAGAGGTAGGTGGCCACCACTGTCAGGCATTTGGTGAAGACTCTAGTTGCAGAGGCCAGGCTGAAGGGTAGTACTTTGTACTGGTAGTGGTTGCCCTCGACCATGAACCTTAGGTACTGCCTGTGGTTGGGGTGGATCAGGATGTGGGTATAAGCATCCTTTAGGTCCAAGGAGCATAGCCAATCTCTATGCTGGAGGTAGATCAGCAATATTCCAAGGAAGAGCATTTTGAACTTCTCCCGCGCCAGGAATTTGTTCAGGTTTCTCAGGTCTAGGATGAGCCTTAACTAAGCCTTCTGTTCTTTTTGGGACCAAAAGGTACCTGAAGTAAAACCCCTTTCCTTTTAAGTGGTGTGGCATGGGATCCACAGCCCTCTCCCTGAGAACATAAGAACATATAAGAACATAAGATATGCCATACTGGGTCAGACAAGGTCCATCAAGCCCAGTATCCTGTTTCCAACAGTGGCCAATCTAGGTCATACGTACCTAGCAGTTTCCCCAAAAGACACAGGTTCCGCAATGCTTGTACTGGGTCAAGCATTGATATCCTGGGTCCCTTCTTAATAATGGTTTATGGACCTTTCCTCCAGGAACTTGTCCAAACCTTTTTTAAACCCAGCTACCCTAACAGCCTTTACTACATTCTCCGGTAACAAATTCCAGAGTTTGATTACAAGTTGAGTGAAAAAATATTTTCTTTTATTAGTCTTAAATAGTTTACCCTGTAGCTTCATTGCATGTCCCCTAGTCTTTCTATATTCTGATAACGTAAACAATCGATCTACGTTTACCCGTTCCACTCCGTTCATTAATTTATAGACTTCAATCATATCTCCCCTCAGCCGTCTCTTTTCCAGGTTAAAGAGCCCTAACCTTTTTAGCCTTTCTTCATAGGAGTATCCTTCCATCCCCTTTACCATTTTGGTGGCTCTTCTCTGAACCTTTTCTAATAACGCTATATCCTTTTTAAGATATGGCAACCAGAATTGCACACAATATACAAGGTGCGGTCTCACCATGGAACGATATAGAGGCATTATAATATCTTTTGTTTTATTTTCCATTCCTTATGATACCTAGCATTCTATTTGCTCTCTTGGCTGCCGCTGCACACTGGGCCGAAGGTTCTAACATGTTATCCACAATGACGCCTAAATCTTTTTCCTGGGTGGTGGTTCCTAATGTGGAACCTTGCAATGTGTAACCATAGTTTGGGTTATTCTTCCCTAGGTGCATAACTTTGCACTTGTCCACATTAAATTTCATCTGCCATTTTGATGCCCAGTCTTCTAATTTATCAAGATCCTCTTGGGTTTTAACAACTTTAAATAGTTTTGTGTCATCTGCAAATTTGATAGCCTCACTCGTTATTCCACTTTCCAGGTCATTTATGAATATGTCAAAAAGCAGCGGACCCAGCACAGATCCCTGGCGTACACCACTATTCACCTTTCTCCATTGGGAAAATTGGCCATTTAGCCCAACCCTCTGCTTTCTGTCTTTTAACCAGTTCCTGATCCACAGTAGTACACTGCCTCCTATCCCATGACTCTTTAGTTTTGCCAAAAGTCTCTGATGAGGGACCTTGTCAAAGGCTTTCTGAAAGTCCAGATACACTATATCAACCGACTCACCTTTGTCCACCTGTTTATTCACACTTTCAAAAAAACATAACAGATTAGTAAGACAAGATCTTCCTTGTCTAAAGCCATGTTGGCTATCTCCCATTAGGCCATGACTATCTACATGCTGAGTAATTTTATTCTTTATGATAGTTTCTACCATTTTTCCCGGTACTGACGTGAGGCTCACTGGTCTTTAGTTTCCCGGATCACCCCTGGAACCCTTTTTAAAAATTGGTGTTACATTGGCGATCCTCCAATCTTCAGGTATTAGAGATGATTTTAATGATAGTTCACAGATTACTAATAGCAGGTTTGCAATCTCATATTTCAGTTCTTTCAACACCCTTGCATGTATACCATCTGGCCCAGGTGATTAGTGCTACTCTTCAGTTTATCTAATAGTTGTAATACATCTTCCCGATGTATCGATATTTCCTTCAATTCTTCCGCATCTTTAAATACCACTTCAGTCATGGGTAACATCCCTACATCTTCCTCAGTAAAGACCAAAGCAAAGAATTAGTTCAGTCTCTCCGCTATCACCTTGTCGCCTCTTAGTGCCCCTTTAACTCCTCTATCATCTAATGGAGCAACTGACTCTCTCACAGGTTTTTTGCTACGAATGTACTTGAAAAAAATCTTTATTTCGCGTTTTTGCTTCCACAGCAAGCTTTTTCTCAAATTCTCCCTTTGCCTGCTTTATCAATGCCTTGCATTTGACTTGCCAGTGCTTGTGCTGTTTCCAGGTTTCGTCGTTTGGCTCTTTTTTCCATTTCCTTAAAGATGCTTTTTTGGCAACAGCCTCTCTGACCTCACCTTTAAACCATGCTGGCAGTTTTTTGGACTTCCTTCCACTTTTCTTAAAGCGTGACATACAGCTGGTCTGGGCTGCCAAGATAGTATTTATCAACAACACCCAAGCTTGATGTAAGTCTTTAACCTTTGCAACTGCTCCTTTTAGTTTTTTCTTAACTATTTTCCTCATTTTATCATAGTCTCCCTTTCGAAAGTTAAAAGGTAGTACTGTGGATTTCCGTACTATCCCTCCTCCACTAATTAAATCAAAGGCAATCATGCCTGCAAGACCCCTCCCCTGCACCAGGCCTGCAAGTTCCTGCAGTAGCAGGGCCTGGTGCAGGGGAGGGGTCTAGTCCAGGTAAAGGAGTTAACCTTTCCTGACCACCTGAAGTGCCCACGAGTCAGTGGTGATGGGAGCCCATTGATGGGCAAAATGTGTCAGGCATCCCCCCCCCCCATTGGTAGCTGGCCCCCATGGGTGGAGAGGCTATGCTCTGGGCATCAAAACCCTGACCCAGTCTGGGCTGGAGCTGGTGTCTGGGGCTTGGGCCCTTAGGCTTACGTGGGCCCCGGACTACTCCCTTAACCTAATGACCCTGCTGGGGGGGCATAGCCTCAATAAGGCTGGCCTTTCCCCAATGATTTCTTCTTGGGAAGAGTGGAGGTCTTCCTCAAGAGTCGAGTTCTGGTGAAATACTCGGTCTCGATCTCTGCCGCCTTGTCCTCTATCAGCTTGCTGAAGAGGTTTTCATAGAGGCAAGGGACATCAAAGAGTTTCTTCTGGACCCATTGTTCGAGGTCTGATGCCTGGAGCCAGGCCTGGCATCGAGCACCAATGCCTGTGGTGGCCACCCTCACATTAGACTCAAAGCCATCATAGGCCACTTGAGACAAATACTTCAAGCATTCCTCGATGGACTTTGTGAGGGTCTGGAAGCATTGAAGGTGGTCCCCGCTGAGGCCCATTGAGAAACCCCTGAGTTCCTTGGTTAGATCTTGAAGGTATATACCGAGGGCATTGAGGGTGCAGGACTCCCTGCCTGGGGGCACCGAGGAGTGTGTCTTCTGGCTTTTTTGTCGACACATGGCCGACTCAGCCACCATGGAGGAGTGAGGAAGTTGTGCCTTCCTGAAGCCAGGTCCTCACTGGACCCGGTAGATAGCATCAAGGAGTCGGCTAACAATCGGTAACAATGCCAGTGTTTCCCACATTCAGAGAAGGAGGGGGGGTATGAGGACCATGAGGGCTTCCTTGGGTTGGAGGATTTCAAGTTCCTCCATGCGAGGATACTGCTCTGACTCCGTGGTGAGAGACATCCCAGACAAACTCCACATGCACATCTCTGTGGGTCGTATATGGCATGTCTGAAACCATATTCTTGGTAATCTAATTAATTTTCCATTTACAAGTAAATAAAGTTAGCAATGAAGCAGTCACTTTCAGCAACCAATGACATCTGTTATAGATTGGGTAATGATTTTTATTAGATAAGGTTGAGTAGACAGCTTTGCTTTTCATGCTTTTCATTCTTTTCATCGAAGCTGCATGGAATGAATTCGTACAGTAAGAGACACTTTATGCAACACATCTTAACACAGAAATAATCCTTGAAGTGTGGCTCAGAGCAGTCAAACATTTGGATACCTCTCTCTCCATCTTTATTTCCCTCTCTGCTGCCTCACCATATCCAAAGCTCCAAGATACCCATCTATGCGAAGACTGAATTTTATTTCCTTGTAGTGGGCAATATACGGTGCCCATCTTCAGTATTGTGGTCAAAGCAAAAAAAACGCCATTAGTGTACAGCAGACTGTAAACTGGACATTGCCACCAACAATTCACCCTTTAAGGCAGCCTTTCCTCCAGTTATTTTTGGCAGGTTTCATCCTCACACTTTGTCTAGGAAACATAAGAAGCTGCAGTATTAACAATAGACACAAGGGGCCCGATGTTATTCTGGGCAGGCTATATGCCACTATGGCGCATAGACTCGCCTGCCAACCCTTAACCCTGAATATTCAATGCCGGGGTCACATGCGGCCCTGGTACTGAATATCCAGGGATCGCTGCACATGTCAGAAGCCACATTAGGTAACTGGGCATCAGCGATATTGCAGATCACTAACCGGGCAGCATGCAATATCGCTGATGCCTGGATATCGCTTGTCACCGCCTCAGCTCCACCGCAGAATGCCTCGATGCTAACCGGATAGCATGGGAGCGCATAGGGGAGTCGGAAAGGAATATTCAATGGCACTAAACTGCCTTTTGAATATCAGACCCAGGATGTCATTTTTTATACAGTTCCAGTAGCAGCCATAAGGTGTCACTGTTTCCTAGATAGATACCACTTGAGTGTTTTTATAAAAGGCTGGTTTGATCAATATTAATTTAGCTTCCCCTGAGGTATCAGCTGGTTAGTCATACATATCTTGTGCTTGTTTGATTTACTTTTCCTTAAATTTAATTATGAGTTATGGATGTCGGGGAACGTGTTTGCAGCTCCAGTGGAATCTCTTAAGACCTCATCTGCTGAATGACTAAGGTGAACCTATTATGTATTCAAATTTCTGAGGTATTATATAGCAATTCCTTATTTTACTTCCGCTGAAGGATACTGTAGGTTAGTAAATAAAGTAAGTGAGACCCAGGGGTGCTCTGTGATGGTGCAGGATGATTGCTGTTGGGACGAAGTTTGCCTGTATGAATTTCATCATCTTTTTCTTGTATGGAATTATAGCTTCAGGATGGAATCTGCAGGGAGCATTGAGGCCCCCCCCCCCTCCCCCTTTTTCTTCCTTGATACATGTATCAACTGTAACACCAGGATTCAAAAACTGAGAGCATGAATGTAAACGGAATACCTAAATATGTAAATCTGACAGAGAACCCATGGGGGCCACTGTCTTCGGTCTTCTGAACTTCCTGTAATTGGCTCCTTGCATCCCCTCTGATTGGCCCATAGAGTCACAAAGGGAGTGTGCAGTCAAGTCAGTCTGAAAGTCTGGTAGGTTCAAAAAGTGAAGAGAAGATAATGTCCCCTGAGCTCCCATTAGGTGCATCTTTGCTGAGCTCTTGGAAATATTTTCGAATAGAAATTTTGCAGATGCAGCTTCTGTGTCCCAAGAACAGTCTCTGAAGCTGAGAGTAGAGAGCTATGACCTGTACCAACCAGTGACCAACTAGTTGTCGATGATGTGCAAGGGCCAGGGTGTATATGGAATTTGATAAATATGTAGCCATATGAGATTACACAACTGTGGTATCTTATCCATTTCGGTCTAACTGAAGAAATGTAGTTGCTGTGTTAGTCCACTACAAAATGTGCAACTAAAGATCAACACACAAGTTGTAGGTGATACTAAATGTATCTTCGACATTGTTACAAACACTTGAAACACCACAGATACATTAAGTTAGTCCAATAAAAAGATCTCACCTACAACTGAATAAAGTATTGCACAAACTGCAGAAATTTCACAAGTGGATTTGCTTTTATAATTTTTGAAAGTGCATATCTGCTGCCTTACAGTTCAAATGTATGCAGCTTCAGGAAGGGAAAGATATTCCACAGAAAATATATTTCAAACTTGGAAGTGCTAAATTTAGAAAAAAATCAAGTCAAAGTCCCCCCACACTTTTCCCACAAGGATTTGCTGGCAGGATTCTTTTAGAGGAGAGTAAGGTAAATTTTTCCTTTTCTGTTTTGTTTACCAAGTTTTCATTTCACTTCTGTGTTTTAGCATCAAATAACTTTAACAAAAGAGAAAAGATTTCACGCACACTAATGAAGCAAAACTTTGTTATATTTTGTGTTCAGATGGAAAATGAACCAAAAAATGTCTCTGGCATTTTCCACGGCGTTTTAAATGACTGCACATGTTATTTATTTATTTAGCAGGTTTTATATATCACTTTTTGCCTGATCAATGCAGTGTACACGGAACAGCAAAACAAGTTGCTTACGTAGAACAGATGAACTATATACAGTATGCTTAACTATACGGGAATCAATTTTATGGTTCATAGACTATGTACATATGCTTCCATTATCTTCAGTATATAGAGCAGAGGGGGAAGGGGGTTTATGTCATGGCACTGAAATGTTCTGAAAAAAGTTGTGCTTTTAGTTGTTTTCAGAATGTGGAGGTGGTCAGGTGATGTTTCTTATTGGGGCCAGAAGGGTGTTCCAGATGGATGAGGCATATAACTGGACGGCTCATCAACAGGCTTGTTGGTTGTATTTAGTTGCAGCTTGGGGGATGATGAGCGTGTTTTTTGTAGATGATAGTCTGGCTCTGTTAGACTGTTGTGTTTGGAGCAAGGTGTGAGGTGTGTGGAGGAGTGTGAGTGGATGGCTTTGTGGGTCAGAAGGAAAGTCTTTTATTTTATCTGGCTGGTTATTGGTAGTCAATGGAGTTGTTTGAGAATTGGTGTGATGTGGTCATGTTTTGATGTTCCTTGTAGGATGCGTGCTGTTGTGTGTAGAGCAGTGAGTAGAGGGAGTAGGGCAGATTTTGGGAGGCCCTGATAGATGGAGCTGCAGTAGTCTAGGTGCGGGAGAATTATGGCTTACTGTGCTGAGTGGAAAGCTGGAGCATCAGGAGAGGCTGGAGGTGTTGCAGGGTTTTGGCTCTGTAGTATACTGCTTTGGCGGTTTTGTTTATTTGCTGTTTGAAGGAGAGATGTTGATCAAGAGTGATGCTGAGCTATTTCACTTCTGGTTGAACTTGTACTTGGGTGTTGTTTGGGGGAGAGAATGAGTCATCCTTCATTGTAAATATAACTTCCATTTTTTTGTAAATGATTGAGAGGTTGTTGTTCTTCTGCCAGTTGGAGACATCGGAAAAGCAGTTTTGGTGTTGGTGTAACATAATAACATAGTAAATGACAGCAGATAAAGACCAGTATGGTCCATCTAGTCTGCCCAGTAAGATGGCAAGAGTAGGTGCACCTGCCACTCAGTGCAGGCCACCCCTGCCCATGCCTTTGTTTTAGGGGTGAACCCACCGCTCCGTGTAGGACAACCCTGTATGTTGAGAAATTACTTAGTTAAGTTTATTTTGATGTTATCCTGTTGCTGTAAAGGGATCCACTGTGTCTGTCCCATACCATTTTGAATTCCATCACTGTGTTTGCCCCCACCACTTCCATTAGGAGGGCATTCCAAGCATCCACCACCCTTTCAGTGAAAAAGTATTTCCTGACATTGCCTTTCAAGTTACCCCTTGCAGCTTCATGTATTGCCCTCTAGTTTTGCAGCTTCCCCGTCTTTGGAAGAGGTTTGTTTGTTCATTATTTCTCTTTAAGTATTTAAAGGTCTGACTCATATCTCCCCGGTCCCTCCTCTCCTCCAGAGTGTTTGGTCTTCAAGTCTCTTCTCATAAGGCTTCTGATGCAGGCTCCAAATCATTTTGGTCGCCTTCCTCTGAAGTTTCCAGTCTTTTTATATCCTTTGCAAGATATGGTCTCCAAAACTGAACACAGTATTCCAAGTGAGGCCTTACCAGGTGAGGCCTTACCAGTGACTTATACAGTGGCATTAGTACCTCTTCCTTTCTGCTGGTAATTCCTCTTTGTATGCAACCCAACATCTTCCTGGCTTTTGCCACCGCCTTGTCGCACTGTTTTGCCACCTTGAGATCCGCAGAAATAATCACACCAAGGTCCTTCTCTTGGTCTGTCCACACCAATCTCTTGCCCCCCTATCGCATACATTTCCCCTGGATTTCTGCTTCCCAAGTGCACGACACTGCACTTCTTCACATTAAATCTTAACTGCCAAGCATTAGACCATTCTTCCAGCTTTTGTAGATCTTTCCTCATGTTATCCACTCCCTCAGTGGAGTCCACTCTGTTGCAAATTTTCATGTCATCTGCAAAAAGACAGACTTTTCCATGCATTCCTTCAGCAATATCACTCACAAATACATTGAACAGTGCCAGACCCAGGACTGAACCCTTGGGCACCCCGCTAATCACCCTCCTTTCATCCGAGTGAGCTCCATTTACCATCACCAATTTCTGATCCAGTTCACCACCTTGGGACCCATTCCCAAACTACTGAGTTTATTGATAAGCCTCCTATGAGGAACAGTATCAACGGCTTTGCTGAAATCCAGGTAGACGACATCCATCGCATGCCCCTGATCTAGTTCTCTTGTCACCCAGTCAAAGAACTCAATCAGATTTGTTTGGCAAGATCGTCCTTTGGTAAACCATGTTGCCTCGGATCATGTAACCTGTTGGTTTTGAGAAAGTCCACTATTCTCTCTTTCAGAAGCGCCTTCATTACTTTTCCTCCGACTGAGTTAAGGCTCACGGGCCTGTAGTTTGTCACTTCTTCCTTGTCACCACTTTTGTGAAGAGGTACCACATCCGCCCTTCTCCAGTCCTGAGGAACTACTCCTGTTTCCAAGGATCTGTTGAAAACATCCTTTAATGGCCATGCAAGAACCTCTCTGAGCTCTTTCAGTATCCTGGGATGTATCCCATCCGGTCCCATGGCTTTGTTCACTTTCAGTTTTGCAAGTTGTTCTAACACATCATCTTCTGTGAATGGTGTGGTATCTACTTCATTCCCATTTTTATATTTGGGAGTCACAGATGGTCCTTCTCCAGGATTTTCTTTAGTAAAAACAGAGCAGAAATATTTATTTAGCAATTTTGCTTTTTCAATGTCACTTTCCACAAATCCGTTCCCAGCACTTCTGAGTCCTGCAATTCCCTCTCTGATTTTCCTCCTCTCCCGAATATACCTGAAGAAAGTTTTGTCGCCACACTTCACATCTTTAGCCATCTTTTCCTCTGCCTTTGCTTTTGTTATCCTTATTTCTCTTTTTGTCTCTTTTAGTTTGCTTGTGTATTCCTTTCTGTGTCCCTCTGTTTGCAAGCTTTTGAATTTTGCAAAGGTTGTGTTTTTTGCCTTTATTTGAGCAGCCACTTCTTTGGAGAACCAAATAGGTTTCCTTCTCCTCTTGTTTTTATTTACTTTCCTTACATATTTATCTGTTGCCCCTTTTATTGCCATCTTTAGTTTATCCCATTGCAATTCCACTTCCCTTATCCCCTCCTACCCTGCCAACTCCTCCTTCAGGTACTTGGTCATTCTACTGAAGTCAGTATTTTTGAAGTTTAGGACTTTGAGCTTGCTATGATTGGACTGCACCTTGGCTTTTATCTCAAACCAGACCGTGTGATGATGATGATCGCTGCTGCTCACAGGGGCACCCTCCCAGACATTCGACATGCTCTCACTGTTGGTGAGCACTAAATCCAGCATTGAGCTTTCCCTGGTTAGTTCCAGCACCATTTGTTTAAGTGATGCTTCTTGGAAAGCATCCACAATTGTTTTGCTTCTTGCCAGATTCGCAGAAGGGAGTTCTCCAATCCACATCAGGTAGATTAAAGTCACCCAATATGATCACTTCCCCTTTGTGGCTATCTTGGCAATATCTATAATCAATTTGTTATCTCTCTCTCTTCAATTTGAGTAGGAGGTCTGTAGACTACAGCAGTATGGATGACAGTGCCATCTCCTCTTTCCAACGCAATCCAGAGCGCTTCTTCTTTTCCCCATCCCCCTGCATTTCAGTAGCTTTAATATTGCTTTTTACATACAAGGCTACTCCTCCTTCTTTTCCACTTTCTCTGTCTCTTCTGAATAGATTATAGCCAACTATGGCTATATCCCATTCATGCGATTCATTGAAGTCTCCTGGTACAATGAGGTCCTTGTTTGACTTGGTATTCGTGAGTACTCTTCCCAGGATGCTGAATAAGTTGGTGGTGGATGAGATTAGTGTGCTATATGTGAGGAAGATGGTCAATTGTTTGTTTATTATGGTGAGGAAGTCAGTTTCATCCATGCTTTTGGTTGAGAGGTACTGGAAATTGAAGTGTGGTTTGGCTACGATCACCTTCATTGAGAGTGTGGACAGTGAAAGAGGGTGTATCCATCTGGCATGAGTTGGTTCCAGAGAATGGTGTCTGTGCATGTAAGCCATGTTTCTGTTATGCTTAGTATATCGAGGTGTTGAGTGATCAGTAGATCTCCGATGATGGGGATTTTATTTCTTACCGAGCATGAGTTTAAGAGTGCACATTTGAGTGTATGTGTGAGGGTTTTGTGTGTTGAGGTGGGTGTAGCGTGGTTGGTGTTGATTCGGTTGTCTATGAGATGCTGAGAGTTCCGTTGCCTTGTGTAGAGGTGTTGTGTGTCTCTCAGTTGGAAAAAGTAAGATCTATACGGTAAAAGGAGGGGTGTGTAATATATGAGGGGGTGTGGAATGAGGCTGGGAGAAAGAGAGTGAACAGGGTATAGAGGGTTATGTATAGTGTTAGCATAGTTGCTGAGAGTTCAGAGGTTAGAGTTCTGGTTGATGTCCTGTATGCTGGAGTTATGATGGTTGATGAGAGTCTGTTGCTGTAGCTTTATTTATTTTATTTTTATTTAGACAGTTTTCTATACCGCCTTATCCTTCAATCAAAGCGGTCACAACACAATTGGGGGATACATTTAACACGCGGGGATATGAGACACATACACTAATACTTACAGGGAACATGGGCAATGCAGGGTTAAGTGGCTTGCCCAAGACCACAAGGAGCACCTGTGGGACTAGAAACCCCAGTCCTTCCGGCCCAAGGTTGCTGTCCTCTAGTGGGATTTGAACCCCCAACCTTCCGGCCTGAAGTACCTTGCCCCAACCACTAGGCTACTCCTCCCTAGCTGGATGGTTCAGAATGGTCCTCGCCCTGGTCCTTGCCTAAGGGCCGCACCAAAGAGCCCTTTGGCATGCCCCACCAGGCATGGGTGTGCCTCGGGTGTGTTGAAATTAATAGGCTAAGCGGTCGTAGGCAGATGAAGTGTTACAGCAGGGAGGAGCTTACCTCAACGCTGTTCCTGCCTGTGGAGTCCTATGTTCAACGGTGTGCTTGGAATCGATGAAGAGATGTGCAGAGTCCGGTGCAGAGGGTGCCTGTATCTGTGAGTGGGGGCTGCAGCAGTTGAACCATAAGATAATAAAAAGGAAATTAAATCTTTCTGTATTTTTTTTACTTTATTTCTACCCACGAGATAAATATGGCCTTTGTCTGAAACAAAAAAGACTCCGCAATCAGTGTTCTTTTTAAATACGGACCACTGTGTTAAAACTAAAATCGGATATTAAGCAGCAGAATCCAGTATTCGGATTCACTGCTACCTGCTGGTGCAAGCCAGATGTTAGCGACACTCAGCTATCGTCTCGGCCTTCTTCAGGGGGATATAGAATGAGGGAGCAAACCTTTTTGTAAAAACGTTCTTTCAAATAAAAATCATATGCCAAATGGAGGTCCACGCTGCTGTGTGGCATATGCTTTTATTTGAAAGAACGTTTTTACAAAAAGGTTTGCTCCCTCATTCTATATCCCCCTGAAGAAGGCCAAGAGGCCGAAACGCATAGGGGACAATAAAAGAGGTTTTACAAACCTGAAAATCCTGCCAGTCTTGGTATCTGTTCTTTTGATCTCACATATTCTACAGATACTTTTGTTGCTTCTTTTTGGCCTCACCATAAAACCAATACCAGCTTCTTGTTTTCCACCACTGGAGTAGAATAGTGTCATTGGATATGGAAGACTGACCATCCAACTGCCAACGATCGATGAAACAATGAGACATAGCTCAGATACTGCGGTGATCGAGATTTTGCACTTCAACAATTCCTTGGTGATGATTTCCTTTTGTCCGATGTGGTACTCCATGTGTTTGCATGTATTCGTGTGTGTCAGGATGCTGTGTGTGTGTGTGTCAGGGCACTCTATGTGCTTGCATGTATGTGTGTGCATGTGTGCACATGTGTTGGGGGCTGTGTGCATGTCGAGGGCTATGTGTGCAGGTGTATTTCGGAAAGGCTCTGCATGTGTACACGTTCTCCTCTTCTCCTGCACCCAGTCCTTTTCCCTCTCACCCTCTTGTATTATTCCCCCTTCCTACCCTTCATTATCTACCCTTTTGCGCCCGCCCTCTTTCCCTGTCACCCCAGTATGCACGATCCCTCCTTTCCTTTCCCTGCTATTCAAACTTGCACTCTCACTTCCTGCCACCGGCCTTTCAATGCCTCCTTCCCTTTCTCTTTCTCCCTCTCCCTGAACACCAACCCTGCTTCAGAGCCCCTCCTTTGCTCTGTTTGCTGGAGGGGCCCAGGAACTGCTGCCAGTACTCTTTTTGCTCTTGCATAAACAGATGCATATGGATGGATGTAGAGACAGACAGACAGATGGACCCTCCCCAATATGCTCTATTATACCTATTCCACTTCTTGTGGAAATTATAGATATGAAGATTTTATGATTTTCTTTCCAGCTTGAAAATCAGAAGTTGATTACAATAATACTCCTGAGGCTGATTTTAGCATCTTCCAAAAGGTAAAACTTCAGAGCTCTAGTACTGATAACACATCATCACAACTGACTTCTTGCTGACTTTGCTAATGGTCGTGCCTGCCTTAAATAAAAAGGCAGACATCTCCCTTATAGACAGGTGAAGGCACCGATGCCCCCAGATCATCTGAAATTCAACGGGAGGGGCAGCAGAGAAGGTCCAAAACTGACCCGTCTCCACCCCAAAAGGTGAATATTCCTGCAAACATATGAAGAAAATGAGGATGTGCAGAACAAAGGTCCAGGAAAATGCAGAGAGATGGCCGATTTTAGAAAAATGCACATGCAAAGTATGTTTGAAGGCAGGAATGGCAACATAGAACTGGTATGTCAGAATAAGCATGCGTAATATGTTACCGCCTACCTACTCCGGCTTTCCATTCAGTATACAAAGGCTGTGAGTATCTCTAAGGGGGAAAACATTATTGTGTTATCCGTAATGTTGAAAGTGGCCAAAAACAAGTACTTTTTAAATTCCTGTTTGTGCCAAGGATATATGGAAGTGTCTGCCGGTGATTTTAATTGTGCAGCGTCATTCTGGAATCGGAAATGAAGTGATCAAATTTGCAAATGACACAAAATTATTCAAAGTTGTTAAGACGCAAGAGGATTGTGAAAAATTGCAAGAGGACCTTGATAAACTGGAAGAGTGGACATTCAAATGCCAGATGAAATTTAATGTGGACAAGAGCAAAGTTATGCACCTAGGAAAGAACAACCCAAATTATGGTTACACGATGCAAGGTTCCACATTAGGAACCACCACCCAGGAAAAGGATTTAGGCGTCAACATGGATAACATGCTTAAACTCTCTGCCCAGTGTGCAGCGGCAGCCAAGAAAGCAAATAGAATGCTAGGAATCATAAGGAAAGGAATGGAGAATAAAACAAAGGGTATATACAATGCCTCTGTATCATTAAATGGTACAACCGCACCTTGAATATTGTGTGCAATTCTGGTTGCTGTACATTTTAAAAAGGATTTATTTATTTATTTATTTAGTATTTCTTTTATACCACGCTATTGACATCAGTGCAGTGTACATCAAAACATAACATATGCATTTCAGGGTCACTGAGATGCATTTACATTTGAACAGGGATTGGAACTTGGATAACAGGGTAAATTAACAAGAATTATGCAATATAGTATCTACATTATATACATAGTGAGAGTAATTCCTTATCGGGATTATGCCGGGAAGTATCTGATGAATAGGTGATGTTTTAGGGCCTTTCTAAGTTGGGTTAAGTCTGTAATAGCTCTGATATCGGGGGGGGGGAGGGAATTCCAGGCTTTCGGGGCATAGAAGCAGAAGGCTCTGTTAGTAGTTGACTTTTTGCATCTTGTTGATTCTTTCGGAACTGTTAGAGTGTTTACTGCTACGGATCTTCTACTTCTTATAGGAGTTGAGGTATGTATCAATTCGGTGATGGTTATGGGGGACTGATTGTTCAGGGCTTTGAAGGTCATGATTATATTCTTATATAGGGTTCTAGCTTGAAGAGGTAACAGTGAAGCCTTTTCAGGATTGGTGTGACGTGGTCGGTCCTCGATATTCCTTCTAGCACCCTGGCTGCTGTGTTCATTGCCAGTTGAAGAGGGTTTAGAGTTGCTTGTGGGAGACCGTGTAGGATTGCATTTGCAAAGTCAATGTGGGGCATCACCAAAGCTTGGTAGATTGTTCTGAAGTCTGTGTACTCGAGTAGTGGTCGTAAGTGACGAAGTGTCCTTATCTTGTGGTAAATTGATTTTGTTGTGTTTTTTATATGTGCCTTCATGTCCATTCTTTGGTTGAGGGTGATGCCTAAATATCTGATGGTAGATTTGGCTGTTAGTTCTGTGCCCTTTACCTTTAGTGTGGGTGGGGGTGCGAAGTCCTGGTTCTTTGTTATGAACATTACATCAGTCTTGCTATGGTTGATTCTCAAGTTCTGTGTGAGGAGCCATTCCGCAACTGCGTTGAAGCAGTTTATCAGTGGGGTAAAATCAGGTTGGTCTGTCATGAAAGGCATATAAAGGAGAATATCATCGGCATATGCTAGGCAGGATACGTTGAAGGAGCGAATTAGGTCACAGATGGGTTGAATGTAGATATTAAACAATAGAGCAGATAGTGAAGAGCCTTGAGGTACTCCTTGATGCTGTAGAAATGGGACAGATGTTATGGTTCCGAGTCTAACTTGTTGCCATCTGTCGGAGAGGTAGGATTTACACCAGCTCAGTGCTGAGCCATGGATACCTTTTTCTTCAAGGCGTTCAATAAGGATCTGATGACTCACAGAGTCAAATGCAGCTGAGATGTCCATGAATATAAGGACAAAGCCTTGTCTGGTGTTGTCTATGCCGGTGATTATGGTGTTGAAGAGGGTGACGAGTAGAGTCTCCACACCGTGCGCTTCCCTGAAACCATGTTGAGAAGGATCCAGGGGGGCTTCAGTGTCAATGTGTTGTTGAATTTGGTGTTGCACTACCTTTTCAATTATTTTGGCTAGTAGGGGGATGCTGGATATCGGTCTGTATGATTCGACCTTTAGCGGATCCAGTTTATGGTTCTTCAGCAGTGGTCTGATGGAAGTATGTTTTAGACTTTGTGGGAATGTTCCTTTTGCAAACGATTGTTCCAGGATTTTATTCAGGGAGGGGCTTAGTTCGCTGCGGAGCTCTCTGATCCAAGATGCTGGGCAAGGATCATTTGGCGTAGTGGTGGCATTGATGGAGGTGATGATGTTTTCAATCTCTTTGGGTGTTAATGTGTTGAATTTGGTCAGTGGGGATGGATGCGGCGTCTTGGGTGGTTGGGAGAGTTTAGCTGGACCTGGAGATTTGGCTGTCTGTATCAGTTTTGATTTTAGGTAGTTAGCATAGTCCTGGGGTTGGATTGTGTGTGTTTGTTCCGGGGTTGGTTCTCGTGCTAGCGTCTTTACTATGTTGAATAAGTCGTGGTGCTTGCTTATTGATCGCATCAGGAGGTCTGTATGGAACTGCTTTCTTCTCTCCGCTATTTCTTGGCGATGCTTCTCTAAGTGTGAGCACTATATTGTGTGTGCTTCAATGGAGCGGGACCGGCGCCAACGTCGCTCGAGCTTTCTTAGATGGAGAAGTGATGATCACAATTTGTTCGAGTACCAAGCTACATGTGTACGGTTCTTGGTTCTTCTATTTGTATCAGGGAGTTGTGAGCTAGCTCTGAGGGTGTCGTTCCAGGTGTTGATCAGATTGTCGAGGTCGGACTCTGAAGAGTTTAGGTGAGGAAGGAGTTTCTTTAGTATCTCTTCTTTGTTGAAGGAGCGAAATCTTCTTGCTGGTGGCTTGGGAGGGACGGAATTGGGGTTCTGATTGTTAGGGTAGGTGGGTAATTGGAATCTGATCAAGCTGTGGTCAGACCATGGTACTAGTGTTATAGTTATTGCGAAGTTGTAGTTTGCTTCCATGATGGCTCGAGGGGCGAATATCAGGTCCAGAGTGTTTCCCTTCACATGTGTTGGTGCTCTGACTATCTGATTGAATCCAAGGTCAGCGAGTGCTTCGAGAAATGCTGAGGTTTGTGAATCTTGTAGTTGGGAGATTGAAATCACCCATTAGCCAGCTTGATGATCGAGATTTGTCTGTGTTGCAGGCGAGGTCTATTATGGTTGATAGGTCCTCTGCCGAAGTTGTCGGGGATCTGTAAACTAGATTGATTGAGCAAGTGTCATTGGAGATAGATATCGTGTTGAGATGGGTTGTGTTGGTAGTGGTGCTCAGCTGAAATTGAAGTTCATTTTTCACAAGGATGAGTGCTCCACCTCCTCTTTGGTTGGGTCTATGGCATGTATGGAGTGAGAAATTTGGGGGGTGACATCTGATTGATAATGACATTGTCGCAATCTGATAACCAAGTTTCTGTAACCATTAGGATGTCATGGTTGTAGTGGTTTATTAGGTCGGTGATCACTGGCCATTTTGTGTGAATTGATCTGGCGTTGATAAGGGCACATTTCAGTGGTCTTCGATGATGGTGTTTCGCTACAAGAGGCTTTTTGGTATGTTGGAGGGCAATATGGAGCAGGTGGGGATAATTTGGGCGGATGGTGTCTGATGAAAGATGTATGGGTCTTGTTTGCCCATTCCTTCCAGGTGTTCCGCAGTATTGGTATGGAGTTGGTACTCGGGTTGAAGGCGTTTGACCAGCTAGGCAATGCTGTAATGAGATATATGCTGGCTACAGCTAAGAGTGTATGCATCATTCTATTTATTTATTTATTTTATTTATTTATTTAACTATTTCTTTTATACCGCCCCTTCCAGAGATCAAGGGCGGTTTACATATAACAGGTTAACAGTCTTGTACACAGTTTGTATACATTTTACATAGAACAATAGAAATCAACTATTTACATTGAACATTGTACATAGAACAATAGAAATCAACTATTTACATTGAACAGTAAATATATTAAAGAAAAACAATAAGCAGAGACATCTTTTAAGTATTAAAGCAAGAACTTTGTAGGTATTAAAGCAAACACATCAAACTTTTTACAAATGTATATTTACAGTGTGTGGTGTGTGTTGTGTGGGGCAGATATTGGTGTAGGTGTTGGAATTTAGTTCCTTTTTTTTTGTCGTCTTTGAGGCGTGTGAGTGGGGGGGGGGGTAGGCTTGTGTTTATATTGTTTGGGTTAAGGGAGTTTGTGCATGTGTGACCAGGTTTGTTGTGGAGCTAGCTTTGGGGTAGTAGGGGACTTCGAAGTGTTCAGTGAACAGGTAGGTCTTTAATTCTTTTCTGAATTGGAAGAGGTCTCTTATGGTGCGAAGTTCAATAGGGAGGTCGTTCCAGAGTGTAGGGGCAGTGAATGAGAATGCTCTGGAGCTAGTGGTGTTCTTAGTTTTGCGGATGGTTTTAGGTATGATGAGCGAGTGGGCCGCGTTTTGTCTGAGGGTCCTTGTCGAAGTTGGAGATTGCAGTAATGTGGATAAGTGTGAGGGGGTTATGTCGTTTATGAGTTTATAGGTTGTTAGGATGATTTTATATTTAATTCTACTGTTTATAGGGAGCCAGTGGAGGTCTAGCAGTATAGGGGTTACGTGATCTGTTAGGGGAGCTTTAGCAATCACTTTTGCACAGATGTTTTGTGCTCTTTGCAGAAGGTAGGTGCTTTTTTGCGGGAGGCCTATTAGGAGACTATTGCAATAGTCAAAGTGAGGGGTGATCAGTGTACTTACTACGGATCTAAAGTCTGGTGTTTCTAGGAGTGGCCTTAGGTGTTGAATTGTTTTGAGTTTATAGAAAATGGTTTTTACTGTTTGTTTTATGTGTGGTAACATGGTGAGAGTGTGGTCTATTATTACTCCTAAGTATTTTACCTGTTTTCTGACAGGTATGGAGGTTTTGTTGATAGTGATTATTTCCGGGTAGGTGTTCTCAGTCATAGATGATCTTGTCACAAACATTGCCTCAGTTTTTTGAAGTTTATGCTGAGGTGGTTAGTTTCCATCCAGGAGGTGGTTTCAGCCATGCATTTGGATAGCGAGTCATATGTAGGGTTTTTAATGGTTATGGGGGTAGCTAGCATGATGTCATCGGCATATATAAAGTGGTTAATCTTGTGTTTTTTAAATATGTTTGTTATCGGTTGCAGGTACAGGTTAAATAGGAGGGCTGATAGGGCTGATCCTTGGGGTATTCCCTGTCCTTGGGGGAATGTTTCTGATGCTTGTTGGTCAATTTGGACGCGTATTAATCGGTGTGAAATGTAGGATTTGAACCAGTTAAGGACGGTCCCGCCTATTCCTAGATTTTCTAATCTGTTGATCAGTGTTAGATGATTAATGTTATCGAATGCGGCTGAGATATCTATAAATAGGAGTAGGTAGCCTTGTTGTTTGTCATCTGTGCCCTTGATGAGGAAGTCCATAAGGGTGATTAGGAGGGTTTCTACTCCATGGGATGGGCGGAAACCAAATTGGTGTGAGTCAAGGGGTTTGTATTCATCAATGTGTTCCTGTAACTGAATTTGAATTGTTTTCTCTATAATTTTGGCTATGAACGGAATGCTGGCTATAGGTCTGTATGAGTTTGGATCTTTTGAGTCTAGCTTATTATTCTTTATTATTGGTCGGAGTGTTGTGAGTTTTAGGGCATCAGGCATGATGCCCTGTGATAGAGATTGGTTAACTATGTGTTGTAGATTTACCGCCAGTTCCTCTTTCGTACACTTAATCTATGAAACGGGGCATGGGTCAAGTGGGGAGGTGGTGGTGTTTATCATTGTTATGATTTTGAGGAGTTGTTTTTGTTCTATCAACTGGAAACTTGTCCATTCATGCGTGGTTTTCGTGTTTGATAATAAAGAAGTTGGGGTAGTGGGCTTGTTTTTTAGTTTTTCTGCAAAATGATTTGCTAGTGTTTGTATATTAATTGCTTGTTTAGGTTCGCTGTTATTAGCTTTGGTTAATGTTTTTACTATCGCGAATAACTCCCTAGGGCGGTTGATGGATGAGTTTATTACTTTAGAGTGGTAGTCTCTTTTTGATTTGTTAATTGCGTTTTTGTATTCTATAAGTAGGACCATGTATTGGGATTTGTTTTCATCAGATTTTAGTTTTCTCCATCTCTTTTCTTGTCTCCTCAGTTGTTTTTTTAGTTTTCTCAGCTCTTTCGTGAACCATTTTTCTGTCTTTTTTGTTTGCTTGTGTAAGACTTTTGTGTGGACAGCTGCTTTTTGAATGGTTAGGTTCCAATTTGATATGGTTGAGTTGATGTCTGGTGTGGTTGTATCTAGTTTGGGTAGTACTTTGTCGAGGAATGTGTCTTTGTCAAAGTGTTTGAAGCGTGATATATGCGGGGTTGTGCTCCCATTATTTTTTGGGACTTGTGCTGATAGCTGGATTGTGATTAGATGGTGGTCTGACCAGGGTACTTCGGTTATACTCGGGGTGGTATGTAGTAGGTGACTGTAGAGTGAGGCTGGGAGGAAAATTACGTCAAGTATGTTGCCTCTTTTGTGTGTAGGAGCATGTATTATCTGTGTGAACCCCATTTGTGACATGGCATCTATGAAGTTATCTGATTGGGAATGGTTCAGTGATGGGAGGTTCAAGTCACCAAGGAGTATAAATGGTTTGCTTTGTGACGCTGTGCATGCAAGTTCTAGGATAGGGGTGAGATTTTTTTGATCAGATGAGGGGGGTCTGTAGATGAGGGTGAGAGCCATGGTTTTATTTTCTATGTTAACAATATATACTGGCTATAGTGGTGGCAGAGACACTGGCTATAGTGGTGGCAGAGACACTGGCAGAGACACTGGCAGAGACACTGGCTATAGTGGTGGCAGAGACACTGCCTAAAGATATAGCTGGATACAGTAACAATGCTAGCAATTAGCAGGTAGCGGTAACAGTAAAGTAGAGTATGGGTGATAGAGTAACAATTAACAACAACAAATGTAACAAAGACTCACATATGTGGTATCAGGACTCTATTGTTGGGAAGGTAAAGGACTAATAGTAACAATTAGATATAGTTGGTTATACTTGCAACAAGTAGGAGGGTAGTAGGCAATTAGTTGGGGAGATGGGAGTTCGAGTTGTTTTCTTCCAGAGTGGTGCACATAGGGTAGGTTTGTCGTGTCTGCCGTTGGCTGGGCAGGCTTTACCGCGGAGGAACTTCACTGCAGGGGTAGTATGTCAATATAGAACGAATCTTCGAAGGCAACAGGGTCTGGAGATTTTGGCGGTTGACTTAAGCTGCTCTGTGACGGCCACTGCCTAAGGGCCATGCCAAAGGGCCCTCTGGCGAGGCCCTCAGGCGTGGGCCCGCCAGGCGCGGGCGCGCCGGATGGCGCCTCTGAATTTAAATGTTGAGCGGCCTGCCCCGATTGGGCAGGACGCAGGAAGGCCGGGCTCCCGCTCCGGAGGCTCGATCCCCTGCAGGGAGAGCTGATGATGGTGCCGGGAGCAGATGGTTTGCCGCGCCGGATGGCGCCTCTGAATTTAAATGTTGAGCGGCCTGCCCCGATTGGGCAGCATGCAGGAAGGCCGGGCTCCCGCTCCGGAGGCTCAATCCCCTGCAGGGAGAGCTGATGATGGTGCCGGGAGCAGATGGTTCGCCGCGCCGGATGGCGCCTCTGAATTTAAATGTTGAGCGGCCTGCCCCAATTGGGCAGCATGCAGGAAGGCCGGGCTCCCACTCCGGAGGCTCGATCCCCTGCAGGGAGAGCTGATGATGGTGCCAGGAGCAGATGGTTCGTATATAACGTAATTAGAAAAGGATACAACATAATTAGAAAAGGTACAGAGAAGAGCCACCAAAATGGTAAAGGGGATGAAAGGATACGGCTATGAAGGGAGGCTTAAAAGGTTGGGGGTTCTTCAACTTTGAAAAAAGATGGCTGAGGGGAAATATGATAGAGGTCTATAAATTAATTAATGAAATGGAATGGGTAAAGGTAGATCAGCTATTTACACCATCAAAAAAGTAGAAAGACTAGGGGACACACAATGAAGCTATAGTGTAACTCACTTAAGACTAATAAGAGAAAACATTTTTTTCACTCAACGTGTAATCAAACTCTGGAATTTGTTACCGGAGGATGTAGCTCAGTTTAAAAAGGGTTTGGACAAGTTCCTGGAGGAAAGGTCCATAAACCATTATTAAAGAAGTAGAATGGCTATGAAGGACCTAGATAAGATTCTCAAGAGCAGAGATGTCTCCCTCCATACAAAGATTCAACTTGTCCAGGCCATGATATTTTCAATAATGCCACATGGATGCAAAAGTTGGACAGTGAAAAAGATAGATAGACAGGAATAAAATTGATGCCTTTGAATTATGGTGCGGGTGACAAATACTGTGTATATCATGGACTGCCTGAAGAACAAACCAGTCAGTATTAGAGGAGATCAAACCTAAACTTTCCTTAGAAGCTCGAGTGACAAGACTTCAACTTTCATACTTTGGACACATCATGTGAAGAGAGAGATTGTTAGAGAAAGACATCATGCTTGGCAAGGTAGAAGGTCAACGCAAAAGAGGAAGGCCAGCAATGAGATGGATCAATACAATAACAGCAGCTATGGATGCAACTCTGTCATCAATGAGCCGCTTGGCTGAAGACCGAACAAAGTTTAGGTCAACTATCCAGAGGGTCGCCAGGAGTCGACACCAACTCAACGGCACTTAACAAGGGGGACCCAGGAAATTCATTGATTGCCCTGGGATGAGTATTGTGGAACATGTCTCTTTTTGGGAACCTGCCATGTACTTGTGACCTGGATTGGCCACTGTTGGAAACATGATACTAGGCTTGATGGACCTTGGTCTGACCCATTATGGCATTTCTTATGTTCTTATCGTCAGCCTGGAGACACCTCTGTCACACCCCCCACTGACATAGACGTGACTGCCCAGGATATGTAAATTCTGTGCATGAATGTGATTGCACTATCTGACTGGGTGTTTTCAAACATGCAAATCACAAATAGATCTTCTAAAATGAACCCCTAAGCTTAGCTTTTCTCTAATACCAGAGCACATTTCTCAGGGAAAGAGACTTGCGGTGCTCAGGATATTACTCTCTTTCCCAGGCACAAACACTGTGTTACCAAACGGCACACTAGAAGGGGGTCACTGGTTGTGGTAATGGAAGATTCCAGTGAAATACCTTTACTGGACTCAGCTCAAACATACTCGTACGATGTTATAAGTGATACAAAAATCTGAAACTGTGAAAGAAACCTAATGACGTAGGCAATAAGCTGAGCAAGCATCACCTTGTTTTTCAACGAGCACATTAGTTATGCTGGCCGATGGCCAGGTGCCATGGTTAATTTTTCATGCCTTTGAAATGCTGTGACGCAAGGATCATTGCTCAGGATCTCTGGAACAGAGACTTTGTGATGCTGTGTCCTGAAGTGGAATAGTAAAGGGAACATTTTAATTAGATGAGATACATATAGCATCGGATTTCACCAACACTTTACTGGTTTTGGATTAAAGTTATCATTTTTTTCCCTTTCCAAGCTAATAAAACTGTGTATCTGCCAGATTGGATCTGATCCCAGCCCTCCTTTTTGTTTTTGAAGCAGCTGTGTAACTTAAGTCAGCCTAAATGAATTTTTTCTGCTGGGTTCAAAGCAGATAGAAGAAATGAATTACTTATATCCTGGAGCAATGATTTTATCAAAAGATCGAAATCAGGAATTTTTGTTCTGTTACAGTCTTTTCCCTGGAACAATACTCCTTCTATAGGGCTATAAATACAGCGAGGTGCTAGATATGAATGTAGAACAGCATTGTTTAATACTGGCTCCGCTCCACTCCCCTTTCCCACTCCCCCCGCCCGCCCAAGAAAACTGAATACAGGCGTCACAGACTGGTAGAAAGTTTCTTGGCACATTCGAGTCGCAGATACTGTAACATTGCAAAGGGTGAGCGGCCTTGGTAAATTTTGGAGCAGGATGCCACAATCTTCTCTCCATACTCAACATGAAAAAGATTTGGTTGTCTCTGCTCCTAAACTGACCCTGTGTACAATGAAATAATGGAGGTTGGGCTGGCTGATGGGTGTCTCCTGCAGTTTGGAGAAGAACATAAGAAATGTTATACTGGGTCAGACCAAGGTCTATCAAGCCCAGTATCCTGTTTCCACAGTGGCCAATTCAGGTCACAAGTACCTGGCAGGTTCCCAAAAAGGAACACATGTTCCACAATGCTTGTCCCAGGGCAAGCAGTGGATTTCCCAGGTCCTCTTTAATAATGGTTTATGGACCTTTCCAGGATCTTGTCCAAACCTTTTTTAAACCCAGCTACACTAACAGCCTTCACTACATTCTCCAGTAAAGAATTCCAGAGTTTGATACTTTGATTAGTCTTAAATGGGTTACATTGTAGCTTCATTGCGAGTCCTCTAGTTTTTCTATGTTTTGATGGCGTAAACAATAGATCTACGTTTACCCGTTCCACTCCATTCATTAATTTATAGACCTCTATCATATCTCCCTTCAGCCATCTCTTTTCCAGGTTGAAGAGCCTTAATCTTTTTAGTCTCTCTTCATAGGAATATCCTTCTATCCCTTTTACCATTTTGGTGGCTCTTTGTACATTTTCTAACAACATTAAGATACAATGACCAGAATTGCACACAATATTAATGGTGCAGTCGCACCATGGAACAATACAAAGGCATTATAATATCCTTTGTTTTATTTTCCATTCCTTTCCTTATGATACCTAACATTCTATTTGCTCTCTTGGCTGCCGCTGCACACTGGGCTGAGGGTTTTAACATGTTATCCACGATGACACCTAAATCTTTTTCCTGAGTCGTGGTTCCTAATGTGGAACCTTGCATCATGTTACCATAGTCTGGGTTGTTCTTTCCTAAATGCATAACTTTGTACTTGTCCATATTAAATTTCATCTGCCATTTGGATACCTAGTCTTCCAATTTATCAATGTCCTCTTGCAATTTTTCACATGGGTTTTAACAACTTTAAATAGTTTTGTGTCATCTGCAAATTTGATAACCTCACCCGTTATTCCCCATTTCCAGATCATTTAGAATATGTTAAAAAGCAGCGGACCCAGCACAGATCCCTGGGGTACACCACTATTCACCTACAGTTTACCTGTTTACCTACTTTAAGATCATCAAACACAACCACGCCTAGGTCCCGCTCTTCTTTAGTGGACAAAAGTACTTCACCTCCTATACTGTATTGCTCCCTTGGATTGCTGCAGCCCAAATGCATGACCTTACATTTTTTAACATTAAATCCCAGCTGACAAATTCTAGACCATTCATCAAGCTTAGCTAGATCCTTCCTCATGTTATCTACCCCTTCCTGGGTGTCTACTCTATTGCAGATTTTGGTATCATCCGCAAAGAGGCAAACATTACCTGACAGCCCTTCCACTATATCACTAAAAAAGATGTTAAAAAGAATCGGACCAAGGACAGATCCCTGGGGCACACCACTGGTAACATCCTTCTCCTCAGAGTGAGCTCCATTTACCTGTACTCTCTGTCGCCTCCCACCCAACCAATTTCTAACCCAAGCAGTAACTTCAGGGTCCATCCCTAGGGTGTTCAGTTTGTTTATAAGTCGCCTGTGAAGAACAGTGTCAAAGGCTTTACTGAAATCTAATACACCACATCTAGGGCTCTCCCTTGGTCCAACTTCCTGGTCACCCAGTCAAAGAAATTAATCAGATTTGTCTGACAAGACCTGCCTCTGGTGAATTCATGCTGCCTCAGATCCTGTAATCCGCTGGACTCCAGAAACCTCACTATTTTCTCTTTCAGCAGCGTTTCCAATTTACTCACCACCGAAGTTAAACTAACCGGCCTGTAGTTTTCAACCACATCCTTACTTCCGCTTTTGTGTAAAGGCACCACATGAGCCCCTCTCCAGTCCGTTGGCGCCACTCCCGACTCCAATGAGGCATTGAAAAGGTCAGTCAGTGGAGCTGCTAGAATGTCCCTAAGTTCCCTCAGTATTCTAGGGTGTTTCCCATCCAGTCCCATCGCTTTGTCTACTTTAAGTTGAGCTAGTTTCTCACGAACACAGTCTTCTGGAATTGTTCAAGATGTCCCTCACTTCTGTTCTTGTTTGTGGTTGTTTTCTGAAGTCCTGCTCCTAGTTCTTCATCTGTGAACACAGAACAGAAATATTTCTAAGCAATTCCGCTTTATCCTTATCAGCTTCTATATATTCCTCCCCTGCACCCTTGAGTCTGACAATACCACTTTTGCCCTTCCTCTTCTGACTAACATATCTGAAAAATGTCTTATCCCCCCATTTTATTGCATTGGCTATTTCCTCCTCCTTTTGAATCATTGCCTTCCTGACTACTTTGTTAGCTTCTCTAAGTTTTTCCAAATATAGATGCCCGTCTTCCTCTCTCTGTGATCTCTTGTATTTCATGAAGGCCTCCCTCTTTTCTTCACTTTTTCAGCTACTTCTTTCAAAAGCCATAGCGGTCCCCTTTTCCTTTTACCTTCATTTACCATTTTAACAAAAAGGTTGGTTGCCCTTAAAATATCCCCTTTCAGTTTTGCCCACTGTTTTTCTACATCCCGCAGCTGTTCCCATCCCACTAACAACTCCATGAGGTATTGGCCCATCTTGGCAAAGTTAGTCTTCCTAAAGTCTAAGATCCTCACCTTTGAATGGATTCTAACAATCCTAGTCCTAATACTGAACCACACCATCTGGTGATCACTGGATGCAAAATGATCTCCCACTACAACATCAGAAACACTTTCACCATTGGTAAGCACCAAGTCCAGTATGGCCCCTTCACGTGTGGGGTCTGTTACCAATTGCCTGAATAGTTCTCCCTTTAGAGAATCCAGGATCTCCTTACTTCTAGATGATACTGCAGCAGGAATGTGCCAATGAACATCTGGCATATTGAAATCTCCTATCAGTAGTACTCCCCCTTTCCTAGCAATGCTGTGTAAGTCTTCAATTAACTCTCTGTCCACCTCTTCCTCTTGTGATGGAGGTGTGTATATCACACCAATGCAAATAGATTTCTCTTTCCCTCTTTCTAGTTTAACCCACAATGCCTCCTCTCTCCTTTTTAAGCTCTGTAATTCCAAAGCTTTAATAGTAGTTTTACATATAGTGCCACTCCTCCTCCCCTTCTTCCTACCCTGTCCTTGCTGAATAAAGTATAGCCAGGTATAGTTACATCCCAATCATGGTTTTCTGTGAACCATGTTTCTGTAACTGCCACTAAATCCAAGTCAGCCACTCCCACCAAAGCTTCAACATCAGGGATTTTATTTCCCATGCTACGGGCATTTATACACACTGCTTTCCATATGTTACCCCTGTTACCCATTTCCATAAAGGTATTTAATGTATCACCTTCCTGGGGGCTTTCACCTATCTGGGGGCTTTCTTCGCCCATCCCCAACGAATCTAGTTTAAAGCCCTCTTCAGTAGATTAGCCAGTCCACTACCGAAGACGCGTTGACCTTTCTTGGACAGATGGATGCCATCTCTGCTCTGCAACCCTTGGAACAGCATCCCTTGCATCGTGTAACCATAGTTTGGGTTGTTCTTCCCTAGGTGCATAACTTTGCACTTGTCCACATTAAATTTGATCTGCCATTTTGATGCCCAGTCTTCCAATTTGTCAAGATCCTCTTGCAATTTTCCACAATCCTCTTGGGTTTTAACAACTTTAAATAGTTTTGTGTCATCTGCAAATTTGATAACCTCACTCATTATTCCCTTTTCCAGGTCATTTATGAATATGTCAAAAAGCAGCGGACCCAGCACAGATCCCTGGGGTACACCACTATTCACCTTTCTCCATTGGGAAAATTGGCCATTTAGCCCTACCCTCTGCTTTCTATCTTTTAACCAGTTCCTGATCCACAATAGTACACTGCCTCCTATCCCATGACCCTTAGTTTTGCCAAAAGTCTCTGATGAGGGACCTTGTCAAAGGCTTTCTGAAAGTTCAAATACACTATATCAACTGTCTCGCCTTTGTTTACCTGTTTATTCACACCTTCAAAAAAACATAACAGATTAGTAAGAAAAGATCTTCCTTGTCTAGAGCCATGTTGGCTGTCTCCCATTAAGCCATGACTATCTACATGTTCAGCAATTTTGTTCTTTATGATGATTTCTACCATTTTTCCCAGTACTGACATCAGGCTCACCGGTCTGTAGTTTCCCGGATCACCCCCAGAAGCCTTTTTAAAAATTGGCGTTACGTTCGCCATCCTCCAGTCTTAAGGTATTATCCTAGAAGCAACCATCCAATGGTTCAGCAAACACAACATGCACATCAACCCCAGCAAAACAGAAGTCCTCTTCATAACCAAATACCCATCTTTTACCCTTCCAAATTCCATCAATCTGGCCAGTCTAACCCTACAGGTCAAACAACAAGTAAAATATTTGGGCATCACCCTGGATCAATGCCTGAGCTTCCACCACCACATCAAACAGGTCACGAAAGCCACCTACTTCGACATGAGAACACTCTGACACCTACGCCCACTGCTTCTTTCACCCATTCCAATAATACCACCACCTCTGCTACCTGAGCAAGGGTTCTGATCCAGAACTGCAAAAGATAAGTTTCTACAGTTATTTTGGCTGCTTTTTGTATATGTTTTCCCTGCCTAGTCATTACCTGTTTATATTCTCTTAGGTGGATGTTTACTAAATGGCAGTAGCGGACTCCGTGCAATATTGTAGCTGCGGCCCCATTGATTTCAATGGGGCTGCGGCTCCGATATCGCACGGAGTCCACTACCACTGTTTAGTAAACATCCTCCTTCGATTTGAGTGTGCTCTCCCTTCATAGACGCTCTACTGACCAGGGACACAAATTCCTGCCCACCCACCCACCCCAGGGTTGCATTGCCTATATAATCCATCATATGAATAGTTTACAAGCTTATGTAGCAAGTTTTTGTAAATAGTTTACCCCTGTTATCTAAGTTACTTGCCCTGTTATCTGTAAACTCATACATGTTAACTGTACTGAGCGTTTCTGTTCCATGTAAACCGCGCTGATGCTGAATAGTGCGGTATATAAGAGAATGTAAATAAATAAATAAATAATAAATGAATTGACATCTGCCTTCAATTCAGTGTAACACCCACCTTTTCTCCTTGTCCTAGAACTGCTTTATAGCCATATTAATCAGCATGTTGTGTATTCAATGCAATAGCTGTGGTGCCTTCATTCTGAGAAGAATCATTTGGATCCTAAGAACTTGCCCTATATGTCTCAAGTTATCTGCCATGCATAAAGAACTGATTCTATTAAGGGAAGAATTAGCTGCAATTAAACACACCTCCTCTAGGGCACAAACTGAACAAAATCCAACATTGCTCCTACAAAGGATCAAACAGCCCTGGAATAAATAGATCACAGTGGACTCTGGTGGGCTGCGAACTGTAACACAGAGACACCCTATGCATGAAGAGATATCCCTGCATAATGCCTTCTCTTCCTTGGGAAATTCAGTGCCCAATCAGTGGAAACTGAAGAGTCCTTAAAAGAGAAAGTTAATGCCCAATCTATTGATAATGCCCTGCATATAAAGAAACTGACACAAAAGAGGAAACTACCACTACTTGGAGATTCATCATCAGAAGCACCAACTTGGGAACACAGTTCAAAGGGGAGAAGATGGACAAATGCCTCCCAGGCTCTTCAGCCAGCAGGAATACAAACCAAAATGCTGGCATAGTTAGTGCAGAAAGTGAGCGCACCAAAATTGATGTTCTCATCCATTTGGGTACAAATGACCTGGCCAGAAACAGTGCCTCTGCAGTTCAAAGGGACTTCCAGACTCTGGGAGAGAAACTCAAGCCCATTGCTAACACTATAGCACTATTGAGGGAGGACTGGCCTAGTAGCTGGGGCAAGGTACCACAGGCCGGAAGGTCGGTGGTTCAAATCCCACTAGAGGACAGCAACCTTGGGCCGGAAGGACTGGGGTTTCTATTCCCACAGGTGCTCCTTGTGGTCTTGGGCAAGCCACTTAACCCTCCATTGCCCATGTTCCCTGTAAGTATTAGTGTATGTGTCTCATATCCCCTCGTGTTAAATGTATCCCCCAATTGTGTTGTGACCACTTTGATTGAAGGATAAGGTGGTATACAAAACTGTCTAAATAAAATAAATAGCATTTTCAGAGGTTCTACCTGTTCTTGCTAAGGGGCAGAAAGGCCGCATCATATAATCATCTTTAATACATGGCTCCAAACCTGGTGCAAACATGAAGGATTTAGATATATAGGCGACTGGGGAAATAGATGGATCAACAAGAGACTATACTGTACTGATGGACTACATCTCTCTGCTGCAGGGAAAAAGATCCTAAGTGCAAAATTCAGGCATTATGTGGGCAGGCATTTAAATTAGGGAAAGGGGGTGACGAATGGAAAAGAACAAGTTCAGGACGTCACTCCCAGCAAAAACATAACATTGGAAATAGCCACAGTATTAACCCATAAATCAACAACAAGTGGGAAGAGGAGTGTAGAACAAAATCCATGCAAAATACAAGCAAGCCAATCAACAAATACTGGAAAGCAATGAGCACAAATGCTTGAAGTTTAGCCAACAAGGTTCCTGACCTGGAAGCCCTAATGGTGGAAATGGACTTGGACATTGTGGTCACTACAGAAATGTGGTTTAATGAGTCGCATAAATGGGACATAGCCATAGCTGACTATAATCTATTTAGAAGAGAGAGAGAGGGTAGAAGAGGAGGAGTAGCCCTATATGCAGGGGACTTGGGGAAAAGAAGAAGCTATGTGGATTGTGTTGGAAAGAGGAGATGGCACTGTCATCCATACTGGTGTGGTCTACAGGCCTCAGACTCAAACCAAAGAAATGGATAGTGAATTGATTAATGATATTTCAAAGATAGCCATGAAAGGGGAAGTGATCATATTGGGTGACTTTAATCTACCTGATGTGGATTGCAGTATTCCTTTTGCAAAACTGGAAGGAAGTAAAAGAATTGTGGATACCTTCCAAGATTACTTAGACAAATGGTGATGGAACCGACCAAGGAAAGCTGAATGCTGGATTTAGTCCTCACCAACAGAGATAGCGTGTTGAATATTCAGGTGGGTGCCCATATGAAAAGCAACAATCACCACATGGTGTGGTTTGAGATAAAAACCAAGGCGGAGTCCAATCACAGCAAGCTCAAAGTCCTAGACTTCAAAAACGCTGACTTCAGTAAAATGGTCACGTGCCTGAAGGAGGAGTTGGCAGGGTGGGAGGGGATACGGGAAGTGGAATTGCAGTGGGCTAAACTAAAGGAGGCAATAAAAAAAGGTCAACAGATACATATGTAAGGAAAGTAAATAAAAGCAAGAGGAAAAGGAAACCTATATGGTTCTCCAAAGAAATGGCCGCACAAATAAAGGCAAAACACACAGCTTTCACAAAACTCAGAGGTTCACAAACAGAGGAAAACAGAAAAGAATACAGGATAAAACTAAGAGACAAAAAGAAAAATAAGGATAGCAAAATCCAAGGCAGACGAAAAGATGGCTAAAGATGTGAAGTGTGGCGACAAAACTATCTTCAGGTATATTCGGTAGAGGAGGAAAATCAGAAGTGGAATTGCAGGACTCAAAAGTGCTGGGAACAGATTTGTGAAAAGTGACATTGAAAAAGCACAAATACTAAACAAATACTTCTGTTACGTTTTTATTAAAGAAAATCCTGGAGAAGGACCACCTGTGATTGACAAATATACAAATGGGAATGGAGTAGATACCACACCATTCACAGAAGATGATGTGTTAGAACAGCTTGCAAAACTGAAAGTGGACAAGGCCATGGGACCATATGGCATACATGTGGTACCTCTTTACAAAAGTGGTGATAGAGAAGAAGTGACAAACTACAGGCCAGTAAACCTTACCTCGGTGGTGGGAAAAGTAATGGAGGCGCTCCTAAAAGAGCGAATATTGGGCTTTCTCGTAACCAACAGGTTGCATGATCTGAGGCAACATGGTTTTACCAAAGGATGATCTTGCCAAACAAATCTGATTGAGTTCTTTGACTGGGTGACCAGAGAACTAGATCAAGGGCATGCAATGAATGTGATCTACCTAGATTTCAGCAAAGTCTTTGATACTGTTCCTCATAGGAAGCTTATCAATAAACTCAACTTGGGGATGGGTCCCAAGGTGGTGAACTGGATCATAAATTGGTTGACTGACAGACAACAGAAGGTGAAGGTAAACGGAACTCACTCAGATGAAAGGAAGGTGATTAGCGGTATGCTCCAGGGTTTGGTCCTGGGACCAGTACTGTTTAATGTATTTGTGAGTGATATTGCTGAAGGACTGAATGGAAAAGTCTGTCTTTTTGCAGATAACATGAAAATTTGCAAGAGATGGGACTCCCTAGAGGGAGTGGAGAACATGAGGAAAGATCTACAAAAGCTGGAAGAATAAATCTTAACTGCCAAGCATTAGACCAATGTGAAGAAGTGCAGTTTCATGCACTTGAGAAGCAGAAACCCAAGGTAATTGTATGCGACAGGGGGCGAGAGCTTGGTGTGCATGGACCAGGAGAAGGACCTCGGAGTGATTGTTTCAGAGGATCTCAAGGTGGCAAAACAGTGTGACAAGGCAGTGGCAAAAGCCAGAAGGATGATGGGTTGCATACAGAGAGGAATTACCAGGAGAAAGGAAGAGATACTAATGCCACTGTACAAGTCACTGGTGAGGCCTATCTTGGAATATTGTGTTCAGTTTTGGAGACCATATCTCACAAAGGTTAAAAAAAAGACTGGAAACAGTTCAGAGAAAGGCGACCAAAATGATTTGGAGCCTGCGTCAGAAGACATATGAGAAGAGAATGAAGACCTAAATATGTACACTCTGGAGGAGAGGAGGGATAGGGAAGATATGATTCAGACCTTCAAATATTTAAAGAGTATTAATGAACAAACAAACCTCTTCCAAAGACGGGGAAGCTGTAAAACTAGAGGGCATAACATGAAGCTGCAAGGGGGTAAATTGAAAGGCAATGTCAGAAAATATTTTTTCACTGAAAGGGTGGTGGATGCTTGTAATACCCTCCCGAAGGAAGTGGTGCTGGAAAATCCAGTGACCGAATTCAAAGTGGCTTGGGACAGATACAGTGGATCTCTTTATAGCAACAGGATAAAATCAAAATAATCATAACTCTCTCTTATATCTCAACAAATAGGGTTGATGTACATGGAGCGGTGGGTACATCCTTAAACAACGGCATAGGGAAGGGTGACCTGCATGGAGTGGCAGGGGCACCTACTTTTACCGCCTGGCTGGGCACATGGACGATACTGGTCTTTATCTGCCGTCATATACTGTGTTACTATGTTACCTTCTCTTATTATGCACCATTCATTTGGAACTCCCTCGCCCCAGAAATCTGGGCCCTCACAGACCTAGGCAAATTACGGAATAAGCTAAAAAGCTCCCTCTTTCTGGAACACTGACACAGACTCGTAGCTATCCTCCCTGCAGCTTATCTTATGGACCTAATGCAGCACCAATTCAGCCTCATGTAAAGAGTTATTTTACACTCAGTTATCTATCGTGTACTATGTTCGATATAAAGTTTCTTGTTCCTTTGTTCTATATAAAGTTACTTGTTCTAATGTTCCATGTAAACTGCTGTGACTAGTAGATACAGCAGTTTATAAAAGTTCTTAAATAAATAAACAAACACAGGGTCTGATCTTCTTCTTTAATCCTTAGCTGGCATTTGGAGAGAAGGCCGTCCTCTCAGCTAATATACTGCTATAGGTGCTGCTGGATTCCGTGTGTTGCTCACAATACGCTTCCAACCTTGGCGATCAGTGGCATCATTTCTGGCCTCATTGATGGTCAGTCCTTGGTTCCTTAGGTCTTTCTCTATGGGTTTGAGCCACATTTTCTTTGGTGCTGCTCGTTGAACCCGCCAGAGGAGTTTGTATGGCAGCCAACTGGTGTTCATTCTTCAAACGTGGCAAAATCAGCACAGTCTGCATTTTTGGATTTGCTCTTCAACTGAGGATTGATAGTCACACCTTGTCCAAATTGTCTCATTTCGATGGCAATCATGAAGAGAGACATCCAAAATCTGTCTCAGGCATCACATTTGAAAGACTTCAAGTTTGTTCAAGTCAGATTTGAGCAGAGTCTATGTTTCCGATCCGTACTGGAGAATTGGCAGGATCAGTGATCGGAAGAGGCAAATTTTGGTCTTGATGAAGATATTGGTCTTCTTCCAGAGGCACCATTTGAGTGAGGTGAATGTTACTGTTGCCGGGCCAATGCTGCTGAGGACTTCAGTGGTAGATGACACCTTCATCTCCTGCACCAGTAATACCAGGTATTTGAGTTCTTGGACCTGCTCAATTAGAATTCCATCAAAGTGAACAATGGCCTGTGATCCATCCATGGTCATAACTTTAGTCTTGCCAGCACTGATTCTTAGGCCCGAAGATTGCGCAATGTGGGCAATATGGAAAAGGATGTCAGTGGTCTCTTTATCCATGTCAGCAAATATAGCATTGTCGTCTGCGAACGTCAAATCAGTCAGGAAGTTGTTGACACTGATCTGTCCTTGAATGTTTTCCTCATTATTGTGTTGATCACAATATTGAAAAGCAGGGGTGAGGTGACATCTCTCTGAAGGACTCCAGTTTGGATAGGAAATTCCTTGGGTAGCTCATTTCCAATCTGCATGCTGCTGGTTGAGCTACAGTATGAAGCTCAGAGAAGTTGGATGATCTTCACTGGCATATGTTCATTCTCTAGTACCCTCTAGAGGGCGGCCAGTGAACACAGACAAATGTTGATTTGACGTCAATGATATTCAGCACCCCCTAACCTCATTAGTGTGACTGATCATGATATTCCCTACAGACCAACTTTGCACTAGCCGCTAGGGTGGTCAGGGGTGGAACCAGAAATTTTCAGCTGTGCTACCCAGATAACCATCTGCATTGCTTAGGACGGCAAAAAAACCTATGCTAAGCTGTGCAGACAGGTTCTCCGTAGAATGGGCTGAAAATTGCAGCTCTCTGGACATCACCGGTGGGCAGCAATAAATCTGATAACCAGAGCCAGTCATTATCGAGATACAGGTGCTGAATATCTGGATTTTATTTAAACATCGTGGACAGCGTTTTAAAAAAACACCAACAGTGAAGTTTATATACTGCCCTAAAATCTTATTTCTCAAAGTCTGGCCTCCTCCATACTCCTTTCATTCTTGGGGTTTTAAGAAAAAGTGAAGAGTTTGCAGTCCTTTGAATTTCATCACAGATCACCTAGGTGGAGAGGCCAAGTCAAAGCCTATTTTTAAGGCCATGAGAAACTGGGCCATATTAAGAAGCATAGGTATATCAGAACACCTGATCGTTCCCTTTCACAACCTTTACATTGATGAAGAAGCAACAGTTCAAATGGAACAAGAAGAAACAGAATGGTTTAAAATCAGCAAAGGTGTACAACAAGGCTGCATACTTTCTCCCTACCCATTTAATTTATATGCAGAACAAATCAGAGAAGCAGGATTGTATGAAGACAATAGAGGTGTGAAGATTGGTGGGAGACTCATCAACAACCTTCGCTATGCTGATGATATCACATTACTGGCTGAAAATGAAGATGATCTGAAACATTTATTTCTCAAGATCAAGGAACAGTCTTAAAATGGACCTGCACCTTGATGTAAATAGAAAGATCCTGACAGCTAGCAAAATCAATAAGTTCATTGTTGACGGAGAAGAAATTGAAATAGTGGACAACTTTAACCTACTGGGATCAACTATCAACAAAGAAACAACAAGCAGTCAAGAAATCAAATGGCGTGTTGCTCGTGGCAGAATAGCTATGAAAGACCTAGGCAAGATTCTCAAGAGCAAAAATGTCTCTCTCCATACAAAAGATTCAACTTGTTCAAGCCATGGTATGTTCAATAATGTCATATGGATGTGAAAGTTGGACAGTGAAAAAGATAGACAGGAAGAAAATCGATGCCTTTAAATAATGGTGCTGGCAATTAATACTGTGTATAACATGGACTGCCCGAAGAACAAACCAGTCTGTACTAGAGGAGATCAAACCTAAGCCTTCTTTAGACACTTAGAGGACACCACTTAGACTTTCATACTTTGGACACATCATGCGAAGAGAGAGATCATTAGAGAAAGACATCATGCTTGGCAAGATAGGTCAACGCAAGAGAGGAAGACCAGCAATGAGATGGATCGATACAATAACAGCAGCTATGGGTGCCACTCTGTCAATAATGAGCCGCCTGACTGAAGACCAAACACAGTTTAGGACAACTATCCAGAGGGTTGCCATGAGTCGACACTGACTTGACAGCACTTAACAACAACAAGGCCATTTTATAAAGACACATAGGCACCTCTGTGTTCTATAAAATACCAGTAGAAAATCAGCCAAATATGCGGCCACGTAAATTCCTACCAGCTTGAGAGCTGCTGTAAATATGGGTCAATGTTTATTTTATGATCAAATATGCACTTCATAGTTCTGCCCCAACTCCTCCCCCAACAAAGCTACACTCAAGTCACAACTCACTGGCAATTTTATGCTACTAAACTACCAGGAAAATACCCTTTCTAAAATTACCCTCTGAAAGCACAAAGCACATAACAGCATGTCTGTCTCTCTCTCTCTCCCCCTCTATCTGGTTCTATGGGGTGTGTAGGCCAAAATGCTTCATTTGGTTTACTTCCCTGTGTCATTTATGGGATTTTTTGTTTTATTTTGGCTCTTTCCTTCAGTTATTACTGCAGCATATTCCGGGGTCTTGCCCAAAACTCCTGTCACTTTCTGTGTGTGATGTCTAGTCTTGAGTGTCAGCAGACAGAAACGGTAGACACCAGGTCGAAACTGTGCCAGGGTGTTTGCTTTATGCTGCTTCTGTAGCTGACTGAGGTACTAGATGCTCCCGGCAATAAATTATTGAAATTCAAGTCACCTGGCGTTAGCAACAGAAAGGTCTTACACGCTTCTGAGAGGGTCAGTGACACCTTGTCTTACCAGAGGTAACGTTGGCAAGCTTTCCAGACTAATAAATTGACCTACCTAGAATCTAAACTTAAAAACCTCATGCTATTAGCACTGATCTACAAGGACTTTATAACGTTACAAGGAAAAATAAAAGCACTGAACTCAAAGAGAACATCTAGAGCATGCAGCGTTCGCAAAGGTTTTGGAGTAAACGCGCATTTTGTCGGCATGTACATCGTTTGTACCCAGCAGCATAAAGGAATTCTTCCTATTGAAAAGTTTTAGCAAAAAGCCTTTTTCAAGGATTGTTATTGCATCATAACTTTTCTTGCCCTAGAAATGCTGGTGACATGCAAGTGCTCTGTATTCATTTTCTGTGTTTTCCTATTGGAACCAAAGAGCACACAAAGTCTCTTTCTGAACCTGTAAGCTTTAAAAATCAGCTCAGAATCCTGCTCCCTGCAGTGGCCAGTCTGGGTCACTAAAAAGTGACCCGGCAAATACTAATGGCTTGCCCAGCAGATTTGTGCCGGCATGACTTTGATTGACAGCTGCCTGAGCTTGTGAGCTATTTAGTTATGGCATAACAATTATTTAAGTTTAAAGATTACCATAACTCAGAATACCAAAAGAGACTGAGGACTTAAAATGTAAATAGTTTTTGTTAGTTTTAAATTCCAAAGGTTTAATCATTTGATAAATCTAGACTGCACTCACGATTCTGAGTTTTGCCCGATGTGTGGTTGTGCTGTGTAATAATGGACCCATGCTGACACCCCGGTTGAATGAATTTCTTAATTTTAAAAGAACAGGCCAAGATGAACACGGCTTCCTCCTTTACACGTCAGAGAGTCCTTGTAGAACATCATCAGGATTTTCGGGTCACGATGCTTGTTACAAACGTTTTTAGGTCCTGGCAGACTTTGAAACACTGAAACTGAGCTGAAAGTAATTAAATACAAAACACAAACTGGTAACGGAAATGTGATAAAAAGAAATCACCAAGCTCCCTGCTCCATCTATTTGTACATAAACTAACTCAATCTGCACCTACACAGCCACTGCATCAACGCATTTATGACTCTTGTCACTAGATCCTTCCTGTAACTTATATACCTTAACTTTCTATCTTAGTGTTAAATGTAAATTGCACTGCTGTCATCTTCTATCTATGGTGTTTAATGCACTGGGTTCCATGACGTGTAGAAAGACGGTATAAAAAAAAGATGCTAAATAAATAAACTAAATAACTAAACAAATCTCAGTTAACCTGGAAAACGTAATAGGGCAATATGACAAACTAAAGTGTAGCAAATCACCTGGACAGGATAGCATACTGCATGTTCCAGGGTGCTGAAGAAACCCAAAAAGAAAATAGTTTAAAAATTACTTATAGTAGGTCTACAATCATGAAAATTATTTAGAGTACCTGAAGATTGCAGAGTGACCAATATAATGAAAAATTTTAAGGGGGGTGATGCAAGAAACTACAGACTGGTGAGCCTAACATCAATGCTGGGCAGAATGGTAGAAACCATTATGTAACCCAGGACATGCCCTATACACCCTGTGACTGCTTGAAACTCACAGGAGACAGGCCCCAGATACCTTCAGCATGCTGAAGTTTGATGTGCTTTGGATAAGACCTCCAGTACCTGGAATTCAGGGTTCAAGGGACTTTGTCTGTCACAGTAAGGCTGGCTAGGGTTACCGAGATAAGTCGTTACCGAGCCCTGTGATATCATGTGCACAAGACAGGCAGCATTTAAACACAAACTCTGTTTTACTAGCATAAACATAAAAGAAATATGTCAACAAGTAACAAATACAAGTATTTACAAGACACAAACTAAGAAATAAAATTCAGGGCAATTAGTAACAGAATTATACACTTAAAATATCAAATTAAAGCTTGGCCTGGTGACTCTGACGATTGGACTGGATGCAGTTCTCAAGGTCACAAAAATAAAACAAACAAGTTTCAGCCTAGAGGAAATAGGCAGTCTTGAAGGACTAGAAAAGGGGATGTTACTTCTGGAGAGAGATCTGCAATTGTGAGTATATACTTCTGGGAATTTTCTGAAAGGAATTCTCTCTATTAAAGCTAATTAATCTGTGAACCCACTATTTTTTGTTAAATCAGTCAGGGCCTAGTAGCAGCAGTTTAAGTTTAAATTTAAAACACAGAAGAGAACTTTCTGGTTACATTTCATACCCAGCAGAGAGCTTGCAGTTTAAATTTAATAGTCACTCAGGGCCTAGTATCAGCAAAATACTTTTAGTTTAAATTAAGAACACAGAAGAGAGCTTTCTGGTTAAATTTAGAACCCAGCAGAGAGCTTGTAGTTTAAATTTCATAATAAGTTAGAGCCTAGCAGCAGCAAAGAGCTATAATTTAAATCAAATCAGAATATAGCTTACCTCAGCAGCACAGGACAAGGTACTGTGTAGCAGTCCTCTTTTAATAAGTGTACTGGGGATGATTAAATACATTCTTCTCTACACTCTCTGGCTCTTTTTCAGATGCTTGTTTGTCGCTGTTCCTGTCTCAGGGCAAGTCTAAAATTAGATATGAGGCCAAAAGTCCATGACGTTTCTGTGATCAGGCAGGGACATCCATGTTGCAGGGAACGTTCCGGCCATGCCTCCATGTTGTGGGGAACGCCCCGGCCATGCCTCCATGTTGCGGGGAACGTTCCAGCCATGCCTCCATGTTGCAGGGAACGCCCCGGCCATGCCTCCATGTTGCGGGGAATGCCCTGGCGATGCCTCCATGTTGCGGGGAATGCCCTGGCGATGCCTCCATGTTGCGGGGAACACGCCGGCCATGCTTCCATGTTGCAGGGAACGCGCCAGCCATGCCTCTATGCTGCGTGGAATGTGCCGGCCATGCCTCCATGCTGCAGGGAACATGCTGGCCATGCCTCCATGTTGCGGGGAACGCCCCGGCCATGCCTCCATGTTGTGGGGAACGCCCTGGCCATGCCTCCATGTTGCGGGGAACGCTCCGGCCATGCCTCCATGTTGCGGGGAACGCTCCGGCCATGCCTCCATGTTGCGGGGAACGCTCCGGCCATGCCTCTTCTATGCTCGTGTTCAGATCTGGACATCCTCGCAATGGGTGTGTCCCTCGAGCCAGTTTCTAAAATGGCTTTAGAGAGATCTCTATGCCTGTTTTCGGACGTCCAAAGCACATATAGGGCTTCTAAAATGCACCCCCCTCCATAATATATCTTGATTTTCAGAAAGCCTTTGACAAGACCCCTCATGAGAGACTCTTGAAGAAATGATAAAGTCATGGGATAGGAGGCAGTGTACTACTGTGGACTAAGAATTGGTTAAAAGATAGAAAACAGAGTAGGGCTAAATCATCAATTTTCTCTGTGGAGAAAGGTGAATAGTGGAGTACTCCAGGGATTTGTGCTGAGCCTGCTGTTGTTAATGCAATGTGTGTCTTCGAGTCAGTCCTGCTCCTGGCGACCCAGAAGCTCCTGGGTTTTCTTGGCAGTGTCACCGGAAGTAGATTGCCAGGCCTTTCTTCCAAGGCAATAGAGGGTTAAGTGACTTGCCCAAGGCCACAAGGAGTGCTAATGGGAATCGAAGCCTGGTTGCTTGGTTACCAAGCCAGTGTTCTAACCACTAGGCTACTCCTCCACTCCTCTGCTCTTGTTAACATACTCATAAATAACCTGGAAATGGGAACAACGAGTGAGGTGATCAAATTTGCAGTTTGACAACATTATTCAAAGTTGTTAAATCACAAAACGATTGCAAAAAATTGCAAGAGGACCTTGAGAAACTGGGAGACTGGGTATTCAATTGGCAGATGAAATTTAATGTGGTCAAGTGCAAAGTTAATGACTTAGGAAAGAAGAACACAAACTATAGCTGCACAATGCAAGTCACTACCCAGGAAAAGGATCTGGGCATCATCATGGATATACTTTGAAACCCTCCGCCCAGTGTGCCAAGAAGGCAAATACAATGCTAGGAATCATAAGGAATGGAATGGAGAATAAACAAAGGATGACATCATAATGCCTCTGTATCATTCCATCCAGTGTGCAGCAGCGGCCAAGAAGGCAAATAGAATGCTAGGTATCATGAGGAAAGGAATGGAAAATAAACAAAGGATGACATCATAATGCCTCTGTATCATTCCATCCAGTGTGCAGCGGCGGCCAAGAAAGCAAATAGAATGCTAGGTATCATAAGGAAAGGAATGGAGAATAACACAAAGGATATTATAATGCCTCTGTATCATTCCATGGTGCAACCGCACCTTGAATGCTGTGTGCAGTTTTGGTTGCCGCATCTCAAAAAAGATATAGCAAAATTAGATAGAGTACAGTGAAGGGCTACCAAAATGATAAGGGAATGAAAGGATATCCCTATGAGGAAAAGCTTAAAATATTAGGGCTCTTTAGATTGGAGAGGAGATAGCTGAGGAGAATAAGATGGAGATCCATAAATTAATGAGTGAAGTGAAATTTTTTCACTCAATGTATAATTAACCCGTTTTGGACCAGCGTTTGTTTTACATACATAAGGTTTCCATACTTACTACTCAACTATTTACTAATTAATGGTTATAAATTCAATGGAATTATGTTTAGCTATTATCGTTATGTCAAAAAGCGTTATATACAGATTTTTTATCTGAAATCTAGTTAGTTTAATAGGTATTCGAAGTTTGCTGATTTTGACGGTCCTGGCGGCTCAACATAAAAAGATCACAAAAATAGTAAGTAGCTTATACTGCTGTAATAGCTACTATTTTGCAAATAAAAGTATTTATAGACTTTAGAAAATAGGTTTAGATAACTGTAAGTTACTTAGTGTCAGAGTTATTGGTGCGTATATCGGCCTTGTATGTTTTTCATACGCTGGGTTAATATGTTGTCAAAACTAATTGCTGTCAAGCATTTTGTTCTAGGTGTTTCAATGGTGCAATATCGACACACTGCAACAGAAGTGTTTTTACGTATATCATATTCCGCCATCAGAATGGACTGTTGACAAACTATATTATATCCTAATAAAGTGTTTTAAATGAAACGTGCAGTTTCAATAGTATTATACAGTATGTTTATGTCAATGAATATTGGAACTGAATCCAATCTTTTCTGAAGACGGACAATATACTATATTGGACCAGTGTATGAAAAACATATACTATGTGAAACTTCTATTTTCTGCAAAGTTTTAATATTTTTTATTATTGCCGGTATTTCACAGTTGTTTGAGTGTAACAAATCTAACAAATCATCCAGAACAGAGAAAAAATATGTGAGCTGTCCAAAACGGGTTAAGCTCTGGAATTTGTTGCCAGAGGATGTAGTAAAAGTATTAGTGTAGCTGGGTTTAAAAAAGGTTCGGGCAAGTTCCTGGAGAAAAAGTCCATAAACCATTGTTAAAGTGGATGGGAAAATCCACTGCCTGTTCTTGAGATATGAAGCATAGAATCTGTTTTCCTGTTGGGATCCTGCCAGGTACTCATGATCTCGATTGGCCATTGTTGGAAACAGGACACTAGACTTGATTGACCTTTGTTCTTATGTACTATCTTATCATTTTATGGCCCTTCACTACTGTTGCTACTACTTAAATGCTCCCAGGTGCACAAAGCGCTGCATAGGTGCACATAGAAGAGACAGTTCCTGCTCTATAGAGCAATGGAAGAGAAAGACACAAATAAAGTCTTGAGGAAGAGTGTAGAGAGAAAGTAGTAATGATGAACTGCAAGGTGAAGACATTCGTAGATGAGCAATAGAAGTTTGAAGTGTATATAGAACAGAGACCAATGTAATGACTTAAGGAGAGTGGTTACAGACTTGTAACAATGTTGAAAGAAGAGTACACTAAAATCCCTCTAGTATCTCTCCTGCCCACCTCAAAAGTATTCTGTCTTTACCCTGTTAAGTTAATTGGAAGGATTATGGGAAGGATGGATTGTTACAAATATCTTATGATAGTTTGGACTTAACAGTGGTATTAAAGAGATTATGTTTAATTTTGCCGCTGTCTTGACTTTCTTTCCTCTCAAGCCATTCTGGATCCACTGCAATCTGGCTTTCTTACTCTACATTCAACGGAAACAGCCCTTGCCAAAGTCTCCAGTGACCTGTTCCTCGCCAAATCCAAGGGCATCTATTCAGTCTTCATCCTTCCTGACCTATCTGATGCTTCTGACACTGTTGATCACCACCATCTCCTAGATACTGTTCTTGCTCGGACTTTGGGCTCTGTTGTGTCTTGCTTTTCTTCTTATCTTTCCTATTACACTTTTACTGTATGTATCAGTGGATGGTCCTCCACTGCTATCCCACTTTCTTCTGGTGAACCTCAGGGCTCTGTCTAGTGACCTCTTCTCTTCTTTCTCTATATCCATTCCCAGGGTGCCCTGATTTCCTCCCATGGGTTTCAATGCCATCTTTATGCAGACATTTCTCCAAGAATCCAAGCCCAAATCCCAGACTGCTTGTCTGATGTTGATGTTCTGCCACCATCTGAAACTGAATATGGCCAAAACAGAGCCTTTTATCTTTCTCCCTAATCCCACCTTCCCCCTTCCACTATCATCCTCTCTATCTCCTCGGCTCACAACCTTGGATTAATCTTTTCTCTCTTTTTCTGCACATATGCAGCATATAACTAAAACTGGTCATTTTTTTACTCTATATCATCATCAAAATTTGGCCTTTCCTTTCTGAACACATGAGGCAGAATGATATTGTTGCTTTCAGTCTCTGTTTTGTTTGGTTTATTGGCTTCTGATACACATCTAGCTGAGAATTCCAACATATTGTCCAGAATGGCTCCAAGCATTTGGCAGGATGTGATGTTATTAGACTCGATGCCTTTTCTCAGCAAGTACAAATTCTTCTGTTCACATTTGTTTATGGTTTTTAATAGTTGATTATGTGCTCTTTGACACACCACATCAAAGCAGTGTACAAGTGGAAAAAATATATATGATGCAATGCTAAAATATATGGAGTCAATGTTCAAATGCAAATTTCTGAATAACTTCAGAAGTTATTCAGATATTTGTACTGGCTGGGACTGTCCACACATATTCCCGACACTATCTAGATAGTGAAACATGGAATCCTATTCCCTACTGGACATCGAGCTCCTATACAGCCCCTCAGAATCGGGTCTACTGGCTTGTACGTGCAGGCCAGGCCCCAATTATGAAGGACCACATGTCCAGGAGATCCCCGGCTAACTCAGCCTGGCTCCATAATGGAGCCGCCATGTCAAGGCGTCTCATTGCCATAGCGCCATAGTACCACAGCTCCGTTACGGAGCTGCAAACGCCAGCCACTGCTGACAAATTCCTTTCCCTGCTGCCAGACCCCCGATCCAGCCTCCCATGGCCAGGGTCCAGCTGTGGGGAACCTCCTGCATACCCCCTGCTTTGCCCCCAGTGGCTGGACCAAGAGGGGTTTGCCATCCACCAGGTGATGTTGTGCCACCAGGGCACTGAGCTGTACCCTGACGGAGTTCGATTTAAGTTTGGATTGCAAGAAGTAGAGAAGGTACTGTAGCACCAGTCCCACTGGGCAGGAGAACGGATCGATCCTGTCCTCTGCACACCAAGTTGAAAACCTGCTCCATTTGAGAGCATAAGCTTTCCTAGTGGAAGCCTTACGAGAGGCCGGCAGGATCTCCTCTACCTCACCTGGGAGGCTGAAAGGGGCTACGGTCACCCTTTCAGCAGCCACACCCATCAGGGACAGGGACTTCAAGTTCGGATACAGAAGACAGCCCCCCTCCTGAGACAGGAGCCCTGGAGAGTCCCCCAACAGGATGGGAGACTCCACCGATAGCCGGAGGAGTAGCAGGAACCATGTAACAGAATATGTACTGTTCCTTGTAAAATTAAATGTTTTTTGTAAACCACAATTGATCTAATGGAAAATGCGGTACAAAAATTTATAATAAATAAATAAATAAATAAAAATGGTTGACTGGGCTATCGAGGTGCTATCAGGATGAGCGAGGTCTTTTCGCGGAGGGTCCTGAACAGTATCTTGGCAATTAGCAGCATGGGAGGGAAGGTGTACATGAGGCCCTCAGACCACGAGATGAGGAACATGTCCGTGGCCACCCTGGAGGGATGGGCCTGCTGAGAGCAGAAGTGGGGCAACTAGTAGTTGACCGGGCTGGAGAACAGGTCCATCACAGGTTCCCCCCAGAGTTGGAAGAGCCAGTCGGCCACACTGGGGTCCAGCTGCTACTTGTGTGGCTGGGAGGACCCTGCTCAATCTGTCGGCCAGTAGGTTTTTCTGACCTGGCAAGTATGCTGCCCGTAGGAGTATATCCTGACAGACTGCATAGCAGCAGAGGACCACTGCCTCTCCGCAGAGGGCATGAGACCCGTGCCCCCTTGCTTGTTCACATAGAACATCGCCACCTGGTTGTCCATTTGGACCAACACTGGCTGGTGACATAGACAGTGGGAAAAAACTCGGAGGTCTAAGTATATCGCCTGTAGTTCCAGAAGGTTGATTTGCTGGTTGCTCTCGTCCTGCAACCAGTTGTCCTGGGTGTGGAGTTCTTTGCAGTGGGCTCCCCAGCAAAGCAGAGAGGCGACTGTGGTGAGGACCCTCAAGGGGCTCGGAGCTTCAAAAGGCATCCCCGCCACGAGGTACTGGGGGAGTCTGCCACCAGGATGGGGAGTCTGCCAACTGGCGGGTCACTGAGACTTTGTCCTCGGAGGCGCCCTGTGGCCTGTGTCCACTGATCCCGGAAGCACCACTGCACAACCCTCATGTGGAGGCAGGTGTCTGGGGTGATGTGGACCGTGGAGGCCATGTGCCCAAGTAGGCACAGGAGGAGCCAGGTGGGCACCGAGGAGCGGTGCTGTACGTTGAGAGCCAGGGCCCTGAGATAGAAACATAGAAATATGATGACAGAAAAAGACCACATGGCCTATCTAGTCTGTCCTTCCATAACAACAACGACAGCAGTCCCCTTTTTACCTTTAGAGATCCTCTGTGTTTGTCACATGCTTTTTTGAATTCAGTTACTGTCCTCATCTCTACCACCTCCACTGGGAGACTATTCATGGATCCACTACTCTTTCCGTAAAGAAATATTTCCGCATATCACTCCTGAATCTATCTCCCTTCACCCTCATCCCATGTCCCCTTGTAGCAGAACTTGCTTTCAATTGAAAGAGGCTCTCTCCCTGAACATTTATGCCACGGAGGTATTTAAACATCTCAATCATATCACCTCTATCCCGCCTTTCCTCTAAGGTGTACATATTAATATCCTTAAGTCGGTCCTCATATGCTTTATAATGAAGACCACTAATCATTTTAGTAGCCACCCTCTGCACTGACTCCATCCTGTTCACATCCTTTTGAAGGTGCGGTCTCCAGAATTGCACACTATACTCCAAATGAGGTTGCACCAAAGACTTATAGAGAGGCATTATCACCTCCTTTTTTCTGCTAGCCATTCCTCTCCGTATGCACCCAAGCATCCTTCTAGCTTTTGCCGTCGCCTTTTCTACCTGTTTAGCTACTTTAAGATCAGCAGACACAACCACGCCTAGGTCCCACTCTTCTTTAGTGGACAAAAGTACTTCACCCCCAATACTATATTGCTCCCTTGGATTGCTGCAGTCCAAATACATGACCTTACATTTTTTAACACTAAATCCCAGCTGCCAAATTCTAGACCATTCTTTAAGCTTAGCTAGATCCCTCCTAATGTTATCTACACCTTCCTGGGTGTCTACTCTATTGCAGATTTTGGTATCATCCGCAAAGAGGCAAACCTTACCTGACAGCCCTTCTGCTATATCACTAACAAAGATGTTAAAAAGAATCGGACCAAGGACAGATCCCTGGGGCACACCACTGGTAACATCCTTCTCCTCAGAGTGAGCTCCATTTACTTGTACTCTTTGTCGCCTCCCACCCAACCAATTTCTAACCCAAGCAGTAACTTTAGGGTCCATCTGTAGGGTGCTCAGTTTGTTTATAAGTCGCCTGTGAGGAACAGTGTCAAAGGCTTTACTGAAATCTAAATACACCACATCTAGAGCTCTCCCTCGGTCCAACTCCCTGGTCACCCAGTCAAAGAAATCAATCTGCTGGACTCCAGAAACCTCACTATTTTCTCTTTCAGCAGCGTTTCCAATAATTTACTCACCACCGAAGTTAAACTAACCGGCCTGTAGTTTTCAACCACATCCTTACTTCCGTTTTTGTGTAAAGGCACCACATGAGCCTCTCTCCAGTCCTTTGGCACCACTCCCGACTCCAACAAGGCATTGAAAAGGTCAGTCAGTGTAGTTGCTAGAACGTCCCCAAGTTCCCTCAGTATTCTAGGGTGTATCCCATCCGGTCCCATCGCTTTGTCTACTTTAAGTTGAGCTAGTTTCTCACAAACACAGTCTTCTGAAAATTGTTCAAGATGTCCCTCGCTTCTGTTCCTATTTGTGGGTGTTTTCTGAGGTCCTGCTCCTGGTTCTTCATCTGTGAACACAGAACAAAAATATTTGTTAAGCAATTCCGCTTTATCCTTATCAGCTTCTACATATCCCCCCCCCCCCCCCTGCACCCTTGAGTCTGACAATACCACTCTTGCCCTTCCTCTTCTCACTAATATATCTGAAAAATGTCCTTATCCCCCCATTTTATTGCATTGGCTATTTCCTCCTCCTTTTGAATCTTTGCCTTCTTGACTACTTTGCTAGCTTCTCTAAGTTTTTCCAAATACAGATGCCTGTCTTCCTCTCTCTGTGATCTCTTGTATTTCATGAAGGCCTCCCTCTTTTCTTCACTTTTTCAGCTACTTCCTTAGAAACCCTTAGTGGTCTCCTTTTCCTTTTGCCTTTATTTACCATTTTAACAAAAAGGTTGGTTGCCCTTAAAATATGCCCTTTCAGTTTTGCCCACTCTTTTTCTACATCCCCCAGCTGTTCCCATCCCACTAACGACTCCCTGAGGTATTGGCTCATCTTCGCAAAGTTAGTCTTCCTAAAGTCTAAGATCCTCACCTTGGAATGGATTCTAACAGCCGAAGTCCTAATACTGAACCACACCATCTGGTGATCACTGGATGCAAAATGATCTCCCACTACAACATCAGAAACACTTTCACCATTGGTAAGCACCAAGTCCAGTATGGTCCCTTCACGTGTGGGGTCTGTTACCAATTGCCTGAATAGTTCTCCCTGTAGAGAATCCAGGATCTCCTTACTTCTAGATGATACTGCAGCAGAAATGTGCCAAACAACATCTGGCATATTGAAATCTCCTATCAGTAGCACTTCCCCTTTCCTAGCAATGCTGCGTATGCCTTCAATTAACTCTCTGTCCACCTCTTCCTCTTGTGAGGGAGGTGTGTATATCACACCAATGCAAATAGATTTCTCTTTCCCTCTTTCTAGTTTAACCCACAATGCCTCCTCTCTCCCTTTTAAGCTCTGTAATTCCAAAGCTTTAATAGTAGTTTTTACATATAGTGCCACTCCTCCTCCCCTTCTTCCTACCCTGTCCTTTCTGAATAAAGTATAGCCAGGTATAGTTACATCCCAGTCATGGTTTTCTGTGAACCATGTTTCTGTAACTGCCACTAAATCCAAGTCAGCCACTCCCACCAAAGCTTCAACTTCAGGGATCTTATTTCCCATGCTAAGGGCATTAATACACACTGCTTTCCATATGTTACCCCTGTTACCCATTTCCATAAAGGTATTTAATGTATCACCTACTTGGGGGCTTTCACTTACCTGGGGGCTTTCTTCACCTATCCCCAATGAATCGAGTTTAATGGATGAGTAGTCACATTGGAATCTCTTGTAGAATTTATATTAAGAGCTTTTATGTGAGGGAAAATAGATCAAACCATTATGGAAGAAAGACAATGGTGAAACTTATAACTGCTACACCACCACGCAAAACTAAATGAGTATTCCAAAGGGAACATAAGAATGTAAGGAACCAAGGGCCGGGAAGGGTAATGTTGTCACTTGAAGGTGAAGGTTGTCTAGAAGGGCCAGAAATGGGATTAATGTCACCGGCTAAGAGAAGGAAAGCAGCATTGCAGGAGGAGGATGTTACCAATGATAATTTATTCTTTATTACTAATATTTAGCTCATGCCTTTCCAGAAGATCAAGGCAAGTTACGTGCAAGTACAGTAGGCATTTCCCTGTCACCAAAGGGCTCACAATTTAAGCTTCTCCCTGAGGCAATGGAGGGTTAAGTGGCTTGCCTAAGACCACAAGGAAAGCCAGTGGGATTTGAACCCTGGTCTTTCTGGCTCTAGGCTACAGCCCTAACCACTATCCCAATCCTCTTTCTGATGTCATCTAGTGACTTTTGTTGTTACCTTTGACCTTCTGATGCAATACAGCCTGGTTTATGTGTTCTAGCTCTGTTCAGTGTGCCTTTATTTGTAACTCTGAATACTGGGGACTCAATCCACATGAAACTGCTACCAGAAGATCGTACGTATCATTGGATGTTGGCTACCTATGTGCAAAATGTCACATCATGTTAATACCTAAGAACTTGCTATTGTCATAGTCATGTGGGTCTGCAAGTGGCTGAATAACACCACACAGCTCAGCTGAAGGGCCAAGCAATTCTTCCTGCTCTGGTACATCCCCGAGCATGGAGAGTACAGGTGCTGCAGGGAAAAGCAGTGATGAGAATCCTGAGCCAATGGGCACAGCTGACAGAAATATGCACCAAATGTAGAGACTACTTGCATGTCACTACTTCAGCAGCATTTGTATAGCGCTACCAGTCATACACAGTGCTGCACAGACATGTAAGAGACAGTCCCTTCTCATCACAGCTTACAATCTAGTCAAGACAGACAACACAGAAGGTGTAGACAGGGATAAAACAAGGGGGAAAGGTAAAGAAACAATGAGATCAGGTGAGTCATGATCCAAAAGCAGCAGCAAAGAGATGAGTTTTCAGCCTGGATTTGAAAAGGGTCAGAGAAGGCTCCTGGCATACAGACACAGATAGTTTGTTCCAGGTGTAAGGTGCAGCAAGGTGAAAGGAGCGAAGGCTGGAGTTAGCAATAGAAGAGAAGGACACAGATAGAAGCAATTTGCCAGAAGAGCGGAGTTCCCGAGGGGGGGGGGTGTAATGAGAGATAAGAGAAGAAAGGTAGTGAGGAGCTGCAGAGTGAAAGCATTTATAGGTCAGCAAGAGAAGTTTGAACCGGATGCAGGAATGGATTGGGAGCCAATGAAGTGACTTAAGAAGAGGAGTAAATATGGGCATGATGAGGCTGGCAGAAGATTAGCCACACAGCAGAGAGTGCTGAACAGATTGAAGGGGAGAGAGATGATTCAAAGGGAGACCAGCAAGGAGTAGGTTACAATAGTCAAGACAGGAGGTGATTAAGGAGTGGATAAGTGTCTTAGTAGTGTGTTCAGAAAGGAATGATGTATTTTGTTGATGTTATAGAGAAAGAAACAACAGCATGTGTGTGGAGAAGGAGAGAGGGGAGTCAAAGACAACCCTAAGGTTGCGAGCCAAAGAAACAGGAAGGAGTAGGGAGTTATCCACAGAGACTGAGAAAGGAGGAAGAGGAGAGGAGGTTTTAGGGGGAAAGATAAGAAGTTCAAGTCTTGGCCATTTCAATTTCAAGTGGCGATGAGACATCCAAGCAGCAATTTCAGAAAGGCAGGCAGAGATCCGGGTCTGGATTGCCAGAGAGATTTCAGGCATAGAGAGGTAGGTCTCGGAGTCATCGGCATAAAGATGGTACTGAAAGCCATGGGAAGAGATGAGCACACCAAGGGACTGGGTATACAGAGAGAGAAAAGGAGTGGACCCAAAACAGATCCTTGGGGTACACCAACTGACAGTGGGATAGCAGCAGAGGAGAATCCACTAGAACTAAAATGAAAGAGTGATGGGAGAGATAGGAGGAGAACCAGGATAATTCAGAGCCCTTAAAACCAAGCGAGGACAGGGTATCGAGGAGAAGGTTGAGGTCAACAGTGTCAAAAGCAGCAGAGAGGTCAAGAAGGATGAGGACAGAGTAAAAGCCCTTGGAGTTTGCCAGGAACAAGTCACTGGAGACTTTGGCAAGAGCCATTTCAGTAGAGTGTAAAGGATGAAAGCCAGACTGTAAAGGATCCAGGAGGGCATGAGAGGAGAGGAAGTTGAGGCAGCGGCAGTGAACCACACATTCAAGTAGTTTAGAAATGAAGGGAAGGAGGGAGATGGGTCGATAATTAGAAGGACAGGTGGGATCAGGTGAGGGTTTCTTGAGAAGAGGTGTAACCACAGCATGCTTGAAGGCTTCAGGGATAGTTGCAGTGGAGAGCGATAGGTTGAGGATATGAGAGATGGAAGGGACAACGGTGGAGGAGATGGGACTTAGGAGATGGGTGGGGATAGGATCAGAGGAGCAGGTGATGAGTTTGGAGGAAGAAAGAAGGTGTGCAGTTTCCTCTTCAGAGATCACAGGAACGGAAGAGAGGGTAGCAGTGGTGGTGGGGGGGGGGGGGGAGTTGGAAGTGAAGAGGGGGAAGAGGGGAAGTAGCTGACTTTGTGTGGAATTGGAGGGTGATTTTGTGGGTTTTGTCATGGAAATAGTCAGCCAGGGTTTGGGCAGAAAGGGAGGGAGGGATCAGAGGTGGAGGCACTTTGAGGAGAGAGCTGAGAGTAGTAAGAGACGGCGAGGGTCAGAGGCAAGAGAGTTAGTCAGATGGACATAATAGTCTTGTTTGGCAAGAGCTATAGCTGACTGGAAAGAGAGAAGCATGAATATGAAGTGTAGAAAGTCTGCAAGGGAGCGGGTTTTAAGCCAAGCATGCCCAGCAAAATTGGCACAGGAATGTAGATAGTGGGTAGTGGATGAAAGCCAGGGCTGGGGTGCAGAACGCCTCACAGGACGTGGCATGGATGGAGCAAGAGCATCCAGAGCAGAGGAGAGTGCAGCGTTATAGGAAGTTACTGCCTCGTCCACAGACTTAGATGACATAGTGGAGGAAAGAGATGAAGAAACAGTGGAACAGAGAAGCATAGGATCAATAGCATGAAGATTTCTAAATAGGTTGGAGGAGACAGGATGAGGTTGAGGCGGCGGGTGATGATGGTCAGATAAGGGAAGAACTGAACTACCGAAGTTTGAGGGTAAGCAAGTAGAGAAAAATACCAGGTCAAGGCAGTAGCCATGCTGGTGAGTGGGAGCAGTAGAGCAAAGCTGGAGGTCAAGTGAGGAGGTAAGGGAGAGGAGCTTTAAAGCATAAGGACCAGAGGAGCTATCAACATGAATGTTAAAATCCCCGAGAATAAGAGTGGGGGAAGAGGAATCCAGAAAGAAGGAAAGCCACAAGTCAAAGTCAGTGAGAAAGGTAGAAGTAGACTTGTCAGGAGGTCGATAAATGACAGCTACCCAGAAAGGTAGTGGAGTGAAAAGGCGGATCAAGTGGACTGAGGCAGCAGGAGGGGTTGGAATTGGCAGGAGGGAGAAAGTAGAAGCGCAACACCACCACCACAGCCAGTAGGATAGCCCCCATGACAGAGAGCATCGACTGATACAGTATCTTCTGGGAGGAGCCAGGTCTCAGTTAGAGCAAGAAGATGAAGAGTATTAGAGATAAAGATCATAAGTAAAAGCAAGTTTATTAGAGACAGAGTGTGCGTTCCACAAGGCACATGAGAAAGGGAGAGTGGAAAGGGAAAGGAGAGGAATATGAATAAGATTAGACGTGTTGCGTGAAGATCTCATCTCAGAGTGAGACAGAAGTCTAGGGGGGGGGGGCCAGGGTTGGGGTTGATATCTCCACATGAGAGAAGGAGAAGGAGTAGCAGAGTACGGGGCAGAGAGGAGACAGTATGGTGGAAATGAGGGTGAGGCTGTCTTAGAGAGAGGGGAGATGGATGAATTACAGGGAGAAAGTGGTGAAGCTCAAGAGCTGATGATAGGGTAGAAGACAGAATGGAGGAGCAAGTGAGGATGGTAAAGGGGAGATAAGGAGGGGAGGAGTGAAGGTGCTGGTAGGAGGGGAGACAGGGAGTATAAAAAAAGGAAGACAATGTGATGAGGAGCCATAGAAGAGGAACAGAGAGGAGAACAAAGACCAAAGGATATAGAAGGTGGGAGAGAGTCCAAATGGATTAGGAGCACCTGTGCGTAAGTGAGGTAATAAGCAAATGACAGCTATAAGAGACTGAGGGGTTGCGCTCTATGTTAGAGAGGGCATTGAGTCAGAAAGGATTAAAGTTTTGCAGGAAACAAAATTTGCTGTAGAATCTCTATGGATTGAAATTCCATGTAAAAAGGGGAAGGCGATGGCAGTGGGGGTGTATTATCGACCGCCTGGCCAGAATGACCAAATGGATGATGAAATGCTCAAAGAAATCAAGGAAGCTAACAAATGTTACAGCGCAGTAATAATAATGGGTGATTTCAATTACCCCGGAATCAACTGGGTCAGTGTCACGGCAGGACATGCTAGGGAGATAAAGTTCCTAGATAAAATAAATGACTGCTTCTTGGAGCAGCTGGTTCATGAACCGACCAGAGGGGAAACCATATTAGACCTAGTCCTTAGTGGAACACCAGAACTAGTGCAAGAGATAAGGGTGTTGGGGCCACTTGGCAATAGTGATCATAGCATGATTGCCTTTGTTTTAATTAGTGGAGGAGGGATAGTAAGGAAATCCACAGTACTACCTTTTAACTTTCGAAAGGGAGACTATGATAAAATGAGGAAAATAGTTAAGAAAAACCTAAAAGGAGCAGTTGCAAAGGTTAAAGACTTACATCAAGCTTGGGTGTTGTTTAAAAATACTATCTTAGAAGCCCAGACCAGCTGTATTCCACGCTTTAAGAAAAGTGGAAGGAAGTCCAAAAAACGGCCAGCATGGTTTAAAAGTGAGGTCAGAGAGGATGTTGTTGCCAAAAAAGCATCTTTCAGGAAATGGAAAAAAGAGCCAAACGATGAAACCTCGAAACAACACACGCACTGGCAAGACAAATGCAAGGCATTGATAAGGCAGGCAAAGGGAGAATTTGAGAAGAAGCTTGCTGCGGAAGCAAAAACACGAAATAAAGACTTTTTCAAGTACATTCGTAGCAAAAACCTGTGGGAGAGTCAGTTGGTCCATTAGATGATAGAGGGGTTAAAGGGGCACTAACAGGCAACAAGGCGATAGCGGAGAGACTGAATGAATTCTTTGCTTCAGTCTTTACTGAGGAAGATGTAGGGATGTTACCCATGACTGAAGTGGTATTTAAAGGTGCGGAAGAATTGAAGGAAATATCGATACATCGGGAAGATGTATAACAACTATTAGATAAACTGAAGAGTAGCAAATCACCTGGGCCAGATGGTATACATCCAAGGGTGTTGAAAGAACTGAAATATGAGATTGCAGACCTGCTATTAGTAATCTCTGAACTATCATTAAAATCATCTCTAATACCTGAAGATTGTAGAATCGCCAATGTAACACCAATTTTTAAAAAGGGTTCCAGGGGTGATCCGGGAAACTACAGACCAGTGAGCCTGAAGTCAGTACTGGGAAAAATGGTAGAAACCATCATAAAGAATAAAATTACTCAGCATGTAGATAGTCATGGCCTAATGGGAGACAGCCAACATGGCTTTAGACAAGGAAGATCTTGTCTTACTAATCTGTTATGTTTTTTTGAAGGTGTGAATAAACAGGTGGACAAAGGTGAGTCAGTTGATATAGTCTATCTGGACTTTCAGAAACTCTTTGACAAGGTCCCTCATCAGAGACTTTTGGCAAAACTAAAGAGTCATGGGATAGGAGGCAGTGTACTACTCTGGATCAGGAACTGGTTAAAAGATAGAAAGCAGAGGGTAGGGCTAAATGGCCAATTTTCCCAATGGAGAAAGGTGAATGGTGGTGTACCCCAGGGATCTGTGCTGGGTTCACTGCTTTTTGACATATTCATAAATGACCTGGAAAGTGGAATAACGAGCGAGGTTATCAAATTTGCAGACGACACAAAACTAAAGTTGTTAAAACCCAAGAGGACTGTGGAAAATTGCAAGAGGATCTTGATAAATTGGAAGACTGGGCATCAAAATTGCAGATGAAATTTAATGTGGACAAGTGCAAAGTTATGCAGCTAGGGAAGAACAACCCAAACTATAGTTACACGATGCAAGGTTACACATTAGGAACCACCACCCAGGAAAAAGATTTAGGCATCATTGTGGATAACATGTTAAAACCCTCGGCCCAGTGTGCAGCGGCAGCCAAGAGAGCAAATAGAAAGCTAGGTATCATAAGGAAAGGAATGGAAAATAAAACTAAATATAATGCCTCTATATCGTTCCATGGTGAGACCGCACCTTGAATATTGTGTGCAATTCTGATCGCCAGATCTTAAAAAAGATATAGCGTTATTAGAAAAGGTTCAGAGAAGAGACACCAAAATGGTAAAGGGGATGGAAGGATACTCCTATGAAGAAAGGCTAAAAAGGTTAAGGCTCTTTAACCTGGAAAAGAGACGGCTGAGGGGAGATATGATAGAAGTCTATAAATTAATGAACGAAGTGGAACGGGTAAACGTAGATCGATTGTTTACGTTATCAGAATATAGAAAGACTAGGGGACATGCAATGAAGCTACAGGGTAAACTATTTAAGACTAATATAAGAAAATATTTTTTCACTCAACGTGTAATCAAACTCTGGAATTTGTTACAGGAGGATGTAGTAAAGGCTGTTAGTGTAGCTGGGTTTAAAAAAGGTTTGGACAAGTTCCATAAACCATTATAAAGAAGGGACCCAGGATATCAATGATTGACCCAGTACAAGCATTGCGGAACCTGTGTCTTTTGGAGAAACTGCTAGGTACGTATGACCTAGATTGGCCACTGTTGGAAACAGGATACTGGGCTTGATGGACCTTGGTCTGACCCAGTATGGCATATCTTATGTTCTTATGAGAACCATGGGGGGGGGGGTAGAGGGGAGGGGGGGTTAAGTTATTCAGCTGAGAAAAGCTGAAGAAAAGTGCAAAATAAAGGGGGCAGTGAGGTAAGGGAGCACACTAACAATGACAAATAAATAAATAGATACGTGGAGAGAGACAGACAGACAGATAGAACTCACAGAAAGCCAGCAAATTCACTCACAAGAGGTGAAATTCACCTTTCCAGCCAAGCTTTTAGGAGGGGCACGGCTCTTCCCAAAGAACAGAGAGGCAAACGGAGTTAAGCACAAGTGGAAGACAGGAAAAGGTGCTAAACAATACCGTACTAAAATTACTTTAATGTAGTCTGACAATGATCTGGCATTTTGCAGAACATGGAGGTATACCTTCTGCCCAGTGACATCTTTTTATGAGGAAACTCCACTGAGAGGTAATATTCGAAAGCATATATAAACCATTCCCAAAGGAAGAACTCTGTCTTTGACGTGGACTTACAACCTAAGCAGTTTGTTATAAAATTATCCTTTACATGCAAGCAGGAAAATACCAACACTGAAAACATCTTAGCTGGAGCCATCCTGAATGCATAATCCCTAGAAATCTCTCCTGCTCTCTCAGGTATCGGCTTGTACTTTCCCACACTTCCTTGTCTTTTTTAGTCACGCACAGTCCACACCCTCCTGTCACTTTCTATTTATAATAAAGCCAGATTCATCTACCTTTCCATTAGTCAATGGTGGGAGCGCCCTCCAGAGGAGAACAGGAAGAATACAATCAGAAGAAACAAAATAAAACCGTGTTGGACTTAAATTTGCAGTACTAGCGATGAGGAGCTCAAAACCAACCTGCACAAAACAGTAGCCCACAAATTAGAAAAGCAAAAAGGGGCCATGCTGGTCCAGTTTGTTGGACACAACTCAAGAGGTTATGATATGTATCTTAAAAAATATTCATAACATTTCCAGATCATCTCCAGAAAATGTGCTCAGGATGCTTAGATAGTGAATATAAAAGAAAAAAAAATAAAATGCAATTGTAAACCAAAGTGTTAAAGGGACAAGAACTGCATCTGTATGAAAAACCACAAGTAAAATTCAATAAATAATGTACAGTTTGATCAAATGTCAGAGATAAACGTTTTACAGTTTGTAATTTCTAAACAATAATCATGGACTAGCACTCCCAGAGGTCTGAACAGACCTGCCGTCAGCTGCCTGTTCGTAGGAATAAGCCCACATGCTCCAGAAAACAATGCTAGATCTGAGCACCCCTAAACCAAGGCACAGGGAGGTGGCCTGCACAGAGCAACGGGTACAGCCACTCTGGCCACCTTATTAGGCAGACTAGATGCACCATACTGGTCTTTATTTGCCATCATCCAGTATGTAAATTTACAAGTGCTCTGCATTAAAATTGAAAGACTGATTTTGTAGCTCTAAAGCAGACACTGTACTCTTTATCATAGAACAGATTACATAGGGGCAATATTAAGCAGGACAGGGCGTGCATAAACACCTGCAGATAGGCTACGATGCCATCTTTTCAAGGTTGCTTTTACATCCTAACCCCCTATTCTCCTGTTTTTAATCATTCCCTATAAGGAAATGCTCTGTCTGTCTTGATTAGGTTGTAAGCTCTATGGAACAGGGACTGTCTCTTATGTGTAGTAGCACCATAAAATACTTAGCAGTAGTAGTAATGTATCTAAAGCTATATAATACGATTCCTGCTAATTCTAGAATCACATCTGAAGGCAGCTGAGTATTGCCACTTCCTCTATAAACTCCCACTCCTAATGCCCACCCCACCTTCTACAAATAAACTGGGCCGTACAGCAACTTATATAGCCAAATTGTATCCATTCTCTAGGGCGATAAATACACAAGCCGTTATTTCATAGTAACATAGTAGATGATGGCAGATAAAGACCAGCATTGTCCATCTAGTCTGCCCAGCAAGGTGGTAAGAGTGATTGTAACTGCAGCTCCATGCAGGTCACCCCTCCTCATGGCTTTGTTCAGGGGTGAACCCACCGCTCCATGTAGGTCACCCCCATTTGTTAAGATATAAGAGATAGTTACGTTTATTTTGATTTTATCCTGTTGCTGTAAAGGGATCCACAGTGTCCCATGCCATTTTGAATTCTGTCACTGTATTTGCCACCACCACTTCCATGGGGAGGGTATTCCAAGCATCCACCACCCTTTCAGTGAAAAAGTATTTCCCGACATTGCCTTTCAGTTTACCCCCTTGCAGCTTCATGTTATGCCCTCTAGTTTTACAGTTTCCCCGTCTCTGGAAGAGGTTTGCTTGTTCATTAATACTCTCTAAGTATTTAAAGGCCTGAATCATATCTCCGTTGCCCCTCCTCTGCTCTAGATAAAGGACAGGGAAGATATATTTCACCCGTCCTTACAAAAAAGCCTAAGGCACAATACATAAAAATATAATATAAAATCGGTATCATATAAGACAAACACAGCCAATACCAAACACGAAAAGACTAGCTTAGAAACCCAAATGCAGTCCAAACCTTCACAACAGAAAGATTCAACTGATCAATCTTCCACTACAAATGCATTTTAAGTGACCCCTCCCCCCTGTAAACCTCAACTGATCATCAAGCAAAGACGGAGCAGTGGTTCAGTGGTTGGGACAGGTTACCTCAGGCCAGAAGGCTGGGGGTTCAATTCCCACATGAGGACAAGCAACCTCAGGCCAGAGGGACAGAGGTCTCTAGTCCCATAGCCACTCCTTGTGACCTTGGGCAAGCCACTTAACCCTCCATTGCCTCAGGTACACTTAGATTGTGAGCCCTTCGGGGACAAGGGAATAGAAACATAGAAACAGGATGACAGAAAAAGACCACATGGCCTATCTAGTCTGTCCTTCCATATCAACAACTACAACAGTCCACTTTTTACCTTCAGAGATCCTCTGTGTTGGTCCCATGCTTTTTTGAATTCAGTTACTGTCCTCATCTCTACCACCTCCACTGGGAGACTATTCCATGGATCCACTACTCTTTCCGTAAAGAAATATTTCCGCATATCACTCCTGAATCTATCTCCCTTCACCCTCATCCCATGTCCCCTAGTAGCAGAACTTGCTTTCAATTGAAAGAGGCTCTCTCCCTGAACATTTATGCCACGGAGGTATTTAAACATCTCAATCATATCACCTCTATCCCGCCTTTCCTCTAAGGTGTACATATTAAGATCCTTAAGTCTGTCCTCATATGCTTTATAATGAAGCCCACTAATCATTTTAGTAGCCACCGTCTGCACCGACTCCATCCTGTTCACATCCTTTTGAAGGTGCGGTCTCCAGAATTGCACACTATACTCCAAATGAGGTCGCACCAAAGACTTATACAGAGGCATTATCACCTCCTTTTTTCTGCTAGCCATTCCTCTCCGTATGCACCCAAGCATCCTTCTAGCTTTTGCCGTCACCTTTTCTACCTGTTTATCTACTTTAAGATCATCAGACACAACCACGCCTAGGTCCCGCTCTTCTTTAGTGGACAAAAGTACTTCACCTCCTATACTGTATTGCTCCCTTGGATTGCTGCAGCCCAAATGCATGACCTTACATTTTTTAACATTAAATCCCAGCTGACAAATTCTAGACCATTCTTCAAGCTTAGCTAGATCCCTCCTCATGTTATCTACACCTTCCTGGGTGTCTACTCTATTGCAGATTTTGGTATCATCTGCAAAGAGGCAAACCTTACCCGACAACCCTTCCGCTATATCACTAACAAAGATGTTAAAAGAATCGGACCAAGGACAGATCCCTGGGGCACACCACTGGTAACATCCTTCTCCTCAGAGGGAGCTCCATTTACTTGTACTCTTTGTCGCCTCCCACCCAACCAATTTCTAACCCAAGCAGTAACTTTAGGGTCCATCCCTAGGGTGCTCAGTTTGTTATAAGTCGCCTGTGAGGAACAGTGTCAAAGGCTTTACTGAAATCTAAATACACCACATCTAGAGCTCTCCCTCGGTCCAACTCCCTGGTCACCCAGTCAAAGAAATCAATCAGATTTGTCTGACAAGACCTGCCTCTGGTGAATCCATGCTGCCTTGGATCCTGTAATCTGCTGGACTCCAGAAACCTCACTATTTTCTCTTTCAGCAGCGTTTCCAATAATTTACTCACCACCGAAGTTAAACTAACCGGCCTGTAGTTTTCAACCACATCCTTACTTCCGCTTTTGTGTAAAGGCACCACATGAGCCTCTCTCCAGTCCTTTGGCACCACTCCGGACTCCAACGAGGCATTGAAAAGGTCAGTCAGTGGAGTTGCTAGAACGTCCCCAAGTTCCCTCAGTATTCTAGGGTGTATCCCATCCGGTCCCATCGCTTTGTCTACTTTAAGTTGAGCTAGTTTCTCATGAACACAGTCTTCTGAAAATTGTTCAAGATGTCCCTCGCTTCTGTTCCTATTTGTGGGTGTTTTCTGAGGTCCTGCTCCTGGTTCTTCATCTGTGAACACAGAACAAAAATATTTGTTAAGCAATTCCGCTTTATCCTTATCAGCTTCTACATATTCCCCCCCTGCACCCTTGAGTCTGACAATACCACTTTTGCCCTTCCTCTTCTCACTAATATATCTGAAAAATGTCTTATCCCCCCATTTTATTGCATTGGCTATTTCCTCCTCCTTTTGAATCCTTCTTGACTACTTTGCTAGCTTCTCTAAGTTTTTCCAAATACAGATGCCTGTCTTCCTCTCTCTGTGATATCTTGTATTTCATGAAGGACTCCCTCTTTTTCTTCACTTTTTCAGCTACTTCCTTAGAAAACCATAGCGGTCTCCTTTTCCTTTTGCCTTTATTTACCATTTTAACAGAAAGGTTGGTTGCCCTTAAAATACCCCCTTTCAGTTTTGCCCACTGTTTTTCTACATCCCCCAGCTGTTCCCATCCCACTAACGACTCCCTGAGGTATTGGCCCATCTTCACAAAGTTAGTCTTCCTAAAGTCTAAGATCCTTACCTTGGAATGGATTCTAACAGCCCTAGTCCTAATACTGAACCACACCATCTGGTGATCACTGGATGCAAAATGATCTCCCACTACAACATCAGAAACACTTTCACCATTGGTAAGCACCAAGTCCAGTATGGCCCCTTCACGTGTGGGGTCTGTTACCAATTGCCTGAATAGTTCTCCCTGTAGAGAATCCAGGATCTCCTTACTTCTAGATGATACTGCTGCAGGAATGTGCCAATCAACATCTGGCATATTGAAATCTCCTATCAGTAGCACTTCCCCTTTCCTAGCAATGCTGCGTATGTCTTCAATTAACTCTCTGTCCACCTCTTCCTCTTGTGAGGGAGGTCTGTATATCACACCAATGCAAATAGATTTCTCTTTCCCTCTTTCTAGTTTAACCCACAATGCCTCCTCTCTCCCTTTTAAGCTCTGTAATTCCAAAGCTTTAATAGTAGTTTTTACATATAGTGCCACTCCTCCTCCCCTTCTTCCTATTCTGTCCTTTCTGAATAAAGTATAGCCAGATATAGTTACATCCCAATCATGTTATTCTGTGAACCATGTTTCTGTAACTGCCACTAAATCCAAGTCAGCCACTCCCACCAAAGCTTCAACATCAGGGATCCTATTTCCCATGCTACGGGCATTTATACACACTGCTTTCCATATGTTACCCCTGTTACCCATTTCCATAAAGGTATTTAATGTATCACCTACCTGTTAGTATACATGTAAACCGCACTGATTCTAAAGAGCGCGGTATAAAAAAATAAATAAATAAAAATCATAGGGCCATAGATAAATTATGCCACCGTGAGGGAAGAGTACTAGAAAAGGCCAAGCCCTCAGTCTTTTGTTGCTGGTAAGCGCCATTAAGTCGATGTCAACTCCTGGCGATCCTGTGGATATAGCAAAACAAAATGCATTCACTGCGTGAAAAGCAAATAATCATTCATACTAGGGGTGGGTAATTCACCCATGACAAAGTTAGTTGGCCCTAATTGCTAAAAGAAATCAAAGGCCAAGACAAGCACCTTAAATTGCATTCTGCAGTGCTGGTAGCCAGTACAGCAAAGACAGCATAAGCGAGATATTGTCCCTTGTCCCTATACCCACAAACAATCTGGCCGCCTCATTTTGGACCCTTTGCAAATGCCTCAGATTCTTTGGAAAAAGTCCTGAATATAGAATACTGCAATAGTCTATTTCTGTTGCCACCAATGCTGTACATGTATCATGGCAGCCGAAACCCGCTGGTTATAAAATACCTGTATCTTTGTCCACACGCATTAAAGGTAAAAGTACACTCTCACCACTTTGGAAATCTGCTAGTCCGATGACAGAACTCCAAACTCAAACTCTAAGCTATGCACTTGCTCCTTTACTTTCAGCAACAACCCATTCCAAAATAAACAAGGGTGGCTCAAAGCCCAATTGCCCCAATGGACCCACAGGGCTTCCATTGTCTGCTAATTTACCATTAATCTGTTTTACCTCATCCAGTCTTCAGTAACTCATAGGCATCCACCCAACTTAGCCAAACAAACAATCTAGATGTGATTTTCTTGGAGGGATATAAAGTTGAATATCATGTGCAAACTGTAATCAGCAGGGCCAGGCCAGACTAGGTGATCATCTAGGGCAGTAGCTTCTTGGAGCAGCAAATAGCAGCAGCAGTCAAAGCAGAACATTACCTCCTCTTTCAATCTCCAACTTTGCTCCTCCACACCTACTCATCTGTATGGTCACTGCCTTGATCCGATTTTCTTTTCTAATGGTCTATTCTCCAACTTCTGTACCTCAGTTCTTCCTTTATCTGATCATTACCTCCTACATTTCTCCCTTCGCCACTCTCCATCTCAATCCTGGTCTATTTCCTCACACCTTTTTAGAAATCTTCATGCCATCGATCCTTTGACTCTTTCCACTATGGTCTCATCACCTCTTTCATCCACCTTATCTTCTAATTCTGTTGATGAAGCTATCATTTCTTATAATACTGCCCTCTCCTCTGCTCTTGATACTCTAATCCCACCCATCTCCTTGTTCTGACAGACAACTTCCCAGTCCTGGTTGTCCTCAACTTGCTGCTTTCTCCGCTCCTATGCCCGTTCTGCTGAGCGCATCTGGCTTAAATCTTACCTCCTTTCTGACTTCTTCACTTCAAATTTATGCTTCCCTCCTCCCACTCTGCTTTAGCTCTTGCTAAGCAAGACTACTATATCCACCTGACTAATTATCTTGTTGCTAATCCACACCAACTTTTCTCTACTCTCAATTCTCTCCTCAATGCGCCTTCCCTTCTATCCCCCTTTCTCTCACTGCCCAGTCCCTAGCTGATTTCTTCTATAACAAATTACATGAGATTTCTCTCCAGTTCCCCCTAGAACAAATTCATTTGCTCCTCTCCCTCAATACCAACTTTTCCCTTCAAATTCTATTACCAAGGATATCTGATGATGAAATGTCTCAGCTTCTTTCCTCCTCCAAACTTACAACCTGCTCTTCTGATCTCCTCCCCACTTATATCCTCCTCTCCATTCCCTCCGTTGTCATCCCTTCCATCTCACATATTCTCAACCTCTCTTTCCACTGCTACTGTCCCTGCAGCATTCAAGCATGCTGTGGTCACACCCCTACTCAAGAAACCTTCTCTGGATCCTAACTCCCCTTCTAATTATTGTCCAATCTCTCTTCTTCCTTTCGTTTCTAAAGTTCTTGAGCATGCAGTTTTCTACCGCTGTCATGATTTTCTTTCCTCTTAGGCTCTTCTGGAACCTTTTCAATCTGGCTTTCGCCCCTTACATTCCACTGAAACTCCACTAGCCAAGTTCTCAGGTGACTTGTGTTTGGCCAAATCTAGTGGCCTCTATTCCATCCTCATCCTTCTTGACCTTTCAGCTGCTTTTGATACTGTCGACCACCACCTTCTCATTGACACCTTCTCATTGACACCTTGTCATTACTTGGTTTTAGAGATTCTGTACTGTCCCGGTTTTCTTCTTATCTTTCTCATCGCTCTTTTAGCGTTTGTTCTAATGGCTCCTCCTCTTCTCTGCTTCCACTCTAGATTGGTGTTCCCAAGTGTCTGTTCTGGGCCCTCTATTTTTCTCTCTACACCCAATCATTTGGTTCTCTAATTTCCCCCCATGGATTTCAATACCATTTTTATGCTGATGATTCTCTAATCTTATCTTTCTACTCCTGATATGTCTAAGGCTTTGCAGGTCCGTATTACTGCCTGTCTTTCTGACATCACCACCTGGATGTCTCACCGCTGACTGAAACTTAACATGAGCAAAACTGAACTACTTATTTTTCCCCTTAAACCCTACTCTCCTCTTCCTCCTTTTTCAAGTACTGTTGACAATAATCTTCTACTTCCTGTTTCATCAGCCCGTAACCTTGCCATCATTTTTTATTCCTCCCTTTCCTTCTCCTCACATATACAACATATTGCCAAAACCTGTCAATTTCTTTATAAAACATTTACAAAATTCACTCCTTCCCCTCTGATGACACTGCTAAAACACTTGTCCAGTCTTTAATAACTTCCTGTCTTGTCCATTGCAACCTCCTCCTTGCTGGTCTCCCTCTGAGTCATCTCTCTCCCCTTCAATCTGTTCAAAACTCTGCTGCGCGACCAATCTTTCGCCAGTCTCATTTTGCTCTTATAACCCCTCTTTTAAAAACACTTCATTGGCTTCCCTTCTGCTTCCACATCCAATACAAACTCCTCCTTCTGATCTTTAAGTGCATTCATTCTGCTCGTCACTATCTCTCCCTCTACACCCCTACTCGTGAACTTAGTTCTTCTACTGGCTTGCTCCTTTCTTTGCTCTTTTCTACCTTTGTTAACTCCAAACTTCAGTACTTTCCCCTCACTGCTCCTTATGCTTGGAATACACTTCCTTACCTTTGACAGGCAGGCTTCATCCCTGTCCCTTTTCAGATCTAAGCTCAAGGCTCACCTCTTTGAGGTTTAAGGTTTAAGGTTTATTTATTTGATAAAAACCGCCTTTCAAAACAATCAAGGCGGTGTACAATAATAAAATACATAAAGGGTCATAAAAGCAAATAAAAAACATGAGGCTGCCTTTAGATCCTGTTCCCTTGTTCCTTGGGTCTCCTTACCCTTCCCTATACTATCCTCCTCACTCTTGTCTTGTTTGTCTTGATTCGAATGTAAGCTCTAACAAGTAGGAACTGTCTTTATCTTTGTTTGTACACTGCATTTGCCTAGTAGCGCTTCATAAATGTTTATTAATAATAATAATAATAACAACAATAGATCCTGCCGGCCACAGAAACTGACTCATCGGTGCATTGTTTTAGACACAGGAAGAATCTGCAATTTGCAAATCGTCCATTTACCCTTTTAAATGGCTGTTGTAAATTTCCCTCATTATATATATATTTCTGTTTCTTAAAATTTCATGGTAGCAGCAGAATAGTATACATCATAAAATTACTTAAGAAAACGGAAGGAACTCCATTGGCATAGATAGGACAGCAGTAACATCACGCATCGGGAAGCTTTGCTTCGGCCTCTACTGAAGAAGATATAGGAAATTACCCATGCCTGAAATGATAGTAACATAGTAACAGTAAATGACAGCAGATAAAGACCAGCATGGTCCATCCAGTCCGCCCAGTATTCAGTTTATTTTGATTTTATCCTGTTGCTGTAAAGGGATCCACTGTGTCTGTCCCTTGCCATTCTGAATTCTGTCACTGTATTTGCCCCCACCACTTCCATCGGGAGGGCATTCCAAGCATCCACCACCCTTTCTGTAAACAAGTATATCCTGACATTGCCTTTCAATTTACCACCTTGCAGCTTCATGTTATGCCCTCTAGTTTTACAGGTTCCCCGTCTTCGGAAGAGGTTTGTTTGTTCATTGTTTCTCTTTAAGTATTTAAAGTCTGAATCATATCTCCCCTGTCCCTCCTCTCCTCCAGAGTGTACATATTTAGGTCCTCAAATCTCTTCTCATAAGGCTTCTGACACAGGCTCCAAATCATTTTAGTCGCCTTCCTCTGAACTGTTTCCAGTCTTTTTACATCCTTTGCAAGATACGGTCTCCAAAATTGAACACAGTATTCCAAGTGAGGCCTCACCAGTGACTTATACAGTGGCATTAGTACCTCTTCCTTTCTGCTGGTAATTCCTCTTTGTATGCAGCCCAACATCCTCCTGGCTTTTGCCACTGCCTTGTCGCACTGTTTTGCCACCTTGAGATCTACAGAAATAATCACACCAAGGTCTTTCTCCTGATCCGTGCACACCAACCTCTCGCCCCCTATCGCGTACATTTCCCTTGGATTTCTGCTACCCAAGTGCATGCCACTGCACTTCTTTGCATTAAATCTTAACTGCCAAGCATTAGACCATTCTTCCAGCTTTTCTAGATCTTTCCTCTCATGTTAATCACTCCCTCGAGGGAGACCACTCTGTTGCAAATTTTTGTGTCATCTGCAAAAAGACAGACCTTTCCATTCAGTCTTATAGCTATATCACTCACAAATACATTGAACAGTGCCAAGCCCAGGACCCAACCATGGGGCACCCCGCTAACCACCTTCCTTTCATCCGAGTGAGCTCCATTTACCATCACCTTCTGTCATCTGATATTTAAAGGTGGTGTATAAGAATTGAAACAAAATGAGTTCTCTGCAATTGTAATGTAAATCGCTTTGATTCCAAGAAAGGCAGTATAGAAAACTTGCTAAATACATAAAATTTAAAAAAACCAGGAAGATGTATTACAACTATTTGATAAACTAAAAAGTAGCAAATTACCTAGACCGGATGCCATACATCTGAGGATGTTCAATGAATGGAAATTTGACACTGCAGACCTATTATTAGTAATCTGTAAACTTTCTCATCTGTAGTACCTGAAGACTGGAGAACAGCCAATCTAACGCCAGTTTTTAAAAAGGGTTCTAGGGGTAATACGGAAAACTACAGACCGGTGAGTCTGAAATCAGTACCAGGCAAAATGGTAGAAACCATCATTAAGAATAAAATTACTGAACATGCAGATAATCATGGGTTAATGGGAGAAAGCCAACAAATCAATCTGCTATATTTTTTGAAGGTGTGAATAAAGAGGTAAATAAAGGTGAAATAGTTGATATAGTGTAACTGGATTTTCAGAAAGCCTTTGACAAGATCCCTTATGAGAGACTCTGTTCATGAAATTAGAAAGTTATGGGAGAGGAGGCAGTGTACTATTATGGATCAGGAACTGGTTAAAAAAATAGAAAGCAGAGAGTAGGGATAAATGGCCAATTTTCTCAACAGAGAAAGGTGAAAAGTAGAGTACCCCAGAGATCTGTGCTGGGTCCTCTGCTTTTTAACACCTTCATAAATGACCTGGAAATGGGAATAATGAGCGAGGTGATCAAATCTGCAGATGACACAAAATTATTCAAAATTGTTAAAACACAAGGATTGTGAAAAATTGCAAGAGGACCTTGATAAATTGGGAGGCCAGATGTCCAAAGGGCAGATGAAATTTAATGTGGACAAGTGCAAAGTTATGCACCTAGGAAAGAACAACCCAAACTACGGTTACATGATGCAACGTTCCACAGTAGGAACCACCACCCAGGGAAAGTATTTAGGCGTCATCATGGATAATACGTTGAAACCCTCTATCCAGTGTGCAGCAGCAGCCAAGAAAGCAAATAGAATTCTAGGAAAGGAATGGAAAATAAAACCAAGGATATTATCATGCTTCTGTATCGTTCCATGGTGCGACCGCACCTTGAATATTGTGTACAATTCTGGTCACCATATCTTAAAAAGGTTATAGCATTATTATAAAAAGTACAGAAAGTCACCAAAATGGTAAAGGAGATGAAAGGAATCCCCTATGAGTAAAGGCTTAAAAGGTTAAGAAAAGAGATGGCTGAGGAGAGATATGATAGAGGTCTATAAATTAATGACTGGATAGAGCAGGTAAACATAGATCAGTTGTTTACTCCATCAAAAAGTAGAAAGACTAGGGGACACGCAATGAAGCTACAATGCGTAACCAAACTCTGGAATTCATTACTAGAGGATATAGTAAAAGCTGTTAGTGTAGCTGGGTTAAAAAAAAGTTTGGACAAGTTCCTGGAGAAAGGTCCTTAAACCATTATTAAAGAGGACCAGTGAAATCCACTGCTTATCCTGGAACAAGAATTGTGGAACCTTTGTACCTTTTTGGGAACCTGCCAGATACTTGTGACCTGGATGGACCACTATTGGAAACAGGATACTAGGCTTGATGGATCTTGCCGAAGCCCAAGCCAGGACTTTAATGAATAGCGCCTTCAGATGCGCCTGAGGGCCCAGCGGGCCCCCCACCTGAGGGTCTCGCTAGTGGGCCCTTTGGCATGGTCCCTAGACATAGACGTCGTTACACAACCTCTAGGCACCATCCAACCACTACGGGAACCGCCTCAATTTCCCACATTCTGTCAACGATTTCCCCTTAATGCTGACATACCCAATGTAGCAACCAAAACCTCCCACAAGTCCTGCATAAAAGACTACTGACACCACAACCAGGCTCTTTCAATAAGCCTCACTGCAAGCCTCAACTACTGCTAATTGATAACACCTTGGCTTGGTTCTTAGGCTGGGCCCGAACAACAGCACACTACAAGGGCTACCCTCAGCGTTAATCAACCAAGCTAACAACACAGAAAGGCCAAGCATAAAGTACATAGGAGGATCTGCATCTGCAACTATTAACACAACCCTCCCAAGGAAAGACTACCTCTACGGCCATCAAACATTGGGATAAATACACCAGCTTAAGTAAGGACCTGAACAATACCATTTATTTATAAGACCAAACCCACAAATACCTGGAAACATGAAATGGCTCAACATCTGTACACTACTCCTCCTCATAGTATCCCTAATACTAATACTGCATAGAGAGAGGCACTACCCAACTATGCTACCGCTGCAACCAAACACATATAGGAAACCACAGCAGTTGATAGCAATATACACCACATCAAATCCACATCCTCCTCATATAAATCAACCTCACTCTCAACAAATCAAATGTTCTCTAGTCAACGCTTGTTCTGTCCGTAATAAGATCTACATTATATTAGATTACATACAAGATCAGGAAGTTGATGTGCATTACAGAATCTTGGCTAAACACACACCGATATCTTTACTAATGAACCAACTCACCTCATCAACCATGGACATTCACAACTGCTCCAGACAGCATTGCAGGGGTGAAGGAATACTCATTCTAGCAAGCAAGTGACTGACTTTAAGCACAATATCAACATGCATGCTAAACAGCGTACTATTGGCCTGATATACAGATCCTCAACCGCTGACTCGGAAGATCTCTCATCCATAATAGAGCTGGCATGCACCTATTCTAGCAAAAGTAAACCTTTATCATGCTAGGCAACTTCAACTTGACTTCGGCCTCTGCAGCACAATCCTCTGCCTACCTTGATGCTCTAAATACAATGGACCTGACCCAAATTCTAGAAGGACCAACACACTTGGGTGGAAACACCCTTCATTTGATTTTCGTACCTGATAGGCTTCTCTCAAACTCTGGAATTTGCTTCCAGAGGATGTAATAAAAGCTGTTAGCATAGCTAGGTTTAAAAAAGGTTTGAACAAATTCCTAGACGAAAGATCCATAAACCATTATTAAAGGGGACCCAGAATATCCACTGCTTGACCCAATACAAGCATTGTGGAACCTGTGTCTTTTGGGGAAGCTGCTAGGTACTTGTGATCTAGATTGGCCACTGTTGGAAACAGGATACTGGACTTGATGGACTTTGGTCTGACTCAGTATGGCATATCTTATGTTCTCTAACACAACTCTCATCCCATTTCGGATAACGTCAATACCTTGGTCTGATCACCACATGATCTCCTTCGAGATCCCATCTCAACTACCCTGGAATACACAGCAACATACAGTCCACCAAAACGCTTCAGGGAATTCAATAAGGATATCATAATTAACTCCATTTTACCAAACTAAACACCAACTCCTAGACAGACCTCGAAGCAGTAATAAGGAATTGGAATGACACCATCACACCAATAGCACTCACCCCTCAGAAAAAGACATCTATACAATCAAATAAGAAACCACGGAACTCATCAGACATAAAGCAAGCCAAACTAAAGCCAAGACAACTAGAAAGACAATGGAGAAGAACCAGAAATCAAATACACCTCCATGAATACACAATAAAACAGAGAGAATATAACAAACTCATCATCACACACAAAAAGGAATTACTACACAAATACCATCATGAAATCCCTAAATCGCCCCAGAGAACTGTTTGAAATAGTAAAATCTCTTACACGATTTCCTCAGAATCATGACAACTCTACCCTGACCCTAAAGTCTTTTGCAGCATACCTACAGAACAAATTCCTCCTCACAAATTATGCAATGATTCCAAATTCTGCACCTAGGACTGATAAAGATAACCCAAATACGTGGTCTTCTTTCTACTCAATCACAGAAGGTATGTGCAGTAAAACCCTCACTAACGTGAACACAACTACATCACCTCTTGATCCTTGCCCCACCTCTTGGATAAAAATATCCAAACAAGAACTACACTTATGCTCTGCAGAATAATAAATCTTTCACTATCACAAGGATATGTGCCTACAATATTAAAAACTTATTCAACTAAAAGGCAACGCACCTGACCCCAACTTGCCCTCATCATTCCGACCTATATCCAACATACCTCTCCTAGCAAAACTAATCGAAAAAACAGTACAAATACAACTACAGGACCACACTGACTCTACTGCTACTCTGTATCTACAACATCATGGAATCAGACAAAATTGTGGTGTAGAAACATTGTTAACCTCCCTGACAAATACACTAATTAAAGGAATAGAGAGCCCCAAACAAAGATTTATACTCATCTTCATAGACATAGCAGCTGCCTTTGACTCATTAAATCATAACATGCTCATAAACAGACTGATGGAGACTGAAAGCTAGAGAGTGATGCCGCTGATTCCAGTCTTACCTATCTGATAGTCACTCCCAAATCAAGATAAAGAACAGAAGCTCTAAGACAATTAAACTACAATAAAGAATACACCAGGGATCCTTAATATCCACCTTGTTATTCAACTATAAATATACACACACAACAGTCTGCAAATTCATACAAGAACAAAACATATACTATCACCTCTATGCAGATGATCTGATGATTTATGCCCCATTTGAATCTGGCAAACCAGACTACTCTTCTGTAACATCCTGCATGAAATCAGTCACAAACTAGCTTCAACTTCACAACCTAACAATCAACTATAGCAAATCAGAGGTTCTCACAATCACGAGATACACTCAAAATAGACAACTTCTCCATCCTGGTGAAAAAGGAAGTAAAATATCTAGGTGTAACCCTAGACCAGCGGCTCAACTTCCAAATTTTTATTTATTTATTTATTTTTTATACCGCGATCTTTAGAATCAGTGCGGTTTACATGTATACTAACAGGTACTTTTTTATTCCCTTGTCCCTGAAGGGCTCACAATCTAAGTGTACCTGAGGCAATGGAGGGTTAAGTGGCTTGCCCAAGGCCACAAGGAGTGGCCATGGGACTAGAGACCCCAGTCCCTCCGGCCTGAGGTTGCTTGTCCCCATGCGGGAATTGAACCCCTGGCCCTCCGGCCAGAGGTAACCTGTCCCAACCACTGAGCCAACTCCTCCCTCCTCCAAATGCATATCAAGAAGATGATGGCCAATGCATACTACAAAATGAAGCTCTACAAAATCTAAGACCTCTACTAGAACACAGCCACTTTTGCACCAGATGCCAGGCAATAGTTACGCTACACCTAGACTATTGCAACATACTACTTCACGCCCTCTCCAAACACATCACCCAGGCAATACAGGTTGTTCAAAATACTGCAACTCAATTAATCACTGGATCTGGAAGACAAGAACACATCACACAGGACCTTCAATCCCTACCAATACAATCCTGCATAAAGTTCAAAGCAATAATGATGACATACAAAATGATACACAAACAAATCGCCAGCTGCTTAGAATCATTGATACGGATAGTGCCAGAGTACCGGACAAGGCAGAAACACCAGAACACCCTCTCAACCTCACACATCAAAACCAGTAGCTCTCAAACAACCTGCCAGAGAACTTTTGAATTCTTTGGTCCGACTCTCTGGAACTCACTACCATATCACTTAAGAACAATCAACGACACTTCCGATTTTAGGAAAATGCTGAAAACCCATCTGTTCACCAAATACTACAGGTCAATACTCAATATCTAACCACAGCTTTAATACTATGACTTTGTTTACCGCCCCTCTTTCAATCGAATACTACCCATATCTGGACTGAAAATAAACCCGACTGACCACCCCCAACACTTAATATCAACCTTTGGCATGTCAGACATTAACACTCAAATGTAAATAGCTGCCACTGCGTCACAGTTAATTTTTAGGATGTATCATAGTTATACCTGTAATTGTTCCATGTATAATTGTTTGAATTAAATGTAAACCGATTTGATAACAATGAAAGGCGGCATATAAGAAAAGTTAAATAAATAAACCCTGCACCTTCAGACCAGCCAGGCATTGCAACAAAAAGCATTATTCAATATACTCGGGTCTTTGAACAACAAATAAAGTCTTCTATTTTTTTTTTTTAATTTATTTAAAGTCTTTTCTATACCGCGCTCTTCAAATCAGCTCGGTTTACATATAACAGAAACTTTATCCATGAGTAAGGAGAAACCATACTGGACTTACATAAAACAGGATAGAAGAACTTGGGTTGAACTGGGTAAACTATCTACAACTCTAGGCTAAGGCAGGTTGCTATCTGTATGCATCTGCTGGGAGAAAGTGCTGCTATTGTGTGGTGCTGGTGTCGTGTGTGGTAGTTGGGATGGGGTGATTGAGGGTGACAGACTGGTGTCTGTGGGAGGGTAGTTGCTGGGTGGTACCGTAATGCAGTAGGAAAAGGTGGTGCTTGAGTGCTTTCCTGAACTGGGTGAGGTCTGCGATAGCACGGATGTCAGGTGGGAGTGCGTTCCAGCATGAGGGAGCATAAAACATGAAGGCTCTCTTTCTTGTTGTCTGTGAGCATTTTGTGATTTCGCTGGGTATAGATAAGGTATTGGCTGTGACTGATCTTCGGGTTCTGTTTGGCGGAGTGGGGTGGATGAGGTCGGTGATGGACGGGGATGTGAGATCGTTGATGGCTTTGAAGGTGATGAGGAGGATCTTGAAGGTTAGTCTCGAGTGGACTGGCAGCCAGTGAAGGTGTTTCAATATTGGTATTATGTGGTCAGACCTGGCGGCGCCATGCAGTAATCTGGCTGCTGTGTTCATAGCAAGCTGTAGTGGATTCAGCGTGCTCTTCGGTATACCGTGTAGGATGACATTGGCATAGTCGAAGTGTGGGATGACTAAGGCCTGATAGATTGTCCTGAAGTCATCTGGTTCCAGTAGAGGGCGTAGGTGACGGATTGTGCGAATCTTGAGATATACTGTATTAACGGTGTTGGTTATATGTGTTTTCATATCAAGCCGTTGATCAAGCGTTACCCCTAGGTAGCGTATTGTGGGCCTGATTTGGAGGTCAGCATCTCTTACTTTTAGTGCATTGGGTGGAGTGAATGATTGGTCTCTGGAGATGAGTAGAGCCTCAGACTTCTTGTGGTTTATTCTTAAGTTTTGGGTGTGGAGCCAGTCAGTTGTAGTGTCAAAGCAGGCAGTTAGTTGAGAGAGGTCCGGCTGGCCTGTGGCAAACGGCATGTAGAGTAACACATCATCTGCATTCATAAGGCATGAGATGCCGAAGGAGTGGGCGATAGTGCAGATGGGCTGCATGTATATATTGAAAAACAGCACTGAGAGGGAGGAGCCTTGCGGGACACCCTGTTTTTGCTGAAATGGTTTGGATGTCGTGCTTCCCATCCTTACATGCTGCCACCTGTCTGAGAGGTAAGATTCACACCATCTCAAGGCTGCATCCTGTATCCCCTTCTCTGCCAGACGCTTTATGAGCAGCACATGGTCAACCGAGTCAAAGGCTGCGGAGATGTCAAGGAAGATTAGAGCATAGCCAGTTCTGGGTTTATCTAGTCCGGTTGTTAGTGTGTTGAAGAGGATGGTTAGAAGCGTCTCCACACCATGTGCTTCTCTGAAACCATGTTGGCATGGATCTAAGGGCGCCGCGGACTCAATGTGGTTCTGGATTTGGTGTAGGACGATTTTTTCGATTATTTTGGCCATTAGTGGGATACTTGAAATTGGCCGATATGAATCGACTTTCTGGGGGTCCAGTTTGCCATTTTTTAGGAGCGGTCTAATTGACGTTTGTTTCAGGCTTTGAGGGAAGACTCCTGTGATGAAGGAGAGGTGGATGAGTTTGGTAAGGAATGGGCTGAGTTCCTGATGCAGTGACTTCACCCAGAATGCAGGGAAAGGATCGTTGGGAGCTGTGGTGGTGTTAATCGAGTTGATGGTGTCTTCGATGATCTTAGCTGATGGTGAGGAGAAGGTGGAGAGTGGAGGTAGGTGGTATGGTTTGTTCAAAGGGGTGGGGAATGTCGCTTTGACGGTTTGAATCAGCTTTGATTGGAGGTAGTCTGCGTATTCTTGTGGTTCTGGCGTGCTGTGTTGAGTGGGGGAAGATTCCTTTGTGAGGGACTTTATTAAGTTGAATAAATCCTTCGGTTTGTTTATGGATCGTTGTAGTAGTTCTGCGTGATAGCGTCTCATCGATTCAGCCACTTTGTCACGGTGTTTCTTCAGGTTGGAGGTGTAGATCTCTAGGTTACTGGTGGTGCGGGAGCGTCGCCATCTCCTCTCGAGCTTCCTCAGTTGGCAGAGTGATGTCCTTAGCTCAGAGGAGTACCAAGGGGAAGACATTCTTTTTCTTGGAGTTGTGTCCCTTGATGGTTGACTGACGATGGAGCTGAGAGTGTTGTTCCAAGTGGAGATCATTTCTTCTAGGTTGGTTTCTGCGATGTTGAGCAGAGGTAGAGATTTGCTGAGTATCTCCTCCTTGTTGAAATGTTGGAATTTTGTTTTTTGGACGGAGTCAGAGGTGGGCTGGCATCTTGTTTGAGGCTGTTTGTAGGGTAACTAGAGAACTTTACAAAGAGGTCTTCTACCTAGGGGGCAAGAGACCTGTGAAACATTTTCAATAGGTGTTAAAGCCAGGTGGCAGGTCAAAAGGCCACATTGAAAGACTCCTTCTATCCAAGCAAGGACTGTTAATCACCCAGGAAGTTGGTCACAGCTTACCTCAGCAGCACAGGACAGGGGTACTGTGTAGCAGCCCTCTTTTAATAAGTCTTGCTATGGAAGCAAAAACACATAATAAAGACTTTTTCAAGTACATTCATAGCAAAAAACCTGTGAGAGAGTCAGTTGGTCCGCTAGATGATAGAGGGGTAAAAGGGGCAGTAAGAGGGGACAAGGCCATAGCAGAGAGACTGAATGAATTCTTTGCTTCAGTCTTTACTGAGGAAGGTGTAGGGATGTTACCTATGACTAAAGTGGTATTTAAAGGTGATACTGCAGAAGAATTGAAAGAAATATCGCTACACCGGGAAGATGTATTACAACTATTTGATAAACTGAAGAGTAGCAAATCACCTGGACCGGATGGTATACATCCAAGGGTGTTGGCAAAACTAAAGAGTCATGGGATAGGAGGCAGTGTACTATTGTGGATCAGGAACTGGTTAAAAGATAGAAAGCAGAGGGTAGGGCTAAATGGCCAATTTTCCCAATGGAGAAAGGTGAATAGTGGTATACCCCCAGGGGTCTGTGCTGGTTCCACTGCTTTTTGACATATTCATAAATGACCTGGAAAAGGGAATAACGAGTGAGGTTATCAAATTTGCAGATGACATAAAACTATTTAAAGTTGTTAAAACCCATGAGGATTGTGGAAATTTGCAAGAGGACCTTGATAAATTGGAAGACTGGGCATCAAAATGGCAGATGAAATTTAATGTGGACAAGTGCAAAGTTATGCATCTAGGGAAGAACAAACCAACCTATAGTTACACAATGCAAAGTTCTACATTAGGAACTACCACCCAGGAAAAAGATTTAGGCATCATTGTGGATAACATGTTAAAAACCTCTGCCCAGTGTGCAGCGGCGGCCAAGAGAACAAATAGAATGCTAGGTATCATAAGGAAAGGAATGGAAAATAAGACAAAGGATATTATAATGCCTCTGTGTCGTTCCAAGGTGCGACTGCACCTTGAATATTGTGTGTAATTCTGATCGCTGTATCTTAAAAAGGATATAGCGTTATTAGAAAAGGTTCAGAGAAGAGCCACCAAAATGGTAAAAGGGATGGAAGGATACCCCTATAAAGAAAGGCTAAAAAGGTTAGGGCTCTTTAACCTGGAAAAGAGACGACTGAGGGGAGATATGATAGAAGTCTATAAAATAATGAACGGAGTGGAACGGGTAAACGCAGATCGATTGTTTACGTTATCAGAATATAAAAAGACTAGGGGACATGCAATGAAGCTACAGGGTAAACTATTTAAGACTAATAAGAGAAAATATTTTTTTCACTCAACGTGTAATCAAACTCTGGAATTTGTTGCTGGAGGATGTAGTAAAAGCTGTTAGTGTAGCTGGGCTTAAAAGAGGTTTATTTATTTATTTATTTATTCTTAATAGTGACCTCTCAAAATTCCACCAGGTCCCTACCACCCAAATCCCCAGGTACCTAGTTCACAATATCCCAAGAACTGACTGGATCCACTTTACTTCTCAATGCTACCACCTTGCCATAAATATACTGGCCCAACAGATCACACTCCAATTGATGGTCTACAAAGACACTCCTCACATACATAGACTATTGAAGTCCTCTAGATATCTTAAAAATCTCTGTAGGGCACTGTGCTGGCTCAGCCAGATGCTTGACGTGAAATGCCTTTAGTGGCTAAGATTGCGTGCCAATATTCCCTATCCTACCACTGCTTTGTATAAAGAACATTTCTAGATTTTCAGCAGCATCTCTCCAACCATGGGAGACTGCTTAAAATCACAGCACTCAGGTACCAGGGGGCACATGTACCCTTTCATACTACCATAATTTTTTTCAGAAGTGAATTCCCTATACAATGAGGCCAGTTCTTTATTCTACACAAACCAGCAACAAACACAAAACACCTGCAGTGATCAAAGACAGAAAGGCGCATGAACACAATACATCGTGGAAGGAGCAAAGGCTTTATTAAGAATCCAGCGAGGTCAAACCCTACACATGCTTCTTCAGTCGCCTTCTTCAGGAGTTAAGGATCTCATGAAAACAATAAAATAATCATTAAAATCATAAATACATAAAACCATATAATCATAAAACAAGCATATTGTGGTGAGGAGGAGGCAGCCCAGCATGAAAATAAAGGAGAAAGAAGAACTTTTTCTTCTTCTCGGGGGATGGGTTCACTAGAACACAGCATAGAAAAAACCCTGAGAGAAACCAAGAGAGTAGTGCTAGGTTTAAGCCACTCCCAGACCCCATGACATCCTCAGGCAAGAGTAGGAGGTACAAGTGGGTGGAGTCAGGAAGGGAGTGGCCCTGCTCAGCGTTTAAGTTTGAAAGAACAAACAAAGTGAGCAGAGGGGCCAAGGACTCCAAAAAGGCAAGGAACTGCAGAGGCAACAAACACAGCAGAACCAGCAACCATGAAAGAAGCAGTTACAGAGTGAGCAGCAGCAGAGACAAGAGCAGCCAGCACTGCAGCCCAGGAAGCTACAGGGAAGGTTCCAGGCAAAGGACCAAACAGACTGGCAACAGGGAGAAAGAGAAAAGGTTGGCTTTAAGGAAGCTAAGGCAAGAGTGCTTAGACTCATTGGAGGAAGGGTCTATCTGCAGGCAGCAGAAGCCCCAGGAAGGGAAGTGGAGAGCTTACCTTGAGTCACTGTCTAGCTCAGAGACAGAGGGAAGTCCAAGCCGTGGAAGCCTCAGCAAGGAAGGTGTTGCAGCCAGACTCCAAGGTAGGAGAGATAAAGCCATAAAGCCTAAACCCTGTGTTATGTGCTCTGACTCAGAAGAGAGGTTAAAGCCTAGGAAAACCCGGAATAGGAGTAAGGGTTTTGCCAGGGACACTGAACAGGAGAAGCCCAGTGAAATCCTACCAAAAGGAGAAAGGGTCATTCAGTGGCATAGGCTATTTAATCTGCTAAAGAATATTAAGGATAAACTGCCAGAACGATTACAAGCATTGCCAAGTTACAGCTCAGTTGAAAGCATGGAAGTAGCAGGCCAAGAAAGTGACCTAACTGCAGTTTGTTCTGAGATGGACTGTAATGTGTGCATGAAGGCTGAGTAATGGAAGCCTGAGAAAGGAAAGAAGTGAAGCTTGTGTAAATAGCAATATTGCAACACTGGTTACAAGTGTTACCTTGAGAGGAGAAGAATAATCCTGTATTTTGCTTTGACCTGAATGTGTACATTTGCTTTGAAGATTTTGTTACCCATTTTTGACACGGATGCTAATAAAATTCCTGTGTGCTTTAAAATAACCACTCGGTTCGTAATCTCCTTGACACAACTACAATCCTTGGGAAAGAGGAATTGAGATGGCTTCCCGTCCCTACTAGGCAACCGCCTGGTAGGGGCGCGACCGCCACAATATATATGGGACTAGGCAAAACTTAAAATAAAATGAAAAGTTCCACCAATAGAAATAAATTGATCACATCAATACATACAAAAGATTAAAAAAATCATAAAAGCAAACATTAAGAGTGGCATTTTCAAAAGGCATTTACACGATTTACAGCCCAATGAAACCATGTAAATGCCGCAACCGAGGATTTTCAAAGGCATTTACCCGGTTAGTGCCTTTGAAAATCCCCTCTAAAGACCTCTATGCACCCCGATGCTGTCCGTTAGCATTGGATGTGCTGGGGTGTTCCAGAGCGGAGTGGGGGCTGAGGCAAGCGCTAACCGGGCAGCATGGAAAACCCTCGCCTATCTTTACAGTGCAGAGCACTAACCGGCAGCATGGAAAACCCTCGCCTATCTTTTCAGTGCAGAGCGCTAACCGGGCAGAATGGAAAACCCTTGCCTATGTTTTCAGTGCAGAGCGCTAACCGGGCAGCATGGAAAACCCTCGCCTATGTTTTCAGTGCAGAGCACTAACCGGGCAGCATGGAAAACTCTCGCCTATCTTTACAGTGCAGAGCGCTAACCGGCAGCATGAAAAACCCTCGCCTATCTTTACAGTGCAGAGCGCTAACCGGCAGCATGGCAAACCCTCACCTATCTTTACAGTGCAGAGTGCTAACCGGCAGCATGGAAAACCATTGCCTATCTTTTCAGTGCAGAGCGCTAACCGGGCAGCATGGAAAACCATCGCCTATCTTTACAGTGCAGAGCGCTAACCGGGCAGCATGGAAAACCCTCGCCTATCTTTTCAGTGCAGAGCGCTAACCGGGCAGCATGGAAAACCCTCGCCTACCTTTTCAGTGCAGGGCGCTAACCGGGCAGCATGGAAAACCCTCGCCTATCTTTACAGTGCAGAGCGCTAACCGGGCAGAATGGAAAACCCTTGCCTATGTTTTCAGTGCAGAGCGCTAACCGGGCAGCATGGAAAACCCTCGCCTATGTTTTCAGTGCAGAGCACTAACCGGGCAGCATGAAAAACCCTCGCCTATCTTTACAGTGCAGAGCGCTAACCGGCAGCATGGCAAACCCTCGCCTATCTTTACAGTGCAGAGCGCTAACCGGCAGCATGGAAAACCATCGCCTATCTTTTCAGTGCAGAGCGCTAACCGGGCAGCATGGAAAACCATCGCCTATCTTTTCAGTGCAGAGCGCTAACCGGGCAGCATGGAAAACCATCGCCTATCTTTTCAGTGCAGAGCGCTAACCGGACAGCATGGAAAACCCTCGCCTACCTTTTCAGTGCAGAGCGCTAACCGGGCAGCATGGAAAACCCTCGCCTATCTTTACAGTGCAGAGTGCTAACTGGGCAGCATGGAAAACCCTCGCCTATCTTTACAGTGCAGAGCGCTAACCGGGCAGCATGAAAAACCCTCGCCTATCTTTTCAGTGCAGAGCGCTAAACGGGCAGCATGGAAAACCTTCGCCTATCTTTACAGTGCAGAGCACTAACCGGGCAGAATGGAAAACCCTCACCTATCTTTTCAGTGCAGAGCGCTAACTGGGCAGCATGGAAAATGTTGCCCTGTTAGGTTCGGCGCCTTCCCGGCTGTGCGGCGAACCCCAGATATTCACTTCCATCGCCACGGAAGTAAATATCTGGGATTAAGGGGTCAGTGGGCAGGGCTACACTGCTATGGTGCTCAGCCCAGCCCAATGCAAAATTGGACTCTAAGAGCCTACCAGTCAAGCAAATCATCTATTAAATATACTTATTTTATTTATATTCTCTTATATACCGCGCTATTCTGCATCAGTGCGGTTTACATTGAACAAACTAAAATTACATTGAACAGGGCATTATAACTTGGAGATAACTATTTTACAGGGAACATGGGCTATGGAGGGTTAAGTGGCTTGCCCAAGACCACAAGGAGCACCTGTGGGACTAGAAACCCCAGTCCTTCCGGCCCAAGGTTGCTGTCCTCTAGTGGGATTTGAACCCCCAACCTTCTGGCCTGAAGTACCTTGCCCCAACCACTAGGCCACTCCTCCACTCCATATGTAATGCTGATCACAAGGTAAACGGCACAAACAATGATGAGTGAAGTTCTGTAAAACCATTTTTTAAAAAATGGTTGGAAATCAACGAAAAAGGACTCACCTCCTAGAAAGGATACTCTGCTAGCAGTCTTGCTAGGAAATGCATTTAAAAACACACTAAAATAGTAAACACCTAGAGATAAAAATATATCAGCACATAGAGGAGTCACATGAACATATGCAGCAGAAAAGTGAGGTTACAAAAACTGAGGTGACCAATAGTAAAACTAAACCTAAAAAAGTCAAAAGCTTTTGTGGAGGAGCCTGTCAAGCATAATATAGGAGACAAAAAAGGAAAGCAGCCTGTACATTTGTTAGGGGAGGCAGAGAAAGTTAATAATTAGTGAGAAGGTGCAGGGTACTGCCATCCAGGGAAAATTAAATACATTCTGAATGGAGCTAGGGGGACGGAGGAGCAGGGCAAGAGACATGTGCGGCTAAACAAACATACATCGATTAATAATTACTAAAAACCAGCAACAATGACTGTTGAGACCATGTCAACAGCAAAAAATGTCATCTAAACCATCAAAGTAAAGGGACTGCTGTGTAGCCCAAACTATGACGGGAAAGTGAAATTATACAGTAGTTCTTCCAAAGCTTCCTTTGGAGATTGCGGTGATCTGTACAACAGCAAAGATTCAGCCCCTTCTTACCCCCAGATTTAACTAGTTTGCATTCCAGACCCTCAGGTTGGACACACTCAACACTTGTAAACCAACGAATGACAAAGTCTTAGCTTTTACAAAGCATGGAATCCAGGTGGACAAAGAGCACCAAAGCTGACCACATAAGTGGTTTTGAATATTGACTCCAGAGTTTTTTATTCTTGTACACAGATATGATGAAATGCACCCAGGACAGACTAGACCATTTGTACCTTCTCTGGGGCAACAAAGAGCAACTGCAGAATCATGGCAGTCATAGAAACTCAAAGGACCATCGGTGCAAACCTAAGTTTGATATCCCATTACGCAGTCTTACAAAATCGTTCTGTGAGGAGTGATATAGTGTCATGATAGCTGAATTTAATTATTAAAATCTCACAGGGCGATGAAGGCTAACGGCTGGACAAATAATAATTGAAGAGACTTAAGGCTGCTTAGGGTGTTTAAAACCCTTGACTACCCTGAATGAGCTGCATTATTTGTTGTACAAAAACACTGAAAATAGTGTTGACTTCAGTCGATTCAAATGGTGAAAGTTTGAAGTAGGCACTGAAGGAACAGGAGTGACTTAGGATTGCTCCTGTCCTTGTTTTACACAATGGTTGGGTTTAAGGCATCCAGAGGGATGGGAATGGGGCAATGAGAAGAGAGCCTGAGGTAGGTTATTTTGTCTGTTGGTTTCGGCAGCAGGTACAGGCTTGAAATCATTTTATTTTTGAACCCTAGCCACCCTAGAGCAGAAATAAATTCATATATGCCAAGAAAAGACAGTACATAAGATATGCCAGACTGGGTCAGACTAAGGGTCCATCAAGCCCAGTATTCTGTTTCCAACAGTGGCCAATCCAAGTCACAAGTACCTGGCATGTTCCCAAAAAGGCACATAGGGTCCACAATGCTTGTTCCGGGGCAAGCAGTGGAGTGTCCGGATCCTCTTTAATAATTGTTTATGGACCTTTCCTCCAGGAACTTGTCCAAACCCAGCTACACTAACAGCCTTCACTACATTCTCAGGTAATGATTTCAAGAGTTTGATTAAGACTAATATTAAAGAGAAAATATTTTTTCACTCGACTAGTAAATGGATTATATAGTAGCTTCATTGTGAGTCCCCTAGTCTTTCTACTTTTTGATGGTGTAAACAACCGATCTATTTTTACCTGTTTCATTCCATTCATTAATTTACAGGCCTCTATCATATCTCCCCTCAGCCGTCTCTTTTCCAAGTTGAAAGACCCTAACTTTTTAAGCCTCTCCTCATAGGGGTATCCTCCCATCCCCTTTACCATTATGGTGGCTCTTCTCTGTACCTTTTCTAATCCACTATATCCTTTTTAATATATGGCAACCAGAAGTGCATACAATATTGAAGGTGCGGTCACACCATGGAACAATACTGAGGTATTATAATATCCTTGGTTTTAGTCTGCATTCTTTTCCTTATGATTCCTAGCATTCTATTTGCTTTTTGGCTGCCGCTACATACTGGGTGGAGAGTTTCAACTCATTATCCACGATGACAGCTATCTTTTTCCTGGATAGTGGTTCCTAATGTGGAACCCTGCATCGTGTAACTATAGTGTGGGTTGTTCTTTCCTAGGTGCATAACTTTGCACTTGTCCACATTAAATTTCATCTCCCATTTGGACACCCAGTCTCCCAATTTATCAAGGTCCTCTGGCAATTTTTCACAATCCTCTTGCTTTTTAACAGCTTTGAATAATTTTGTGTCATCTGCAAATTTGATCACCTCACTCATTATTCCCATTTCCAAGTCATTCATGAATCTGTTAAAAAGCAGCGGACCCAGCACAGATCTCTGGGGTACTCCACTATTCACCTTTCTCCATTGAGAAAATTGTCCATTTAGCCCTACTCTCTGCTTTCTATCTTTTAACACAGTTCCTGATCCACAATAGTACCCTGCCTCCAATCTCATGACTTTTTAATTTTGCCAAGAGAGTCTCTCATGAGGGACCTTGTCAAAGGCTTTCTGAAATTCCAGATACACTATATCAACTAGCTTACCTTGGTTTGTTTATTCACACCTTCAAAAAAAATAACAGATTAGTAAGACAAGACCTTCCTTGGCTAAAGCCACATTGGCTTTCTCCCATGACTATCTATATGTTCAGCAATTTTATTCTTTATAATTGTTTCTACCATTTTGCCCTTTACTGACGTTGTCTGGATCCCCACGGAATCCTTTTTAAAAATTGGTGTTACATTGGCCATTCTCCAAACTTCAGGTACTACAGATGATTTTAATGATAGTTGACAGACTAATAGTAGGTCTGCAATCTCAGATTTCAGTTCTTTCAGCACCCTCAGATATACATCATCCAGTCTAGGTGATTTGCTACTCTAGTTTATCAAACGCTTGCAATGCATCTTCCCAGTTTATCGATATTTCTTTAAATTCTTCTGATATATCACTTTTAAATACCATTTTAGGCATGGATAACTTCCCTATATCTTCATCAGTAAAGATCAAAGCAATGGTCTTATCCTCCCTTAGTGCCCGTGCCCCTTTTACCCCTCTATTATCCAGTGGTCTAACTGATGGTCTCACAGGTTTTTTGCTACAAAAGGTACTTGAAAAAAGTTTTATTATGCATTTTTGCTTCCACGGCAAGCTTTTATTCAAATTGTCTCAATGCCTTGCATCTAACTTGCCAGTGCTTATGTTGTTTCCCATTTTCATCATTTGGCTCCTTTTTCCATTTCCTGAAAGATGCTTTTTTGTCTACAACAGCCTCTCTCATCTCACCTTTATACAGTACTGACAGTTTTTTGGACTTCCTTCCACTTTTCTTAAAATGTGGAATACATCTGGTCTGGGCTTCCAAGATAGTATTTTTAAACAATGTCCATGTTTGATGTAAATCTTTAACCTTTGCAGCTGCTCCTTTTAGTTTTTTCTTAACTATTTCCTCAATCATAGTCTCCCTTTTGAAAGTTAAAAGGTAGTACTGTGGATTTGCTTGCCATCCTGCTTCCATTTATTAAACCAAATGCGAACATGCTATGCTCACTATTGCCATCCAAAATAGTTTCCCCTCTTATCGGTTTATGAACCAGCTGTTCCAAGAAGCAGTCATTTATTTCATCTAAAAAATTTTCCTAGCATGTCCTTCTGCAACACTGAACCAGTTGATACCGATGTAATAGAAATCACCCATTATAAATGGGTTGTAACTTTTGTTAGCTTCTCTGATTCTCTTAGCATTCATCATCTATCTGTTAATCCTGGCCAGGCAATCAGTAGTACATCCCCACTGCCATTGCCTTCCCCAGCCACAAAAGGAAGGAGAGAAAATACGATTTCATTTCATAGCACATTAGGTTCACTGGGCACCACAAGATGGGCACTGGAAGTCAGCTTGAGCTCCATCATCTGTGGCTGAATCCTGTCGGCACTGTTGCACACTGGAGACATCACGCCATGTATGTGCTCCTGCACAATATCACAATATCACCATTGCCACATGCAAGGGGAAAGCTACTGCAGGCACCCAGCAGTTCTGCACCTGTGTAGGGCCACCATCTGCGGAGTGTGGATTGGTGTTAGCAGACTAGCGGTACCAGTGAGCAGTACCTTCCAAATAGGGCAATGGAGGCAACTGCATGTGTTACCTATGAGCAAATCCAGGCCTCCTGGAAACCACATGCACAACAATGGCGTAAGTTCCAATGAGGGGTCCCTTCCCTTTGTGGCTCCCCCATGTGGTGGCAGCAGCAGCAAGCATACTGTTATCATTGTTGCTGCGCTGTCTCCGCTCTTTGTAAGTTTGCCGCATGCCTGGCAGCTGTTCGCCGCTGGGCTGAAGTCTCATGGTGCAGCTGTTATCACAAGACTTCTGCCTGATGGGGAACAGTCGCCATGCATGCGGCAAACTTACCAAGAGCGGAGGCGGCGCAGCTACAATGATACAGTAAATTTGCCACCGCTGCTGCCATCGCCTCTGTATGGGCCCCCTTTCTGCCCGGGCCCCCCCCCCTTGCATTGTGGGGGCTATTTGGGCAGAAATTATGCCACTGATGTACATTTTGTTTTGCTAATTTTTATTGAACATAGGAATTCCTCTCAGAGACCTGTAAATAATCCATAGTCAGAAACTCCAGTGAGGTCCACAGAGCACTTGGCACTCACTGCCTGCAGCTAAAGAGAATGCACATTTTACAAACAAAGGCAGTACTCCTTGCTCTTAATGAGTCTCTGTGAAGGGCATATCTCTCCCAAAGTGAAGCGTGAGCATCATCTGCAGAGACTAATTAGTACCACTAAAACATGCTCTGATACAGAAGGGTATTCAAAAGCTTGTTGAAGTCTTTCTATATTGCTCTGAGTGCCTTTGACTTTACCATACACTCGGGGCATTGTTTCAAGTAATGCCTGGAAGCCAAAATGCAAATATTTGACTGTGCATTTGGCAGAGAGAAGACAAATACTCATAGAAAGAGACTGTGTTGTGCAATAAATGTTAACAGTTATAGCGTAGAGATGTGTATATTCGTTAACATGCAGTTTACTAGTGCACCTTAAAACATTTGTTGCATATGAAATCGATGTTGCACTTAACAAGCATGAAATCACTGGAGAGTAATTTTATAACAAGGTGCCTAGGTTGAGAGGGCAAAGAGGTGCCTATTTTCACCCAGTTTTATGGCACAGGCGCATGCATATATATCTGAGAGTATACGAGTGTGTGCACAGATTAACACATTGTACAATCAATGTGTCCAGACTGTGCTTTTAGCAATGCCTACAGTAAAAGCTACACATGCCACAGTCCAATTTCATAAAGGCCATTCTAAATGCATATATGTATTGCCACATACGTGCTAAAGTGACTTTACAAAATGACCCTCTCGCTGAGCTTTAAAAAGCACTAATTCACATTAAAAAAAAGTTTAAGCCAATGTCAGAAATTAACTGAAAAAAGTTTGAAAACTGGGGAAAACACAAAAACAAACTGAAAACTGTTGCCCTGTGCATATTTCTATTACAGCAAACATTCAGACTTTGTTACATGGTGATATAACTTGAAGAATATACAAAGGCCTTCTACTAAACTAAAAACAGCAAAATAAAACAAAAATGCTGCGTATTGTACTTAGACGTCTTGCTATTAGGCTTCAGCATCACAGAGATGAACATGGAATCGGATTTGCTAATGTTGGCTGTTCCTTGTAAAACAGCTAATGCAACCTGCACCATTCAGGCGCGCACCAAATATGTGCGTGCAGAAAAGAAAGAGGAAGTGGGCAGCAGGAATCTCAAGACAGGAGCAGAACAAGTCCAAAGAAAACAATTAAGCTAATAAACTAGATCAGATTATCCATTATATTGTGATGCAAATGTATTTCTCCAGGTGGTATTAATGTGCAATGTTTGGAAAGCTGCCAGTAATTAGCCACTTCGCACGGTTATGAATCTAGTAATATCAACACAATATTTCATTGGAGGCTCTCACAGGCACTGCACTGACACACAGAACTCATGAATACAGCATGGCAGCAATAGGGCAGATCAGGACCAGCTCCAGAATTAGTTCAAAGTGTCGGCACCATAAGCAAACTTTAAGCCCTATGTCCCCGTCCCCCCCCCCCGTCCCCCCCGCTGTCAGACTCTGTTTAGCTTTTAATGCCCCCCAGAAGCTGCTGCCATAGCTCACTGCCTCATTTGCCTAATGGTTGGGCAGCCAGAAGCAGATGTCCATCCTGTATCAGTGGGATGCTTACACCTGAAGCCTGGACCGAGGAACGGTAACTTTTAAACACAGAGTATATGCAACGTTAAATAATCTCTGCTTAGTCAATGTGTAAAAGCAGAAGAGCTAAAGAAGATTGAAAACATGAACAAATACTAAGGAAAACGGAGAGGAACAAAGCACGTCCAGCCAACATGTCGCACCATCCACAAAAATAGATACATCACCAATTAAACATGTCCCCATCCTGTAATCTGCAACTCACAGAGCCCCTTCACTCTGAACAGAGGATTTCCCCTGAAGAACCTCTTTGAAAATTTAGGATTCTTTTATTCTTACAGGAGGGTGTGATTATTTGTTTTGTGCGTATTCTAGAGGAAAGAAGAGACGGAGGATGTGACAGAGCCAGTCAAAGTGTTTCAGTGGCAAGGACAGCCAAGCCAGAAAGAAGGCAGGGGCCAACATCCTGCTGCTTTTCTGAGTTGTGCATTGCATATTTTCTAAGAGACTGAAATACAATGTCTATGTCTATGTCCCAAATATTTGTTGAAATTATCAATGTTGGCTACCCGGTGATAGCCCCAACCCCAGAATTTGATTATTGTCCACCACCCCCCCCCCCCCCTTTTAATGTTATGCCGCTTTGACCCGGTGAAAAGCGGGATATAAATACAGTTAAATAAATAAAATAAATTGCCCTTACCAAGGTGACATCAACATTTAATATTATTTTATTTTATTTATTTTGGGGATCATTTTAGAAGCCCTGTTCATGCTTTGGACATCCAAAAATAGGCATAGAGATGACCAAAGCACAGAGACTGTTTCTAGAGCCATTTTAGACGCCAGCTGCTGGGATGTCCAAATCTGAACAGGGGTGTGGAAGAGGGCTGGCCAGGGTGTTCCCAGTGTGGAGAAGGAATGGCCAAAGCGTTCCCAGGAACAGGTCATTTTAGCTGGAAAATATCCAAAGGGTGTCGAGAAAAAAGCACTATCATGCCTGTGGTAGTGTGGCGTGCGGTGAGAAGGGGGTTTCTTTAAAACATCGAACAGACAGCAGTTCAGGGAAAACAAAATTAGCTTTTATTCTGCCCCAGCTTGTTAAACCTTCTCAAAACTAAAAACACAGGACAGACTGCCAGCCAGTAAAAACCAAATTAGTGTTTATGCTGTCCCAACATGTGAAGTCTCCAAAAGCTCATTCTTCTGGCTCTTCCTTTAGCACTAGTTAAAGCTCCTATCTCAGAACTCCTTTGCACAGCTTGATTTGGAAGGACTTCTGGCTCCACGGGCCTCTCTCCCTCCTGCAGCCTGCTGCATTCTTAACCTCTCCCTGTGAGCCACGCCCTCCCAGCCCTGAACTCTAGGCTGCAGACTCTCTTAAAGGGGACTGGTGCATTCTATACACCCCATCATACTCACTCCTCCTCAGCTCAACCATGCTCCATTGAGCATCTGCCTTACCTGGGACCCTCACCTGGGAAAGGAAGTCCGCATTCAGGTGAGTCTGATAAGCCCTATGGTGGACCTGGAACTGGTAGGGTTGGAGACTCAAAAACTACTGCATAATACAGCTGTTGGACTCCTTATGTCCAGCCAGTCACTTGAGGGATTGGTGGTCCACTATCAGTATAAACGAATAGCCAAGCAGGTAGTATTTGAAGGTTTCAAGTGCCCACTTGACAGCCAGGGCTTCCTTCTCAATCACTGCATAATGTTCTTCACCTCTGACTTCCTGGGCCAGAACAGTTCCTAGGCCCACTCTGAGGCATCAGCTTGCATAACAAATGGTAGAGAGAAATCAGGGCTAATCAAGATGGGTTTAGAGACACAGCCTTCTTGAGACAATGGAAGGCCAGGTCCTGGTCCAGTGACCAATAATCTGTTTGGGAGCTCTCTTCCAGAGGCGATTGGCTATTACTGCTGATTCATCCCTAATTTTGCAGAGATGGTGGAACCATTAACCAATTAAGCCAAAGAAGGTATGAACCTCTTTCTTTGATTCTGGGGTGGGGACCTGGACAATGTCATCCATCTTCCATAGTTGAGGTTGTATCTGCCCATTCCCAAATATCCCAGGTATTGAACATCCCAACCTCCCAGAAAACATTTCTTGGGCTGGCCATCAACATGGCTTAGATGGGTGGTCCAGTCTCTGCTGTAGATGACAATGTCATCAAGGTATGCAGCTGCATACTCCTTGTGTTGTCTCAGCAGGCAGTAGACTAGGGATTGAAACATGGCAGGAGTGCCGTGTAATCCAAAGGGCAGCACTGTAAACTGGAACAGACTTTGCAGTGTTAAAAAAAAAACAGTCTTCTCCTTAGCAGCCGGAGTCAAGGGCACCTGCCAGTATCCCTTGGTCAAATCCAAGGTTGATATAAAATGTGCTCCACCAAGTCACTCCAGCTCATCTACTCTGGGCATGGGATACACTTCCAGTTTAGAAGCTGTATTAACCCTCTAGAAGTCAATGCAGAATCTGATGTTTCCATCGGGTTTAGAAACCAAGATGATGGCGGATGACCAGTCACTCAGACTCTTCTGTCACTCCCAGGTTAAGCATCTCTTCCAGCAAGTTGGTAACAGGTTTTGCTGGGCCTCTGGAATCCAACAGGGTTACTACAGGATAACCACCCCAGGGTCAGTAACGATATGATAAATGGGATGGGTTCATCCCGGACAGGTGGCGAACACCTTTAGGTTTCAGTGGATCAAACCTTCTAGATCTCTTCTCCAGGCAGCATAGAACTGCTGTCCAGTCGGGACTTGAGTTGGATCTGATGGGGCTGCTGTTTTCAGTCCAAAATCATCTCCTTGTTCCACCATAGCAATCACTGAAGTCCACTTTTTTAATCGGTTAATATGATAAATTTTGGCAATCTTGTAATTAATAGGCCCCACTTTCTTTTCCATTTCATAGGGCCCCTGCCATTTGCAAAGTAACTTGCTCCTCGATGTGTCTCCCGGTTGGAAGGTGCAGTGCCCAGCTGCCCGATTGTAGCCCTTGGCCTGCTTGGTTTGGGCTTTTCCAGACTGAGTTTGGCCACCTCTCTGACTTTCCTCAGCCAGTCTTGCATTTGTATAACATACTCCACCAAATTATACCCAGCACGGGGTTCTTCTTCCCAGGTTTCCCTTACCATGTCTAATATGCCTCTTGGCCATCTTCCAAAGAGCAACTCAAAAGGCAAAAGCCCTGTGAAACTCTGAGGCACCTCACAGATGGCAAACATCAAATAAGGTAGGAGAATATCCCAATTCTTCCCATCCTCCTGCACAAACTTTTTTTTAACATGTTTCAGAATTTTATTGAATTGTTTGATGAAGCCATCCATCTGTGGGTGATATACTGATGTTCGCAGCATCTTGATCTTCACCAAGGCACACACTTGCTTCATCACCTTGGATACAAAGGGTGGTCCTTGATCTGTGAGGATTTCATTGGGTATTCCTACCCACGAGAATACTTCCTAGAGGGTATTCGCGATCATAGTAGTTTTCATATTCCTTAGAGCAATGGCCTACGAGTATCGAATAGCTTAGTCCAGTGTGAGGAGGGCTGGCCCAAGGGTTTTTGCAACTCTAGGTAAAAACCCCAGCCTCCCCCCCCCCCCCCCCCCCCAGCTGCCGCCGATTCCGTCTTGGGAGGGAGAGGCAGGCAGCGGCAGCAGCATTTCAAAAAGTGGTGGCTTTTTGCCACTGCTTTCTTGCCTGCAGAAGGCCATGTCCTTCTGCATACATGGCCTGCCACTTCTGATCCCCTTCCGACGCAACTAACTCTTGGAGAGGGGTCAGAAGTGGCAGACCATGTTTGCTAAAAGACATGGCCTGCTGTGGGCAAGAAAGCAGCAACAAAAAGCAGCCACTTTTAGAAATACTGCTGCTGCCATTGCCTGCCTCCCCATGCAAACATAATCAGTAATAGCTGGGGGGGGGGGAGGAGGGGGGACATGGCCAGTCATGTGTGCCACTGTTTCTGCCCACCCAGGTCAACTGCCCTAGGTGGCCACCTAGTTCATGGGCTGGCCCTTCCTCCAGCCCCCGTTAAAGGTTCCTACCTCAGACCTCCTTTGCACGGCTTGCCTTGGAAGAACTTCTGGCTCTACAGGTCTCTCTTCCTCTTGCAGCCTGCTGGGTTCTTAACTTCTCCCTGTGAGTCACACCCTCCCAGCCCTGAACTCTGGGATGCAGACTCTCCTAAAGGGGAATGTTGATAATCCCTTTGAAAAGGAAGGGGTAGCATTCTATACACCCCATCGCAATCCCCAGTAAGCGGCACAATTTCAGCTATAGCAGCAGCAGGCTTTGAAGGCCCGCTGTTATTTCCTAAACCACTATACTAACCATTAGACTAAATCTAGATATCTGGGTTCTGAAATATGGTTCTGGGGATGTCTAAGTAGAAGCCCCTGCAGAAGTCCCTCTCGAGCACGTCCAGGTTTGTGAATTTATGTCCACACCTGGACATGTCTGCATATTTTTTTCCAGATGTTCTGGCTTAGACATCCCACCTACTGTGTTGTCTGACTTGACTAGATTGTAAGCTCTGATGAGCAGGGACTGTCTCTTACATGTCTGTGCAGCACTGTGTACATCTTGTAGTGCTATACAAAAGCTCAGTAGTAGTAGATTGCATTTGAACAGAGCTTCTAAAATTCCTCTTTATTTTGTAGTGTTTAGTTTGCGTCTTTCGAGTAGTTGAAGGTGAGTTACATTCAGCTAGTAGGTATATCCCTGTCCCCAGAGGGCTTACAATCTACTTTGAGGCAGTGTAGGGTTAAGCGACCTACCCAAGGCCACAAGGAGTACCAGTGGGATTTAGAAGTCAAACAGGGTTCTAGACTATTCTGCAGGTTGTGATGTGTGCTGTGGCAGCTCACTTTATAGCACATGTTCTGTATATCTGATCAGGTTAGTTCTGCGATACTGCCTCTTGAAACATCTTTAAATGGAGCTGAATTTTTTCTCTAATCATATGTGTGGTTTACAGTTGTAAAGTCTTGAAATAATCGAATTTAAAATAAGTTATTGACGATGCATGAAACCGTTTTTTAGGTGCATGTGAAGGGCTGAAGGCATTATTCGACAATAAGAGATAACGTTTGCCTTTATGTTTATTAATTTGATAAAAAAAACAAACGAATCAAAAAGCATAAACACAGAAGGAAATCTAATACAATAAAAATAACTGCTCTATGCAAGGAAGAAAAAACAAACCAACGTCACGGCCAATACAAGGAAAAAACAAATTGTCAAATCCCGCCAGGAGAAAAGCAACCGAGCTAAGAGAGTAAGAACTGAAGCCAACGCCAGCAAAGGCAATCCAAAAGCTCTTTGGAAACGCAAATAATTCTTTTCAGATTTTATCTCAGAAAGGAGTTGATTCCACCTAGGAACTAGTATGACGTGAAGCTTTACAGTATGCTACCTACCGCCCACAATACTACTAACCTTAAGGCCCCACCAAAAAAATCAGTTCGAGCTATACCGCTGCTCCAAAGATTGTAACTCAGCGCGCCCCACCCTGCTCCATCCCCGCCCAACTTTAGCCTCTTCAAACAGCTGAGTCACTGAACGCCTAAAAATACGCTTATAATACAAATCAGCGATGAAGCTGAACAGCGACAGGAAGCCTTTCTGTGCTGAAAGTGAAAGGTAACAAGGCGTTTTCATGGTGTCTGTCTCCCTTCACGTCACTTTCTATTTACATCTGATAAACGCTTCCAGCAGGCCCTGGGTGTGCACGTCCGTGAACGAGTCGGGCAGCAGCCAACAGCCGCTCAGACCTGGCATTACTTTCCAAACTCGCTAATGGCACTCAAAATGGAGTATTTGGAAGGGAGAAAAGAAGGTGAAAAACAAGGTAAGAAAAGAAACGTGAGAGGAAAGTGCAGTTGCAGGCAAGGGAAAAGCTGTTACTGTGCCTTTTGCATGAGGAACAGGAGGGGGAGTGCGTTCAGGAGGCGACACTGCAAGGAGCGCTTTCATGCACTTACAGCAAGGAGTTCAGCCTGGCAAAAAGCAGGTTTTTCCTGTCCCTACAGGGACCTAAACTTCCTTGCGCTTCGCCGTCTGGAGACCTTTCTTTGCCTGAAGCAAAGGGCAGAAATTTTACGGTGCAAGCAGCTGCTGTGTAAGGCTCATTTCTCATCATGCAACAGGATAAATGTGATAAGCAGTACAGACACACACAGTGACACACGCTCTGTGCTGTACGTTCACACGCCCAGGCACACAATGAAGATCACTCTGTAATAACATTTTTCTATTAAGATCCTCGGCAGGTTTTAAAATGTTATAACACGTTGAAACATTTTTATCAAAACCAGGGCCGGATTTACCTAGTGAGGCCCTACGCCAACAAAAATTGTGGGCCCCCAGAAAAAATAAAAACGAGATCAACTTACCAAAACAGAAATGGCAATAGATGTATAGAATTGCCTGACATAAAGAGGCAATAGGGACAAAATCAGCATCAGAATTCAAGAAATATATTAAAAAAGACATATTCCAGTTGATAAATTCAAAATAAAAAGTATTTTTCTACCTTCTGTTTGGGCATTTTTTTCGGTTGCAATTGCTCCAGTCACTTTCTTCTGGTTTCTTCGTGTCTTCTGCGAGCTATCCATTTGTCCTTTCTTCTCTTTTAGATGTTTTCCATTCTCTCTCTATATCTGCTTTAACATACTGATTGTTTCCCTTTTGCTCTTTCCCCCAATTCTTTCCTTATTCCTTTATCATCCATTTAAATTTCACCCTTCTATTTTCAAGCCCCTCTTACTCTCCCAATACCCAGCCCATCATAGATTTTTCTTCCACACAAAATATTTTTCCCCTCTCCATTCTCATTCCCCATCCATTCTAGTCCTCCCCCAAAATCAGTTCCCTTATAGTTCTAGACCCACCCAGCATCCACTCCCTTCTAGTCCCATTCTCCCATGCCCCACATCAGTCCATTTCCAGTCCTATTCTAGCTCTTCATCAGCCCATTTCCAGTGCTAGCCTTCACATCACACGCCATTTCCAGTCCTAGCCCCCACCATCACATCCCATTTGCAGTCCGAGTCCCCCTGCACCATCACAGCCCATTTGCAGTCCAAGTTACCCCCCCCCCCCATAGACCTTTTCCGGTCCAGGTCCCCCCCCCCCGTCCCCCCATCACAACCCATTTCCAGTCCATGTCGTCCCCCCATAGCCCTTTACAGTTCAGGTCCCCCCCCCCCCCATCACAGCCCATTTCTTTCTGGTCCAGGTCCCCCCCCCCCCATCACAACCCATTTCTTTCCAGTCCAAGTCCCCCCTCCCCCCTAGCCCTTTTCCGGTCCAGGTCCCCCCCCCCATATCACAGCCCATGCATTCCTTGGCCCCCCCCCCTAGCCCTTTTTCAGTTCAGGTTCCCCCCCCCCCCCATCACAGCCCATTTCTTTCCAGTCCAAGTCCCCCCTCCCCCCTAGCCCTTTTCCGGTCCAGGTCCCCCCCCCCATATCACAGCCCATGCATTCCTTGGCCCCCCCCCTACCAACACCGCAGCTGTCTGAGAGCCTTCAGAGGGAGCCGGGTAAGCTCGCGCGAGGCCCAGGCTCCCTCTGTACAGCTGCCAGCGTGAAGAGCCTTTTCCTTCACGCTGGCGGCTGTATCTGTGAAGCCGCGAATGCTGGGAAAGGTTAAAGGGCATGGCGTACAGGTAAATCTGGCCCTGATCAAAACAAATGTGCGTCCTGAATGAAGAAAAAAGAAAATCAGGAAAACCCCTAAACAAACCCAAAATGAACGAACCTTTTGGGGTTTTTGCTTTGTACATAACCCTAAGATATACTCTGGAACAATATCGTAAAATATTTCTTGTCAGAAGCAGTGGTGGGTGATTGAGCAGCCTCCGTGGGAGGTCAGCAGTGGCAGAAATGGATATTAGAATTGAAGAAAGTAACAATGTTGGTTGTGAATGTGATATTTTAGGTACAATATGCTGACAAAGTCTGAACATAAAAAATATTTAGTTAATTATGACATCTTATATACTACAACAATGTATCCAACACCATTCAGTCTGGTTCACCATCTAAGGAATATAAATCATCACATTTAATGAAAACACACTTCAATGCCACATATATCAATATAAATATTAAATGTCAGCATGAACTTTCCATTCAGGAAAACCAAGAAGAAGAACTAGAGATAAAGGCAGATAAGAACCTCACGGTCCGTTTACTTTGCCCAATGCCTTGTACTCCAGTTCATTTCTGGCTGTTGCTGTCCTTTTTAAACAATAGCAGTGTGAGCCCCTGTGCTAATCCCAGGCTTTCTTATTTTAACTGTTCAATTTATTTCTTATTTCAGTGACTCCATATATCAAGCACCAATGTTGATGACCATAAATAAAGGAGTTTGGAGAATCCTCAGTGTCGAGATTGTAAGATTAAAGTCATGGCCTCCTTCTGGACTGTACCTTTGCCAGATGATGATACAAGTCAGTCTTACTTCATGCCCCCCCATCTTCCCACCCAGCTTTGGCAAACTCCTTTTTCTGTGAATGAAGTACCTACTAGAGCACCTGGAGAAAATTTGTTTTATGCCAATAGTTTCACATCTGCTGGCCATGGTCCGTTAGGTTTTGATCACCTCGCACAGGAAGAAGACAGGTGGATCCCTTTTTATAGCCCATTGTTCTCTTACCAACCTGAAGAACACCCATATCATGAATTACACATGTTTAACTGGGGTGTGAATGAAAATTCAGGTGAATTAAGACAACCTCAAAGACCCTGTGATCTGCAGCAAGACTTTGAAGAACCTCCATATTCCTGGCAGCAAAATATCAAGGGGTCTTCAGTTGGCTTTGAGTCATTTCTGCTACCGGACTGCAGGAATACCAATGTTACACATCCTTTCCCAAGGAACACTGGATCAACACACTCCCATAGTGGTGGTGATGGTAACAGGAGATACAGTTATCCAACCTCATTTATGAACACCATAAGTAGAAACCGGAATTTAGATATAGGATTCGAGGGTACTGCAGCAAATGTGGAGACTTGGCAGGATGGACAGCAATGGGGAAATTCATCTATCGAGGGAAATTCTAGAGAATCATATTTCAGAGATGGACCATCCTGGCCAGGTTCCTCTGCGATGAACAGTACAAGGGACGAGGTATGTTGTACGTAAGGATCTCAAACAGAAGTGAAGAGATATGGTATTTGAACCATAGTATTGAAAGAACGCGTGGAGCCTGATTCAAGAAGGGGCACATCTGGGTCTTCCGGACAGCCCCGAGCAGGATGGGCCACTTGGACCCGATTCTGAAACATGGGAGCAAAACATTCCTGTAGCATTCAGAATTGGGCCCGAGGATGGCCCGGCGTGCCCTGCAGCTGCCGGGAGATGTCCACACTGCCTCCCAGCCTTCTCACCATATCCCTGACCCCTCCCCCCCATGGGACCAGCTGGGGCCTGGATCGGGTGGTGGGGACCCACCATGTGCTGCCTGCTGCTCCAGGGGAGTGCTGCTGGGCATATTTTTTGGAGGTGCCCCATGCTTATTCTACCTCGAGGTGGAATAAGCAGGGCATCCTCCCCCCTCCCCAGTGATCCCTGGACATAGAGGGCTGTCACTGGAATTGGCCCTGTACATCTAGGGGTCATCCTGCCCACTCTCCACCCCATCATGCCTCTGTCCCCAAAGCACTCACAGAGCCACTGTGCGTGCAGCTGGGAATGGAGACAGAATAACCGGTAAGGCGGATAGCGGGGTAGCATGTTCTGGTGGGATGTACTGCCCTGCTATCTGCCTCTTAGAATCAGGCCCATACTCAACATGTGAAGGAAATAAATGCATGGCCAAAGATGTGAGCAGAAGCAGAGTTAATAAGGTGCCCAAAAGGGGCAAGATTGCATAGTTATAAATATACAGCTGAGTTGCAGCAGTTGTAGCATGGCCCATGGAAATAAAGGAATTACTGCCCTGGCAAGGCTGGAAATGTCCTGAAGTGTTCATGGCCTTCCAGAAATGCCCTTCCCATGCTTACATTCTCAGAGTCCATAGCGTTTCAAAAGCCAATTAATGTTGGCACTGATGACATAAGCAAGTAAAATCTAAGAGAGCTCCTCGCTACTGGTGCCTGCATTATGGAACTCCCTCCCCATGGACTTAAGAACCCTAAATGATACCAAGGACTTCCGCAAAGCTCTCAAGACCCATCTCTTCACCCAGGCCTATGAGCAACCACTTTAAGTTGCCAAGCACTAGATACCACCCAAGTGACCCACTAGCTACCCTCACCACTTAGTCCTAACCGCCCATCCCCATTTAGACCTATAAGTAGATAGCCTTTTATGTATGTGAATTGTATCTCTCTCTCTCTCTCCCCCCCCCCCCCCCCGTTGAATGTATGCCTCCCAATGTCTTGTTGACCACTTTGAAGGATAAGGTGGTATACAAAACTGTCTAAATAAATAAAATAGAAAAATGTGGGAAGCAGGTTCTGGAAGCCAAATTTAGGCTTATAGATAGAAATCCAGAACTTCGAGGGTAGCGTTCCCGAAAATGCTTCCCATTCCATGCGCAGGACCCAAGAGGCAGGCAGTATTTGTTAGGAACTGGGCAACATTCTGTGAAGGGGGGGGGGGCTTTTCCAAAAGGATGGGCTCCACCTTAACCAGGGTGGAACCAGGCTGCTGGCATTAACCTTTAAAAAGGAGAGAGAGCGGCTTTTAAACTAGATAATGGGGGGAGTAGCCTAGTGGTTAGAGCACTGGCTTGGTAACCAAGCAACTAGGGTTCAATTCCCACTAGCACTCCTTGTGGCCTTGGGCAAGTCACTTAACCCTCCATTGCCTCGGCAGAAAGGCCTGGCAATCTACTTCCAGTGACACTGCCAAGAAAACCCAGGAGCTTCTGGGTCGCCAGGAGTCAGGACTGACTCGAAGGCACACATTGAATTGAAATGGGGGGAAAGCCGACAATCGCTCAAGAGCGCATGGTTTGGAAGGATGTATCTTTGATGGATACTAGCAAAACAGGGAAGTCAGAGCATCCCGAGGGAGAGGTTCCAATAAAGGTAAAAGTGCCTTTTAAGTAAAAATCAGACGTTGCTGAAAGATTCCAAATTACCCGTGTCATCAAGTTGTCAGATTGTTTGTTAATATTAGCAAAAAAACCCCAAACTTTAGAATGCCTGTATGCAAATTCTAAAAGTCTAAAAAAATAAGATGGGAGAGTTAGAATATATAGCACTGAATGAAAGGTTATACAGTATATATAATTGGCATTTCAGAGACCTAGTGGCAGGAGGATAACCAGTGGGACACTGTGATACCAGGCTACAAACTATATCAAATGATAGGGTAGATCACATTGGTGGAGGGCTGGCTCTATATGTTAAAGAACACATCAAGTCAAACAGGATAAACATTTTACAGGAAACAAAATTACAGTGTAGAATCTCTATGGATAGAAATTACATGTAAAAAGGGGAAGGGAATGGCAGTGGGGGGGGCAGTGTACTACTGTTCACTTGGATAGAATGAACAGACAGATGATGAAATGCTAACAGAAATTAGGGAAGCTAGCAAAGTTTACAACATAGTAATAATTGAATCTTCCATTATCCCGGTATTGATTGGGTCAATGTCACATCAGGACATACTAGGGAGATAACGTTTTTCTAGATGATATCAATGACTGCTTCTTGGAGCAGCTGGTTCTGAAACTGACACACAGGGATGCTATTTTAGACCTAGTCCTTAGGAATGTAGGATCTAGTGTGAGAGGTAACTGGGCTACTTGGCAATAGCAATCATAACATGATCACATTTGATTTAATAAATGGAGGGAGGATAGTAAGAAAATTTACTGCATTAGCATTGAACTGTCAAAAAGGAGACTACAATAAAATGAGGGTTAAGAAAAAACTAAAAGGGGCAACCGCAAAGGATAAGAGTTTACATCGGATCTGGACGTTATTTAAAAATACTATCTTAGAAGCCCAGACCAGATGTATTCCATGCTTAAAACAAGGTGGAAAGAAGGCCAAACAGCCAGGATGGCTAAAAGGTGAAGTCAGAGAGACTGTTACAGCTAAGAGAATCTTTCAGAAAATGGAAAAAAGAGCCAAATGACAAAAACAGGAAACAAAGTAAATACTGGCAAGTAAAATGCAAGGCATTGATAAGGCAGGCATAGAGAAAATTTGAAAAGCTTGCCATGGAAACAAAAGTGTATAATAAAACCTTTTTCAAGTATAGTCATAGCAAAACACCCGTGAGGGAGTCAGTTGGACCATTAGATCTTTATCTTTATTTGTGCATTTAATATACCGCTCATCTACACAGTTAATAGAGTGGTTTACAATAAGCAAAACAAAATCAAAGGAGGAAAGGAACAACAAATATTAACAGGACAGGTCAGCTATACAGTGGGGAGGAGAGTATAAGGAAAGAAGAGAGTGCAGAAGAGCAGGTGGTGGAAGGTCAAAGGCGAGGTGGAATAAATGAGTCTTCAGTTGAGTTATCTTTGCATAAATTCAAATCCCAAGACTGAGGTCAGACGGGAGGGAATTTCATAGGGCAGGACCGAGGAAAAAGCAAGCGGTGTTGCATGTGGATTCTAGGAGGGCTTGTGAAGCAGAAGGAAGGTGCAATTGATTAGCATGGAGCGAGTGGAGAATACGGGGGGGGCGGAGTGTGGAAGTGAATGTCGGAAAGATACTGAGGCATGCCGGAGTAGATGGCCTTATAGATCAGGATGAATATCTTGTAGAGGATTTGATAGTGAATAGGGAGCCAATGAAGGGTGTGATGTGGTCGTTGGGAGGCGTGAGTGATTATGCGACTGGCAGTGTTCTGGAGGCGCTGGAGACGGGATAGTTGGTACTGCGGTAGCCCAGCAAGTGCAACATCTATTCAATCTTTTTTATTGATAAATTCAAAAAAAGTATTACACAATACACATTGGAAATCAAATCCAGTCCACATCAAGGGGAGCTTTTACAGAGAAAACCACATCATCAGAAAAGTAGATTTACAAACTTAGAAATTCTGCAGAGAGAGGAGCTGCTGTCCTAAACTTTTCAAACTCTAATTTTCAACCTAATGACATGAAAATCCAAAATTTATATCATACCTGTGGATCCTGATTCACAAGAAACTTTTCTAATGATGATGTCTCAGAGAAAACATATTTGGTGCCCCCTAAAGTAACCAAACATTTGCAGGGAAATTTTAAGGAAAAAGGTTGCACCAATAGCTAGGACACGGGGCTTTAAAGACAAAAAAGCCCTACGTCAAAGCTGAGTTTGCCTAGAGACATCAGGGAAACATTAGTTTTCCCCCCACAGAATTCCGCATTCTTATTAGAAAAATACAAACGCATTACAGAGTTTTTCTCAACCTCGGAGGAAAAGGACACCAAAAGAGTGGCCCTAGTAGTAATTACATCCTGAGAAGATTCAATAAAGGCAGAAACATCCAAGGAATCCAAAGAGGACAAAGGGGCGGCTCCCAACGGAACCTCACCTGGAGTCATCCCCACCTGAGGTAAATAAAACAATTTAGTAACAACAGATTTAGTACTATCTCAATACCCTAAGATTTACCCTAAGATTATCAAACAAAATTTGAGGGGACAGTAAACGAGTATGAGGAAAATTCAAACATCTAACATTCATAGCCCTCAAATTATTTTCAAGCAATTCTTGCTGGGTATGCAAAATAAGACTATCTTTAATAAAAGACATAGAAGTATTCTGTAATGTATTGCATTGGATTCCAATTTCTGACACTTATTATCCAAAGCAATTATTTGAGAATCATGCTGGGCTAGCTTAGCCACAGAATCTTTAGAAAAATCCGTGAATTGAGACACCACAGAAATAAAGGAGGCCTCTATTCGTGAGAGAACACGCCACACATCAGACAGAGAAATATCATGTGAGTCCACAGGCATAGTAGGCAAACCACCCCTTTGAGCCAAAACAAGATCCTCCGGAAGCTGTAGAACCCGTGGTAAAGAAACAGCCACAGGGTCCAAGGAACTCGCAGGAGGAGCGGCTGGAGATGACAAAACCAGTTGTTGTGGCAATCCTCCAACAAAGGTGAGGAAGTCACTGGGGCAGTAGATAAAATGTCAACAGGAGGGGCAGAGTTAATAACCCCCAAAAATGACGAGGCCCTATCAGATGTAAGCTGGGATCTGGCTGTGGCAACCAAGTCACCCTCCATATCTTTCACTGCAACAACATGCTGATCCATAGGGCCCAAGACTTTAACCAACTTGGTGGGATTCACAGTACTCACATTCAGATGACGCTTCCTACGCTTGCCCATTCCAAACTTCCAGCTCCTCGAGCACCGAAGGGGCGCATAAGGGGCTTATCAGGCCCCTTCAGAACGCGACCGCTACTGCAGAGCAGGCTGCGTTTTTAAGGCCCCCTGGATGACGTCGGGGCCAGGCGCCACATGGGTGAACCGGGTGCTCCCAGCTGCCTGCAGAGAGCAACAGCAACGCAGTGCACAAGGTCGGGCAGCAAACCTCCTCTCCTCACACGCTCCCCAAGTGCAACATTACAGTAATCGAGATGTGAGGTGACGAGCGGAAGAACAAGAAGAGTCAATTAGGAGGAAGGCAGAAAAAGGTGATTTGCTGTCACAGAGAAAAGAGAGAGCAGTGGATGTGTAGAGAGGTGCTCCTGAAAGGAAAAAAAGGAATCCAGGGTGACACCTACTTATCGAAGGGATGAGAGTGGGGGCTAGGGTGGGGCAAGGGGCACCAAATGTGAATCAAAGGGCCGCAGGGATGACAGGCGCACTGAGAGAGGACAAGGCCATAGTGGAAACTGAATGAATTTTTTTTCTTCAGTCTTTACTGAAGAAGATGTAGAAACTGGTTGAAAGATAGAAAACAGAGAATAGGCTAAATGGCCAATTTTCTCAATGGAGAAAGATAAATAATGGAATACACCAGGGATCTGTGCTGGACCCACTGCTTTTTAACTTATTTATAAATGACCTGGAAATAGGAATAAAGATTGAGATGATCAAATTTGCAGATGACACCAAATTACTCTACTCAAAGTTGATAAAACACAAGAGGATTGTAAAAAATTGTAAGATGAACTTGATTGAGAGACTTGATTGGTATCCATATGGCAGATGTCATTTAATGTGGACAAGTACGAAGTTATGCACCTAGGAAAGAACAACCTAAGCTATGCTTACACAATGCAAGGTACCACATTAGGAACTACCACCTAGGAAAAGGATTTGGGTGTCATTGTGGATAATATATTGAACTCAGCCCAGTTTGCAGCAGCAGCAGCCAAGAGAGCAAATAGAATGCTAGGTATGATAAGGAAAGGAATGGAAAACAAAACAAAGGATATTATAATGCCTCTGTATCATTCCATGGTGAGACCGCACCTTGAATATTGTGTGCAATTCGGTTTGCCATATCTTAAAAAGGATATAGCGTTGTTAGAAAAGGTACAGAGCAGAGCCACCAAAATGGTAAAGGGGATGGAAGGATACCCCTATGAGGAAAGACTTAAAAGATTAGGACTCTTCAACTTGGAAAAGAGACGGCTGAGGGGAGATATGATAGAGGTCTATAAATTAATGAATGCCATGGAATGGAGAAATATAAATCGGTTGTTTATCCCTTCAAAAAGTAGAAAGACTAGGGGACACGCAATGAACCTACAATGTAACTTATTCAAGACTAATAAGAGAAAATATATTTTTATTCTGGAATTTGTTCCCGGAGGATGTGGTAAAAGCTATTGGTGTAGCTGGGTTTAAAAAAGGTTTGGACAAGTTTCTGAAGGAAAAGTCTATAAACTTTATTAAAGAGGACCCAGGAAATCCACTGCTTACCCGTGGGATAAGCAACATGAAATCTGTGAACCTTTTGGGAACCTGAGAGTTACTTGTGATCTTGATGGGCCACTGTTGGAAACAGGATACTGGGTTTGCTGGTCTCTTGGTCTAATCCAATATGGCATTTCTTATGATGTTCTTTTACTTTTGATAAGAACGTCAATCTGTGCAGCTAGTACTTAGACTCTACTTTTTGAATTTTACATGGACACAAGATGCTTAACAGAGGCATGGGGGGGGGAGTGGCAAGTTTATTTTTATAGTGGGTTTAGTCCTCCCAATTTGCTAATAGTTGTGTTATCATTGTATTCCTAATAGGGCCTGGCAATAGCATATTAGTGTCCAGTATCATGCTGGGTTTCAATCTCAGCCAAAAGAGGCACTGGATAGGTGATATATAGTTTACTGTGGGCAGTACTCCACCTTTTGAAATCCTTTGCCTATTTTCTTCCCAGCCTTTCCCGGGCCAGGTTAAGAGCGTCCTTCAAATCTGTTATTCCAGTCCAGGATTTATTTTTCCAGATAAATTTACTAGCACATTACAGGTGTCCCGGCTTAGATTGGAGCTTTACATGGAGAAAATAATTCCACAGCTTCCAAGTACAGAGGGTGAAAAATCTGATCAGACTTTTACTGTTTCATTATCGCTTATTACTAGTTGAAAACCTCACAGGCCTGTTCACAAGTCCTCATGGCTTGTCCCACAGCTCTCAAGTTGCTGGAAGTGGTGAAAATGTTTGAAGTCCTGAGTGTCAATCCTGTGTTTGACGTTCTGAGGAGCAATGAGGTGTATGAGAGAGGGGGAAACATTGGGTTTGCATATGGGTTCCATAGAAACTCTTAGGGGCTTGTTTACAAAGCTGCAGTAGCGGTTTCCGATCGTTATCGGAGCTGCGTCCCCATTGAGTATATTTTTCGTTGGAACAATCTGGTACTGAATGGGTTAAATTCCCAGATTGAATGGCAGTGGTTCTTTTGATCGGTACGGGTTTCCCATTTGGTTATAAGTACGCATGTGTGGGTGTTTTTCTGAAGGGCTGAGTTTCCTTTGGACGCCATCAGTGAGTAGGAACATATGGTCTTGGTCTGGAGGTCAGTAATGATACAATTTAATATATGTTTTTTTAATAGAGAACCTGTTGTGATAGTATGTTGTATTTAGGGAGATTCCTTTACATGTTATATTCTTTTGTAGCCTACCCTGATGAAGCTGTTATGTGGCGAAACTGTAACTCATGATGTGGACAATATGGAAAATGAAGTAAACTGTGCATACGTGAGTTGGATTGCAGTATGTGGTGTCGCAGCTGATTTTTCATTGATATTCCCTTTGGCATAGAAGATGTTATAAAAATTTTGAGATTGGGCAAAATTGGTAATATGGATAATATTTATAGCACTCTAGGAGTTTTTATGGGTTTCCCCTTAATGAGTCACTTCTCTTCTAAGAGGCGCTGTGTGGATGTCCTTCGCTTTCAAAGTGTCGTAATGATGGGCTTTTCCTTTGTATGAGTGGGCGTTCGCCGCTTTGGAGGTATCGATTGAAAAATATCGTCATTTGATATTTATAGACTCTCACAGTGCCACTTTCAAGAGGTTTGAGAAATATTGCGGGGTAGAGCCTTTAACATCTTGTGTACTGCGACATCCTTAAGAGTATATAAGAAACATGAGAGAGAGTTGGGTTGTGTAATACAGTGATTGGAACAAATGAATTTGGATTGATTATATGTAGGATAGTTGATTTCTAGTAAATCATATGTAAGATTGTGTAATACACGTTTATGTGAAAGCAGGGTTGTATATTTATATGCTATTATTATTATTATTATTATATAATATTATGGTACTAAAGAAATTATATGTTGAGGGTATTGTATTTGTGTTATGTGTTTTTTGTGCAGGTTTTTGTTTTGTCTCTCTCCCAATATGATATGTTATGAATGATGTAAAAAAAAGTTTCATTAAATATTTTTTATTGTATCTTTTGTCAAATTACAAGTCTGACTCTTTTATGTATTAATGTTTTATTTTTAAGTTGTAGTTGATTGCATTGGATTTATGTTTGAGAGATCTGCATGCAGTGCTTCCATTGTATGCAGATCTATCTCATGCATATTGATTGTGGGTACTCTGAAAACCTGACTGGCCTGGGGTTCCCCAAGGACCGACGTTGGGAACCTCTGCAACATATTTCCCACTAATACTGGAAGGCCATAAGCATTCAGACAGTGCAAATCTTCCCGAGATTTGTCTACATTTAGGCAGGATATTGTGATAAGTACAGCCTGACGCACAATCATTCATTACATCTTTCCAAATGGAGGACTTACAGGGACTGTGTTACAACCTTTTGAATGCTGTTTAAAGCTGCCCCAGATCCTCTGTGCTCTTTTGTTTTTGCAGACTCCGGATTGGTGCCTTGATGTGATAGAAACAAAGCCAGGCGGTAATGAAGAACTTGCTTCCTTTTGTGACAGCGTGAATAAGTACGTACTAGGAGACATCCTAATCTACGACATATTGCAAGAGATCGTATGCCTGTTTTATAAGTGTACATGCAGGAAAAGCCCAGTGTACCGAGGGGTAGATATGGGTCAAGAAAACATGTGATGTTTGTACTGCAGGGTTCACCTCCGGGAAGCTGGAGGTAATGTTCGTATCTTGGGAATGCTTTTCTCAGGAAAGTGGTTGAACATAATTCACCACTTAGCACTTCAGAATTCCTGAATCTGATCTTTAATACAATGATAGGGAGAAGTAGAGGATGTAGTGGTGGGGTCATTGGCCCTCCTATTCCTCCTCTCTGCCAACTTTCCCTCTATTGCGGTTTTGTCACTAACAGAGAAACACCAACACTGGTACCAACACTTGTGACTTCAACAACAGCTGCAGAAATAGTTACGGAGCACAGTGGCCAGACCCAGATAGTGGCATACGTGTGGGGAGGGGCAGCTGAAGGAAAATTTTGGGCATAGGATTTTTTTAGGTTGTCACTTGACATCAGCGTGCTGCCACCTATTAAGGGAAGGGCGGTAAGTGCCTAGGAATGTTGTCCCTGATATATCAGACGTCACGTTGTCAGGCCCACCGGTGGCCGACCCAAGCTCTGTGGTAGGAGCTCTTGGTCGAGCTCCTGATTCTTGCATCCCCAAACCTTGGAACTGTGTGAGGCCGCAGCTCATGAGATGTTGAACTGCTCTTTCAGATATCTTTTCATGGTTCCCTTATCAAATCTCCCCCTGCAGGGCCCTCAAATTCTGCAGTGACCTCATTTAGTGGCTGGGCCACTCTCTTGTTCTCTCCTTTATAGCAAACGGTCGCATCAGGAAGACTTCCACAAGGGTGGGCTGCATCAGATCTCACTTGCAATGAATAACTCGCCATCTAGTATTAAAAAAAAAAAAAAAAAAAAAAAAAAAAGTCTAATGTTGAACTGCTAAGCAAGGTACCACAATGTTACGTTTTGTTGAATATATGAGAAATATGTTGCTTCCAGTTTGAAGTGAAAGTGGAGTAAAGTTCTTCTGGTTCATCTTAGTTGCCAAATTATTTACATAGCTCCAGAGCTGCTGTTCCTCTCCCATCCTTTCCCAGGACCGGAGAAAAAGGGCAAATGAACATAAGAACTGCCAAAGTGGGTCGGACAAAGGTCTATTAAGCCCAGTATCCTGTTTCCAACAGTTGGCAATCCAGGTCACAAGTACCTGACAGGTTCCCAAAGAGTAGTTAGACTTCATGCCCAAGGGTAAGAAGTGAGGTTCCCCAAGTCTACCTTTAATAATGATTTATAGACTTTTCCTTAAACTTATCCAAACCTTTTTAAAAACCCAGTTATGCTAACGGCTGCGTCATCCAGAGATTAAGCATTGAGTGAAAAATAATTTACTCTTCTATTAGCTTCATAGTGTGTCCCCTCGTTTTTGTACTTTTTCAAAAAGTAAACAGTCGATTTGCATTTACCCGTTCCACTCCACTCATTATTTTATAGACCTCTATCATATCTCCTCTTGGCCATCCATACCTTTTTTTAGAGATGCGGAGACCAGAACTGCACACAATCCTCAAGGTACGGTTGCACCACAGAGCAATACAGAGGCATTATGATGTCATCCTTTGTTTTATTTTCTATTCCTTTCCTAATTATTCCTAACATTCTGTTTGCTTATTTTGGCCTTTGGCATACACTGAACAGATGATTTGCTAGATCCTGGATCCTGGGTGTGAACTGCTGATGTGCAGCCTTGGATTCTTCCCTATGTTCATCGCTTTGCAGGCTTGCTCACAGTAAATTTCTTCTGCCATCTGAATGCAGTCTGTTCCTCTCTCTGAAGTTCCTCCTGCAATCGCTCACAATCTGCTCATGATCTTAACAACTTTGAATTCTTTTGTGCATCTGCACATTTGATCACCTCATGTGATTATTTATAAAATTGTTAAAAAGCACTTATGTATGTTTTGACCATCTCTCCTAAAGTTTTACCTTAATCCCTTCTTTGTTCTGTTTACTTGTCTTGACTAGACTGTCTAGTCAAGACAGACAACACAACAACTGGGAACCAGGATATATCTAGGGAATGGTAAGGAAACACATAGGAGGTGACTAGGAGACTAGGGGGGGGGGGGGTCAGGATCCAAAAGCAGCCTCCAAGAAGTGAGTTTTTAGCCTGAATTTCAACAAGGCCACAGATGGAGCCTGACACACTAATCGACTCGGGTAGTTTGTTCCAGGCATAAGGATCAGCAAGGTGGAAAGATCAAAGTCTGGAATTGGCAAAAAGGGCACAGATGGAAGATGGATGTTTGAATGTGTTGCCTTTCGTTGGCTATTGAAGAGCCATTTGTTTCGTCAAGCTTTTGGCACTTAATCTTCGTTTAATGTTGTTTTAAGATGTGCTAAATAAAATAGATGTTTTCTGTAAATAATAAATATCTGCCAGAAGAGCAGAGTTCCCAAGGAGGGGTGTAAGGAGATGTAAGAGAAGAAAGGTAGTGAGGAGCAGCCAAATGAAGGCACTTGTAGGGCAGTAGTAGAAATTTGACTGGATGCAGAAACGGATAGGGAGCCAATGAAGTGACTTGAGAAGAGGGGTTACATGAGCATAGAGACACTGGTGGAGATTCGCAGTGCAGCTGAGTGTTGAAGAGATCGACGTGGGGAGAGATCGAGCAGCCCATTACTCGATCGTGAGCGGGGCATTCTCTGGCTGACCTGCCTGCTCCAGTCTGGGCTGGGGGAGGAGACTTCCTACCGTTCATCAGCTGCCACCATCAAGCACGCCCATGCCTGAGGGCCTCACCAGAGGGCCCTTTGGCATGATCCTTAGGCGCGGGACGCTTTAGCAAGTAAAATCATACGGCTATTTCAACTTACAAACTACAAAAACAGCAGGGTGTTTGTGGAGTCTTTTGCTGAACTGCATCCACTGGCGGGGTCCGCAGGCGGTCTTTCTGCTCTGGATCTGTGGCTTTCTGCACCTTGGCCTTCTCCTGCTGCATCGCTGTCTGCTCCCTCTGCTATTGTCATTCTCTCCTGGGATCCTCCGCTGCATCATTGACTGTCTGCTCCCTTTGCCTCCTGATTGTTTGGTATTTCACTGCCTGTTGTACTTGTTTCCTTTGATTCCTCTGATGTTTTATTAACCTACTCTCTTCTCCTACCCCATGGCTTTCATTCTCTCCTCCTTTCTTGTCCTTACTTTGGCTCCACTTTAGGTCTCTCTTCCTCCTTCCCTTTTGCTGCTCCCTTGACTTCTGCCTTCCTTTGTGATGCACAATCTGGCTAATCTCATCCATATCCCTCTAGCTTCTCCTTCTCCCTCTCCTCCACCTCCCTCTTCTGGTGATTTCACCCCTATTCCTTCCCCTCCTAGACGTTTGTCTCATTCTGTACCGAGTTCCTCTCGCAACTTGTCCAATCTTATTCATATTCCCCTTCTTTCCTCTTCCTCTCTCCCTTTCTCTTGTGCCCTTCGGAACGCACATTCTGTCTCTAATAAACTCTTTCACACATGATCTTTTCCTCTCCAACACTTTTCATCTTCTTGCTTTAACTGAGACCTGGCTCCTCCCTGACGATACTGCCTCTGCTGCTGCCCTCTGCCTTGGTGGTCTCCAGTTCTCCCATACTCCTCGTCCTACAGGATGTGGTGGTGGGGTTGGCCTTCTTCTCTCCCCCTCCTGTCATTTCCAACCTTTTCCTCTGCCTCAGGCTCATTCCTTCCTCTCTTTTGAGGTCCACTCTATTCGCCTCTGTCCCACTTCCCCTCCAGATTGCTGTTGTCTATCGTCCTCCTGACAAGGCTTTTTCTTCTTTTCTCTCTGACTTTGACTTTCCCTCTTTCTTATCCCTACCTCCCCTGCTCTTATTCTTGGTGATTTTAACATCCATGTTGATAACCCCTCGGATCCTCTTACTCTGAAGCTCCTCTCTCTTACCTCCTCATTTGGCCTTCAACTTTGCTCCTCTGTCCCCTCTCACCTTTATGGCCATTGTCTGGATCTGGTTTTCTTTTCTTGCTCCTCTCCCTCTATCTGATCATCACCTTCTCTCCTTTAATCTTCACCTCCCTCCCCCCCCCCCCCCGCCTCGTTCTGTCTCCTCCACTCTTTTTAGGAACCTTCTTGCCATTGATCCCCTGGCTCTCTCCTCTACCATTTCTCCTTCTCTGTTTTGTCCTCCAAGTCTGTTGATATGGCAGTGATGTCCTATAATGCTGCGCTCTTCTCAGCTCTGGATGTTCTCGCTCCTCTCATCCCTCGTCCTGTAAGGCGTTCCTTACCTCAGCCCTGGCTCTCTCCCACTATTCGCTATCTTCGCTCCTGTGCCTGCTCTGCTGAGCGTACCTGGCTCAAATCCCGCTCCCCTGAAGGTTTCCTTCATTTCAAATTCATGCTCTGCTCTTTCAAATCTGCTTTAGCTCTTGCCAAACAAGATTACTTTCTTCGCCTGACTAATTCTCAAGCCTCTGATCCTCGCCGTCTCTTCATTGCTTCAATTCTCTCCTCAAAGTGCCTCCGCCTCTGATCCCTCCTTCTCTTTCTGCCCAGGCTCTGGCTGATTACTTCCATGATAAAATCCATAAGATCACTCTTCAGTTTCCCTTTAAATCCCCGATTTTCCCTTTCCTGCTTTCATTCTCTCCCCCCTTCTCATCCTACCCTCTCTTCCTTCCCCACAATTTCTATTGATGAAACTGCTCTTCTCTCCTCCTCCAAGCTCACCACTTGCTCCTCTGATCCTATCTCCTCCAATCTTCTCTCCTCTATTTCCTCTACCATTGTCCCCTCCATTTCTCATATTCTCAACCTTTCGCTCTCCACTGCTACTGTCCCGGCTGACTTTAAACATGCTGTGATCACGCCTCTCCTTAAGAAACCCTCATTTGATCCCTCTTGTCCTTCTAATTATCGCCCCATCTCTCTCCTTCCTTTCATTTCTAAACTGCTCGAACGTGTGGTTTACCGCCGTTGTCTTGAATTCTTCTCTTCCCATGCTCTTCTCTATCCCTTACAATCCGGTTTTCGTCCTTTGCACTCTACTGAAACTGCTCTTGTCAAAGTCTCCAGTGACTTGTTCCTGGCTAAATCTAAAGGCCTTTACTCTGTCCTTATCCTCCTTGACCTTTCTGCTGCCTTTGACACTGATCATGATCTTCTCCTTAACACTTTGTCCTCGCTTGGCTTTAGGGACTCTGTTCTCTCCTGGTTCTTCTCATATCTCTCCCATCGCTCCTTTAGTGTATGTTCTGGTGGCTCCTCCTCCTCCTCCGTTACTCCGCTCTCGGTTGGTGTCCCCCAGGATTCTGTCTTGGGTCCTCTTTTTTTTTCTCTCTATACCCAATCCCTTGGTGCGCTTATTTCCTCTCATGGTTTTCAGTACCATCTCTATGCTGATGACTCCTAAATCTATCTCTCTACTCCTGATCTTTCTTCTGCTTTCCAGTCCCGGATCTCTTGCTGTCTCTCTGCCATTGCTGCCTGGATGTTCCATCGTCGCCTGAAATTGAACATGGCCAAGACTGAACTTCTCGGGTTTTTTTCTCCTAAAATTTCCCTTTCTCCTTCTTCTTTTTCAGTCTCTGTTGATGGCTCTGTTCTCCAACCTGTTTCATCTGCTCGCAGTTTGGGTGTTATTTTTGACTCTTTGCTCTCTTTCTCCTCTTATATCCAACTCATCGCTAAGACCTGTCGCTTCTTTCTCTTCAACATTGGCAAAATCCTCCCCTTTCTCTCTGAGCTCACTACTAAAACTCTCATCCATTCCCTAATCACCTCCCACCTTGATTATTGTAACCTCCTTCTTGCTGGTCTCCCTCAGTCTCATCTCTTCCCTCTTCAGTCTATTCAGCACTCTGCTGCCCGTTTGATTTTTCCATCAGCCTCGTTTTGCCCACATCACTCCTCTCCTCAGATCTCTTCACTGGCTCCCTATCCGTTTCCGTATTCACTTTAAGCTTCTCCTTCTGACCTATAAGTGCATTCACTCTGTGGCTCCTCAGTACCTTTCTTCTCTCATTTCTTCCTATTTCCTCCTCGTGTACTCCGTTCTTCTTCCCAGTTGCTTCTTGCTAGGCCCTTCTCCTCTATTGCCAACTCCAGATTCCGCTCTTTTTACCTTGCTGCTCCTTACGCTTGGAATAAACTTCTTTTGTCTGTACGTCAGGCATCTTCTTTGCCCCTCTTCAAACTCAAGTCAAAAGCTCATCTTTTTGCCTCTGCCTTTGGCTGTTGATTTTGCTGTTCTCCTTCCTTCCCCTCTTTTATTTCACCTTTCTTTCTTCCTCTTACACTTGTTCTTACCTCTTTCCTTTGTCCTGTCTCTCCTGCTCTTGTCTCTTTGCCGTTGTTCTTATCTTTTTTCTACTCCTTTTCTTGCTTTGTCTTTTTAGATAGTCCCTGCTCAAAAGAGCTTGCAGTCTTTTTGTGTCTTCATTGTACAGCGCTGCGTGTGCCTGGTAGCGCTTTATAAAGTAGTAGTAGTAGTAGTTGGTTCAGAGGAAGACCAGCGAAGAGGAGGTTGCAGTAGTCTAGATGAGAGGTGACTAGAGAATGGACAAGGGTCTCTGTAGTGTTCAGAAAGGAAGGGACGAATTCTGTCAATGTTTTAGAGAAAGAATGTGTGTGGAGAAGGAGAAGGGGGAGTCAAAAATGAACCCGTTTGGGAGTCGCGGAAATGGGGAGGAGTAGAGTGTTATCCACAGAAATAGAGAAAGGAATAAGGGGGGAGGTGAGTTTAGAGGGAAAGATAAGAAGCTCAGTTTTGGCCATGTTCCATTTCGGAAGGTAGCAGAACGTCTAGGCACCAGTGTCAGAAAAGCAGACAGAAATCTGGGCCTGGATTCCTGGAGAGATTTCAGGTGCAGAGCGGTAGACCTGAGAGTCATCAGTATAAAGGTGGATCTATCTATGGGAGGAGATGAGTGCAGCAAGGGACTGGATATAAAGAGAGAGAGTACAGATCCCACTATTCGCCTTTCTCCATTGAGAAAACTGGTCTTTTAACCCTATTCTCTGTTTTCTGTCTTCTAACCAGTTTCCAGTCCACAATAAGACACTGCCTCCTATCACATATCTTTTTAATTTCCTCAGGAGTCTCTTTATGGTCTTTATCAAATGCCTTATGGATAACGCTGAGCCAGTGGATATGGTGACATGACTGTATCAAGTGACTCACCATTATTGCCAATTGGTGAGGAACTTGTCCAGCCCTTTATGCCACACCAACTGCTTTTACCTCCTCCGGCGACAATTTCCTGAGCTTAATTCTACATTTAAGTGAAAAAATAATTGCTCTCATTTGTTTTAAATGTGTCCCTCGGGGGCCCTTTTACCAGTGGTGTTCCAAGGGCTGCCTGCACCCAGAATGGATGCCCCCCCCCCATCCCCATACTCCATCTGCTGCCGGGCCCACATGGTGGACCTACCTTAACATGGTGGGTGGCTTGTCATGCCGTCTCGACTCAGCAGCTGTTCCCTCCCGGGCTGAAGTCTCGCAAATCATGAGAGCTCAAGAGGGAACAACCGCTGAGTCTGGAGCACAGGCAGCACAGCAAGCCGCCCACCATATTATGGGAGGTCGGTCGCACTGGCTGCATTGTGTGCATCCGGGATTCGGCACCCGGGGCGGGCCACACACCATCCTGCCATTGGTATATCACTACCTTTTACTAAAATTTAGTGAGAGTTTGTACTTACCGTAAGTTAGGATGAAAACGCAGGGATGTACCCAGTATGTCCCCTGCACTTACCAGATGGAAACGTCCCTTACCCGATGTTAAGTTCATTCGCAATTAGCACGGTTGCATTTACTGCCTCTTCTTGGAGTGCTGGTAAATGCACCCATGCTAACTGCAGAATTAGCAGGTGCATTAATTAGCATGCACTGCCTGTAAGATGGAGTCCAGGCCGAGTCTCCACCCACAATGCGCTCAGGCTGTTAATGTAGCATTCTTACCGCACTGACTGCTTTTACTGTGCAGTTGTTATTACCATGAGCCTGTGCTAATGATTATGCCGCAGGAAAACGCACATAAGCTCTTAGTAACTTCACGGCATTTCCCCTATTTTCTTGTACTTTTGAAAGGGTAAACAACCATTTCATCTTTACATGTTCCACTTCACTCAGGATTAATGCCCTTTAAGTATCGCAATGTCTGTATCCTACCCCATCCCTCTCTTCTTCTGGAGTGTACATATTAAGGTTTTCAAGTCTCTCCTCAAACATCTTGTGGCTCAGGCCCCATATCATTTTGGTTGCCTTCCTTTGAACCATTTCAAGGTTTGCAAGGTACAGTCTCCAATACCAAACATGATACTAAGTGAGGCCTCGCCATTGACCTGTTCAGGTCCACTATTACCTCCCCCTTCTGGTTATTCCTCTCTGTATGAAGTCTAGCATTCTTCTGTCTCTGGTCACTGCCTTGCTATCTTGAGATGCTCAGACCCTTTTACTCTGAGCTTTCTCTCCTGGTCCGTACACACCAGCCTCTTGCCCCTATCTGCCTGTCCGAAGTGTCTGACATAGGAACCCAGCTCCACTCAAATTTATATCCATGGGACACTTACATGCAGTCCATAAAAAAAAAAGTACAAGTGATATTCTAGTAGCTGCAACCTTTACACACGTGTACGGCCATGCTCTTTATAAAGACATTTCATGTGTAAAATGACCATTACAAGCGGAAAAACCTTTTTATAAAATTACTCCCTGAAAATCTCCCTCCTGACACAAATTTCATATCTTTGCTGAAACACAGCAGTCTGACAGATAAGACATCAGTGCTCCTTCTTTCTAAAAATCTTGCATGCAAGCACACGATGGAAAGCGAGATTGGAGCGTCCACTGATGTATTGTAATTTCTTTTCTTTATTCCTTTCCTAAACCAGAGTCCCTGAAGATATCATTAGTGTGACCTGGATTCTGTTTTTGTTCACTAGTCTTCCACCTGAAATAAGCCCCAAATTAAAATGGATAACATTATCCCTCTCTCTCGGTCTCCATCACTGCTAGACCTATTCAACCTTGTACAATGACGATACACTTTCAGGTATGATAGGTCCCTACCCCAAAGAGCTCATGAGGCCATGGATGTGACATACTTTGCCCGAGGTCACTGGGGGCATCGGTGGTAATGTGGGATTTGGACAGTGGTTTTCCCACCACGTACCCCTGCTATAGCTCAGCGTCTCATCTCACTGCTAGAAATGGAGTTAAAAGCAATTTTAAAACCGCTCAAAATCTCTGCACCAATTTTCAAAGGAAACACAACAGTGCTTTGAAAACTGTCATTGGTAGAAAGTCTGTCTGCCACTTCCACGTGCTTGTTGTGTGTGTAAAATTTACCTACTCGTGCCCTTTCCTCCCCCCCCCCTGACTAACCCCCTCTCGTCTGCCAGGAATGCTTCCTCGCAATGCTGCTGAAGGTATGCGGGAGCATGGTAGAATGCACAGAATTCTCGCTGCACGTAGGGTGGGAAATGTCAGAGGGGAGATGCTTTTACCTGCAAAAATTGCTCTAAGTCTGTCTTCTGTGCTTTCACTAGATGGAGGAGAAGGTATTCAGCCTCAGATATCAAATCAAACTCTGGCACGATCTGGAGCATCGCAACCACATTCCCAAATCAGCTCCTTAATAATTCGGTCTTTACGGGACATGTTCTGACTCCCGTTACATCACACCCAATAAGCTTCACAACAGCCGGTAAGTGAATTCTGCTCTCTTTGTAAAAACAGCATTGTAAGACTTCAGCATTAGTAGCTGAACCTAAGTAGATTTGGATGCTCACTCTTGCATTTCAGGGAGCTGCAACGCATCCTTCTGGTTCACCAAAGAGACGGTGAGTGCACAGAGCCTTCCGGCATTAACCCTTCTCTGCTTCTCGTTACAGCTACTCGTCTCGTTCAGGATTTTATTATGGAAATCCTCCATCGTACCAATGGATATCTGCCCCAGGAAGAGCATTTCCTGAGTATCTGTGGTCGTGATGAATTTTTACAAAAGTACGCACTCCGATGTCCTTGAGCCATATATTGTCCGAAGCCGTGGTGTGATTGGCTATTGTAGTGGTCTTCTTTCCGTATGACTGATCTTGGGTAGCGTTGCTAGATTACAGAGCAGAGAGCTGCAGTTGCCAAGTGTACTCCGCTTGGATATGTGGAAGATAAGGGTCAGCAAACGAGTTGTAGGTTACATTAAGTGAGTGTATCTTGGATAACTCTTGAAAACTTGTCAAAGATACATCAACGCCTGCTACTTGTTTAGTACTGATTTTCAATAATCAAACAATTAGCTGCTGGTGTAATCTTATGAAAATAAGTTATAGGGAATGGTCAGTAAAAAACTTTCCATTGGTTGAAAACTATTTCTGGCAGACTCTTGAGACTTCGCCGCCTTCTGTCAAGTAAGTGCAGAATGAGCAAAGGGGGAGGACGCCTGAAAAGCGCAGTAAGTGTAGGTCGGCGACACTGTCGGGATTTGTTCTCAAAGTGTGAGAATGGGGGTGAGGTATGGTGGTGTCTGGGTGTTCTTTATCTAATGCATTCACTATGATCCATAGCTCATTCTGTACTAACCCGGTGAAGGTAACAAAGCTTGTCAGATATGTAGGAAGTTGCCCCCATGGAAAAGTCTTGCACCTACGTCTCCATATCTAAGTCAATGAGCAGGACACAATCAAACCATTCTATTCAATAGCTCTGAGGAAAAGCAGCACTTACAATGTGTATGTCAGCATGTGCCTGGTGGAGGTCCAGATTAAAGCACCATCTGACGTTTTTTTAAAGGTTTAATTCAAGACTTAGTTTGGTAATAATATTCTGGAGATATCCCTATATCACACACACAGGCGCTGCTGTAGGATAGCAAGGGTTTATAAGTGCTACCCCATAAAAAGCTTCCCACCCCTTTGCCATCCTGACTGCAGTCATCAGATGAGCTCCAGAGCAACCCAAACACATTCCTAATCCACTGATTTACTGCTCTGATTGTTCCTGTGATCCAACTCCTTAGTACACATCCCCCCACCCTGCAGACGTCATTGCCTGCTGCTGGGAGGCCAGTTTCTTGATAAGAGCTGAAAAATCTTCCAGCTTCCTGCCAAGTCTGGACCTGCAATCTCATTACACACTTCTGCTGCCAAAGAGGGGAAGAGTCGGATTGGGTCTGGGTAATGCTACAGCCCCACACAGCTCTAGCAGAAAAAAGAGAGAGGAGAAAGGAACAAGGGAAGAAGGATTGGGGAGGTAAAGAGTGAGGGAAGAGCATCTGGAAGAAAAAGAGTGGGGTGAGAAAGAGGGAAAGGAGGAAGAGCCCCTAGGAGGAGGGATTCAGGGAGGAAAGGCGAGAAGGTGGGAGAGCCTCTGGGAAGAGGGGTGGGAGAAAGGAGGATGGGAGAGCCTCTGGGTAGAGGGAGGGGAGGAAGGTGGGAGAGCCTCTAGAGGAAGGGAGCGGTCAAAGGAGAAAGAGTTTATGGAAGGGAGGGTTGGAGAGATGGTGTGAAGGATCTGGAAGGCCTTGCAAGGGACTCAGAAATAGTGCAGTATAAATATGGAGGTGGGGAACTTATGCAATTCACCTGCATTTCCCTATATAAAAATGGGAATACACATGTAGATGTCTGTCCTACCCAGGCTGCAGCCAGACCAGACCCCTGATACATCCCCTTGACACTTCCACGTGTAAATTGGATCCTTTCTATAATGGCCACTTACATATAGTTGCGATATATGTCTAATTAGACATGCATAAATCACAGGTAGGGCTTCTAAAGTAGCCCCCTCAGGGGTATGTTTAAGCTATGTAGTTGTAAATTGCTTCCATGTTATTCTATGGGACCTAGTTACCATAAGCCCGGCTTAGTAAATCTACTGCTTAGTTTAATTTAGGCCTGCTGAATAGTGACAACAGCACTGAACGAAGATCGCGTCCATTCTCTGCCGCAAACTATACATCTAGCAGCACTGAATATACGTGCAAGATATACCAGGGCAACATTCATATTAATCCACTTGCTGCCACCACTGAAAATTTTCCTCTTGTAGGTATTTTTTTTTTTTCCTGTTGGAATAGTGTGTTTTGTTCTTTTTCATCATAAGATATGCCATGCTGGGTCAGACTAAGGTCCATCAAGCCCAGTATCCTGTTTCCAACAGTGGCCAATCTAGGTCATACGTACCTAGCAGTATCCCCAAAAGACACAGGTTACACAATGCTTGTACTGGGTCAAACATTGATATCCTGGGTCCCTTCTTAATAATGGTTTATGGACCTTTCCTCCAGGAACTTGTCCAAACCTTTTTTAAACGCAGCTACACTAACAGCCTTTACTACATCCTCCGGTAACAAATTCCAGAGTTTGATTACACGATGAGTGAAAAAATATTTTCTTTTATTAGTCTTAAATAGTTTACCCTGTAGCTTCATTGCATGTCCCCTAGTCTTTCTATATTCTGATAATGTAAACAGTCGATCTACGTTTACCTGTTCCACTCCGTTCATTAATTTATAGACTTCTATCATATCTCCCCTAAACCGTCTCTTTTCCAGGTTAAAGAGCCCTAAGCTTTTTAGCCTTTCTTAATAGGAGTATCCTTCCATCCCCTTTACCATTTTGGTGTCTCTTCTCTGAACCGTTTCTAATAACGCTATATCCTTTTTAAGATACGGCGACCAGAATTGCACACAATATTCAAAGTGCGGTCGTACCATGGAATGATACAGAGGCATTATAATATCTTTTGTTTTATTTTCCATTCCTTTCCTTATGATACCTAGCATTCTATTTGCTGTCTTGGCTGCCGCTGCACACTGGACCGAGGGTTTTAACATGTTATCCACAATGACCCTTAAATCTTTTTCCTGGCTGGTGGTTCCTAATGTGGAACCTTGCATTGTGTAACCATAGTTTGGGTTGTTCTTCCCTAGGTGCATAACTTTGCACTTGTCCACATTAAATTTCATCTGCCATTTTGATGCCCAGTCTTCCCCAATCCTCTTGGGTTTTAACAACTTTAAATAGTTTTGTGTCATCTGCAAATTTGATAACCTCACTCGTTGTTCCACTTTCCAGGTCATTTATGAATATGTCAAAAAGCAGCGGACCCAGCACAGATCCCTGGGGTACACCACTATTCACCTTTCTCCATTGGGAAAATCGGCCATTTAGCCCAACCCTCTGCTTTCTGTCTTTTAACCAGTTCCTGATCCACAGTAGTACCCTGCCTCCTATCCCATGACTCTTTAGTTTTGCCAAAAGTCTCTGATGAGGGACCTTGTCAAAGGCTTTCTGAAAGTCCAGATACACTATATCAACCAACTCACCTTTGTCCACCTGTTAATTCACACCTTAAAAAAAACATAACAGATTAGTAAGACAAGATCTTCCTTGTCTAAAGCCATGTTGGCTGCCTCCCATTAAGCCATGACTATCTAATGCTGAGTAATTTTATTCTTTATGATGGTTTCTACCATTTTTCCCGGTACTGACCTGAGGCTCACCGGTCTGTAGTTTCCCGGATCACCCCTGGAACCCTTTTTAAAAATTGGTGTTACATTGGCGATCCTATAATCTTCAGGTATTAGAGATGATTTTAATGATAGTTCACAGATTACTAATAGCAGGTCTGCAATCTCATATTTCAGTTCTTTCAACACCCTTGGATGTATACCATCCTGCCCAGGGGATTTGCTACTCTTCATTTTATCTAATAATTGTAATACATCTTCCCGATGTATCAATATTTCCTTCAATTCTTCCGCACCTTTAAATACCACTTCAGTCATGGGTAACATACCTATATCTTCCTCAGTAAAGACCGAAGCAAAGAATTCATTCAGTCTCTCTGCTATCGCCTTGTCACCTCTTAGTGCCCCTTTAATGCCTCTATCATCTAATGGACCAACTGACACTCTCACAGGTTTTTTGCTGCGAATGTACTTGAAAAAATCTTTATTTCGCGTTTTTGCTTCTGCAGCAAGCTTCTTCTCAAATTCTCCCTTTGCCTGCTTTATTAATGCCTTGCATTTGACTTGCCAGTGCTTGTGCTGTTTCCAGGTTTCGTCGTTTGGCTCTTTTTTCCATTTCCTGAAAGATGCTTTTTTTTGGCAACAGCAGCCTCTCTGACCTCACCTTTAAACCATGCTGGCAGTTTTTTTGACTTCCTTCCACTTTTCTTAAAGCGTGGAATAAAGCTGGCTTGGGCTTCCAAGATAGTATTTTTAAACAACACCCAAGCTTGATGTAAGTCTTTAACCTTTGCAACTGCTCCTTTTAGTTTTTTCTTAACTGTTTTCCTCATTTTATCATAGTCTCCCTTTCGAAAGTTAAAAGGTAGTACTGTGGATTTCCGTACTATCCCTCCTCCACTAATTAAATCAAAGGCGATCATGCTATGATCACTATTGCCAAGTGGCCCCAACACCCTTATCTCTTGCACTACATCTGGTGTTCCACTAAGGACTAGGTCTAATATTGCTTCCCCTCTGGTCGGTTCATGAACCAGCTGCTCCAAGAAGCAGTCATTTATTTCATCTAGGAACTTTATCTCCCTAGCATGTCCTGCTGTGACACTGACCCAGTCGATACCGGGGTAATTGAAATCACCCATTATTATTACTGCACTGTAACTTTTGCTAGCTTCCTTGATTTCTTTGAGCATTTCATCATCCATTTGTTCATTCTGGCCAGGCGGACGATAGTACACCCCACTGCCATCGCCTTCCCCTTTTTAGATGGAATTTCAATCCATAGAGATTCTACAGCAAATTTTGTTTCCTGCAAAACTTTAATCCTTTCTGACTCAATGCCCTCTCTAACATAGAGCGCAACCCCTCCACCAATTTGATGAGCTCTATCATTACGATACAGTTTGTACTCAGGTATCACAGTGTCCCACTGGTTGTCCTCCTTCCACCATGTCTCTGATATTCCAATCATATCTAACCTCTCGTTTAGTGCTATATATTCTAACTCTCCCATCTTGTTTTGTAGACTTCTAGCATTTGCATACAAGCATTTTAGAGACTGTATTTTATTCATATTAATTTGGCTATTGGTAGACATGGGTAATTTGGGATCTTTAAGCTCTGTCTGCGCCATACTTGAGGGCATTTGGGCTACTTTACTCTTTTTTGGAACCTCTCTGCTTTTTGTAGTATCCTTCAAGGATACATTCTTCCGAACCCTGTGCTCTTGGGCGACTGTCAGCTTTCCCCTATCATCTAGTTTAAAAGCTGCTCTATCTCCTTTTTAAAGGTTAATGCCAACAGCCTGGTTCCATCCCGGTTAAGGTGAAGCCCATCCCTTCGGAAGAGCCCCTCCATGTTCCCCAGTTCCTAACAAATCCAAACCCCTCATCTCTGCACCATTGTCTCATCCACGCATTGAGACTCGGAGCTCTGCCTGCCTTTTGGGTCCTGCGCGTGGAACGGGAAGCATTAAGGAGAACGCTACCCTGGAAGTTCTGGATTTCAACTTCCTACCTAAAAGCCTAAATTTAGCTTCCAGAACCTCCCTACCACATTTTCCTATGTCATTGGTACCGACATGTACCAAGACAGCAGACTCCTCCCCAGCACTATCTAAGACCTTATCTAGGTGGCGCATGAGGTCCGCTACCTTCGCACCAGGCAGGCATGTTACCAGGCGATCCTCACGTCCACCAGCCACCCAGCTATCTACATGCCTAATGATCGAATCACCAACTATAACTGCTGTCCTAACCCTTCCCTCATGGGCACATGGCCCTGGAGAAACGTCCTCGGTGCGAGAGGGGTTTACATCACCTGGAGGACAGGTCCTAGTTACAGGATCACTTCCTGCCACACCAGGATGATGCTCTCCTGTCACGTGACCTCTCTCCTTCATGGCAACAGGGATGCTGCCAGACTGGAGGTGGGGTTTCAGGACTATATCCCTGTAGGTCTCGTCTATGTACCTCTCTGTCTGTCTTATGTTTTCCAAGTCTGCTACTCTAGCCTCTAGAGAACGGACTCGTTCCCTGAGAGCAAAGAGCTCCTTGCACCTAGTGCACACGTAAGACCTCTCACCAACTGGGAGAAAATCATACATGTGACACTCAATGCAAAAGACTGGAAAGCCCCCATCCCGCTGCTGGACTGCTGTCTGCATCTTAGTTTTAAGTTTGTGTCTAGATCTTTAAGTTCTTACTTACTAGGGGTTGCTATGGGTATTTATACCAATAAAACTGTACCTAATACGTTTAATATACCTTGTTCACCTGAAGCTTAATTAATCTCAGGTCCTTAGTGTATGACTGATTTGGGTAACGAGCTTCACCTGAGAGCACCTCCTGTCTTTTACGATGTGCAAGTACCTATAAAGCTGTGATTAACCCAGGGGTGGGTGGGCGTGGGGAGGGAGGGAGGGATATAACACTTATTAAAGAGGGCTGCTACACAGTACCCTGTCCTGTGCTGCTGAGGTAAGCTATATTCTGATTTGATTTAAATTATAGCTCTTTGCTGCTGCTAGGCTCTAACCTATTATGAAATTTAAACTACAAGCTCTCTGCTGGATTCTAAATTTAACCAGAAAGCTCTCTTCTGTGTTTTAAATTGAAACTAAAAATACTTTGCTGATGCTAGGCCCTGAGTGACTATGAAATTTAAACTACAGCTCTCTACTGGGTATGAAAGGTAACCAGAAAGTTCTCTTCTGTGTTTTAAATTGAATCTTAAACTGCTGCTACTAGGCCCTGACTGATTTAACAAAAAATAGTGGGTTCACAGATTTATTAGCTTTAAAAGAAAAAAAATTCCTTTCAGAAAAATTCCCAGAAGTATATACTCACAATTGCAGATTTCTCTCCAGAAGTAACAGCCCCCCTTTCTAGTCCTTCTGTCTTTTAAGATGTGTAAGTACCTATAAAGCTACGATTATCCCAGGGATGGGTGGGTGGGGAGTGAGGGAAATAACACTTATTAAAGAGGGCTGCTACACAGTACCCCTGTCCTGTGCTGCTGAGGTAAGCTATATTCTTATTTGATTTAAATTATAGCTCTTTGCTGCTGCTAGGCTCTAACTTATTCTGAAATTTAAACTACAAGCTCTCTGCTGGGTATGAAATGTAACCAGAAAGTTCTCGGTGTTTTAAATTTAAATTTAAACTGCTGCTACTAAACCCTGACTGATTTAACAAAAAATAGTGGGTTCAGAGATTAATTAGCTTTAATAGAAAGAATTCCTTTCAGAAAATTCCCAGAAGTATATACTCACAATTTCAGATCTCTCTCCAGAAGTAACGGTCCCCTTTTCTAGTTCTTCAAGACAGAGGATCACAGAGCTCTGGTTGAGCTATTTATGCCTGTGCTGCTGAGGTAAGCTGTGTACAACTTCCTGGATGATTAACAGTCCTTGCTTGGATAGAAGGAGTCTTTCAAAATGGCCTTTTGACCTGCCACCTGGTGTTAACACCTATTGAAAAGGTTTCACAGGTCTCTTGCCCCCTAGGTAGAAGGCCTCTTTGTAAAGGTCTCTAGAAGACTTTATTTGCTGCTCAAAGAGTACTGACCCTGTTTTGCCTTTTGTGCTAATCTATATTCTTATTTGATTTAAATTATAGCTCTTTGCTGCTGCTAGGCTCTAACTTTATTCTGAAATTTAACCAGAAAGCTCTCTTCTGTGTTTTAAATTTAAACTTAAACTGCTGCTACTAGGCCCTGAGTGATTTAATATCCCCTCAACAGATTGATTGTATTCAGTTCTACACAGCTTAATTTGCCTTTTTCAGAAAAATTTTTGAAAGCAAGTGTTCGCCATCAGTTGTATGAGTATTTGGTGGATAACAGGATCCTGTATCATTATCGGTCCGGATTCTGTGCACATCGGTGTTTCCCACCAAGCTGCAGGGGAGCCCTCCACCTGCACTGCTGCTGGGAGGGAGTGGTGCTGCACGAGAGCCCTCCACCTGCACTGCCGCTGGGAGGGAGTGGTGCTGCACGAGAGCCCTCCACCTGCACTGCTGCTTGGAGGGGGAGTGGTGCTGCACGAGAGCCCTCCACCTGCACTGCCGCTGGGAGGGAGTGGTGCTGCACGGGAGCCCTCCACCTGCACTGCTGCTGGGAGGGAGTGGTGCTGCACGGGAGCCCTCCACCTGCACTGCTGCTGGGAGGGAGTGGTGCTGCACGGGAGCCCTCCACCTGCACTGCTGCTGGGAGGGAGTGGTGCTGCACGGGAGCCCTCCACCTGCACTGCTGCTGGGAGGGAGTGGTGCTGCACGGGAGCCCTCCACCTGCACTGTTGCTGGGAGGGAGTGGTGCTGCACGGGAGCCCTCCACCTGCACTGCCGCTGGGAGGGAGTGGTGCTGCACGGGAGCCCTACACCTGCACTGTTGCTGGGAGGGAGTGGTGCTGCCCGGGAGCCCTCCACCTGCACTGCTGCTTGGAGGGGGAGTGGTGCTCTGCCTCCCCTTACTGGCAGCAGTGTGTTGCTAATGTTCTCCTGGCCTCTCGCAATTTCTTTCATTTACCGCTTAACTGTATTTTAGATCTCGCAGCAACGTTTGATATGCCTGATCATTCTTAATGCAACACTTATAAGACATCGGGGCAGGGGGCAGGGTTCTCAGGCACTTTTGGTCATTCACAGGACACTGCGTTTTACATCACAGGGGTTGGTTTTAGTACCAAATCGTTTTAATATTTTCTTGCTTCTGTGGCACTTTTGATAGAGGAATCGGGATCTGTTTTCACTTCTTTGGAGATGGTATTCGGATAACAGCTGTTATGGGCAGGGATCAGAAGGAAGCGTCAGTGCGGTTTCAAGATTGTTATAGTTGCAGGGGAATACTTGGTAAAATGTGAAACACTTTTTTTTTTTTCTCCCTCCCCTCTCCCTTTTTGAGGAATAATAGATTTGAAGACCTGCGTGCGTGGTTCAGGTTTTGTGATTGACAGTGAGGTGGTTGTAGATTTGCAGGTCTTGGCGGTGCTTAAGGCTGATACTGAAATGGTTATGTATTTATTTACGAGTCCAAGATCTTAGATCATTTACTTATTTAGTTTTATAAAAATTGGCTTACTGCAATTCACTTTACTGCAGACTAAAAATAGTATTGATTGGATCACCTACAGATTATACAGAACACAGCTGCCAAACTGTGACAGGAGGAGAGGGGCGATCATGTTACCCTTTTATTATTAGCATTACACTGGCTCCTGATTTTAAAAATAATTCCGTTTAGATTCCCTGCGGGGGGTTTGTAACAGTGCGAAAGTTCTCCCCTACGTGCCTTATGACTTTAACTGGTTATGTTCCCACCAGCAATTGTGTTCTTTGTAGTTAAGTTCTCTGACTTTTTCTAAAGTGTACACTGTGTTTGGGTTTTATGTATTAGGGCCCCTATTTATGGAATGAGTTGCCAGTGGATCTGAAGCTAGAGTTGAATTATAGAGATTTTAGGAAAGATTAAAGACTTGGGGCCCGATTTTCGAAAGGCATTTATATGGTTTACAGCCCAGTGACCTGCAATTGCCTTAAATCAGGATATTCAGGGTTGAACATCCTCTTCTAACGCCCCTGTGCGTCCTCATGCTATCCAGTGCGCATTCAGGGGCGAAGTGGAGGCAGCGATAAGTGATAACCGAGCAGCATGTAACATCGCAGTTGCGCGGATAGCTTCTTTGGCTTCCGGGGTGTGCGGCGATCCCTGGATATATTCATTGGCTTCTCCGGGGCATTGAATATCTGGGTTAGAGGTCAGCGGGGAGGGCTATGCACCGTTGAGGCGTATAGCCCTTCGAAAATGAACCTAGTTCAATATCAGGCCCATGGTTATTTTATGAATGCTCTGTAAGCAACGTTTTAAGCTGAATTATTCTGTGCTCATTATTTGTGATGTTTTATATTATGAATGAGGTTTCATTATTTATTTGTACTTTCCTTGGAGTCTTCAAGCTTAATATAATGCAGACCATTAAATTTAATAGCCTCCACTAAACTAAAATGCCAGGGTAGCTCAGATTTGGTAGGATTCCATTTAGATTTGTGAAAATCTAACTAATGCCCCATCACCTCTAATTTAGAAAGTAACTAGTGCCTATTTGATCCTCCACCACCCTCATATAGAGCAGGATATGATCTAACCCAGTCCTAACTTGGTGATCTTACACAAATGTCCAATGAAACAGGTTATAAAGCGGATCCTTGTGGAATCCCACAACCAAGGGTTCTAGGGGTCATGTGCGAATTTCTTCCTATAACTGAATTGTGTTTGTCTGAAAGAAAAGACTTAAATACATCCCAGTGACCTGCAGCCACTTTAATAACACTTTTTTTGTGAATAATCACAGTGAACGTGGCTTTTAAAATTTAAAAAAATAAAGGAATTTGGCTCATTATTTGTACTTGTTTGTGGAAGGAATTCAAAGTCTTCGTAGATGGTCCTCGTCATGTGGTCCTTATGAATATTGGCCCCATCCAATAGATCAAGATGTTAACAAATTACTTTCTCCAGGAATTTTGCAAAGAAAGGTCGGTTTGAAATTGAAATCGAGTATTCCACTCAACAATATCTACACCTACTTACAGTACCTAAACAGAGGTTTAGGCACAGCTTTAAGGAATTATCTTGTCCAGTCCTGTATACACTGGTCGTATGGTGAACCATTGTTATCTGTAGTGGCTTTTAGACCATTGAATCTCTTACTCTGCAACATTAAGACAAAGATTCAGCAGGGGGAGCTGTTGAGTTGGGGAAGAAGCAGAGCAAGAATATACAGAAAGAAAAGTGCCTTAACCTTCCCTTGTCTTGCATTTGTAAGGTCCTGAAGGAGCAGCAGAACTAGTCCTGCTTTCATCCTTTCACTTGTAAGAAAAGCAAACCAATGCTCTGTTTCCTGCATGTACTGGGATAGAACCACAACTGGTTCAGCTGGACCCAGATAAGCTGTGAGCATCTGGTGATAGTATTAGCTTTCTCGTTCCATCTGGCAAGAACAGGGGCGTGACCTTTGATCTCTATGGCTAGACTCTGCTTTCCACTCCAGCACAGATGCCAAGATAGAAGGTCAGAGTGCGAGAAGTATGACAGAAAGCAGCATAAAATGAATTTTGCTTTTTCTTTGGTGCCTCAGACACAGAGTGGAGACAGTATAAGACAATTTTCAAAGGAATGTATCCAGGTAATTAAGTAATTATCTGGGTAAATTCTGTGGGCTGGAATCTTGTTCGCACTCGGTGGCTAACTGTGCATAGCTTTCACAGCCGGTGCACCTGTTGGGCACAGAGATACCGGATGGGGCATAGGGGAGGCAGTGGATAGGCTCGGATTTCTGCCTTCTGCCAGGGTCGCTCTTGGCTTTTCTCCTCTTTGCTTGTCCACTCATGAAAGCAGTGATCAGGATTGGTGAGAGAAGGGACTCGCCGAGTGTGAGAGACAGCCTTGAAATGAGTGTGACGCTGCAGGCGCATGAAGGATCTTTCATCGTAGCTCATTCAGATCTGAATATGATGAAATGCTTGACGGTCGTTTGTTTGTTCTTTTCTAAAGAGCACCATCAATTCCTTAATAACTTTTAGTGTTGAATTTTCGAGTCTAGCTTTTGACCTCTTGATTCCTTCCTGACACCTGTCCCATGATTTTATTGCCATTTCAAGAAAACAGCACTTGTACAGAGTGTTTCCTATAGTTCATGTCATGAAAAGATTCAGCAGCCCCCAGTAGTGCTACACACGAGAAACTGTTATCTTTCTGAGCAGAGAATAACTTAAAACCCTGCTATAAGCATAAGGACATTGTTTAGATAAATGTATGCATGCAGTTTTGTTTATATTAAATTACATATCTACTTGCCACCCCAACTGAAACCTGCCCCAGGAAATGCATCTTAAACCCGGAGGCTTCAGCCTGCACATTATGGACCCATGCAAACACTTCTACCCACTTGTAGGACTTCACGGGGGACGATTCTCAGAAACACTTATCCCGCCGTATTCAGTGGTACTCTCCAGACGGTGCCGGGATAGTCCACGGGCAGACTGAGGGTGGAACTCTAAATTATCTGGATAGTGGCAAAATTCAGGCATAAAGTTAGGACAACAAAAAGGCTACTTTGCCTTTATCTGATAGCAGACTCTGTCATTACTAACCAAATTACGGCGCCTGTCACTGTATTATCTGGTTATTCAGCATTGGCAAGTATTGGATACCAGCACTGAATATGAAGATATTTTGTTAGCTGCTGTGGTCAGCATTTGAAAAAAATACTGGTCAACTAAATATTGCCAGTATTATTCCAGCCGTCCTTCTGCATAGTACACTCTCTTTAGCATGTGTTAAACAGTCTCATCTAATAAGCTGTAATGATCAGGCCCATTGAACCTTATGGTACCTGCCTTGCCCACAAATGCATGAACCAGCAAAGAACAGATTTTTATAGGCTTTGTTGAAACATCTGAAGAATGATCAGATGAATTTTACTTGCACAAAAAAATGTTTTTCATCCTAATCTTTACTGTTTTTGTTCAAAAAAGATAGAAGTGGGGGAAACCACTGGAGGTTGTAGAAGGTCAAACTCCATGACTCATGAAAGGATTTCAGTACATCATGAGAGGAAGGGATATGACTAATTCTGTAAGGTTTATCCTTTTATTACTCATTTCAATTCCATTCTTACATCAGCAGTCTACCCCCATGTTCCTTTTTTTGCAAAGCCAGAATTTCGGATAGCCTGTGGCACAAGTCAGCAGGATTTGTCTTCATTGGGCTACCTCATATTCTGGTAGAAGGCTTCTTGCCTTATCCCTAAAGATAAAGCCAGAACATATACATTTTCAATGGTTGCTGTTATGTATAGTCTGGGATCCTTCACAAGTGTCTTAGTTTTCCATAGATTCCCTTTAGTTTGGTGGGTCCATGAAAGCTCACTTTAAGGCACATTTTACAAAGGATGTCCAAGTGCAAATGTCCCTAAAAATAGCAAGCACATACAGAATAGGTTTGGGCATGATTTCACAAACATGGATATGCCCAATATGGACGTCTATATAGGCGTCCCCGGTATAGTATTTAATAGTGGGAATATCTACGAGACATGCAATGATTATTGAAATCTAAACCAACTTTCCCAAGCACACACAACATAGCACTGTCATTATGAAGAGTACTGAGGATAGTGAAGTGCTAACGTCTCAACCCACTCCAGAGATAGTGTTAGTGCTGAAACGAGCACTGTTTGGATACCTATTCATGCCTGGAGCAGGTCTATATTTGGACGTGGGTGCAGACATCCCCAAGGGTTATAAGATCGATCACAGATGTCAATATCCATAGCTCCACCCTGGATACCTCTCCGTCACACCCTCTGTCTATTTAGATGTTCCCACAGCAGAGACATTTAAAAACCCCATTTCTGATATTGCTCTGGTGATATCTCCATGATTGGACAGCCACGTGCACATTTTTGGACATGCAAATTACATCTAAGCAATTTAAAATGGCCCCCTTTGCATATCTATTGTAAGGTGGCAAAAAATTGCAGTTAGTGCCATTTGCTGCCTTTATCAAAATTAACTGGTACCGATGAGGATATGTCCAGAAGCACCCAGGTGGTCTCCCTACATGTCACTTGGGCAGCATCCTCTGAGCCTATGTTAACTGGGTGAAAAACACAGAGCCCAAGCTGATTGCCCGAGTGCTTCAAACCGACTCCCCAATCAGTTTAATAACATAAGTGCAAAATAAGCCACGGCGCAAGTGTGTCCTAATGTCTGCTGTCCCGCATTCGGAGGACTCCCTCACTCCTTCAGGCAAAATGACTAACTGGCCTTGAGCTCTGTGCTGCTGAATGCTTAGCAGTACTAGGACGGTCTCTCCAGCAGATGATGCAAACTGTGGTGCCGGGAAGGGGAGGGAAAGGGGATTATTAACGAGAGAGTTGGAGTCCTGTCAGAATCCTGAAGCGAGATGACGAAACACTAGCGCAACCCTGATTTCTCACTCTGCCAGCCTTCAAAGGACAGGTCTTCAGCAGCGTGTTAGAGCAATAAAAGATGGCAGAAAAGGACCACAAGAGCCATCCAGTCTGTCCAGTTTCATTCCACTTGCAATGTCTCATATCCCAGTAATTTATGGTTTTCCCCCCAGTACTTTGCAACTACTAAGAAAATCAACATTTCAAACTATAGCACGAGGCATTTAGAAGCAGGCTGAGGTCAGTGCTATCCAAGACTGTGCCATGGCTGCCTCTGATCTCCCACAGTAGATGCAGGACGGTGATTTACGTTTCTCAGTAATTGCACAGTCGGCCGTAGCAGAGCCACTTCAGGCTTTGCAAGGGTTGCATCTGACTTTAGATGGGAGAAGGCACTTGTGGCAGGCGTGGGACTTTGTGCTCTTTGGCTCCCAATTGGGTTATGCCAATGTATTCTTGGTTGGGTAATCCTATCTGTGAGAGATTTCTTCTGTTAGATACTTTTTTGAGGTAGTAAAGCAGAGAAATTGATCTGATCACTGATTTTCACAAATGTGTCGATGTTTGAGAGGGCTTTCAGTCACCGTGGAGGAAAGGGGAAGGAACGCAAGTCCTACCTTGTTTTAAAATTATGAAAAATATCAGGCACTGAGATGTCCTTAGTCAACAAATCGGGACATATTATCCAGAAGCAAGACACCAAAATTACATTTTGGTCTTTAGAGTAGCAAGTATATCCAATAACACATGCATAACATAAGGAATTTGTTCAGACCAGATTGGTAGAGAATCGAGTAGTGTCGAGACCACAGGGACTCGTACCTGGAGACATCAGCATGATTTGCAGACCCATAGTTCAGACTGTGAACTTAAGCAAGTCACTTGAAACGATATTTAGGTGACTACACTGCAGATTTTTGTCAATGGCCAAAAAGCATCCTGGGAGCCACAGGAACTCTTCTTTTTGAGAGCTGATGCAACCTAATTAAAATAGGACAACGTTTTACAGAAAAGGTTAGAAGGAAACATGAAAATCACAGGAAGGTATTATGACTTGCTGAAGTTCACACAAATAGTAATGAAATGAAGACTAACCCTTTATCTCTGTGAAATAGGTGCAAAATCCCCATATTCCTTTTGGTAAACTCCTGATTTGTGGCTATTTACAGCTGCTATCATTTGTTTATGCTCACAGATCTTTCCTGTCCTGGATTATCACTTCATGCCCGCTTCAGCTGTCAAGGAACCTTGCTATGAGTACTTGCTGATAGATTGGACAGAAGCTGTCTTGGTTTCACTGAAGAGCCCCTGGATTCCTCGCTGCTTTAGAGCTAGTGGCTCTAGATCAGGGGTCTCAAACACGCGGCCCGCGGGCCGCATGCGGCCCGCGAGACAACTTTGTGCGGCCCGCGACAGAGAAAAACACAAAAACCCCAAAACCCTGGCTTCTGCCGTTGCCGCCGTGGCAGCGGCAGAATCAATTGTCAAATAACAAAAAAAAAAGACTTCTGCTGCTCAAGCAGCAATATCACCTGTCCTGCGGCCCCTTCCCCTGTGCCCGGAGATCCGAATCTGCTCTATCAGCGGCGTGCTTTTCAAGCCGCGAAGAGTATTCCCCTCTCGCGCGGCTTGAAACCACGCGAGAGGGGAATACTCTTCGCGGCTTGAAAAGCACGCCGCTGATAGAGCAGATTCGGATCTCCGGGCACAGGGGAAGGGGCCGCAAGACAGGTGATATTGCTGCTTGAGCAGCAGAAGTCTTTTTTTTTAAAATTTGACAATTGATTCTGCCGCTGCCACGGCGGCAACGGCAGAAGCCAGGGTTTTGGGGTTTTTTTGTTTTCCTCTGTCACGGGGACGGGGGGGGTTTATGACTGGTAATGGGCAGATGGGGGTTAGGACTGGAAGTGGGCTATTGGCAGGGGGGGGGTTATGACTGGTAATGGGCTATGGTGGGGGCTAGGACTGGAAATGGGCAGATGGGGGTTAGGACCGGAAGTGGGCTATTGGCAGGGGGGGGTTATGACTGGTAATGGGCTATGGTGGGGGCTAGGACTGGAAATGGGCAGATGGGGGTTAGGACTGGAATTGGGCTCTTGGCAGGGGGGGGTTCTGACTGGTAATGGGCTATGGTGGGGGCTAGGACTGAAAATGGGGTGCTGGGGGTTAGGACTGGAGGTGGGCTGATTGGGGGGTTAGGACTGGTAATGGCCTATGAGGGGAGGTAAGACTGAAAATGGGGTGATGGGGGATACGACTGCAAGTGGGCTATGGGGGGGACTAGGACTGGTAATGGGCTATGGGGGGGGTAAGACTGAAAATGGGGTGATGGGGGGGTAAGACTGGAAGTGCGCTATGGGGAGGTTAGGACTGGTAATGGGCTATGGGGGGTCTAGGACTGGTAATGGGCTGGGGGGGGTTGCTAGGACTGGAAATGGGCTGAGTGGAAGGGGGGCTTGAACTGCAAATGGCTGATGGGGAGGGGGGCTTGGAATGGAAATGGGCTGTGAGGGGAGGGAGCTAGGATTGGAAATGGGCTGATGGGGGGCTAGGATTGGAAATGGGCTGATGGTGAGGCTAGGATAGGACTGGAAATGGACTGATGCAGGGACTAGAAAGGAGCAGATGCTGGGTGGGGCTGGAACTAGAAGGGAGCTGATGTTGGGGGAGGATTAGAATGGGATGGAGCTGGGAAAGTGAAATGGAGAGGGGAAAAATATTTTGTCTGGAAGAGAAGACAAATCTACAATTGGCCAGGTATTGGGAGAGTAAGTGGGGATTGAGGATGGAGGGGTAAAATTTGAGTGGATGAAATAGGAATGAGGAAAGAGCAAAAGGAGAAAGATTAGTATGTTAAAGCAGATGTAGGGAGAGAGAATGGAAAAAAACTAGAAGAGAGAAGAAAGGACAAATGGACAGCAGACGATGGAGATAGCAGAAGACACGAAGAAACCAGAAGTGGCTGGAGCAATTGCAACTGAAAAAAAATGCACAAAAGGTAGAAAAATATCTCTTTATTTTGAATTTATTAACTGGAATATGTCAGCTCTGGGAAATGTGCATCATTAATGTTTGCGCTTTGTTTAGTACAAGAGGAAATTAATTTATAGTTTTATTTCTACAGTGTTGTTGTACATTCCAAGTTTGGCTTTTGGGGTTCCCAGTTTAATTATTGTCTTCCTATTTCTGAATCTTTTAGTCTTTCTTTATCCATACTCATTAAGAGGCATGTTTACTAAAAGTTAGTGTATGGTAACATTATGCAAATATTTATGCAAATGAGGCCCCACGTCTTATGCGGCCCCCGGGTTACTTTACAAGTCCTCATTTGGCCCTCAAAGCAATTTGAGTTTGAGACCCCTGCTCTAGATGCTGTGTAGTCGTCCCTGGCTCTTTTGTTTCTTGACATTGAGATGTCATCTGTCTTGGAGCTTCTTCTCTCTCTTTGTCAGTGGACGGTTTCTAAATCACTTATGGTCCTGCCAGTTACCATCCCATTTCTCACTTCCTGTATGTTTCCAAGATAATGGAAAATTTGTATTTACACAACTGTCAAATCATGTTCAGAACACCCTCCAATCCCAGCAGTCAAGGTTTCGACCAGGATATAGCATGGAGACATCCTCACATCTCTCTTGAGCGAGATCCATAGTTCTATTGACATTGGCAGAATAGCTCTCACCGTCTTCACTAGATATGTCAGCAGCTTTTGATCTGATTAACCATCCCATCCTACTGCTACGCTTGGTACTGTGCCACGGCCCTTACCTGGTTCAAATCTTTTCATTCTGATTGGTCTTACATGCTAAAAATAGATCTTGCCTCCTCTAACCCATATCCTTTAAACCAGGGAGTACCACAGGGCTACGATACATGACACGTCCATAAGTGCATTTTATTATGTAGATATACCGATTCTTGCTCTCCTGACCTTACAGAAATCAACAGCTGTCTGCTCAAAGTCACTGCATGGCTTAGGGACAGCCAGCTGAAGCTAAATCTTCAAAAAAGACTCCGCTACTGCTCCAGCTCTCATACCTATTCTAGATGGTCATCCCCTTCAGCTTAACTCTTGCTTCAACTACCTTGGTGTCTGCTTGGACACCGACCTCTCATTCTCAAAGCAGGTCAGCTCTGTAGTCAAGACATCTCTTCTTGCTCTGCGTCACTTTTGTGCCCTTCACCCATTCTTTGACCACTCTGCTCGACAGACCTTTGCCCTCAATTGTATTTTTTCATGTCTTGACTACTGTAACTCGATCTAGGCTGACCTCTAACAACTGGAGCTGAAATGTCTTCAGTCCATTCAAAACACTGCTATCCGGATCTTATGTCAGGCCAAGAACTCTGATCATTATCCCATTCTTCTTCTAATATCATTGGCTTCCCATGCTCCACGGACTCCACTGCAAGATGCTTATTCTGACACACAAGGCTCTCTACAGTGAGACACCAGCTTATCTCACCTCAGTAATTTCTCTCAATCTCCTGCTAGATTCTTGTGGGCCCTTCACAGGAATCGCATAAATATTCCTCCAGTTTATTGGGCATGACTGGAGGGTACAAGTCTTTCAGCCTTTTTCTTCATTTCACCTACTCTTTTTGGAATGCATTACCACGGAGTCCGCATAATGAATCCCCATTCAAAGTGGGTCTAAAAACCTACCTATTTACCCTTGCCTTTGAAAATGGGTGATTGGGGTGGCATGCTCTCCAGGTCCAATGGTGACGAGGAACTGCCTGAATACTACTACCCGTCTCCGGTCTTCTTTCCTATTAATATTGTAGTTCTGTTTCTTTTATAGTGTGTATTTTATTCATTTTATAAACTGCTTTGCTGGAACTCCGAGGCGGAATATAAACCCTAAATAAGCCATAAACCATAATCTAAACATCACTTCATTTGAGCCGGGGAGTAGATGACAGGTTTTGCATAGTTGTGATTGCTCCTGAATGGCAATGGAGAGTGGGGGGGTTTTCCATCCTCAGGTGCCCCCCTAAGGGGCTGATGCCGTACTCCAGCATGGTGCAGTGGCTGTGTGCCAAAAACAGAGTTTTGCTTTTGGAAGTGCTTTAAATATGTTCAAATTTTCCCTCCTAGAGGAGTCTTCTCCCAGCATGATATATTGGGCAGAAGGTAAACACCCCGTTCTGGGAAATGCTAGATACTGTCCAGACTATATTATAATATTCTAGTAGGGACATTGGAGGGAGCTGCTGCTCAAAGCAGGGATATCCAAGTAGTTTGTACACAAGAAAAGGTGAGAGAGATAGCAGGCAAATGGACTTTGACTTTAGAAAGGTCACAGGCCTAACGCTGAGAAAGGAAGTGGATGGAAAGCAGCAGCAAATTAACAAAGAACCAGAGATACCAAGAGGCCCAGTACCAGGAGGGAAATTTTTTGGCCAACCTTATTTATTTGAAAAGTTTATATACCGCATTTCCAAAGATCAATACGGTTTACAAGTAACAGTAGCATAACCTTACATGGGAGAAGATAACGTTACAAGGAACAGGAAGCAGTACAAGTGCAATACAATTGTGGTTTTGAACTTACATCCGTAATTCACAGTTATCTGTACGCCCTCATTCCACCCATTTAAATTGGTGCTGTAAGTTCCATAATGCATCAGAATCAGTCCTGCCTGGCCTAAAATTTCCCTCCTGAAATTCGGTAACTGGGGAGAAGGAAAGACCCAGAAGAGAAGCATCGCTGGCACAGATGAGACCGAGGGAGGCTATGCAGAGAGATTGGCACCCACTTGTGTTCAGGTTTGTACCAAAACTGGCATCTCTGCAGTTCCTAGCGTGGGATTACATTGCAGGCCAAAGACCTTTTCTGTATTGTTTTTCATCGCAAACACCTGAAATTCCAGACCAAAGGAGTAATAACCTTTTTTTCTAAAATTATATTTTCTCCTGATGTTTTGCGAGAAAGGAAGGTGAGAAATGGACAGGCACAGGGATGGCTTTTGGTTGCAAGTTAACGATTGACACTGCAGCTAACTAATTCCAAAATTGTGCTGATTTGACGTTTTGTTTTTTTTTAAACAATTTTCATGCCCTTGGAGCATATGGTAAGACTGAAAGAGGCCTGTTTTTCATAAATGAAGAGTATGGACTGGTGGGGATAAAGTGTTTTTATCAGGGTGTAGTTTGACATCTATTTGTAGAAAGAAAATGTGAGGTTCCACAGCTGAAAGGAAACCATGGATCGTTAAGATCACAGCTTGGGGCCGGCCGCGCTCTTCATCCTGCTTCTCGTACTGGTTGATTCTGGGGTTGCCGTGGACTCTTTCACGCCCACTTCTCAATGGCTGTGTCATTTACCAAAACCTGGGCCTGAAGTACTATGATTGACAGTGGATATCTCTGCTCTGTTTCTAATTTTAATTGCTTTGGCGACTTGTCATGATAAAAAGACTTTTGTTTAATAACTGGGCATCTGTTCTTCTATAGCGCGTTATGTTTCTGAGGTTACTGAGATTTAACTGTCTGGAAAAGAATCCGCTTCTCAGCATCTGATTCTATTTTAAGCCTTTCCAGACGCTCCATATGGGTCCAGAGAAAATAAGCCTCATTTTCCCATGGGTGAAGTGCTCTCCACATTGTGCATTTAAGGAAATCTGATCCAGTACATTTGAAATGCATTTGTATGCAAGTTAAATGAGAACACTGCTCTGTTAGTGCTTATTTCCATTTGAAATAGATGATGTCAGCTGGTTCAGTTTTGATAAACAAGTGGATGTAAGCATGGTCTTACCCCTGGGAGTGCCAGAACCTGTCGTTCTGATTTCCCTAAGAAAAGCTGGATACATCCCGGCATGCGGTAGGGTAAAGTGGCAACTGGATCAGCCTGTCTTGCAAACATGGTGACCCTAATGAAGAAGTTTTGGTGCTTTTTTTCCTCTTAATTGCTAGGAGAGTTTCTTTCTCTCCATAGGATCTTAGTTTTGCTTCTCCAGATGATAAAGTGAAAAAAAGTAATCGGTAGTAATGACCCCAAGTAAATGATACCATCATGCGGTGCTGGCATGATCACGCATGGCGAGCATCGCACGAAACCAGGAAATGCCAGGCACACGTAGGACTATCCAACCAAATATCACACTTGCAGCTTGGTTGCCGCCTTACAACAAATTCTTGTGTTGCATTAAAGATTAATCCCATTAACCCAATGTCACCATTTTTCTGTTCATAACTGTAGAACCTTAGGTTTCTTTGCAGTTGTAAATATTTATGTCTGCAAAAAGAGTTTGGCAAAAAATTTATTTATTTTTTTTTAAATAAAAATTTCAGTGACCACCTGTTGGGCAGCCACGAATTACTTCAAAAGACCACATGTGATATCTTCCTTCGACTGCATAAGAGGAGCTTTCTGCGGACCTGCCTAGCTCGTACGGTAAGTGTGATCTGATGAGTCCGAAGATGCTAGCTCTTCATAAGTCAGCTGCTTCCATCTCGAATGAGATTATTTTGGGACAGTCTACTATCATGGTTGTGCCTGTTTTATTGGATGGATTAGCACACACAGTATACCAAAGCATCTCTCCCTTCTGCTAGACCAGAAGTTTCTGGTTTGGTGCGCTGAAGCTGAATAGTGAAAGGTTCCTCCCACCCACAATTTGCATTTGTTCATTGCCAGTTTTCTTTCTGGGATGTGCTTTATATGAAGGAAAGTGTCTCGGAGGTGAAATATGAGTCACGTCCAGCTTTTGCTAGTTTTAACTCAGACGGTGAATGTTTTGGCAAGTGTCTGATAATTTATGTAGATTTGGAAGGGTTTTTTAACTGAAAACCTGAAGTCCATATCATAAGTTGTGCTTTCAAATTATTGATGATAAAACTAGTTAATAAAGCAAAGCATATTAAGTGATCTTTAAACAAAACTCTGCATTCACTGACAATCATTTATTTTCAGCTCTTATACAAAGAGCCTCAGGTCACAAATAGGACTGAATGGCCAGGTCCGTTTTTAAGATGGGGCTGAATTTGGAGTGAGACAAGGCAGGCCAAATCATTGTTAAGATAGGGGCAATATTGAGCCCCTATTTAAACCTTATGGTTAGTTGTTTGTTTGTTTTTTAAATGCCAGCCATGCTGTTTAACTCGTTCAGGTATGTTTAGTGCCTCTGTGCCTATAAAGGGAATTTTAGAAAGAGCATTTAGGTGCAGTCTGGGACTAAGTCCATGGGATAACAGCAGAAAAAGTGGAAATGTTTTCTAAAACTGACCTGTCTCCATCCTAATGGATAAATGTCTTCAGCAACAGAAAAAGAAACTGGGGCGTACAGAATAATGAGTCAGACATGTGCAGGTTGTCCACCAATTTTAGAAACAGGCACATGTCAGATATGGATAGTCTGGGAACACGGAGTGGCCGCGATGCAGTTTTAGAATGTGCACATATATCTGCTATTTTGCTAACGGCAGTTAGGAAGAATAAGATGGTATGCTTCTCTTCTCTGTACAGCTGTTAGGTTGCTGAAATGAGCACTTTTCAGATGGCTTCTCCTCAGGGGCGGCCCAAGGGGAGTGCGGGGCCATGTGCGGAGGCTCATTGCAGGGACTCATTTGCATAAGAAGTCTTATTTGCATAAACATTAGTATAATGTTAACATACCTCTTAATGAGTATCTGGATAAAGAAAGACTACCATATTTCTACATTACTATACTCCAGTGCCAACCGCCAGGCACATTAGGAAGTGCTACAAACACTGACCATTTAGAACCCATAGCAAACCAGCCGTATCATAACAGCTCTACCAGGACTCACAAAGTACCAAATCCTACCTATTACAAAGGCAACACTGCAGATATTAAATCAATACATCTCCTACTAGGGAAAGAGAACAAGTGGCACTGTCAAACAGAAACTGCAAGAATAGAATACCTCAGCTCAGTTACACATGCAGAACATAGACCATCACCAAACAAAGAACAAGGGATCACAATTTAGAAATCGGAAGACAATAATTAAATTGGGAACCCCTAAAGCCAAACTTGGAATGTACAACAACACTATAAATTAATTTCCTCTTGTACTGAACAAAAATGCAAAGACGTTAGTGATACACATTTCCCAGAGCTGACATATTCCAGTTAATAAATTTCAAAATTAAAGTATTTTTCTACCTTTGTGTTTGGGCATTTTATTTTTAATTGCAATTGCTCCAGTCACTTTCTTCTGGTCTCTTCTGTCTTCTGCTAATTCTGCATTGTCTGCTGTCCATTTGTCCTAGATTTTTTTCCATTCTATCTTCTACATCTGCTTTAACATACTGATCTTCCCCTTTTGCTCTTTCCCCAATTTCTTTTTTATTCCTTTTATCATCCACTCAAATTTCACCCTTCCATCCTCAATCCCCACTTACTCTGCCAATACCCAGCAACTTTGTAGATTTTTCTTCCCTCCCACACAAAATATCTTTTCCCCCTCCATCCTCATTCCCCCAGCCCCTTCACCTTCTAGTCCTCCCCCAAAATCAGCTCCCTTCTAGTTCCAGCCCCACTCAGCATTTGCTCCCTTCTAATTGCGTTCTCCCCCCACCCCTCACATCAGCCCATTTCCAGTCCAAGCTCCCCCTATCAGCTCATTTGCAATCCTAGGCCCCCCATCAGCCATTTCCAATACTAACCCCCCCCATAAACCAATTCCAGTCCTATTCCAGTGAGCTGATGTGGGGGGGAGGGGCTTGGACTGGAAATTGGGCAGAGTGTGGAGGAGCTTCAGCCCATTTCCAGTCTAAGCTCCCAACACTCAGTCCATTTCCATCCTGAGCCCCCTCCCATCAACTCATTTCCAGTCCAAGCTGCCCCTATTGGCCATTTCTAAAAGTAGCCCCCCCCCCCAATCGGACATTTCCAATCCTTTTCCAGAACTACATCGGTCCATTTCCAATCCTACCCACCAAAAGCCCATTTTGCTGTCCTAGTCCTCCCCATCAGCTCATTTGCACCCCCCCCACCCCACTCAGCCCATTTCCATTCCTAGTCCCCCCCCAACTCAGCCCAATTCCAATTCCAATCCTAGCCTCCCCCCCCCCATTCAGCCCATTTCCAATTATAACCCTCCAGCCCAATTCCAATTTTAGACCCCTCCACAGCCCATTTCAAGCCCAAGCCCCCCTCTTCAAAGAGCCCCACGGCAGGCTTCAGCGGCAGGTGCGCTGAGAGCTGGGACACAGGAAGTGTCCTTTGACTTCCGGCGCGCCTGCGAGCTTCATTACAATTCAGCTGCCGAAGTGAAGGGAACAACGCTCTTCACTTCAGCGGTTGTAACGAGCTGTGCTGAGCCTGCCGGATGCCGTTAAAGAAGGTGTGCAGCGTGCAGAATGTTGTTGGCGCGGGGCCCCCTGAAGTGCGGGGCCCTGTGCCAACAGCATTCTTGCTCAATGGACGGACCGGCCCTGCTTCTCCTACCTAGGAGCAGGTATAGACATAGACGTGTCCGCTGGTGGGTTGAGACATAGTGTCATTCTATAAAACTGGATGTGCGCAGTAATGTTTTTTGGAACATCCTAAACATGGCTCCAACATGCCCCCATGTGACTTGGAAGTGATCATGCCTGACAAACATACATTCAGAGCTTTCTAAAATGGCTCTTGGGATGTGGCTGTGATTGACACGTGTTATGGTCATTTTCAGATGTGCAAGTCATGAATAGAGCTTCTAAAATGACCCCCATAATTGGCAGTGTTGAATAGATGTATCACCACTGAGCTCTCCATATAGCTAAGGGAAGACAGCTGAGTATTGCTGACTATCGTGTGTTATACAGAGCACGTGTGATCCACCCTTATTTCACCCCAAGGCTATACAGATCATGTCAGGGCGGTCTGTAAGAATTTCCAGTGGTATTAAATATTTGGACCTGCTGAAAAATTCACAGAGAGGGCACTTAGGTGTTGAACAGCCGCTGCTAAAAATATAGGTATTATTTAGCAGGCCTAAACTAAATGGGTGGGCCAGTTCAGTTTTTCAAAAAGTACAAAGGCTAGGGAGTATTCAGTGGTACTGCTAAATAAGGGGGGTAACCTATGCATTCAAGTCTGAATGCAGAAATTTCAAGAATAATTTTAAATGTGTAGCCATGGTCCCACAGTTGGTAAATCCCAGATGGTTACTCTTCAAGGAAAAGAGGGTACTGGTGGCCAGGCTGAGACAGAATACCCGAAGACCTTCATTGTCTGACTTGTTCACACTGCTCCAAAGTACAAGTCCATAGTCTGTGTGGCTTTTAATACAATTTGCTTTTGTTTTGGTGAAATCCCCAAAATGTAAAAGTGCACACAGAAAAGACAAAAACAATGATGTTTTGAAGAAAAAACAAAACATAATGCGTTCATTTAAATAAAAGTTCCACATAGAGTCCACTTTAAACCAGCAGGTACTTCCTCTCATCCCTCTTGTAGCCAAACTGACTATCTCCCAGTATCTCCAGTATGCCACTAGTCTTCACTGAGTGGTCCCTCTCTTCCATACAAATCCCAGGTTATGTACCCCAAACGCCTTCCTCCCCCTCTGAAAGAACAACTGCACAGTCTCAAACTCTTACTAGTCCTCAGTCCAGGTATTCTGCTGTCTACGGGCCTGATATTCGAAGGTCGTTTACACGGTTTACAGCCTGTGTAAATGCCTTAGATGAGGATATTCAATGTCACATACGCAGTTAGTGTCGTTGAATATCTCCATCTATGTCTCCTACGTGCCCCGATACTATTCGATTAGCCTCAGGGCATGCTGGGGGCAGAGCGGAGGTGGAGAATGGTGCTAACCGGACAGCAGCAGTATTGCATGCAGCCTGGTTAGCGATTGGTGCTTTTAAGATAGGCAATGTTTTTTCTCATCTATCTTTAAGGTGCCGATCGCTGTCCAGGCTGCAGCCAATATCGCTGCCACCTGGTTAGCCTCGGTGGCTTCCTGTCCCTGCGGCGATCACCGGATATTCAGTGCAGTTGCCACGGCATTAAATATCTAGTATAGAGGTCTGCAGGGAGGGCTGTGCGCCTCATCAACCCATAGCCCTTCCAAATGGCCTACATTCTCTGGATTTTGCAAAAAAAAATCCTCGAATTGCTCTCCTCAAAATTGGTATCTCTTTGGAAAAGACTGTCGGAGAAAATACATCCCATCTGGACTTCTCAGTGGGATGCAGTGTCCTTAGCCCACCAGTCTCCCAAAGCACATAAACATCCAGTCTTGCAGCTTGACCTCTCCTGGAACCTCTAATTCAATAGCTCTTCATGGCTAGACACTGCAGCTCCAGACCTTCCTTAGACCTCTTCTCCTCTCAGCTACTCTTTAGGCCAAGTTGGTCTGGGAGACCTCCTTTCTTTGCTGCAAGGCCTCTCTGGCCATGAAGCCCTTTACCACCCTTCAGCAGCTTCTCACTACAGCACTGGCTAAGAGCAAACTCTAATTCCAGTTATCTCCCAGCCCCAGAGCAAGCAGGGCCTTCCATATTTCCCTCCAAATTGCAGGCATTTAACTCCCATGTTCAGTGATGGACACCTAGGCCCAGTTTATTTGTTTATTTAAAATTATTTATTTCCTGCCAAATCACAAAGTTCTTGGCGGGTTACAAAAGACACGTAAATAGATGACAAAACATAATAAAATATATATATATCTTAATCAGAAGTTAAACATCTGAACAAATCTGGTTTCAGAAATCCAATAAATCATTTGTCATCCTAATGTCAACTAGAAGGGCATCCCACACATTGGGTGCATTAACGTTAGATCAGGCTGGGGCAGGGACAGCAGAAATGTCCAGATGATAGAAAATGGAGGGACGTTTGGGTGCCCTGCTGCATGTCAATGGGCAAGTTATCCATTTAGACTCATGCTTGTATTGTACATGCTCACATTCCAGTGCATAGCTCTGCTAAAAATATGCATAACTTTAAACAGATACGTTGCCCAGTTTAAGTTCACCACACAGCTGAATATCAACCTCAAAATTATTCCTATTATTAGATCTAATCTTACCAGATGTAAACAGCACTGTAAAATGCATATGAAATAGTCCCTTCTTAGTAGAGCTGCAGTCTAGTTAAAACAATGTAATTTCATTTATAGAAGAAGCAACCAAAATAATAAAGGGAATGGACTATCTTATGAGGAGAAGCTAAAAAGATTCGGGCTCTTCAACTTGGAAAAGAGACTGCTGAGGGGAGATAAAGGTCTACAAAATCCTGAGTGGAGTGTAACAGGAAAACGCAAATCAAATGTTTCTGAAAGAGTAAAGTACAAAGACTAGCAGACGGGCCATGATGCTACAAAGTCATATATTTAAAATAAGTGGAGGCCGAATCTGAATTGGACACATCCGGGCCATCCAGATGCCCAAAATAATGTACGGATCCAATTTGTACCCAATTCTGCAAAAGCGTGAGCCATACGTTCCTGCGGTTGCAGAATCAGGGCGCATAGATGGCCTGGTGCGCCCCAATTCTGATGCGGGAGACGTTCATCGATGTATCTGGCCAGCCTGTCCAGCACTCTGGCTGGTGTGCTGGTGCAGTGGTGTCCTGTCGCCATGGCACTAGCATATCCATCCGGAACAACCAAGTGCCCAGCCACCGAACAACCCCTTCTCCCCACCATCTGACCTTCAGGGGGGTCGCCAAGGCCGGAATCGGGCAACAGAATCGCCCCTGTGGCAGCGTGCTGTGGAAGGGGGTCTGCAGCCTGCACTCTGCGGGGCGCCTGACACTTATTCGAGGTGGTTTATGCCAGGTGATCAAGTCACTTCCAGGGGATGTACAGAGACCTGACCTGATTGGCCTCTGTACATCCTGGTGCCAGGCCACACCCCTACTCTATCCATGCCCTTCCCTAGCACCGCCCCCTCTCGCACAACAGCTCTGTACATGCTGGGTGGCAAGAGAACAGGTGCAGAAGCTGTGCCTGAGCTGGACGTCCATCACCACTATTCGGAGCTCCGGCTGACCCCCATAGAAAATATGTTTCTCTCAATGTAGAATTAAGCTTTGGAACGCATTGTTGGAGGATGTGGTAAAAGCAGGTAGTGTAGCTGGGTTTAAAAAAGGTTTATTTCTGTTTGTTTATTGAGATATTTGATATACCACTCCTTCATGACTCCATTATTAAGGTGATCCAAGAGCAAGCCACTGCTTGTCCCCAGGGATAAGTAGCATTGAATTGGCTACTTTGGGATATGCCCGGTACTTATGTCCTGGAATGGCCACTGCTGGAAATTAGGACAGTGGACTTTATGGATCTTTGGTCTGACACAGAGGCACTTACTATGTGCTTACATTCTTAAAATAGTTAAAATCAACAGAATATGTCATTTAAGTTTATGGATGGACACTTGAGACTTGAAATGTCAATATCTTATGCACGAGATCTCCAGGTGATGTGCTTTAGACAGAATAAACAGCTTCTCACTGAGAAATTTGGCTCTTTAAATTGACTAAGTAGCTTAAAATGATTCTGTGAACGCTATATTTGAGATGGTATAAAATCAATGGGACTAAATTATGGCCCACCATAGGGTGACTTTGTTTTTAGTAGACTGCATGACAGAATCTGTAGAGGAGATTTGAATTCCTTTCCCAGTTTAGCTTTGCTGTTCTGCACAAAGCGGCACATTTTCAGTGCAGTCATGCCGAGCATTTTAATAGAATCTTGACGCATCTATCCACAATTTCAGCCCAATAGGTCTGATTTAACATGCAAGTTTCTTTGGTTATATAATTTTGGAAAAACAAGTTTTTAGGGTAGAGTGGAGAAATCATTCCTCTTTGAGATATCCCCTGGAAAAGTTTTATGGTTGAAATGTTACTAGCTTGAGGGTGTACCGTCCGGTATTTTACATGCAAGGATGCTGTCATTGTCTTTTAATGTCTGCTGTAAACAGTAAAACACAAAGCAAGCTAAAAACCCATCTCTTTCCCTCAAAAACAATTTGTATTGATTAAGAGGCGCCACGTGGGAACAAGTATGAGTTTCAGCAACGAGTCTTGACGGGGGCTTTTTGTGCAGTTAACCCCCAAGAGCTTAACTGGAGTTTGTTGCATCAAAGTGCTAGATGCCCGTGTGTTGACTGAAAACGGCGTGTGAATGAGGAAAGGCTGAAAGCAAACCTCAGGTCTGTTGGATATTTACTGCTGCTCTGTAATACAAGTTTAAGCTTGTGAAAAATTCTACAACTCGCCACTCTCGTACTTTGCAAAGAAAAGCAGAACTCTGTTTTGTGACCATCCTGCATAACACTCCAATGTCGGAACTAGTTTTAGGGATTTGTGACCTATATGTTACACACGGTATCACCGACGTTCCTGTGAAGCTGCACGGGTGTCCTCTGCCTGTGTTGCTGCCCATGGGGGGAGGTGCTGCTTAGTCATGTTAAAAGCGCAGTATTGCAAGACCTTCCCCTACAGAAGCAGTACGGGTACAGGACCCCTCACAGCTTGGCAGGAACATTGAGTGTCATTTCTCCAGAGGCATCTCTGAGCACAGTGCCGCTCCTGGGGCTGGTACGGGTACCGCCGTAACCATGGCTGATTGTGGGGAAAGAGGTTGGCTTCGGATGGCATGTGTGAGGCCCTTTTGGATTTAATTTGAGGTGCAGATCATTCATGTCACAGTTACCATTGATTCTAAGGATAGTATTATCTTTCTGTGTGTAATAATAGGGTACCACAGAGGGTCATAGTCTAATACTTGTTAGATCAGGAACTTGAAGTCACTTTCATCATTTTGCAAAAAAGGTACCTCTATTTTATTAATGTTATTATTCCTAATGTTTGTATTAGTATTGATCATGCCAGATTCATGTAGCACGTGGAGGTAAAACTACTATTTCTATAGCTGTACTGAACATGTGCAGCGCTCTACGCAAACACGTATGAGACAGTCCCTGCTCTATTCAAGACAGACAAACAAGGTAAATAAGAGAATTATGTATTCTGGGAAATGACTGAAAACAACCTGGGTATGACCAGGAGAATAAGAGGCTAAGAGCACCTTCAAAAGGGTGGCTGAATTGGAATAGGACCAGAGAAGGAGCGTGGGCCCAGTGCCTCTGGAATTTTATTCCACATATGAAGCGCAACAAGAGTCTGAAGTTGGCGGTGAAGAAGAGCCCAGATAAGAATGGCTGGCTTACTTGATGAGCGGAGTTCCTGACGAAGGGTGTAGGGAAAAGTAACGAGGCGCTGCAGAATAAATACATTTGTAGGTCAGCGAGAGAAGTTTGAACCATTTGGGAAGCCAATGAAGTGACTGGTGGAAGATTTAAAAATTCAGCTGCATGATTATAGATTGAAGGGGAGAGAGATGGTTCAGTGGGAGACCAGCAAGGAGCAGACTGCAGTAGTCCGAGCAGGAGATGAGAAAGTGGATGTGGTTGTGCTCAGAAAGGAAGAGAGAGATCTTGGTAATATTACAGAGAACACATTTTTAGCAGCCTGTTGGATATGTGCAGAGAAAGAGAGAGAGGGTGTCGAAGAGGAACCCAAGGTTACGAGCTGAGGCGTTCAGGAGGATGGCAGTATCATCCACAGAAATAGAGGAAAGGTTTAATAAAACCTCTTAGCCATTTCAACTTTCAGGTGGTGGGGAGACATTCAGGCAGGCTGAGATTTGGCTGTGAAATTTCTGGTATATGATCTGGGACTCATTAGCACAAGGATGGTACTCAAAGCCAGCAGAAGAAATCAGGGCATCAAGGAAATGGGTATAGGAGAGAAGACAAAGGAGTAAATTTATAAAGCATTTCTTGCATGTAAAGCACATTGAAAAAAGCTCTAAAAAATTGTGTCAGAGTATAGATGCAGAAAAGGTGGGGCTGTGGAAAGACATTCGTGTGACCTGTGCATAGGTGTTCTGAGGGGTGTAGTTGGATAGAGCTGGAGTAGAGTCGTGATGTGCACATTCAAATATTTAGATCTTCTTTGCTACAGGTGTAGATTTGGGCCTGAGGATTTGTCGTTCTTGGAAATCGTTGAGGGAGTCGGCACATAGGAGTCTATGTTCCCTTTATAAAATACCAATCAAAAAATCCCCCAGGAAACCCCTACCAGAATCCCATATATCATAACATCCAGTGGGATTGCTAACACAGATCTGCAAAAGAAAATAGACAACTTTAAACAACATTGACCTGGGCACCCTGTGAAGCTGTGAACTTTTACACATACTTGGTAGCACCTCTAAATATTCACACGTAAAGAACACAAGTGCATATTTTATAAATTACATATGTAAATGGCAGCACCACCCATGTCCCCCCCCCCCCCCAAACCAGTCCCCAGGCACATCTACACCATATTGTGTAAAAACACATGCATTCAGTTCATGACATACATGTTATGCCAGGGTAATTTTGTAAGCGGCATCTTACATGTGTGGTTCTGTCATAGATACATGAAATACCCTTACATGCTTACCCCGCGTATTGTCTGCATACCCGCAGGGGTTTTCAACCCAGTCCTCGGGGAACCCCAGGCCAGTCAGGTTTTCAGGAATTCCGGAATGAATATGCATGAGAAAGATTTGCATGTTCTGCCTTCATTGTGTGCAAATCTATCTTATGCATAGTCATTGTGGGAATCCTGAAAAAGAGTCCCTGAAGTGCAGAGTGGGAGTCATGATAGGGGGGCAGCTTTGGGGGCAAAGATTTCCACAGTCATTCAAATAACTAATTACAACTCTGCTAAGTTGTTTTTGTTTCCAGTTATTTGAACATCTAAAGTCCTCTTATGGTTCTTGCAGCAGGAAGATGATGGGATACTTTTCTGCCCGAATGAGCTCACACAGTACACACGTCTTCTGAAAGTATCTAGGTGAGAAGCTACATCAACTCTTGACCCTTCCACCAGGGCTAGCAGGACTTCCTAATTTATAGGATGTAAGCGGTATGATATACCCGTGAACATTGAGGCAGAAGGATGAATGTAGCCAGCACCCTGTGGGTCCTTTAAAGCCCCCTCTGCAATGTCCTGCCAAATCGATAACCTGTTTCTTCAGGAGGAAAATGAGTGAAGCACCTTTTGCTATACAATTAAATGATTTCATAACATTCCAGTGACTGGAGCCCAGGGCTGGCATTAGGAGGTGACAAGCAGGGAATTGCCCTGGGCCCCCATGCCACAGGGAGTCCCAAGTCTACCTCAAGCTGAAGGAGGCATACATAGCTTTCAGGCAGACATTGGGACCCCCTCACCAGTTTCTGCCCCAGGCCCCTTCATATCAAACACTGCCCCCGCTGGAGCCCATTGCAGCGACAGCGGGCATTGTTAGATGCGTCCCGGTCATTGGTTAAGGTTTCACCAGGTTGATACACGCTGCATTGCTGTAGGGTGACTCTCAGTGCCATGAGGAAACTATTGTCACTGGAAAATGTGTAGTCTAGTTCCCCACAAGCATTACATCTCCTGCCCAAGAATTTTCCACGTCGCTGGTCATGAAAGTTCTTACAGATCGCTCTGATAGTGCTGATGTGCAGTGAGGATGGAGCAGGAGTGTCCCACCTAACTCTATGAATAGCTGGCGATTATTCAGCTGCTAACCGTATTGCTGTGCAATTTAATTTAGGACAGCAAAAAGGCTTCCCTAAATTACATTGCTTAGCTAAAACAGATAGCGACTGTGTATCGCTGCTATCCATAGAGCAGCAACAGTCTCTATATATATTCAGCACTGCTCGCCATCCAGAAAATGTAAATGCTATGGCCAATAATTTAAAAAGTGCCGAGCCAAACATACATTAGTTCTATAACGCTCTCAGCAGTGAGAGAACGACAGCGCTATTATCCTAAAGACCTGCTACTCTAAGCTTGACAAGAAGGAAGGAGATGAGCCCATGTGATTCAATGAGGCTTTACTGCTTTAGGATGTCACATGCTGGCATAAGAATAAGAGCTTCGGTTTGGCTTTTTGCCTTACCCTCCCCAAAGCCCAGCTACCCCTAAACATGTGTGTGTGTCATAGGCCATCAATGATGCATTGGCATAGTGAAAACTTAGCCAAAGACAAGGCGATGCCTTTAATCTGACTAGTCGCTTGGGATGAATTTTATCAGTCATTTCTGTGCAAACAGCGGTTTATGTGCAGAAATTGCCCTACACGGTGCACATAAACTTCTGTATCTGTAAACATTTCTCTTACCTGAGCAGAAGGTTAGGCTGGGGGTAAGTTTATGCATATAAATTAACCAGAAACCTCAGAACAGGTGTAAATAGGGTAATTTTAAAGGGGGAAATCTTTGACTACTGAACCTGCTGCAGATGTTAGGTAACCTGGTGTAAAATGACCCTCGCAGGAAAGGCGTTTCCCTCATTAGCTCATATCGTCATTTAAATCCCTTCCCTTATTTCTGAGAATTGATGGCAACCGCAGGGTGGGTGAATCCATCCTGTAAGGTTTATTTCAGTGGATTGAAGTACAGTTGAAATAAATGGACTCTTTCTTTTCTTTTAGAGAGAGGTTATTTGCAGCCATTTCAAAATACAATCGTCAAGTAGGATACTTGTTGCAAAATATGGTAAGATTTCTTTTTTGTCTTTTTAATGGGGGGGGGGGGCGCATCTATCTTAGTAGAACACATGTGCCGGAATAGTGTCTTAATCAAGTAATGCAGGCATCTGGTTACTGGTGACGTACGATCTACCCTTCATGGAAATTTCCCGTTTTCATTACTGTGATGGAGGGCCAACCTTAGGCCAATAGAACCCATTTGACCCAATGGGGCCCTAATACTACTACTACTACTACTGATCATTTGTAGAGCACTACAAGGCGTACACAGCACTGTACATATAGATGTAAGACACAGTCCCTGCTGATCAGAGCTTACAATCTAAGCAAGACAAAACATATAGCAAAACTGGGGACTAGAGTATGGTAAGATACATATAAGTAGTGGACAAGAGAATGAGGAGCAGCAGGATCCAAAAGCAGCCTCGGAGGTGGGTCTTCAGCCTGGACTTGAACAGGGCCAAAGAAGGAGCCCGACGCACCGACTCAGGTAGTTTGTTCCAGGCATATGGAGCAGGAAGGTCTAATGGACGAAGTCTGGAGTTGGCAGTGGCAGAGAAGGGCACAGATAGAAGGATCTGCCAGAAGAGCGGAGTTCCCAAGGAGGGGTGTAGAGTGAGATAAGAGGAAAGATGGTGAGGAGCCGCAGAGTGAATGCATTTGTAGGTCAATAGGAGAAGCTTGAACTGGATATGGAAGCTGATAGGGAGCGAGTGAAGTGACGTGAGAAGAGGGGTTATGTGAGCATAGCAGCACTGGTAGAAGAATTAGCTGTGCAACTGAGTTTTGAACAGATCGAAGGGCAGAGAGATGATTCAGAAAGAGACCAGCAAGGAACAGGTTACAATAGTCAAGACGGGAGGTGACTAAGTGGATAAGGGTCTTAGTAGTGTGTGTAGGTTTAGGTCAGCTATCCAGAGAGTTGCCAGGAGTCGACACCGACTCTCTTAACAACAACAACAACAGTGTGTGTAGAAAGGAAGGAATGACTTGTGCTGATGTTGTAAAGAAGCTGCAGGTTTTAGCTATCTGTTGGATGTATGCAGAGAGAGAGAGTTGAGTCAAAGATGACCCCAAGATTGTGAGCTGAGGAAACGGGGGAGTGTAATGTCATCCATAGAAATAGAGAAGGGAGGTGGGGCGATGCATCCATTGGGGGTTCCCAGCACTAGAGCTGAGAGAGCTATTGGACTTTGACACAGTTTGCAGAAGAGAAATTAAGAAAGATTTCTTTAAGTACAGTTTTTTGTTTTAACACGCTTTGGGGTATGTTTACTAAACAGTGATAGCAGCTTCTGTGCGATATCGGAAGCCGTGGCCCCATTGATTTCATTGGGGCCATGGCTCCGATTTCGCATGGAGGGCCGCTACCGCTGTTTAGTAAACATACCACTTTGTGTCAGAATATAAGCTAATAAATTTAGATGTTTTGCTTTTAATACAATATATTAATCTTAAGTCTAGGCAGCTGGTCCAAATTGGACCGTCCAGTTGTTAAGAGCGACCCTGCTGTGATGAGCTGCACTATGGAATCTCAGGGGTGATTCAAATAATGTACAACATTGCCACTTGATTTTGGAGAATAAAACATTTGATTCTATTATGCTATTTTTGTTTCAATTGCACTGGCTTTCATCAGAATCATGAATCCTTTTTAAAAATATTTAAGTTGGTTTTAATAGGGTTTGTGTTAAGATGTCCAGCTTATTTAGCACTCCTTGTCCATAAATACTAAGCTGTAAGAAAACTGCATTTTACCATAGTAAAATTTAGCACATGAGACAATAACTTGTAGCCATCACTACCACAAGTTAGTAACGCTTGTGATGAATGAGCAACACAAAACTAGCAGGTTCAGAGTCTATTAACATCCCCTCCCCATCTGTTAACATCCTACGTCAACCTGACAATGACTTTTTCAGTAGTCCCCATCCCCCAATCCTCGGCATCTTCTGTGTGTTTCCTTGCTAGCTAGTGAGGGGCCAGGAGTGAACCACAGCTGCTCCCGTCCCATCGGCTCCCAAGCAGTAGTCTTGTGGCATTATCAATAGGGGTCAAACCGCCAAATACCTGGGGGGATCAGAGGTTGTGGGAGCTTTTGAAGGGGCTGTTGGACCTCTCAAGGCAATAGTCCCAAAAAGCTGCATGGGAGCCCTCAACCTATGCTGCTGCCAGTAGAGGGAGCTACTGCAATATTTCAACACCTCCCCCTGCTGGAGGTTCGCTCGTAGCTTTGCAGGAATGCTCGTCATGAGGGCTGAAGGAGTTGTGTGTTCCTACAACCGATCTTCTTAAGATGCTTCCGGCAACCATCCGATCACATGTTACCAACCCAGTGCTCCTGGGGAGGACAGATAATTCAAGCTTACAGCTGGCATTATCTTTTCATGAATAACTCAACTTGTGGGTTAAAATGCATGTTGCATTATTCACTTTGCTTAATAATGAAGTCCATTTTTTAACTCCCATAGTGCTATACAAACATGTATTTAGGGCAAAGAACACATGATTTTGTCATTAACATGTTATCTGGCAAAACACATGTCATATTTCCTTAACAACCCCTCTATGCTGGAGCGCATTAAGCTTTCTGCAAACACAGATTCTGAAAGGCTGAAATGCCTGGGGTTGGGTAATGTGAGCATTAGTGTGTGATATTTTTATTTATTTTATTTTTTGGCCTTTAGGCTAGAACAGTCATTAAAGTAGTTAAGGTAAAATCAAAGTGATAAAGTCAACAGTATAGACAAGAGAGAGGAAAACGCAAGAGGTCCAGCGCGACAATCAGTCTGGAACAGCAGTACAAGAGAGGGAGGACCTCAACAAGGAAAAGAGCAATAACTTAATGTTTCCCAAAAGCCTTCAAGAGAAACACGTTTTTAAGGCCTGATGTAAATTTCTTTTTAGAGCTCTCTGAATGTAAATTAGAAGGAAGCGTATTCCACAGTTAGGGATCCAGAACGCCGGACGCTGCTGTACAAGTCATTTCAAGTCTGAAACATGAGGAAGGGAGCATAGCTCAAAGATTAGATTTAGACGATCTCAGTGAATGCCTAGAGCAATATGGAAGAGATAAATAGGAAAACCAGTGTAGCAGAGTCTGTGGGTGCGAAGCAAAATCTTACACGTCAGCCTATGGGCTACCAGCAACCAAAACATGGTCGTTTGATTTAGCTCTGTAGATAAGTCTGGTTGTGGTGGTCTGTAACCTTTTAATGCTATAGAGGTGTGGGGGGGGGGGGAACTCCAGCCAATAAGGAATTGCAATAATTTATCCTGCTGATAATAAAGGCATGATTCAGAGTATTTGCTGCTCCGGGATCTAAATTGGGGACATGTTTACTAAACTGCGGTAGCCTTTTCAAGCAATCATGGTGCAATATCCGCAAAAGGACTGCGTTGAAGCAAAAGGACTATGGCATCTGCAGGGGGCGTTACCAACTTTCCCCCTGAAGATATTGCGGAGGTTTCAGACTTGCTGCAGAGACCCGCAATTCCTGCATCAGCAAGTAGTGCGGGAAGTCCCAAGGCGCTTGCCAATGCAGGGATCGTGGGTCTTTGCAGTAAGTGCAAGGGGAGGACAGGTAGCAGTTGGGTGGACAGCTTTTACTAGCTTTATCCCCTAATTGCTACCAAAACCCTCTCTCCCCCCCCCCAAGTACTGATCAGGCCCCTCTGATAAGTCAATATTGTTGGTACCGCAAATGTAATGATCCGTGACACCGACAATTAAAACTGTGCAGCCCCTCCTTCAGCACTGATCCCCCATGGACAGCTCCCAATCCCCATCGGAAACTGTCCAGAGGGGATCAGTGCACCACCTGACAAAGCTTAAAGGCTCGACTACTCAGTCAGGCCCCCTTCTCTCCCCCCCCCCACCCCCTCCGATCCATGAGAAAACAATCCCAGCTAGCCAGTCAGGACCCCGAACCCACTTACTCTAGCACTTTATAAAGACAAGTGGGCACTTACTTGTCTTTATAAAACAGGCTTAATATAGGCACCTGGAAACATGTTTCAACTAGGCGCCTCCTGATAAAATTACCCTCCATCTGACGTCAGAAAAAGACCCGGTTGGCCCATCCATTTTGGGTTAATGGACATCAGCCAGTCCCATCAGTAGCAATAGCCTACCATGGAGCTGACTCATGTTTTCACCTCTACAATCAGCACTCAGAAAAGCAAATGCATAACTTAGATGATTCAGTAACGATAGCATCATCATACACGGCATCATTCGCTTTGATGAATGCTGGCCTCGCTGTGTCCTGCTGCTGCTTGTTTGTTTACAACACAGTCATTCAGTTGATCGCAGATGGTCTGGGGCATGTTGCATCCTTTTTTCATCCTGTTTATAATCTCATAAAATGCTTTCCCTTAGAAGTAAAGGTTTCAATAATGCGTTCAGAAAAATGAACTTTGCTATTATTTATACAAACAATATAGTTCATGCCCTTTTTATTTTGAAATTGACAGCATGGAATGAATAATCTGCTAGAAAGCGTTAGAACAATCTCCTCCCTGCTTTGTTCCATTGAAACGAAGGCCATTAGTGAGGCTTTGGAGAAGCTCCGCCTGGCGCTGAGGATGGAAGAGCAGGTACAGTACTTGTGTGACAATGCACAATTCTTATACATATGGCTGGAAATTCCTTTTGACACACTAAAATGACCAGATGCTTCTTTGGACACCAGTGACCAGTGAGGGCAATGGTAGGTGGGGCATTTGCAGCAGTAACGTACAAGTCTGAAGGTAAAGTCAGGTCGGGAAGTAACTTCAGCAGCGGGACATTGTTTGCTCCCATGTAGAAACCTTTCTAGCAGGGTTTATAGTTCTCATGTCCTTACTCAGACAATGAAATACGCCCAGACTGCTTTGGGAAAAAAATTGAAAGAGTGGGTCTAGATGAAAAGGCCTGGTAGCAATCCCATCACCATATCTCCGTTTTCTATTCCTTCCACGGGAGAAAAATGTTCAAGAAAGTCTTCTACAGAAAATGCTGCTGAATCTTTGCCCATGAGTGCAAGAATCAAGTCCTTTGCCTTTTGCAGACGTATGGCAGGTGATTCTATAAACTCCCCACATAGTTAATACATGTTTTTATGTGCATATTTCATGCCTAGTTTATAAACTCAAGTATATGCATATGCTATAGGACACTCACGTGATGTTCTTATTAAAGAAGATAAAGATCAACCCAATACTGTGGTCAGACCACCACCAAATCGATATTCGGATGAAACTACCGTCTTTACCAAAGGACACAAAAGCACGAAGAGTAATACACCAACAAAGGAGATTCAACAAACTAAACATGGAATGCCTTATAAGTAACATTAAGACGCACATAGACCTTGAAAGCACGGATCTCGATGCACTAACAGACAGCTGGAACACTGGAATTCAGACCGCAGCACACCCTAAATGGAGCACCACCCCGAACCTGACCAAACACCAATCGGAACCCTGGTACACCAAAACTCTGACCAAAATGAAGAGAGAACTCAGAAAGCGTGAAAAAAAATGGAGACGTACGAAATCCATGGAACATAGGATGGAGTACATCAACCTCCTCTCGAAGTACAAAGAAGAGGTAAACGCTGCGAAAAGGATGCACCACACAAACCTATTAAACAAAGCGATCAACAAACCTAGGGAACTATTTGAGCTGGTGAAATCTCTAACAAAAACTTCCCAACCAGACCACTAGGATAACTCTATCCACCCACAAACACTGGCAAACCACTACGCGAGCAAGCTGACTGCAACCTTGCCCGACCCCTGTAGGGACGAGGCACACCGGAAATCTATTGTGGAACAAGAACTGACATGGAGAAACGTCCGCAAGATCGATGAGCAACAAACAAGCAACATAACTAGCATCAATACCACCACCTCCCCACTGGACCCCTGCCCCACTACTTGGGTCAAGGCAGCGAAAAAAGATATAGTCCACCAAGTCTCACACATTGTAAACCTATCACTGCATCAAGGAATTATGCCTGACCAGCTCAAGAAATCCATAATAAGACCAGTACTAAAGAACAATAAACTCAACAAAACAGACCCAACATCCTACCGCCCCATCTCCAGCATATCTTTCCTAGCAAAAATCATCGAAAAAGCAGCCGTCATACAACTTCAAGAGCACCTAGATGACCACGACATACTCGACATGCAACAATACGGGTTCAGACAAAACCATGGGGTCGAAACGCTTTTAATAGCACTGCTCAACAACCTCCACAAAGGCTTGGAAGACAGGAAGAAAATGTTCTTACTCATCTTCATTGACATCTCTGCCGCCTTTGATACTGTCCATCATGGTATCCTCCTAAAAAAGCTTGAATCAATAGGAATTTTGGGAACCACCCTGTTATATGTAATACCAAACAGCCTGTTGTTCTGGTTTCTTTCTGTTATTTGTAAACCGCGCTGATGTCAAAGAGTGCGGTATATAAGAAGTTGAAATAAATAAATAAATAAATGGTTCTCCTCCTACCTAACAGTAGGCCACAGGTCCAATTCAACGGAGAAAAAGCAGAAGTGTTCACACAAACTCAAGGCATACCCGAGGGATCGGCCCTCTCGGCGCTACTTTTCAACATTTACATGCAGCCCCTCTGTGACATTTTCAAAAAACATAATATCAACTACCATATCTATGCAGATGATATTATGCTATACACTCAATTGGACACCACTGACCCGAAGTATACCCAGCTTGAAACCTGCCTGTATGAGATGTTAGCATGGCTCCAGCAAAATAACATGGCAATCAACCACAAGAAAACCGAAGTGATGTACATATCAAGTAAACCTAACTTTGAACCTCCTCCGACAATCACCCTCTGTAAAAACACGTACAACACAAAAAATGAGATCAAATATCTGGGAGTCACACTCGACAGCAAACTGAAGATGGAAAAACACCTGCGAAAAACCAACAAGGCCATCTTCCACAAACTCAGAGTCCTACAGCCACTGAGGAACTTAATCGAACCCTGTGATTTTCGGACTGTGGCACAAGCACTCATTATGCCTCACTTAGACTACTGTAACGCCATCCTACAGGGTTTGCCAAAGAAAATGCTAAATATCTTGCAATTGGCCCAAAATGTGGCGGCAAGGGTCATCACACGAACAAGCAATGCTCAACACATTACACCTGTATTGATCGAGCTACATTGGCTACCCGTTGCTGCCAGGATACAATATAAAACTTTGGTAACCACGTTCAAACTCATACATGACCTAGCGCCATCATTCCTCTCAACCCTTGTCAGCAAGCAACCAACCAACAGAGACAGGAGAACTGTCAACTCTGACACACTACAAGTTCCTAATAACATCAGATCAGTAAAAACCAGTACTAGCAACAAAGCTTTCTCATTCTCTGCCCCAACAATCTGGAATCAACTGCCATACGAACTACGAGCAATTAAAGACATTAATGCCTTCAGAAAGAAACTAAAAACCCATCTTTTCAAATGTCACTACAACTGGTTGTAAACCAAAGTGGAACACCAGATAAAGTGAATGAACCATGAAGCCGATCTGTAGAAATGTATGTAGAACTGTAATTATGTAGAACTGTAAATATGTAAACCTAACCGTGAAGTTCCTAACCCTGTGTGATGTGCCAGACCCTCAAATCTATGTATATATCATCCCAATTTTTCTGTCCTGATTTGACAACTCCCAAACTTGTAATCAAACCGCTACTGATCGCTGGAAGTAGCGGTATATAAGTTGTACACTAAATAAATAGATAAAATAAATAAATAAATTAAGTGCTGTCATGACAACCCTCTGCATAGTTATCCAAAACCATCTTCAGTCGGGCGGCTAACTGTTGATAGAATGGCATCTATAGCTTCTGTTATTTTATTGATCCATTTCGTTGTTGGCGTTCACCTTTAACCTTGTCAAGCATGATGCCTTTCTTTAATGCTATGTCTCTTTCCATGATGTGTAAGGCATGTTTGCAGTTTCTGATTCTAATTTCAAGTGCAGCTGCATCAGCAGTCAGACGTCCCAAGGGCTTTGTTCCAACTCCATCATAAATATGAGCTTTACCTTGAAGAGTCTTCAGCTCTTCCCCACTAGTTCATTGCGTGCCTTCCTTCCATGAGGGGCTCATCTTCCAGAACTATATTGCAATGTCTTGTTGAGACTGTCCGTTTGGGTTTTTGTGGCAAGATATGGAAATAGATTGCCAGGCCGTTCTTCAGCACAAAGAATGCCAGTGTTGTTGTTTGTTGTTGTTGTCACAGAAATGTGATCCTCTGACACTAACACCATACCATACTGCCGCTGCCCAGATGGAGGTTTAGTCTGAGTCTGGCACCTCTTAAGAACATGATAAGCCATACTGGATCAGACCAAAAGTCCATCAATCTCGGTGTCCTGTTTCCAACAGTGGCCAATCCAGGTCACAAGTACCTGTTAGGTTTCCAAAAGGTAGACTGATTCCATGCTGCTTATCTCAAGGGTAAGCAGTGGATTTCCCCAGTCCAATTTAATAATGGTTTATGGACTTTTCCTACATGAACTTGTCCAAACCTCTTTAAAACTCTGCTACACTAACAGCTTTTTACAACGTTCTCTTGCAACAAATTCCAGAGTTTGATTACATGTTGAGTAAAAAAAAATACTTTCTCCAATTATGTTTATTTAAGACTTACTATTCCGCTCTATGCAATGGTGTACCAGAGCAGATTACAGGATAAAACATAAAACCAAACAAGAAAAGACAGGAACTACAATAAAATGACAGGAAAGTAAAGAACAGAAAGAAAGAGAAAGATAACAGGAGAAGCAAAGTCTTAAATATGTTACATATAGCTTCATTGCAAGTCCCCTTGTCTTTCTCCTTGTCTTACAACATAAGACCATAAGATATGCCATACTGGGTCAGACCAAAGTCCATCAAGCCCACTATCCTGTTTCCAGCAGTGGCTAATCTAGGTCACAGGTACCTAGCAGTCTCCCCAAAAGACACAGGTTCCACAATGCTTGTATTGGGTCAAGCAGTGGATATTCTGGATCCCCTTTAATAATGATTTATGGACCTGTCTTTCTGGAACTTGTCCAAACCTTTTTTTAAACCCAACTTCACTAACAGCTTTTAATACGTCCTCTGGTAACAAATTCCAGAGCGATTACGTGTTGAGTGAAAAATTATTTTCTCTTATTAGTCTTTAATAGGCTACACTGTAGCTTCATTGCATGTCCCTTTGTTTATGCCGTCAAAATGTAGAAAGACAATCGATCTATTTTTACCTGTTTCGCTACATTCATTAATTTATAGACCTCTATCATATCTCCCCTCGGCTGTCTCTTTTCCAGGTTGAAGAGCCCTAACCTTTTTAGCCTCTCCTCATAGGAGTATCCTTCCATCCCCTTTTACCATTTTGCTGGCTCTTCTCTGTACCTTTTTTTAATTTCACTATATCCTTTTAAGATACGGTGACCAGAATTGCACACAACATTCAAGGTGAGCTTACACCATGGAACAATACAGAGGCATTATAATATCCTTTGTTTATTTTCCATTCCTTTCCTTATGATTCCTAGCATTCTATTTGCTTTCCTGGCTGCCGCTGCACACTGGGCAGAGGGTTTCAATGTATTATCCACGATGACGCCTAAATCTTTTTCCTGAGTGGTGGTTCGTAATGTGGAACCCTGTATCGTGTAACCATAGTTTGGGTTGTTTTATTTGCACTTGTCCACATTAAATTTCATCTGTCATTTGAATGTCCAGCCTTTCAATTTATTAAGGTCCTCTTGCAATTTTTCATAATCCTCTTGGGTTTTAACAACTTTGAACAATTTTGTGTCATCTGCAAATTTGATAACCTCACTCGTTATTTCCATTTCCAGGTCTTTTATGAATATGTTAAAAAGCAGCGGACCCAGCACAGATCCCTGGGGTACACCACTATTCACCTTTCTCCATTGGGAAGATTGGCCATTTAGCCCTACCCTCTGCTTTCTATCTTTTAACCAGATAATACACTGCCTCCTATCCCATGGCTTTTTAAAATTTCGCCAAAAGAGTCTCTGATGAGGGACCCTGTCAAAGGCTTTCTGAAAATCCAGATACACTACATCGACCGACTCACCTTTGTCTACCTGTTTATTCATACCTTCAAAAAAGCATAACAGATTAGTAAGACAAGACCTTCCTTGGCTAAAGCCATGTTGGCTATCTCCCACTAGCTATGACTATCTACATGTTCAGTAATTTTGTTCTTTATAATGGTTTCTACCATTTTTCCTGATACTGACGTCAGGCTCACCGGTCTGTAGTTTCCCGGATCACCCCTGGAACCCTTTTTAAAAATTGGCATTACATTGGCCTTTCTCCAATCTTCAGGTATTACTGATGATTTTAATGATAGTTCACAGATTAGTAATAGTAGGTCTGCAGTCTCATATTTCAGTTCTTTTAACACCCTTGTATGTATAAGTGATCTACATTTACCTATTCCACTCCGGTCATTAATATGATAGAGGTCTATAAATCTCTCCTCAGCCGTCTCTTTTCCACGTTAAAGATCCCTAACCTTTTTAGCTTCTCTTCCTAGGGGTATCCTTCCATCCCCTTTACCATTTTGGTGGCTCTTCTCTGTACCTTTTCTAATAACACTATATCCTTTTTAAGATACAGCGACCAGAATTGCACACAATATTCAAGGTGCGGTCGCACCTTAGAACGATACAGAGGCATTATGATGTCATCCTTTGTTTATTCTCCATTCCTTTCCTTATGATTCTTAGCATTCTATTTGTTTTCTTGGCTGCCACTGCACACTGGGCCGAGAGCTGTCCATCTTGACAGACCCTGTCAATAGTTACTCTACCAGTAACATAGCTCTCGGCATCACAGATGCATGCAAGCCCTCACGGCATCAGTTGCGAATCCAAAAGCATGCATAAATTTAAGTCGCAATCACTTATACCAGCTCTGGGGCGAGTATAAATGTTACATGCGTAAATTAGAGTATCGTATTATTTGCACGCCTAATCTTGTTCTCCAACTATGCTCCACCACACTCCACCCTATGATTGCCCACAGTAAAAGTACATTGATCAGATACGACCCCTATATTTACCCAAATATAAGTGTCTATGTATGCCTATATATTACTGAAATACCTAGATTTACATGGGTGGTTCACTCGTAAATCAGGCCAGCCTGTTATAAAATGAATCCCCATGGGGTTGCATGTAAAAGGCGTCTTATAAAATAGCATGCAGAGTAAACATTAGTGAATGGATCTGATGATATGTACTATGCTTGTGGGCGTGAACATGGCTGAAGTTTCAATAGAGTGCCCAAGTGTGGGTGTAGATTATAAAATACTGTAATTTTCATGAATTACTTGAAAAATGTATGCACGGACATTTACACCAGCTCTGGGGAGGGATCTCTGGCACTTACACTAGTATTTTATAAATTAAAGTAGGTATAGAACCCTGACACATGTTCACACACAGACCGCGATGCATGCGCACGCACACAGACACAAATAGATACACAGCGCCCCAACAATGCACAGATGCATACAAGCACATAGACAGAGCCCCCAAAACACACACACATACGTATACTATGCTCACCCACTCATACATCCCCTGTTACCTTACTGAGACATACCTTACCACAGCTGTTTCAACCGAGCCCCCTCCCCTCCCACACAGACTTATCCGAGTCTGTGCCATTATGTCACAAGCTGAAGTCTACACATTTCAACTTCTTGGTTTTAGTGGGAAAAGAAATGAGAAAAATCCTAAAATGAACCAAAATACCCCATGTACACTTCTAGGACAAACATGGAGTTGACCTCCCCAAAAGGATGTACCGAATAGTTCCAAGTGACCCAGATGTGCCACGGCCATTGATGTGACCCAGCGTGTTCTATCCATGATCCCCACAGCAGTAAAACACACAAACAAATATACAAGATTAATCCACATCGCTCCGAGTATTTATATGAGCAGTATTTGTGTATGATTTTCATTCATTGATAAGTGAGTCCTCTCCTGTTTGCTTTCTTAAGATCTTTTCAGAGTTATAGGAGCCCTGTCACTGTTCGTTTTCAGTCTAAGGCTTGATTGCTCTTCACGCTATTTCCTATCGTACAGATAGGAAAACCCTTTCTTCCTCCACTGTGTATCAGTAATTGCATTGTGTCGGCACCATAGTCGGACGCCCCAGGTTTTTCCATCTAGTAGGTGGTAGAGTGTAGCTCAGTGCTTCATGCTTAGTCTGCGGCTACAGTTTTAGGTTTTGGATCAGTGCCTGTGTGTCTTTATTTCCCACATCTTGTACAGTATCACACCTGCCTTCACCACCCTTCACCTCAAGCTTCATCTACTTATTTCTGTCTTGCACTGAACAAGAAGTTTACCCAGGCAGGAGTACATGAAAACTGATGTGTGAAGGAAGTGATCTGCAAACCAGAAGCTGTAATCTGTGGATGACGACCTGCGATTTGCGATTTATTGGATGGGACTGTGAAACTCAGACAGGAAAAGCACAAATCCCTCCTTGCAGTGTCTGCGGATTATGGCACATCATCAGTTACAGATTTTGGACTGATCCAGCTCTACCTTGTTAAATAATACAACTGTCATTACTGTTTAATAACTTCTGGGCGGGGGGAGGATCTGTGGGAGGCTCCCGGACCTTTCTGCCCCTCTCATAGACAAGTGTTCAGGCAGCAGAATCCGATTTAAGCCCTCTTTAGAAAGTTCATTTCCAGTTCATATATAAAAGCTGCTGAAACCTGATTTTTTGACTGTACAGCCAAAGTAGCTAGGTCACGTTTTGCTCAGTTGTTCCAAACCAAAGAACTCTGGGAACCTGACAGTTATTTATCTTTAAATGTGGGTATTTATTTCACACAGTTTTCTTCGTAGGTTGAGCTAGTCATGAAGCATTGGGAATGGAAACGTATTGCTGATTATAACGGGCTGGCTGACTCCTCTGTCACCTGACTAATGATCATGGGTGAGAGGCATATGTACCATTTCAGGCTCATTTAGGCACCGAAAAATGAAAAGTGCACACAAATCACTTGTGCGCATGTATACCTATGAATTACATAGTAGCATAGTATATGACGGCAGATAAAGATCAGCATAGCCCATCTAGTTTCCCCAGCAAGGTGACAAGAGTAGGTGCACCCGCCGTTCGTGCAGGTCAACCCTGTTCATTGAGATATCAGAGACACTTAAGTTTATTTTGAATTTAACCTGTTGCTTTAAAGGGAGCCACTGAGTCTGTCCCATGCCATTTTGAATTCTGTCACTGTATTTGTCCCCGCAGACACAAGAAGCAGGAGACGTTGGATGAGCTGAAGGGTCTTTTATTGTTGAAAGAGGAACCCCAACGCGTTTCGGCAACGCCTTCAACAACATTATAAGGAATAACTCATTAAATGTAAATCATTAAAAGATGGTGTAAACAAATCATGAATCATAAATATACCTTAAAATATAAATATCATGTTGACCATACATAAAAACAACAAATAGTAAAAAACAATATGTCAAAATATAAAACATAGGAGTAATTTTGAGGTTTCTTCTCCTAATACCAACTAAATAAAATACTCATAAACTTGAACAAAATTGTGAACATGGATCAACTTGTAATAAATTACTTATAAAGAATTTTTAACATAAAAATCTCTAACTCAAAAGTTGTTAATATGAAAATTCCTTGGCAAAAAGATTCACTACAGATACCTTACGTTAGCAGCCTCTCATCCCTCTTACGCTCACATCGGTGCTCCTTATTTAATGTGGTTTTACTCTTACTCTTGTTCATTGTGCAAATTGAAGCACGATCTTGGTACACACGGGCTCTACTGAATCTCTTTCTTGTTAATTTTATACCCAATATTTTATTAGTTCTATAAATTCATTGCCGCCCTCACAGTATGGTTCTCGTAGTAACAATTTGTGTCTACACAATATCTCCCAGCGTTTTTTATGTTTCAACAATTTGATATGGATTTGATGTTGCCATGTCTTAGTGTTTCTTTTCAAAATATTCATTTTAATATACTTTTTAACTAGAATTTCCACTTTTATGATGAAGTTATAATAAATTTTATCTTGATACAGGCAAATTCCCCCAGTGCAGTTCTTTTAAAATTCATTTCTGTTCTTTGGTACACCATATTTTTTTTTTTAAAATTTTTTATCAAAGAATCTTAATTAAAAATCTTTTTGCCACAGAATTTTCATATTAACAATTTGTTTACACCATCTTTTAATGATTTACATTTAATGAGTTATTCCTTATAATGTCGTTTATCTATGTTGTTCTGTATATTGTGTTGGTTTCTCAGCCCTGCGTTTGTTGGTTCATGTATTTACTCTATAATAACATCATTATGCTGTTATATGATTTTATGTCATGCCGGTGCTTTTTAATTGTTTGTTTTTAACCTTATTTATTATTATATTTTTGTTTGGTAATTAAAGTGATATTCCCCCTGAGGAAGGCGTTGCCGAAACGCGTTGGGGTTCCTCTTTCAACAATAAAAGACCCTTCAGCTCATCCAACGTCTCCTGCTTCTTGTGTCTGCTTGGATTTTCTGCAGGAGGCTCTGCTCCTCCTTGTGTACTGTATTTGTCCCCACCACCTCCATCGGGAGGGCATTCCAAGCATCCACCACCCTTTCAGTGAAAAGGTATTTCCTGACATTGCCTTTCAGTTTACCCCCTTGCAGTGTCATGTTATGCCCTCTAGTTTTACAGCTTTGCATCCTTGAAAAAGGTTTGTTTGTTCATTAATAACTTTTAAGTATTTAAAGGTCTGTATCATATCTCCCCTCGCACAGGCTCCATATCATTTTTATATCCCTTGTGAGATAGTCTCCAAAACTAACCACAACGAGGGTCATTCTTAAAGGTTTAGTGGTGGTTTGGACCTCTGCAGACATATGGACATCACCGACACGTCTTCGTGACAATTCCATGAATGCTGATTGCAGATGTCTCCAGTACGGAGATGTTCAAGTAGGCACAGGGTTGTGGTGGAGGCATGTGTGAAGAGGGGCAGTGAACTCGCACGTTCCCATTCAAGTCCAGAAGCAACAGAGCCATCTGCAGGCACCTGCATATTTATTCCTACTCCAGGAATGAATAGGTATTAGGAAAGTGTGTGTTTTCACCTGAAGACATCCAGAGAGTGTAAAGAAGATGAAGAATTAAGTGACTAGCTTTAGATTAGAAAGTCCCACACTGGGATTTGAACCCTGCCACCCAGCTCTTAAGTCACTACTCTAACTGTTATTTTGGGTCTGAAATACTTTCCTGGGGATGCCTATATAGACATCTGAAGCACAGGAGGGAGCTACCTCTCCTGCAATCTCAGGAAAGCAAAAAGAAAGCAGGAGAGTCATGCCACTGGAAGACAGGAGCTTTATTATGCGTCACCAGGTCTGCCATACATGTGTTTCTACCTTGGGGCCTTCTTCAGGGGACATTGACCACTCAGGAGACACCTTTTTTAGTAACAAATGACCTCTAGGGTATAAAGTGTCCATCTGAAAGATGGTTCTTTGTTCTAACCTGAGTAAAGTCTTGTCTTATAGTCTTCTCCTCCCCTCCAGTGAGGGTGTATCTGTTTATATACTAAATATTTAAGAACTGAAATCTTGTGTTTAGCCTTGATCCAATGGTCTTCCAATGGTTTCTGGATGATGTTGCATTTCAAACAACTCCTATGTTCGATAATATGTGTTTTCACGTTCCTATTGGTTTTACCTATATAAAGGAGATTGCATGGACATATGATAATATAAATCACATTGTCTGAATTGCAGTTTGTAAATTTGTTTGGCCATCAGAGGGTGATGAAACACTTCTCGATAGTTAAAGATATGGTCACAAGCAGAACAGGCTCCACACTGGAAGTGTCCCTTTGTAGGGGCACTGCGCTGAGGGTCGGGCAAGGCAGAAGGAATAAGTATGTGTAATTAATAATGCTTGATCATCAAAAGATGGAATAGTTTATATAATGTGCCACTCACGACAAATGATATCGGCAATCTTTTTGGGGTGGTTGGAAAAAAGAATGGAGCAGACCATCTTACCCATGGTCTGTTTGTCTTTTATCTTCAAGAGATCAGTATGTTTGGTACTTCTAGCTCTTGAGTACACCGCTTCCACATGTTTGGAAGGGTATGATTTCTTCGCAAATTGTCCATGGAGTATAGCAGCATTAGCTTCAAAATCAGCAACTGCTGAACAGATACACCTGGCTCTCAAAAATTGGCTGACTGGGAGATTCTTCTTCAAAGAGTTATGAAAACTATGTTAGTGTAGAAAGTGATTTCTGTCAGTAGGATTGCGGTATAAATTGGGCCTAAATCCAGCAGTATCCTTAACAATCATAATGTCCAGATATGACACTTCATTCTCACCTATAGAGGCCTCAAACTGTACATTAACATCTAATGTGTTAATCCATGCTAGAAAAGCATCTAAAGATTTGATACACGTGCATATTGGGCATGACCACATTTCTGGAATTGTGCCTGAACTTGCACGTGCCCGCCTTTCTTTTCAGACGTTCTGGCTTTCATGTCCTAGATTGCACTTGGATGTCCCATTTGGAATGTGCCTCAATATTCCAAGTGAGGCTTCACCAGCAACATGTACAGTGGCATTAATACCTCCTACTTTCTGCTGGTAATTCCTCTCTGTATACAACTCAGCATCCTTCTGGCTTTGGCCACCGCCTTGTCACACTGTTTCGCCTCCTTGAGATCCTCGGAAACAATCACTCTGAGGTCCTTCTCCTGGTCCATGCACACCAACCTCTCACCCCCTATCGCATACAATTCCCTTGGATTTCTGCATCCCAAGTGCATGACACTGCACTTCTTCACATTTAAATCTGAACTGCCAAGCATTAGACCATTCTTCCAGCTTTTGTAAATCTTTCCTCATGTTCTCCACTCCCTCAGGGGAGTCCACTCTGTTGCAAATTTTCATGTCATCTGCAAAAAGACAGACTCTTCCATTCAGTCCTTCAGCAATATCACTCACAAATACATTGAACAGTACAGTTCCCAGGACAAATCCCTGGGGCACGCCACTAATCACCTTCCTTTCATCCAAGTGAGTTCCGTTTACCGTCACCTTCTGTCAGTCAACCAATTTCTGCTCCATTTCACCAGCTTGGAACCAATCCCCAGGCTGTTCAGTTTATTGATAAGCCTTCTATGAGTAACAGTATCAAAGGCTTTGCTGAAATCTAGGTAGATCACATCCATTGCATGCCTTTGATCTAGTTCTCTGGTCACCCACTCAAAGAACTCAATCGGATTTGTTTGGCAAGATCGTCCTTTGGTAAAACCATATTGCCTTGGATCATGCAACCTATTGGTTTCGAGAAAGTCCACCGTTCTCTCTTTCAGGAGTGCCTGCATTACTCTCGCCACCGAGGTAAGGCTTACTGCCCTGTAATTTGTCACTTCTTCCCTATTACCACTTTTGTGAAGAGGCTCCACATTAACTCTTCTTCAGTCCTATGGAACTTCTCCTGTCTCCAAAGAGCTATTAAAAACTTTCTTTAAAGGTCCTGCCAGAACCTCTCTGAGCTCTTTCAGTATCTTTGGATGTATCCCATGCAGTCCCATGGCCTTGCCATTTTCAGTTTTACAAGATGTTCAAACACATCATCTTCTGTGAATGGTATAATATCTATTCCATTCCGATTTGTATATTTGTCAATCGCAGGTGGTCCTTCTCCAGGATTTTCTTTAGTAAAAATAGAATGGAAATATTTGTTTAGCATTTTCGCTTTGTCGATGTCGCTTTGCACTAATCTGTTCTCAGCACTTTTGAGTCTTGCAAGTCCACCTCTGATCTTTCTCTTCTCCCAAATATACCTGAAAAAGGTTTTGTCACCACGCTTCAGATCTTTAGCCATCTTTTCTTCTGCCTTTGCTTTTGCTATCCTTATTTCTCTTTTTGTCTCTTTTAGCTTTATCCTGTATTCTTTTCTATGTTCCTCTGTTTGCGAAGGTCTGAATTTTATGAAAGCTGTCTTTTTTGCCTTTATTTGAGCAGCCTCTTCTTTGGAGAACCATATATATTTATTTTTCCTCTTGTTTTTATTTACTTTCATTACATATGTATCTGTTGCCCCTTTTATTGCCTCCTTTAGTTTAGCCCACTGCGATTCAACTTCCTTTATCCCCTCCCACCCTGCCAACTCCTTCTTCAGGCACTTGGCCATTTTACTGAAGTTAATGTTTCTGAAGTCTAGGACTTTGAGCTTGCTGTGATTGGACCACGCCTTGTTTTTAATCTCAAACAGCACTATGTGACGATCCCTGCTGCTCACATGGGTGCCCCCCTGGACATTCGACATGCTATCTCCATTGGTGAGCACTAAATCCAGCATTGAATTTTCCCTGGTCGGTTCCATCACCATATGTCTAAGCAATGCTTTTTGGAAGGCATCCATAATTTTTTTACTTCTTTCCAGATTTGCAGAAGGAATACTCCAATCAACATCGGGAAGATTAAAGTCACTCAATATGATCACTTCCCCCTTCATGGCCACTTTTGCAATCAAGTCTCTTTCCATTTCTTTGGTTTGAATCGGAGGCCTGTAGACCACACCTATATGGATGACAGTGCCATCTCCTCTTTCCAACACAATCCACAGTGCTGCTTCTTTTCCCCATATCCCCTGCATTTCAGCAGCCTCAATATTGCTTTAACATATAGGACAACTACTCCTCCTTTTCTGTCTTCTCTATCTCTTCTAAATAAATTATAGCCAGCTATGGCTATATCCCATTCATGTGACTCGTTAAACCATGTTTCTGTAATGGCCACAATGTCCAAGTCCATTTCCACCATTAGGGCTTCCAGGTCAGGAACTTTGTTGACTAGACTTTGAGCATTTGTGCTCATTGCTTTCCAACATTTGTTGAGTGGCTTGCCTGTATTTTGCATGGCACACCTCTTCCCACTTGGCATTGATGTGTGGGTTCATACTGCATCTGTTTCCAATGTTATGTCTTTGCTGGGAGCGACATCTTGAACTTGTTGTTTTCCATCCGTCACCTCATTTCTCTAGTTTAAATGCCTGTCCATATGTTGCATGACTTTTTCACTTAAGATCCTTTTCCCTGTAGTCCACCAACATAGTATATAGCTTCTTGTTCTGTCTGTTTACCCAGTCACCTATATATCCAAATCCTTCTTGTTTACACCAGGTTTGGAGCTATATATTAAAGTTGAATTAACACATGTGCGCACACAAAAAAGCTACAGCATGTATAGAAGGCACACAATTAAAACAATATGCACAAAAACACAAAAAAAACGCATGAAAATTGCTAAAACTTTAAGTAAAGACCAACTAATCTTTTTTTAATTTGGCCCTGCACACTACCTTCAGTCCCTTTTATTTCCTTTAGAGGTCCTCTGTGTTCACCCCATGAATTCAGATACTGTCCTCGTCTCTACTCAAGCTTAGAGACTAAACATGAAGGAGCACAGAAGTCCTCTTTCATGTTTTGCAAGGCTCTCAATGGCATTAAAGGGAAAGTGTGAATTAAAATATATTGAGGGCAATTTCCAAAGTTATTTTCCTGAATAATTGATGATTTGCCTGGCCAAACTGACCTGTCTAAATATTGCCAACCTGAAACCAGCTAACCTCTAGCTACACATACTCCCTCTAGAAGCACGAATCAAGTACAAATTCGCCCTACTCACCCACAAAGCTCTCAACCAAACCCAAACCTCCCAACTCCGCACACTACTGACCCAACCAGCCCACAACAAAGCAACCAGACAAACCACCAACAACTCCCTCACCATCCCCCACAAAAGGACAAAATGCAATCAACGAACCTGCAACAGAACCTTCAAACTATACGCACCATCCATCTGGAACTCTCTACCGAATCACATCAGAAACAACAAAGACCCCCTATCGTTCAGGAAACAACTAAAAACCACAATATTCCAGGAATACCTCAGACCAGAAACAGACACCCACCAATGAGACTATAGCTCAACGTCTATGTTTATGTCGCAAATATTTGTTCAAATCATGAATGTTGGCCGCCTGGTGACAGCCCATATCCTTAAAATTGATTTTTGTCTCCCCCCCCCCCCTCCTTGTTCAATGTTCCACCGCTTTGACCCGGTGAAAAGTGGGAAATAAATAAATAAAAGCATTTGTGGGCTTCTATAGCACAGGTTCATTTAACATTTCTGGGGCTTGTGTAGACAGCAGAGGAAAGCAGTGAAGATCCGTGAGATTTCAGCAGGTTCATGTGCTATGTTCAGTCGGTCCCAAAAGTAGCAGGTGCTTCTGAAAATGAACTGCGACTGTGTGAGCTATTGGAAAATTCCTTCCTGGTAGTGAAATGGTTTCCTGCATCATCGTGTAAAACCTTGGCAAATGCCATGTTATTGAAAACGCAAGAATGCGTGGAATGATTTCAATCATGTTTGCAGTATAAAAGTGTGTTTCAGAAGTGTTAACTGCAATAACAGTCTCTTTTTTCATTTCAGAATATCTACCAGTACAGTGGAAGTCCAACAAAAGGTTTTATTTTCTAATTTATTTTTATTGATTGATTTTATTTATTTTGTGATGCAAATAGAAATTGTGTGTTGTCTAGAACCCGGTTCAGAGCCCATGACCATGCCACTCAGGCTAGTTTAGGCATTGGGAAGACTCGGGTGTGGGGTAATTTTATAGAAAGGTCCAGGAGTCTATGTGCATAAACGCACGTCCCCCTGAAGCATGGCCTGGACATTTGTACAGTATACACATACGCACTATGGGGGCAAAGGTTAGGTGGAACGGGGTGGAATTGAAAGATTTACACGTCTCTCTGTGCAGACTCGGGCAGAAAGGCGTCATTGCCTTGGAGCAGGTGTAACTGTGTAGCAGCGTTAGGTGAGCTATAAGGGCACACGGGCACCATACAAGATGAACACCTCTGTGCCTTCACAGCCTAAGTGCCCTGTCATAAAACAATGTTCTCTGTGTAGTGTCTTTCTGGGGTGTAACTTTGCTTCATGTGAGCTGCTGTGCCTGTAGCCTTTTGCTTATTTATCATTGATTTTAAGACCCATTTTAGAAAGGACATGGACATCCAGATCAGGATATGGAGAATTTCCATCGTATTTTACAAGAGGCTGTGCCAAGCGCAGATCTTGTGAAATGGGTGCAGGGCGACATCTTCATCGCTCCCTACTTGCCCTTTGCCCTTTTTCAGTTCTGAGGAGTCTTTGTCACAGTTGCCACTGTAGACTACCAGGCAGTTTTACCCACTAGTCTTAATACACTCCTACTAGAAAATATTAAAAAGAAAAAAAAGTTGTGTTAGGCCTTTAAGTCCAAATGCTAGCCCAGTTACAGCTAGTAGATCTGATGGCGTTTTTTAATATAAATTCTCATCAAAATAAGTCCACAATTACTGAAATTTCAGTCATCATCCTTCCCATTTGAAATCAGGAATACTTGAATGCTTGTTTTTTGGATAAGGAGGTTATGCAGTACTAAGGATGAATATAAGGCATGTGCTTAGGATTTTCAAAAAAGAGGCTATCCCAGTAAGGTCATAAAGCAGACCTAATGGAGAGGTCATTTCTACTTTATAGGGGGCAACAAGAAAGAAACCAGATGGCTTGCACTGTGCCGTTCTCGGAGCTTCGAGGACAGCAACCCTGGGAGATATTGGAAACTCATGAGTGTTTTAAAAAATATCTATTACAGCCTTTAAATGGGGCAGGAACCTGTCTGTTGTTTTATTTAAATCAATCACGTGGGAAGAAGAGCAAAGTATGACATGTGGAACTAAAGGACATTGCAGATGTCAAGGGTGTGATTTTTATCTAGTTTGCCTAGTGGTTGAGCCAGCCCTGCATAAAGGACCAGAACTTACACGTGCGCGCCAGCCACTTCGCAAACCTACACATATAAATGCCACTAGTGAACTAGATTTTTGATGCACCCAGGCCACACCCCCGACATGCACCCTTCCAGTTTCCACATATTATAAACATCCACATGCAAATTCAGCCCTTTCTAAAATTGCCATTTACACACAGACGCCATTTTGCCAGGTAAATGCTGGATTTTACACATGGAAATTGTGAATAAGACTTATGAAATAATCCTCTATGTACCTTAATACAATACCAGGACAGTGCAGCCTGGGAACAGGAGGAAATGAAATCATGACTCCACCCACTCCTCCTCTGAGCACGCTCACTCTACAGTTACGCACCTACTTGCATCGCACATACTTTTATGCAAGACCTAGTTCTATGAGACGTCTTATGCATGGAAGCAGTATTTTACATGTGAAAATGGCTTATAAAATTATATCCTTATAGCATCTGAAAGATGATGAATGTGGGGTTTTTTCAAAGCACTGTAAGCAGGGCAGTCGCTGGGCAAAACAAAGCTTTAGGTGAGGGTTGATATAGGGGGCCCCTTTCCACTTGGGCTCGTAGATTGATTGATTCAAAAGTGTGGTGTGGCAGCCCCAACTTGGGGGCACAGGCGCTAGCCCTTTCTGATGACCCTGACTGTGAACTTAGAATAACCGGCACCCATAGTCTAACCTGCCTCTCCTTACCATGTGCACACACCTTTTTTCCTTTGAGAACAGTATTTAGCTCATGCCTAACCAGTAGTAGTTCTAAGGTGAGCTACAATCAGGTGCTGTTTAGCTATTTCGCTGTCTCCAGAGTTTACAATCTAAGGACCTTGTTTCTGAAGCATTTTTCCCTTAGACACAAAATGGGAGAAAATCTTTAGTAAACAGGACCCTAAGTTTGTACCTGAAGCAGTGGAGGGCTAAGTGATTTGCCCAAGGCCACAAGGAGCACCAGTAACGTAGTATATGTTGACAGATAAAGGCCAGTGTGGTCCATCTAGACTGCCCAGTAGGATTTGAACTCTGGTCTCTTTGGTCTCCAGACCACTACTCTGACCACTAGGCTACTCTTCCACTCCTTGCTTGGTAGTCAGAACAATTCATGTATTGGTGTGAACGTCCAGTTCTGAGTTTTATGAAATCAGGAATTTCGCCAAGACAAGTATATGAAAGAACATTGAAAACGTGATAGAAAACATGTACTGTCTGTGAAAAGGACGTGTCCGTAGCACCATGGCGAGAGAATGCCTTTCTCCTAATTTTTCTGATTATGTAGACACACCTAGATTAGATGTCTATTAACACAGAATTGCAGGGGAACCGGCCTTAACTTGTTTCAGTGATGGAACTGCCCAGGCAGCCTGTGGTTAACCTACTGTCTGAGTTAGGCAGCTGCCGAACCCTTGTGAACGCAAACTTTCCTAAAATCACCCCACACTGCAGCAGCTTCCCAGGGAACAGTAGCAGCAGAAGAATTGTCCTTAATGACGCCTTGTTTTGTTTCTACATGTTTCTTTTATTTTCTTATAGAAAAGGCTTAAAACTGGTTGATAGTCATTTGCTCATGTCTAAGTACTGAAAGCCGTGCAAAGGGTTTCTGCAGGTTTCAACACAAACGGAAATTCTGCTGCAGTTCATGGCTCCAGAGAGCGTAGATTATGGAAGGGGAGACCTCGCCCTAGCTCCTTTGGGGCAGGGAGAAGATCACTCTTCAAGATCCTCTGTGGCTAAAGGGGCACTCGCCCCTTCCAATGTCTCTCGCTCTTTCTTCCTTGGCTCTCAGTCCATACGAAGAAATACAATGTCCCCTCTAGAACTATAAACAATAATATTTTACTGAGTGGATCTTGGAAGCCTCTTTGGATTAAAAGGATCTCTTAATTCCTAGGTCTCATCTGGTTTCTCTTAGTAATATTTATTCGGTGCCATCTGGGCGGCATAGCATTCCTGCTTTCCATCTGGATGTGCATAGCTAATCCTACCTTTGCTACATCAAGGGATATGAGTGCGGATTTCTAGGCCACCCAATTAACAAAGAGAAATTATGATAGGTGTGATCAAATGGGCACTTCAGAGGACCAAAACCAAATTCCCAGGAAAAAAGCAATGAAGAGAGGGACTTGCTTATTCCGACAGCTGGCTTCATTTAAGCATGGCTTTAGAGGACTGCAATTTTTAGCTCTGACTTGTTTCAAAAGTACAGATGGTTCATTTGACTTACTGGTCTGTATCATTTGATTAATTTTAATGGATGTAAATTAATTGGATGGTTAGCACCACTTTCCAGATGGCCCTGTTTCCTTTTTAACGCTTGCTTCTCTTTTTGAAGTTTCAGTTGAGGCAGCGGTGCAAGATCTGTCCAATGCCATCTCCCATCTTATCTACATCTACAGCATCAGCTTTAAGGAGGACATTCGACCTGCCAAACTTCTCTCAAACCTCTCATCTGCTGAGGCCACGCTGGAGTCTCGCTTCACTTTCACACTTTCTGCAGCCCATAACACGCCAAATGACTGGATGAAAAGGTTAGAGATGGTAATGTTTCTCAAACCCTGAGATTCCCTCACCTCCACCATAAACACCCCAACAAGCTAGAAGTGAGCACATCACTAAAGTCCTTTGGTTTGCAGTTTTCAGTGGCAGAACTATGTCCTTATGAATTGCAGTATTTTGTGACAGTTTTTCAGCCGACCAACAGAAAAGGGTAGGTCTGGGAGTCAGTTTAAAAAGAGACAAATTAGCAAGAATTTCATTTAATACAAACTCTTATATCCCGTACATAATCAGACGGAGCTCTAAGCCGCTCACACAGTGAGAGTAACATACAGAATAGTATATCACAAGATTGACAGTATTTCCATTTCTGAAATAGTTTATATTTTTATAGCCTTCCTAAAGTGCACATGATTGGCAAAGTCAATAGTTTAGTTTTTGGAGAACAGAAGTTTCATTTCTCATATGTCTGGAGCAGGCCACAGAGGGCGCAAGCAGAGTAGGGGTGCTGGATCATCACTGCTCTTCAGGGACCTCAAACAGTGAAAGTTCTGCACATGGCTGGAGTGGGGGGAGGGGAGAGGTTCAGTTCTAGCTTGGTACAGTCCTAGTCAGTAGTAATCGCAGAACTTGTACAGCGCTTCCTTGGAGTTAGTATCTGAAAGCCAGGTCATGCTTCCGCCATAGGCACATGGTAGAAGAAAAATACCAACTAGTTCATCCAGTCTGCCCAGTTATTCCTGTCCTCATTGCAGGTATATATCCATTTCAGAATACCGCTCGTTTTCCAGGAGAGATTTTGTAATCTTCCTCTGCAAAGAGGGGACAATACCTCGGAGAGTTGTCAGTGGGATGGGAACAGTAGGATATGCAGAAACTGATGAGGATAAAGCGGAATTGTTTAACAATTTTCTGTTCTGTGTTCACAGATGAAGGGCCAGGAGCTGGACCTCAGAAAACACCCACAAACAGGAAACACAGCGACAGGGATCTTGAGCAGTTTTCAGAAGACTGTTCATGAGGAACTAGCTAAACTAAAAGTAGACAAAGCCATGGGTCCGGATGGGATACATCCAAGAATACCGAGGGAGCTTGGGGACGTTCTAGCGGCTCCGCTGTCTGATCTTTTTCAATGCCTCTTTGGAATTGGGAGTGGTGCCAGAGGACTGGAGAAAGGCACATGTGGTCCCTTTATTCAAAAGCGGATGTAAGGATGACATTGAGAACTACAGGCCATTTAGTCTAACCTCTGTAGTTAGTAAATTATTGGAAAGGCTACTAAAGGAGACAATAGTGAGATTTCTGGAATCAAATGGATTACCGGATCTGAGGCAGCTGGATTCACCAGAGGCAGGTCTAATAGATTTCTTTGACTGGGTGACCAGGGAGTTGGACCAAGGGAGAACTCTAGATGTGGTGTATTTAGATTTCGGTAAAGCCTTTGACATTGTAACTCAGAGGCAACTTATAAACAAACTGAGCACCCTAGGAATGAACCCTAAAGTTACTGCTTGGGTTAGAAATTGGTTGAGTGGGAGGCAACAAAGAGTACAGGTAAATGGAGCTCACTCTGAGGAGAAGGAGGTTACCAGTGATGTGCCCCAGGGATCTGTCCTTGGTCCGATTCTGTTTAACATCTTTGTTAGTGATATAGCGGAAGGCTGCTTGTTTGTGGGTGATACCAAAATCTGCAATAGAAAAGACATACAGAAAGGAGTTGATAACATAAGGAGGGATCTAGCTAAGCTTGAAGAATGGTCTAGAATTTGGCAGCGGAGATTTTTAATGCTAAAAAATTCAAGGTCATGCCTTTAGGCTGCAAAAATCCAAAGGAGCTGTACAGCGTAGGGAGTGAGGTACTTCTGTCCACAAAAGAAGATCGAGACTTTGACGTAATTGTGTCTGATGATCTTAAAGAAGCTAAATAGGTAGAAAAGGCGAGTGTGAAAGCCAGAAGAATAGCCAGCAGAAAAAAGGAGGTGATAATGCCTCTGTATAAGTCTCGTGTGACCTCATTTGGCGCATTGTGTGTAATTCTGGAAACCGCACCTTCAAAAGGATATAAGTAGGATGGACTTGGTGCAGAGGGTGGCTGCTAAAATGGTTAATGATCTTTGTTATAAAGCATATGAGGACAGACTTGAGGAAAGGCTGGATAGGGGCGATATGATAGAGACCTTTAAATACCTCACAGGAGGGTCTCTTTCATTTGAAAGCAAGCTCTGCTTCAAGGAGACATAGGATGAGAGTGAAAGGGGATAGACTCAAAAGTAATATGTGGAAATATTTCTTACGGAAAGAGTGATAGATGCGGGAATAGTCTCCCAGTGGAGGTGGTAGAGACGAGGACAGTAACTGAATTCAAAAAAGCATAGGACCAACACAGAGGATCTCTAAAGGAAAAAAGGGGACTGTTGTAGTGGTTGATATGGAAGGACAGACTAGATGGGCCTTGTGGGCCTTTTTCTGCCGTCATGTTTCTATGTTTCTAGTCTGCCATTCTGGGCAAATGAGTCTTTAAGAACGTCTGTGCTCATGTCTAACACCAAAGCTTTGTACTAATCTGAGTATTGACCAGCAGCAGCACTGGTGCCTATTAAGCCCCTGCACAGCCAGCAAATAGATTAGGCCTGTGTTTCCACTAGGACATCTAACATTTCATATTACCCCTGCAACCTTGCTACTCGTTAATTCAGATAGGGCATTTTAAATACTTAAGCTGCTGTCTTTTCAGTGTTACTGTGAATTATCCTCCGTGCTTACGTGTGATCTCCTAAGGAGCTTGATGTACTGAAGGGTCTAGAACTGCCACAGGACCGGCCCTGGAGTTGCTTCAAGGTGTTGGCATCCTAGGCAAACCTTAAGCCACAAACACACACTTCCCTGGTTGTCAGAATCTGTTGTTAGCTTTGAATGCCGTGCTCTTTGCTGTTTCTCCCTCCCCTCCCCCCGAAGCTGCTGCCCTAGGAAGATGCTTAGTTTGCCTGCTGGTTGCCCCGGCCCTGGAGTTGTGCAACAGTTGTTTTATACCCTGAAAGAATTATGGGGGGAATTTTACAAAGCTTTTTCCACATGCAAAGCCTCTCTTATGCAGGAAAATGTCATTTATAAAATTGTAGGATCACACATGCATGGAAACTATGTGCTTGCTTTTATGTGGTTTACACATAGCTGTTCCTGGGGGGTGATATTTGAGCAGAGCAGCATTCAGCTCACTCCTTTAGTACCTGAGTCTGTGCATCAGGCTTCATCTCTGCCCATTTTCAAATCCATGCTTAAAGCTCACTGCTTTGTGGCTGCCTGTGGTTCCTGATCCCTCGTTCTCTTATGTGTCCCCTCACCTTTCCCTAGTTGTACCCCTGTTCTCAGCTTTCATATTGTCTGTCTTGATTAGGTTGTAAGCTCTGATGAGCAGGGGCCATCTTTTTACATGTATCTGCACAGCACTGTGCACGCGTTATAGCATTGTATAAATGATTAATAATAATAATAGTAGTAGTTCAGGAGAAGTAGACTCGGGTACTGTACGTATATCCTAGTCCCTGGAGAGCTTACGATTTAAGGGCCCCTTTTACTAGAGTGTGCAAAGCAGTTAGTGTGGGTTTTGACGTGCAGTAAACGGGCGCTCAGGCCCCTGGTAACTGTTAGCGCAGAGGCATGACACTTACCCCACACTGATTCACACGTTAACTGCCAATTACACGCTGTGGTTAGGGGCGGAGAGTGAATATGGTGAGCGCACTGCAGTTACCACAGGGTACATATTGCTGCACTTTCCGTGGGTGTAATAACCTGTGGCTCAGGTATGTGCACCTACGGTAATAGTGCCATCCGTATGTAAACTATCAGCCGCCTCCTTGACATTACTGCTGAGCTGCAAAACAATAGTGAACTTTAGTAAAAACCCCTACATTTGTTCCTGAGGCAATGGAGGTTTGTGGCTTGCCCGAGGCCACAGGAGTGCCAATGGGATTCAAACCCTGGCTGCTTTGGTTACTGGGCTACCCCTCTGCGCCACTGGAGTTGTGATGTATTCATGTATTTTATAAAGCACATGGGCACATGTGTAACATACAGTACACACACATCTTTACACCTTTTTCAAAGCAAGTGTAAACTTTGTGCGCTGTTGGGGCAGGATGTGGGAGTCTATTTCATAAGGGTGATTCTGGGGAAGCCAATGAGGAGCAGATCACAATCGTCTAAATGGGAGGTGACTAGAGAGTGGATAAGGATTTGGTCATTTTATTCAGAAAGAGGATGAAATTTGCTGATGTAGAGAGAGGCTTTAGTTATCTGTTGGATGTAACTAGAGAGAGAGAGTGAGAAGAGTCAAAGATGACTGCGAGGTTGCGAGCTGAGGACACCAGGAGAATGGTAGAGTTAACCACAGAAAAAGAGAGAGAAGGAAGGGGGGTTATGGCGGAAAGATAAGGAGCTCAGTCTTGGCTATGACCCGTTTCAGACAACAGTGGAACATTAAGGCAGCAAAGTCAGACAAGCAGACTGACATGCGGGCCTGGATTCCTGGAGAGATTTCAGGGGTAGACAGGTAAATCTGAGCGTCATCAGCATAAAGATGGCAATGAAAACATGGGGGGGGGGGGGGGGAGAATCAGAGCACCACGGGGATGAGTGTAGTGAGAAACAAGAAGAGGTCCCAAGACAGAGCCCTCGGATACACTAACTGAAAGCAGGATAGCAGTGGTGGAGGATCCACCAGAGCACACGCCGAAAGTGCAATGTGAGAGAAGAAGAAGAAGAAGACCAAGAAACGGAGCCCCAAAATCCAAATGATGATATAGTACCAAAGAGAAGTTGCTGATTAACAATGTCAAAAGCAGCAGATAGGTCAAGAAGGATGAAGACTAAATAGAAGTCCTTGGATTTGGCCAGGAACAAGTCACTGGAGACTTTGGCAAGGGCTGTTTCTATGAAATGCAGAGGACAAAAACCAGATTGCAATGGATCCCAAATGGCTTGAGAGGAAACAAAGTCAAGACAGCAGTGGTGAAGCGCATGTTTGAGTAGTTTGGATGCAAAAGGGAGGAGGGAGATGGTATGATAATTGGAAGGGTCTAGTATGGGGTTTTGGAAGGCTGAAAACAGTTGCAATGGAAAGTGATTGATTGGTTGAGGATATGATAGAGGGGAGGAATGACAGTGGGGTCAGAGGAGCAGGTAGTGAGTTTGTAGAAGAGAAGATGTGCAGTTTCCTCTTCGGCAGTTTTAGAAAAGGAAGCAAGAGAGTGTGAAGAGGGGAGGGGAAGATAGAGGTGACCCTGTGGAGAATTCAGCTAATCTTGTGAATCTTATTGTGAAAGTATTCAGGCAAAGTTTGGGCAGAAAGGGAAAGAGGGTTTGGGGGCAGAGACACTTTGCGGAGAGCCTTGCAAAGGAACAGCGAGAGTCAGTCTAGAGTGTTTGTCACATGTACAAAGTGGTCTTGCTTGATGAGTGCTGTGGCAGACTGGTGAAAGGTTAGCATGAATTTGAACTGTGTACGTCAGCATGGGTACTGGAACATAGGGCAGTGGATTTTAGAGGTCAGCCAAGATTGAGATACAGTATGCCTCATAGGGTGTGGATTGGGAGGGGAGCGCGTTATAGTGTTGTTGGAAGAGACTGCCTCGTCAGCACGATCAGAGGACATAGTGGAACAGAGAAGAGATGAGAGTAGAAGGGCCAATAGCCTTCCTAAGTGTGTTGGTGGAGACTGGACAAGACTATGGCAGGGAATGGTTGAGTGAAAGTTCGCAGATGATGGTGGAGATGTTTGAGGGTGAGCAGTTGGAGAAGAAAACGAGGTTGAACCAGTGGCCATGCTAGTGACTAGGGAAATAGAACACAATTGGAGATTGAAGTTATTAATTCTTTTCAGATATTTCATTGTCCCTATCATAGTCTCCCTTCCCCTCTGGGGTAAATGCGTTTATATTCATAAGTCTCATCTCATTAGGCTAAGAAATGTAAATAGATTATGTTTTTTGCTTCTATATGGTTCTAAAATCTGAAAAAGGATGTATGAGAATGTGTTTGCATCATATCCAGTTTGGTCATTTAAATCTTTTCATGAGGGTTACGGAAAAGGTTTATATATAATTTTGTATTATATCTATTCTCCTAAAACCTTGCATGCACATTTATGTACATACAGAGCAATCTTGTGCACACACACACACACACAATAATAAGATTCATCGTTTTAATATGATACTAAAATGCATTCCCGAGATGATGGTGTTCACACACTGTGCCATCAGGTGACCTTGATACACCCAGTGTGTGTTTAAGCAAGCTCCAGTGTGCTTTCAGATATAAACAGGTCAGAATTCCAATCTAACTGGAAGCAGCTTCACGTTGTCGTTGGATTGATTATTCTTCAAACTGCTGTCAGCTTGCTATACATCATCACACACCCTTCCTTTCTCAGTCTTCGTGCACACTTAAGTTTGCAGAAAGGCCAAGAAACTGCACTGTGAGCAGTCACCAGGACGTGGGAGTGCCACTCTCATTTTTATTATTCTGTACATCCCAGCTCCTAGTTTCTCTGAAAGAATTATTGCAACTATCTTTAGCATTCACGTTGCCTACACAAACGCACAGTACCTGCAATTAGCCTTAGCTCACAAACAAAGGAAGAGAATGCAAGTGTCCTTTGCCCTACAGATTTTAAGCTTCTGTGTATTTTTAGTTTAACAGTGTGGATGGGAAACTGCATGTGTTGTGAGAAGTTAGGCTGCCTAAGAGATCAGGCAGCAATAAGGACTGAATTTTTTATTCCCAATTAATAATCCAGTCATGTCTTATGTGTTCCGCTATTATAAAACCATGAAATTTGTATGTAAATACAGATTATTGACTTGACATTGAGAGCAAGGAAAGATGCATTTGTGGCAGGCTAAGACAAGATAACATCCCTGCATTCGTTTCTCTGAAGGAGACGGTGCTATATTTGCATTCTCATTTCCTCGACTATACTGTCTGTACTGGAAGTCTCCCACAAAACAAGGCCTTAAATTTATAACAGGGCACCTAGGTTAATGGGGCAGGAAATTGCCTATTTTTGGTCTATTTCATAAAGACACAATTCTTTAAAATACTATCACAAATCTTGCAGAAATAACACTTTGATCAAAGGCATGGACATTCCCCCCACTCGAGAAACCAGCAGAAATGTTAACATGTATTTTACGTGTGTTCATGTAAATGTTACAGAATATGTAAGTAAATCATGACGCCGCCCACACTCTGCCCAGACTCCTCCCCTGAGCACGCCTACTGTGCATGTACGTGTACTTTTTAGATGTGATCTAATTTTCTAAAAGGCCTTTTACATGTGAAAAGCGTTTATAAAGTTACCCTCCGAATGTACATCTCAGTAAGAGCATAAGAAAATAAGAAACTCAATGCTGAGCAGTCCTAGGTCCCTCTGAGTCATAAGTACCTAAATATCCCACAAAGTGGAGCTAATTGTTCATATCAACTAGTTCACTTTTATCCACAGGCTTCGAAGAATTCTTACAGCCTTGTTGGGCACAACCTCCCTTCTCTCCGTCCCTGCCAGCTCTTCTGCCGTAAGCCATGTTTCTCCATACGACCAGTAATTTTGTTCTTTGCATTAGCTTCCACCATTTTACCTAGTACTGATGTCGGGCTCGCTAGTCTAATTACTTGGATTGGACAGAAGCACAAACGCACTGCACCAGAGATTTCTCAAGCACTGCCCTGCTCTTTAAAGTCATTGATACTGCTACAGGTCCCAGAGAGAGGTGGCAGGGGGATGCCAGGAATGAGGTTCACCTAGGACACCTCATAATCTTGCACTGGTCATGGCTAAAGTATATAAATTAGTTTTTAGTGCAGTTGTGAACTTACTATGATTGGTTTCACTTCTGATGTAGAGGGAGGAAATTCCAAGTGACATAGCCGTAGCAGGAAAATCTGTTCTGTAGTGATGTGTCAGCAGTAGGGAGCATAAGTTGGTCAACCTTATTTATTTATTTATTTTATTGTTTTTCTATACCGCACTATTTATCATCAGTGCGGTTCACAGGCAACAAGACTTGTGCAATGTAGAACAGTCTAACACTGAACTTACAAAGAGCTGCCTGCGTTCTAATAAGAACCTTATTAGAACGCAGGCGGTATGAAGAACTGAAGGGGAGTAAGAAAATAAGAAATGCCATATTGGGTCAGACCAATATCCATGAAGCCCAGTATCCTGTTTCCAAAAGTGGCCAATCCAGGTCACAAGTACCTATCGGTTTCCCCAAAAGACACAAGTTCCACAATGCTCGTCTGGGGGCAAGCAGCGGATTTCCCGGGTCCCCTTTAATAATGGTTTATGGACCTTTCCCCCAGGAACTTGTCCAAACCTTTTTCAAACCCAGCTACACTAACGGCCTTTACTACATCCTCTGGTAACGAATTCCAGAGTTTGTTTGTTTTTTATTTATAGAGTTTTAGTCATTACAATAACCAAAATTATTACAAGGACAATCCCATAATACAATAAAAGGAAAAAAGAAAACAATTTACAATTAAGTAAGTAAGAAAAGCAAACCTGATAAAGTCCACATCATGGAGTCAAGCTGTTAACTCATTAAAATTAGACAAAATAAAGCAAACAGAGGGTTAAATTAACCCACATATGGAGGCCTACTATTAATCAATCATCTACCCTTCCTATGTCCTGTTTCTTGGTCAAAAACTTTTCCAAATGAGTGACCTCAGCAAAAATATAAGAAGCACCATCCAAGCCAATGATGCATTTGCAAGGAAACCGAAGAAAGAAAGTGGCTCTCAAAGCTACAACTCGAGGCTTTAAGCTCAAAAATTGCCTCTGACGTAGCTGGGTACTGCGAGAAACATCTGGAAAAATATTTACCAGCTGGCCACAAAACTTGGCTGACTTAACTCTAAAAAAAAGGCCCTAAGAATACGTTGCTGAATTTCAATAGATGGAAAAGTAACCAGTAGAGTGGAACGCAAATTAATGATATCCTGGGAGTCCTCCAAAAAGGCAGTTAAATTATCTATAGGAGAAACAATTTCATCCAACCCACCTCCAGCAGAACTAGGCTTTTTAACAGTAGAGGGGATATAATAAATTTTGTGAAATATCAATAGGATCAGAAATGGCTAAAATCTCTTAAGAATTTATCCAAAAGAATCTTATGTGACAGTAAAGAAGACTGAGGAAAATTTCAAAAAACGCAAATTACAAGAGCGCATAGAATTTTCAAGGGCTTCCAACTTAGAATGAATCACCAAAGAATCCTTAATCCCAGCCACACTAACCGCATGTAGCGGGAGCACTTGAGACTCCAACTTAGTGAAAGCCATATCTACTGAAGTGACTTTCTCAACAAGTTGCTGCAAAGAAATAGCAGCCTCTTGAGAAAGTAGACAAAGAATTCAAAGAAGAGGACATTTTACTATCAATACATTTTAAGGCACCCCAGACAGAATTCCAGAGTTTCATTACACATTGAGTGGAAAAATATGTTTTCTTATTAGTCTTAAACAGGTTACACTGTAGCTTCATTACATGTCCCCTAGTCTTTCTACTTTTTGACGGCATAAACAATTGATCTACATTTACCCAGTCAACTCCATTCATTAGTTTATAGACCTCTATCATATCTCCCCTCAGCCGTCTCTTTTCCAGGTTGAAGAACCCCAACCTTTTAAGCTTCTCCTCAAAGGGGTATTCTTCCATCCCCTTTATCATTTTGGTGGTTCTCTGTACCTTTTCTAATTCCGTGATATCCTTTTTAAGATACAGTGACCAGAATTGCACACAATATTCAAGGTGCGGTCGCACCATGCAACGATACAGAGGCATTATAATATCCTTTGTTTTATTTTCCATTCTTTTCCTTATGATACCTAGCATTCTATTTGCTTTCTTGGCAGCCACTGCACACAGGGCGTAGGGTTTCAATGTGTTATCTATGATGATGCCTAAATCTTTTCTTCTGGGTGTTGGTTCCTAATATGGAACCTTGCATCGTGTAACCATAGTTTGGGTTCTTTTTTCCTAGGTGCATAACTTTGCACTTGTCCACATTAAATTTTATCTGCCATTTGGATGCCAAGTCTTCCAGTTTATCAATGTCCTCTTGCAATATTTCACAATCTTCTTGGCTTGGTTGGTTTTGTTTGTTTGTTATTTAAATGTATTATTTATTAGGATTTTCACTTATACATACACCAGAGATTAAAAGAGAAACATAATTTCCAAAGAAAACAAAACATTGTTCAATAAGCATGAAAAGAAATAACAGGAATAAAGCGCTTGTTTATAACAATAAATAAACATAGGCAAATCCTGCTCCATAGCCAACGGTACGAGGAGTGAGTCCACTCGGCTGCGAGGTCCATATAACAAAAACATTACAGTCAAACTACAGCAGTTCAAATGCATCCAATAATAAGCAGTATAAATAAGAAAACCAAACTAACCATTTAGGAGTTAACAAACCTCACTCTACCTGTTGTTAAGGAAGTTTTTCAATTGCACAGGGTCAGTATACACATACCAATCCCCACAATCCTCTTGTGTTTTAACAACTTTGAATAATTTTGTGTCATCTGCAAATTCGACTACCTCACTCGTTATTCCCATTTCCAGGTCATTTAAGAATATGTTAAACAGCGGACCCAGCACAGATCCCTGGGGTATTCACCACTGTTCACCTTTCTCCATTGGGAAAATTGGCCCTTTAGTCCTACCCTCTGCTTTTATCTTTTAACCAGTTCTTGATCCACAATAGTACACTGCCTCCTATCCCATGACTTTTTAATTTCACCAAGGGTCTCTGATGAGGGACCTTGTCAAAGGCTTTCTGAAAATCCAGATACACTATATCGACTGGCTCACCTTTCCCTACCTGTTTATTTACACCATCAAAAAATATAATGGATAAGTAGTAAGGAGTAAAGATAAAACGGGATGCCTGTATATAATACTTTATGAAAGACAGCACAGATTTTGTATGGGATTCTGTAGTGAAGAAGAAGCCAATGAGAGCTTTCGATGCAGGAGTAATAGGATCAAAGCACCTTGTGTTGGTTATGTAATCTGACAGCTGAATGTTGAACCATCTGAAGATGCTGTAAAGTAGATCGAGGCAGAGCATAATAAAGGCAATTGCAGTAGTCAAGACAATGATCTTTAGGTGGTTGAGGTCCAGCTAGCATTTAAAAGTATGAAGTTTCTGAAGAAAATAGTAGGAGGTGTTTAGCACTGAAGAAATATGGGACTGCAAAGTAAGAAATGAGTCAATTTTAGGGCCCAAAATAATAGTAACATAGTATATGATGGTGTATAAAGACCAGTATGGTCCATCTACTTTGCCCAGCAAGGCCGCGAGAGTAGGTGCACCAGCTGCTCCATGCAGGTCATCCCTCCCCATGCCTTTATCTAGGGGTGTACCAACCACTCCATGTAGGTCGCCCCTATTTGTTGAGATGTAAGAGATAGTTACGTTTATTTTTATTTTATCCTGTTGCTATAAATGGAGCCACTGTGTCTATTTCCATTTTGAATTCTGTCACTGTATTTACCCCCACCATTTCCATCGAAAGGGCATTCCAATCATCCAAGTTCAGGACGTCACTCCCAGCAAAAACATAATATTGGAAATAGCCAGACTATTAACCCACACATCAATGGCAAGTGGGAAGAGGCGTGTAGAACAAAATGCATGCAAAAAAACAGGCAAGTCAGTCAACAAAGGCTGGAAAGCAATGAGCACAAATGCTTGAAGCCTAGCCAACAAAGTTCCTGACCTGGAAGCCCTAATGGTGGAAATGGACTTGGACTTTGTGGCCATTACAGAAACATGGTTTTAACGAGCCTGCGCGGCATCTGAATTGACTTGTAAGATGTCTACTGGTGCTGGGTGAAGCAAGTAGTCGGCGTAGTTTAAAAAAGTCTAAACAGGTTTGAAAAAGTGTAGACGTGGGCAGCATTGGTAAACTTGATGGACTATAGGACTATGTGCAAATCCAGGCCGGATCCTCTGCCGGTCCTCCCCTTAGTTTCTTGTATTGCTTTATCACAAATACTGCAAATAATTTGCTGGCAGTGGTTATGTTTAATTCTGGTTCCAGCTACCTTCACCCTACTGTGGAGATTTTACATTAGCAGAAACAGGGGTTGGAAGTAACAGACGTCTAAAAATATGCTTGTGTCCTTCTGTTTGCACTTCCAAAAGCACCAGAATGCAGTGCTGTATTGGTTCTACTTGTCCTGGCTCCCTGGGTTAATATTTCATTAAATTTAAAATGTGTGTAAGAAGCAAGAAGTAATCTGAGCAAAGATCTGAAAAGCGAAGCAGCTGGGCCTGGCAGAGCTGCGGAGACTGAATGCGCCAGGGGGCTTTGGCGATTCCACCCCCACATCCGGTTGCTTTGCTAAATACTGACAGTTCGTTTCTTCCTCTGCAGCTTCAGTGTCCTTTCCGTTTCCTGTTCATTGATCTATGCCGGAAAGAAAATATGTCAAACAGAGAGCAAGAAGAATCGGCCAAACAAAAAATGCCTCTTTTCCATGGTCGACTGGAATGAGAAGTAAGTTTGGCTTTCATTGTGTGTAATAGGCATGAACAGGCCAAAAAACTTTGTTTTAAACAGAAACAAGCTAAAGAGGCTTTTTGTATTCATTGTAATTGCTCACCTGCTATCTGGACCAGTGCGACCATCAGGCAGATTAGGCAGTCACCTAGAGCACCAATGGTCCATGGGCGGCCTATTGCTGCCACAGCCGCTCCATTCCAGGACTTGCAAAAAAGATAGTCCGCGTCGGAGGGGCAGATGTCAAACAGCCTTGCATCGCTGCAGTTTCAAGGTAAGCACTGTGGGGCTGTTGAGGCTCTTGCTGCCACCGCAGGTCCCAAAGAGGAAGGGGTGGAAGTGGAAACAGAGGGGTGCAAGAGATGAGCTTTGTCTAGGGCATCTCATCTCCTTGTACCAGCCCTGCCTACTCTGTGAGCTACAGCATTTTTGCACAAGCAAATCGATTGTTTCCACGTTAATTGATAAGTATACGTATGCATGGGCAATTTGCATGCATGCTTAATTTCTAGGCACACAAACAGGCCTGAAGGGTACATGTCTAGTGTGTAGCCCTGTTAGAACCTTTATCATTGTGCAAGATAAGCCACAAGATTGTTGTCCATTCAGTGCATCAGCTCTAAAGACTGTGCTAGAGAGACATTATTCAGAATATTATCTCCCCTCCCATTGATACTAAATCCTCTTGGACTCTGCCAGCAGAGCTCGAGTCTCCATGATCCAGTCTTTGACAGGACCTGAGACAAGTTGAAAGATTTGATGGCCATACACTTAAGGGGAAGACAATCAAGCTGGATCTGACCGCAAATTATATCTCCAGGCGTCATAAACCTCAGCCCAGCACTTGAAGCTGTTTGGAAAATGCCTGCACTCGTATGTTAAATATCTTAAGTTGCTATAGAATATTAATAGCCAGGAAAAGTCATAAAAGTGGTATTCATAAATTCCAAAGACAGAGAGCGATAAATCAAAGTCATTCATGCAGGACAGCAGCAAAAATAAACATACCAACAAAAAACAGCGGGAACCCGAAGCAGGGCTGAGGAAAAAGTGAATAATACACAGTTAAATATTCAATACCTATTATACTAAAGCCCAGTGGAGAGTCGCAGAAGAATGAGAAACCCGGACATGTCTCGGAACAGATTCTGCAAAGCACAGCACCCCTGCCTTGATCAATTCTGGTTGAGGATGAGAACACTAAGAAATTCTAGCGCTGTGCATAAAATTATTCACATGTGGCTCTTTCAAAGAGGTCAATGGGAAAGTTAAAGAAGGTTCAAAAAGCAGCAGTTAGTTTTGGCTTTATTTTATAGATTGGCACCTAATTAACACATGTTTTCCTGCGTGTACTTTGTGCCTTTTTAGTAAAGTCAAGTATGTTCCTAATTGACTTTATAAAATAGAGCTTAAGTCCAAACATGCGAGCATATGTTCAGCTGTGATCACTTCCATCTGCTGTAGAGCTGCTTTTTGTAATTGCATGCATAAATTAAAGAATTTTATGAGCTACACACCTAATTGTTTGCACTGCCTATGCTTTGCTCATGTGCATGTGTGAAAGTACGCATGATGCAAAGTACGAGAGTACTTCCACGCTAGTCTGTCGTTTATAACGGGTCCTTTATACACATCACCACCATTGAAGTAAGCTACAATGAGGGGCCCCCGCCACATGCGGTGATGGTAGCAAACTTCATTGTGTTTGCCACACTGCCTCTGCTCTTGTAAGTTCACCACAGGCTCAGCGGCTATTTCTCACCAGGCTGAAGTCTCGCGGCGTGGCAATTATCGCCAGACTTCGGCCTGGTGAGGAACAGCCGTGGGCCCGAGGCAGACTTACCCGAGCAGAAGCAATGCAGCAAACATGATAAAGTAAGTTTGCCGCACTGCTGCCACCACAGCTATGTGGACTCGTTTCTGCCTGGGCCCCCCCACATTGTGGGGACTACTCTGGTTGAATTTACACCACTGCTCACCACTTAGGCGCATAAATGACTAACATACTAGAATTTATGTGCTGTTTATATATAAATCTAGGCAACTCCTTCCTCTTAAAATGACCCCCTTGGTGGGTCTAGATCTTACCAACCTGACCAACCTTTATTGGCTGAGAATTGAATCTAGAATTTGTTTACAAGCCTTACTTTTAACGTTAATTAAAGTTCAGCTTGGCATGTGGCCCTTGTGTGTGACTTACACGTTGACTCGGAAGCTACAATCATAGGAAAGAAATGGGTTAGAACTACCAGTGGCAAGGAAATTGAAGTCAACATGCAGGATGAGAAAGACTGTCGGTTGTTTAGCCGCCTTCTAGTGTAATAAACTCCTTGTGGAAATTAGGAGAGCAGAGCCATTGCTGATTTCAACAGACTCCTAAAGACGTGATTGTTTTGCACTGAGTACTCCTATGTTGTTAGTTCGTAATATGAAGATATTTATTGATGACATTGGTCAAGGAGGAGTGTGGGGAGAGATGAGAGGAAAGGTAGTGAGGAGCAGAACTTTGAACTGGATGCGGAAACAGATAGGAAGCCAATGAAGTGACTTGAGAAGAGGGATGTCATGAGCATAGCGACACTGGCGGAAGATTAGCCGTGCAGCTGAGTTTTGAAAAGACTGAAGAGATGATTCAGAAGAGGTTGCAATAGTCTAGACGGGAAGTGATTAAGAGGAAGGGACAAATTTTGCTAATGTTATCAATAAAGAAACAACAGGTTTAGCTATCTGTTTGGTTTTGTGTGGAAAAGGAGAGGGAGGAGTCAAAGATGGCCCCAAGGTTGCGAGCCAAGGAAACAAGGTAGAAGGTCAACGCAAAAGAGGAAGGCCAGCAATGAGATGGATCAATATAATAACTCAATTCACCCAAATAATCACTGCCTCAACTCTCATCAAAGGAAATATTCTGGATTTATGCCTCAAACCACCCATACAACCCACTCTATATGCCCCCTGTCATGGTCGGACCACGCAGCCATCATTTTCACCTTCCCCCACACAAATCACTGTATCAGCACCTCAATAACTCCCCCTACTAAGCGACTATTCAGATAGTTTGATAATGATTCATTCCTCAAATCTGTCACCCCCAGCTAGAGCTCCTCAAACAAGAAAATCCTGACCTAGACTCACAAGCAGAAGGATGGAACAAGATAATTACTGCTGCAGCTCAAGTACATCATAAGGAAACTGCACACAAATGTACCAAAAGGGCCCCTGGTTCTCAACCCCCCCTTGTGCGATTAAAACAAGAATGGGGGAGGAGGGGGAAGGGGGAGAAGAGGAACGGGGGAGTTGGGGGGGGGAAGGGAGGAGGAAGGGGGAATGGGGAAGAAGAATGGGGAGTAGGGGAAGAGGGAAGAGGGTAAAGAGGAACGGGAGTGGAAGGAAGGGAGGAGGAAGGGGGAACGGAAGAGGTGGAAGAGGAATGGAGGAGGGGGAATGGAGGGGGAAGGAGGGAAGAGGAATGGAGGAGAGGGGGAAGGAGGGAAGAGGAATGGAGGAGTGGGGGAAGGAGGGGGAAGGAGGGAAGAGGAATGGAGGAGTGGGGGGAAGGGAGGGGGAAGGAGGGAAGAGGAGTGGGGGAAGGGAGGGGGAAGGAGGGAAGAGGAATGGAGGAGTGGGGGAAGGAGGGAAGAGGAATGGAGGAGTAGGGGGAAGGAGGGAAGAGGAATGGAGGGGGAAGGAGGGAAGAGGAATGGAGGAGTGGGGGGAATGGAGGAGTGGGGGAAGGAGGGAAGAGGAATGGAGGAGTGGGGGGAATGGAGGAGTGGGGGAAGGAGGGAAGAGGACTGGAGGAGTGGGGGGAAGGGAGGGGGAAGGAGGGAAGAGGAATGGAGGGAGAAGGAGGGAAGAGGAATGGAGGAGTGGGGGGAATGGAGGGGGAAGGAGGGAAGAGGAATGGAGGAGTGGGGGGAAGGGAGGGAAGAGAAACGGGGGTGTGAGGGAAGGGAGGAGGAAGGGAGGGAAGGGGGACATGGGGTGGGGGAAGAGGGAAGAGGGGGAAGAGGAATCGGGGAGTGGGGGGAAAGGGGAGGAGATGGCAGGACAAGATGTTTGAGTGCAGGGACTGAATTTTCGCAGAGAAGTAAGTAGCCAAGGAGGTTGGGTCTGGGGCAGGTAGAGGAAGTGTAGAAGCCAGGGTGGGGGCCCAGGTTGTTGAAAGAAAGCAAAGAACCTAATAGAGCTGCTGGGAGGAGTTAGATGAAGCAGTGATACAGTCAGAATAATAAGACTGTTTGGCAGTGTGAATCATAGAACGGTATTGATGATGACATACACGAAAGGTTACGAGTGAAGCCGGGGAGGGATGCTTATGCCGGAGGCATTTGGCACATCAAAGGTGGGTATGCTGTAAATAAAGACCGGGATGGTACCAGAGATGGTGGGTAGATGGGCGTTAAGGAGGCAGAGCAGATAAGGGGGCAACTCGATCTAATGGCAAGGGCTGGCACAGAGAGGCACTTCGTAGGTGGTAAAGGAGCCGAGGGACATGTTATAAGGAGGGCTGGATTCTGTGAGAGAGATGTCCTGGAAGGCGGGGATGACATGCCTCGGGGCGATGATCCCAAAAAGCAGGGATGCTAGCCATTGCGAAAATGATGAAAGAAGGGAGGAAGCAGTAAAAGATAAGGGACTTCCTCTGGGAGCGCAGTAGATGTGACCCTGAAGGAACCCTGCAAGCGTTGTTGGCCATCATGAGTGTGTGCATGAACTTAGCTACGGAGTCGTCACCCCCATCGTTGCCCCAAGGAGTTAGCCCAAGGAGCACGTCCTGCTCCTTGGGTGTGCTCCTTTGACGCGCACTGCCGCAGCGCTGAACGCCACAATTACTTTGCTTAAATACATCTGGGGGTACCTTGAGGAAACACGGCCGCATCACTTCCTGTGGGCGGGAGCTTGGGATGACAGAGCAGGAATGCCTTGAGAGAACACAAACAGGAAACATAGCAGCAGTCAGCAAAAATAAAACACAGAAATAGCAGAGAACAGCAGGTAGCAGAAGTAAAAAGTGAAATCAAGTGCCTGGGTGTAATCCTTGACCACAAGCTAAATAAAACGTACAACCCAATCAGTCTAATACAAATTGCGAACCTTGAAGAACCTCCGCCCACTTCTCATTCCTGATCTTTTCTGTACAGTGTGCCAAGCTATCACATTACCAGCCCTTGACTGCTGCAACATTATCTACCATGGTCTCCCAAAACAATCAATACTTCTTCTTCAAATGGCTCAAAACGCCACTGCAAGAATAATCCACAAAATACCTAAACAAGCCCACATTACCCCAGTACTACAACACTTGCACTGGCTCCCCATCCAAGCAAGAATAAGGCCTTTATCTTGACACACAATCATACACAATGAATCTGCAAGCTGCCTCCACCGTCTCCTCTCCAGACCGAAGACCAACAGACTCCGCAGGCACAACTCACTCAACCTCCTGACTGTCCCGACCCGAATAACCAAAAGCAAGCAATCCAGCTGTAGCCATGTCTTCTCCCTCTTTGCACCTACTACCTGGAACTCCCTCCTGACTGACTCAAGGGAATGTTTGGACCTCTCCGCCTTTTAGGAACAAGCTCAAAATATACCTTTTCCAAGAACATTTTGCCACAATATTAACCCAGGAGTTATATAGCCTGTCAGCCTAACCAGTCCTGCCCTCAAAAATATTCCCCAGAACCCGCCCTTCCCTCACCCACTCCCTTGTACATAGTTTGCTGTTATATATTGTTCCTTGTAAAGCAGTTGTCCCTACACTGCTCTGTTGTGTTGTATGTAGACCGCCTTGAATTGTAGAAAGGTGGTATATAAACATTTTTAAATAAATAAATAACAGCTATGGGTGCCAGTCTGTCAACAATGAGCCGCCTGACTGAAGACCAAACACAGTTTAGGACAACTATCCAGAGGGTCACATGAGTCGACACCGACTCGACGGCACTTAACAACACAACAACAGAGTGTTCAGTGTGTATAAATAAGATCGTTTGATCCATTTTGGTTCTTTGTTCCACAGTAACTGTAAAAAAAAAAAAAAAAATGTAAACCATTCTGATTTTTGATAGCTTAATATTTAGCAGATTTGAAATAAATAAACTGGCTAGTAGAAGAAATGAAACTGTCATCTCCCTAGTGTGAGTTATCTTTAGGTGTAGCACAGGTCTTTGTACTATGAAAATGGGTGTTGAAGGTGATGTGGGATATATGGACCAAAATCTATCTTCTCACGCACACCACATGATGTCATGGAACAACAAGAAAAAATAAAAGTAACTCGGTCTAGTCTTGGCATGGCATGCAGAGAGGAGGATCTAGCAGTCCTAGCACCGAAGTCCGGATACAATCTCTTCCTGTTCCTATACATGGAGGGAGATTTTAGAAAGGATGTCCCAGCACACCGTCTAAAAAGAAGAAGCAGGCACATCCCAGCGCAGAAATGATTTCACCAGAATGGTCAGTGGGCTTCTTCATAAGACAATGGGGACAGACTTAAAGAGCGCAATCTGTATGCGTTAGAGGAAAGGCATGATAGAGACATTTGAATACCTCTGTGGCCTAAATGCACAAGAAGAGAGCCTCCTTCAATTAAAAGCAAGCTCTGCAATGAGGGGGCGTAGGATGAAGATGAAAGGGGGTAGACTGAGGAGTAATATGTGGAAATATTTCTTTACGGAGAGTCATACCGTAGATGCGTGGAATAGTCTCCCAGTGGAGGTAGTAGAGACGAGGACAGTAACTGAATTCAAAAAAAGCATGGGACAAACACAGAGGATCTCTAAAGGTAAAAAAAGGGACATTAGTAGCTGGTATGGAAGGGCAGACAGGATAGGCCATGTGGTCTTTCTGCCATCATGTTTCTATGTTTTACTAATGTGCACATGCTCAATATCTACATAAACCCCCCCAGAATAGGATTCCAGAAGCTTAGAGTAGCAGGCTAGGAACAGGGCAGCCAGGGTTCAAATCACACTGCTGCTGTCATTGACATTGTGCTGAGCGCTGGGGATGATGGCTGGATGGTTTTCAGCCAAATGACTGTTCAAACTCTGGAATTGGTGACAAGAGGATGTAGTAAAAGCTGTTAGTGTAGCTGGGTTTAAAAAAGGTTTGGACAAGTTCCTGGAGGAAAGGTCCATAAACCATTATTAAAGGGGACCTGGGAAATCACTGCTTACCCCAGGATGAGTATTGTGGAACCTCTGTACCTTTTTGGGAACCTGCCAGGTACTTATGACCTGGATTGGGCACTGTTGGAAGCAGGATACTGGGCTTGATGGACCTTGGTCTGACCCAGTATGGCATTTCTTATGTTCATGCCTGAAGCAGATCTAACGTTAGACCAGTGATGTTCATAGCACCTGCGGCAGGTCACTAGGCTATACTGCCTCCAGGCTCAGCCACTCTTGTCTCCCAGGCCGCAGGTCTCGTGAATTGTGAGACTTCGGCCCGGGAGAGGAGTGGCTGGGCGTGGAACGGAGACAGCATGGCAAGCCAGCTTTATAGTAAGTCTGTCACGCTGCCTCTGTGGGTCCGGCAGGGGTACACCCTTCTCCCAGCTGGCACCTGGGGTGGGCCGCACTCACCAGCACACCCTTAGTATGCCACTGTGTTAGACTCAACGCCAGATGTCCATGACATTTCTGATTTCAGCCGGAGACATCCAGGTTCTTGAGAATGGCCCAGCTACGCCTCCTCCATTCAGACTTGGACGTCCCTAGAAATGGCTTCTAAAATGTCTCTGGAAACATCTCTGTGCTTTGGACGTCTCTAAGCCCCTTTTTGGACAGCCAAAGCACATATAGGACTTCTAAAATAACCCCCTTAGGTAATATCTTATTTTCTACATTACAGCCAACTAAATTCGGGAAATAGAAACATGACTTCTGTCTGTCTTCAGTGCTCATGCAGATTCTGTTGTGCAGTGTTTAAAGAACAGAGTGGGCTCACCAGTGGGATGACTCAGAAGAACAGGAGGATCTGAACTATTTTAAACCTAATCGGAGCTGCTGAGGCCTGAGAATAAAAGACCTCATGCATTTCAGATTATTCCATGTGACCCTGAGGCTACTTCACATACTCCAGCACACAAAGGCTTAAAAACTCAAACTTCCCTTCCAGTCTAAGTCCCGTGAAATCCTTCTGTGGCCCTAATAGGTATCAGTTTAAACACACAAGGAGAGAGCCTTTGAGAGTAAAGTGTATAGAACTGGATGTCGTCATGGCAAGGATATTCCATCTCGCAGAAGCGCTCATTAATTGGTTAGTTAAACATTTTTTGACAGTGTGGATGGTAGTGATGTATTTAAATTATTACATTGTCTTTCAGGATCAACTTTCCATTGCCAATTCAAAGTCTTCCTTATGAAACCATGATGCTGTTCATACTCTGGGGAACGAGCGACGCCTCCAACACAGCAAAAGCTCTGGGCTGGACGTGCTTGCCCCTCTTTTCAAAAGGGTAGGTTAAGGTTTTCTTCTGCATCTCTATTGCTAGAGAGACATACAACATTTTCTTCTTCAGGAGCAGTGCCAGCATTTTATTCATTGGAGGGGGGAGATTGAACGAGTGTAGTCAGTCTGTAAATGCTACAGTGAGTTTTTGAGTAGATACTGCTAGAGCTTTGGTTCTCATGTCTCACGGAGCCTCCACAGTGTGTTTTTTCACAAACGAGCTCATTTCGGTATTACTTCAGTAGCTACTGAGTACAATCTGTTTATGTCATTGGGTTGTTTCACACTGGTTTGGAATCTGATTTTCCTTTATCTTTCTGCTTCTTTCGGTTTGGCAATGGTTCTGCTGAGCCCCTCGTATTGTTTTCACCGTGCAGCGCCTTCCTGATCCGAAGACTTTTTTTGAAACAAGCAGGATGAAAACTGAACAAATAAAGACCATGTTTTATGGCCCTGTGTGTCTTGTATAGAATCCCTAGCCTTGTGTGTGTATTTGCATGTGCCTGTGCTTTGGGGGGGGGGGTAAGTGGAAGAAGCATGTCCATGTGTGAAGTGCAGCCCTGGGGTAACTGTATTTTGGAGGATGTTCCAAAGGCTGCAGAGATGAAGGTGGGGACCCTGCTAAGCAATCATATGGCCCCGGAGGGCAGAGGGAAAACATACTTCAAACGTTACGTCTGTGGACATGTGGAGGGTACGTTTTTAACGGGACATCTGAATTTATTTATTTATTTGTGGTCTTGGGCAAGCCACTTAACCCTCCATAGCCCATGTTCCCTGTAAAATAGTTATCTCCAAGTTCAATGCCCTGTTCAATGTAATTTCAGTTTGTTCAATGTAAACCGCACTGATGCAGAATGGCGCAGTATATAAGAGAATGCAAATAAATAAATAAATACAATTTATTGGAAATTTTAATACCACATTTTCCAGGACATCAAATGCGGTTTACAAACTTTGAATTGTACATTTACATTAAACAGATAATTGTTCTTATTCTAATGTATATAGTTATCTAATTAACTATATGCATATTGGATCTGGAGAGGTTGGATTATGTTTAGGTCAATTAGAGCTGCTCTGGATAACATTCGTTAGGTGAGTGTTGTGTAGAGTTGACTGATAAGGTGTCTTGGTTCTGTTCTATATGGGAGTACTCGGATGCATTTCCAAAGTGTAGGGTGAACAGGTGGGTTTTGAGGTGCTTACGGAATGTGGAAAGGTCATCTATGGATCTTATGTTTGGGAGATTGTTCCAGAGAACAGGAGAGAAGTGGGAGAAAGCTCTGTTGTTAGTTGATTTTCTGGATTTCTTGGTTGGCTGGGATGGTTAGCTTGTTTTTCTTATGTTCTCTTTGGTTTCGGGGATTGATTTCCTTGGAATATCCAGGGGACAGTATTTAAAAGGGTTTATGTGGTGTGCAGGAGTTGCAATCTGCATATACCCAATATTCAGCAGTACTAACAGTTACTGCCACTGAAATATCCCCACAGACCGCCCCAAAGAACATAAGAAATGCCATACTGGGTCCAACCAAGGTCCATCAAGCTCAGTATCCTGTTTCCAACAGTGGCCAATCAAGGTCACACGTACTTTGCAGTTTCCCGAAAAGACACCGGTTCCACAATGCTTGTACTGGGTCAAGCAGTGATATCCCAAGTCTCCTTTAATAATGGTTCATGGACCTTTCCTCCAGGAACTTGTCCAAACCTTTTTAAAGCGAGCTACACTAGCAGCTTTTACTACATCCTCCGGTAACAAATTACAGAGTTTGATTACACGTGAGTGAAAAATATTTTCTCTTATTAGTCTTAAATAGGTTACATTGCAGCGTCTTTGTGTATCCCCTAGTCTTTCTACTTTTTGATGGGGTAAACAATCAAGCTACGTTTACTCATTCCACTCCAAAAATGTCCGGTTAGTTTCAGGGTAGTCTGTAGGTGGAGTATGGGTGGTCCCAGTGCCTATTCAGTTGCTAACCGGATTGACAAACTGCATAAAGCTAGGACAGGTCACTTGTTGTCCTAACCCTATCAAGTTAGCTGTATATCAGCACTGACCCAACAGCCACTGTGGTCAATGGTGAAATTGGAGATTTACTGGCATCTGATGCTGAATAGTTGAAGTTTGCCCATGGTAGTCGGACACTTTAGCAGCGCTGAGCACCACACGATGAGTATCCGGCTCATGGTATCTGCAGTCAACGCCAGTGGCTCTCTTGACAGCCACTGCATGGACTCAGGAAGTAATGCACCAAATAGAAGCGCTAAAAGTTACCGCTATGCATTCAAGTGCCAGCTCCACACATGGCGTTCCCTGCACACTGTCCGGATAGTGCTGTGATGGTCAGGAAATATTCAGTGCCACTGTCCGGATAGTGCTGTGATGGTCAGGAAATATTCAGTGCCACTGTCCGGATAGTGCTGTGATGGTCAGGAAATATTCAGTGCCACTGTCCGGATAGTGTTGTGATGGTCAGGAAATATTCAGTGCCACTGTCTGGATAGTGTTGTGATGGTCAGGAAATATTCAGTGCCACTGTCCGGATAGTGCTGTGATGGTCAGGAAATATTCAGTGCCACTGTCTGGATAGTGTTGTGATGGTCAGGAAATATTCAGTGCCACTGTCCGGATAGTGCTGTGATGGTCAGGAAATATTCAGTGCCACTGTCTGGATAGTGCTGTGATGGTCAGGAAATATTCAGTGCCACTGTCTGGATAGTGTTGTGATGGTCAGGAAATATTCAGTGCCACTGTCTGGATAGTGCTGTGATGGTCAGGAAATATTCAGTGCCACTGTCCGGATAGTGTTGTGATGGTCAGGAAATATTCAGTGCCACTGTCCGGATAGTGTTGTGATGGTCAGGAAATATTCAGTGCCACTGTCCGGATAGTGCTGTGATGGTCAGGAAATATTCAGTGCCACTGTCCGGATAGTGTTGTGATGGTCAGGAAATATTCAGTGCCACTGTCTGGATAGTGTTGTGATGGTCAGGAAATATTCAGTGCCACTGTCCGGATAGTGCTGTGATGGTCAGGAAATATTCAGTGCCACTGTCTGGATAGTGTTGTGATGGTCAGGAAATATTCAGTGCCACTGTCCGGATAGTGCTGTGATGGTCAGGAAATATTCAGTGCCACTGTCTGGATAGTGTTGTGAACATTGGACTCGCCAGGGTTTATCTGCTTAGCAGGTCTGCCTCTTGAATATTCTGCCCTGAATAACTTAATCCTTTAACTTCACAGACAGAAAAAGCGAAAAAAACAGAATATAGACAATTGTGACCCTTCTGTATTCCTCTTTTTTGGGAATTCTGTTCTCCACCTCATTCTCTTCATGGCAAAAGAACTCCTTCGTAGCCTGCAAAACAGCTCTGAGCAATCCCCTCTCTCTTCCTCTCTCTCTCTCTCTCTCACTCACTCACACTCTCTCTCTCTCTCCTAAAGGGTCTTTGGACCACAAAGGACTCCGAATAGCCAGTCTACTAACACCTCTCCCAGCATACTCCCAGCAATTTCATAGCTTTTTCCACCGGTCAGAAGGCTCCAGCAACCCTTCAACCTTTCTTCATGGTGAGAAGGAGGGAAAAATTCAAAAAACCTCTTTCATTTTCCTTTGTTCAGCGCCTAGAAAATCGCCCAGGAGCTTCTGTTATTACCAGCTTTGCAGAAGAAGGGAAATACAATTTTCTCTCCAAATATTACAGACTCCTCCTCCTGGCACCTCCCCAACTAGCATGTCACTCCCTCTTTTTATCATGCAGCTCTCAGGACAGGTAATAGAACATAACATGTTAAGCCACTGGCACAAATACATTGCTCTCTAAGGACCCGGGATATCACTGTTTGACTCAATACAAGCACTGGGGAAACTGCTAGGTACGTATGACCTAGATTGGCCACTGTTGGAAACAGGATACTGGGCTTGATGGACCTTGGTCTGACCCAGTATGACATATCTTATGTTCTTATACACTTCATGACCTGAGTCACGCATTTATGGTTGGGTGCGGCAGAGAGAGGTGGACTGGGGATATGACTAGGCAGAATGTGTAAGTGGGTTTGTATGTACGGGTTTGTGTGTGGGGCAAGAGTGTGAGTGGCAGGTGATTGTGTGGAAGATGTGGGGGCAATGACATGTGAGATGGGGGCTATGAAGTGTGAGGGTAATGTTGGGAAGTGGTTAAGTGTTGCTGGAGCTGGAATAGCTGTGAACGTGGAAAGCCAGGGTTCAAATCCCATTTTCTCACAAACAACATTGCCTTAGATATAATTTAGATTGTTAGCCTATTTGGGAAGGGAAATACCTCATGTATCTAAATATGTAACTCACCTTGATCTTATATCTGGAAAAAGCCAGCAATAAATCTAAAATCCAAACCCATCCCTCCCTTCTTGAGCTTGCAATCGCCTCTCATCTTTTGTTCTTCACTTTGGAGCACGCGGGTCTCCTGCTCGCTCCTCCTCTGCTGTCTGGACCTGGCACTTTTCTCTTCTGCAAGCAAGCCGGTTTATTTTCCTCTTTCTGCAAGTCTCACCCATGATGCCATTGTAGACATTGATGTTGCAGGTGGAATGAAAGGGCAGATGGACAAAAGTAAAAAAAGAACCCATTTTTCATTTCATAAGCAAGCTAAAAATAAACACGATGTGGTTGGTATTTGTGGATGGTAAAGGTCATAGGTGGTGAATGTCACAGTAGAGTACAGAACCAGCCCAAGGATATCTGACATCCTAGGCGAACCTTTAACCATGTGCCCTGCCCAGGGATGACTCAAGGCCCTACCCAATAGTCCAGAATCTCTCTTGCCCCCCTTCCCCAAGGTGTTCAGCATCTGTTCTATGTAAATCCACGTTGACCTGTTTTATGTAAACTGCTCTGACTCTTAGATTTAGTGGTATTAAGCACAGCTAAATAAATAAATCTGTTCTTACCAATGCTCTATGAAGTGTTAAGCATCAAAAAGAGACCTAAATGATTTGAGCTTGCGCCAGAAGATGTATAAAGAGAAACTTGAAACTTTAAAAATATATACCTTAGAAAAGAGGAGGGACGGGATATTTGATGCAGACATTTTAAATACTTAATGGGTATCAATGAATAAAAACCTTTTTCAAAGAAGTTGTAAAACTAGAGGGCATACGATGATGCTACAAGGCGATAAGCTTAAAAGCAACACCAGGAAATACTTTTTCACTGAAAGGATGGTGGATGCTTGGAATGCCCTCCCGATGGAGGTGGTGGGGGACAAAGACAGTGATGGAATTCCAAATGGCATGGGACAGACACAGTGGATCCCTTTTATAGCAAGAGGATAAAATCAAAGCAAACAAGAATCTTTTATACTTCAATAAATAAAAAGGGGTGATGTGCACGGAGCAGCAGGCACAACCCTAAACACAGGCATAGAGAAGGGCGACCTTCAGAGAGCAACGTCTAGCCACCTTATTGGGCAAACCAGATGGACCCTATTGGTCTTTAACTGTGGAGTGGAGGAGTGGCCTAGTGGTTGGGACAAGGTACTTCAGGCCAGAAGGTCAAGGGTTCAAATCCCACTAGAAGACAGCAACCTTGGGCCGGAAGGACTGGGGTTTCTAGTCCCACAGGTGCTCCTTGTGGTCTTGGGCAAGCCACTTAACCCTCCATAGCCCATGTTCCCTGTAAAATAGTTATCTCCAAGTTATAATGCCCTGTTCAATGTAATTTCAGTTTGTTTAATGTAAACCGCACTGATGCAGAATAGCACGGTATATAAGAGAATGTAAATAAATAAATAAACTGCCGTCATCTATTATGTTACTATCTGCTACCCCCGCCCCAGGGTCCAGCATTTATGCTTCCAAATCCTTCCCCCTGCAAAGTGTTCAGCATCTGCCCTGCCTCCCCCCACCACCCCTTCCTCACTGCCTCCCCCACCACCCCTCCCTCACTGCCTTCCCCACCACTCCTCCCTCACTGCCTCCCCCACCACCCCTCCCTCACTGCCGCTGCCGCTTTGCAGATACTGCCTGTGCTTGCGGCATGAAACAAAAGTCAGCGTGGCCACCACAGGGCCATGAGCATCCCTACACTGGGCAGGCTGACTGCATGAGGGCCACCCTAGCTGGCTGCCTAATTTGCCTGATGGATGGCAATGGAAAGACTAATAAGAAGAGGAGAAAATATTTCTTCACTCAACATATAATCAAACTCTGGAATTTGTTACCGGAGGATGTAGTAAAGGCTGTTAGTGTAGCTGGGTTTAAAAAAGATTTGGACAAGTTCCTGGAGGAAAAGTCCATAAACCATTATTAAGAAGGGACCCAGGACATCAATGCTTGACCCAATACAAGCATTGTAGAACCTGTGTCTCTTGTGGATACTGCTAGGTAGGTATGACCTAGATTGGCCACTGTTGGAAACAGGTTACTGGGCATGATGGACCTTTTGGTCTGACCCAGTACGGCATATCTTATGTTTAAAGGACTTGTCAGAAGTATTATCGCTGCCCACACCATGCTAAATCTCTGGTAGGGTGGAAGGAAAATTATTACCAGGGGCAGTAATGATTGTTACCAGCTGAGATTGCCTCTATAGTCACCAGCGTGAATGGGATTGTGCCAATTCAAACACCTTGTGAACATTTCTACAAATAAAATAAAATTGAGATGTAAGAGGTGGCGTTATTGGATCATAGCAGATTAGACCTGAAAGAGCGAGTTCAGCTGTGTAAGGAAGAGATAGAATAATGAAACATTTCCACGCTTGCCAGTAGTCCCAGAAGGGAACGCATTATTACATAGTTGAGGTTTACATTTATGGAAACCACAGAGGACGGGCCTAAAGCCATCAATTATGGAACTGTTTTATTATTTAAGACTGGTGTTTGGTCTTTTTATTAGGTTCCAGAAGAAAATATAATTCCACAATCATACGTAAAGCAAGTTAAATATTTATGTAAGGCAAACAGTTGCTGAAGCTCTCCACTTTATCAAAAATAAAGGTTTTTAAGTGTATTAGCAAAACACCAGCAGTCACTTAAAAATGAGTAAAAGTTTGGAAAAATGAATAGGATAATTAATGTCTTAATTTCAGCTTGTTCATACAAACATCATTGTATAAAAATCGGCTAACATGAATCCATTTCAGCTGAGAACTGCATCACTTCTGGTAAGCAAAAACAGTGGACAAAAATCTTCCACAATTAATATTGAAAAAAACAAAGACCCTTCAGGGAATAAATTAAATCATTTGTATATTAACTCAGGCTTTCACCAATTTTCTTGGAATCTAAGAGCCAGGCTAAAAATGTAAGACCCAGCTGCCAAGACCTAGGACACAGTGCATGTCCCCCTTCCCATAAAAAGGTGTATCGTTCCTTTTTTAGTTTTTAGAGCCTGATTTTTAAGATTGTTTTCAGATTTTCTATGGAAATAGCTTAATAAATCAGGCTCTTAACATGCCACTACACAGTGTCAATAGAAGACAGTGACCCCTCTCCTCCTCCCTCTCCCACCATCCCCAGAGACCCCTTTATAGTTGCATCTGAGGCAAACGTCCTTTAGTGCTTCACATATCTGGTGATATGTGAACCCAAAAAAAGGCCTTATCTTATGCATCTGCACCTTGCCTTCACCCAATCTCTCTCTCTCTTTTTTTCCATGAGTCCCCTTCAGCCTTTTCTTATTCTCCTTCTTTCTCTCTCTCTCTCTCTCTCTCTCTCTCTCATGATCACTTCAGTCTCTCATAACCCTCGCCCACCAAGGCTTTACCCATTTTCTCATAACCACCCCCTTAGGCCTTGCCTAGTTTCTCCCTGTCTCTCATAAGCCACTCCCATTAGCTTTCTCATAGTCTCTCTCTCTCTCTCGCTCTTTCTCATAACCCTCACCCAGTCACTCTTATACCTCCCCCTCCCCTGCATCATGCAGTCGCTGTCTCGCTCATCATTTCTTAGGCCTGGCTGCCGCATTTCAGACTCCCTCCATGGTGATCATCTTTGTATGCTTGAGCTGCACAGTAGAAGAAGTTCGGACTGATCTTGTGGTTTCAAGTCTTCCAGCTAAAATAGGACTTTGGTCCTGTGTTCTGGCTTTAGTCTAGCTCTGGCCTGAGCTTTGTTTCCCGGCTGAAACTGTTGGTTTCTTATTGTCGAGATCAAGGCTGACTGGCCTAGATGTTTATCTGATCTGCTCCTCTGTCTGACCTTCAGGAACTGATACTGCTAGGGGATACTGGGGATACTGTTAGGTACGTATGACCTAGATTGGCCACTGTTGGAAACAGGATACTGGGCTTGATGGACCTTGGTCTGACCCAGTATGGCATATCTTATGTTCTTATGAACCCAATGTATATACCCCACAGGAAACCCAGGACGGCATTGAACATTGGTAATAAATCAAATAGATTTTTTGTCTGGTATTTTTGCAGTTGATGTGCAGGAGCTCCCTGCCCGTCCTGCCTGTGGGGGGAGGTGCTGCAATATCGCACTTTTAGTCAGGACCCACGGTGGAGGACTCCCGCACAGCTTACTGGGAACATGCGATGCAAATGATGATTTTGTATATTAAACAAAATGAAGTCAGTGATAGTACTTTTTTCAAAGAAATCTTTTTATACTTCTTTTAGGTAGGCTCTGTGGAGTGTTTTCCAAGGGAAACGCTAGTCTTATCTAAGATACTAATTCCTGCGTCTGTCTTTTAGAATATTTGTCCATGGTAGTCTGCTCCTTGGAATGGCAATGAACTGTGAGCCTCCGGCAAGCATCACACCAGGTGTGTTTGATCCAAGTCTTCCAACCAGTGTAACCCTGCAGGTAAGGTGCAAATTATTCTAAAGATCTTAACAGGAAAAGCAGTGTCAGATTTAAATAGGGGAAGGACCTCGAGAGTCATGAGAACAGAGCCCTTCCACCCCTAGATTTACCCCTGCCCAGATCTCCCCTTTCCTTGCATCCGTCTCACCTGCAGTCTTGCATGAGCCACAACATTGCTAATGAAATTCAGCCTGAGGCCTGAGACACCCCTCTCTTGCTGACAGTCCCTGACGTGCCATGCTGTCCGTTCCAGCGTGGACTTCCTGTCATAGTGAAACGCACGCACGGGGTGGGGAACCGCAAGCTTGTTGTGGATGAGAGATTGCAAGCCATGCATTGCGTATGCTTCCAGAGTTGCTGCCGTGGGGCGGCGCTGTTCTGTAAGGCAGGTGCCCGGGGTTCCCACTCTGTCAGATTATTTTGCCCTTCACCCAGTCAAACTTTGTGAGGAATGTATGATGAGATGTGAGCTCCCTTCTATAGTTCCCCAGGTCTCTTTCTGTACAACTCTTCTTTTCCTAATTTTATGTTTCAAGAAAAAAAGCAAAACAAATCAATAGATTAGTTTGCTTGTGGAGTTCTGTCTTTAATTCCCTTCAACTTCAGAAAGGATAAGGAAATTTTATAGAAAATCTGCATGAATTAAATCTGTGGAATTCTTGCTCCCTTAACCCTTTTGATGGAAAGTCCCTTTCAAGCTTTCACTTGAGAATTTTTCTGTGAAATATTTTCTATTCCACACTCCCAAAATGGTATTAGAAAATGTAGATTATAATAAGTGAAACCTGAGTGCACTGTAAGAAGGATTTCTAGTTTGATCACACTCTGTAAGTGCCTCACCTAGATTTGGTGTCTCCCACTTACTGTGGAAATCAGGCCACATTAACTGTGCTGATCCCATGCTAACAGTTATCGAGAGTCACAATGTGTATTTAGCGCATACTGTAACCTGCTCTAACTGCTTAGCTCAGTTTAGAAGACGGACCCTCTGGTGTAGTTGGGTCCTGCTAACCAGCAAAGTCCTCGTGAATCTTGAACCTTCAGTTCTCGGAGCTTGTTGGCTTGAAGTTCAGAGGTGACGTCTTTGCATTGCTGTGACATCACCACTGAGATTACAATGGGCAGCTAAGGATGTGACCTGCAGTATGTGGGAGTTAATGCAATTTACTTTCCTGCCTCAGTAAATATATTCACCCGACATATCCTTAATACTAGTTTGTACTTTACAAAAATTCTAATACTGTAGTTTACACCCTATTTTATTAAAAAAAATAGATGCTTGCCTTTCTTTATAAAATAGACTTAAGATTGGCTAAAACTAGGCACCAAGTTACCTGGGAACTGTCGGCCTTTCAATTTGGTAAATTTGAGGAGGAACTTTATCTGCCCTAATATTCTCTCAAGAGCGTTTCCTGTGCTGCCCCCTGTTAGCAAAGCTTCTTGTGCCTGTTCATGTCTTTGCAAACACAATGATTAGAAGAATAGCAAGTGTGAGCCTAAATGTTGTATGGATGTAAATACCTCTTTTAACTTATCAATCAAAAAATCCCACCTTTGCCATTTAACCAGGAATAAAGAAGTTTGGCATTGACCTTCCATAGTACATATTTAAAAGTAGGGTGTGTATGGATAAATGGCGAGGAAAGAGGCAAAGCTCTCTACGAACAGAGCTCCCAGTACCAGACTGAGCTAGATTAGTCTGGAAACAGCTGATGTACTCAAGGTCAAGTGTTAGAAACGAAGGTAAATAAAGGCTATAGGGGCTGTCCAGTCTGTCTTCCATAAAAGCGATTCAGCTGTACAATGCCTTCCTCTGTACTTGTCCTAGATGCCGTCCTCGTCTCCTCCACCTCCATGCACTCAGCACCCTCTCTGTAAAGAAATGCTTCCTCAGATTACTCCTAAGTCTGTCCATCTTCATCCTATGACCCCTGGTTCCAGAGCTTTCTTTTAACCCTTTCACTTCCAGGGCTGCATACCGGTTCCTCAGTTCTAGGGTGTCAAGTCTGCAGGCTACGGTCATCTGTGTCCCACTGTCATCTTTTGCCTTTTGCTGGGTGCCTCTAGAAGCATTTCATCAATGACCTTGTGGCCTTGTATTTATTTTTCTTTACAAATCATAAACACAGACCATATATATTGTGTGTGGTTAATTGACTTTATATGGCAAACCGAATATTTATCCTTTGCAGAAATCCTCGGATATCGCATGCATACTACATGCCTCAATGTGGATTTCTGATGGGGGGGAGTATATCAACCTAGCATGCATGCATTTGGTTTGGAAAGTCCATTTGTGTGTAACTAGAGCAGTCCTCTCTTTCTAAATAAAGTGAAATCAAGCAAGGAAAACCAATTTCCCGAGTGATAGCTTTGGAAGAGCTGTAGTTCTTTATTCAGACATGGGAAGCATCAGTGTGGTGCACTGGCCAATTTCCAAACTGCTTTGTGAACCATGTGAAATGTTAGTTGATCCTTTCCAAGCTCATTTTCTTGTGGCTTCTTTTGTTTTGTAGATTGATTTTCCGAGTGCCAAGCAGATGTTCGTAAAGCCGGAGCCTGCACAGAATAGGAATTACACGGCAGCACCGACAGAAGAGTGCATGAGGCATATCGCAAAAGTGTCCCAAAAACATTCCCTTTCCCTGTAAGTTCTTCGCAGGCATTTGGTGTCGCTGCTGTGGACATGCGACTGCATTTCTCCTGGTGACCTTTCAAGGGAATGGGAAGACGCGGTGGGGGGAATATCTCTTCAGAGGACGTCCATTAGCACATGTCCATTCAAACTAGAACAAGGTTACGAGGGGCTTACGAAAGCATTCAAGAAATCATGGCATAAACAGAAATGGGCCGATATACAGCTAAAAACGTACCCAGACAAGCCATACTGCTAATATTCCCCTTTAAAGTTCACTGCTGTAAGTTATCTGCTGGTATATCTTAAGACAGGTCTTTGTGTGCCCTTTCTTAGTGGCTTAGTTACTAAAGGTCTCCCCCATTGCGTATTTATAGGAAAAATGTTTACTAAATAACTAAAGGCCGTTAGGGGCCCCTTTTACCAAGCAGTGCTACGATGTTGCACTTAATGTGTCCATTATGCTCAAAACCATTGTGCATTAGGTGTAACCCCACAAAGTTAACTGTCGGGGGGAGTGGAAGGCTTGTTCCTGGCAGTTAAGGTCTCGCACCCTGCCCTAACGCAGCATAAAAATAGTGCAGGTGTACTTAACCACCATCTCCATAGGTGGAGGTTAAGTGCACCTGCGTTAATTGGCCACTTGCAGCTAGCACAGGGCGTACTGAGTGCAAGGTGCTTATTCTACTCACTCCTCGCCCCTAACCCGCCCCGTTACCACCGCAATACGTGAAGTACAGTTACTGTGGCAATCAGTCCTCGTTAACTGTGCTGATCCCATGCTGACAGTTATCGAGAGTCACAATGTGTATTTAGCGCATACTGTAACCTGCCCTAACTGCTTAGCTCAGTTTAGAAGACGGACCCTCTGGTGTAGTTGGGTCCTGCTAACCAGCAAAGTCCTCGTGAATCTTGAACCTTCAGTTCTCGGAGCTTGTTGGCTTGAAGTTCAGAGGTGACGTCTTTGCATTGCTGTGACATCACCACTGAGATTACAATGGGCAGCTAAGGATGTGACCTGCAGTATGTGGGAGTTAATGCAATTTACTTTCCTGCCTCAGTAAATATATTCACCCGACATATCCTTAATACTAGTTTGTACTTTAAAAAAAAATTTTGAATACTGTAGTTTCATTAAATCATGTTCAGGATAGTCAAAAGGAAATTGTAAACAATCTAAGACATTTGAAGCAAAAATGATCAGACACTTTGAAATGGATTAAAAGGGACTCGACAGGTACCACTGCTACCCACGGTTGATTAAATAAAAAGAAAAACAACAGAAGAAAATAATGCTGCCTTTTTATTAGACTAACCTAGCACATTTCTGAACTAGCTTTCAGAGGTTAAAACCTGTCTTCTGTATGGAAAGTGGCTTATTTTGATTTCAAGGACCTTACGTTCTCGGATTGTTTTGAAGTTTCCTCTTAGGAGTCTCAGCATAAAATCACTACTGCAGTGTTCTGCTCGTGATATTACCTGGTGGAGGTGTCGCCTTGGTCTGCTCCGTGCCGTGTGATCTTATGCCTGTGTGAATTGATTCTTGTCCTTACATTTGACCTGTCTCCAACATAGCTTCCTTGTTTGTTTGTATTTTCTGCAGTGAATAATATGCACCATGGGGTATGTTTACTAACGGGCGTTAGCTGCTACTACTGCATGATAATTCCATGTTATGGCCGCAGTAGCAGCTAACATGACAGAGCTCTTCCACGGTGTCTGCATTTCGTGTGCTACCTGCAGGCTTGGGTGGAATTAGGGCAGAGAGCGGGGGGAGATGGGCATACCTGCTATGGGTGATTTCTGCAGACGCTACCAGCAGGTGATAATCACAGCTCGCAGGGTTCACGAATGCAGCTAATGCCACCTCAATAGGTGGTAATAACTACATCCATGAAGCTTGTTCCCCTCTCCCCCCATGAACTCTGCATCTTCTTCATAGTATCTGCAGGAGAAATGCTGGCAATGCCCCTAATGCGGGCTTTTTGCAGCTATTGCCCAGCATTAACTGTAAAAGCCTAATGCACTTTCGTAAACATACCCCTATGTTAGGATCTCCTTATGGTGAATAATTTTCCCATGAGGGTAACTGCAGGATGCTGCCACTACTGCTACTGAACATTTGTATAGCGCTGCACAGGCACATGTAAAAGACGGTCTCTGCTCAGCAGAATTTACAATCTATTCAAGACGGGCAACACAGTAGCTGTAGACATGGGGTACATCTAGGGGGCATGGTAAGGAAACATGAAGAAGATCAGGTGAGTCAAGATCCAAAAGCAAGATCCAAATTCCTCCTATCATCACTCAGCTCCACAACCACACCATGTTAGGCACTCTCATCTACTATATATCTCCCTTAACACTGTTAGTAGTTCTAAACCCAATCCTGTTCCCTCACATGCTAACTTAAACTGTGCACTCATCAATGCCCGCTCAGTACGTAAAAAGTGGCCAGTCATTACAGATCTCATCACAAAGCTGAAACTAGACATCCTCCTGGTCACAGAATCATGGCTAGCGGACACAGACAATGTCCTTATAAACCAACTCATTCCCCCAGAATACTCAATACACACATGCCACAGAGCAGACCGAAGAGGAGGTGGTGTTCTCATTCTTTCACGAACTAACCTTCAATTTAGATTACTTTCCACCAGGAGTACCACACACATGGACCTAGTTACTATAGCTAACAAACATATCATCCTAAATCTCATATATAGAGCCCCATCCTCACCACCAGAAGATTTATCTAATATAATAGAGCTTGCCTGCAACCCAGAAAGCCCACGCAAATCTAACTGGTTAATGGGCGACTTTAATCTCTCCTCACTTCACCATAGCCATTCTACCACATTCCTTGATGCCATGGCTGACCTCAACTACTCGCAGCTAGTTAGCTCCTCTACACACCTCAAGGGTAACACCCTTGACCTCATTTTTGCACCTCAGGCTACAGCGAACACCAACTTTAAGCTATCTCATACCCCTGTCCCATGGTCTGATCATGATTTATTATCCTTCCAAGTCCCATATCAGCAAAACAGTATCCCAGCAAGACATACAAATTTAATCTCATCAGGACCAACAGCCCGTTTCAAAACGCTCAACAAGGATGACTTCATCAGCCAGACTCTTCCAACCCTTTGTCTACCAACCAATGACCTTGATGAACTGATCAACAATTGGTACAACACCCTGAACTCCTCTTCACATCTACCTTCCTCAGTAAGACCACCAGCATCCAGCACAGCACTAAAAAGTAGAAACCCAAAACCATGGTTCTCCACTGAACTACGACTATCCCTCCAGAATCTAAGAAAACAAGAGAGAAAATGGCGCAGATCACGTGCTCCAATTGACCAAATGGATTACGAAAATGCCCTAAAGAAACACCGGGAGAAAATAGCTGAAAAGATGAGGGAACACCATACAGAAACCCTCCTCTGATCACTGAACAAACCACGAGACCTCTTTAACATCACTAAATCCTTAACCAAGGCACCATCCTCCAACCAAACAATATCAATTCAACCTCAGGCTTTTGCCGACTATCTTCAATCTAAATCCATTAACACGAACTCCACACCAAGTTGTATACCTAACCCCGCCTCAATTACTCAGCCTCTAAAAAATTTTGTCGCTCCCACAGTGAAATCCATCACTGACCTTATTGCCACCTTGAATACTACCACAGCCCCACACGATCCATGCCCTGCCTACTGGATCAGAACAATGCGTGCTGAACTGAGCCCCATACTTGCCCTTATCATACAACTTTCCTTCACCACTGGATCATTCCCATCATCTCTCAAGCAAACTTCAATACGCCCTCTCCTAAAGAACAATAAACTCGACCCAGCAAAAACTGATTCATATCGTCCAATTTCAAGTATACCCCTTCTAGCCAAAATCATCGAGAAGGTGGTACAAATCCAATTGCAACAACATATAGATACTTCAGCTCCCCTCGATCCCTGCCAACACGGATTCCGAGAATCACATGGCATAGAGACCCTTCTCACACTACTCATCAACACCTTATCAAGAGGGATTGACAAAATTGAAAATGGGTTCATCCTCATCTTCCTTGACATCTCAGCAGCGTTCGACTCGGTTAACCATGTACAACTTCTTCACCGTCTTAAAGAAAAGGGAGTCCAGGGATCAGCTTGGGAATGGTGTAGATCCTACCTAAACAACCGCTGGCAACAGGTGCGGATAGGATCTTCAACCTCCGATCCTTTCCAACAACAACAGGGTGTACCTGTTTATCAGCTCTTCTATTTAACATATATATCCAACCAATCAGTGAAATCATCAAAACATTTAACGCCTCCAGCTTGATCTACGCAGATGACGTACTAATATTCACGCCAATAAAAATTAATGCCCCTGATTTCTCCCCAATTATCGCCTGCTTCAACGCGATTACAGATTGGCTCCTATCCCAGAACCTGCGAATAAACTTCAAGAAAACGGAAGTCCTATTCGTAACCAGGAATAAGAAATTCTCCCCCCCTACAACTTTGAAGGTGAGAGATGCGGAACTACCATGTAAATCATCAATTCGCTACCTGGGAGTAACCATCGACCAAGAACTGACCTTCAAAGATCACATAAAGCAGACCGTTAAAACCATTTACTATAAATTAAGAACGCTGAAACCCTTAAGACCACTACTCGCCCCCAATGACTTCCGAACAGTCTTCCAAGCCCTTATAACACCTCATTTTGACTATGCCAATATCATCCTACATGGTCTACCCAAGAGTACCCTCAACCCACTCCAATTGGCGATGAACTCAGCAGCCCGCATCCTCTGCGGTACTTCCAGTAGAGACCACATCACCCCCATACTAACAGAGCTTCACTGGTTACCCCTACAAGCCAGGATAACTTACAAAGCACTTCTGCTATCCTTTAAAGCAATTAATCAAATAGCCCCACCTTCCCTCTCATCACTTATTATCAACACCCCCACGAACAGACTGAGAAGATCCGCAGCCGCCAATACTCTTGTCGTACCAAAGGAGTACACTAAATGTAACCAAACAACCAGAGACAAGACCTTCACCTTATTCGCTCCAACTTGCTGGAATAATCTCCCTCCTCATATCCGATCAATAAAAGACCTCTCTCAATTTAGACAGGCCCTCAAACACTACCTATTCTGTCATCATCTTTTAGGCCCTAACCCTACACCTCCTCCCCCCATCTCACAAATCACTCACACAGCCTCTGACATTCCAACAACATAGTCATAACAGAACACGACCTAGACGCTCTGCACACCCAAAGTTACGACCCAATTTAACTGTAAATTTCCAGAGGTAATATATCTTTCTGTATATAGCTTGTATATAGTTTACCATGTTGTCTCCAAGTTACTGACCCTGTTATAATGTAAGCAAAAGACCCTGTTATAATGTAAGCAAAGGACTGTTCTAATGCGAAATTTGTTATCTGTAAACCGCGCTGATACCAAAGAGCGCGGTATATAAAAACTGTAAAATAAATAAATAAATAAATAAAAGCAGCAGCCTGGATTTGAAAAGGGCCAGAGAAGGTGCCTGATGCACAGACCCAAGTAGTTTGTTCCAGGCATAAGGAGCAGCAAAGTGAAAGGAGTGGTCTGGAGTTAGGAATAAAAGGGAAGACCACAGATAGAAGTGATTTGGCAGAAGAGTGGAGTTCCCAAGGAGGGGTGTAGGGAGAGATAAGAGAAGAAAGGTGGTGAGGAGCCTCAGAGTGAATACACTTACAGGTCAGTAGAAGTTTGAATTGGATGCGAAAACAGGGAGCCAATGAAGTGACTTGAGAAGAGGGGTAATATGAGCATGACAAGGCAGGTGGAAGATTAGCCACACAGCAGAGTGTTGAACAGATTGAAGGGGAGAGAGATGATTCAGAGGGAGACCAGCAAGGAAGAGCTTACAATAGTCTTGATGGGAGGTGACTGAGAGTGTATAAATGTCTTAGTACTGTGTTCAGTAAGGAATTGGCAAAGTTTGTTGATGAGAATAAACTGGAATTGCTCCAATAACAACCAGAGAATCAAATAAATAATCTCCCCTTCCGTTTTTCTCACGCAACTGGTCTCAGACTAACATGGAGCTATGGTCTAAACTTTCAGTGACCAAATGCTCCGTTTTGCATCAAGGACCATTAAATGTTGCGTGATTAAATTATAACTGCTAGTTTGACTTCCTCGAATTCAAATAGTTAACTTGTGCTGCAACCACACATACTCATGCCTTAAGGTATTGTGCAATTATGCTTATCAATAATGACTTCTATCCTGGTTGGCTAATGCTACAACCATACATTTTCATGCCTTAAGGTATTATGTAGTTGTGCTTATCTGGAATGATTTCCATCCGACGCCAGTCTTAGCGCTACCGCGTTTCACTATCCCGCTGTTTCTTCAGGGATTCTTCATATAATATGTCTCATAACGTGGGCGCACAATACTTTTCGATGAATATCAACGCCGTGTCTCCATCTGGGGAGACACCAATTCCAGTTTATTCTCAACAGTACTGTTGCTCTGAAGAGTTGACCACTTTTTTTCATTGTAAAGTTTGTTGATGTTCTAGAGAAAGAAACGGCAGGTTTTAGCTATCAGTTGGATGTGTGTGGAGAAGGAGAGAGAAGAATCAAAGATGACCCCAAGGTTGCGAGCTGAGGAAACAAGGAGGAGTACAGAGTTATCCGCAGAGAGTGAGAAATGAGTAAGGGGAGAGGAGGGATTAGGGGGGAAAAATAAGAAGCTCTGTTTTGGCTATGCTCAATTTCAAGCAGTGATGAGACATCCAAGCAACAATGTCGGAAAGGCAGGTAGAGATCCAGGCTTGGATTGCCAGAGAGATTTCAGGTGTAGAGGGGTTGATCTGGGAGTCATCAGCGGAAAGATGGTACTGAAAGCCATAGAAAAGATGATGAGTGCACCAAGGTAGAGCGAGAAAAGGAGTGGACCCAAGATAGATTCTTGGGTACACCAACTGAGAGCGGGATAGCATTAGAGGAAGATCCACCAGAAGAAACACTGAAAGAGTGATGCGAGAGATTAGAAGAGAACCAGGATAGCACAGAGCCCTTAAAACCAAGCCAGGACAAGGTATCGAGGAGAAAGTTGTGGTCAACGGTGTCAAAAGCAGCAGAAAGATCAAGAAGGATGAGGATCGAGTAAAGGCCTTTGGATTTTGCCAGGAGCAGGTCACTGGAGACTTTGGCAAGAGCTGTTTCAGTAAAATGTAAAGGATGTAAGCCAGACTAAAGGATCCAAGAGGACTTGAGAGGAGAGAAAGTTGAGGCTTTTGATCGGCTTGAATGGTCCTTTTTATTCCAGACTCTATGTTGGTTTGGATTTGGAGATTACTTTATAAATATGTTCCAGATTCTTTATTGCAACCCATCTGCTTGCATCCTGGCTAATGGAGCATTATCTGAAATGTTCCAGTTAAAATGGGGCACTCGGCAAGGCTGCCTTCTGTCCCCACTTCTCTTCAACATAGTCTTGGAGCCTCTGACCTTATTACTGCATCAGTCTCCCAAGATACGCAGTATGACTGTCCGGAACTTGGAAATTGAACTTTCTTCCTATACTGATGATCTATTATTATTTGTCCGACCTGCAACTGTTCCAGCAGTGCTCAAGGTATTTGAGAGTTACTCGCTTCTGTCTGGCTATAAAATTAATTGGTCCAAATCTGTGGCCTTCCCATTTAGTAGAGGGACCCCTGCTTCGGTAATGGCCCTTTTTTCATTAGTCTGGGAGCCTCGCACTGTCAAGTACTTGGGATATTATAATGCCTCTGTATCGTTCCATGGTGCAACTGCACCTTGAATATTGTGTGCAATTCTGGTCGCTGTATCTTAAAAAGGATATAGCGTTATTAGAAAAGGTTCAGAGAAGAGCCACCAAAATGGTAAAGGGGATGGAAGGGATACCCCTATGAAGAGAGGTTAAAAAGGTTAGAGCTCTTTATCCTGGAAAAGAGACAGCTGAGGGGAGATATGATAGAGGTCTATAAATTAATGAATCGAGTGGAACGGGTAAACGTAGATCGATTGTTTAAGTTATCAGAATATAGGAAGACTAGGGGACATGCAATGAAGCTACAGGGTAAACTATTTAAGACTAATAAGAGAAAATATTTTTTCACTCAACGTGTAATCAAACTCTGGAATTTGTTACCGGAGGATGTAGTGAAAGCTGTTAGTGTAACTGGGTTTAAAAAAGCTTTAGACAAGTTCCTGGAGGAAAGGTTCATAAACCATTATTAAAAAGCCACTTAACCCTCCATAGCCCATGTTCCCTGTAAAAATAGTTATCTCCAAGTTATAATACCCTGTTCAATGTAATTTCAGTTTGTTCAATGTAAACCGCACTGATGCAGAATAGCGTGGTATATAAGAGAATGTAAATAAAATAAATAAATAAAATAAATAAAAAGGGACCCAGGATATCACTGCTTCACCCAATACAAGCATTTGTGGAACCTGTGTCTTTTGGGGAAACTGCTAGGTACTTGTGAGCTAGATTGGCCACTGTTGGAAACAAGATACTGGGTTTGATGGACCTTGGTCTGACCCAGTATGGCATATCTTATGTTCTTATGCTCCACCTTGGAGGATATTCTACAGTTAAACATTAAAACCCTAATACAATGGGTACAGGCGTTCACCTTTATACCTTTCCTGGTGGGACCGCTTAGAATCAATCAAAATGTTCCTCACTCCCAAAGTTAGCTACATTTTGGAAATGCTTCCTGTCCTACTTCCTCCTCCTTCTTACAAAATGTTGGAACGGGCATTTAGTCACCTTTTTGTGGAAAGGCAAAACCCCAAGAATCGCCACAAAAAACCTAAAGGCAAGTAAAATCAATGGGGGGTCCAGTTCCCTAATTTTCAGTGGTATCATCAAACCTTCCTTCTTAAGCAAGGCTCTATATGGGTATGTGTCACTGAAAAAAAGAGAATCCATTGAAACCGACGTGGCTGAAGCTTGAGGAGCATCTAGTTGCCACCATCCCCACTCCATTATTGATTGGTATGCGCCACGAGTATTCTATCAGAGTGGGCCAGATTGTATTGTCTACACAAGAGGCTTTTCAAGCTTTAATACTTATCCTGGGAGAAGACAATCCCCCTGCAATTTAAACACCATTATGGCATAACCCTCTAATCAAGATACAACATAAGATAGTCTCATGGAAGCAATGGCAAGCGCATGGTCTATGGACCATAGGGCAGTTGGTAAACACTCGGGTGGAAGTCCTTTGCTGAACTCCAGGTCAAATATGATCTACCTTCCTCTTGTTATCAATTGCTTCAACTGAAACACTGCATAATAAAAACTAAAGTGCAGATAAAGAATCTTGCAGAGGAATGGGGTCTCCATAAAATAGCAGATACTTTTAGCAACTCCCCTGGGGCAGCAATTTGATTTTATGCTTTAATCCGAGACAGGGCGCCCTCTTCTCTCTTAGGATTGGTGATATCCTGGGAGAACGATGTGGAGTCCTCTCTCCCAGTGAGCGTTTGGTCTACTCTTTGGGGGCCCCTTACCAGAGTATCCAAATCAGCGGCCCTTACGCAAAGTCTCTTCTTCTTTCTGCACTGTGCCCATTTAACATCAGTCTGGCTATCTTAATGGAACAGCAGCAAAGGTAACAAATGTTGGAAGTGCTTTAGAGATATCGGTACGCTGCTTCATGTAATGTTCTTATGCCCTAATGTTACGGTTTTTTTGGTCTCGAGTATGGGACAAGATGCAAAGAATACTGCGCTTTCGAGCCTCGCTGACATGATGGCTAATTTTTTTTTTCGCTCTGCCGCAATGGATCCATCCCCGGACAAAGATAAAAAAAATTTTCTTTAATTTTATGGTTACTGTAGCTCTAAAACTAATAATTTCACATTGGAAAGATGCATCTAAACTCGATTGCCACATGTAGTGGAACTCAGTGTCTTTACTGTAAATATGAGAGAGCCTGTGATAGGTTAGAGAAGTCTCGGGGCTCAAAGACCAACAAATGGCGCTGTTTAGATCAATATGACACACTTGCTGCTATTTGATATTTTGACATTCAACATTCAAAGTCATTGTGTATATGAGTGGAGGGTCACAGGTTCAAGACCCTGCTGTGGGTTGTGTATTTTTTTTAAAGGGAACTGTTGTTGTTGATATGGAAGGACAGACTAGGTAGGCCATGTGGTCTTTTCCTGTCGTCATATTTCTATGTTTCTGTAAAGGTATTTGGGGTTCTTGGGATATGTTCTGTTAAATTAATGGTGGTTTATTGTTAAAATCCAAAATAAATAATAAAAAAAGTTTAACACAAATATAAAATGAGAACTTTAATCCCCCCCCCTCGAAACTTCACCACTTCATTGTACATATTGGACCCGATTCAGATCAGGATATGTCTGGCCCGTCCGGATGTCCAAAATATGGACGGGCCAAATTTGTACCTGATTCTGCACCCGTGGGAGCTAGACATTCCGTGGGAGAAGAATCGGGTGCAACGAGCCTAGACGAGCAGGATGTGCCCAATTCAGACCCACTGCACATTCAGTTCCCTCCCCATCTAAGTCTCCCAAGGCCTCTGTATGGAGCCCGGTGCCATGGGCCTACTAAGCCCAGGATCGGGCAGTGGGGATCCTGATGCTCTGCTCACCTCATTGATGGTCCCGCCACGCTGTCCACCAGTGTTGGGGGAGGGGGGGCGTATTCCACCTCTGAGGTGGAATAAGTCCCTCGTATAGCTCATCAACCCTGGATGTGCAGGGCCACGACCGGAATCGGCCCTGTACTTCCAGGGTCAGGGTCTCGCCTCCACTCTGCCCATGCTCCTCCGGCCCTCCCCCTCCCACCCCCATCCAGAGCTCCTCGCACATCTCCTCTGTATGTACAGGGAGCTCTGGAACAGGCATCAAGCCTAGGCGTTTAGTGGGGATGTATGTCCAAACCGGACGTACATCCCTGGTAAACGCTGCTCAGAATGACCCCCCTTGTATATAGATTATCTTGTTCAGCATCTCCTGCACGCTTCCCTTCCCCCTTTCACTTTGTTACTATGTAAATTGTTCAAAGTTGCTATGTAAACTGCTTTGATTTTAGGATAAGGCAGTATAGAAAACCTGATAAATAAAATAAAATAAATGTAACTGAATAGGCGATGGGAAAGGCTATTTACACGTGGTTCAGGTCAAATCTGGTGAGAGCTGTAGAAGTTGGTCCAGAGTGGCAAGAAGCTACTGTAAGTGACTGATCCAAAATATTCCAGGAACCAGGTGGGTTTTTTAGTTTACGTTGACACTCTCCTATGTCTGTCAATGATTGAATTTCTGGGGTAAGGGAGTTCGAGATAGTGGGCACATAGAATGAGCAGGCTCTGCTGGAGATGGAGAGGTTGGCGCGAGAGAACGAGGCGGGGACTGCTAAAAGGTTGTGACTGATCCTTCTTGATCTGTTATTGTGAGGTTCATGAATGAGGTGTTGAAGGATGTTGGCTGAAAAGCTGTGAAGGGTCTTGAAGAGGGTCATGTAGATGGGTAGCCAGTGTAGCTGCTTCAGCACGGCGGCTCATTGACTAGTGCCTGTGATGATTCTGGTGGCTGTATTCTGTGTGAGTTGTAAGGAGAGTAACGTGGATTTTGGGAGCCCCTGGTATGTTATGTTGGCATAGTCAAATTATTGGAGTGATGAGGGCCTGACAGGCATTTCTGAATTCAGTTTGCTCCAAAAGGGGTCAAAGGTTTTGGACTGTCTTCATTCGGGAATATGCTGCTTTGGTAACTTGTTTGATGTATGCATGGAAGTTCAATTTCTGATCTACTATTATGCTGAGGTATTTTACTTGCTCTTTTACTTGCAAAGATAGATTGGCGAAGTTGATTGTGGGTGGTGGTGAGAAAGTGAGGTTCTTGGTTATGTGTAGGACTTCTGATTTGTTGGGATAGATATGCAATGTTGTGAGTTGAGCCATTGAATGACAGCTGTAAGGCATTGCCATATTGCGGAGTAGTCAGGGTTGTCGATGGTGAATGTGTGTAAATTAAAATGTCAACAGTATGCAGGTGGTAGAGAATGTTGTTGTTCTAGATTATTTTGCATGGGGTTGGATAAAAATGTTGAAGAGAAGGGAGGATAAAGCAGAGCCCTGAGGTAAGCCCTGGAGTAGCCTGAACGGGTTGGAGGTTTTGGATCCAATTCTGACTTGTTGGTATCAGTCAACCAGGTAAGACTGGAATCACCGTAGTGTTGTATCTCTGAGGCCAATTGCATGGAATAGTGAGATTAGATGCTTGTGGATGACGGAGTCGAAGGCTGCTGAGTTGTCAATGAAATTTAAGATGAAGCCTTGTGAGGTTTTTCTTGTGCCTTTAATTAGCGTGTCTAAGAGAGAGGTCAGTAGGGTTACCGTACTATGAAGGGGTTGAAAAACGTGCTGAAGTTTGTCGAGGGGGCGCAGGAGTCTACATAGTCTTGTGTCTGCAGCTGCATTGCCCTTACTGAACTCTTTCTTAACATTCTACTACTTTTCTGTTCTTATTAGCATTCTTTTTTCTTCTGATACTGTGTGATTTTTTATTTTTAATTGTAAACTGCTTTGCTGTTACCACTAAGGGCAATATATTTATTTAGCTTTAGTTACCAGGTTTTTTTATACCGCTTTATAGAAACATGACGTCAGAAAAAGACACATGGCTTATCTAGTCTGTCCTTCCATATCAACCACTACAATAGTCCCCTTTTTCCTTTAGAGATCCTCTGTGTTTGTCCCATGCTTCTTTGAATTCAGATACTGTCCTCATCTCTACCACCTCCACTGGGAGACTATTCCACGGATTCACCACTCTTTCCATAACGAAATATTTCCACATATCACTCCTGAATCTATCCCCTTTCACCTTCATCCCATGTCTCCTCGTAGCAGAACTTGCTTTCAATCAAAAGAGGCTCTCCCCCTTTGCATTTATGCCATGGAGGTATTTAAACATCTCAGTCATATCACCTCTATCCCTCCTTTCCTCTAAAGTTGTACATATTAAGATCCTTAAGTCTGTCCTCATATGCTTTATAATGAAGATCACTAACCATTTTAGTAGCCACCCTCTGTACCGACTCCATCCTGTTTATATCCTTTTGAAGGTGCGGTCTCCAGACTTGCACACTATACTCCAAATGAGGTCGCACCAAAGACTTGTACAGAGGCACTATCATATTTTTTTCTGCTAACCATTCCTCTCCGTATGCACCCAAGCATCCTTCTAGCTTTTGCTGTTGCCTTTTCAACCTGTTTAGCTACTTTAAGATCATCAGACACAACCACGCCTAGGTCTCGCTCTTCTTTAGTGGACAAAAGTACTTCACCCTCTATACTATATTGCTCCCTTGGATTGCTGCAGCCCAAATGCATGACCTTACGTTTTTTTAACATAACATTAAATCCCAGCTGCCAAATTCTAGACCATTCTTCAAGCTTAGCTAGATCCCTCCTCATGTTATCTACACCTTCCTTGGGTGTCTCTCTATTGCGGATTTTGGTATCATCCGCAAAGAGGCAAACATTACACGACAGCCCTTCCGCTATATTACTAACAAAGATGTTATAAAGAATCAGACCAAGGGCAGATCCCTGGGGCACACCACTGGTAACTTCCATCTCCTCAGAGTGAACTCCATTTACCTGTACTCTTTGTTGCCTCCCAATCATGCCTCATCATTGACATAATATATAGATGTAAAAATGGACGAACTTTCCATCTCAGCCATTGACAAGCATCTCAACCTACAAACTCACATCAATAAGACCTCCAAGACTGCCTTTTACAAACTTGCAATGATAAGAAGATTAAAGCCTCTCCTTAGTCAAGAACACTTCTACACTGTATGTCAGTCCATCATAACGCCAACACTGGACTGCTGCAATGCCCTCTTTCAAGGTCTGCCCAAACAAATTATTCAGCCAGTGCAATTAGTTCAAAACACCGCCGCCCGAACCATCATGGGATCATCTCAACATGATCGTATAACTCATGAGCCAAGTATAAATTAGCCCTTAACATCTTCAAAATCAAAAACAACATAATAGCCAGTATCCTGCAGGAACTTATATGCAAAAAAACTAAAAGTAGACCCGAGAGAAGCAGCAACATTAACACCATACCTATACCCAACCTGTTCGCAAAGGCCAAAAATTCCACTGAAAAGAGGGCCCTCTCACTTTCCACCCCACTTATCTGGAACTCTCTCCCGGACAAACTAAGAACAATCACAGACTTAAAGGACTTTTGGAAACAGCTAAAGACCCTCCTCTTCATCGAGCACTTCAGTGAACTCACTTAACCCCACAGTATTACTCAGATCTCGTGTCCACGCCATATGATTAATTGCCTATTCATTACCCTGTATGTAATTCATGTTTTAGCACTCCAAATTCCCCCTCCCTCTGCATGCTATGAAGTTATGCAGTTATGATTAAATTGTTAGTTGTAATTATCGCAAGTTCTCTGTAAAATTGAAGTTACAATGTAAACCGCCTTGATTTTAAGATAAGGCGGTATAAAAAAAACTGTTAAATGAATAAAGTGATTTACATTGTAACTTAAACTTCATAATGTACATTAAACAGGGACATTGATAACTTGGATTTTTCTGAGGCAATGAAGGGTTAAGTGATATATCAAGTTTTAATAAATGAAATGAATGATACTGGACTTGATGGACCTTGGTCTGACCCAGTATGGCATTTCTTAGGTTCTTAAATGATGAATTTATGTAAGCACTATATTAGTTAGTTATTCTATGGGTTTTATTTATTTATTTAATGGGTTATTATTGCCTAACAGACAGCTAAGTTGTACTTGATTCCGGAATTGCACGACTTGTATAATTTATAAACATCTTCTGGTTATTTCAGGCTGCCAGAAGCAGAGAGAAGGTTCTTGTGGGTCTATCGCTCACACTGCAGCCATAGAAATAGTTTCCTTCCACTGGTACTGGGGAGCACACCCAGCTGGGACCCAAACACAGTGTCCGTGATGCATGAGGTCATGCGGGAATGGATCTTCTCGAACCCTTTGGAGGCACTTGGTCTTTTGACTTCAAGGTAAGTAGAGAGTTTGTGAGTATGAAGGGTCAGAAGCGCTGCTGGAGGAGGAGCCTGCCCCCATTACGCACCCAGATCCCTTGGGATGAGTTGGAGTCCCGGGGAACTAGATGGCTGGGAAGGGCAGGGCTAGACTTCCTTTATGTAATGAGCAGGACTGGGGGGGGGGGGCTTACCTCCATGTCACGGTTCAAGTCCTTGATCCCATTGACCACCTGAGGCCTCCTATTCAGTCCAGTGAGCTATTTAATTTCCTGCTAGCAATACCATGTGAAAGGTCATTGCTTCCTCTGATAACTCTAGAAGCTGCAGTTACCTTTTCCTGCACACACAGGTGAAAAGCCTTCTTTGCATGCTTAGTATTGAGCTGCTTTGTGTACTTTGGCATCACAACAATTCAGTAATGGAAAATCTGCAGAAATATTATATTATCAAAATGGACTTCATACAAAAGTTTACTATTGCAAAAATGACTTTACAAAAGTGCATTTCACCCCAAAACATTTGCATAAACTTTATGCTTCTAATTTCACTAGACTTCTAAATTTAGGTGAATTTTCAGCTAAAGCCCTATGGGCCAATTTTCAAAGTACTTGGGAACCTAACATTTAGTAGTGGGATCCTAAATTAGGCCTTTGTAAATTCTCTGAGGCTGAGTTCCTAAGTTAAGGATCCTAGTTCTACTTGTTTTCTAAATTTAGAATCCTAAAAAAGGGGGTGTCTATGAGGGTGAATTTAGGAAGAGGGAAAAAGTTAGCACTGATTTTCAGTAGTAGGGCACTTAATTTGGCATCCTAAATCTAGGCAAATGAATAGCAGGCCTAAATTTACGCTGCTAGATAGATAGTAATTTTTATAACAGGCTGTGTCTATATGTGAAGGTTGCATTGAGCTATTTTTAGCCTCTGTATATTTATAAAATGTTAGCACAAATCCAGCAGAAATAGCTACTAGATCAAAGCCGCGGACATTTATACCTACTTGGAGACAGATGGAAAAATGAGCAAGTATGGTACACGCACACATTCATATTTTATAAAATATATGTGTAAATTATGACTCCATCCGTTCTATGCCCAAACTGTTCTGAACACGCCTATGCTGAAGTCGCATACAAGGACACGTCTAATTACAGCACATGTGAGGTAATGCTGTATGAGTCCTTTTTGTGCATATACATGCTGAAGATCCTTTAGAACATTGCTTCCCTAATTGTTATGCTCCTCACTTTAGTTGTTTGTTCAGATGAAAACTAAGGGGCCCTTTTACTAAAGTGCATTAGGCTTTTGCACTTAACATGTGTTTATCAATTAAAATAACGTGTGTTGAGTGCAAAGCATCTGCAGTAATTTGGGGGCATGGCCAGCATGGTCCGTACAGTTACCACGATTATACATACATACCCTAATGCATTACTGTGGGTGCACGTAACGCCATCCGTTGAGGGTGGCCTTCATTGACTGAAGCAGGCACGTGTCTGTAAAACCTCTGCTTCAGTGTGTTCCTGCGGAGTGACTGTGCTTGTGATGGAATGATTCATGTGCACTGACTTTAATGACCTTGAAGATCTAAACATATTTATTTAACATGTTATCATACAGTCAAAGCGGTTTACACTTAGCATGAACGTTAAGGGATAATCCTTACAAGGAACAAGGGAGTGGAACAATTAACTGGTTTCAAGAATCTAGTGTTAGTATACAGAACTTCAACTTGTACAGTTACCATGCCATTGGATAAAATGTGGTACATATGCCTGGAGGATCTAGAAAGCCATGGTATAACTTCCTTCAAGAGTTCTCGGGCTCTAGAATGCCGTGATATAACTTCCTTCAGGAGTTCTCGGGATCTAGAATGCCGTGGTATAACTTCCTTCAGGAGTTCTCGGGCTCTAGAATGCCGTGATATAACTTCCTTCAGGAGTTCTCGGGCTCTAGAATGCCGTGGTATAACTTCCTTCAAGAGTTCTCGGGCTCTAGAATGCCGTGGTATAACTTCCTTCAGGAGTTCTCGGGCTCTAGAATGCCGTGATATAACTTCCTTCAGTAGTTCTCGGGATCTAGAATGCCGTGGTATAACTTCCTTCAAGAGTTCTCGGGCTCTAGAATGCCGTGGTATAACTTCCTTCAGGAGTTCTCGGGCTCTAGAATGCCGTGATATAACTTCCTTTAGGCATTCTTTTACTCTATGCCTGCCTTATATAACTCAATCCTCCATCAGCTGACATAGATGCATAAACAGCACTCAGTATATGCGTGTGTGTTGTGGTGCTAGATTGAGTTGATGAGCACACTTTGAACAGAGCGTGATGTTTCTTAGAGAGCTGCCACAATTCTTTCTTTTCTGGTCATTACTTACCTGAAGATTGTCTTCTAAGTTTTTCTCAGTGTTATATTTTGTCAGAAAGCTGAGATGTTTTCCTGACTGGAGTAAATAGAACTGCTGTATATGATAGCTAATGTTTGTAGGGGTTTCTAAGACCTTAGACATACTGTATCTCCTCTGTCTTATGTCACACTCCGGGCCTTTTTACCAAAGAGCACTAAGATGTTGAACCTGACGCAGCTGGGCCAGTTAGCGTGGAGCCCTGTCCCTTATCTCATGCCATATTAGCACGGCTGCACTTAACGCCACCTATTGAGGTGGTATTGGGTGATCCTGTGCTAAAGCAGTTAGTGTGTGGCGTGAACTCAGTGCAAATTGCACAGAGCTCACCACGCCAACTCTCCGTCCCGACCCTAACGTGAGTTAGACAACACGGAAATTGTCCCACACTGTCATGACCCTAACTGGCAATACATGTCCCAACGTGCATTGAGGATGCGCCAAACCATGCACTGTCAGCTAATGCCTTTCAGTAAAAGACCCCCGTTATCTAGCTCAGACAGTGGCCTTCATGAATTTGCTTGGCTCTGTGAGTTAGCTTATGAATTCTTTTGGATTCAGTGTAATCTTCCCTTTGTGGAGTGGGCTCTGGGTTCTCCTGCACTGTGGCAATAGTGTTACTTGCAACAGATGATATATTTATTTTAGCAACAGCCAGATTAATCATACTAGAGTCTTCCATAGTTTTGTTGTGTCTGAAGCACTCTCTCCATTTCTCTAGCATACGTGCACAAGTCTAAGATGACACTGGACGGAGGAAGTGGAGGAGGGAGAGCAGCTCATGTTAGCAACTGGAGATCTGGTACTGAGCCAAGAATGGCTTACACTAAGGTTCTTGGACATCCCTGATATTCGGGGATTAAACCCCAATTTTAGAGCTGTGTCTGCGATTCCTGCCTGTTTGGCATTCTCCTGTCCCTGATTCCAGCATTGGGGACAAAGGGATAGAAAACAAATTTTATTTTCAAGTTAGGGGGTCTTTTAGCAAAGGGAGCTAACTGGCAGCGAGTGTTCTGGTGCACGCTGAATGTGTGTAGGGACATGCGTTTCCAGTTCTCGCAGGGCCTTGTCAGCGTGGGGTAATTCTTGCACTGTGTCATCCACGGTAATATGGTAAGTGGGCGGGTTAGGGGTGGGGTGTGGGCGTGGTGAGCTCAAGGCAGTTAGCATAGTGTTCACACCACACCCTCCCTGCATTAGCGCAGAATCATCCAACGCCACTTCAATAGGTGGAGCTAAGTGCACCTACGCTAATGTGTGCATGAAGGGACTGGGCTTTGGGTTAACTGCCGGGGAAATGCTTTCCATGCCCCCAACACTTAACACAATGGTGTTGCACCTAACGCATTTCAGAGCTTTTGCTGGGTTTAGGTGCAACACCTTAGCACACTTTAGTAAAAGGGTCCCTTAGTGTTTCGCATATGTAAGCTTTTACAATTTACATCCATTAACTTTATATTTTATAAAGTATGGAGGAAATTCATCACTGTTTTCTATTTCTCTGTCAATTTGTCTACTTAGAAGTGATATTGCTGCTGTCAGAGGATGGGTAGGAGCGATATTGCTGCTGTCGTGGATGGGTGGAAGTGATATTGCTGCTGTCATGGGATGAAAGGGGGTGTGTCCTTGTCCCTCTTTCTTTTTCTTTTTTTGAGTTTCTGAAAATGTACAAAACAATGCAAACTTTTACACCAATTACAGGCAATCATATTAGTAATAAAAAATCTAAAATAATCTATTTTTAGTCCACATTAAGGAAGAGTTGCTACATTGAGATTACAAAAATTATAATCAGGATACAATGCCAAAGAAATAAAAACTGAAAAAATACAGGTACAACATGTGACAGGTTTTTCTCTTTCAGAAAGTTGGCAACCCTATGGGTGCTCCCCCAGGACATATTCCTGAGTGGCCCAGAAAGTACAGACTTGGATTAGGCCACTTTCAGATCTTATGGGGTCTGATATTCTTTTAGCATGGCTATGTGCTTCTGCCGACCTTTAACCCCAGATATTCAATGCCGGGGTCATGTGCAGCCTCAGCATTGAATTTCTGGGGTTGCTGCACAGCCCACAAGCCCGCAGAAAGGAACTGGGCAGTGGTGATATTGAGCTGCTGCCCGCTTGGTTTCCATGGGTAAAAGGAGCTGCTAAAGCTGCCTATTATCTTTTACCTGTGGGTGCTAACGGGCAGCACTGCTATATCGCCTCTGCCTGGTTAGCAACTGGTGCCAGTCCTGGAACGCCCACAACATTCCCCAATGCCACATGGTTAGTATTGGGGTGTGTAGCAGAGCTCATCGGGTATATTCAACAGTACTAAGCATGTTATTGCCGCTGACTATCCGTCTAAGTGGAATTTACACAGCTTACAGACCTGGAAACCATAGATAAACACAAAATAGTCTACTAGAACTTATTTTGGGTTTCGCTTTTGGATTTTAGATTTATTACCTGCCTTTTCCGAATCCAGGCTCAAGGTGAGTTGCATTCGGGTACATAAATTATTTCCCTGCCCAAATGAGCTGTAAGTTGTGCCTGAAGCAACAGCGGGTGACGAGACTACCAAGGTCGCAGAGTGGGAAATGCACTTTGGTAGACTGCGAGAGATCATTCTGTGTAGCAATGTCCCATCTTTGCAATAGATTTCCAAAGGACGTTAGGTGCAGTAAGAATGTGGCTTCTTAATCCAGGTGGGATTAATTGTATGTATTTGTTTATGTGGCAAAGATGAATATGTGAATGTTAATTTTATGTTAATCTTGAGATGAATTGATTTTTGCTTCTTTATTTTCTTATAGTTTTAATTACGTTTGTGCTCTGATATGATGAAATGATTTGTAAATCAAGCATTATATAATACATAAACCGCTTGATTGGCCAAGTCGCCCTGCTTGTAATCTTGATACACTGCTGGTGTGTGAAGTGAGGCAGCAACTGGACAGTTTCCTGCCACGCCATGGGGAACCTTTCTTTTACTATCGCCTACAAATGTGTAACTTGCAATTCTTTTGTAATAAAATGTTACATTCTGTTTGTGGAATCTTGTTGCGCATGAATGTCGTCGTAGATGTCTGGCTACCAAACATGCTCATGGTGGCTCTCCTTTAGGAAGAAACTCTGCCAAGACCACTCCGCTGGCACCCTACGGAGCTGACCCTGTGCTTTACTTCCTTACCGGTATATCGCAGCACCTCCCCCACTGGCCACAGTACTGACGGAGGATTCACCCACAGCTTCACATCAACATCGCTCCACGCTCTTGATCACCTTGGCCTTCTCTCTCCTCAGATGACTCTGTTGCTTTGTGCTTTGAGGCAGAACTACTTCACAAACTTTGGCTATCTGTTTGTATCAGTTTTTCAGATCAAGATGTCCGTGAGACTGCTGTTGGGCAAATTGAAAAACTGTCAAATGATGAACTGTTGGAATTTCTCCCACAGCTGGTTCAAGTAAGGAAACTTAAAATACAAAACTCCTAGAGTTTGTGCAGATCAATGTAATCATTAAACTCTTGGAATGTTGTTAGTGTGATTAATCTCTTATACAAACTTTACCAATCAGATACTAGGAGATATATTAGACATTAAAACGCAGAGACCACAGGAAAATACTCTTGGCTCTCAGAAGCACCGGTTTGATTTTTAAAACCTCAAATAGCCCCTGGAGCAGAGAGGTTTAGCTATAGTATTGCATAGGTGTCTTGTGTTGAGTTGTACAAAAGCATTACAGGTAAGCGAGTAATTCTAAGTAAAACCAGGCAAATTTTCATCTGGGTTGCATTCAACATAATTATGGGTCTTCCAATTCCATTTCTTACATGATTTGGGGATTTTTTTTTAACTTAAAAACTGGCTTGAAAAATCTACTTCAGATTTCTTCACAAAGTTGAATGAGTCAGTTCAGTGAACTACTGAAATTTTATCTAGGTATAAGATTGTTCAATGAAACTATTCAAGTAAATTCACACATCTCTAGAAAGCATAATTCCTTTTCACAAGGGTTTTTGTGGACTCATTACATTTAGGTCTGAGTACAATCACAAGACACAGTAAAAACTGAAAGCTGTCCTTCTGTGGTAATGGAAATCTAACGTAGCCTGGTTGTTGCTCACCAGATTTCTGCTAACAAGGTAGAATATTCCTCAGCACTTGCAAAAGATAGCTAAAACTACTTTCAGTGAAAGTTTAGCTTGCATTTGCAGTACACAAGACCATGTGATCAGTAACTACAGTTGTTTTCTATATTAAGGCAGTCAAGTTTGAATGGCATCTTGAAAGCTCGCTAGTGAAACTCTTACTGACGCGTTCACAGCAGAACATTCGAGTAATACATCAGCTGTTCTGGTAAGACTAAGGTTTCGTTGCCCAATTAATTTACATGAATGGGGCAATGTCCTCCACTGAAGAAAGATATAAATATTATAGCAAGAATATTTTTCAGTTAACTGACTGCAGGCAGCATATTTTTGGAAGGGAGGGTGATGCTATCAGCACTATGTTTATAGGGGTAAATTACTTTCTAGGTGGCATTGCAACGAGGTAAGAGAAGCCAACTACAGTGAGACTCCTCTAGATTAGAGCCTGGAACCTCTAGATGTTAATCTATGCTCCCTCCACAAACTCGGCCAACTTCCAAAAACACCCACTTTGTGTGTGGCTAAATATTGCTGCCCAGTGACCATTGGGAACATTGGTAAGGTTTGTAAAGCTCAGAGCTAGCTGCCTCAGCATTTTGAGTCATGAAACCATACAATAGCTCTAGTTAACTGAAATTAAAGTTGCCAAACTGACCTTGCTCTAAATTTGTAAGTGTTGGTGGGCAGGTGAAACTAAAACCTCATCTTCACATTTGAGATAGTTAGTCATTAGTGACTGCATGTATCTAGGGTTGCCAACTGGCTCCAGATGCGCCCGACACACTTGATCCAGTCCTAGGTTTACCCCACTGCATGCAGGGACATGTAGTTCTGATTTTTCCATTGCATTCCATAAGAAAAGCAAGACTACATGTCCCTGCATGCAATGGGGTAAACCCAGGACTGGATCAAGCCTGTCGGGTGCATCTGGAGCCAGTTGGCAACCCTACATGTATCAGAGACCTGCCCGATTTAAAGGGAAAATGTCATCTCTGTGCGCACAAGTAAAAAAAAAAATCATGGGTCTAATTTTTTTTTTTTTTTTTTTACCAGACCTGTAAATCATGTAAATGCCGCTGAACGGAATATTCAGCAATGATGTCTGCGACACGCCCCGATGCTGACTGCTTACCTTCAGAGTGTGCATGGACATTCTGGGGCGGAGCAGAGGCGGCAACAGTCGATAACCAGGAAGCAGTGATATTGTACCACTACCTGGCTAGCGACCCACGGGTAAAACTAGGCGAAGCAAAAGCTGACCTAGTTTTACCCGCAGGAGCTAAACAGGCAGAGGTGCAAATCACCGCTACTCACTTAGCTTCTGTGGCTCCAAGGCATGTCCGGCGATCCCAGATATTCAATGTTGAGGCCACATATGACCCTGGCATTGAATATCCAGGGCTGGAGGTCGGCAGGGATGGCTGTGCCGCTTCAATTCAATATCAGGCCCAATATGTATAATTTTCAGTCTATGGACCAATATGCAGCACTGTCTTGCTAAACTTGAATCTCTGTATATTGCAAGAGAATGAATTCAAAGCAAAAGTGAAATGAATTTTACACTTGAGAAAGGAGCGGAGGAGTAGCCTAATGGTTAGAGCAGGAGGGAAGCCCAGCTTCAATTCTATCTACTGCTCCTTCTGATCGTGGGAAAGTCACTTAGCCCTTCCTTGCCTTGGGTACAAAATCAGATCGTAAGCCCCCCAAAAGAAAGAAAAATACCTACTGTACTTGTATACCTTTTTGGGAACCCGCCAGGTACTTGTGACCTGGATTGGGCGCTATTGGAAATGGGATACTGAGCTTCATAGACCTTGGTCTGACACATATTACATTTCTTATGTTCTATGAATGTAAAATCTAAAAATGTTTTAAGCTGCTCTGTACCACCTGCTGGAGGAAAAAGTGGGAGTTAAATTAAATGTAAAGAAGGGAGGTGTAGTCCTAAACAAAGGCATGGAGGGGGTTACGTGCATGGAGAGACTGATACAACTCTAATCCACTTACTGACAGATCATGTTGGTCATTATTATCATTTATTTTGTTATGTTGCCCCCAGAATACCCTAGGCCACCTTCACTTAACCAGATACATTAGGGCGGTCATTCAGGCAGGTGAATAGCGGGGCTGCATGCCATTTGCATGGACTGGTATGCTGCAAACCAGGCTCCCCACATGTACAGGACCTCTATGCAGAAAGCACTGGGAGGGGGCAAGACAGAGGCAGGTTGAAGGAGGGGCTATGTGCCGTGATATACAGGGCCTTTTACAGTCCAGGCCCTGTATGTTCATTGGGCTCCATTAGGACGCCCAGCTTATTCTACATCGGAAGTGGAAAAAGCACGGGGCCCCCTTGAGATCTGGCCCAGCAGCCCACCCCCAGGACATGGAGCCGTGGCAGGTGAGGCTCTGCTCCCCGATCCCTCCGAGGGTCCAGCGGTGGGAAAAAGACCTGTGCTGGTGAGTAGTGGGGAAAGAGTAGATCCCTGTGGGACTCCACATAGGAAAGACAAAGGTGATGATTCTGGGGAAAATTGTGTATGAATTGTAAAGGAAAGATCATGGAGGAATGAAGTAAACCATTTCAACACATTGCCCCTGATACTGATCTCAGAGAGCCATTAAAGTTGAATGAATGATTAACGACATCAAATGCTACCGACAGATCCAGGGAGACGATTAAAGCAGACTTGTGAGCCTCTAGGTTGGCATGGAGCTCACTGAGTAAAGCTGTAATTGTGGATTCTGTACTACGGCCTTTGCAAAATCCTGACTGTCTGGGATGCAAAATGTTAGTTTTTTCCAGAAAATCTGAGGGTTGAGGGAAGATGAATTTTTCAGTTATTTTCATTAGGAATGAAAGATTAGAAACCGGCTTGTAGCTATCTTGAACCGATGAATCAAGGCTGGATTTTTTTAAAGAATTGGACGGACAACAGCTTGTTTTAAAAGAGAAGGTGACACTCCATTTTAGAGGCTAGAGTTTACCATCAGACAACAGAAATTTGAGATCTGCAGCTTGGAAGCTTTCAGCCAAGAAGATGGAATAAGGTCCAGTGAGCAGGCCATTGCTTTGATGGCTGAAAGCAATTTGGCCAAACTTCCTGGCATTAACTCATTAAAGGCTGACTACGTACTGGATAAGCTTATTCATGAAGAATCCCCAGTAACTTCAGGGGAAGAGGTTTCCAGAGAATCTGCGAATACTGACGCTGACGGAAAGGACTTGTAAATCTAACCTTGACCAAAAAGAAATTTGCTAGGACGTTTGAGGAGGGGATATAATGTGGGACTCTTTAAGAGCTCTGGACCAGTTAAAGAAGAAAAATCCTAGACTTATTAGGACTTTTTTCAGTCAGAATGGTGAAGTAAGTTGACATTGCAGCCTTTAGTTGTCGATTATACATTACTTGTCGATTATACATTCTCTGTTCTTTGAAGAGTGAAAGAGTACATGGAGCTTGAGACTTCCACCACAAATGTTCAGCCTTATGAACCTACCTTTTCAGAATATGCAATCCCAAATGGAAGTTAGAGATATTGTTCTCAAGGAAGCAGTGGAATTGACATAGCTATTCAGAGCAGCATTCCAGGTTCCTACCTGGGATTCCAAGGGGAGACACTAAAATCGGCTGGAAAAAAGAAAGAAGCTGACACCAAAGAGTCTATAGCAATTTTATGGAGTGCTTAAGATGTCTGAGAGCACGATGAGACGACTCCTAAGGCAGTGGGAGCTGTCATGGAGAAGTTAACAGAAAGTGGTCCATCCAAGGTACCTGGCAACAGTCAAAGTGTGACAAAGTAGAGACAATGTTCTTGGAGGAAAACATCAGGTCATGAGAATGACCAGCGACATGTTGGAAATTGCACATGTTGTGTGAGTCTTTAAATTACAGAAAAAAATCTACAAAAAAGGAGGATTTAGCCTCTAGGGTTACCACCGTGGTCATTAAAATCTCCCATAATGATAAGGTTGAGAAATAAGAGTAAAGATATCAGACACCATGGAGTAAAAGGAACCCGAGGAAGCTGAATCGAGATTCGGGGACAAAAGGCTAAGAGCAAGAGATATGAATAACCAGAAAAGTTAAGACAGCATAATAAAGGCTCTGGATTTTAAGAAGTGCTTTATCACACCATGTGACTGATAGTGAGTCAGAGTATAAAAGTGCTACTCCTCCTCCGCGTTGATTCAGCCAAGGACAGGATAAACACGAGTAACCAGAGGACAGGTAGCCCTCCTCACCAGATTTAAGCCATGTCTCTGTTAAACCAAGTAGAGCAAATCTGTCTATAAAAATCTCATAATTTGAGTGGACTTTAAATGAACTGACCTTGTATTAATAGGTCAACTCGATGCAGTGTTAGTGGGCTGCAAGATAGTGATTGAGGCCTAGCTTGTGTAAAGTCCAAAGAGATACAAGGAACTAAGGATTTTACCTGGGGACACCCTGGAGGAGGGTAAGATCGGGGTGGATGGTGACCCCAGTGAACAGTAGGGTAAAACGTCATATCGTTCATGCAATAGATAAATGGGAGATGGGCAACAAAAGTTAAAATGATGAGCCAGTATGTAAAAGAACCTGAGAGCATTGCCTCCGAAGCTCGCCCCAAGAAGTTTGCCCAAGGATCAGGACCTGCTCCTCGGTGTGTGCCACTACAGCAGGGTTCTTTTAAATGTTGCAGCTTGTGATGTCACCTTTCTGCACCGGGAGGTTAGGGCTACAGCGCAGGACCAGGAGCCAGGGAGAGCACCAGAGGACTCAATTTGGGACAGACAGCAGCAGTCTGTAGAGAAACAGCAAGAAATTCAGGCACAGTATCCAAAGAGTAAAAACGGACATCACAGCTAGTGTGAATAAGCCACCAGATGTGTTGATTGTTCAGCTGCTGAGATACCAAGAAAAGGAGCATATGATAGTGGAAACTAGAAAACCTAAAAATGTGCTTTATAAGAACTGGAAAGTTGCCATTTTCCCAGGACCAAGGAAGCACAAGACCCTTATTAGATATCGTGAGTGGCTGGTGTATGCTGGGTTTAAAGCTAGTATTTGACATCCTGCCTAATTGATTCTTCTGGAGAATGGCTGAGAGAGTTTCTACACTCCCCAGCTGAGACTGAGGAACTTGTAGAATGAGAAGCCGTCGAAGGCTGCTGGGTCAGCAGCTACCTCTGTACAGCAGAGAGAATGCTTGGGCACTCCAGGGACTGCACCGTTGCCCCATTACCACTAGTCTGAAAAGGGTCTTCCCTCCAGCCGAGGTATCAGTGCAGCATAGGGAGGAAATGGACATTGGCCAAAGGGACAGTGATGGGCGTCAGTGACTGAAGTGGTGCAGGTAACTATAGTGCAAATGTGCCAAGTGTGAAAGTCAGCAGGGTGCAGAGTGAGGTGGAGATGTCACCTCTGAACCCGTGCAGAACCGAGAGGGCCGATATCTGACTGTTTGGAAGGGTGCATGGGACCTGTTCGCCCTTCAAACGTTTTAGAGATATTCAACCATTTTTGGATCAGACAGCACAAACTCCAGTTTTGCCCCAAATATTAATTTTCCATCTGGACCTTTTCTCACTTTATTGTTCTCTCTTTATTTTCCTTTCCTATCATTACAGCTGACGTTCTTTTGCTTTTTCCACATAGGGAATCATTCTTTCCTGCGAATAGTGGGGATGAATGTCCCATTTGGACATCCATCCCTGCTATTTGTCACCTTGCTGGCCCCGGCAAAAGCCTCCCATTAGAAAGCGCACTTGTACGGAGAGGCCTAGATAGGGGTCGGAGGGGGCATTCTGGAGGCTGAGCGAGTGCGAGCATAGGCGGGCTACAACCCCGGACATACAGGACCGATTCAGAGATTGGCCTTCTACATCCAGGGTCTCAGATCTAGACAGGGGACCTATTCCATCTCGGAGGTGGAATAGGTCCCCCTGGATGCCACGTTTCGGTGCCGGCTGGGGGAGACAGGTGCCGGACCCTGGCCATGGGAGGCCGGATTCCCGGTCCAGCTGCGGGGAAAGGAAGATTTCTGTGGTGGCCAGCATTCGTAGCTCCTGAATGGCTGAATTAGCCGGAGATATGGCTGGACATGCAGGGCAATCAGAATCAAGGCCCGGCCTGCACATCCAGGCCATAGACCCAATTTTGACCTCTGCGGGCACATCTAGCCCCCGTGGGATCATAATCTGGTCTACCTCTGTGCGTCCCAAGGAATGTGCCTCATAGTGTTTTATTGTAAACCATATTGCTTACATGTAGATACTGTGCAAAGGCAAAAATAAACATAAACTTTACCTAGATTACCTTCGGCATCTGCTGTAGCAAAGACCATTGTCAGCAATGGTGTATGTTGTGGCATTTCTTACAGCCCCTATTTGTTATCTGACCTTTCTCTTTAGCTCTTTCCTTCTCTCTTAACTATCCTATCATACATTTGGCGTTCCTTTCCTTTTTCCATGCAGCCTTTTTGCACATTGTGCACCGCTCTGACGCGACTGCATTGAGCGGTATATTAAGCCTCAAATAAAGATAAAGATAAAGATTACAAGTGTTGTGTGTGGTGAGGGGGGGGGGTTAGAATTTATTAAGCAAAAGATGATGTGGTCTGATAATGTGAGCAGGGTTGGACAGATGGATGGTTTATCAGATAGATGGCTGGCTAAGAGGCTGTAGACCCATCATAGTGTGACATGTTTATAGGAGTACTGTCTTGGGGGGTCTATGGATGTTTGAGTTAGGGTCTGGATCATTAGATGATTGTTTGTCTGTAATTGTCAGGATGGGTGGGGGTGGGGTAAGTGGTTATTTGGCTGTTTTTTGGAAAGAAGGGGAGATAAATGAAGGGAGATTGCAGATAATTGGTAGTATGAGATATTGGGAGGGAAAAGTAGATGAGATAGCCTTCATATTTTGATGGTGTCATGGGAAAGTGGAAAGTATGGTTGTGGTGAGGCTGCTGAAGCGAGTATTGCATTTGACTGGGATGGGATGGTGTGTGTTATTTATTTATTTAATGCATTTTCTATACCTCCCCATCATACATTCAAAGCAGTTTACCTATAACATGACGTGAACGTACATTGAACAAGGGATTACAACTTGGAAGGTTGTATGGGAATTCTATATTAATGAGTTTATATATCCAAGGGAGTCGGTATATACATTCAGAGCTTTGATGGTAGTTCATTATGTTAAAGGATAATAGAGGGCGTAAGGTCATGGGGGAGAATGTCTCTTGGAAGGGGATAATATCCTGCGTGGGGGAGGCAGACTGAGCATTAAATGTGGAGGTAAATTTAACATAGTTAATTGTTTGATCCATAATGCTCCTTGATAAGGAGAGTTTTTAATTACTTTTCTGAAGTCCCAGATATCTGCTATAGATCTTATGTTCTCTGGTAAGTTGTTCCGTACGGACAGAGCGTATATGGATAATACTCTGGTGCACATTGTATGGCTCTTGTCCTGCTTTTTGGGATGGATAGTCTGTTCTTGTTGGATGTCCTTCTTATCCTATTGACTGGTTCCTTAATGATTAATGGTTGTAGGATGGTTGCTGATAGGTTATTTATGATTTTGAAAATGATCAGAATTGTCTTGTATTTTGCTCTTATTTGTTAGGGAACGATGGGGAGGGGGTGGGGGCTTCCTGGGGTGCACACTACAGAATTGTGAGTTGGGAACCCTTTTTGTACATAAAGTTTAAAATGAGACAAATTGGCTTGATGGTGGTGGGGGGGTTACTCATCTAGGATGTATAGGAACAGTCTGTTGTGTCTTGGCTGCTGGACTCAATTCCTTGCATCGATCTGGAAGGAGGTTTGGGGATTGATTGGGGGAGAAAGTGTTGGCTGAGAGGCACGGTCTCTAGCTATTTGGGGGATTGCATTGATTGGAGGTGTGATGACTTTGAAAATTGCAACTTTAAATGGGGAGGGGGCTCAATAGCCCTATTAGACCTAAGTGGGTGATGGCGTATTTAAATAAAGAAAAAGTGGATGTGAACCCTTTTGGAGGAAGTCAGGTTGATTCCCCATGAGATCGACAAACTCCAGTCGAGGTGCTGTGAACACATTTTTATTCCCTTTACGATATATGAGTTGGGGGGAGGAGATGGACTGGGGTGGGTGGTGGGATGGGATGAGGAACGTGAGTTTTCTGTTTTGAATGCATATGCTCCCAATGGACCTAAGGGAAATTTCTTTAGGGAAGCTTTGATAGAATTTGAGACTGGGCCAAAGGGATGTGTGGTATTTGGGGGGGGGGGGGGGGGACAAAGGATCAGTTGGAGATTAGTGGACTTAACCAGGAGCAGATGCAGTCTAGAGTAGGCTCGAATCTTAGTGAACCAATGTGTGTAATCTGTTATTGCTGGTGCAGCTCCCTCAAAACATCTTTCCAACCAATTTCTACACTGATGTAGCGTTGTGCTTACAGAGCTAGCATTGCCTTTCTTACACTGAGGCAGATTTATTCCTGTACCGCAGCATCAATGTGGGTCTTGTAAATACTATAACTCTCCCTGTGAACTCCGTTTGCAGGATGTTGGCATCTGTTTTAGTTTAACAACGCAGAAGACACAAGTTCACACAGTAGTCTTTATTCATATCCTCAATGCCATAGTGCAAATTGCCCATCGTCTAGCTATATGCAACCCAGCTTCTGCACTGACCAAGTAAAACATTTCTGTTACCTTATCCTACTTGCTTGTTCCTCCCGCCCCTCTTATCAGTAAAAGAGAAACTGGTCAAATGCACAAAGCTATCATAGAAAAGGACTTTTCTATTATTAATACCAGGATTTCCACACCCAATCTCATGTTAGCCATAACATTGTATCAATTACTTTGAGTAAAGCAACCTGTGAAAGCTGGACACTTGCTGTCCCCCATAAGGACGCTATATATCACCTCCCGATAACGCAATACCATTTTCTGCGGCATGCTTCCCTCATTCTCTTGCTCTGATTTATTGGTTCCTGCTGATACATTTTTAATTAGACTGTACCATTATTTTTATTTAGGAGGTACTGTTGGCTCGCTATTCAGCACATGTTCTGTTTTCTGCTGGTTCACTTTGACAGGAGGCCTTTCAAGGCTGAATGAATTCATGATTTATTTAAAATTTTTGTATAAAATCGGAATAAAAATGTAAAAGGAATATAGACTTTATTTTAATCTAGTTTAGATAAGTTTGTTCTGTGGGAGCTCCAGGTCTTCTTTAGACTGAATGGAAGAAAAATAAACCAAATATCTCTGACCTTTGACCAAGTCAACTGCTGTATAACAGTCGGGTCAGAATAGAATAAAATTTTGTCAAACCAGCTTCCATAGTCTCTGATTCACTTGGAGCCAGTCAGAGCATTAATTCTGGCCTGCACAAACCCCTTGTCCATCCTTCCTGGCCTATTTATACCTAACATACCTTTGGTAATTACTGTGAGGGCCCCTGCTATGATTAGGGCCAGAGATTGTTCATTTGTGTAGTATCCTACCCAGGGTACTGTGCAATATCAAAATCAGATGCAAATGGATGGAAAATGAATATTAGAGAAAAGAGAATAAAGAGAAACAAAATAAACCAAAGAGCTAAAGATAACTAGAGCAAGAGAAAACCAGGAAAGGAAGTAAAGCAAGTGGATAGGCAAGCTGCAATGCAGAGTGTTTGTTTATCACCCTTTGGTGGGAGTTCACAGCTGATGCCACACTACACGAAGAGCAGGGAGATAAAGTTTACCCTTGCCCCAAACTCCAGGCTACTAGTGCAGACGGGAAGGTGTCAGAGAGCTTAAGGGTCCAGTAAAAGAGACAGTAAGGAGTTATCTCCCAGCATCAAGGGTAGAAAAAATGGGATTACTTACCTTAACGGGAGTTCTCTATGGACAGCAGGCTAAGTCAGCCACACCTAGTGATGTCATCCCATGGCACCATTGGATACAGAAGAGCTCTCCTATAGCCCCAGTTGCCCACAGCCTGCTGTTACCTGGCTTAGTCATACCGACCTTGTGCTAGCCCACAGGCCAAGTAGGGTCGCTGACATTGTGTTTGAATGGCGTAATCAGTGGTGCCCATGCCTTCTATCCAAAGGGGAGGTGGACAGGAACATGTGGCAGACTTAGCCTGCTGTTCACGGAGAACTCCTTTTACAGGTAAGTAACACTGTTTTCTCCATGGGTAAGCAGGATGTGTCAGCCACACCTGGTGACTCTCTAGCTACAGCCATGTAGCCGGTAGAGCTGTGGTACAAAGAAGCCCCTAGCAGTAAGGAACAACACTTTCAGGTGGAAATGGGGTGTTTATTAATCTGGCCCCCAAGCCAATGGGCGCTGGGTCCTAGGGCAACCACTTCAAGACAATCTCGGGTGGTTGCAACAGGCAGCAAATGCAGGAACATAACTAATTCAGGCCCATTGCAGTAGGCTTTTTGCTTAATTGACACAATAGGTTCTATGCAACGTGCAACAGCAACAGTAGTGTCATTAACAAGTGAGTCAGTCATCACAGAGCATCTGAATTTGAGGTGCTGGGAGATCCCTGTGTTTTTCGGCTCCCTGCATTCAGGACAGATCACCCAAAGGAACTGTCAGCCAGTGCTAGCTGGTCCAGGCAATAATGTCTCTGGAAGGTATGGGCCGAGGACTATGTCGCAACCTTGTAAATGTGTTGGAGGGACATAGCATTGAGGTTCACCATGGTGGTAACCATTGCATAGAATTGGTGGGCTTGGATGGAGGCAGGAGGATCGACACCTGCCTGTGAGTAGCAAAAGGCGATACATGCCATAGGGTCCATTTCATCACAGGGTGCCCGGTCTGTTGGGGGGTCAAAAGCAAAAAAAGAACCGAGGCCCTTATTTATTTATTTTATTTATTTGCATATAATTTTATACCGCCCCTTCCAGAGATCAGGGGCGGTTTACATCATAACGATAAACTAGAACAACTACATGGAACAATGTTTTGAACTTTATAGATAGAACAAGTTAATTGAGGTGTAACCCTTGATGTGAGATGGTGATTTGAGCCAGATAGGTGTGCAGTGCCCTTACACAGTCGAAGGTGTGGAGGCAGAGCACTTCCAGAGTGTCATGCAGCTCTGGGTAGAAGGTGGGGAGATCAATGGACTGGTTGATGTGGAATGGCAATACCACCTTCGGCAGAAATTTGGGGTGGATCTGCAGTGAGGTGCGGTCTGGGTAGAGGAGGGTATAGGGTCAGTGTGTGGTAGAGGAGGGTATAGGGTCAGTGTGTGACGAGTGCCTGTAGTTCATGCCTCCTTTCCGAGGTGATGTCAGTGAAGAACAGGGTTTTCCATGTGGCGTATTTAGAGAGGTGAGCTTTCCAGTGACTCAAATTGCTCCTTTGTGAGTTGTTCTAGGACAATGTTGAGGTCCCAGGAGAGCACCGGCCTCTTCATGATGGGGTGTAGGTTCGCCAGGCCCTTCATGAGCCCTGAGTCCAGCAGGTGAGCCGAGATTGGTTGGCCGTTGAGGTGGTCATGAAAGACTGCAATGACTGAGAGGTGCACCTTGATGGGAAAAGTCTGGAGCTCCATTTGCGTGAAGGTGGTGAGGTATTGGAGCACCCTTAGCAAGGGGCAGGAGAGGGGGTTCAGACCCATCGAGCCGCACCAGGCGTCAAATTGCTTCCACTTCAGGGAGCATGAGCATCTGGTGGTGTCCCTCCAGGCTGTGAGGATGTACTGCTGGATGTACCCTGTAAGGTATAGTGCAGACAGCCGTGACTTTCAACTTCCAGGCAGTCAGAGTGAGGGCCTGGAGGTTGGGATGTAGGGTTCTCCCTTTGTCCTGGGTCATGAGGTCCAGTCAAAGGGGCAGGTGCACTGGTGGGCCCTCAGTGAGACATTGGAGATAGGGGAACCATATCTGCCTCTGCCAGTAGGGAACCACCAGGATGACTGTGGCTTCATCGGAGATGGTCTTCTGCAGAACCTTGGAGATGAAGAGCATTGGGAGGGTAGGCATACAGTAGGTGTGGCTCCCCCAATTCAAGCTGAACATATCTGTGCTGCCCTCCACTCTGATGGGTGTTTGGAGCAGAGCTCCATGCATTTCGATGGAGGCTGTGATCTCTGAGTTGAGGGACCACTAGTGGAGCTGCAGGTGTTGGCTGAGCTTGTCTGCCAGCTGGTTATGCTTGCTGGGCAGATAGGTCGCTAAGAGGTGGCAGTCCTTGGACAGTGTAAGGTTCCAGATCTTGTGTACTTACCTGCATAGGAGGCGAGATCCCATGCCCCCATGCTTGTTGATGTAGAACATGGCGACCTGGTTGTCAGTCTGGATCAGCACCACCCTGCCGACTATCCAGGACCCGAAGGCTTGGAGGGTATGCCTAATCACCCTCAATTCCAACAGGTTGATATGCAACCAGCCCTCTGTCACCATCCATGTCCCCTAAATGCACAGATGGAGGAGGTGGCCCCCCAGCCTAGTTTGAAGCCATGGTGATGACCAAGTCATGTTGGGGGTCCTTGAAGGGTCTGCCCTGGGTGAGGTGCTCCTTGTGCAGCCACCAGTACAATGAAGTCTTTGCTTCCGGGTCTTTGGCAATCCTGTGGGACATGGGTTGAGATAGTTGGTTCCAGTGTCAGCGCAGGTGCCATTGAAGGCCTCTCATGTGGTATCTGGTGAGGCGGGTGACCTGAGTCATTGCCTCACTATGGCCCAGGAGGTGCAGCAGTGTTCTGGTTGAAATGACATTCACCCTTGACACATCTTTTCCAGGAATATGATGGTGTCCACTTGAGCTAACTGGAGGAAGGCCCTCACCTGAGGTGTACAGAGTGTTGCACTGATAAAGTCCAAGACTTGTGTGGGTTGCAATTATGATTTCTTGAGATTGACCAGGAAGCCCAAGGTGGACAGTATGGCTATGGTGTTCCATATGGCATTCTCCACTTCCAGCATGGATGGGGCCATGATGAGCCAGTCATCCAGGTACGTAACAACACACATACCACATATCCAGAGGTGAGCAGCAGCCGCTGTCACACATTTGGTGAATACCTTCGGAGCTGGGGAGATCCCGAAGGAGAGCACCTTGTACTGTTAGTGTTGATCCATGATGCGGAAGCGCAAAAATGTCCTGTGCGCTGGATGGATGGAAATGTGCATGTAGGCATCCTGCAGGTCCAGTGATGCCAGCCAGTCGTTGTGCTGTATGAGAGGCAGAATGGATCCAACTGAGTATATCTGGAAGTGCTCTTTGTGGTAAATTTGCTGAGGCGGCGTAAATTGAGGATGGGGCGCACTCCTCCAGATTTCTTGAGAATAAGGAAGTACCTGGAGTAGATGCTGTGGCCTACCTCCTCTTCCGGGACTTGTTCCATGGCCGCTACCTTGAGAAGGTTCTGGATTTCCATCAACATGGTGGCTTGTAGACAGTCGGGAGGTTGGCTGAGAGGGATGGCTTTTGGGTGCGGGGTTGAGTGGAACCGGATGTGATAGCCATGGTCTATGATCTGCAGCACCCACTTGTCGGTTGTGATACTCATCCAGGCCGCCTTGAAGAAGGAGACACGGCCCCCTACTGGCAGGGCTGTCGAGGTGTCAGAAGGAAGGGGTAATCTTCCCCAAGAGAGCCGCCATCTGTCTTAGTGCTCCTTTTGGCATGGTTTCTGGTGCTAAGATTGGTAGGACTGGTGCTTGGAGCGTTGAGGCTGCCACCTGTGGTACAGTTGGTAGGGTTCATAGCATTTCAAGGAGGAGTATGATTTGCTTTGGTTTGATCCTTGCAGCTTGCGAGAGTTGGCGCTTCGCTCAAGACCGTCAGAGGCTAGGGTCTGTAGGGTAGTGAAGCGTTCCTTCATGTCATTAACGGTCTGTTTGACTTTTTCTCCAAAAAGGTTGTCCCCAGCACAGGAGTCCTCTATGAGGCACTCGTGTGTCCTTTTGTAGGCCCAAGGCTTGGATTCAGGCCATGCGTCTCAAGGCGATGGCTGTTGCTCCTATCGAAGATGCAGAGTCAAAGGTGTCAAAGGCTGAGTGAATGAGGTGTTTGCTTCATTCACTCAGATCCCCAAGGAGGGGCAGGAAGGTGGTCCTGGACCCCACTGTCAGTCCCTCTGACGCCTTCCGAAGGCTGTCTGCTATGGAGGCCAGGTACAGCACTTGTTGGAAATGGTGAGCGGCAATTTTGGCACTCAGCATGGCAGTCAGGTAGGTCTTCTTTCCGTGCTCGTCAAGGAGTTTGTGGTCCTTCCCGGGGGGTACATTGGAATGCATGCAGAAGGCTTTCACTTGCTTCAAGGCAGACTCCACCACTGTGGAATGGTGCAGCAGCTGGGTTTTGTCAAATCACAGTGCTAGCTGCACCTGGTACTTGGTGTCAAGTCTCTGGGATGTGAAGGTCAGATGCAGGGGTCTGCCAGATGCAGGCAAGATTGTCCAGTAGGAGGTGGTGGACCGGAATGGAGACCACCAACCTCAGGGTACGTGAGGAGGCCTAGGACTTCGTTCCTGGGGTCTGGTGCATTCAGTGGTTTCAGCTCTAGTTGAGAGGACAGCTTCTGTAGGAACTTCGGATATGTTAGGTCCTCTGGTGGCGAAGATGGGAGTGGAGGCTGGGGGAGGGCTCTGAAGGGGTGGGGTATCGCCTTCATCGCTGGGAACATGAGAGCTATGGAGCCAGAATCTGCAGCTTCCTCTCCTTCACGGTCTGCGGAGAGGGGCCTCAGAGAGAAGCCGGCCAGGGGTGGAGACATCTTTGGTGAGGGAGTCCGTGTTGCTGGAGTGGATGCTAGAGGCATGTCCGAGACTTGTGCAGGCTGGGGCTGAAGAGGTTCCTGCACCAGAAGGTTTTGTGCCAGGAAGCATTTCCAGAGGTCCATCTGGGCTACAGGGGGATGTTCTGGGTGCAGCGAGTGTGGCCGGTCTCATCTAGGGGGGGGGGGAGGGGAAGGTGAGGAGTGGCTGGCTGAAGAATAGGGATTGGAAAATGGGCTTCTGGCCCTTCTGTGACTGTGCCGCCTGCCCCATGTTCAGGAATGGTTGCTTCTGCTGCTGTTGCTGAAGGAGCTGTCCAGAGCGGCTCGGTCCAAGTCTCTGCTCCTACACCTGTATGCATGGTCCAGGTCTCTGCTCCTGTGCAGGTAAGCTCGATCTAGTGAGTGGGAGTGCACAGCACTGATGAGGCAAACATGAGAGGTGTTTTCTGTCTCCGGCGTGGTGACGGCAACACCCCTGCTAGTGTCATTGGTACGTCGTCCAGTTGCGATGGCAATGGGAGGAGTCAGAGGCTGATCGAGGACATCTGTGCTGACAGGGGGTAGCCCTTGCCTGGACTCCTTCCTTTTGTCCATGATGCTGGTGGCTGCAGCGGGCACCTCTATTGGCGGGGGAGCAGCTGCAGAGGGGAGGGGACATGCATGCCTCGGCCAGGGATGGAAGTCCCCAGTGGACATATCCCTTGCTGTGGCAGGAGCAGCAAAGCACCTTTGGTCATCGGCCATGTTGCCTGCAGCCTCGTGGCTGATCTTCTCAGCCGCTGCGGTACCTGAGGGCTGCTTCTTCTTTCTGCTGTTCTCTCTGGAACAGCAGGCTGCTGCGGGAGGGTCTGCGGTCTGCAAGTAGTCCTGGAGATCATGGCTGCAGGAGCAGTGAGCCCTGGGGGACATGTGGGCACAGTAGGGGCAGTCCTCCGTGCGGTGGCTTTCTCCTAGAAAGTGCACACCACTATCATGAGCATCCTCGATGTTCATTTTCCTGGAGCACTTCGAGCATTTCTTAAACCCAGGTTTGCTTGATTTTCCCTGTTTTTCCGTGTTCCTGGTGGTTAGGATTGAGGAGAGCTGAGATTCCGTCTGTATGGCTGGGCAGAAGAACAAGACCGAGCCAGGTAGGGATAGGCTCAGGGGTGTGGGCAACTGGGGCTTTGCCTTTCTGAACTATAGGAGAGCTCTTCCATATCCAATGGCGCCATCGGATGATATCTACAGGTGTGGCTTACTCATTCTGCTTGTCCATGGAGAACAGCAAAGAAGCTGAGACTTCACAAGCACACAAATACCAGTCCTAGGTCAAATGCTTCATTTTGTGCATAGCGATGCATTGCGTGTGCTCCTGGAGAAGGGTGAAGGAACCACGGAGCTTGTTGCGTCTACCATGGTAAATACCCAGCTGTCACTACACTCACTTGAATATCAGGACTTCCCACTGAAAAAACACAAAATATGCCTGAGACTCTAAAACTCATTCATCTAGCTAAACTCACCTTAAAATATAAACTGTTTGCTTTAGGAATGTCTGCCCATTGCAGTTTATAATTCTGGGGGGTGATATTCAAAAAACTGGCAAGCGGGTAGCATAGTCACATAAAATTATATGTATATATTCAGCAGGACTTAGACACACATGTCTACCAAGGATTATAAGGTATTTTTTAAGACATTACTGCATGTAAATCAGCATAGAAATCCTCTTTTATAAAATTGTCTGAGATATAGGCACTTAAATGGAGGTGCATGCAACTTATATATGCTTAAGTTTGTCCGACCTGGTCAGAGCCATTCCTGGAGGTGGGGTTTGGACTTATGCACATGAAGGAACATTTTAGATAGGACATGGAGAAGAGAACTGAGAGTGTAGTCAGTTCTGATGGTATTTTAGGAAACACTGTGCTACATGTGAAGCTGTTTCTACAATATCCGCGTGTAAGTGCCAGTATGTCACAGTCAGCACATTCGCATGTATCTGGGCCATTTTGCAGACATGAATGCACAAATGCTCTTAACTACAGAGGACACTCACTTGCCCCCATTTCAATTTGGAAGGGGAAATAAAGGGGGTGGCCAAAAGGAGCACTTTTTAAAGGCCCTATTTGTGCCAAGAAGCAGGTGTAAATCTGGACTGGACAGTTTGGGGCTTCGATCTGTGGACCCTTTATGAAATGGAGAATATAAATGTAGATTTTTGTCCTACCTAGAGCATGTCCCTGATTTGTCCCATATTCTTTCAGGGTGTCACTGCCTTGTCACATTGTTTCGCAACCTTGAGGGTCTTCAAGCACTATCAGCCCAAAGCCTCACTCCTGATCCATGCAGATCATCCCCTCTCCCCAGCACATTCTGCTGTTTTACATTTCTGCATTCCAGATGCACCACTTTGCATTAAATCTTAACTGCTAGGCATTTAGACCATTCTTCTTATTTTTGTAGATCATTTTATGTTGCTTACTCCCTCCATGGCGTCCACTCTATTGCAAATCTCTGTGTCATTCACAAAAAAAGCAAGCTTTTCTTTCTAACAAGGTTATTTACAAAAACATTGAGCAGAATTGAGTCCCATATACATCCTTGAGGAACTCCACTACTCACCTTTCTTCTGAGTGAATCCAAGATGGCCACGAGATAGGAGTGTCATGCTGAGCTCTGCATCTAGCCCTGAATAGCCTAGCTTAGCGATTATAGGGACGTGTTCGGGTTGCTTAAGTCTTACCCCATTGTGCCCTCACAGAAGCCAGCTTTCAGTCAGTCAATTCTGAAGCAGTTCACAGGCTTTGTGGGGAGCATGCAGAAATCATCTGAAGTTGGGCATGGTGATGGAGTATCCATACTGTTGGGGTGTCCATGAGCTTGGATGACCATGTTATTCCATCACAGCCTGAGCAGTGGGACACCCAAGGGAGGCAGCTGCTAAGGCAGGGGTTGATTTCCCTGGATGGTGCAAATGCTGATAAGCCCTTCAGTGCTCATACTAGAGACTGGAGGAGAGAGGAAAGCAAGTACTTTAATAAGGACATCCGTTGAAGGGTTAGCTGCTTTGAAGAATTCTGAATTTCTCTGAAGTCTGCAAAGGGCTTAGGAGAATATAAGGTTTACAGGTGTGTGCCTCTCAACAAACCCCTGATGGTCACTCTGGATTCACTTTGGGCGGCCTTGTCGAGTACGGAATAGACCTTCATTGAGTGTCTGCATGGGTCTGGCCAACAAGCCTCGGAGTTTCAAGTTAAGTTGGACAGTAATAAGCAGAAGTTCAGAATAATAGATGAGCAAGTGGCTCGGGTAAATCATCAGATCTCCAATTTACAATCTTGTAGCACTGAACTGATAAAATATAAAATGTAATTTCAACATACATTGGAGTTTTTTGATCATTATAGTAGATTAAACGTAAGAGTCTTAAAGTTTTCCGTAGTCACTATTTGTTTCACTATTGTAAATGCTCAAGAGATTTTAGAGGAAGATTTTAAAGGTCCCAGATGAGTCCAACCCTCTAATTACTGAGTGGAGAAACTGAAGTCTGGTTGGAGCCTCAGATGGGACTCAGACAATCTTAACTTGACTGACCTTCTGGAAACGTATTAGGAAGTGCTCTTGAGGGAGACATTATTGGTGACTTTTGCTCTTGAACCACATAAGTGCACATGTTAATTTAATATTTCTATTCTGCTTTGTCCGAGGTTAAGTTTTAAAGTAGATTGAAAAAGATGCAAAAAGTAGAACTTTGAAATGAGATTATCATATAGTTTTTACTATCTAGCAGTGTAATACAGTAAGACAGAGAAGTGAGTTTTATAGGTCAGAGAAGTCAGATTTTTCCTGAAGCTTCCAAGGCAACTCGGGCAAGATGCAAATTGTTTTGGGCAAAGAGACAAGAGGTGACTTCACTGGCAACCATCTTCAATCTAAAGTTTTCTTGTGTATGTCCAATTGTATCGAGGGACTATATTTTCTTTGGCTGACCCTACTCACTTGCAAGCTTTTATTGATAATAGCACTAGGCCTCAAGGCTTGGTGCCTGGAAATAGGACATGACCTATTTAGATAAGTGATTTGCAGTTATTGGGGTTTGGCCCACATTCCTATAACTTATTTCCCTTTTAACTCTATTGTTAGATTTAATTTAAATAGTGGACAACTTTAACCTACTTGGATCAACTATCAATAAAGAAGCAACAAACAGTCAAGAAATCAGACAGCCATTCTGCCAAGAGCAATGCGTTATGAAGAACCTAGACAAGATTCTCAAGAGCAGCGATCTCTCTCCATACAAAGATTCACATCCATAAGATGTTATTGAAAATACTATGGCTTGGACAAGTCGAAAGTTTGAAAGTGAAAAAGATAGACAGAAAGAAAATCAATGCCTTTGAATTATGGTTCTGGTGAAGAATACTGTGTATACAATGGACTGCCCGAAGAACAAACCAGTTAGTACTAATCAAACCAAAGCTTTTTTTAGCTCAGATGACAAGACTTTGACTTTCATACTGTGGACATATGTAAAGAGAGATATCATTAGAGAAATTCATCATGCTTGGCAAGGTTGAAGGTCAATGCAAAAGAGGAAGGCCAAGAAGGAGATGATCAATAGAATAACAGCAGTTGTTGATACCACTCCACCTGACTGAAGACCAAATTCAGTTTAGGACAGTTATCCACAAGGTTGCCATGAGTCAACAGAGACTCAACAACACCTAACAGCAAAAGCAACAACCAGATAATGCAACTGGATAGTGCTTTATATTGGTGCCACTTCAGTAATCTTTGGCAATGCCCCCCAGCAACCCCTCATCCATCTTTTACTTAGCCAGTTACATTTTAACCTAAGGAGTTGTCTTGTTAACATTTAAGATGTGAGAGACCAGCAAGTTCAAACAAGACAAACTGTCCAGTTAACCAGATGAACATCAACCTTCTGATGTCCAAAATGTTAGCATAGGGTGCTATTCCTCTGTTCTACAATTGTTTCTCCTCCCATAGAATTCAGTCCAGTTTGGTAACTGACAGGCTCGGTGTATTGGAAATAACAATCATGATCATCTTCAAAGTCATCCACCATCTCTCAGCAGACGTACTACAAAACGTTATAGCAAGAGACATCGCAACAGACCAAGAAGAACCAATAATGACAACACGATCGGCACACCTGCAGGCTATCACAAAACCAAACAGCTTCAAAAAGATCACCAGCACTACTGGCGTCCACACTATGGAACTACCTCCCAACGAGCCTGAGGGCATTAGATGACCTCACAGACTTCCGCAAAGACCTCAAAACATTTTTATTTATAGAAACCTATGAGCACTCAGGCAACATCCCCTACCCAAGCAGAAATACTACTACCACCGCCAACTAAGCTCACATCCATCCTATCCACACACACAAACCTATCATACCACATTATTAAATACCTTCATGTTAAATGTTACCTCAATTGTACTGTCTAAATACTGCTAAGTAACTGTAATGTCTAAATGTTTACACGTACCCTAATGTTAAATGTAACCCTCCAATCGTGATGTGACCACCTTGATTGAAGGAAAAGGTGGCATACAAATCTGTCTAAATAAATAAATAAGTTGGTGGCTTTCAGTCCAATCGCCAGCTCACGCGTTCCTTAATGCTGCTTGTCTTCATCAGGACAATATGAGTAAGAGAATATAGTAATAATCGGACATAGCCCAAGATTAAATGCAGACTGTCATAGTATAATAAGCAGTGGCCACATAAGAACAGACTGCAGAACAGCTCCAGGGAACTCATTGCAGCTACACATTCCCTTTGCTGAGTACTGCAGTCTTTGTAGTATTACTTAGCATGTAGTTTAGGCCTTTCCAGTAGCAGTTCAAGGTGAGTTACATTTCCCCGTCCCCAGAGAGCTTACAGTCTGAGTCTGTACCTAAGGCAATGGAGGGTTAAGTGGCTTGCCAAGGGTCACAAGGAGTGCCAGAGGGATTTAAACACTGGTCTTGCTGGTCCTAGGCTACTGTCCTAACCACTAGGCTCCCCCACTCAATCCTATGGAGATTGCTTGATCCTATGTGCATCGGGAGGTGTCTGGGGCTATTGGTGCATAGTTGACAACAATGTTGACAGATTGGGGGGGCCCCGGAAGGGATTGCTAGTAATCAGGGGACAGAGCAGGTAAGAACTCCGTCCACCCAATCGCTATCTGTCCTCTCCTTGCACTTACTACGGATTCTGTGATCTGGGCAAAACCTCTGTGGTATCTGCAGGGGGAAAGCTGAACCCCTCCCCCCCTGCAGATACCACGAGCCTTTTGCAGCTACCGCCCTGCATTAGCTGAAAATAAAAGGCTAACGCACTTTAGTAAACATGCCCCTTAATTTTATTGTAAACCGCTTTGGTTCTGTAGGTAAAGTCATAGAAAATCATTTTAAATAAAATTAAATCGAGCAGATATGTCTCCTTCAGAATATGGATTTATCTGTTATCTGAGTATTGACACCCACGTTATATACTAGGAAGGCAGGCAGGGGCTCATCCAGTCTTTATTTCACTTGCTGCGACCTTTTATTAATAGGCCGAGTCTGTGCATTGCCCTGCACGTAAGAAATCTATTACTGAGCAGTCAGCCATAGTGCCTGTCATGAAACCTCTTGGTCTAAGCTTGTAAAATCTGTATAGTCCCCACATACAGACTAAGCTTGTTTGTATTTATTGTTTCTGCGTCAGACGTTTGTTAGAAAGAAGTTTTAGATAGCAGAATCTGTGTTTTTCCCCTCCAGGCTGTTAAAGGCCGCATTGCACGAGCCTCATTTTAAAAGCTGGTATCAGAAGCTGCTGGCTGCGCTCCAGTCCTGTGCCGGGAGAGCCGTGAACCAAGAGTTATCCAAGGAGATAAAACTTGTTAAAATTCTGGAAAATGTGACTGTAAAAATCAAGGCAGCTCACAACTCAAAACGGCAGGTCAGTTTGTTTCTGCTATATAAACCACTGTTAATAATGCTACTTATCATTTGTAAAGTGCTACAAGGTGTATGCAGCTCTGTACATATACTGTCCCTTCTCAGTAGAGCTTACAATCTATGCTAGACAGAAACGCAACAAATAAGGGACTAGAGACGGATCCTCTACATGTATTGATTTCTTCTTAGTTATGAAGGTGTCGCTAATGTCAGATGATTTCTACTGTAGCACAAACAAGAGAAGAATGGGCTGCAGACAGATCCGACAATCAAAATATCCACAATGAGTATTCATCAGATGTATTTACATACCTATGTACTAAGAACAAAGTTAATTAACATAACATGGTTGCCCTGAAGACCAGACCTGTTTGCAGCTCGTGACTGATAGGACAAGTGTCCATGAACGTCCGTTCACTGAAATCCACTCTGAACTACCTTATTGATTGTAAAGGCTGAATATAAAATCTGATATTAAATAAAATAACCCAGAAGGCACTCAGTTTGGTGCTGAAGAGAGATGAATCAACAATGGTGAATTTTCCCATCTAGGAGCCTAATGCAAATGTGGCCACATTTGAGACTTTTGAAGCCCACAAGGTCCTGTGACTATAATTGTGCAAGCAAGAGAGGACAGTGATGACGGGAGGGGCTGACTGGTGTGACAAGATCACATGTCCATGTGTGATGTATTTGCATGTTCTTTTCCCCCATGCAGTCTTGCACCTGTTTTGCAAGAGACTCTACATTTGGTAGAACCATAGACATTTACTGCAGTGATCAGGGCTTCTCCTATTTTGGCCCGTGGGGATCCAAACTCCCACGGACAGAAAAAAGGGAATGTCGGCGATTGCGACCCTGCAATCAGCAGGCTACCCATGGCGATCCCAACCCCCATGGGCAAAAGAGCACTGTGATTGTGGCACAGATCCCTCCTGTCTGCCCATGGGAGAGCGGATCCCAGCGGGCAGACAGGAGGGGAAGGTCAGCAATCACACTCGCATAGAGTTTGGCTGGCCCAGGGGTGGAGCTTGGCCTCCCCGCCATGGAAAAAACGTCATTCTGACTCCTCTGGGTAGAACCTCTTGTAAAATGCTATGCGAATTCTCTGCATCCCAACCAAGATGTGTGAATGCCCTCTCCATGTACTACATAAAATCTGCCTTAGTGTGTGCATGCTTATGTGATAAAAGTAGCTCTAAATCCTTCTGGATGTACTATCAAACGAATGCAGCCTAAGGAATACACATGTGCAGATGCATGTGTGGATCCTGCCCCAGATCTGCCTCTTTTATATCTCCAGTAACGTCTGCATGCGTATCGCACAAAGGTTTCATGTGACTCTAGTGCACAATCTCACGCTAGTCAACCCACACATGTATCACATAAAGGTATCATGTGCCCTACTACACACTTTCATGCATGTCAGTCCGCACGTGCATCACGAGAAGGAGGAGCCTAAAGGACAGCCGCCGGCGGAGAAGACCTCTCCAGCCCATATACGTGGCCCGCATCACACAAAGCTCCCCGATCGAGGTTGAGCGCCTGAGTGGGAGATTTGAAACCCTCCCGCTCAGAGGCTCCAGCCCAATCTGGGCTGTGGGAGAGGAGAAAGAGGAGCCTAAAGGGCAGCCGCCGCCAGGCATGCTCGCACCGGGTGGGCCTATGCTGGAGGGCCTCGCCAGAGGGCCCTTTGGAGTGGCCCTTCGGCGGGAGTCCTGGAGCGGGAAACAAACCGACTGCAAAGGGGACTAGCGGGCTGTACACTCAACGCAGCAATGGAAAGATACTTTACTACGGGGAGTCGAAAGCTCCTGCACCTATAGAATGCCGGCAGGTAGGCAGTGCTACCTGCATGGTTACTCAGGTGAATCCCGCTTCAACTACTCTATTAACTGTATGCCACATCGCTGCTTGCTTGCTGCTGCTTGCCTTGCACAAACTATAAAACGTAGTCTTACTAATACCTAGTAACTTATTGCTACAAAATATGCTCTATGACCTACTATAAATATATGTACATGTATTGCAAATAACATATTCTGTTCAACCTACTGTAATAGATTTAACCTACTGTAGACCACATGTGATGTAAATAACACATGCTGTAGTTCATAAACACTACTTAGCCATTGTAGATAACATATGTTACTTAGTCTGTTAACCCACTGCTATCCTAATCTGTCGCTTGTATGCTTGATTAACACTCCGCTAATTGTATAATAACTTATTGCACAGCAGATAGGAACTATCATTAGACCTGAGTCTCTTAGAGAGAGGAAATACCGACCAAAGAAAACAGGCAAGTTAAAGATACAAGATAAGGATTAAACACCTATCCCAACCCTGACACAACTCAAGCAGAACCTACATCACTAATTCACAAAAATGCAATCCACTCCCTACTACCTTATTGCCTATCTCACATTGCTCCATGCATTCGCAACTTTCTCACAGGGCTTTGGACCCAACCAGCAATTCCCCCTGCCCCATCTATATACCAACCAAACTGCATGGACACTAGGCTCCTCCAACCACAAAGAGCACAAGCAGACTAAGCCTACAGCTCACAGACCACATAATGCCGCACATACTACACCCAATAACCCCACAAACAGGGTACATACCAACCCAATCTTAACAGATAAAATTAAATGTGCCTTAATAAACGCGAGATCAATTAGGAATAAACCAAACACTGTCCTAGACAAAAAACTGGATATAATCTGCATCACCGAGACATGGTTGGATGACTCTGACCAGGTAATATTAAATCAGATAACCCCTACAGACTACTCGGCCTTCAATTGTGTCAGAGAACATAAGAGAGGTGGAGGGGTGCTAATACTGGCCAGAAAGGAATACAGATTTAAAACAATCTCTAGCACTAACACAACTGAATCCAACACAATCACCATAGCTAACAAGTACTTAAGCTTCTCCCTCACCTACAGGCCTCCTGGAGCCACAACTGAACACCTCTCCACGGTACTTGAAACAATATGTGCACATAACACAAAACATAAGCCCCTCATTGTACTAGGAGACTACAACCTGACCTCTGCACCCGCCAAAGAAGCCACAACATTCTTAAAATCTATGGAATCTCTGAAATACAGCCAGACAATCAACACCCCAACAAACCAGCATGGTACAGTACTGGATATGGTCTTCATTCCAACGTATGTGGTGGAGCAGGACAAAACCACAACACCAAAAATCACACCAGTCCCTTGGTCGGATCATTACATGATAGAATTCACTCTGGCCCTAAACAATATCACCCAACACACAGAAGATGAGAGTATCACCAGACGATACAAAGCCTTCAATAAAGACTCATTCTTAGATGAAATCATCCCACAACTCCAGCAAGAATGCGATACCCTTGACCTAAGCATAGAAAAATGGAACTCCATAATATCTAAGGCAGCATTAGCCCCTACGAACATAAAGCCACAAGTACAAAGGAGAATCAATGCCCCCTGGTACACAAATGATATCAGAGATGCAAAGCGCACTCTCCAAAGACGAGAGAAAATGGAGGTGGGATAAGTCGCATAACTCCCTGACCCTATATAAAGCTAAATTACTAGAATATAACAATCTGATAAATAAGCGCAAACAACAGCACCACACCAATCTAATCTTGAAGTCTATCAATAAACCGAGAGAACTATTCAGCATTGTCCAAAAGCTCACTAGGGATACCACACAGCAATGTACCCAACATCTTGATCCACAGGAATTTGCTGACTACATGAGAGCGAAAAACCATGCCCAGACATGCTCCACTATACAACAAATGGATGATTATAAAATGAAAGAGCCACATCATACCTGGGAGGATTTCAGCATACCATCAGAATATCAATATCAATAGAGGACATAATACATGGGCTTAACAAAACAACCTCGCCATCAGACCCTTGCCCAGTGGCTTGGATAAAAGTTACAAGAAGCCAGCTATCTCGGCACATTCATAAAATTGTCAAAGAATCACTCCAACAAGGACACATGCCACAGTCCCTCAAGCACGCCATGATACGTCCAATACTGAAAGGTAATAACCTAAGCCCATCTGAACCAAAATCATACCGCCCCATCTCCAGTTTACCATCCCTTGTGAAAATAGTTGAAAAAACAATGCAAAAACAACTTCAGGACCACATTGACATGAATGCCCCACTGGACATTCATCAGCACAGATTTAAACCACAGCATGGTGTGGAAACACTACTCACATCGTTCTTTGACAACCTCATAAGAGGTATAGATAATATAAAAAATGGCTTCCTGCTATTATTCATAGACATTTTAGCAGCCTTTGACACAGTGTCCCACGCTAGATTACTACAGCGCCTGCAACAGATAGGATTACGCAAGAACACTCTGAAATGGTTCACATCATACCTGGAAGACCGTACACAGCAAGTCAAATGCACCCAAAAGAAATCATTACAGTTCCCCGCAACACAAGGAATACCTCAGGGATCTGCCCTGTCATCAATGCTCTTCAATATTTACATTCAACCCATATGCAACATCATCAGACGACACAAACTCCACGATCACATATATGCTGACGACATCATGGTGTATGCTCCAATCAATCTACTAGCACTTAACACCACAACAATAACTAAATGCCTGGAAGACATGGCTCACAGACAATAACCTGACGGTCAACTACGATAAAAATGAGGCAATGTTTGTCACCAGGAACACTAGCTTCTTTCCACCACAGAATATCAGCATTCTAAACAAACTTATAATAGTCAAGGATGAAGTTAGGTACTTGGGCATCACAATGGACAGAGCTCTAAACATGAAATCTCATATCACCAAAACCGCAAACAAGGCCTATCAACGATTGAGGACCATAAGAAAGATAAAACCACTTCTCCACCAGGACGACTTCCACACAGTTTGCCAAACACTCATTACTCCTCTGCTTGATTATGGAAATTCTCTATATCAAGGCCTCCCCCAATAGACCTTACACCCACTTCAAATGGTGCAAAACACTACAGCACGCATCATCACTGACACCCCAAGATCAGAACACATCACCCCTATCTTACAACAATTACACTGACTACCAATAGTAGCCAGAGTGAAATATAAAATAATCTTGATCATCTTCAAGATCATCCACCATCTCTCAGCGGATGTACTACAAGAAATTGTAACAAGGAATATCAGTAACAGACCAAGAAGGAACAATTATGACAACATGATCAGCACACCTTCAGGATATCACAAGACTAAACAAAATACATCAAGAAGGGCGCCATCACTAATGGCATCAACAATATGGAACTCCCTCCCAACAAGCATAAGGGAATTAGAGGACATCACAGACTTCCACAAGGCCCTTAAAACCCTGCTCTTCACAGAAAATTATGAGCAGATAGACAACAGTCCTCGCCAGATACCCAACACCCCCCGCCCTAGCGGGATTGCAATATAAACTCCACTGCAAGCTCAATACTTATCTAACCCAGCTAGATTCACGACACCATCATGATAAATGTAACCCTCAACCTGTGTTGTCTTAATGTTGTTAAGTACCCACATGTTGAATGTAACCCAATTGTGATGTAATGTAACCACTTTGATTGTAGGATAAGGTGATATACAAGTATGTCTAAATAAATAAATAAAGGTACCATGTGCCCTACTACACACTTTCATGCATGTCAGCCCGCACGCATATCACATAAAGGTATCATGTGCCCTACTACACACTCTCACGCATGTCAGCCCGCATGCATATCATATAAAGATATCATGTGCCCTTAGCACATAGTTTTATGAACATTATTTTGTAAGTATAAAACCCGTCTTAGGCTTAAAAAATGAATGTGCTTCATGGTCAACATGATAAATTTGCCATCAGTTGTTTCAATAAAAACAGAAAGCATTAGGGAAACGACCTGGCGCCTCGCGTTATTAAATTTTCTCATTGATGCATAATGAAAGAAAATTATTAATACACCAGAGGATAATTAAAAGCTTCAACAGCTTAAATGCCCAATTAACCAAATTTCCTCATCCGATTTCTGTGCGTTCTGTGGCATTTTCTTTAGTGGTCAGTTGCACAGGGTTAATGTTTGTAATCATTTTTCATACCATATTTGCAACTGCCACACTACAAGGACATTCCTGGAGTTAGAAATTTGCCTCCAGCTTCACTGGGGTAAAACTGAATGAAGAAACAAAGAAATCAGAATGTGCAAAATTTCCATGTAAGAAGGAGAGAGGAAGAGGCCTCAGGGAGGCTTTAAAGTCGGTAATGACCGGCTTAAATGACAGTCGTAGAGCAGTTTGACTGTGTTCATGATATTGTCACCAGGAAGTTGTTTCCTGTTTCATGAAAGTCAAAAGTATGTTAATACTCTACTTATTCATAGAGCTTCTCTAGCTAAAATATCAAGCATTTGGAAAATCTTTCTAAAAGATAAAAATGTGAAACCTCTTTGTAAATCAATTTATTTGTTTAATTGTATTTTTGCATCCTAATTCTCCCCTGCTCCTTTGGATATAAGAAATGCCATACTGGGTCAGACCAAGGTCCATCAAGCCCAGTATCCTGTTTCCACAGTGGCCAATTCAGGTCACAAGTACCTATCAGGTTCCCAAAAAGACACAGGTTCCACAATGCTTGTCCCAGGATAAGCAGTGGATTTCCTAGGTGCACTTTAATAATGGTTTATGGACCTTTCCTCCAGGAACTTGTCCAAACCTTTTTTTAAAACCATCTACACTAACAGTTTTTACTACATCCTCTGGTAACGAATTCTAGAGTTTGATTACGCGTTGAATGAAAAAATATTTTCTCTTATTAGTCTTAAACGGGTTACACTGTAGCTTCATTGCATGTCCCCTAGGCTTTCTACGTTTTGAGAGCATACCCATTCCACTCCATTCATTAATTTATAGACTCTATCATATCTCCCCTCAGCCGTCTCTTTTCCAGGATGAAGAGCCCTAACCTTTTTAGCCTCTCCTCATAGGGGTATCCTTCCATCCCCTTTACCATTTTAGTGGCTCTTTTCTGTACCTTTTCTAATTCCACTATATCCTTTTTAAGGTACAGCGACCAGAATTGCACACAATCTCCAGGAACAAGCAGGAATGAGTCTTCACATGTGGGGAGACGTCTCCGACGGAGCCCGCACGGGAATGCTCCCCAGCATCCAATCAGAAAGCCTTTGGGAGCATCCCCCGCGCCTGCGCGGTGGCTTCCCGCCCTTCCTACTGCCTCTCCCCAGTTTTTCGTTTTCCGCGGAGCAGGCAGGACATCCCTCCTGCCACCGCAGAAATTTTTTCCTTTGTTCTTGTTTCTGTAGTCGCGACTTTTCCCGCCGACGGTGGCACCTCCGTGCCCCTTTTCTTTCTTTCTTTTCAATTAATTTTCCTTTAAATTTCATTTATTTTTGGTCGCCCGGAGGGACCCTCCCCTCTGGGCGCCGAGGCCTACCGGGCTTACAGCATGGAGCCTTCTTCTCCCCAGCAGTGCCCTCACTGCGGGGACCTGATTTTCCAATTGGACTCCAATGCCTGGTGCCTCTCCTGTTTGGGGCCTGACCCTTCTTTCCCGGATCCCCCGGGCTACAGTGTCGGGAGAAGACCCTCCCTTTTTCGAATATCCCTCGACGACGTCTTCGCGCCCGACGCGCGGTCGTCGGGTCGTGCTTCTCTCCAGGATCAGGTATCCACACAACAGTCTGTTAAGACTAGCCGAGTCTTGAGGGGTGAGTCTCATGTGCGGCATGGCGACAGCTCCAGCCGACCCCCTCAAGTCCCCCTTGGCTAATATACCCCGGCGGGAGTCCTCGGGCTCCAAAGCATTTACGGGGTTTCGGGATGTTCCTAAGGTTCGCTCCTCACAGAACATTCCCGAGCCATGCCCGAGGGAGGTACCCGCTTCGAGCGGTGCCGATTCCCCGGCATCGGCGTCGGCGTTGAGTGTTCCACTCTTCGCCAGGGATCGTCAGCTGGTGTCATCGGCGCCTCTGGGGCCGATCGACTCGACCGGGTCTGACCTCCCTACATCCCAGCCATGCTTGGGTGTGGTACCCGCTCCGGGCGGTACTGAGACCCCGGCATCGGCGTCGGTGTTGAGCGCTCTGCTCCTCACCGAGGATCGTCGGCTGCTGTCCTCGGCGCCTCCGGGGCCGATCGACTCGGTCCAGCCGGGCGTTCCTCCATCACTGCCATGCACGGGGGTGGTACCCGCTACGAGCGGTACCGACCCCTCGACATCGGCGCCGGTGTCGAGCGTCCCGCTCCTCACCGGGGATTGGCGGCTGTGGTCCTCGGCATCTCCGGGGCTGACCGACTCGCGCCAGTATGGCGTCCCTACGGGGGTAGTATCCGCTTCGGGCGGTGCCGACCCGTGGGCGTCGAGTGACCCGCTCCCCACCGGGGATCGCCAGCCGCTGCCCTCGGCAACTCTGGGGCCGATTGGCTCGACACAGCCTGGCCCTGCGTTCCGGCCATGCGCAGAGGCGGTACCCGCTTCGAGCGCGCCGGCGTCAATGGTTCCACCCCTCGCCGGGGATGATCTCCAGGCCTTGCTCCCCTCGGAGCCGCTCGCTTCGACCCAAGCTGGGTCGCCTGTACCCCAGCCCTGCGCAAGGGCGGTACCGGTTTTGAACGGCGCCACTCCGCCGGCGACGGCAGGGGCGTCGAGCTCAAGGAACAGCCATCAACCTTCCCCGGAGACCTCGGGGTGTGTCGACCAGCACACGGGCGACCCCCCGGCATTGACACGGCCATCAAGGGCCCCGCCCTTTTCTAGAAAAGGGGCCTCGGGGTCTTCGATCGCCTCGATCCCACCGCAGGCTTCCCCCCCCCCCCCCCGCAGGGACTCATCGTCGGGTGACCTGGCTCCCCTCGGGGACGGGCCGTATGCCCCGGCAGGTTTTCCCTCCGGGTAGGATGGGTTCGAGAGGGGGCCCGGCATCGGGCAGCGCCCGCCGATCGACATCGGTGCCGGCGTCAGATGACCCCCTCTCCACCGAGCACCGTCCTCGGGGGCCCTTGATGCTCGTGGCACCGGTCGGCGCGGTTCCGATCCGCGCTCCGGGATCTCCATCACCGGCGTGGTCGCTCCCGCCGGGGTCCTCGAGGAAGGAGTCGATCTCCTCGCTCACTTCGATGCCCAGCCTGGAGTCGTTGTCCAGCCTGGAAAGCCTGGCCACGGCACGTCTCGGGATCGGCCCCTGTCCCCTCCCGCAGCGCAGAGCAGAGACCGCTGGCCCCTGCCCTCCGGCGACCGCGGATTCGCTCCAGTCACGGGGGGAAGCACCGCCCACGGGTTCGGGGCCGAGGCCAATTCCTGCGGCGCCGTCGGTGCCATCGACCTCTTCGATGCCTAGCTTGGAATCAATTCCAGGAGCCGACGACGCCATGTTGACTGCCCCGATCCGGGTCGGTTGGTCCCCTCCTCTGCCTAGCGGGCATCGACCCAAGCTGCCTCTTAGTGCCCTGGCGGCCTCTCCCGCCATAACTGCTCCGGCAGAGCCGCCTTTTCAGGATTTCCTCCTTGACACGGCGGACTTGCTGGCCATCCCTATCCCGGACCCGAGCCCAGGCCCTGCGGAACAGGCAGCCGTGATGCTTCCTCTGCATCCCTCCCTGCAGGATCTCCTGCTGGGGGCTTGGCGGTCGCCTTTGAGGGTTCCGGCGCCGTCGACTGCGATGCAGGTTCTGTACCGGGTGCCTCCGTCCCCGGGTTTTCGGCAGCACCAGCTTCCACATCAGTCCATTGTGGTGGAATCGGCGCTGAGGAAGGCCGGAAGCAAGGAGAAGCATGCTTCTCGCCCTCCAGGCCGCGCCTCGAAGACGCTAGATACTCTAGGACGTCAAGCCTTCCAAACGTCTATGCTGGCGGCCCAAATTATTTCATATATATTTTATATGAGTCTGTCGCTTCGGGAGGTCACCGAGAGGTTATCTCGGTTATCCACCTTCGTATCTGCAACCAAAGCCTTTGAATATTCCCTGCTTCTTTATCACTGCAGGAATATCTCCGGGTTCCTTTCTCGTGCTTCGCTGGACTCCTTCCGGTCGGTCAGCAGAGCCTCTGCTGTTGCCATTAGAGCACGCCATACAGCATGGTTGCAGGCGTCCGAGTTGTGTAGACGGGCACAGCACAACCTGGGTAATTCTCCCTGCGACGGAGATCACCTCTTCAATAGCGAAGCCTTACGTCAGGTCGCACAATGCTTCGCTAACCTTCCCAGAGTTAGCAGCCAGCCTAGGGCCCGGTGGTGGTAAACGCCTCTCCAGACCCCCCTTCCCTAGGAAGAGGAAATGTCAGCCCTCCGCCCACCCTCCAGGCGCACCCAAGCAAGGGACCTCTCACCCCGGGTTGATGTCCCCGGGCCCACGCCAGGACTCTCATACTAAGCATTTTTAGACTCAGGTGGGCGGCTGCCTGCACTTAACCTCCTTACCAGAAGTTTAGAATAGAGCTCTACTCTGGGGCTCGTTCAGTTGGAAAATGGTTCGGGGACTTATCTAGGGGTTCAGGTCTTCTCCTCCATGGGAAAAGGAGACCACCTTACGCCGTGATAGCTATGGCCATGGTCACCCTACTTACTTTTCGGTACGTCCCCGAACCCCTCTCAGCCAGTATTCTCTTGCTGATTGCTTCCGTACCGGAATTCCCCTTCCAGCCGCTATAGTCCCCCTATACTCACCAGGGACTATCCCCTCATGTCCCCCGATTGTGCGGGGGACAAGTTCTATGTGTAGATCCTGGGGACACATATAGGGCCTCCAACCCCTGTGGCGTTCTACCGGACTGATGCTATCCTCCGTCCCCCACGCTACCGCGCTCTTAGCTCGCCGATCTGCCCTTGCCCTCCGGGAAAGATCCCTCCCCTGACGGATCTTGCGGCCACCTCTCCAGGTGGACGTTCTGGGGATCGATGGCAGATCCGCCTTACCTGGGTGCTGCTCATGGAGGCAGGCCCCCCGGCGTGCCTGCGTTAGTACCGAAGGGGGCGTCCCCATGTCCACCGGCTTAGATATACTAGATATCACCTGCTTGGCAGGCGCCTTGAGGGATCCCCACAGTACCTGTGTTCTACCGCCTTTTTCCCCCTATGGCCGGTACTCACCCCCCTCCCCCCCCCCCGGGGGTCAGGCCAGTCCGCCTGCCTATTCCCCGATCGGCCCGCGGACTGGTGGTACCCTACTGCTGTGAAGTCAACAGCTCCTTTTTTCAGTTAGGTCCTCTTCCCGGAGGTCCGGACCCTTGTCTCCCTATCTCTCGCTAGGGCAGACTGTGTACCCCTTCTGCTCCGGGGTACACCTCTACTCTTCTCCGGAATAGGCTCTCTAGTTCGGCCTGTCTTCCACTGTTAGTCCTCTGAGTTATGGACTCTACTCCTAAGGGAGTGCTCAGCTTGCCGTGAGCCCCCTGGAAGACTTGCCGTCCTTCTCCTGACCCAGCTGACGCCTGGATCTCATGGCCTTCCGGATTTGGAACTTCCTCCTCGCTGCGGTGAAGTTTCCTTGATGACCTCGCTACTGCGTCTACAGTGCCTTCATCACAGGACTACTTCCGACAACCCGTTGGGTAAGCAGTACAGGGTTCTAAACCATTAATTCATTAAAACTTAATGGCCGGTAAGCTCTATATGGTACTAGGTCATTTACTCATTAAATGCTTAATGATTCTCTTCATGCACCCCTCTGACTACTCCCGTAGCCTGGGTTTTTTTTTGCTGTATCCTAATGGTACCTGTTCTGCACTCTAAAGACTTGCCTCCGTAGTCTTTGGATTCGCTGTTCCTCTATTCAACTCCTGCCCTCCATCCCTCAGGGGATGCCGGAGATTCAGGCTGGGCAAATGCCATCCCATCCTGGGCTGTGCTTATGGGATCTCCCCGGGCATCCTAAGCTAGGGAGTCCCCACGTGTGAAGACTCATTCCTGCTTGTTCCTGGAGATAGCACAGTTACTTACCTGTAACAGGTGATCTCCGGAACAGCAGGAATTAGTCTTCATAACCCGCCCACCTCCCCTAGGAGTTGTATCTCTCTTTTTCTCTATTCCTTCCTCTCCTCTCCTTCCGGCTCAGCTATGAAACTCAACTGGGGAGAGGCAGTAGGAAGGGCGGGAAGCCACCGTGCAGGCGCGGGGGATGCTCCCAAAGGCTTTCTGATTGGATGCTGGGGAGCATTCCCATGCGGGCTCCGTCGGAGACGTCTCCCACGTGTGAAGACTAATTCCTGCTGTTCCGGAGATCACCTGTTACAGGTAAGTAACTGTGCTATATTCAAGGTGCAGTCGAACCATGGAAAGATACAGAGACATTATGATATCCTTTGTTTTATTCTCCAATCCTTTCCTTATCATTCCTAGTATTCTATTTGCCTTCTTGGTCGCCACTGCACACTGGGTGAAGGGTTTCAACCTGTTATCCACGATGACACCTAAATCTTTTTTCCTGGGTGGTGGTTCGTAATGTGGAATCCTGCATCGTGTAACCATAGTTTGGGTTGTTCTTTCCTAGGTACATAAAACTTTGCACTTGTCCACATTAAATTTCATCTGCCATTTGAACATCCAGTTTTCCTATTTATTAAGGTCCTCTTCCATTTTTTTCACAATCCTCTTGGATTTTAGCAACTGATTACCTCACTCATTATTCCCATTTCCAAGTCATTTATAAATATGTTAAAATGCAGCGGGCCCAGCACAGATCCCTGGGGTACTCCACTATTCACCTTTCTCCATTGGGAAAATTGGCCATTTAGCCCTACCCTCTGCTTTTTCTTATAACCAGTTCCTGATCCACAATAGTACACTGCCTCCTATCCCATGACTTTTTAATTTTGCCAAGAGTCTCTCATGAGGGACCTTATCAAAGGCTTTCCGAAAATCCAGATACACTATATCGACCAGCTAACCTTTGTCTACCTGTTTATTCACACCTTCAAAAAAATATAACAGCTTAGTAAGACAATACCTTTCTTGGCTAAAGCCATGTTGATTTTCTCCCAAGGACCATGTCCAAAATGAATTTCTCTCTTGTCTTATCTCCCTAGCATATCCTGCCATGACACTGACCCAGTTGATAGCGGGGTAATTGAAATCACCGATTATGTTGTAACTTTTGTTAGCTGCCCTGATTTCTTTGAGCATTTCGTCATCAATTTGTTCATTCTAGCCAGGCAGTTGATAGTACACCCCCACTGCCATCGCCTTCCCCTTTTTACATGGAATTTCAATCCATAGAGATTCTACAGTGTTTATAGCCAGCCTTTATTAGCCTATGGTACCATGAGCCTGCACTACTACCCAGTTTTTTTCCCTTAATTTTATATCTGCCACTTATCTCAACCTTTGCACTGACAGTTCTTGGTCAGAGGATACACACTATGGCTCTCTCTGGAGCGTGGCATGCATATATTCTGAATTTTGCCACTGTGTGTCACTGTAGAGTGACAGCCAAGACACCCTTTCCCCAAGGCTGTGAATGTTGGATGAACAGTGGTTCGAACCCCAGCCAGAAAACAAAAAGCTTGAGCCAGGAATCGGCCCAAGTTCCTCCATATGTTGCCGTCCAGCTTTTCTACTGAGCCACCAGGGCCCAGCCCCTGGATCACAGTTTCTATAAATTTTCTATAATTTCTTTCACATTTTGCTTTCATCTTTTGAATTTCAGTTTTTTCTTTCAATGCGCTTTTATTCTTTCCTTTGGTCTTGTATTTGTGACATGCACACTTAGTAGGGAGAGATTATGTGCATAATATCAAATAACTGAGGTGTGTCCTATTGCAGAGATAAATCTGATTGTAAGAATGATGAGCTTTCGAGCCGAACAAGGATTATATACATTTTGTGATTTAGAATATAACTTTCATTGCTAACTGAAACAGTGAATAGCACCCAATAAAGACTTCAAGGTGCACCCATTCTGCCCTTGCACCCTGTACATTGTACTACAAATTTTAATTCATCTCCAACTTGCTTCTGTCTTCCCTGTTACGAGGGGGGTCTGATAAGTCTCTGACATCGTAACCAAACAGAAAGCTATAGACACACTTTGGTTCCGGAGGTCCGAAAGATCTTTTTGCAGTTCTGTTTTATTGATCTTCTTATACTTGTATCACAATTTTTTGACTTATGGTAGGATTTTCATTTTGTTCACTTGTCCTGTAGGAGGTACTAAAGACAGAGATCAACCAGTTGGAGAGATTCTTTCAGGAGGTGGACACATGTCGACTTCCCCTCGACCCTGCTCTTGTGGTACAAGGAATTAACAGAGAGGTGAGATTCCTTGATGACTGGCTTTTATTCACAGAGGATAATTTCATAACGTGGGTCCTAGTTTAAGACAATGAAGACTCGTCCATTTTAAGCTTATTTGATAAAGAGAAATGGGTGCGTACTTTTTAAAATAAAATACTAACATAAGAGGCTGGAAACATGCCTTATGTTAAGGTGCTGACAGTTACACCAGCAAAATGTCTGTGCTCGATTTTTCAGGGTGATGCATAAGTTATAATATAATATAATATAATACACATTATATATTATAATACACATCGCTGCAGTACGCTGGAATGAGCTCCCTGATGATATTTGAGCACAAAACGACATCAAACTCTTTCGAAAAAAACTTAAAACATTTCTATTCACTTCTCACTATGGTACTCAACCAACCAAGGTTACACCAACCATCCTCAAAGAAGTACACGCACATAATACAACTAATGGTGAACCAAACACATAAAAATGATTTCATCAAGATGCACGGATAGAAATCCCTCCAACTATGATACAGCACAGAAACTGCATTAGGTCAAAAGTTTGAACGAGTCTACTGTTAAATATATACATTGCTATGCAAATTCCTTGTAAATAGTTAAAACAGTTCCATGTAACTGAATAACAATATATTTGTTGTACTATTCAGAATTTGTTCCTTGTAAACCGCGTTTGATCATGTGGAAAGTGCGGTATAAAATGATTGTTAAATAAAATAATAAATAATAATAATTTCTCTTCTATGTAAATGCCTGTGCTACTCCCAGACTCCACCCATGCTCACCCACAGTGAAGGTACATGTCACGAATACAAGGCATGTGCTTTTCTGCTTGTCGGTACCCTGTACAAGGTCATGTATGTGCATAAGTGACAACTTTGCACAGGGATAAAACAAGCAACGAGATTTAGGTGTGTTCTTGCTAGCTACATATAGACATTTATTTATTTAACAGCTTTTCTATACCACTTTATCCTATGGTCAAAGCGGTCTACATCAAACAGAACTCGATACATTGTAACAGGGTAACGACCTTGGAGAAAACTTAAATAATGGGGGATGAAGGATAATTAGGGAGAGAGGGGAAATTAGGGATAACAGGGTGATTCTGGAAATGGGGAGGGGTAGGGGGACAGAGAGTGTTGCGAGATGGGATTATGTCCTATCATCTGTGATGTAGTCCATACGTAGGTGAGTCTTGAGGGCTTTTCTGAATGTTAGTAGGTCCTTTGTGGTTTGGAGCTTGCATGGGATTGGGTTACAGAGGGAGGTGCGTATAGAGAGAAGGCTCTCTTGGATGTGGTGGTGCTGGATCTGGTGGGTGTTTAGACTTTTATGGAAACCAGTTCATCTTGAGCGGTTGTCCTTGGTCTCGTGTATTACTGTTTGAAGGTGGGTGGATGATAGGCCATTGAGGACCTTGAAAATGGTAAGGATGGATTTGAATTTCATGCGTCCGATGGGTAGCCACTGTAGCAGTTTGAGCAAGGGAGTAATGTGTTAGTTTCTGTGGGCATTGCAGAGGTTATGTGCTGCTGTGTTGAGGGCAGGTTGGAGTGGGTGTCCCATAATTTAAAGAAGCAGCTCAAAGGATTTTCCCTGCAGCTTCTCAGTGAACTTTATCGAATGTTTACAATTCCAGTAGCGATGGTTCCTCTTGTGTGCATATGTCTTACTGGATGAAAGCTTTTAGACTTCCACATCTTTATGTGTTACGCGTGCGGGCTGACATGCATGAGAGTGTGTAGTAGGCCAGGTCTTCCCAAACTGTACCGAGGACCCTACAGCCCAAAGCTGGATTTAAGATTTTAGCACCCATAGGCAAAGCCAGACAGCAGGTCACAGAGATCCCAAAGGCTGGAAAGCCAGAAGAGGAAGTGATATTGCTACAGCGGCATCTCCCTGAAACAGCAAGTGGGAGCAGGCTACTCTTTGGCATCACTATTTGGTGCCTTCATAGTGTGGCACCCTGGGCAGTAGCCTGTGTTGCCTGTGCCTAGCTCTGAGCCTGCTGCAGTCGCAGTGAATATGTACAAAAGATTTGATATTTGCAGATTGATCTCGTGCACGATCATTGTGAATATCCGGAAAACCCGACTGACTCTGAGGTCTGGAAGGCCTGTAACAGTGGGGCTTTCACTTACTACTGCTTATCATTTGTATAGCGCCATAAGGCATATGCAGCACTGTCCAGAGGCATGTCCCTGCCCATCAGAGCTTACAGTCAAGGACAGGGATGGCCAACTCCAGTCCTAGTGCCCCCCAATCCAGCCTAGTTTTCAGGATGTCCCTAATGAATATTCATGGATATATTTGCATATAATGGGAGGCGGTGGGTGCAAATATACCTCATGAATATTCATTAGGGACATCCTGACAACCAGGCTTGATCGTGGTACACGAGGACCGGAGTTGGCCACCCCTGATCTAGGATATATCTAGGGGAATGGTAAGGAAATCTATAGGAGGTTAACGGCAGACTAAGGGGATCAGGATGCAAAAACAGTCTCTAAGAGGTGAATTTTTAGCCTGGATTTGAACAGGACCCAAGGACTGTAAAGTGGGACTTTCCCTCAAGACACGTAGACTATGTGCACACACAGGGCTGGTGTGAAATGCTGATTTTAATTCTTTTCATTGGAATTTTTCAAATAAAATTTTTGGCTTGAATAATGGAAATGTAGCTCATAGTCTAGTAAATTTTAATTGTTGTCTGCATTAGTCCACCAACCTTTACGCTATTGCAAAGCAGCGATTCAGCTGACACGAGGTGTGTTCCAGCGCAAGTATTTAATTCTAGTGATATTTTCTGATGACCTGTTCTCAGTATAGTATTAATCAGCTAAGAAAATGTGGGGGCAAGCATGTGTTACACTTTCCTTCTTTTTCCTTAAGGCGTGTACGTATTTCACCTCCAATGCTTTCCCGGTGAAAGTGTCTTTCATCAATGCGGATCCCGTTGGCAAACCCATCAACGTCATTTTTAAGGTAGGATGGCTACAAACAACTGGCCCACTGTTCTTTCAATTTAGAGGATATATTAGTTCTGCATAACAAAGGGCAGATAAAAATTTAGAAAAGGACGTTTCTGGGCCCCGTACCTGCTGTGCAGTGGCGCCATGGTAATATCTACAGTAGATTATAAAGGTCCTATGTCCTGACTTTGAACATTTCATAGTACCAAAGGGTAAGCTCCTGTTTGACTTTGTCAGTAGCAACAGTGTGGGTATCTCTAGTACTGGAAAGCCCTTCTCTTCTATAACACTCCCTCCCCTCTCTTTAAGAGTTCTCATCATTATTTCAATGATCTCATGGCTCCCTTGCCTTAAATCATGAGAGGACTCTTGTAATGAAGAGTTACCCTCACAGATCATTAAAGGACTTGCTCTCCTGATTTCTCAGTTCCTATTTGTGCCATGTGTAACAGTTTTATAAGCCTAATTTAGAGAGTCATAAAATTACATTGCACCAGTTTTTCAAAAGAAGAAATTTTCCCACACTAATAAGATCTCCGCATAATGTTCAGCAAATTCCATCTCCTTCCTCAGCCGTGCGAGAGTGTGTATATTCTCCAGCTTTCAGAGTGTGCATTTCCCTGAAAAGTGGCCTGGGAGACCCTAGCAGATCAAAGGCTAGTAGCAGCTTGCATCCAGCCATTCCCTATCGCAGCTAAAACCTCAGGGTGCTGACACACACCTAATTCCCAGGAGGCGATCTTCGCATTTGACGTAAACGGCAGCATCTTCCTACCTTTTCTAATGCTGCGGTCCTCAGCCTGATGATGTGGCTGGACCAGACTGGCCCTCAGAGGATGCATCCTGGTTTGATTGGTTATTGAGAAATGGAATGTGCATGTCATCTTGTCCTCAGATAGGTGTCACGTGTGAGTTTGCTGATCTTTGATATCTGATCTCTGCAAGCCTTCTGGGAACAAACCTTCTTCCTGCCCTGCCCTGCCCTTTGCCTGTTTCTAGACCATTCTTCGGCCTGCTTCCTATGCAACAAGATTTCTCTGCAGGGCTTCTCCACATTGTTCCTGTTCTCTCTCTCTCCTCTCATACCTCCTCATAATCTCTTCAGGATTATACTGGGTTACACTGGAGATTACCCACAGTAAAAAATAACCTGATCAAAAGTAGATCCTAATCACAGATATGTCACTTGCAAGATATATAGTAGAGGCACCATTAAAACTTCTTGATATACTGTATGTAACACAAAATATATATATTTTTATTAAGTAGTTGTTAGTGGAAGTCTCTGAACCAGCTGTGGTCGGTGTATTATGCTGAAAAGCCACTTACAATGGATCTACCACCTTGAGATGTCGACAGCCTGTTGCTGCTTCTCGGCACGCAGCAGAAACATTGCCCTTGAACACAAGAAACTGTTTGAGTTTTCAGTTGGTGACTGTCAGAGCTGCTGAAAAGACTGGCTTGCAGGGGTTCGTTATCTAGCATGAAATGCTGCTGGCCAGTCTACAAAAGCCGCAGACATCACAATTTTGAGACAATCAATGACTTCTTAAATATGATCGGAGCTAAATGTAGGCATGAACTGTGTCTTGTGCAGGCAGGAGATGATCTGCGTCAGGATATGCTCGTCCTGCAGATTATTAGGGTCATAGATAAGATCTGGCTGCGGGAGGAACTGGATATGCATCTGATCGTCTACAGCTCTGTGTGTACTGGGAAGGAGCAAGGTGAGTGGAATAGTGATATTCAGCACACACACTATAGATTATTTTGATTTTTGTGATTTGTATGTATTTAAGCTTCCTGTCTACCCTTTGGAAACCTGCCAGGGACTTGTGACCTGGACTGGACACCATTGGAAACAGGATACTGGGCTTGATGGGCCTTTGGTCTGAGCCAGTTTGGCATCACCGATGCGCCTATGTTGCTTTTCAGCAGCCCTGAGCCCTTAAGGGCTCGTAGCACCCTCATGAAGCAATGCGTTCTTTCTTTTTTTATTATCTATTTTTTTTCAGCATTTATAGCTACAATTCACTCACAATTAAGTGAAAAAAACCCCTAGAAATGAAGGTAATTACAATTAGAAATAAACAACCAATACATTCTTCAGCAATTTTGTAGAAATTAGGATCCAAGATACAGGAAACTTTTACAAAAAGAAAATCAAAGCATTACAGAAAAGAGTATTCAGCCAACCCTTAAACAGTGCTTAAGTCTTTGGGATGATAACTTGAACCAAGAAAGTCCAAAAGCTGTTTGGGCTCAAAAAATGAATAATTCTACCCTCAAAAACAATCGAACAGACCAAGGAAAATGTGAGAAAAAGCTGAAGCCCAGAGAACTCCCGGCATCGCTGACGAGTAATTTGTGATAAATCAGGAAAGACCCAAACTTTAGAGCCCAAAAGCAGCTTATCAATATTTAGTTATTTATTTATTTAGACAGATTTGTATACCACCTTTTCCTTCAATCAAGGTGGTCACATCACATCACAATTGGAGGGTTACATTTAACATTAGGGTACGTGTACATAATTAGACAATACAGTTACTTTACAGCATTTAGACAATACAATGGAGGTGACATTTAACATGAAGGTATTTAATCCCTTGGTGTTGTAGACTTGTGTGTGTGGTGTGTGCTTAGTTGGTGGAGGTAGTGGTATTTGGAACGCACTTTGGAACGCCCTGCCACCCTCCCTCTATTTAGAATCCTCTTACTCTAAGTTTAAGGAGCTACTGAAAACTCATCTATTCCAACAAGCCTTCGACCTCCCTCCCACCATCCCCCCCTGAGTATTTGTTTGTTTATGTGTAGTATGGTCTGTTTTATCTCTGCTTATTCTGTTCTTTCTTTCTTTCCTATTTTATTATGGCGTTCCTTTTCCTTAGTTTTAGTTGCGTAGACTTTTTATTTTATTGTAAACCGCTTTAATGTTTCGGCCAAAGCGGTATATAAAATGGAGAAATAAAGATAAAGATATTTCTATTTGGGTAGGGGATGTTGCCTGAATGCTCATAGGTTTCTATGAATAACCACGTTTTGAGGTCTTTGCGGAAGTCTGTGAGGTCATCTAACGGCGTCAGACTCGATGGGAGGGAGTTCCATAGTGTGGATGCCAGTAGTGATGCTGCTCTTTTTGAAGTTGTTTGTTTGGTTTTGTGATAGCCTGCAGGTGTGCCGATCATGTTGTCATTATTACTTCTTCTTCGTCTATTGCTGATGTCCCTTGTTATAACGTTTTGGAGTACGTCTGCTGAGAGATGGTGAATGATCTTGAAGATGATCATGAGTGTTTTGTATTTAGCTCTTGCCACCATCGGGAGCCAGTGTAGTTGTTGTAGGATGGGAGTGATGTGTTCAGTCCTTGGTGTGTCTGTGATGATGCGTGCTATGATGTTTTGTACCATCTGTAGTGGGTGGAGTGTCCGTTGCGGAAGGCCTTGGTATAGTGAATTTCCATAATCAAGCAGTGGTGTGATGAGTGCTTGGCACACTGTGTGGAAGTGGTCTTGACGGAGCATTGTTTTGATTTGTCGGATTGTTTTCAATCGATGATATGCCTTGTTTGCGGTTTTGGTGATGTGGGACTTTAAGTTCAAGGCTCTGTCCAGTGTGATGCCCAGATGTTTAACTTCTTCTTTGACTACTATGTGTTTATCTAGGATGCTGATAGTTTGTGGAGGTCTGAAGGTGGGATTCCTGGTGACGAACATAGCCTCAGTTTTATCGTAGTTGACTGTTAAGTTGTTGGCTACGAGCCAGTCATTCATATCTTCGAGACATTTTGTTATTGCTGTGGTGTTTAGTGCTAGAAGATTGATTGGAGCGTACACCATGATGTCGTCAGCATTAATGTGATAATGTAGTTTGTGGTGCTTGATGATATTGCATATGGGCTGTATGTAGATGTTGAAGAGCATTGATGATAGTGCTGAACCTTGAGGTATTCCTTGCGTCACGGGGAATTGTAGTGATTTCTTTTGGTCGCATTTGACTTGTTGTGTTCGCCCTTCTAAGTATGATGTAAACCACTTCAGTGTATTCTTGCATAGTCCTATCTGTTGTAAGCGTTGCAATAGCTTAGCGTGTGGCACAGTGTCGAAGGCCGCCGAGATGTCCATGAACACTAGCAGGTATCCGTTTTTTTATGTTGTCTATGCCTCTTAGGAGATTGTCGAAGAGGGAGGTGAGTAGTGTTTCCACACCGTGTTGGGGCTTAAATCCGTGCTAGTGTATGTCAAGTGGGGCGTTGATATCTATATGGTCCTGAAGTTGCCTTTGCACTACCTTTTCCACATTTTAGCAAGGAACGGCAGGCTGGAGATGGGACGATATGATTTTGGTTCGGATGGGCTCAGATTGCTACTTTTAAGTATTGGTCGTATCATTGCGTGCTTTAGGGTTTGCGGCATGTATTCTTGTTGGAGTGAATCTTTGACAATTTTATGAATGTGGTGAGAGAGCTGGCTTTTTGTAGCTTTTATCCAGTTCATTGGGCATGGGTCTGATGGTGAAGTTGTTGTGTTTAGTCCAGATATAATGTCTTCTACTTGCTGCTTTGTTGAAGTTCTCCCCTGTTTGATGTTGCTTTTTTGTCATGTGATCGTTTGTTTGTGATGATGTAGAGCAAGTTTGGTTGGAATTTTTTGACTTCAGGTAGTCTGCATATTTTTGTGGGTCAAGATGATGGGTACTTTGTTGCGTGTCATCCTTGGTGAGCTTTTGGACAATGCTGAAGAGTTCTCTTGGTCTATTAGTAGATTTCATGATTAGGTTGGTATGGTGTTGCTGTCTACGCTCATTTATAAGATATGGTGGAGATACAGTTTAAACATGGTGTTACTGTCAAATTCCAGGGCAAAAATAGCTGCTGCGGTAGACCTTTGAGTGACTACCTCCAGGGAAGATTGTAAGACGTCTGTAAGATTCATAACTACAGACTCTCCTTGGCCATCAGATGGATTAGCTTTGCCTAATATAGACAGATATTGAACTTTAATAATTAGAGAAAGCGATTCAGATGGCATTTCCAAAACTTCAATCAGATGTTTCCTAACCATATCTGTCGATGATATTAAAGGCAATCTGGGGAATCCCAAAAATCTCAGATTATTTTACCGGAACTGATTTTCCATGAATATAGGTCTTATCTTTCACCAGTGCCTCTCCCAGATCCTGTACTTTATTAACGCTAGCTTCTGAAGAGTCACTCTTAACAGAAATTTATTCGGCCTCTAAAAATGAGCCACCACTGCTCCAAAAAGTACAGTCAAGTCCCCAATGAATTTACCAGAAAGAGCCAGCAGAGAGGAATTAAGGCCTTGAATAGTGTCCCAAAGTGACTCAAACATCACAACTACTACTACTGATCATTTGTATAGCACTACGAAGCATTTGCAGTGCTCTATAGACACATGTAAGAGACAGTTCCTGCTAATCGGAGCTTACAGTCTAGTCAGGACAAACAACACAACAGTTGAGGACAGGGATACATCTAGGGGAATGCTAAGGAAACACGTAGGAGACTAAGGAGGTCATTCTGTGCCATGAATAGCTCCATGTTGGTGTACCCCAGGGATCCATCTTGGGCCCCCTCCTTTTCTCTCTCTATACCCAATCCCTTGGCGAGCTTATCTCCTCCCATGGCTTTCAGTACCATCTCTATGCCGATGACTCCCAAATCTACCTCTCTACACCTAATATCTCTCCAGCAATCCAGACCAAGATCTCTGCCTGCCTTTCTGACATCGCTGCCTAGATGTCTCACCGCCGCTTGAAATTGAACATGGCCAAGACTGAACTCCTTGCCTTTCCCCCCAACTCCTCCCCTCCTCTTCCCCCTTTCTCAGTCTCCGTGGATGGATCTATGATCCTTCCTGTTCCCTCGGCCCGCAATCTGGGGGTTATCTTTGACACCTCTCTCTCTTTCTCCACACATATCCAGCTCGTAGTTAAGACCTGCCGCTTCTTTCTCTACAACATTAGCAAAATCCACCCCTTCCTTTCTGAACACACTACCAAAACGCTTATCCACTCCTTAATCTCCTCTCGCCTCGACTACTGCAACCTACTCCTTGCTGATCTCCCCGTGAGCCATCTCTTTCCCCTTCAATCTATACAAAATTATGCTGCTCGACTAATCTTCCGCCAGACTCGCCATGCCCACATTACTTCTCAAGTCGCTTCACTGGCTCCCTATCCAATTCCACATCCAATTCAAACTTCTCCTAATGACCTATAAATGCATTCACTCTATGGCCCCTCAATACCTCTCATCTCTTATCTCTCCCTACATCCCCTCCTGGGAACTTCGCTCCTCTAACAAATTACTTCTTTCTAGGCCTTTCACTCGCACCACTAACTTCCGACTTTGCTCCTTTCACCTTGCTGCACCTTATGCCTGGAACAGCCTACCTGTGTCTATACGCCAAGCACCCTCCCTGGCCCTCTTCAAATCCAAGTTGAAGACCCACCACTTCACTGTTGCTTTCAGATCCTGACTTCTTAACCTGACTCCCGTCAATTTTCATGACCGAATTGTAAAGACCATATTGTGTTTTGCACCGAATTGACTAATGCTCTGTATTGTCTTGACTAGATTGTAAGCTCAGACGAGCAGGACTCTGACGAGCAGGGACTGTCTCTTGTATGTATGTCTGTACAGTGCTGCGTGCATGGCGCTATATAAGTGCTGAATAGTAGTAGTAGTTGTAGGTGATATACGTCCTGTTGGTATACACAGCCCCGTTATTTGTCCCCCTGCTGCTCCAGTGCAAAGGCTCCCTGTACTACAGCTCTGTTGTACAGGGAGTCATAGGCGGGGATGGTCTGGAGGCAGGGCGTGAACGGTGCGAGACCTCGGACGTACAGGGCCGATTCAGAGGTCGGCCCTGTATGTCCAGGGTCAGCCACTGAGACGAGGGACTTATTCCACCTCTGAGGTGGAATAAGTCCCCCTGGACATCGGGGGATGGTAGCAGACAGCGGGGGACAGATAGATATGGGGTGAAGGGGGTTCCCCATAGCCTGACCCTGGCCATGGGAGGCTGGATAGGCTGGCTGGGAAAGGGCATTTTTGGTCAGTGGCCAGGGATCGCAGCTCCATTATGGAGCTAGACTGAGTTAGCCGGGTATGTGGCTCGGCGTGTGGCCGATCAGAATTGGGGCACAACCTGCGTGTTCAGGCCATAGACCCAATTCTGATCCCATGGGCATGTCTACCCTCCGCAGGATCAGAATTGGGTCTACCTCTGTATGCTCCAATTCAGATTGGCCATACAGAGGCTGGACGGATAGTACAGAATCAGCCTCTAAGCAGATCAGGATCTAAAAAGTCTGGAGTTAGTAATAGAAGAGAAGGGCACAGATAGAAGCAATTTGCCAGAAGAGTGGAGTTCCTGAGGAGGGGTGTAGGGAGAGATAATAGAGGAAAGATAGTGAGGAGCTGCAGAGTGAATGCACTTATAGGTGAATTGGATACGGAAATGGATAGGATAGTGAAGTGACTTGTGAAGAGGGGTTATATAAGCATATCGGGGCTGGGGGAAGATTAGCTGCACAGCTGAGTTTTGAACATATTGAAGGGGAGAGAGATGATTCAGATGGAGAAGGTTAAAATAGTCTAGACAGGAGGTGACTGAAGAGTAGATAAGTATCTTAGTAGTGTGTTTAGAAAGGAAGGGGAGAATTTTGCTGATGTTATAGAGAAAGAAGCAACAGTTATCTGTTGGATGCATGTGGAGAAGGAGAGGGAGGAGTCAAAGACAACCCCAAGGTTGTGAGCCAAGGAAACGTGAAGTAGTAGAGCGTTATTCGCAGAGACTGTGAAAGGAGGAAGGGGTAAGGTGGGTTTAGGGGGCTAAATAAGAAGCTCGGTTTTGATCATGTTCAATTTCAAATGGCGGTGAGATATCTAGGCTTTTCCATCTCCCGAAAAACCAAACATGAATCAGCACCTCCCCTGCCTTGAGCGATTATCACTCACAGTTCGGAGCACTTCTGTTCCAGGTAGTCCTCCAAATCCTCGGGTAGAGGGGAAGCTATCCCCACCGGAGTCCCCCCCAAGCAGGGGAGAGACCAACACAGCTTCCGTAGGGCTCTCTTCCTGCGGCAGAACTGCTGCTCATACTTGGAGGAGTTGTTCTTTGTTGGGGGCTTAATGAAGCCTTGTCTGTACTGCTGCCTTCTGACAAATCTTCAGGCCAGGCCGAGAAAGATGCCACACAAGAGCCAAAGGAGTCCAGTAGGCATCCAGCATGGTCAAGCAGGATTCAGGGGGTTTGATTTTCTTCCCTTTTCTTTTGCTCATGATGGCCTCAGACAAGCTTCTGACGACCCCTGAAACCTGATTCACCACCAGAGCGTCCTCCAGGTACGTCCTCTCAATGTGCCATAGTTTCCTCCAAAACACAGAATAGGAACTTTCACTAGCAGTAACAGACACCCAGGCCTGTCCTGTGTTATATCACTTTATTACTCAGCACAGATGAGGAGCAGGGGCCCCTGGAGACAGATGTGCATTTTGGGGCTTTGCCACACATACAGTGGCTTGTGTTAACCTTGGTTATCTGTCTACACTTTGTTCTGTTTAGGACTAGTGCACATGGTCCCAGACGCTGTTACACTAGCAAAAATTCACCGACACTCTGGAATCATAGGACCCTTGAAAGAAAACACAATTACAAAATGGTTTAGGCATCACAATCCTCTGGAAGCCAGTTATCAGAAGGTAAGTTTCTCGCACTAATTGTTTAACTGGAGCTTCCTAAAGTTTTGTTTTGAATATCCTTTTGTTTTAATAAAACCAAATTCCTTTGCAGTGAATGAAAGTTACTGGGAAGCTCACATTTTTTTGAAAAAGTTAATTTCTAGCCAGTGGTTTTTCCTGCAGGCATTGAAATATGCAATAGGTATCTAAGGGTTTACCCCATGCCTGCTGAGAGCGAGGGGAAACTCCTTAGAGCAGTGGTTCCCAAACTTGGAGTCAGGATCCCAAATGAGGTGACATCATCAATGGATGGGGGTCACAGAAACATGGCCATTTCCCCTTCTCTCTGGACTTTCACCATGACTTAAGCTAAGTAGTGGCAGTCATCAGTCAGCATATGGCCTGTGAGCCAGTTGCCCCCCATCTTAGTAAGCTTCCTGTTAGACTGGAAACCCATGTTAAGTACTGGGGTCTGTAAGCACACACTGCACATTGACACAAAGGACCCTGTGCTGACTGCCGCTGCTTTCTGCTTTAGATGAGTGGAGGGAGAGGAAGGTGGCTGGAGACCTGCTGTTCTGATTTTATCATCATCTGGGTCACGTGGATTTTCAGTTGCTAAAGTTGGGTCATATGGGATGAAAGTTTGGAAAACACTGCCTTAGAGGGTAATTTTATAACAGGGCGCCTAGGATTAGAGTAAAGGAGAACGAAAGGACAACAGTAGCCGTGATGTCCGATCCCTTTCCCATTCACAGTGGCACTTAGTCGCCCCAAATCCTCTGATCCCCCTGTACCCCCCCCCCCCCACCCCGCAAGCCAATAGGCAGCCATGTTCTTACCAGGCCTTCCCTGGTGAGCCAGTGCTGAAGGGGGCAGGAGTGGTCAGCACAGCAAGATAGGCACCGTTTAGACTGACAATAGAGATGTGGCAGGAGCGGGGAAGGACTACTCTTGCCCCTTTAACTCTGCCTCACCAGGGAAGCACCAGTAAGAATGAAGGCTGATTGTAGGCCTTGGAATGGGGAAGAGGACTTCTCTGGTCATGAAGGAGGGAGCCTTGGGGGGAGCAGACTTTTCTGGTCTTGGGGAGGCCTGGGGGAAACAGATGTGCCTGGGCTTGTAGGGTGGCCTGGAAAGGAATCAGGCTTGTTGGGGTGTGGGGTGAGCTGCGGGGGACTCAACACTGATACTGCTACCATGGTGCTCACCCATGGCCACGCAACGCCAGTTCCCATAGCTTGGCTGCACTTAATGCGATTTGGGCAGCCAGCACCTTCTCACCACTCCGATTCCACCTTTCCCCTCATCTATTGCACAAAATGCAGATAGAGTGGAAAGTCACCGTGCTGTCTGCATTTTGCTTGCCTTAGCTGTCAATGTGGCTCAATAGCACCAGCTATCTGCCACGTTCCAGCTAATGCGCTTAGTAAACATGCCCCACTGTTTTCTGTTTTGCTATCTTTGATTAATATCTTGCTCTCTTGGTTGATCAGGCGGTGAACAACTTCTTTTACTCCTGTGCCGGCTGGTGCGTTGTCACATTCATCTTGGGAGTCGGTGACAGACATAATGACAACATCATGTTGACAAACACAGGCCACATGTTTCACATCGACTTTGGAAAGTTTTTAGGTCATGCACAAAAATTTGGACCCATAAAAAGGTTGGTTCTTAGGATAATATAGTAATTTATCAAAATAGTTATCAGTGAATTATCATCATTGCAGGGTAAAATGTAATAATACAAAAAGAATAGAGAGAGATCCTGCTCTTGATGGCTGCAGAGTGACTTTGTCCTTCTTCTTTAATCTAGAATGTAGAGATGTTCATTAAATATTAAGATTTACTAGGGGTGTGCTTTCACTGAACTACACGGAACGTTTTAACAAAGTGTCTTCATCCTTCTCCTTTCATTTTTTTTTTATTTATGCAAATTTTCACAATATAACAAGTACGATACTTGTAAAGAAAAAGGGGTAGGCCAAACAGAACAATTGGTAACAAGGAAAACTCAATCAATCACAGAGAAATAGAACCAGATATAAACTTGCGCCCACCAGTCCCCAATAAGCGAGGAAGTAAGTCACAATTCCAAGGAAACATAAACCAAGAATAAAAAGACATTGTTATAGCAAACCAAGCAGACCAGGAGATGATATACCCCAGCTACAAGTTATCTTACTTTACCAATACATAGGGTCCATAAAGAGAGCTGCCATCCCGTTAGCTTGGCAGAAAGAAAGGCTGACAACTGTTGGGGTCAAGAAAAATATAGCTATATCCAGCCAGCTTAACCAGACATTTACATGGAAAATGTAAAAAGAACACCTCCCCCCCCCAGTTATAAAACCCCCAGTCTAAGAATCAGGAACTGCTTCTGCCTCTTCTGGGTTGCCCTTGCCACATCAGGAAAAATTCTTATAATAGAACCCATGAACTCTTTAGTAGGTGTGCGGAAATACATTTTTAGAATTCAGTCTCTGTCAACGTCCAATTCCAGCGTAACCAACATGCTGGAGTCGGACGCCGACTGCTCCAGAAAACCAGTAAGGTTCAAACTATCAGAAGACAGACCAGAAGCCCCTCCAAGGCCTGACCCTGACCATCCAACTGATGAACTCTAGCAGAAGGCAGGTAGTAAGCTCTAGATATTGGGGGAACAGATTCCTCTGGAATTTTCAACACATTAATCAAAAATTTCTTGAAAAGTTCAATAGGTGAAAAGGATGGAATCTTTGGAAAATTAAAAATTCTTAGGTTCCTAATCCTGGATACATTCTCCAGAAACTCAGTCTTTCTTTGCAAATTTTCCGCATCTCTCATAATCACAGTAACAGAGTCTTGGACTACGACAGCCTTCTTATCCAAAGAAGAAAACGTTGCAGGAAGAGAACCCAAAGCACACTCATGAGAATCTATTGTAAATAGTTGAGAATATCTGTTATTTATTAAACCCTGTTATCCATGTTTTATCTCCTGTTCCTTGTAAACTTAACATTTGTTCTATGTTTAAGTACAAAATTGTTAAAATGTAAACCGCGCTGATAACAAAAGTGCGGTATATAAAAGCTGTTAAATAAATGAGCCTCCACCAAACATCCAGATGAGGCAAGCTGGCCAGAAATCCCTTGGAGCTGGCCTGAGATAGTTTGCTCCAACCAAAATAAAGTTTCCCAAGCAGTTTCAAAAGTAAAAACAGAAGGTCTCACCAAAACTGACTGAGCTACAGAGCCCAATTGAGATTGCTGCAATCCAGAGAACCCAGAAGGCTGAAGACTGCCTCTCTCTTCTCCTTGCTGCAGGTCTGACCCCACTTCCACAGGTCTCACCTCTCCTGCAGCTCCAGCCGAGCCCTCCAAACCCCGGGAAACTCCTCCAGGGACAGGGGGCTGAACTCTGGAATTAGAGGCTCTTGTGAGTACACCAAGCAAGACCTCACACGGGGAAACCACACTCACCTCACTCACTGGCTGCACAGGAGGGAACCGGCACCCTGGGCTAAGTGAGACATCTGGCCCAGGGCCGCCCGAAGCCACAAAATTTCCAGCGGGCACGAGGAAACTATCCATCGGCCCAGCCGACACTGGCTGTCACCAGCAGAAGCTTAGCTTTCCGCTTCCTTGTAGTATATGGCATCAGGGAAAGGTAAAGGAAGATGCCGCCGCCAGAGCCTCTCAGCACGTGTCTGCTCGCACCACTGCCATCTTACTTCCTCTATCCACCTCTCCTTTTATTTTTGAAACATAAACAAGACAAAATTTAATTCATTTTTATTTTGTTTTGTTTTAAAAATAAGCCCTGTCCCTACTGCAACAACAGTATCTTTATCTTTATTGAGTTTCTTGCTATACTGCACCTTCGGAGACTAGTAGGGTGGTTTACAATAAATTGAAAAAAAAACAAAACAGAGAGGCCATAACTTGGCCAGGAAGTGGAAAGGAACTACAATTCTTCATAGAAAAGCAACAAGCATACCGAGGATAGAGGAGAGAGGTGAAAGTGAGAGAAGAGTAGGAGGGGGGAGGAATTAGTTAGGGAGATCCAACGGGAGGTCATAGGCTAGGCAAAAGAGGTGAGCTTTAAGGAGTGTTCTAAACTTGGAGTAAGATGGTTCCTGGCGGAAGGGAAGGGGGAGGGAGTTCCATAGGGATGGTGCCCGGAAGAAAAATGCCGCGTTGCGGGTGCAGTTTAGGTGGGCATGGGCTGGGGAGGGAAACGAGACAATTGGTGTGAATAGGCCGGAGGCTGTGGGGCACCAGATGGAACTGCAAAGAATCAGCTAGGTATTGTGGGATGTGGGTATAAAGAGCTCTGTTAGTCAGGATTAGGAGTTTGAAAAATATACGCTGAGGGACCGGCAATAAGCTGGATTAAGTGAGGTGTAACATGGCTGTAACAAGTGGTGTGAGATATGATCCGGGCGGCAATGTTTTGAACTAATTGCAGACAATGGATCTGGTAATGAGGAAGACCGGCAAAAATAACATTACAGTAGTCAATATGGGAGATTACCAGTGAAAGGAGTAATGAGCGAAGAAGGGGACAGAATATAGCTAACTGTCCTGATTTGATGGAGAAAGAAGAAGGATTGATGTGTAATGGTGGAGATATGTTTGTGGAAGGACAGCTCAGAGTCGAGGATTACTCCTAGTTAGCAGAAGGAAGATACTAGGGGTATTGGATTGTCGAGAAGTATAGGAGCCAGAGAGGGAAAGGAATTTCCAAAGGTGAACCACATTGCTGATGTCTTTGAAGGATTGAGGTGGAGGAGATTGGTGGAGAGCCAGCTTGCAACATGTGTTAAACAGGCATTGAGTGGTGAGAGATCCGGGAACATTGGGGAGGTGTGGTACAGGAGGATGACATCATCAGCGTAATAATAAACTGATACTCCAGACTTCTGCACCAAGAGAGTGAGGGGGGTGAGGAAGATGTTAAAGAGTAAAGGCGCAAGAAACAAGCCCTGAAGGACCCACAGGGCAAGGGTAGGGAAGGGGATGTATCAAGTGAAGAGATTACAGAAAAGGAGTGGGAGTGGAAGAGGAAAGAGTGGAACCAGCGAAAGACAGCGCCACGCAGACCCACATCTCTGAGACAAGAGAGGAGAATGGCGTGGTCAACAAGATCAAAGGCAGCTGAGAGGTCCAAAGATTCAGCTAACGAGACGTCACCCCAGTCATGTGCAATGTGAAGCTCATTGAGGAAGGAGAGAAGGATGGATTCGGTGCTATGACCAGGATGGAAATCAGACCGAAGTGGGTGGAGTCAAGGTGAGAGAACAGCTGAGAGAAAACTGCTTTCTCAAGGGGAGATTAGAAACTGGTATGGTCCATCTAGTCTGCCCAGCAAGGCTGCAAGAATAGGTGCACCTGCTGCTCTGTGGAGGTCACCTTTCCCCATGCCTTTGTGTAGGGGGAGTACCACCTGCTCCATGTAGGTCACCCCTATTTGTTGAGATATAAGAGTTATATTTATTTGATTTATCATGTTGCTATAAAGGGATCCACTGTGTCTGTCCCATGCCATTTTGAATTCTGTCACTGTATTTGTCCCCACCACTTCTATCGGGAGGGCATTCCAAGCATCCACCACCCTTTCAGTGAAAAAGTATTTCCTGACATTGTCTTTCAGTTTACCCCCTTGCAGCTTCATGTTATGCCCTCTAGTTTTGCAGCTTCCCTGTTTTTGGAAGAGGTTTGTTCATCAATACTCTTTAAGTATTTAAAGGTCTGAATCACATCTCCCCTGTCCCTCCTCTCCTCCAGAATGTATATATTTAGGTCTTCGTCTCTTCTCATAAGTCTTAAAAAAAAAAAAGAAACTGGGCAATAGTAGCAGGGGGCAGGGAATGAAGAATAAATAATCCCTCCTAGGTCCTCTCTCCATAGCTTCCAGCATCCATCCAAACCTTTGACCCCTTCTGTCAGAAGGTGAACCCTCTTCATTGGAGAGGAAAGATCCCCAGTCACACCTCTCCCACTGATTACAGATAACTGCCGTACATCCTCAAGCAGGCCAACACTAGATTCATCTACCGCATTAGTGGACAACAGTGATTAGAGATCACGTCTGACCCCCAAAGTGTCTTCAGCAGTTCGGTGATATGGAGACAGGGCCTAGAAAGTTTTTGTTTTGCTTTCACAGTCAGCTAGACCAACATTTTTTTAAAATTCGTTTTGTCTTTCATGGGGTTTTTTTATTTGTTTTTATTTTATTTTATTTTTAATAACCAGAACAAAACAAAGACAACAAAGCAAAAATGAAAAAATAACACTGCATGAAATGAAAAAATACCTGTAACATGTTTAATGTTAACCAATTAATACAAATGGTATAAAGGTAAAATTACAGCATATATTTATTCATGAAATAGCATGTTTATAATAGTGCTGAATAGACACAACACTGTACTGTGGTGATAAGTCTTCAGGTACAATAAGCCCCGGTCCCAAAAAGCTTCTAGACAAAGTGGAAATAAAGTGACTTCCCCATGGTCACAAGGCACAGCAGAAAGACGATTTGAACCTGGCTTCCCTGGTTCTCAGCCCATTCCTCCAACCACTAGGCAGCTTCATCTCTTTCCCACCTACTCAATACTTCTCACTTTTGTTGCATAGAATTATTTCATGCTCTGACCCTGGGGCCCACCTCAACTCATCCTCCTTGGTTCACACCTGCAGTAAACAATTCAGTTGACAAACACTCCAGACGTTATCTCATGAATAGACGTGCAAAAGGGAGGGCAGGGGCCATAAATATCATAGAGCTGATCTTAAAAGCCCTTCTCCAGATAACCCTGTGTGGGATACCCAGATAACGGTGCTAAGCGGAACTATCCAGATAGGAGCTGATTCTATATAGGGTGCACAGAGAGTTACATACGTGAAACATGTGTTAGTCCCTATTCTGAAAGACTTATGTGCATGAACGGGCGCCTGGGTGATCGTTATCCTGAAAGCACGCACGGAAGTCCCACCAGAGCCTGGGTGGACCATAGGCAGGGCCCATAAGTTATAGAAGACTAAGACTTATGTAGGTCACTGCACTGATTTAGGGCAGACCTAACTACCGCAACATCCATACGCCCCTATTCTATAAAGCAAAGGCTGTGCATTCTTTACCTTATGGAGTAGGCCCCAAATATGCATGTGACAATGCACCTTGCCTGCGCACGAGATTAAGGAACTGTCCTTATAGTGCCACTGACTAGCTCCACAGCTGCCGCAGCACTATCCAGTCAGTGCGAGTGATCCATGGGGGAGTTCGTGCAGAAGGCCATTATCCGTATCAGTGCTGACCTTAACCAGATAGCAACTGCTCAATCTGGATATGCAGAGGTCGTCATTGCCTCTGCATACCTGGGTTATATTTATGTGCTGTGGCTATTTTGAAAATTATCCCGCCTGTTTATAAATGAATTTGGTAAAATTGCACTGGCTTGAGTCATCACAGAGCAGTTTTGCATAAAACTGAGACTCCTCAGTTCAGGGGGACAAGCTGAGACCGTCCTGGTTTTTCCTGATGATATAGAGAGAGACGTGGTTCTGAGAAAAGCTGGGGCTCCATCCGTCCATCTGCTGTAACCTGTGGGAAGAGATTGCGGTTATCACATGAGCTGTTTTGATGAGTGCTATGTACTCTTTTGTCTTCATATAATTAGCATTAAAAACTTACTTCATGGGAAGTGAAGCTGAGGTCAAGCTGGAAGGTCACAAATGCAGAAAACAGTTTTGTGACCATATGAACTAGTAAGGGCCATATGGGATCAAGGCAAGACTTTGAATGGATTCCAAAGCAAGAGATTAATCCAAGGGAAAATCGGAAGCTTTACTGCTGCTAGCAACTTGATTATCTCCCTTTCCATACTGATGTTGATGTTTGGGGTTGGTCGCGTCCTGCAAGCGTTCCCAGCACATAATGAGACAGCAGTGAACTTTGCCAAGAAGCAGAGCATCTGTGTTTATACTCTGCAGTGAGATAGATTAGATGATTTGAACGCCTACCCTCTCCCACATCAGAACTCTCCATCCCCACAGAAATCCAGGAAGTCTGACAAAGCGAAGCTCCTAACTGAGTTTGCTCTTCTCTAGTCAGACACAAGAAACTGTGGAAATTTAGAGGCAGTTTGTGGCTTGAATCAACTTATATTTGCTTTCTTCTTTTTGGGCCTGTTGCTCCTTTGGGCTTCCAGTTCAGTCAGAAGCATTCTCTACCGGGCTGTAGCACCACGAGCTTTGCCACTGCACAGGGAATCTTCCCTAGTCTTTTATCTTTCTCCCCACTCTGCCCAGTGACAGTCCTTCATTGGGCTCTACAGACTGGCTCCTAATGTGGACGTTAACCCAGCTACTAAGTGTCACCTTTGAGTGATACCTGAGACCCCTTTTCTCCAAGGGGCTTTGGAGGTGACCTCCACAGCACTCTCAGTTCTGGTCAATCTGGATAGCAGAGGCCTAGCCTGGGAACTGAACCTGGAACTTGTTCACTGTAGTGTGCGGCACAATCACTGTATCACTGGGCTGTCGCTTTATATTCACTTCAGCATACTAAAATGTGGTAGTTTTCTGTACTTGAACTGGAATGCACTGGGCTCTGTATCTATATCGGTTAACAGACCTGAAATGACAGTAGAAAAATCCAAATCTAAGTTAATTCCCAAGCGAAAATAGTTTTTTCTGAACATTGTCTCTGGCCTTGGTTTATTTATAGTATATTTTCCATCCTTCTCCTGTTTCATAACCTATTTCCAGTGTTTTGTCTTCTCGTGCCTTATTGTTTAATGATTCAGTGTGCAGTTTGTAGCTGTTTCTTTCCCAGGCGGGTTTGAGACCCAACACAGTGACATAAAATTGAATGTCCTTCCATAGACCATAATTATTAGGACCTCCGAGGGGGGAGAGTGGGATGAACAAGTCAGTATAACCATAGAAACAGCGAAATGACAGCACATAAAGACCACACTCTACGGCCTATCCAGTCTGCCCTTCCGTATCTATTATAACAGTCCTCTTTCTTCCTTTGGAGATCTGTGTTTGTCCCATGCTTTCTTAAATTCAGATACTGTCCTCATCTCTACCACCTCCACTGGGAGAGTATTCCACGTATCTACCACTCTTTCTATAAAGAAATATTTCTGCATATTACTCCTGAGTCTATCCCCTTTCACCCTCATCCTATGTCCCCTTATAGCGGAGCTTGCTTTCAAGCGAAAGAGGCTCTCCTGTGCATTTATACCACGGAGGTGTTTCAACTTCTCTCCTGCCTTTCCTCCAAAGTATACATATTGAGATCTTTATCTGTCCCCATATGTCTTATGACAAAGTCCACTGACTATTTTGTTAGCCACCCTCTGCACCGACTCCATCCTGCTTATATCCTTTTGAAGGTGCGGTCTCCAGAATTGCACACAATACTTCAAATAAGCTCTCACTAGAGACTTAAACAAAGGCACTATCACCTCCTTTTTCCTGCTGGTCATTCCTCTCCCTGTGCACCCGAGCATCCTCCTGGCTTTCGTTGTCGCCTTTTCTACCTGTTTGGCCATCTTAAAATCATCAGAAATGTTCACAGCCAGGTCCTGCTCTTCTTTCTGTATTTTAGTATTAAATCTTAGCTGCCAAATTCTCAACTATTCCCTCCTCATGTTATCTACTCCTTCCTGGGTGTCCGCTTTATTGCAGGTTTTGGTATCATCCACAAAGAAGTAAATGTTACCTGTCAGCCCTTCTGCAGTATCATTTAAAAAATGTTTTAAAAAATTGGACCAAGGACACTAGTAATGTCCTCGTCGGAGTGAGCTCCATGTACCTGTACCCTTCGTTGCCTCCCTCTCAGTCAATTTTTCACCCAGTCTGCCACTTTAGGGTCCATCCCTAGGGTGCTCAATTTATTTACAAGCCACTTGTGTGGAACAGTATCAAAGGTTATAGTGAAATCTAAGTGCACCACATCTAGGGCTATCCCTTGGTCAGGGCTGGTCCAACCATTAGGCAAACCAGGTGGCTGCCTAGGGGGTAGCTTCGGGGGGGGAAGGGGAGGGGAGTGAAGAGCAAGGCATTCAAAGCTAAACAGTAGATTTTGACAGCCAGAGAGCTGTGAGGCTTAAGGTGTGCCTAAGGCACCAACACCTTGGATCAACTCTCTGGTCATGCAGTCAGGAAAGTAAATGGGAGCAGTCCATGTCATTGGTGTACAGTGACCGTCTGCTTCCTTCTTTTCACTCTTCCCATCCTCCTTCTCTTTTCTGTTTATTCCCTACTACCTCTTTCCTTGCCACCAGATCTCACAACTCCTGAAACTCATTTCGCTTCTTCATTTAATTCTTCTTTACCTCTCACTGAAAATTGTGTAAGAGAAAATTCCCCTCAAACCCTTTCCTGTCTGTTTTTCCAATCAAAACAAGAGGCATAATTCGGGAAATGCTGAAGCGGAGACATTGCTATAGCTCATGTCCTAGCCCTGCCCCTGGTAACATCTCCACTGATGCAGATAAACGAGGCACATATCACATGGTCACTTTTCAAATAGTCACTATCAATCTTTTAATGACCGCTTGAAAAACTATTTTTAAACTGCTCTTACATCAACAAACGTTCAGACGTGCCAAGGGCTTTGATCCAACCGCATCATAAATGCTGGCTTTACTCTGAAAAGTCTTCAGCTCCTCCCCAGTAGCCAGCTGAGTGCCTTCTGACCTGGGGGCCTCATCTTCCAGCACTATAGTGCAATTTGTTTTGTTGCGACTATCCATTGGGTTTTCGTGGCGAGATACAGAAGTAGATTGCCAGGCCTTTCTTCCGTGCAGGTAATGATGGTGTTGTTGCCGTTGTCACAGAAATGTGATCCTCCGCCACCAACACCATCCCATTCTGCTGCTGCCCAGATGGGTGGTTTGTCTTAGTCTGGCACCTCAGCTGAGACCTGTCCATCTTGGGAGACCCTTCCAGTAGTTAATAGCTTAGCCCTCAGCATCACTGATACACACAAGCCCTCACAGCACAACAAGCTGCAAACCATGTGAGGGTGTGTAGAGATTAGCAGTATATGAGCTTTTAAATAAACAAATAGATATCATAATTATAACTGACTCTACCAGCAAAATGTTCTTTTTCCCCCAAATATTTCAGGTTCATTTTTTAGTTACTATTAATGATCTTTTGCTGAAAGAAGTTAAACTCGCCCTGCGAGCAGCTGGTACAGTTATTCCAAACTGACTTATTGAATGTTTTGAACAATGAAATATGCCGCCAGAGAGATGTAATCAATTTTTTAAATCTGAAGACGGCTGTTAAATAAAATAGTGTGTGATGTTTTCTAAAATTTCAAACAGCTTTAGAATGCAAAGACTTTCCAATTAAAACAGTTGAAGTCCCTTGTTTGTAAGCTGTCTGTGAGTGCACTTTGCCAGTGTCTCTGTGCACCATGCTGGAGCGCACACAGAAACCTCCTGGAGGGGGAAACTTGAAAAGAGAAATATAAATGGTCAAGCTAATGGGGTTCTCATCTGTACTTGTGGCTTGTTTGAAGAGATCGAGCTCCTTTCATCTTCACGTCGGAGATGGAATATTTCATCACTGAAGGAGGGAAAAACCCACAGCGATTCCACGAGTTTGTTGAGTTGTGCTGTCAGGCTTACAACATTGTTAGGAAGCACAGCTACCTGCTTCTGAACCTCCTGGAGCTGGTAAGATGTTTGTGGCTCAAAATTGCTTATTTTTAACACCAAGTCTGGGAATGCATTATTTTCTTGTTAATTTGCAGGCCCCTAATTCAGAGGCTTCTTCACTGTAGCATGACAATCCATCCTATCTTTACCATCAGCCTTTGATCTGCTAACTAGTTTAAGAAGTTGGTTGTCAAAAATGTTTATTGTACGTAAAGCTGTATTTGCTCATATAAGAAATGAGATTTGATTATTACCCGATGAATGCAGCTGAAGCTATGCACATTGGACGTTTAGTCATGCCAGAAGTGTGCAGAGCTGGGGCAGCGACAGAACATGCTATGAACGCCTTCTGAGCGCTGACTTGCAGTGCAAAGTCCTTGGATACTCTGGATGGTAAGGGAAGCCCCAGAAGAAGATTCCAGGGCCTGGATACTTACAGCCCAATATTTAAAGGGTTAACATGGTTAGCAGACCTGCCAATCGCATTACTTCTCGTAGCCGGGATACTCAGCCACACTAACACGTTAATGCTGCTGAATATCCACCGGTGGCGCTACTGTGCTCCCCGAGACTAACTGCTTAGGACTGGAGCATTCTGGGGCAGTTACCCGGCAATAAGCAGGCAGCAGCAATATTGAGTCGCTGCTCGGTTATCACAATGTGGCGAAAGTCAGGCACAGTAAACGCTGGCCTAAGCTGCGCCACTGACGCTAACCGGTCAGCGTCTGACTATTACCACTGCTGGGTTAGCTTCATGGCAATCCGGATATTCAGTGCCTGGACCCAGGTAAGAATATCTGGGCCTAAAGCTCTGTGGCTGGTGTAAGTATTTGCAGCTACATTTGCTACGCGTATCTCATCACTTACATGCAGACATTATGCATATTACAACCTGCACTGGACTCGCCACCCCCTTCCTGCTGATGCCACCTCCCCCCTCAGCTGCTGCCACTGCCGTCCCCCTCCCTAGCTGCCGCCGATTCCATCTCAGGAGGGGGAGGTTGGCAGCGCCAGTATTTCCAAAAGCTGCTGCTTTTGGAAATACTGCCACTGCCCACCCCCCACCCCCTCAAACTGAATCAGCAGCAGCTGGGGGAGGCAGTGCATCCACCCACCCATGCTGCCACTGCCAGCCGCCCTATGCAGCTGCCTAGCTCACCTAGTAGATGGTCCGACCCTGATTACAATGCAAGTTAACTCTGTAGAAGTTTGTAAAATTACCCAACTGACTGGCACTTCTGTATCCAACCTCCCCCCGGGAACTCCCATGTGTGGATTACAGAAAAGTGCTCCTGCTCTTGTTTAACAGGTACATGTGTGTGCAGAGAATGCCACACCCTTTAATAAAAGCCATTTCCACGTGTAAAACAGCCTGTACATGCTCATAATGCAGGTTAGGGCTGACCGCAGCTGGCGCTCTGCCCATTTATAACTGTCCCACTGCAGGATGTAGTAAAAGCTGTTAGTGTAGCTGGATTTAAAAGAGGTTTGGACGAAAGGTCTATAAATCATTATTAAAGGGGGCTTGGGATATCCACTGCTTACCCCAGGACAAGCATTGTGGAACCTGTGTCTTTTGGGGAAACTGCTAGGTACGTATGACCTAGATTGGCCGCTGTTGGAAACAGGATACTGGGCTTGATGGACCTTGGTCTGATCCAGTATGGCATATCTTATGTTCTTATCTTACTGTGCTGCAAGTCCTGTGGAGTCTGGCGTTCTCTAATTGTGGCGGTCGCGCCCCTACCAGGCAGTTGCCTAGTAGGGACGGGAAGCCATCTCCATTTCCTCTTTCCCAAGGATTGTAGTTGTGTCAAGGAGATTACGAACCGAGTGGTTATTTTAAAGCACACAGGAATTTTATTAGCATCCGTGTCACAATGGGTAACAAAATCTTCAAAGCAAATGTACACATTCAGGTCAAAGCAAAATACAGGATTATTCTTCTCCTCTCAAGGTAACACTTGTAACCAGTGTTGCAATAACGATATTTACACAAGCTTCACTTCTTTCCTTTCTCAGGCTTCCATTACTCAGCCTTCATGCACACATTACAGTCCATCTCAGAACAAACTGAAGTTAGGTCACTTTCTTGGCCTGCTACTTCCATGCTTTCAACTGAGCTGTAACTTGGCAATGCTTGTAAGCGTTCTGGCAGTTTATCCTTAATATTCTTTAGCAGATTAAATAGCCTATGCCACTGAATGACCCTCTCTCCTTTTGGTAGGATTTCACTGGGCTTTTCCTGTTCAGTGTCCCTGGCAAATCCCTTACTCCTATTCCGGGTTTTCCTAGGCTTTAAGCTCTCTTCTGAGTCAGAGCACGTAACACAGGGCTTAGGCTTTATGGCTTTATCTCTCCTACCTTGGAGTCTGGTTGCAGCACCTTCCTTGCTGAGGCTTCTCCGGCTTGGAGCTCCCTCTGTCTCTGAGCTAGACAGTGACTCAGGGTAAGCTCTCCACTTCCCTTCCTGGGGCTTCTGCTGCCTGCAGATAGACCCTTCCTCCGGTGAGTCTAAGCACTCTTGCCTTAGCTTCCTTAAAGCCAACCTTTTCTCTTTCTCCCTGTAGCCAGTCTGTTTGGTCCTTTGCCTGGAACCTTCCCTGTAGCTTCCTGGGCTGCAGTGCTGGCTGCTCTTGTCTCTGCTGCTGCTCACTTTGTATCTGCTTCTTTCATGGTTGCTTTTGCCTTGGTGGTTTCTCCTTCTCTCTTGGCTGCTGCTTCTGTCCTTTCTGCTCACTTTGTTTGTTCTCTCAAACTTAAACGCTGAGCAGGGCAACTCCCTTCCTGACTCCACCCACTTGTACCTCCTACTCTTGCCTGAGGTTGTCATGAGGTCTGGGAGTGGCTTAAGCCTAGCACTACTCTCTTGGTTTCTCTCAGGGATTCTGCTGTGCTGTATGTGTTCTAGTGAACCCATCCCCCGTGAAGAAGAAAAAGTTCTTCTTTCTCCTTTATTTTCCTGCTGGGCTGCCTCCTCCTCACCACACTAATACACAATTTGCATTTCACAACTAAGTTGAATAATGTATTTAATGGCAACTTATGTTTAGCTTAACATCTTGCAGCCCAGTATTTAAATACCGTAGTCAGCATTTTTCTTAATGCCAGCTGAAGCATTTAAGGACAATCTGGAAACTGAGTGCTGGTATTTGGATTATGATGGGACAGAGCAACAGGTGCTGCCACTACATGGATATTAAACCCACTAAACCGATCACGTGAGCACATGAGCGAGTGAGGACGTCTCCTCGTCTCGCTCCCGGGCCGCTTCCTCGATTCAGCAGCACAACTCGGCAAAACTGAGCAGAATTTCAGCAGGAGGGAGAGTGAGTTGCGGTGGATTTTGGGGCGGCAGAATGCCATGCGATCGGCGGCAAAACGGGAGAAGCTACAAGGGCCCCGTGCTCCCAAAATGGCGGCCGCTCAGCGAACTGACTCCACGCCGGCGTCCCCAGGGTCGGGAAGTGGCAAATCGGGCGCAGAGGAGCTGGCGCATGAGGTGGCTAAATTGTTGGAGCCCAAGTTAGACTCCGTGCTGCAAAAACTGGAGGAGATGGCAGAAACCTATTCTGAGCTCACTCGCAGGGTGGAGGAAGTGGAGCAGAGAGTGACTGTGTTGGAGGACAGTGAGCTTCAGTTGGAGCGGGATGCACAACGGCACCAAAAACAGATAGACGCTTTGCTTCTGAAGGTGGATGACTTGGAGAATCGGTCTAGACGGAACAACTTGAGGCTGGTGGGAGTACCGGAGTCTTGGTCCGATCAGCAACTCCCAAGTCTTTTCGAAACATGGCTGCCGAAAGAGCTGGGCCTTCTGGAGCTGCAGGGCAAGATAACGGTGGAGCGGGCGCATCGGTTGGGCCCGCGGCGGGAAGCTCATGAGAAACCACGACCGGTCCTGGCCCGGATATTGAACTTTCAACATAAAGCAGCGTTACTGCAAGCCTACCGCAAACAGAGAACTTTGAAGTTAGATAACAGTGCAATACTTATGTTTCAGGATTATTCCGTGGCATTGGCGGCAAAACGGAAGGAGTTTGCGCCCCTGTGCAGTGACTTGGCTACCCGGGGAATTCGCTTCACGCTGAGTTACCCGGCTCTTTTGAGAGTGTTCTACAAAGGGGCAGCGCATACTTTTGATCAGCCTCAGGCCGCCAAAACGTTTTTGGGCACCGTCTCTGTGGCTGCATCTTTGGACACATCTCCGCACAAGGAAGGGCCAGTGCGCAGGGGCAGTGAGTAATGTTGAGGAATGGACATAGACGCCGGATGCCAGTGGGGGACTTGCTGCTGGCTTCGGAGGACTCTGATATGTAATTGACATTCAATGATGGCATGTTGTTTGGGCCAGCTTAGAGGCTTAAGGAGAAATACTACTGCCAGTTTAGCTGGTCTGTCTCTCTCTCCTGCTTCGGCAGGGGAGGGGGGGCGGCCCGGAAGTGTGGACAGTGATCCATCCCTGGTGGGATAATGGCGAGGGCATCTTGGGGGAGAGGGAGGGGGAGAGGGCTGGGTGGCATGGGGGGTGGGGGGGTGGGGGGGTGGGGATTGGGGGGTGGGGGGCGGGGGGTGGGATGAGGGGGGGGGAGGGAGGGGTTGGATGGGTAGGGTGCGGAGGATGGGGAGGAGGGGAAAGGGGTGGGGGGAGGGGGTGTAGAATCTTTTGGGGAGGTACAGCACAGATTGGGGGGCAGTGGATGTTGAGGGGAGCCATGAGCGTCACTCGGGGGGCTGAGGCTGGGCGGCCCCCTGTGATGGGAAAGGGAAGCATTTTCACGGGGTACTTCACCGGAGGTTGGCAGGAATGAGTGCTGTTAAGATTGTTACCTGGAATGTGGGGGGGATAAGCTCACCAATCAAAAGAACTAAGATACTCCAAGCACTTAAGAGAAAAGGTGCGCAAATTGCGCTGTTGCAAGAGACTCATTTGAGTGTGCTAGAGCATGAGCGATTGAAGAGGGATTGGGTAGCTGCCTCTTATGGGGCCTCCTCTGGGTCTAAGAAGGCAGGGGTGGTGATTCTAGTCAAGAAAGCCTTGCCTTTGGAAGTGGTGAGTAGTGTGGCGGATCCCCAGGGGAGATACATCTTTCTGCAGGCAAGGCTTTATGCGCAGGAGCTTTGGTTGGGGAGTGTCTATGCCCCCAATGTGTATGACCATGATTTTTTTTAAAGAGGTGCTGAGTTTTGTTCTGAAGGCCGGCAGGAAGAGGTTGATCCTAGCGGGGGATTTTAACTGCCCCCACGACCCAAAGTTAGATAAGTCTGGGGGGTGTGATGTTGGGGGGTGGTCTAAGAAAGGGATTGGCTATCTATGTAGAATGGGTGATATGGTCGATGTGTGGAGGGCCTTCCATCCCGGGGTGCGGGAATACACACAGCAATCCAGAGCGCACGGGACGTGGTCCCGAATTGACTATATATTGGTTAATGCCGGCGGTTTCGTACAGATCTCGCAGGCGGAGATTGAACCGATTATGGTCTCTGATCATGGGATGGTGTGGGTGAATTGGGATACGCAAGGCCCTAGGAGAGCTGGCTGGCACTTCCCTACGTACTTGTGGGAGGATAAAGACTTTAGAGCGTATCTGGAGAAACAATGGGAGGATTACGTGGGGTTTAACAACACCCCTCAGTGTTCGCCTCTTTTGTTCTGGGAAGCTAGTAAAGCGGTGATGAGGGGTGCCATCATTGAGTACACGATATGTCGGTGAAAGCACCTTGATAGGAGCCTGTTGGTCCTGGAGCGCTCTCTTAGGGCGCTGCAGAGGAAACAGGAAAGGACCAGGTCCCAGGGGGTGCAGCAGGAATATAGGAGGGTTCAAGGGACTCTCAATGATTTGTTGCAGCGACGGGCGCACATGTCTTTACAGTATTACAAGCACCGGCTCTATCAATATGGGAATAGATCGGGCAGGTTATTAGCCCGGTTGGTCAGAGACCCGGGGGGCACGAGATTTATCCGGTCCTAAAAGCGGAGGGGGATCGTGTGCACCATAAGCCGCAACAGATAGCGAATATCTTTAAGAATTTCTATGCAACGTTGTATACTGAGGAAGAGAGGGACTATGAGAAGGGACGCAGGTTCCTTGAGGAGTTGCAGCTCCCATCTTTGGGGGAGGAGGCGCAGAGGGTCCTGAATGCACCACTTTTGCGGAAGGAAATACAACTAGCTATTCGGAGGGGAAAACCCTACAAGGCCCCCGGCCCCGATGGTTTTGGGTCTGAGTACTATAAGATATTGGAGGCTAAGATCACTCCCACTCCCTTGGCTATGTTTGAAACAATTTTTAAGGAGGGTTGCTTTCCCAGAGATATGAGGTGGCGGACATTGCTGTTATCCCTAAGGAGGGGAAGAACCCTCTAGACCCCGCATCATACAGGCCCATCTCTTGATTAATTTTGATATAAAGATTCTGGCCTCCATTTTGGCGGGGAAGCTGAACCCTATTTTGCCTGATTTGGTTGATCCCCGTCAGGTGGGTTTTGTGCAAGGTCGGGAGGCAACGGGGAACATCGCTAAACTTTTGGTGGGTATGGAGTACTGCGTGCAACAAAAGGACCCCTTGTTGCTTGTCAGCCTAGACCCTGAAAAGGCGTTCGATAGGGTGGCGTGGCAGTTTTTGTGGGATGTTATGGGGCGGTTTGGCTTTGGGGGGGCCTTTTTGAGGTGGGTTCGGATTTTGTATTCGTCACCTCAGGCGAGGGTGGGGGTCAATGGAGTTTTCTCTGAGCCTTTCACGCTTCAGAGGGGCACGCGGCAGGGCTGCCCCTTGTCGCCTATGCTGTTTGTGCTCTCCCTGGAGCCCCTCTTACAGGCCTTGCAGGCAGACCCTCAGGTAGTCGGGGTAGGATTGGGGGAGAAGGGGGAGATGAAACTCAGTGCGTTTGCCAATGATATGCTTCTGTGTCTGCGTGCTCCACAGCCCTCGTTAACTCGGGCGCTTCAAATCATAACCCACTTTGGGAGCTTCTCGGGATTAAAAATCAATGCTGCCAAGTCCCTGGCTTTAGACGTGGGTGGGTGTATTAAACAAACTTGGCGGGGCCTCTTCCCTCTGACCTGGGCGGTGGGATCCTTCCGATACTTGGGCATCCAGCTGCCAGAGGTCCCAGGGAATTTGTATCAGTGTAATATTCCTGGACTGTTGGAGCGGGCGCGGCTGACCCTTCAGCGTTGGTTCGCTCTGCCTTTGTCCCTACGGGGTAGAATAGCTCTCTTTAAAATGGTGGAGTTGCCCAGATGGCTGTATGTGCTCCGCATCCTTCCTATATGGGTGCTTAGCAAGGACTGGCAGCATCTCGAGAAGTACGTGGGGCATTTTCTTTGGAGAGGGAGGCGGGCACGCATTCCCCTTAAAGCACTCATGAGGCGTGGGGAGGAGGGTGGGTTGGAGTTCCCTGCCCTTCGCAATTATAATATGCGATATCTGACGCGCCATATAGTGGGATTGGCGGGAGTAGAGGGGGGTTGCGCACCCCATCACCAATTGCAATGGTTGGTGAGCCCCTATCATGGCCTATACTTGTTGCATGCCCATAGCCGGGAACTGCCCAGCGGCGCTAAGGGGGGGGGGGGTGTATGTGGGTGCACAGAGGCGTGTGGAGAGCTCTCTGCAGGCTGCGGGGATGGGACTGGCACTGTTCATTGCTGCTCCCACTGGTGGGGAATCCGGGCTTTGAACCGGGCCTCGTCTCCCCAGTTTTTGGAAACTGGGCCCGCAAGGGGCTTCTATGTGTGGGGGACTTGTGTGAGTCGGCGGGAGTGCGGGTGGAGAGTTTTCGGAATTTGGCAGTGCAGTTTTCTTTGCCAAACCGGGAGTTTTACAGCTTTCTGCAAGCACGCCATTATGCGATGGAAGTAGTGGGGAAGGCCCAGGGGCTTCTTGCTCAGGTAGGTTTTAAAGCCTGGTTAGGTGAGGTGATTCAAGGGGGAAGGAGTAATGAGAGTAGGAAAACTCTGATATGCCCACTTGGGGATCAAAGCTATCTTTCACGGCTGAGGAAGAAATGGAAGGGGGAGGGTGTGAAGGAGGCCACTCTGAGCTGCCTTGCGAAGGCCTTTAGCAAGATTCCCTTGAGTGGACAATGGGTATACTTGCAGGAAATGCAGTACAAGTTCTTGTGGCGGGCGTATAGAAGTGATAAATGGGCTTATCGGGTGGGACTCCGCGCATAGCCTGTCCAAGTGACTATCGGGCCCGTAGTGTTTAGCTTGACCTATAACATATAGATAAAAAGTAAAGCAAGAAGCATGAAGCAGAGTGTTAAGATGAAGTTGTACAATGTGGCATTTTTTTTTTCTAATAAAAGAAAGTGCTGCAGCCAAGCTAAGGGAGGGGTTACAGCTCAGGTTTACAGAACTGTGAATCCCTTTAGCAGACTTTATGGTTAATTCCGTGTTTTGTTCTCATTTCTTCACACTTGTTTCTAAGATCAGAGAAAGGAGACCAAGGGCCAAGACTCCGGCCAGGCAGTCGTGAACAGATTACACACAACAGTATGAAAGCTGAAGCCTTGTTATCTGAGCTTCTAGAGAAGGCTTTGGTTTGATCTCCTCTAGTTCTGACTGGTTTGTTCTTTTGGGCAGTCCATGGAATATACAGTATTCTTCAGCAGCACCATAATTCAAAGGCATTAAGTTTCTTCCTGCCTTTCTTTTTCACTCTCCAACTTTCACATCCATATGATGTTTTTGAAAATATCATGGACTGAACAAGTTGAATCTTTGTTTGGAGAGAGACATCTCTGCTCTTTATCTTTATCTTTATTAAAAACTTGATAAACCGCTTTTCGTGGAGAACATAAAGCGGTGTACAATAAAAGGTTGGCAGTGCAAGACAAAGAAAGGAACGCCAAAAAATAAGATAGGAAAGGAAAGAATAAAAGCCAAGATAAATATAAGACAAAAGTTAAACAAAACCAGACAAAGGGCCAATAAAAATATAACATAGATTAACTTAAATATTTAAAACAAAGGTTGTCTAAAAAGAATACAAACGATAATAAAAGGCCCAAAACAGGGAAGACAAGACAGACTATGGGTAGACAAGTTACACAACAAAACTAATATACAAGCAAACAGTACTAGACACAGGAAACTGAGGGGACGTTAGGAAGGACCATCAGGGGGGAGATGAAAAGCTTGCTGAAACAGATGGGTTTTGAGTAATGACTTAAAATGAGGGTAGGAAGGTTCTAAACGGAGGGATGTGGGTAGTGCATTCCACAACATTGGACCTAGAAAGAAGAAAGCTGCGTGACGGGTCTGCTCAAGGTGTGCTTGTGACGGGGAAGGAAGGGACAGACGGTTAGCATGTAGAGAGCGAAGCTGATGGTAGGGAGTATGAAGGGAAATCCGATCTGCAAGGTATAAAGGAGTATTAGTATAAAGAGCGCGGTGAATCAGGATAAGAAACTTATAATGAAAGTGAGAGGAAAGTGGCAACCAGTGTAAACGGAGAAGAATAGGTGTGATATGGTCAAAACGGTGTGCAAATGTGATGAGACGGGCGGCAGCATTTTGAATGCGCTGAAGACGAGAAAGTTGATATTTAGGAAGGTTAGCAAGGAAAACATTACAGTAGTCCAGACGACTTATTACTAGGGCCAGGACGAGAGTAACTAGGGAAGAGAAGGGGAGAAGGGAACGAACAGCTCTAATCTGTCTTAGGGTAACAAAGGAACGACGTATGAGTGAGGAAAGGTGCTGATGAAAGGAAAGCGTAGAATCCAGAATGACACCCAAGTAACGAAAAGATGAAACAAGAGGAAGGGAAACAGAGTCAATCATAGGAGCCAAAGAAGGACAGGAGCCGGTTAGGGAAACCCACATGGCAGTGGATTTGGATGAGTTCAGATGTAGGAAGTTGTGAGATAGCCAAGAAGAGATCCGAGAAAGACAGAGATTCAAATGAGTAATGTCTAAGGTTAAGGGAGAAGTATGAAAAAGTAGAATAATATCATCGGCGTACATGTAAAATGAAACGGGGAATTGTCTTGAGAATCTTGTCTAGGTCCTTCATAGCCTTTCTGCCAAGAACAATGTGCTGTCAGATTTCTTGACTGCTTGTCATTTCTTTATTGATTAGTGATCCAGGCAGGTTAAAGTTGTCTACTATTTCAATTTCTTCTCCAACAATGTGACATCTTTGCAGCTTCTGAGTCTCATTTCATGTGCAGCTACATCTGCAATCAGATGTCCTGAGGGCTTTGATCCAACCACATCATAAATGCTGACTTTACTCTGAGAAGTCGTCAGCTCCATCACCAGTAGCCTGTTGAGTGCTTTCCGACCTGGGGGTCTCATCTTCCAGCACTATAGTGTAATTTGTTTTGTTGTGACTATCCAGTGGGTTTTCATGGCAAGATATGAAAGTAGCTTGCCAAGCCTTTCTTCCATGCAGGTAATGCTAGTGTTCTTACTATTGTCACAGAAATGTGATCCTCCGCCACCAACACTGCTGCCCAGATGGGTGGTTTGTCTTAGTCTGGCACCTCAGCTGAGACCTGTCCATCTTGGGAGACCCTGCCAGTAGTTACGCTACCGATAACTTAGCATCACTGATGCACACAAGCCCTCACAGCATGACAAGCTGCAAACCACTCTGTCTATGCTGGTCTAAATATGTCTGAGCTGAAATCTATGTGAACCAGGATCCTGTCCTTCACATGCAAATTTGGCCATGCAGATACATTTTAATATTTTCACCCTGACTCCCACTGAGAACAAGAAGACAAGAAAATCCACTTTGGATAGCTTTTTTATTTTATTTTCTAATGAAATAAATAGGGACTTTAAATGGTGTTTTCTGTACATACTGCCTTGCGTGCTTTAAGATCTTGATAGTAATCTTCATTTCTGCCTGCACGATTCTGGATTCACTAACATTCCATGTCCTCCACTGTGGAAGGGTTGTAGGTCAACCCTTGAAAGGCACTTTCCTGATATTTAAGCTGTGTAATGCACTACTTATATACTGGATGTGTAAAGATCACACACCTCTACCACAGAGCTTGAAATGTAGATAGCTGTTATTATTTGGGAACTGCATTGTAACTCCCAGAAGGTGTAAACATTGGTTAGAGTTCACAATGAGTGTCCACAACATGCATTGTACTCAGGACTGGCGCTACCATTAGGTGACCTAAGCAGTCGCCTAGAAAGCTGATGTTCCTGGGGTGCCCCGTTGCTCCTGCTGGCCCTCTCTGGGGCCTGTAATCATTTCTGCTGCTGAAGACCCCAGAGAGGGGCGGCAGGGCTCACCTTGGGTGCCTCTAATTCTTGCATTGACCCTGGTCGTACTGTGTACCTGAAGTTAGTGCAATGTTCTGGTTGCCTAGAAGGATTACTCTGCTCTCGCAGGACACCAGTGGGTCCCTTACTATGTCTGATCCTTGAGCAGCAGCAGACTAAGGTTTTCCAGCTAGATGGTGTGTGGATGGCATGAGGGCAAGGCCGGCATGACCCAGTAGGTGAAGTAGATGTTTGTCTAGAATACCAGTGTTCCCAGGTCCCCCCATTCCGGCACCGCTGCCCCTCTCTGGGACCCGCAGCAGCAGCATTGCTCTTCCTGCCCTCTGTGACCTTTTGTTTCTGCCCCTCCTGTTTGCATGGGGGCAGAAAAGGCAGATCACAGAGAAAAGGAACGGCAGTGCAGTGCCCGAAAGTTCAGATAAGTGCTGCACTGCAACCGCTACAGGCCCCAGAGAGCTGTGGTAATGGGGGCAGGGGGGGGGGGCAATAGGATTGAGAGCTTGCCTGGGTCACTTTGTATCCTGCATGAGGAGGGGAAACAAGTGTTACGGAACAAGCAGTTAATTGCACGTCTGCAAATTAAACGTCTGCAGTAACATTTTGCCTTGCTGTTAACACAAAAAGCATTAATACCTGTGCCCCCAACCATTTCCTATCCTCTTCCTGTTGATAATGTGCTTAACACATTATTTAAGATGCTTTAATGATATTTACTAAGCGCTAATGATTTTGTAAATGTGTGTTGTCTGCTTAACATTGAATATCTAAGACAGTGCAATAACAAAGCCGCCTTGGTAGTTCCGTTACAAAGTCCTCTGCACTCCGATCATTCCCATCAGTTATGAACTGATAATCCTGCTTCCTATACTTCTGCTCAGAATGGCTAATTATTATCCTTCTTCTACTTGGAAAGATGATGCAGGCAGGACTACCAGAGCTAAGAGGAGTCCAGGACCTGAGGTACATGCACAATAATCTGCGTCCGCAGGACTCGGACCTTGAAGCCATCAGCTACTTTACCAGGTACACGCAGCAGATAACTGTATAAATAGATCTCTATGTGAAAAGTCCTAAAGGTGCCCTTTTAATCCTATTTGATAAAGACAAAGGAGTAAATTTGTGCATGTGCTCCATGGAGGTAATTTTTGTAATAGGTGATGGAGATTGAGCCTATTTTATAAGATAAGTAGAGCAGGTATAAATGTTTGCACATACCTTACCAATATACATTTCCTGACTCCGTCCAAACCCTACCACTATACCCTGTAAAGGTAAATGCTGCCTTGCACCTTCTCAACCTTCCCACCCTACTTCATTATATAAGAACCCATTTATGTGGTTACAACTGCAACTGCGTTTTACACACAAAAATGATTTATAAGTGATCCTCTAGGTGTGTCCATACGTATCTCAAAAAAACGCACATACATTTCTGCTCTGCTCAAACTACGTCATGAGGAATGCCTATGTGCGATCATATAACAATAGGCGCACTATTTCCATGTGTCTGACTTATATCCCAGAGCACATCTGTAGGAGCCCTTTTCTGAATGTAAAAGATGCAATAAAGGGGGTTATTTTAGAAGCTCTATTCATGCCTTCAATGTCTGAAAATGGGCATTAGAGATCTCCAAAGCATGTAAATGTCCCTGGAGCCATTTAGAAGTTGGGTCTATGGATGCCTCTAGCACGAGGACATTCAAGTCATAACAGGTGTAGTGGAGGCATGGCGAGGCATTCCCAAAAACATGGATATCCCCACCCCATTTCAGAAACATCCTGGATATCCTGAGCCATGCAAAGCTTATACCTGCTCCAGGCATTGTGTGCAATTCTGGAGACCGCACCTTCAAAAGGATATAAATAGGCTGGAGTCAGTACAGTGGGTAGCTACTAAAATGGTTAGTGGTCTTTGTTTATAAAGCATATGAGGACAGACTTAAGTATCTTAATATGTATATGTTAGAGGAAAGGCGGGGTAGAGATGATATGACTGAGACATTTAAATACTTCCGTGGCATAAATGCACAGGGGGAGAGCCCCTTTCGATTGAAAGCAAGTTCTGCTACGAGGGGACATGGGATGAGGGTGAAAATAGGATAGACTCAAGAGTAATATTTGGAAATATTTCTTTACGGAAAGAGTAGTGGATCCGTGGAATAGTCTCCCAGTGGAGGTGGTAGAGATGAGGACAGTAACTGAATTCAAAAAAGCATGGGGCAAACACAGAGGATCTCTAAAGGTAAAAAGTGGACTGTTGTAGTGGTTGATAGGAAGGACAGACTAGATAGTCCATGTGGTCTTTTTCTGTCATCATGTTTCTATGTTTCTGTGTTTCTATGTAAAAAGTGCTTGTTTTGTCAAGGAAATGCCTGGAAGGTGTGGAGGAGGACAGGTTCACTCATATCCCCCTTATTTTACAATTTGTCAACGAACACTGACGGGTAATGGGGAATCATGTTTTCATTTTGTCACACCACTGAACATCCTCTTACACAACCTTGCTTGAGTTGGATGTCCCCACCCCGCGGTTTCATAGCGGGAATGTCTAGATGGACACCAGCTCAGGTGCTCACGTCAGGGAATCGGGCCACAACATAGACGTCCCTGGCGTTGTTCTGCACATTCTGCCCTGGAAGTCCCAGAATGCATTTGGATGCACTTCAGATGTAGAAAATGCTTCATAACATCACCTAAGGCCATGCTAAAAGGCATCAGCAAAGACAATATTTACTGGGATATTTATGCCCAAATTTCAAAGAAACTCATTTATTCTAAGCATCATTACTGATATTCTGAGGAAAATTTGATGCATTTCATGACTGACTTTAGTAAAGAAGAAGCAAGATACCAATGAGGCTGCAGGGAAGAGGAAAGAGGTTGTGTAAATTGAAAGGCAATGTCAGGAAATACTTTTTCACCGAAAGGGTGGTGGATGCTTGGAATGCCCTCCCGATGGAAGTGGTGTGGGCAAACACGGTGACGGAATTCAAAATGGCATGGGACAGACACAGTGGATCCCTTTACAGCAACAGGATAAAATCAAAATAAACTGAACCATCTAATTTCTCAACAAATAGGGGTGTCCTGCATGGAGTGGTGGGTTCACCCCTAAACAGGGACGTGGGGAGGGGTGGCCTGCACTGAGCGGCAGGTGCACCGACTCTTGCCATCGAGCTGGGCAGACTAGATGGATCATGCTGGTCTTTATCTGCCGTCATTTACTATGTTACTATGTTATTGCAAGAATATGCAGTATGACGGTGTGAACCTGGGAGCAGAGATAGCACTGGCCAAAAAAAGAGAGATACAGGGACCAAGATCAAATATAAATTCATAGGTAAATTCATCCCAAGGTTCTGTGCAAAAGGCCTTGAGACTGCACAAATCCCATCTTTAAATATGTCCTACATGACTCCAAAAGATTGGACACATTTCTGAAGATAGCAAAAAGTGGCAATACTGTTATATACTGTTATAATTAGGGCAGCCATTTTGGGCAGGTATGATACAGCCCTCAGTAGCACTTTTGTTCTGACAATGCAGACCTCAAAACTTCCTACATCTAGCTAAGCTTGTGCTGCTCAATGAGCCTCTATTTTGTTTCTCAACAGGAAAATAAAGGAAAGTTTGGAATGTCTTCCTGTCAAACTGAATAACATGATCCATATCCTAGCTCAAATGGTAGCCACAAACCCTATCAAGTCTGCATCTCAGCCACATTCTCCAGAAGCCAGTCCCATTACTGACAAGTCAATTATAAGAGCAACGGTTCTAGGATTCAGCAAAAAGCAGGAGACGGTAAGTATCGGCACGTCCATCTTAATGTGGATCTTTAAGTGCTTTTCTGCTTTAGGGCCTGCCTTTCTTCCAACCTGTGTTCTCTTAATTCTGCTCAAGGTTTTCTTTTTTCAAATGCCAGGATGGTGTTTATCTGAAGAATATCTCCCATCCCTGCTGGCAATATAGAAACTGTATTTTTGTTGGAAGGGAATTTTTGAGGTCAATATGTGGAAATATTTCTTTACGGAAAGAGTGGTGGGTCCGTGGAATAGTCTCCCAGTAGAGGTGGTAGAGATGAGGACAGTAACTGAATTCAAAGAAGCATAGGACAAACACAGAGGATCTCTAAAGGAAAAAAGGGGACTGTTGTAGTTGTTGATATGGAAGGAGAGACTAGATAGGCCATGTGGTCTTTTTCTGTCATCATATTTCTAATATTCCAAAGGATTTATGTGATTAATTCAGAGCTAACTGGATAAATCCTAAAGACTGAAGCTTTTGGCTGGTTATTCTGTATTCGCGGTCTGTTCATGTTCTCTTTGCCCCAGGTGTTTCTGATTGAGGTGGTGATGAGCGATGGGTCAGTCACACTGACTGAAAAGACGTACAGCCAGTTCTTAAAACTCCACAGCCATCTCCAAAAGCAGCTCCAGGTGCCAACTCTTCCAGAGTAAGAACCGTTTCTAGATTATTTGATGTGGTACCCCAAAAATACATGGAGGCTCCCTGTTTTTTTGGATATGTAAAATAAATATACATAAGATCAAATTGTATATGTTTATCTCTTTCCTTGACGCTGTGTGCAAGATGTCATGTTGGCTTCAGTTGCATCTTCTGTTCACCAGTGTTATATGGGTCCCTTAGGGATCTTCGTTGTCCCCTGTGCTGTTCACGTACATTTGCAGTGGACCCAAATCTTGGAGTGCTTTGATTCTAGCCTCCTCATAGCGTCACACACTGCAGTACACTTTTTACCCTATTACATCTATGAACATCTTTCCCGCTTTTCTTAAAGGTCTGTAAAGCCCATAGATTCAATAGAGTAAAACCAGGACTGGTTCATCTTGTGCAGTTGCATGGAGCTGAGTGGTATTCACGGAGCTCGGAGGAATTTAGCCTCCTTGCATTGCTATATGGTCTAATCATGAAATATTTATCCTTTCATGCTCTGGAGCTGAGAAGTTGTGACTAAAATCCTGGTGTACAAGGAGCATACAGCCCTTCCTTTCAACTCACTGTGTCATGCCCCCTCCCCCATCTTTTACATCCTAGATGGGAGTCATAACTCTAACTTAACCATTCTGACTATTATATCAAAAATTTGGCATTAATAGTAGATTAGCTAATTCATTCATATTTTAACTGCTCCTTGTGTGTTTGCTCATGTTCATCTTTGATAATTAGACTGTGGAATAAAGGCATTAGCAATGCAAATGAATGCTCTTTCACCAGAGTTTGGACTACTGTGAGAATCTTTCTCTAAAGACGTCCAATGCATAAGTCATTGCAAAACCTTAAAGAAATACTGAAGTAGCTCATTACGTAGTAGGTCAGGGAGAATTACTTTGTCTGTTTCATCTTTTCCAGTCAAAACCATTTCGCTCCAATTCATTGGGATCATAGAAGAATACAGGACCTGAATTTATATCTGCAGAAGATATTTAATGGATCATATGAACTAACCCACGTACGTGATATCAATTATGTTTTGTACTTTATATTCAATATTTGAAACATTTTTGGCAGCAGCAGCTTGCTATGTGAGGTCATCACTTCTATCCGTCATCACTGAATAAACGTATTCACCAGTGCCTGCGGCCTCCGCTACTCAGTAGGCTTAAACTAGGTTTATAGCTTATTCAGAGAGTAATGTCGCTGCCCTCCCTCCTTCATCGCTTTGTTCTTTCACTATGGGAGGAATCTTATAAAATCAGTTCAGCATGGATCCGGTAATATATGCGCAGAAAATGACGCCTAGCATAAAATGTACACATGATGGCATGCATGCACATTATTTTACTGGAGGCGTTGCTGGGGACAGTCTAGACAGAGCCCAGGTAGAATCACAAAATGCATACATAGATTAATTTAGATACATCCGTCAATAAGCTACGTGCAGAAATCTACGTCTGCTCTCAACTGGACGTAGTGTCCGCACCTGCGATGTAACTGCAATCTCTATAGATATTGTGCTGGTATTCTATAAAGACAAAAATAAGCTTCAACCCACTTAACATAGGAACCCTGTTATAAAATGATGCTTCGCATAGATAGCAGTGGAGCGGTTTAACATATTTTGCCCTGCCACCATCAGTACACAGATAACAGGACTTGTACATTTACCAGTTGCTAGTAAATGTTTATGTCCATTTGCAAACAGCCCCTTATTTTTAGACAGCACCATAGAGTTTTATGTAACTTGCTACATTAGGGTTGACTGATGAAATAATAAAGCTGGAATGTTGAGTGCCAAGGAGTCGAACAGATGAACGCTTCAAATACCTTCTCCTACAATAAGTCTGCAATCCAAGGGCACTCACCTTTAAGACATAGTTTAACAATTCAGAGCATATGTTTTCCAAGCTGTTTTGAATACCTTACATTTCTATTCACACAATATATGTAAGGGCTGATTTTCAAACCGCATGGCAATATCGGTGGGATGTTCAACGGTAGCATCTGGTTAGGAGTTGCCGTTAAATATCGGGGCTGTACGGAACTATCCAATAAATGCCAATACTAATCCAGTTAGTGGTTATCCACATTGCAACTTAGGACAGCTTTTCATGCAGCCTAACTTGCCCAGATAAGTGCCAACTGAAAACCCCACTAACTGGATCAAGATGGCGCTTATCCAGCTATACCAGCACCACACTGCTCCACCCCATATTGCACCTGCAGTAACTGGATTGGGGGACAAAGCGAGGCCAACCCACTAAGGGTTCTGAATTTGGCCCCATAGGTACCAGTCTTAATTGAGTTCTGATGTTACATAAGAAATGCCATACTGGATCAGACCAAGATCCATCAAACCCAGTATCCTGCTTCCAGCAGTGGCCAATTCAGGTCACAAATATCTGGTAGGTTCCCAAAAAGGTACACAGATTCCACAATGCTTGTCCCGGAGTAAGCAGTGGATTTCCCGGGTCCTCTTTAATAATGTTTTATGGATCTTTCCTCCAGGAACTTATCCAAACCTTCTTTAAACCCAGCTACACTAACAGCTTTTACTACATCTTCTGGTAACGAATTCCAGAGTTCGATAACACATTGCGTGAAAAAATATTTCTCTTATTAGTCGTAAATGGATTACATTGTAGCTTCATTGCATGTCCCCTAGTCTTTCTATTTTTTGATGGTGTAAACAACCAATCTACGTTTACCTGTTCCACTCCAGTCATTAATTTATAGATCTCTATCGATACATCTGCTGCATTTGATTCTGTGAACCATGTGCAATTCCTCTCCCGCCTTCAAGAAAAGGGAATCTATGGCTTGGCCTGGGAATGGTGTAAATCCTATTTAGCTAATCGTTGGCAACAGGTTCGGATAGGATCATCAACATCTGAACCATTCCATCAACAACAGGGAGTATCCCAAGGATCCTCCCTATCTGCACTACTTTTTAATATCTATATGCAACCCATTTGTTATATCATCCGCTCATTTAACATTTCCAGCCTGATCTATGCAGACGATGTATTGATATTCACCCCGATTAAAATCATGCATCCGAACCTCCTCCCTCTTATCGAATGCTTCAACGCAATCACTGACTGGCTCTTATCACAGAATCTACTCATAAACTTTAAGAAAACTGAGGTCCTATTCATAACCAAGAACAAGAACTTCTTTCCCCCCACTTCATTGAAGGTACGAGATGCTGAACTACCTTGCAAAATCTGCGATACGCTACCTTGGCATTACAATAGACCAACCAAGTCAATTTACAATAAAATACGGACTCTAAGACACCTAAGACCTCTACTTGCCCCAGACGACTTCAGAACCATATTCCAGTCACTTGTATTACCACATTTCAGTTATGCCAATATCATACTGCACGGTCTTCCTAAGAACACTCTCAATCCACTGCAGATGGTGATGAATTCAGCAGCTCGCATTCTCTGCGGCATTTCCAGAAAAGAACATATCACGCCCATACTCATGGAACTACACTGGCTACCGTTACAATGCAGGATCACCTACAAAGTCCTACTCCTTTCATTTAAAGCAATTAACAGGCTAGCCCCCTCATCCCTCTCTGCACTCTTGACTACTACCCCCACAAACAGGCTAAGAAGGTCAGCAGCTACCAATACGATGTCTATGCCACCTGAGTCTACCAAATGTACTCAAACTACTAGAAATAGAGCCTTCACACTCTATGCCCCCAAATGCTGGAACGATCTACCGCCTCACATACGATCAATAGGTGACCTCTCTCAATTCAGAAAAGCCCTTAAACACCACCTATTCTGCCTTCACTTTGTCCACCCTAACTTCACACAATCACTTCCAGCACCTCATCTTACCCACTCAGCCTCTGACACTCCAACAACTTAACTCTTACTGATATACATAACAGACCCACCCTCAGGCATAGATTATAAGCTTCATGCATCATGATTCTGTAAACAATATACAATTTAATCTGTAAATAGTTTTTACAACCTCCTCGTTTGTGGATTTGTATATAGTTACCCTTGTTACAGTCCCATGTTGCAAACCCTGTTATGATGTAAGCAAAAGATCTTTTGTTCTGATGCGAAACTTGTGTTATTTGTAAACCGCACTGATACCAAAGAGCGCGGTATATAAGAACTGTAAATAAATAAATAAAATAAATAAATAAAATCATATCTCCCCTCAACTGTTTCTATTCCAAATTGAAGAGCTCTAACCTTTTAAGCCTTTCCTCATAGGGCTATCCTTCCATCCCTTTACCATTTTGGTGACTCTTTTCTGTGCATTTTCTAATTCTGCTATATCCTTTTTAAAATATGGCAACCAGAATTGCACACAATATTCAAGGTGCAGTCGCACCATGGAACGATACAGAGGCATTATAATATCCTTTGTTTTATTTTCCATTCCTTTCCTTATGATTCCTAGCATCCTATTTGCTTTCTTGGTCATCGCTGCACACTGGACAGAGGGTTTCAATGTGTTATCCACCATGACTCCTAAATCTTTTTCCTGGGTGGTGGTTCCTAATGTGGAACCTTGAATCGTGAAACTGTAGTTTGAGTTGTTCTTTCCTAGGTGCATAACTTTGCACTTGTCCACATTAAATTTCATCTGCCATTTGGACATTCAGTCTTTCAATTTATCAAGGTTCTCTTGCAATTTTTCACAATCCTCTTGTGTTTTAACAGCTTTGAATAATTTTGTGTCATCTGAAAATTTGATCACCTCACTCGTTATTCTCATTTCTAGGTCATTTATGAATATCTTAAAAAGCAGCGGGTCCAGCACAGATCCCTGGGGTACTCCACTATTCACCTTTCTCCATTGAGCAAATCAGCCATTTATCCCTAACCTCTGCTTTCTATCTTTTAACCAGTTCCTGATCCACAATATCACATTGCGTCCTATCCCATGACATTTTAATTTTGCCAAAGGTCTCTCATGGAGGCTTATCAAAGGCTTTCTGAAAATCTAGATACTCTATAGAAGTTATTATGCAGAGCGAATAGCGGGATTGGACATTCAGGCTGGATGTCCAACCCGCGCTCAGCTCCACGACCCGATTCTGTGCCCAGTGCTCCCCCCGCATGTACAGAGCTTTGGTGCGGGGAGCACTGAACGATGGCTGGAGGGGACGTTGCTGGGGCAGAGCGGGGGAGTAGCCAGCTGCCAGGATGTGCAGGGCCTATTTAGGACAGGCCCCTGCATGTCCACCGGCACACACCTGCACTCCCAGCTTATTCCACATCACGTGCCACATACCCCCCTCACCACAGTCCTGTGGCCATGTATGCCCCTGCAGCCACAATCTGGCCCAAAGCGGCCGCCAGTGACGGCCGGACAGTAGGCTTCCTTGGCTAAAGCCATGTTGGCTGTCTCCCATTAAGCCATAACTATCTATATGTTCAGAAATTGTATTCTTTATAATGGTTTCTACCATTTTGCCTGGTACTGACGTCAGGCTCACCGGTCTGTAGTTTCCCGGATCAGCCCAGACCCTTTTTAAAAATTGGCATTAGGCTGGTGTTATAATTTTTTTTTCCTGAGGTCTCATTCTAGTTGGTACCTTTATAACTCCCTTCCCCTTCTTTCTTCCTGCCCTAAAGGGGACAGATCCTAAGCCCCTCCCTCATTTTAGCCATGAAAGCTATAACAAGACTAGTAGTGCCTCCTCCTCCTCCCGCCTGAAATAGGCAACCCTCCAAGGTCAATTAACTTTTGAACACTTAGCTCAACCCAAATCTCTCTAGAGTAAAAGAGGTGGTTTTAGATAGGCATTGCCTTCATAAAATCAGCATGAAGTAAGCATCTTGTTCTATTCTAAAATTACCTCCCAAAACCTGCTAGATGCTGGGATATTAATTATAGCTGAAACATGCTTAATTTATTTCATTCTCTACCACCTCAACAATGCATATATTATCTATAGGGAATAACTTTATGGGGGACTTAAGTGTATAGAATACAGGCTCGAGAAGGGTCTTACAGAATTGCCCTGGGGTAAACATGCCTATAAAGTAGATGCATAGACAGGTGGGGTAATTTCATAGCATGATGCCTATGGAAAATATCCAAATACAGGTAACCTAGGTGCCTTCCTGTCCTTATAAAAGAGTCTCTCCGGTAACGCAGAAATTCTTACACGGACATTAATACTTAGACTGAAGGTGTAAATGTCCATTTTATAAAACATACTCCATCTTCAAAATTGTGCCCTAGTTCCGCCCAGACGATTCCCTCCTCCCCCCCCCCCCCCAGGAAGGCTGCACACAACTGTGTAAAGATAGGCACAATCTTGTAGTGCACAGGCACCTACCTTTAACACCTATATCCTATGGGAGTCATTTTGGAAGCCCTATTCATGCTTTGAATGCCCAAAAATTGGGATAGACACATCTCCAGAGCCATTTTAGAAGGCAAGTCTGAACGAGGGTGTGGTGGAGGATTGGCTGGGGCATTCCGAGGAAGCTGGACTTCCCTGCCTGATCTCACAAACATCCTGGACATCCGTTGTTGTGTCTATGTTCCACCTGCTCCAGGCATGAACAGACACCTGAAAAGTGCTCATTTTGACTGAAAAACATCCAGAGGATGTAGAGAAAAAGACACTTCATCATCCCCAGTATCGGTGGTGGGATTTGAACCCTAGCTCCCCTGGTTGTGTAGCCCACTACACTAACCATTATGCTATTCCTAGATGTCCAGGTTCGGATATGCTATTCCGGGGATGTCTATGCAGACGCTCCCACAGGCATCCATATCCATGTTTGTGAAATCATGGTTGCACCTGGACAAGGCTGCTTTTTTTCAGACATTCTGACTTAGACGTCCCAGACTACACTTGGATGTCCTTTTTAAAATTTCTCTGCACATGATTTCTTAAGAGCCTTTTCCCATATGTAAAACGTTATATCTCCAGAAAGAAATTATCCACCCAGTTACTACTTTTACAAAATATAGAAGTGATTTCATAAGGAGCTGCATAAAGTTATGCTACTTAAACACGTGTACATGATGTATTTTTTCCAACTTATTCCCGCGGATGGGTTTTAATGCTAAACTTTAAGCGAGCATTTTCCTGGAAGTACATGGTGGTACCTTTGGTTTAGACATGCACAGGAACGAAGCTTGATCACAATGCAAATTTATGCATGTTAGGTATAAATAGAATAATTTACATGCGTTCTTTACAAATCTAGGTACAGGTATTTACATCTGATTGTGCCTAGATTTGCAGCTAGTATCTCACCACTTACATCCCTGTCATGAACTTAACTGTGTGTGTACGTTACTTTACAAAATAGGCATGAACTAGACGTGTTGTGATGTGTGCTAACTCCACGGCCTCCCCAGGGATGGAGCCCAGGAAGAGCAGGAATGGGACTGGCACTCAGGTGTCACATGAATATTTCCAGCGCATGCGCAAAATGCAATGTGCGCCTCCATCACATACGCACGCAGAACAGGTGTAAACGTTGGTTGCCTCATTTCCCTGGGATCATTTGTACAAGACATTTGGGGCATATGTTGCCTTTCTAAAATAGGCAGAGCATGTGCGCTATGCGTCTTTCGCTGTTCCAACATTATCCTCCCATGGCTGCTTTGCATAAAGCATCTGAAAATAAATCGAGACAAATATTAGTTTCACTTCACCTCCCTGGAACAAATGCCAAAGACAATAATGATAAAAGTTCATTCTCCCCATGAAAGCACTCTGTAGCATTATGCACATAATGGGCATGAGAACAAGAGGCGATGATGGGAGCTCTCATTAATTTGATCGTCTCCTGCCATAGCTTTGTCTTTTGGAGAAGCTGCGCGATACGTTGTTTTAGAAGTAGCCAAAGAACAGAGGAACATTACAGATTGGAGCGTTACGGCGCAAACATGACAAATTTGTGACTCGTTGCTCTATAAATCAAATAAAGAGCCAAGAGCCTTCATGCCAGCCTGTTCTGGCTGCTGCAATCCATAACAAATGTGCTATGATAGAGAAAATACATCTGACTTGACACCATGGCTCATCAGATTAATGTATCTGCTCTTTGAAACCCAATTCACATTCAGTCACCATTCATTGAGTCCACATTCCAGCTAGAGCACCAAGCAACAGGATTTCAGAGTCTGCTCCTGCCCGTACTGTCTCTGTCAAAGAAGGAAAGCACTTTCTTACTGGGCAGACTGACCCCTAGCAATGTGTTCAGTCATACTGCTAGGGTGAGGCATGGTCATTTTCCAAGATGGTGGCAGGATGAACAGAAGCCCCCAGACCAGGTAAGTATTATTCTGCACTGCAGCAGAGGCTCTCTGGTCAAGGACCTCTCTGAGCCACGTGCCCAAGCTAGGGGAGTCCTGGACCACATAATCCCATTGGAGTAGAGGCAGGGCCTACTGGGTCACCAGGGAATGTTTGCAAAGTAGGGATTGGGGAATTTTTTAATGGGCTTCTTTTTATCTCCCTTCCCATTAGTGTGTGGGCCAATTCCTTCTCATGCACTAACAAAAGGGGAGACAAAAACAGCTGAAGCAGAAAACTACAGCAGATTACCACGACGGAAAGCGCTGTGCACTATCTTGGGCACTTTTTTTAATGCCATGATAATTTGCATGCCATTAATTTACTGCATTGGGAGTAAATGGCTTTTCCAGGTGTGTGTTGAGGCACTGTATGCTGAAGCTGAGCGCACCCCCTAACCCGCGGCTTGTTACATCAGCCCTTCAGGGGTCTTGCCTGGCTATCCTAATGTTCTAGAATGCAGGCATTAAGGTCTCATGACTGATGCTGCAAGGCTGAGGGTAGGATCCAGGGCCAGAACTTCTCCCTCTGGGCTGTACTCAAAATTACCTACCAATCATAGCATGCAGCCCTATGCCACTGTGCACTGATTGGCCAAAACATATTTTCTCCATGGACAAGCAGGAATGAAGTCCTTATATATGGGTGATGTCACCGAAGGAGCCCCACGCTTCAACTTTCCACAGCTTCTATTGGAAGCTTTTGGGAGGCTCCACCGCGTCTGCATCGCTGCCTTCCTGCCTGCCACAGTGCCATAGTCTCCAGTCTTCATTTTTTGCGGCGCCCCATAGTCATGAGTCGGTCATCCACTGATAAAAATTTCTTTATTTTCCCCTCCAGGCCTCTCTTTTTTGCTTGTATTTAACTTTTCTGCCTCCTCTCAGTAGCATCGAGTCCTTCGATTGTGGTTCCACCTTGGTTCTGGAACTTTTTTCAGTACCTTTATATTTTTTGCTGTTTTTTTCCCCACGGCCTCTGGTCACAATCAATCTATTTGATTTTACCATAGCTATCTTCCCAGACATGTCCCAGACACCGGCCAGTGGGCTCAAGAAAGGCACCAAATGTGCCAGGACCATCTTGGTCACCGATAAGCACAACTAGTGCCTCCAATGTCTGGGTCCAAATCATCAACCCTCGTCTTACAATTTGTGCTTGCAGATGACAGAGGCCTGAAGGGTTGAGAGAACCAGAGAGAATCCCTCTTTCACCGGAGGTCCGATTCAGCATCTTCAGCACCGGCATCAGTCTTGATGGCTCCCCATGGTTCCGCCAAAGGTCCACCAAAATCGAGAGGTTCCCAGGCTCAATTGGAGCCGAGGGCCCATAGTGCCCTGGAGCATCAGTCTTCAGTTGGTCTCTGCATCGAATTGAAGAAGACCTCAAATTCATCTGCGTCAAAGGGGGACCCTTCCGAGCACCGGGTAAAATCCCATGTCCATCGGCATCGGAGCCCTTCCCAGCACAGTGTTGAGAGTGATGGACACAAACAGCCTGCTAAGGTGCTCCAGAGAGAAGAATCAACCTCTGTAGTTTTGGAGGGACACAGACCATCTCTGAGGATGGAGACCATGTCAATACCCCTGTAGATATGCTGGATACATTGGTTGAAGCTGCTCAGGCCCCAAGGCCTTCAGATTCGGCAGCCATGGAGGAACACCTTCAGGGGCTTGAAGCTCGCATCACATGGATGCTGGAGAAACAGCTGGGTGGTCCTTTGGTGCACAGGGCATCATTATCAACTGTTGTGCAGCCGATCCTCAAAACGTATGCTCTGCCTGCAGAAGCATCGACATTGGGGCATCAAAGAGATCCGACACTGGTTCCTGGCAGGGCTATCTCTCTCTTGAGTGTATCAGGTTCCAATGTCCTGACAAAGCCCCAAAAGCACTCAATGCATCATTGATCCCACTGATGCTCCTACTGTTGGGATGAAGCAGGTTGAAGTCCACTTCACACCATATTCAGAAGCAATCCTGTGGCCTAACAGTGATCGGAAGCAGACTTGTAGCAAAAGCCTAACTAGATGTGACCATTGTTTTGTTGCTGGGCAAATTTCAGAGAGCAGAGAACTGCAGAAGAACTCCTGGCAGTAAGTCAAGTACAGGACATATAGAAACAGGAAATATGCCCACCACAGACTAGACAAGGGGAGAGAAGGGGGGGGGGGTAAAAACAAAGTAAAGACAAGCTGGTAGAGAATTGATAACACATACTCCAGTTATTTGCGGAAGTCTGAAAAGTCTGAAACTGCTTGCACAGGAACCAGAGCTAGATCAACGAATAAGAATATAATACAGTAAAAAGTCCCAACCACAACTAAATAATGTATATAAGGACAGCACTAGATATCATTTGTGGGGGAGAGGAGGCAAACATGATTCATACAGAGAGTCTTATTGGTAATTCAGCTTCTGTTGTTTTTGTCTTCCACCCTCTGGCTCAGGCAAACTGTATTGCTAAGAAAAAATAATGCTGCATTTTGCTTTTTGGCTAAGATTGTAACTGATTAAGCATAATAAAGATCTCATTTCCTTCTAAGTGTCTGAGTCTGTTTGGAGCAGAGTTAAATTATTTATTTATTTATTTACTTATTTACATTCTCTTATATACCGCGCTATTCTGCATCAGTGCGGTTTACATTGAACAAACTGAAATTACATTGAACAGGGCATTATAACTTGGAGATAACTATTTTACAGGGAACATGGGCTATGGAGGGTTGAGTGGCTTACCCAAGACCACAAGGAGCACCTGTAGGACTAGAAACCCCAGTCCTTCCGGCCCAAGGTTGCTGTCCTCTAGTGGGATTTGAACCCCCAACCTTCCGGCCTGAAGTACCTTGCCCCAACCACTAGGCTACTCCTCCACTCCAAATCATTCCTATATCTTTGGAGTACAACAGCAGCCTTAGTCCTCTAAAATCCCCAAGACTACTCCCCTTGAGGTTGGAGGGAGCTCCGGGCAGAATCTCAGAGGTATTTTGACTTCCTCTTAGAGTCTGACTCTGATGGTTGGGTTACCGATGTGGAATTGGAGAATCTGTTGGAGGCCAGGTCCCTTGAGCTTCCATCAGACCTCTTCCTTCCACATGAACGGTGGAAGTCTCCTCCAGAGGACATGTCCTTCCAGGACTTTATGAGGGATATTGCCCAGGCCATCCCATTTTCCCTGGAGGTGGAAGATGAGCCAAGAATGGAGGAGTTGGAGATTCCCCAGTACTCCTCAGCTCCTAAGGAAGTAGTGATGGTGCCAGTGCATGTATACTACTGCAAATGAGGATGTGGGAGAACCCCCCTCACTGTGCCCTCAGTCCAGTAGGAGGTTGGACTTGATGTACCAGTTTCTATAGGCCCCAAGCTTCTAGAAGTCTCAGCTTCTGCACCACTCCTTAGTGGTAGACTCTGCCCTTAAAAGTATTAAGAGCACCAAGATTCACTCCTCAATGCCCCTGGGTAGGGAGGCTTGGACATTGGACTCCTTCGGCAGGAGGTGCTTCCAGCGGTGGCTTGGGACTTCACTGTGGTTCTGGCGCAGCTCATATTGGCTCCTTTTGAGCTGCTCGACTCCTGCCCTTTGAACCTCTTGACATGGAAGGTCTTATTCCTGTGACAGTTACCTCAGCACGCTGTGTTAACAAGCTCCAAGCTCTAGTGGCTTATCTTCTGTACACTGAGCTCCATCATAACAGAGTGGTCCTGCCCACTCATCCTTGATTCCTCCCAAAGGTGGTGTCAACTTTCCACCTCTATCAGTCAGTCATTCTGCCAACCTTCTTTCCGAGGCCTCACGCCTATAGAGGGGAAGCGGTGCTACACATGCTGGACTGCAGGCAAGCCTTGGCCTTCTACCTAAAGTGAACAGAGGCCCACCATAGTCCATCCAGCTGTTTGTCTCTTTTGACACATGCAAGCTAGGAGCTGCTATTTCCAAATATACTCTTTCAGTTTGGCTGGCAGACTGCATCTCTTTCGCTTACACCCAGACAGGCCTGAGCCTTGATGGTCATGTCACGGCTCCAAATGTCAGAGCCATGGCTGCATCAGTGGCCAACTTGCAGTCATTGTCCATGGAAAAGATCTGCAGGGCTGTGATGTAGTCTGCCCACACCTTCACATCTTACTACTGTGCAGATGGGAATTCCTGATGTGACAGCAACTTTAGCCAATCTCTACCCCAGCATTTGTATGGGGATTAGAATCAAACTCCATCGCATTAAGGTCCTACTGTCTGTCCAGGCTACCAAACAAAAAAAAACAACTCAGAACCTGAATGTTCATGAATGAAACTTTATGGTGAAGAAGCTGAATCAAATGAGTTACCCTTTGGGGCCTACCAGTGCTGTACATAGTTGATTCTCCAGTTCTTGTTCACTTTGCCCCTGTTGAGAATTTCGGTTTCCTCCGTTTTTGGTAGTCTGTAGCTTGGGAGTCCCATACGTGAGGATTTCATTCCTGCTTGTCCACGGAAAAATGGTAGTTACTCACCTGTGGCAGGTATTCTCCATAGACAGCAAGAATAAGCCTTCACAACCCTCCCACCTTCCCAAGGAGTAATCTTCTGCTACAACTTTGTTATTTTACTGGAGAAAATGTCACCGCGGCAGGCAAGAAGACAGGCATGCAGACATGGTGGAGCGTCCCAAAAGCTTCCAATAGAAGCTGGGGAGCATTCCCATGCAGAGCTCCATTGCTGACATCATCCATACATGAGGACTTATTCCAGCTATCCACGGAGAACACCTGCTACAGGTGAGAAACTACCTTGTATCTTATTATTTCTCATCATAGCACAAAGCCTAGGCCTGTTTGGCCCAGAACAAAGCAGTATAGCACCAGTGCAGTTTTGGCTAGTAAATTTATTAGGAGGTGAGCCAATATCAAATAACATGGAACCAGAGAACTCCTCATTCCTCTGTTCATACAGTAGAATGAAGAGAAATTATTCCTACACCCAAAAATATCGGCAGTCTGCTGATATGACAAATGAAGAAACCAAGACAAGGCCATACTCAATTCACTGTTCAAATACTGAACAAATATTTGTACAAACCAACCTTAGGAAAAATTACAGGAAACAAACAACAAATATGCATTTAAACCTACAAGAGAACGTGATTAGTCTAAGTATCCACCAGCAAACATTTTAGATTTCCTATGACATTTTTCAGCTGCGAACATTTTATGCTTAGATGTTCTACAGAAGTGAGCATTTAACCGGCTGCAGTCTTTCCAGTAATACATCCAAAAACGTCCATTCATTTGACGCAATAGGCTCAAGACTACGTGACTTAAAGATATCAGGTGATAACACAATTAACAATCCATGCTCAAAGTATAATAGCCTATACTTTATTCTAGAACAGGACAGTAAAATTCAGTATGAGATATCCCTGTGTCCATCTTGCAGTACAAGCAGTATTAAGAGACACAAACACCCAGTTTAAACATTTTCCTAAAGAACTAACATACTGGATCAGACGAAAGGTTCAACAAGCCCAGTATCCTGTTTCCAACAGTGGTAAATCCAGGTCACAAACACCTGGCAGGATCCCAAAAGGTTAGATAGTTCCCATGCTATTTATTCCCAGGTCTACGCAGTGGTTTTCCCCTACTCTACCTGGTTAATAAAGATTTATGCACTTTTCCTCTAGGAACTTGTTCAAACCTTTATTAAACCCAGCTACACTAATAGCTTTTACTAAATTCTCCAGAAATAAATTAGAAACATGATGGCAGAAAAAAGACCATATGGCCTATCTAGTCTGCCCTTCCATATCAACTACTACAATAGTCCCCTTTTATCCTTTTGAGATATTCTCTGTTTGTCCCATGCTTTTTTGAATTCAGATACTGTCCTCATCTCTACCACCTCCACTGGGAGACTATTCCATGCATCTACAACTCTTTCCGTAAAGAAATATTTCTGCATATTACTTCTGAGTCTATCCCCTTTCACCCTCATCCTAGGTCCTGAGTGGAAAAATATTTTCTCCAATTTGTTTTAAACATGCTACTTTATTACTGGCTGAAAGTGAAGATGATTTGAAACATTTGCTTCTCAAGATCAAGGAATATAGTTTTAAAATGGGCCTGCACCTTAACGTTAAGAAGACAAAGATCCTGACAACTGGCAAAATCAATAAGTTCATCATTGATGGAGAAGAAATTGAATTTGTTGACAGCTTTAACTTACTTGGATTAACAATCAATAAAGAAAGGACTAGCAGTCAAGAAATCTGACGACATATTGCTCTTGGTAGAATGGCTTTGAAGGACCTAGACAAGATCCTCAAGAGCAGAGATGTCTCTCTCCATACAAAGATTCGACTTGTCCAGACCATGGTATTTTCAATAACGTCATATGAATGCGAATGTTGGACAATGAAAAAGATAGACGGGAAGAAAACTGATGTCTTTGAATTATGATGCTGGCGATGAATACTGTGTATTCCATGGATTGTCTGAAGAACGAACCAGTCAATACTAGAAGCTCAGATGACAAGACTTTGACTTTCGTACTTTGGACATATCATGTGAAGAGAGAGATCATTGGAGAAGGACATAATGCTTGGCAAAGTAGAAGATCACCGTAAAAGAGGAAGGCTGGCAATGAGACGGATAGATACAATAACAGCAGCTATGGATACCACTCTAGTCTTTAAATTTTTGAAAGAGTAAACAATCAATTTGAATCTACCTCTTCCACTCCACTCAGGATTTTATAGACCTCTATCATATTTCCCTTCAGCCGTCTCTTCTCCAGGCTGAAGACCCCTAATCTCTTTAGTCTTTCCTCATAGGGAAGTCATTCCATCCCCTTCATCATTTGGGCCACCCTTCTCTGTACCTTTCCTAATGTGGCTATATCTTTTTTGAAATGCAGCAACTAGAATTGAATACAACACTCAAGGTGTGGTCGTACTGTGGGGCAGTACAGAGGCATTATGATAGTCTTTGTTTAATTCTCCATTTCTTTCCTAATAATTCCTATCATTCTAACATATTGGGTAACAGATAAAAGCCAAAATGGCTCACTGAGTCTGTCCAGCAGCATTGCTAGGGCACAACCTGCAGTGTAGTGCAGGTTACTTCTGCATCTTTCCAATCCTCTTCAAATATATTCTGATTCATTTAAGTCACCATCCTGCTCGTTCTTGCTGCATCCAATCCAGAGCTCTCCACCATGCAGCAAGGGAGCCCATCCACTGCCGAACTATCTCAGTAACTCAATGCAGTGTGTTATTTCAGAAAGCAGTTCGACAACACCCTGCTTCCTACTGTGCATTGCCATAAACGAGCATACATTACAGTAAAATAATGCATATTTCTAGCCTGTGAAGAGGCAAATGTTGTGTGTTATTCCCTCAATGCGCCTTAGGAACTGCCCCTTTAGAGTTCTGAATCTGATGTCTTGGACTCTGAATTCTTCTCAGATAGTGTCTGATTCTGGAATTTTCTGTAGCTGCGTCTTTGTGCTCCCGGGACCAGAGTTTCTCTTGTCGATGACCTTAGCGCTGGTTGTGTTGGTCAGACCTTACATGACTTCATTATACTCATTTTTGTTCTTTGTGGGGTAAATAGTCAGTGCAACCTGTACAAATCTGGCCCTGCAGTTAATGGCATTGCTGTACTTGTATGTTTTCTAAATGCAATCAGCCAATCCTTTAACAGAAATTCTTCTTGATTTATTTTTCAGAATGAGCAAGTCCTCGGCTTTTTTCTTAATGAGCCCAAACATGGGCATCCTGGAGAGCAGTCCGTCGTAAGCCTGGGTACGTACATGTTTAAGAGTCACTAAGCCTGACAGCACTTACGATAATGGTAATGTCGACTTGATGGTTAGGACCCAGAAGTCAGAAACAACCTCCTTCCCCTTTTAGTCATATTTTCCTAAAAACTCCTTTTTTGCAAATATACTGAGTCATGGAAATGCCTAAGTATTAAAGGCTTTTTAGTTCACAACATTTTTACTTTCAGGGAACACTGCGCTTTGTCCCAAGGAAGTTTATTCTCTTCTGTAATATTTTTGTACACCTGAGAATTTTTTTGATTAGAAACCAAAGAAATTATAAGGAAAGTTGATTGTTTGGTAGGAGCAGCACTGCCTGGAGGCTTTAAAATATTCACGCATCTGTTTCACGGCAGTGACCCTGCGTTTCCTGCTTACATTCTCAGGTCTGTTTTCTTCATCCAAAAATATTTTGTTCCTCCTATCTGTACAATTCTTATGGAATAAAAGCTGCAGACATTTCAAGGGTTATTTGTACATTATGGTATACTACGACATAGGCGTCGCCCTGTGCAGATCTAGGGGCCACTAGCGATGCTTGCTCTACAGAACGTGTAGCTCGTGTGCCCAGAGTACAGGGCATTGGTAGGCAGCTATTTTATAAAGTGAGGTGGCTACGCGTGCACAGGGATATGCGTGGTTTGTGTGGGGAGTTGCAAAATGACCCTCCTCATGTCTGACCTCTCTGGAACATAGACTCCCTTCTTCCTTTTATGTCCAGTTCAGCTGAACTCTCAAGGAGGTCAGAACACATTGTGATGTCATCACGCATATTTTAAAACCTCCTTGCCATTGGTTAGAGCCTGTGGTCTCCAGCGGACTCTATTTCTTATGTATGTGATCATTTGCTAATGACTAGCAGACCCTTATCTATCTATGAGCAGATAGCACATGTTAGTAAATGACCCCTCAGTTTCCTATACGGAAAAATTACCGCTAATGTTTTATAATGACCTTAGTCCATAGAAAATGTCATAGCAAACCTTGAGACCAATGTATCAAATAGGGAAGATGTTCACTGAGATGAGCTAGCAGCATAGGAAGATTTTCTCATTGTGCCACTCATGAAATGATACTGCAATTAAATGTGGGACATTTTTCTTGCAAAACGTCCACGTGAAGTCCATGAGGTTAGCTGAAGCACTAATGAATTAGCTCGTATGATTTCTCAGCTGATTTCTGATTTTACATAAGTTGAGAGAGTGGGTTTGTAAATGAAAAATAGCACAAAATCAGCAAATAGCCCGCACTATTTTTCACAAATGAGGCAAAACACACCCACCAGCCTTCTTATGCACGTTGTTGCGTTTGCAAACTCCTTCGCTCTTTAATAACTGGGTGCATTCTTACAAAGGGTCATTTTGTGAACTGGTGCCTAGTTAACGCACATCTCTGTGTGCCTGTTTTTATTTATTTATTTACCGCCTTTCTCCGGGTCAAAGCGGTTTACATAGAACAATTGCAGATACATTGTAACAATTTATTTAAACGGATTTATTTAAACAATGATGGGAAACTATATACAACATGCAAACAAGACCCTGGGGAGTCTTAACTATCTACAGATTGTAATATTGATATGAAACCATATACAATAAGCATACAAGATCCAGGGGGGTGGGATTATAAGGAATGGTCAGGGTATTTATTGTGGATGTTCATCTGGTTCTTTGTGGTTGGGAGAGTTGTAAAAGAGAGCTGAGGTGCGTGGTGGGGGGGAGATCCGCGTGGATGGCTTTATGGGTTAACATAATGGTTTTGTACTTTATACGACTCAGCAGCAGGAGCTAGTGTAGCTGTTTGAGTATTGGGTTTATATGGTCCTGTCTTGTACCTGCGCACTTGATTTTATAAAATAAGTCTAAGAGTGAAAGAGCACACATATGTTAAAGCGTGATCACTTACACCAAATCTAGAGCATGGCCACTTTTTGCAAGTACACGCATAAACTCACCTCTTCGCTGCTGCTTTCGGATCTTGATTTACCTGATCTCCTTTTTCCCCTAGCTGTATCTCTGTCTACAGCTACTGTGTTGCCTGTCTTGACTAGATTGTAAGCTCTAATGAGCAGGGACTATCTCTTACATGTGTCTGTGCAGCGCTGCGTATGTCTTGTAGCACTATACTAATGCTCAGTAGTAGTAATAAATTAAGGCATTTTATCATCTACACACGGATTGCTTGTGCTGCCCAAACTCTGCCCTCTGCACGTCCACAGTAAAAGTGCACGCCATCTAATTTACGCACCAGGAATATGAGAATGGAAGGAACCAAGGGCCGGGAAGGGAAATGTTGTCACTTGAAGGTGAAGGTTGTCTAGAAGGGCCAGAAATGGGATTAATGTCACCGGCTAAGAGAAGGAAAGCAGCATTGCAGGAGGAGGATGTTACCAATGATAATTTATTCTTTATTACTAATATTTAGCTCATGCCTTTCCAGAAGATCAAGGCAAGTTACGTGCAAGTACAGTAGGCATTTCCCTGTCACCAAAGGGCTCACAATTTAAGCTTCTCCCTGAGGCAATGGAGGGTTAAGTGGCTTGCCTAAGACCACAAGGAAAGCCAGTGGGATTTGAACCCTGGTCTTTCTGGCTCTAGGCTACAGCCCTAACCACTATCCCAATCCTCTTTCTGATGTCATCTAGTGACTTTTGTTGTTACCTTTGACCTTCTGATGCAATACAGCCTGGTTTATGTGTTCTAGCTCTGTTCAGTGTGCCTTTATTTGTAACTGTGAATACAGAGGACTCAATCCACATGAAACTGCTACCAGAAGATCGTATGTATCATTGGATGTTGGCTACCTGTGTGCAAAATGTCACATCATGTTCATACCTAGTGGGCGTTGAAAGAACTTGCTATTGTCATAGTCATGTGGGTCTGCAAGTGGCTGAATAACACCACAGAGCTCAGCTGAAGGGCCAAGCAATTCTTCCTGCTCTGGTACATCCCCGAGCATGGAGAGTACAGGTGCCGCAGGGAAAAGCAGTGATGAGAATCCTGAGCCAATGGGCACAGCTGACAGAAATATGCACCAAATCTAGAGACTACTTGCATGTCACTACTTCAGCAGCATTTGTATAGCGCTACCAGTCATACACAGTGCTGCACAGACATGTAAGAGACAGTCCCTTCTCATCACAGCTTACAATCTAGTCAAGACAGACAACACAGAAGGTGTAGACAGGGATAAAACAAGGGGGAAAGGTAAAGAAACAAGGAGATCAGGTGAGTCATGATCCAAAAGCAGCAGCAAAGAGGTGAGTTTTCAGCCTGGATTTGAAGAGGGTTAGAGAAGGTGCCTGGCGCACAGACACGGGTAATTTGTTCCAGGCATAAGGTGCAGCAAGGTGAAAGCAGCAAAGTCTGGAGTTAGCAATAGAAGAGAAGGGCACAGATAGAAGCAGTTTGCCAGAAGAGCAGAGTTTCCAAAGAGGGGAGGGGTGTAGGGAGAGGTAAGAGAGGAAAGGCAGTGAGGAGCCGCAGAGTGAATGCACTTATAGGCCAGCTGGAGGAGTTTGAACTGGATGCAGAAACAGATAGGGAGCCAATGAAGTCACTGAAGAGAGGTTATTTGAGCATATTGAGGCTGGTGGAAGATTAGCTGCGCAGCTGAGTTTTGAAAAAAAAAAAGGGGAGAGAGATGATTCAGAGGGAGACCAGCAAGGAGGAGGTTGCAATAGTCTAGCCAGGAGGTGACTAAAGAGTGGACAAATGTCTTAGTAGTGTGAGTAGAAAGGAGGGGATGAATTTTGCCAGTGTTATAGAGAAAGAAGTGACAGGTTTTAGCTGTCTGTTGGATATGTGCAGAAAAAGAGAGAGTAGAGTCAAATGAAATGCTCAAAGAAATCAAGGAAGCTAGCAAAAGTTACAGTGCAGTAATAATAATGGGTGATTTCAATTACCCCGGCATCGACTGGGTCAGTGTCACAACAGGACATGCTAGGGAGATAAAGATCCTAGATGAAATAAATGACTGCTTCTTGGAGCAGCTGGTTCATGAACCAACCAGAGGGGAAGCAATATTAGACCTAGTCCTTAGTGGAACACCAGATGTAGTGCAAGAGATAAGGGTGTTGGGGCCACTTGGCAATAGTGATCATAGCATGATCACCTTTGATTTAATTAGTGGAGGAGGGATAGTAAGGAAATCCACAGTACTACCCTTTAACTTTCGAAAGGGAGACTATAATAAAATGAGGAAAACAGTTAAGAAAAAACTAAAAGGAGCAGTTGCAAAGGTTAAAGACGTACACAAAGCTTGGGTGTTGTTGAAAAATACTATCTTGGAAGCCCAGACCAGCTGTATTCCACGCTTTAAGAAAAGTGGAAGGAAGTCCAAAAAACTGCCAGCATGGTTTAAAGGTGAGGTCAGAGAGGCTGTTGTTGCCAAAAAAGCATCTTTCAGGAAATGGAAAAAAGAGCCAAACGATGAAACCTGGAAACAGCACAAGCACTGGCAAGTCAAATGCAAGGCATTGATAAGGCAGGCAAAGAGAGAATTTGAGAAGAAGCTTGCTGCGGAAGCAAAAACGCGAAATAAAGACCTTTTCAAGTACATTCATAGCAAAAAACCTGTGAGAGAGTCAGTTGGTCCATTAGATGATAAAGGGGTTAAAGGAGCACTAAGAGGCGACAAGGTGATAGCGGAGAGACTGAATGAATTCTTTGCTTCGGTCTTTACTGAGGAAGATGTAGGGATGTTACCCATGACTGAAGTGGTATTTAAAGGTGTGGAAGAATTGAAGGAAATATCGATACATCGGGAAGATGTCTTACAACTATTAGATGAACTGAAGAGTAGCAAATCACCTGGGCCGGATGGTATACATCCAAGGGTGTTGAAAGAACTGAAATTTGAGATTGCAGACCTGCTATCAGTAATCTGTGAACTATCATTAAAATCATCTCTAATACCTGAGGATTGGAGGATCGCCAATGTAACACCAATTTTTAAAAAGGGTTCCAGGGGTGATCCGGGAAACTACAGACCAGTGAGCCTGACATCAGTACCGGGAAAAATGGTAGAAACCATCATAAAGAATAAAATTACTCAGCATGTAGATAGTCACGACCTAATGGGAGACAGCCAACATGGCTTTAGACAAGGAAGATCTTGTCTTACTAATCTGTTATGTTTTTTGAAGGAGTGAATAAACAGGTGGACAAAGGTGAGTCGGTTGATATTGTGTATCTGGACTTTCAGAAAGCCTTTGACAAAGTCCCTCATGAGAGACTTTTGGCAAAACAAAAGAGTCATGGGATAGGAGGCAGTGTACTACTGTGGATCAGGAACTGGTTAAAAGATAGAAAGCAGAGGGTAGGGCTAAATGGCCAATTTTCCCAATGGAGAAAGGTGAATAGTGGTGTACCCCAGGGATCTGTGCTAGGTCCGCTGCTTTTTGACATATTCATAAATGACCTGGAAAGTGGAACAACAAGTGAGGTTATCAAATTTGCAGATGACACAAAACTATTTAAAGTTGTTAAAACCCAGGAGGATTGTGGAAAATTGCAAGAGGATCTTGATAAATTGGAAGACTGGGCATCAAAATGGCAGATGAAATTTAATGTGGAGAAGTGCAAGGTTATGCACCTAGGGAAGAACAACCCAAACTATGGTTACACGATGCAAGGTTCCACATTAGGAACTACCACCCAGGAAAAAGATTTAGGCGTCATTGTGGATACCTTGTTAAAACCCTCGGCCCAGTGTGCAGCGGCGGCCAAGAGAGCAAATAGAATACTAGGTATGATAAGGAAAGGAATGGAAAATAAAACAAAAGATATTATAATGCCTCTATATCGTTCCATGGTGAGACCGCACCTTGAATATTGTGTGCAATTCTGGTCGCCGTATCTTAAAAAGGATATAGCGATTTTAGAAAAGGTTCAGAGAAGAGCCACCAAAATGGTAAAGGGGATGGAAGGCTACTCCTATGAAGAAAGGCTAAAAAGGTTGGGGCTCTTTAGCCTGGAGAAGAGACGGCTGAGGGGAGATATGATAGAGGTCTATAAATTAATGAACGGAGTGGAACGGGTAAACGTAGATCAATTGTTTACCTTATCAGAATATGGAAAGACTAAGGGACATGCAATGAAGCTACAGGGTAAACTATTTAAGACTAATAAAAGAAAATATTTTTTCACTCAACGTGTAATCAAACTCTGGAATTTGTTACCGGAGGATGTAGTAAAGGCTGTTAGTGTAGCTGGGTTTAAAAAAGGTTTGGACAAGTTCCTGGAGGAAAGGTCCATAAACCATTATTAAGAAGGGACCCAGGATATCAATGCTTGACCCAGTACAAGCATTGTGGAGCCTGTGTCCCTTGGGGAAACTGCTAGGTACGTATGACCTAGATTGGCCACTGTTGGAAACAGAATGCTGGGCTTGATGGACCTTGGTCTGACCCAGTATGGCATATCTTATGTTCTTATGTTCTTATGACCCCAATGTTGTGAGCTGTAGTGTTATCCATAGAAATAGAGTCCTGCCCTCTGGAACTCTCTGCCCCACCTTCTCCGTACTGAAGCATCCTTTTCCCGGTTCAAGGCCCTTCTCAAGACTCACCTCTACTGCCAGGCCTACGATCTCCCTATTCCTCCCGATTTCCATTCACCAAGATGCCACTGAACTACTCTCCTGTGCAAAATCGCCTTACATCCTCTGGTATTCAGGTTACAGCCCCTCCCATCCCCCACCAGTCTTGTCTGTCACCTCTTGTCTTGGTCTTTATTTGTAGCGCCCTTCGTCTTTATCTTTAGCATCCCCCTGGGTCTACCGCTGTCCTTACTATCCTTCTCTCTTCTTTTGGCTCTCCTATTGTAGTGATGGCGTTCCTTTTTCCTCCTTTACCTTTACCAGTTGCACTTGGTTATTATTGTACACCACTTTGACGCTCCGATAATGGGCAGTATATCAAATGTGTTGAATAAAGATAAAGAGAAGGCAGGAGGATTTAGGAGGAAAGATAAGGAGCTCAGTTTTGGCTCTGATCAGTTTCAGACGGTGGTGAGACATCCAGGCAGCAATGTCGGATAAGCAGGCAGAGATCCGGGCCTGGATTCCTGGAGAGATTTCAGGCACAGAAAGGTAGATCTGAGTGGTGTTAGAGGAGACTAATCTTAATTTGTGAGTGAGAGTACCCTCTTTAAAGCTTAACATCTATACAGTATTTACACTACCAAAAATACTGAAATTAAAGTGCATCGGGAATTAGCTGATTTATAAACCCCAGTAAATGAATAAGAGCTCAAAGCCTGGAGTACGGGGCGCCCATCAGTAGAACCAAGTATTATACCAAACCAAAAATGTCACATAATTAGATTTCATTAATGCTGCCTGTAGATCGTGTATTCATGGCAAAGTGGTGCCTTTTTTATTTCCTGGTGAGAATAGTCTTGCGAATGGAGGAAAAATCATTGTATCTATGGTGAGCTTTATGTGAAATGTCAGGAGTGTGTGGGAATGAGAGGTGCTCGCTCCCAGAGTGATTGTTTCATAGGTCACCTTTGCAAGGCTTCCTCCCCCTGCCTCTGACTTTCCTATGATTTGAAAGACGCTTGTCCAGTGCAGAGCTCGGATCTGCCACTATTGCACTTTGCTCAGCTGTTGTGCTCCTCATCGCTTGGCTTCCCTAATCTGCAGAGCTACATTTGCACTGCTGCAATGCACAGTCTAAAAAACTAGCTTTTAATACATTGTATTACCAAGTTACCAGTCAGGTTTATTTAGCACATCCTTCGCCTCACCAAAGCTGAGACATCTATATATACAACAGCTAGTGTCATTAGAGCAGCAGCTGTCGCCGCCGAACCCTAGACATGGATATTCAGTGCAGGGCAATCTGTGGCCCCCAGCATTGAATATGTGGGTCCACCAGATAGCCAGGAAGCTAATCAGGCAGTGGCTGCCCAGTTAGTTTCAGCAATGAAAGTTAGACCAGATTTTACTGTGCTCGACTGTCGCCACAAAGAGATAATCGGTCGGTGCTGAATATCGCCGCTGACCGGGTGTGCGCAGGTGCCACCCCCTGAACGCCCCGATACTAGCCGGTGAGCATTGGGGTGCCTAGCGACAGCGCCCCTAGATATTCTGTGGCACTAGCCGTGTTAATACTGCTGAATATCCCATTCACTGCAATTAATGCGAGAGAGAGAGATGGAATGTGAGCAAAACCTCATTTTGTTATCATAAAGGCCTCCTACTTGAAATACACTAAAGCCCTACTGATAAGACTTGAGTCCTATCTGCCATTAGCACCTTAGTGGCATCTCTAGACAGAAGTGGAGGGATAGACGAATTAGGTATGAAGGGATAGAGGGCGTTATGGAAGAGTGAGGAAGGAGTAAAGAGCGAATGGAAGGATTAGGAAGAACATAAGAACATTAGAGTATAAGATTTGCCATGCTGAGTCAGACCAAAGGAGCACCAGCCCCATCAAGTGTGATATCTGCTAGTTTTCAGGACAGTACATCAAGAAGCACTGCTTAGTACATCCTCTGTGCTGTGTGTCTGTCAGCCACCATGAGCATTACACCAGCAGGACCAGACTTACACATGCAGGGGCACAGGGCAGAAACTGGGGAGGGGGACCCAAAGTCCACCTTCAAGCTATATTCCTCCTTCAAATTGAAGCAGGCTTGGGGCCCCTTGTGACCTGGGGGCCAAAGGCAATTACCCTGTTCGCCACCCCTTAACGCTGGCCATATACACTGGCTGATACATTTTAGTGAATTAAGGGACTGAATGTTTTCTATGTCTGCTTTTACAGTGCAAAATTCTTTACCAACCAAATTGCAGACACTGTCAGAACTTTGTTTTGAAAGTAGCTAAAGACATGTTTATTTCACCAGGTTTACCCGTCTCTCTGTAGTAATTAGGCAGGAGAGTAAAGTCTATTGGAGAGGTTATGACAGTGCTTATATACTTTTAATATGTTTTTGAAATTATTTATTTTGTTTTACTTTCTATAATTGTGGCTTATGTTGTATTGAGCATTGTTGGTATACTTTATGTTGGAATATTGCTCTTATTTTATTTTATTTTATTTATTATTATACACATGAGATTTTGGATAGTGTGGATAGAAATTTTTATAGATATATTTTTAAAATACATTTTTATAAGTATCCTGTTTATAACGGCAGCCAATTCAGGTCATAAGTACCTGTCGGGTTCCCAAAAGGTAGACAGATTACATGCTGCTTGTGCTAGGGGTAAGCAGTGGATTTCCCGGGTCCACTTTAATAATGGTTTATGGATTTTTCTTCCAGGAACTTATCCAAATCTCTTTTAAACCCAGCTATACTAACAGCTTTAACTACATCCTCCGGAAAGGAATTCCAGACTTTGATTATGCATTAAATGAAAAAATATTTTCTCCAATTAGACTAAAATGTACTGTTATGTAGCTTCATTATGTGTCCCCTGTTTTTTTGTACATTTTGAAGAAGTAAAGAACAGATTGACATTGGCTTCTCAGTTTGGAAAAGAGTCAGCTGAGGGGACATATGATAGAGGTCTAAAAATGAATGGAGTGGAATGGCTAAACATACAGTAGATTGGTTGTTTATGCCATTATAAAGTAGAGAGACTAGAGGACACACAATGAAGTCTATATAGCGCTGCGTACACCTTGTAGCGCTATACAAATGATCAGTAGCAGTAGTAGAAATTACATTGTAACCTATTTGAGACTAAGGGATCTGTTTACGAAGCGGCGCTAGTGGCTTTCGTGCAACATCAGAGCCGTGGCCCCGTTTTATTCAATAGGGCCGCAGCTCCAATTTCACACGGAAACGGCTAGCGCCGCTTAGTAAACAGACCCCTAAGAGAAAATAGTTTTTTATTCAACACGTAATCGAACTCTGTAATTTGTTACTGGACGATGTAGTAAAAGTGTAGCTGGGTTTAAAAAAGGTTTGGACAAGTTTTTGGAGGAAAGGTCCATAATCCTTTATTAAAGAGGACCTGGGAAATCCACTGCTTACCCCGGGACAAGCATTGTGGAAGCTGTGCACCTTTTTGGGAACGTGACAGGAACTTGCGACCTGGACTGGCCACTGCTGAAAACAGGACACTGGGCTTGATTGATCTTGGTCTGACCCAGTGTGGTATTTCTTATGTTGTTACTCACTCTGTTCCGCTCATTATTTTATAAACTTCTATCATATCTCCCCTCGGCTGTCTCTTTTCCATGTTGAAGAGCCCTAACCTTTGTAGCCTCTCTTCATAGGGGTATCCTCCCATTCCCTTTACCATTTTGGTGGCTCTTCTCTGTACCTTTTCTAATTCTGCTATATCCTTTTTAAGATACAGAGACCTGAACTGCACACAATATTCAAGGTGCGGTCGCACCATGCAACGATACAGAGGCATTATGATGTCATCCTTTGTTTTATTCTCCGTTCCTTTCCTCATGATTCCAAGCATTCCAGTAGCTTTGTTGGCTGCTGCTGCACACTGAGCAGAAGGTCTCCGCGTATTATCAGTGGTGGGATTCAGCCGGTTCACACAAACTGGTTCCTAGCATTTCCCCGCATTTGCTAAATGGTACCTACAGGCTGTGTCACTGCCACAACGGCACTTGCCGGAATCAAAACACCCAAAGGTATGTTGATGGCATCAGGGGTTTGTGGCGTCAGGAGAAGCCCCCGATGCCATCAACATACTTTCGGGTGCTTTGAAGTTCACCAGTGCCGCTGTGGCAGTGATACAGCCTGTAGGCACCGGTTTGACGAACGAGGGAAACACTAGGAACCTGTTCACGCGAACCAGTGCAACCCAGTTAATTCCCACTGCCGACTGAACCGGTTCCTGACAGTAATTGAATCCCACCACTGGCCTGTATCCTTATGATTGGAATAGGTCAACTTAGGGAATGTGCATCTCTGAAGGCTTTGTAATGTGCTCAGTGTGGATGAGTAAATTCTGTTTCTCTTTCTTTTGTGTTATAGAATCAGGGCTTCTGGTCCTAACCTGTGGTTCCTTATTTATTTGGTGATAGGGCTGCCAACTGGCTACGGATTTTCAGGATAAGCTGATCCATGCCTAGGTTTATCCCACTGCATGTATGGACTTTCTTACAGAATGACAAAAAGGAATTAGAACTATCACGGGTAAAACCAGCACTGGATCAACCTGTTCTACAATTCTGGAGACAGTTGTCAAACCTATTCAATGAGGGTTTGTCTGTTTTGTACAAATGTGGCAGAAGTGACATATTTTACTAGACCTTAGCTTTCGTGTAGGGATCATTAGCTGTGGGGATCTGCATTCTTTTGAAATGACAGGGAAAAAAAAATATGAGACATTCCCCCAGAACAAAAACAATTTTTTTTAAAACAAAGAAAACAAAAAATCCCATAAACAACACAGGAAGCAAAAGAAAATGAGAATTTCTGTCCTGCATGGTTGGTCCATTTCCCCAGTAGGAAGTGTACTGATATTTTGGGAATTTATTTATTTATTTATTTATTTATTTATTTAACAGTCTTTTCTATACCGCCCCTTCCAGAGATCAGGGGCGGTTTACATTGAACATTAAACAGAACAATTGTATACTTCTGTATACATTTACAGGGAACATTATGCTTTAACTATGTACAGGTGTACTTACAGGGAACATATTTTGAACAAATTTGAACAACATTTTGAACATTAACTATAACAGAGCTATGTATGTGCAGGGAGCAGGGAGCACCAGTGATGGAATTGGGACCGACCGCGGATTTGACATCCAGCCTGTACGTCCAACCCTGCTATCCGTGTGATAGAATTCCGGCCTTAGCGTCACAATGTTCCGGGAGTAGAGCAGGGGTGACACCGAGGTTAGCTGGTCAGTGGCGATATTCAGCCATTAATCAGTTAACCCTAACCAGCTAAATTTAGGCCAAAATTCAGGCCTAACTAGCTGGTTTAGCTATTCAACCAGTGACTGAATCTCACTGTTGACAGGATAGCTAAATCGCTGTCCAGATAACCCAGATATTCCATACCACTGTTCAGATATGACTGTGGCATTAAATAGCTGGACATATGAGAAGCAGTGACAGCCAACCACTTTCCTTACACCGGCTGCCACTGCTGAATATGCCGCTCTGCCATTTTGGAAAAATAATTTAAGGATTTAAAAATCAGTGGGGCAATATTTAAACTTTGTGGTTAGCTCAGCACTGGCTGCCAACACAGTGGTTCATGGTTTATTAAAATGTGATATACCGCCTTTCAACAAGTGGCAAGATGGTTTACAATAACAACAACTCGGAGGCAGGAAAGGGACAGGAAAGCTATACAACAAGAGAGTGCGAATATGATGTATCCTCTCCTGTCTTGACAGTGGGGATTTTGCTCTTCTGAGTTAGGCAGATGGTTATCCAGATAATAGAACTGAAAAGCACCACTATGCTGATAATGTCCAGCTGCGGCCCCACTCTGCCCTCGGGCTGCCCCAGCACTATCCAGGTAGGGCCACTGACTTCCCTGATTAGCAGGTATTGCTACCCGGATAAGTCATTTCAGATATTGGGCTGCACCTTTATAAAGCCTTTTTCATAAGTCTGTTTTGCACTTGGCTGCTTCTTCCTATGTGCAGCGGACTCGCCTCTGTCCTGCATCGACATGCTCGCTTAGTATTAACAGCTGTTCGGTATAATCATTATTCATCATTCAATATTATACAGGCAGGATTTCTCCTAAGTAAGTTTGTTGCTTCTTGTTTTAGGTCATAAATTCATTGGCAAGGAGCCCGGGGTCCAGTTACATGTATCCTATGAGAAGCCGAGGCTGAAAATATTGTTGAAACACTTGAAGAATATTGTAAGTCAAATATGATATTTGTATTCGCTGTTTGACTTTCCAAATTGGACTTTAATTGGAGTATTTAATTTGGGGATATACAGTAAAGACATTAATCCTCTTAGCTGCTAGAATGAATCCTATCCAGGTGTCTCTGAAAGCTGCGATAGAGTAAAACCCTCTTCACTGATCTCGGATCCCCATCAGTCATGGGAGTCAGGAATAAAACCCAGATCTGCACAGCATCAGCAGTCAAGACCTTTAAAAAGCAGGGCCGGCCCATCCACTAGGCAAACTGGGTGGTCGCCTAGGGTGGCAGACCCTGGTGGGCACCTTGGTCCTAGACAGTCCCGATGTGCCGCCCCCACCACAGCACATGCTGTTGCCCCAAACATGCAGAAGCTTCTCACCAGGGGTTGATGGGGAGCACGGTGATCGCCTCTTTCAAGCCACGGCCGTCTTTAAAGTGCTCACTTGTGTCCTGCTGCTCCTGAGCCCTCCAACAGCAGGCCATGAGTGTGTGCTTATGCTCTAAGGCCTGCCACGGCTAGAAAGAGGCGATCGCCGTGCTGCCCATCAACCCCCGGTGAGAGGCTGGACAGTGGGGGCGTCACAGTGGGCCTGCCACGGCTAGAAAGAGGCGATCGCTGTGCTGCCCATCAACCCCCAGCGAGAGGCTGGACGTGGGGGCGGCACAGTGGGCCTGCCACGGCTAGAAAGAGGCGATCGCCGTGCTGCCCATCAACCCCCGGGGAGAGGCTGGACGGTGGGGGCGGCACAGTGGGCCTGCCTAGGAAGACAAGAACCCTTGAACCGCCCCCGTTGAGAGGGATATCAAAATATCAATGTATGCATGAGCAAACTGGGGTGTGGTTTAGTAGTAACACCGATTTTGTTAACGACGATTGGTTTGGAATGGCTTTTTAACTAAATGAATAGTTTTCAGCTATCAGGGCTTCCATAACAGGGAATGTACCCCTTACTCGCTTTCTGTTTCTGTGATGGACACAGGTTATGCGGCTTGCAGCTCTATTTATCTTGTTTGTAAAAGCAGTGCTGTTTTCCAGGTCTTATAGGAAGGAAATCCCTACCTTTTTTGCCCTCAGAGGGCATTTTGTAATCTAAAATTCTGCTGTCCTCCAGATCTCTAAACCTTCTGACAGGCGGCATTTAACCCATTTGATGACCTGAATCAGTATGTAAGCAATTTTCAGACTGTTTACTTTGAGATAATATCCATGGGGGCTTTACCCCAGTTTTCAAAGAAAAGATGTGTATCTTTTCCTTTTGAGCAAAATATATATATCACCACTTTCAAGACTGCCAAAATAAGATATATCAAAAACAAAATCAATTGGGACCCACTAAAATAAATTGTATAATCCTTGTAACAAAATCTTTATTTGTCATCAACGATACTAGGAAAATCACTTAAAAAACTTCCTGTTCTTTAAAAAAGCTCCTTCAACAGCTTCCATGCACTGAAAAAACTCTCTAGCTCATATAGCGCTAACAGACTTCAGTGCCTACATATTATAAACATACTATAAAGCTTCCGCTACACTGGAGCACCTGTGGTGATCACATTTCTTCAGAACAACATTCCTCTTCACTGGGAAATAGAACAGTCACATCTCTTCTGAGCGTATCACAGAACCTGACCCTGGCCGCTGGTTTCGCCGTATAAAAACGGCTTTCTCAAACGATTTGTTTGCTGCTGCCAACACCATCAAGTAATGTTAATCAGCCCATGACGGCTCACATTCCTGGAAGTTTTTAAGTAATTTTACTAGTCTCGTTGATGACAAATAAAGATTTTGTTACAAGGATTATAAAATCTATTTTTGTGGGTCCCAATTGGTTTTGTTTTTTTTTAATCTTTTCCTTTCTCCATGGATTTACATCTGTTTGTGTTATTATATTCCCTAATCTTAAATACACCCCTGGAACCCCTGTAAATGCTTTTATAAGAGGCTGTAGTATGTAGGACAGTGTTTCCTATGATCAAGTTGACACTTATAAAATTGCCTGGGGGTGCACACACACAAACATCTTTAGCCTCATCTCATATAACTTGTGATACAGATTTGCAAGTGTTTGAGCTGCCTCTGTCTGGACACATCTAGCCACATCCTCCTGCAGTCCATTCCAGATCCAAGACGTTTACTCCACTTTGAATCTGTTAAAGGAAAAGAGAGCGTATTTTGGACCATGTATAGATCTTTCTGGGGGTGCTGGATAAGCAGGGCGAAGAAGTGGGGGTCGCACTTGTAAACGGGGGTGCTGGTTGTGAAAGTCCACAATCTTGGCAAAGGCAGAATTTTATATGACTTGCAAAGGATTGTGGGTGTTGTAGTTCATTCACACCAAAATCAGCCATTCAACAAAATAATGAATTGTAGTTGCTCGAGTGTAAGCAGAAAACAGATTTTATTTATGGGGATTATTCCCTCGCACAGATATGCTTGGTAACATCAATAGGATACTTTCTTCAGGAATTGTAATCAGGAAAACAAAACATCTGTATAAGGCAACTGAAATTCTTAGGCAATAACTCAATAAAGACCTTGATGGAACAGAAAAGGTCTTTCTGCTAGCTCCTGCTAATAACTTTCTTAGCAGTGCTTAAAAAGAAAAACAAACCCAAAAGGAAAAAATGTTCTTTATCAAAAAACAACTTTCTTCCATTCACACAATGAAGAGGTTTTCCTTCCAGAGCTCACGTGCACTTGTGCCTGGCTTAATCACAAGTAATTAACCAGCTGCAAACCCTTGCTGGTCCACTCTTTACGTGGCTCTAACTTACCCTAAAGCTTTCACTTAAAGAAACTTTTCTGGGTAGTTAAAAAAACACATTACAGTTCCTTTTGGTGATTGTTGCTTTACTGAGGATTACTTTAAAACAGCAGCTTAGACAGAGAGCAATCCATGCATTCTACTTGCTCATTTGATATTTCCCCTTGCTCCTGAAATATCATGGAATCATTATCATGCTCTGGCTCAGAGGAATTCTCTAACTGATCACTCTCAGGATAATATTTGTTTCCCTGCTGTCTTCCTTGTGAAAAGCTAGGGAACAGATCAGAGTTCATACCTGAGATCATGTTGCTATTAGGTTTCCTCTCTGGGTATCCTGGCCAGTAGGTAGTCCAGCTTCTGTGCCCAGCTCTCCAGTCAGAATCTCTGGACTATAGGTCTCTTTTCCCATACCTCCTTGAATAGGTATCTGAGCTCCTTCTCTCTGTAGATGCAGCCATCTCCTTTACAGGTGCTCTCTGGGGGTTCCTGGCTCTATATCTCGAAGTCTCTGGTTTCCTCCAGTCCAATGGAGAATGTTTGCCTCTGGAATCACTCCCAACACACGTACTGCTTTGGGCTCCTTCCTTAGACCTCCTGGACGTCTTGCTGTTCCTCCTTCTGTGTTCTCTCTGCTGTTGCCATCCTCTCTTGCCGTTGCCAGCCTTGCTGTAACTCTCCTTTCTCTCGCTTCTCCTGCTTCTCCTCTTTCTGTCTGTGTGAAGAATGTCTTTTACTTTTAAAGTGCCTAGATGGACACTGCACCCTAGCACAGTCCAGGTGTGCTGAATCAAGCCCTGCCCTAGGAGATGGGTGATTAGGGATTACCTCATAGCTTCCTTGATTAGGCACACGTTTCCCCACTTCAGCTCTCCTAGAGGCTTTCTGTAACCTAGTGCATTCTGGGTCTGGTAGTCTTTTATGCAAACACTCTGTTTTAGTGTTTTTACCAGCAAGCACAGGTTGCTTGTTCAGAGCCAATTCACCTCTTGTATTGTTCCTTCCTGAACTATGATAAGCTTCCTTATCACACACTTCAGCATGTCTCTTACAAAAGATATGCATGTCTGCTGATTCAGGTCCATCGACCCCAAGTTATTCCTGCCTCCGAACAGCTTTGAATTTGTGCAGGTTTTTATAAAGGCGCACACATAGATGCTTAAGATGCGGTTTTTATAAAGGCGCACACATAGATGCTTAAGAAGCCCTTGGTTAACCTAGAAGCTTCAATGAATCCTGAAGTGAACAGAAGCTGACATAACCTCTATGAGGTACAAAATTAAACACAATATCTTTCTGAAAATTACAATTTATTTGCAGTTTTCTACAGATGGCACTTTGTAACACCTCCTTGGGCAGAAATAAAAGCTTCTAAATGTTTCTTATAGTGAGCTAAATGGACGATATTTAAAAGGGTTTAGCCATTAGTGGGAACTCCTAACCAGCTAAACCCCAGTGGTCCTGCTATTCAGCTACACTCTGCAGATAGTGCCACTGAATATCGCTATCGACGCCGAGTTAAATCTGGGGTGGTCTGTGGGTAGAGCAGGGATGGTCATAGCACCTATCCAGTCAGCAGCAATGTTTTTTTTTTTTTTTTTTTCAAGTTTAAAAAGTTATTTATTTGGAAAATTTCAGGTAATACAAGGAAATGCACAAAACACATCAAATACAAATACAAATATGTATCATCCCCCAAAAACTAGCCCACAAAATGAAGCGTGATCAATTGCGAAACAACAAATAGAAAATCCTGAACGAGAGTGGAAAATTTATATGACCCCTTATTACTTAGCGAGAACCACAATTAATAAAAAGAAGAATTAACGCCATCATCCTGACTTTTGCAAAAAGGTCTCTAACTGTGAGGATTAAAAAAAAACATACGAATTATTTTGATGAGAAACAAGACATTTACAGGGGTATTTAAGCATAAAGGACGCTCCCATTGCAAGTACCCGAGGGCGTAATGCAAGGAAAGCCTTCCTCCGTAATTGAGTAGGGCGAGAGACATCTGGAAATACTTGTACCTCCTGACCAAAAAATTTATCCCGCCGATGTTTAAAATAAGCTTGAAAAATCTTATCTTTATCTTTCTCTAAGGAAAAAGAAACTAAAAGTGTGGCACGAACAGGAATTTCCTCTAAGGAAGTTTCCAAATAAGTGGACAAATCTAAACTTTGAACAGAGAGTTGATCCATTTCCCCCGCCTCAATATTCGCAGCCCCTGATTCAAGAGCCGGACTCACTTTAATTCCGGAAGGTAAGTAATAAATTTTTGACAAAGAAATAGAGTCCGGTTCAGGAATCTTAAGGACATCTCGCAAATATTTAGAAAACAGGATGGTTGGAGAAAGAAAATGAGTGCGGGGGAAATTCAATAAACGAAGATTCCTTGTACGTAGAATATTCTCTAGCATTTCATCTCGGCGATGGAGAAGCAGAGAGTCCTGAACTGAAGATGTCAGGGCCCGCTGCATCGATGATATTTGGCCGGCCATTTTAGTATCCTGAAATTCAAGAGACGATAGCTTATCTCGATGCTCGGTCAGCATAGAAACTGTCTCAGAGGTAAATTTAGACAACTGGGACAAGGAAGATTTCAACGAAAGCTCCGTTCGTGACACAATCTGCCATATGTCTAAAAGAGATATTTCTTTAGGAGGATTAATCTCATCCGGTGTATACGTATAGTCAAAAGGATGAGGCATATTAACAGCAGAAGCAGGCAGACTCAAAAATGAATCAGGAAGCTCAACTGATAAGGGAAGGACATCCCCCAAAGCTTGAGGGGGGGCCTTACCTAATACCTTAGGTCCATCGCTGGGTGGGGTACAAACCCTACGCGGAAGAGGAGTACCTTCCAGAGAGCTGGGACTAACGGTGGCGGAGGAGTCAGACATATCAGCGGGAAGGAGAGGCGCCCCGGACTTAAAATGAGAGTCCAAGGGGCCCACCACCTTCACCGCTTTACCTGTAGGTGTAGCAGAAGATGATAATACCTTCTTTTTCCTTTTCCCCATCGAGATGTTAATAGTCGGCAGCTACTCAACTCCTCAGTGCTCCGAAGGGGCTCAAAAGGGGTGTGCCCCTTTGGCCACGCCCCTTCGGAGCACGCACCCTCGGGCACGCGCCCGCGGTGGGGGCGAGTTCTTATACCCCTCACTGGTCACGTGGTCGGCAGTCCACACCGGCACGGCTCAGGAGCTCCACTCTCAATGCAGGTAACAAGACAATTTCAAAGAGCACGCTCAAGGGAACTCCGCGGTGGGGGCGAGTTCTTATACCCCTCACTGGTCACGTGGTCGGCAGTCCACACCGGCACGGCTCAGGAGCTCCACTCTCAATGCAGGTAACAAGACAATTTCAAAGAGCACGCTCAAGGGAACTCCGCGGTGGGGGCGAGTTCTTATACCCCTCACTGGTCACGTGGTCGGCAGTCCACACCGGCACGGCTCAGGAGCTCCACTCTCAATGCAGGTAACAAGACAATTTCAAAGAGCACGCTCCGTCAGCAGCAATGTTGAGCCTCGAACCAGATTGCTAAATCACATTAAGTTTGAACAGGTCATTGGCTGACCTAAGTCTTTGCCGTTTAGCTATGCAATTAGCAGCTCAATCATAGTCGACTGGATAGCTGCCATGATCTTTAGCGAAACCAGATATTGACCCCAAAGAGTCTTTCTTTCTACTCCTTGTAAAGCTTTCCTAGCTCAAAACGTAATCAGGTTTTTTTTGCATTTGCTGGATCTTTGAGATCTCCTCAAAGTTTTTAATAACATTCAGGTGTGGAGACTGTGAAGACCATTTCAAAACCTTCATCTTTCTTTATTGTAAATTGGTTGATTTTGACATGTGTTTCAAATCATTGTCTTTCTGAACTATCCAACTTTTTTTAGCTTCAATTTTTTTTCACGAACTGTGGGACATTAAGTTCTTTGATATGTTGATATTTCATTGAAGCCATTCACAATATTTCCTGTTCCACTAATGACACGTAATGGTTTAATGGTCAGTGAGGTGTTTTTTTCCCTTCAAGTGCTTCACCTTTTTTGCGAATATATCTTGTGTGGTTGGAGCCAGACAGTCCCATTTTCATGTCATTAGTTGAAAGCACTTGGTTCCAGAAGGTTTCAGGCATAACTGGGGGATGTTTTGCTACATTAGACCAGTGGTTCGTAACCCAGCCAGTAGAGTTTTCAGGAAATGCACAGCGAGTGGGCATGAAACTGATTTGCATTCACTGCCTTCATTGTATGGAAATCGAGCTTATAAAGTCGCAGAAAAGGCTTTCTTCTGACAGCTCTCCCCAAAACGCTATACTGTGCACCTGTGGACAGCTACTCCAGTGGCAGCTAAACGTTTCAGCAAGTCATCTGCCATGATCTGTGGTTTCTGGTTTGCAGATCTGGCCATCTTTCAGTCACTTCAGTCACAGGCTTTTCTTAATCTTCCAAATGTTATCTTCACGTCAGCAGTTTTTTTTTTTTTTTTTTTTTATTAAGCATTTATAGTGAAAATACACCAAATCAGGAAAGGTAAATAATATAAATTACATAATTCGCAAGAAACATGATACAATATAGAGTCCACATCAAACGGTGCAGGCAGGCTAACAAATTAGAAAACAAAATTACAAAAGAAAACCAGGCTGAAAGCCTACACTACTTGGAGATACCATCTATAACCAGACTTAATTCCAGACCCAACACCTGAGCGATCATTAACAAATTTCTCCAAATGGGTTATATCCGTGAAAACATAGGAGGCCCCCTCAAAACCTATCAAACATTTACATGGAAAACGGAGAAAGAAAGTGGCCCCCAAGGCCAATACCTTAGGCTTGAGAGCCAGAAATTGCCTCCGCCGAAGTTGAGTCTCACGGGAAACATCGGGAAAAATATTAAGAGCCTGCCCACAAAACAGAACAGACTTCTTTTTAAAGAAAGCTCGAAGAATCCGCTGCTTAACTTCGGTGGAGGCAAAAGTAACTAATAAGGTGGAACGAGAAGGAATATTATCTGTAGAGTCTTCGAGAAACGCAGTGAGGTTTGATATAGCAGGTACTATTTCATCCATCTCCCCCTCGCTGGGATTAACATTTTTACTAGTAGCAAGAATATAATAAGCCTGCATAACAGCGACCGGTTCCCGGATATTAAGGACTTCCTTAAAATACTTTTCTAAAAGTATTCCAGGAGCCAACAACGAAGTATGTGGAAAATTGAGAAACCGGAGGTTGCATGCACGGAAAGAGTTCTCAAGGGCCTCCACCCGAGAATATAAAACCAGGGAATTTTTAACCCCAACAGCATGTGCGGCCATAAGGGGAGGAACCTGAGAACTCATATGAACAACAGTTTTATCAAGAGAATTAACCTTCTCATCAAGTTGCTGAAAGGTTAAGACAGCCTCTTGTGAAAAGGTACAAAGCGCATTCAAAGTGGTAGATACTTTCCTATCAATAGTTAATAAAGCAGACCAAATATCTTTCAATGTTACATCACCTTCGATAGGAGTTGGAGAAATATCAGATACAGTATTCAATGATAACGGTTGCAGAGGAATAGGTAACAATATAGGTAACTTAGCTGTACTTGCAATTTCAGGAGACCTAGCTGATAATTCAAAAGACTGCAAAGGTGCAGGTAATGGAGGCGGAGATCTCCCACTGGAATTGAGGGAAATTCCATCTGGCGAAGACTGCACAAGAGGGACTGGTACAAAGTGCCTGTCCAACGGACCTATCTGTTTCCCTCCAGAGCCAGCTACAGGGACCTTATCCACATTCTTAGCCTTCCGCTTCCCCATCACTAAACCAGTAATGAGAAGGGACCGGAGTGAGTCACCGCAGTATCGCCGAAGGAGCGCCAAAGGAGCAAGACCTGCTCCTTTGACCATGCCCCTTCGATCCACGCCCCGCGGACACACTCCGTGGTAAGAAAGATAAACCAAATATATAGCAAAAGGTCCCTGAGGACAAGAAGGTGCCCGGGGCCCGCCTGCCCGATCTTCCGAGACACAAGGGAAAACGCTGAAGCCAATACTGGCTACGGAAATCCAGGTAGTCTGGGAGCTGATGTCCTGCCCCAAATCCTCCACGTCTCTCTGCCTGCACGAAGTGCCACTGCAGGGGAAGCTGTTTTAATAGGAGGAAAGTCCCCGCCGACAAGAAGGTGCCCGGGGCCCGCCTGCCCGATCTTCCGAGGCACAAAGGAAAACACTGAAGCCAATACTGGCTATGGCAGTCCAGGCAGTCTGGGAGCTGATGTCTTGCCCCAAATCCTCCACGTCTCTCTGCCTGCACCCACATCAGCAGTTCTATGTAACTTCCATTTCTTAATGTTTCAAGCAGCCGGAAACATTTATGATTATGTTTTGTTTTGTTTTGTTTTTTTTATTGCAATTTTCATTTTACAAATGAAAAAAAAACAAACACTTAGAAAATGAGATAGGAATAACCCCAAAGAAAAAAACAACCATCCACATATTGCTCAACAAGCCCACATCAAGGCTGGCACAAGTCCCCAATTACTAATAAGAAAAAACAAATCAGCTCAGCAAAACAGTGCAGTTAATTACAGATAACTTTAAACATTTTGAATATTTTGAACAGTAGCACGAGTATTGATGAAATCTTCAAATTGGGAAACATCTAAGAAAATATAATTCCGGCAACACAGGAGGAGACCTCGTTCCTAGAGGATTCCAGCAACACAGGAGGAGACCTCGTTCCTAGAGGATTCCAGCAACATAGGAGGAGACCTCGTTCCTAGAGGATTCCAGAAATGCAGGAGGAGACCTCGTCCCTAGAGGATTGCAACAACGCAGGAGGAGATCTCGTCCCTAGAAGATTCCAGAAATGCAGGAGGAGATCTAAACTTTCCGGTACTGAATCCACCCCCTGCTTCCCCCCCCCCCCCCCTCCGGCTGTCAGGAGAACCCCCAAGCCTCTTGGTAAAAAAAAAATGTTCTCAAAAGATATAGTTGCATGGTCCTGAAAACCCAGCACCTCCTTTATTGACAAAAAAAGAATCAAAGGAGAAAGCGATCTTGTAATAGGAAAATTCAAACACCTGAGAGTCCTAGATCTTGAAGCATTTTCCAGGTTCTTCAGTTGTTGGTGGAGAGCAAGATTGTCAGCAACAAAGGAGGTCGTAGCCCCCTGAATCTAGGAGCCCTGTGCCTCTACTTTCTGCAATCTAGGTTCAAAAAGTGATAACTATCCTGCTGCGCTAATTTAACCACAGTTTGTTATAAAGTCAGCAAATTGTGAAATTGTGCCACGTAAGGAAGCCTCCATATGAGACACCAACACCCTTAGATCCTTCAAGGTAACATCAGTCATCTGGTCACCAACAGCAGGTTCGGGAAGACTTCCTGGCAAATTGCTCACCAATGAGATATGAATTTAATATACTGAGTTCTGCGGGAGGGGGAACAACCTCTCCAGAGTCACTCCCGGTCAAAGTGCTAAGCAAGCCAGGAGAAGACAAACCCTAATCCCGCATAACCTCACTCAGCTTCGGAGGAGACATCATGGGAATCACTGTTCCATTGTTGAGCTGTGGGGCAGGAGACATCAACTCCCAGCCTAGATGAGAAGTCAAGTGGAGAGTCTAGGCTATCCAGCAAAGACAAAGCTGAGTCCTCCGACGATTTCACCAACATGACAACATGCCTCTCCATAGGTCCAACAATTTTAACTAACTTCATTGGATTAACAGTACTTACAGCAAATACCTTCTTCTTCCGCTTGCCCATGTCACATGTCCAAACTCAGCACACGCATCTGTACTCCGAAGGGACAGATCTGCCCCTTTGGACACACCCCTTCTGAAACACCAATGACCGTGTCCCGTGGAAAGGGCCCGCTCTTTATACGCCCCAAGATGTACAAGCGGCACGCTATTGGTAGGATTTGGCAGTGGCTCAGACAGGGCTCCCTCCTTCCTCCTGCAGCTAGACCGCTAGCGTGGAGCTCCTCCAACCAGGAAACAAAGCACAGGTAACGTCACCACCCTTATGATTATGTTTATTGGGAAATTTAATATACTAAGGCAGATTTTAGAGGGGAATTCACACATCCCATGGTATATTACAAGAGGCCTCTTGTAGGCAGTCTCATGTAAAATGGGTGCAGGACTGCCTGTGTATGTCTCTTTCCACATAGGTTGGGAGCAGAGAATTTAGAAAACTACACGTGGACAACAAAAAAAACATTGAAACACCTCCCACATAAGCGTCAGCAGCAGCTTTCTAAAATCCCAGTTCTAGATCTGCTCATATAGTCTGGGCTAGCAGGAGCATCCCCCCAATCCCCTGCAGCCTTAATTCACCACCCAATCGATCCCTTCCCTGTTACCATTTCTAACATCAGTCTTCTCCCAAACACCCCTACCCCCCTGCAAGAGCTTTGAGTAACAGTAGTAAGTGAAGCAAGGAAGATGCTAAAGGGAGTGTAGTAGTTTGTAGGGAAGGGCAGACTGGGCAAGCCATATGGTCTTTTCCTGCCGTCAGGTTGAGTGATTTTCTATTCAAGGCCCTATTGCGGTGGATGTTCCCTCCATGGCCCCAGTGTCTCACTTCTCTCTCACTCTGCAGGCACTCACCAAAATGAGTCCAATGTCCATTGCAGCTGGTATATACGTACAAATAAAATGTATTACATCACCTAAATAGGGTCTTGAATAGAAAATCCCCCCCCCCCCCCCACAGTGCTCAGAGCTGCTCAGGCAAAACTTTCCTTGAACGTGAAAACAAATGGCATGTAAAGTTCAGCATCCAGGACACCACTGCCCCCTCATGACAGTATGGGAGAAACATGACAAACCTCCCCTCTAAAATCCTTTGAGTTTCTAACCTGCACGGCGTCACTTGCTCGCCTGCAGAGCTGCTGGGTTACCTAGTTCCACAAGAGAGATGTGGTGGCCGCTCCTGGGTTTTGAGATATGTCCCAAGCAGTGTAGTGTTTTGCAGCCCTTGGTTCTACCCATTCATACCAGTGTTGCAGGTTCATAATGAGTCAGATATCCAGGAAAGCCTTAAAAATCTTCCTTCTGCAACTTGGTATCATGAGAGTTTTGGAAAAGCCAGCTCTAGCAAATCACTTTCATCATTATTGTTCCCTATATACCTCAGGACAAGTGGTACCTGCATTGAAATAGTTATTTTAAGATCACCGGCGACAAATTAACTCTGAGGCTCAGAACAAATCATACGGAAATGGTATTGAGACTTCACCACTGCCGCTCCATCTGAGACCTGGCAGAAGGGGGCCAGAACAGGAATCAGGTGCCCAAGATGAGATCCGTAAACTTCGCAGTTTTAAATTCAATATCCAAGCTATGAATGCAGAAATCAGGGCCAGCTTAATCACTGGGTAAACTAGGACGGCATCTAGAGGGGCAGCGCCAGGAGCAATTGCAATGAAAGCAGAATAGATCCTGACAGCCACACAAACTCAAAGAACCACCAGCCTGTGCTTTTAAGGGTTTAATATTTAGAAGTATGATGTCCGATAATGTGTTTTTACAAGAGTACAGTACTCGTGGATGAATGATATTGGGATTATTGAAATCCTGTGGGAGGGGCTAGCAGCCTGAAAGGTGAGAGGGGCACAAGGCTGAAGGTTCATCTGGGGTACATAGTGCCCTTCCACCACCCCTGGCAAAATAGGCCCGAGGAGCCTGGAGCTGTGGTTTCCTTAAACAAATGAGGGTCACCGATACCCAAGACATTCCTCAGACAGCCACAGCTGCAGCACATAAGTAGTTTAAATCTTAATTCTTTCACTATTGTTTCCTGCATCCTAATTTTTGCTTGCGAAGAAAATAGTGGCTTGAATAGTTGGTGGTTTCCCCTCTCCTACCAACCCCTGCTCTGATTACTTTTGGAAAAGATTTTCCTGCTGATTCGCCTACAGACTTCATCTTCAGTTGGTCTCCACCCACTTTCCTAGTTCTGAGACTCTCAAGAGGCCTCACCCCTTGGAGCTGACCCCTTCTGTTGTAACTCAAAGACCTCCCCTCCTCAAAAATGTGTTGTCAGTGTGTCAATATTAGATTATAATCTTCTAGGATGAGGGACTATCTACTATATACAATGGGCACCTAGGCTAAGAGGCCAAGTAGAAGCCTAGTTTTAGTCTAGTTTATAAGAACACACAAGTGCCTATAGCTTTATAACGTACTATCATAATTCACAGAAAACGCATGTTGAATGCAGCTGCAGACATTGGCGCCTGCTCAGGAGGTGCTGTAAATGTTTGAGTGAAGCAGCATGGCGGGCAGGATCTGTAGATGCTGTCAGCTGAAGAGAGAACTGGGTCGGCTTGGTGGGATGTCAAGAGCTCCCCCTCTCTGCTCTTCGTTCTCAGGCTGGCATTGCAAGCACCATCAAAACATGTGGTCGCAGGACCAACACCTCCTGATGCTGGTCTTGCGCGTTGTGAGATTAGTTTTAGGAGGTGTCAGACGCACAACCATGCCTTTGGACATGCTCATGGTGCCAGTTTTATGGGGAGGATGAAGTGTTATGGGGAAACACAGCACTACTGGAGCTGTAACTTAGGAATGGCAGGAGAGAGTCTGAATCAGTGGGGTGGAGTGGTTAGGGGCAGCGAGGCAGGATGGGGAAGAAGGTCAGGGGCAGTGAAGCAGCGTTAGGAACAGGGCTGAAAACTTGTCTAGAGCTCCCAATTCCCTTGTGCGGGTTGTGCACTACGTACATTTGGTAGCACTGAACAAATAATATTAACACCCCAGAAGGGCCATCTCCAAGGACACTCTTTTTTCTCACCATTGGCACCTAGGGATCACCCTATATGGCCAGAAATTAGGGTGGTAATTATGTACCCTTTCTTACTTAGATTATATAAAACCAACTGCAGTGCTGGTCTTTATCTGCCGTCCTTTATTTTTTGTGTGTGTGTGTGCATTTTTTTCTCCTGAGAGAGAGAGATCAGTCTCTTAGTATCTGAGTGAAGGAAATGGTATTCAGATTTGAGCAGCGGTAGCTTAAGTCCCCAGCCAGTGTGCTTGCCTGTTAGCCACAGATGCTGCATGTGGTGGGGATGCCAAACTGGAACACTGATTGATTCCTTGCAATGCTGCATTTTGAAGTATGGAGGACATTATAGTTCCCAGGCTTCCTACATGCATAAGGTGACCCCTCAGTCTGAGTTTGCAGATGTCTAAAGTGCTCTTCTGAACTATCTAGCAGTATATGCTAAATATGCTTTTCTGCCTGAATACTGCCTTTGCGTTTTTTCTTATTATCAGAAAAGATTTGGTCTAATTGTGACATAGATTTACTTTCTCACTCTTCGATGTCTTTGGTTGGTGATTCACTTCTGTAACTCTTTTCATCCTCAGCATTTACCTGATGGCTCTACCCCAAGTGCACATGTTGAGGTTTATCTCCTTCCAGATCCCTGTGAAGTCAGTCGGAAAAAGACAAAAATGGTTTCCAAAAGCACTGACCCAACCTATAACGAGCTTGTAAGTATTCTGTATATTGTTTCCAGTCATGCCTATGACCAAGCTAGGACCAGGTCCCAGTTCATAGAAACATAGGAAACAACGGCAGATGAGACCATGTAGTCTATCGAGTCTGCCCATCCATAACAACTATTGTGCTCTACAACCCCTTCCTCTCCCTCAGAGACACTCTGAACTTGTCCCATGCTTTCTTGAATTCAGATATACTCCTCGTCTCTACCACCTCCACTGAGAGTCTGCCATGTATCCACCACCCCTTTCCCTAAAGAAATATTTCTTCAAATTACTCCTGGGTTTATTCCCTTCATTCTGTGACCTCTCATTCCAGAGCTTCCTTGCAACGGAAAGAGGATTACATCCTGTGCATTTATACCATGAAGGTATTTAAATGTCTCTACCATATTGCCACTCCCACCTTTCCTTCAAAGTATACATATTGAGATCTTTAAGCCTATCGCCGTATACTTTATGACAAAGATCACCGATGGAAATGAACATTACCTACCACAGAAAAGGAAACCAAATCACTAATCATGAAAAGTTTTTGACCCCTTCAAGGATAATCACAGAAATGTAGAATCTGATGGCAGAAATCGACCCATAATATCCATCTAATCTCTGCATAATTCACTCCCTTTTTCAGTGTCATCTTTCTGTCTCTTCCTCCTACACCCCATCCGCTTCCCCTAGCCCCAACACCGGCAGCAGCCTCCCCTCCCCTATCGTTGACATTGTGCATAGAAGTCCTGGCACAAGGAGATGAAAGGCCTCCCTGCGCCTCCCCCTGCTGCCCCACTCCAGGACCTGCAGCAGCGGCGGCGGCAGTGGCCACAAACAGCCCCAGGGTGCTTACCTTACAGTTTTAGTGCTGTGGGGCTGTTTGCTTCTGCTCCCTCAGACTGCTTGATGCCAAACTTCTTGATTGCAGACAGGAAGTCGGCATCGGAGGGAGTGGAAGCAAACAGCTCCACAGCACCAAAGTTTTAAAATAAGCACCACAGGACTTTTTTGCGGACATTGCTGCTGCTGCAGCTCTTGAGATGAGTTACAGCGGAGACAGTGCTCTAGGTGACTGCCTAGTTCGCCTAAAGGTAGCGCCAACTCTGCATGCATGCACATATGTACACAGACACATCACTGTTCACCGGCATTGCCATCATAGTGGCTGTATGTACACAGACACATCAGTGTTCACCAGCATTGCCATCATGGTGGCTGTATATACACAGACACATCACTGTTCACCGGCATTGACATCATGGTGGCTGTATGTACACAGACACATCACTGTTCACCGGCATTGCCATCATGGTGGCACGTATGTACACAGACACATCAGTGTTCACCGGCATTGCCATCATAGTGGCTGTATGTACACAGACACATCAGTGTTCACCGGCATTGCCATCATAGTGGCTGTATGTACACAGACACATCAGTGTTCACCTGCATTGCCATCATAGTGGCTGTATGTACACAGACACATCAGTGTTCACCAGCATTGCCATCATGGTGGCTGTCTATACACAGACACATCAGTGTTCACCGGCATTGCCATCATGGTGGCTGTATATACACAGACACATCAGTGTTCACCGGCATTGCCATCATGGTGGCACGTATGTACACAGACACATCACTGTTCACCGGCATTGCCATCATGGTGGCTGTATGTACACAGACACATCAGTGTTCACCGGCATTGCCATCATGGTGGCTGTATGTTTTGAAACTGTGAGCTGAAAATGCTTCATATTCCTGTGTGGGTGAAAAATCATTTGTAAAGTATGAGAAATGTGCTTGCAGACGTTCTTCCATTTCTAATAGACAATGTGGAAACACTTTCAGTTTTTCTTTTATCACACAGTGAGATATGCCCAGTATTCAAAATAAACAATTTGATATCAAATGCTTTCAGGGGACTTGCCCAAAACCCATCTTTAACTCAATTGTAACTTCCATTTTATCTCGATCACTGTAAAATTAAACAGTAGCTAGAACGGACCGATTACAGCGAGTGTGTCAGTCGTGTGTCCAACACAAAGGTGACAGTGAATGAATTAAACACCTTCTTCCTTCCAACAGCTATCAACTTGATTTCTGACCAGAAATGTGTTCCTGGGCAGATTGTAGGAAAATAGCAGATCGCATTAAAGTCAAAAATAAATTATTTATTTGTAAGCAAATTTCAGCCTTGCAGTGAGATGCTGATTTAGTAGTAGCGGCCAATAGCTTCCAGTTGAACTGAGGCAAAATAGTTTTCCAGTACACACAACATTTTGAGCAATGTCCCAATACAATTTGATTAGGAAAATAGTTTTATTTGCAAAGCCCTGCAGCAAGTATTTTTTCCAGAGCAGGAAGTTGGTAATTTTTATTTATTTAAAGAAAATCCTGAGATTGCAAATTCAAAAATCAATAATACAAAGATTCAATTTTCATCTTGCATTTGGAGCAGGGGTGGGCAAACATTTTTCTTATGTATAGTTAATTTATGGCTCTTCTCTGCACCAAGGTCACCAAGAGGATTGAGTGAAGGGAAGGGAACCAGGGGTGATGAGATACCGAGGCAGAGGACCTTGGACTATAGAGGCAATGAGAGTAACGACTTCAGGGCGATATTTTTGGAGGAACAAGATGAATAATGGAAAAGAGGAGGGGGGGAAAAGAAGGATCCAGAGAAAGAAGAGTAGACAGAAAAAGGAGACAAGGAGGAAAAGAAGAAAGGAGAGAAGCAGGAGAAGAAAGAAAATAGAGACAATATTAAAATATCCACTCTGAAGGAAAGACAAAGAAGGGAGAGCACTGAAACAGAAAGAAGAGGTTTATGGGGGACTGGGGAAAACAAAATAGGGTTAGCGAGAAGATCAGAGAATGAGAAAAACCGGATAATCTACCAGAGACATCAAAGGCTGAAAACATTTTAGTTTCAGAAAAAACTATTAATTAACCAATATAAAGGATCTTGGGATCCATTCGAAAATATTATGGTCTATTTGTATGTCCCAGAGAGAGAATTTTTATCTTCTGAAAATGCTGAATGTGATTGTCTCTTTCTGATGTCTTTTGCCCTTCTATTCAGGACACACCCCAGAAAGGTTAAATTGGGTCAGTAACATCTGCAGTAAGAAAATGCAAATAATGGTTCTTAGTTGTGGAAAGTTGTTTATATTGATATCTGGTTGTTAAAACATGTTCCAAGGTAATATTCTCTGACTTCTGTATAGCCGTGGCGAAATATTGTCTCTGTGATGCCTCTAGCTGTTGGCACCCCTTGGACTTTAGGCCTGTAAATCATCCTGTTTCTACTACAGAAATGTTAAATAAATAAATACAGAATAATTGCAGTTGACCTTTTGCAGCGGCTCCAGGAAGACCCCCCTTCCCTCCACTCACCCCTGCTGCTTCTCAATCCTGGAATTGTGGAGGGACCCCCCTAGTTTGGGATAGGAAAAGAAGTATCAGAGACATGCATACCAAAAATCTGATAACTTTACTGACAAGAGGCCTGAGGAATAAACTAAGGGTGAGCCTGGACAGAAGCCTGTTAGTCCAGGTCCAATACCTAAGGAAGAGGACACCAACTGAAGACAGAGAAGAAAGCAGCCTCAAGTAGGGAGGGAGACAGCAGGGCCAAGGGGAACTGTAGGAGTAGAAATTGGGTTGAGGGACCTAGCTAGCTTCACAGGACCTGAAACACATGCTGGAGAATTTTTTTTTTTTAATCTCTGCAACTGCAGAGGTTTCATGTCGAAGTAGAGATAGTCATACTGCAGAGGTTTCATGTCAAAGCCCAGGTCCTTCAGCTTACTTCACAAGTCTCGTGAAGTGTCTGTCCCCTTGGGGTGCCATCCCTGGAGTACATATCCCTGCACTGTCTCCCAGAAAACAAATGCTTGGAATGCAGAGACAGGACTTGGCCAGAACTTCACACATGATGCCATATTGTAGGAGAAGGGATTTAGGAGCACCGTGGCCCCTGGGACCTGAAATGGAGGTCAGCCCGAAGCAGCTTTTTTTCCATATGCAGTAGCACACAGTCAATGGAGGCACTGGGCTGGCTTACCTGCAACTGCTGTCTGCTTGTTTGGGTACTTGAGTCCTCAGAAGCAGGGCACTCTGGCAGGTAGAAATGCATGTGACCACAGAGCGCTGAGGACTAAACATTGAAGTGCCGTTCTGGGGACACAACAGCCAAAGTCTCCATCATGTGCCCAGACTGGCCAGTCCCCTGGGTCAGTACATGCTTGTGCTTTGAGACAGGGTATTATAAGAGCCCAATTTACCTGACAGGAGATGGCCCATGATAAGGAGTTAAAAGGGGATCCTCCTCCCACTTTGTACATGTTGAAAGGACTGCCTACTTTCACCGTACATCCTTGCAGCTGTCTCTTCCAAGCACTGCTAACACCGAGTGAGCACCGCAACAGGCCAGAGCAGATTCTATTTTACATTGCTCCAAATAGTGTTGACCTGCAAGCCTCTGCATGTTTAAAGGGCGGGGTCAGACGGAACACTGCCATAGGCTGAGGGGAGCTTGGAAGGGGCAGGGAGGTGGAGCAGCCCCTTTCGCTGTGGGTGCCTTCTCTGCCTAATTAGAAATTCAGGTCTGGGCTTTATAGGAGATCTGCATAAATGTGTACAAAGCACCACTTTTCTCAAGCTCTGTTCAGGGGCAAATGATACTTAGTAAGACGGGAATCTGCGAGCAGCTCACTGGACACAAGGGTCATCTGTTTGTTCCCTTCAGAAAGCCACAGCACAGTGGCTGAAACGTTAGATGCCGCATGACCCAGAAAACTCCCCCAGTACTCATACTTCTGCCTTTTTGCTCCTGTGTGGAGATGGGAGTAGACAACTGATATTTCACCTTTTCACTAGAAACTGCATCTGCAAACACGGTTACTCTCCTCTTTAAAAAAATCTCTTTTTATGTTGGCTGATGGACTACAGAGGTTGCACGATCATCGTCACTAGTACTGCTGCAGCCCTTAGGTGTCTCTACAGCAGAGGTTCACAGCTTCTTTGGTTGTGTGAATCCTTATTAATTTATAGAGTTCAGGAACCCCCAGTTTATCCACAAGTCTCTTCTGAGACCCCTCCCCTCAGTACCAAGTCTGTCATCTTTAGCTTCTTTCCCCTTCTTGTCTCCACTAGCCTCTCTCTCTCCAGCCAGTTCCCACTAATCTAGACCTCTTTCTCTTTCCCTTTCAATTCCCTCCAGTCATCTCTTTTTTTTCTTGTTTTCTGTGCTTTGAGGAACCTCCGTAATGGTCTCACAGACCCCCAGGCATCTACAGATCACAGGTTGGGAACCACTGCTGTAGAGGATCAACTACCTCCCCTCCCACCATTCCCATTCCTAACTCCATATAGCATGTCATATGTAGGGATTTTACTGTTACTGCACACACTATACCTGGTATTAGAGTAGAGAGACAGTGGAAACTGCAGCAAAGGCACTCACTTTGCAGTCTGTATGGACTCGCAGGGGGTGCCAGACTTTGTAAGTGAAGTGATTTTCATACACACTAATTCAATTAGTGTGTGCCCTGCCTATCCCTGTGCTCAGTCCTGCCTCTTGCTCTCTTTTCAGTTTATTTCCTATCATACTAGTCACTATAGTTTGTCTGCTCTGTACCATAGAACCTGACTTTTCACAAACTCACTGTGTCTAGCCCCTCCATGCCTGTGCCCGGTGTGGGCTCTTTGCTTTCTTTCTGTCTACAAAGCTGATGATTTCACCTCTTTCCTTCTGAATCCTACACTTTCCTATTACAAATTTCTCTGACTGGGAATCAAAGAGAATGGCGCAGGTCTCATATTCATGATGGCTTCATGAGCTGTTAGATGTGGAAGAGGTGAGGCTAGAATAGGCTTGTTTGGCTGCTTATCAGAAAGGTTCAACATGGTAGGCAACCTGACTCCTGCTTCTTCCTTATCCCTTCCCAGGATGACTGCATGCTGGCTTACTAGGAATCAAAGCTGTGATCCTCAGGAGATTTATAGCCTAAGTTACAGGAACAGCACAGTCAAGAAAGAGGTCAAGTGAATAGTTATGCTTATCCTCTGGGCAGCAGCAGGAGAGATGCACCCTTGGAGGAGCCCATTGGGCCAACATGGGGTATGTCCTTGATTAGAGACCAAATGATGGTCCATGGGATCATCCAGGGGCGTGTCTCTCCTTCTGCTGCCCAGACCATAACTATTCATTGGCTTTTACCTTAAGTATGCTTTTCCTGTGTCTTCAGCTGCACATCTCAAGCTTCTGCTCCCAAGGGTCATGAGTTTGAGCTCAGTGAGTCTCTTACTACTACTACTGCTACTGAACATTCGTATAGCACTACAAGATGATGCAGCGCTGCACAGACATATGTAAAAGACAGTCCCTGCTCATCAGAGCTTACAATCTAATCAAGAAAGACAACACGGTAGCTGTAGACATCTAGGGGGAATGGTAAGGAAGCACAAAGGAGAGCAGATGAGTGAAGATCTGAAAGCGGCAGCGAAGAGGTGAGTTTTCAGCCTGGATTTGAAAAGGGTCAGAAAAGGCGCCTGACGTACAGACTCAGGTAGTTTGTTCCAGGCATAAGGAGCAGGAGGGTGAATGGAGCAAAGTCTAGATTTAGCAAGAGAAGGGCATGGATAGAAGCGATTTACCAGAAGAACAGAGTTCCTGAGGAGGGGTGTAGGGAGAGATAAGAAAAAGGTAGTGAAGCGCTGCAGAGTGAATGCTCTTTTAGGTCAGCAGGAGAAGTTTGAACTGGATGCAGAAATGGATAGGGGGCCAATGAAGTGACCTGAGAAGAGGGGTTATATGAGCATGACAAGGCTGGCAGAAGATTTAGCCATGCAGCAGAGTGTTGAACAGATCGAAGAGGAGCAAAATAATTTGGAGTGAGACCAGCAAGTAGTAGGTTAGAATAGGCTAGACAGGAGGTGACTAAGGAGTGGATAAGTGTCTTAGTAGTGTGTTCAGAAAGGAATGGGTGAAATTTGTTGATGTTCTAGAGAAAGAAATCATACGACAAAAATCACTAAACCCCCATTATGAATCTTTTTCAAAAAAAACTTTTTTGTTTGTCGGACATCTCCGGAAAGGGGCAGACAATGTAAACCATGCCCTCCACACGGTTCAGTCCTTTTTAATAAAACTTCAAATAACAAAGTGAAACACACTTAACTTAGAAAGAATTGTGTAAACTCCTCTCATCTCCTCTCATCGCCGGAGATGAGAGGAGTTTACACAATTCTTTCTAAGTTAAGTGTGTTTCACTTTGTTATTTGAAGTTTTATTAAAAAGGACTGAACCGTGTGGAGGGCATGGTTTACATTGTCTGCCCCTTTCCGGAGATGTCCGACAAACAAAAAAGTTTTTTTTGAAAAAGATTCATAATGGGGGTTTAGTGATTTTTGTCGTATGAGTTTAATTGTGATCACTACCATTGGGACTTTTTGAATTTGATTTCACTAGAGAAAGAAATGGCAGGTTTTATCTATCAGCTGGAAGAGTGTGGAGAAGGAGAGAGAGGAGTCAAAGACAACCCTAAGGTTGCGAGCTGAGGAGACAGGGAAGAGTAGAGTGTGATCCACAGAGACTGAGAAAGGAGGAAGGGGACAGGAGGGTTTGGGGGAAAAGTAAGAAGCTCAGTTTTGGCCATGTTCAATTTCAAGCGGCATTGAGACATCCAAGCAGCAATGTCAGAAAGGCAGGCAGAGATCCTGGCCTAGATTGCTGGAGAGATTTATATCCCGCTTTGACCCGGTGAAAAGCGGGATATAAATGCAGTTAAATAAATAAATAGAGGTAGATTTGGGAGTCATCAGCAAAACGATGGTACTGAAAGCCTTAGGAAAAGATGAGTGCACCAAGAGTCTGGGTATAGAGAGAGAAAAGGAGTGGATCCAAGACATCCTTGGGGTACACCAACTAAGAGGGGAATAGCAGTAGAGGAGGATCCACCAGAACAAAACACTGAAAGAGCAATGGGAGAAATAAGAAAAGAACCAGGATAGCACAGAGCCCTTAAAACCGGCGAGGATAAGGTGTCAAGGAAAAGGTTGTGGACAACAGTGTCAAAAGCAGCAGAAAGATCAAAAAGGATTAGGATTGAGAAAAGTCCCTTCAATTTTTGCCAGGAACAGGTCACTGGAGACTTTGGCAAGAGCCATTTTGGTAGAATGTAAAAGGACAAAAGCCAGATTGTAGAGGATCCAGAATGGTTTGAGAGGAGAGAAAGTTGAGGCAACGGCGGTGAACCACACGTTCAAGTAGTTTAGAAATAAAGGGGAGGAGGTAGATGGGTTGATAGTGAGAAGGATGGGTAGGGTCTAGTGAGGGTTTCTTGAGGAGAGGAATGACCACAGCATGCTTGCAGGCTGCAGGGAAAGTTGCAGGGGAGAGCGATAGGTTGAGAATATGAGAGATGAAAGAGACTACAGTGGAGGAGATGGAGCTCAGGAGACATGTAGGAATAGGATCAAAGGAGCAGGTAGTGAGTTGATTAGCGGGGTGCCCCAGGGGTCGGTCCTGGGCCCGGCACTGTTCAATGTATTTGTGAGTGATATTGCTGAAGGATTGAATGGAAAAGTCTGTCTTTTTGCAGACGACACGAAAATTTGCAACAGAGTGGACTCCCCCGAGGGAGTGGTTAACATGAAGAAAGATCTACAAAAGCTGGAAGACTGGTCTAATGCTTGGCAACTACGATTTAATGCGAAAAAGTGCAGTGTCATGCACTTGGGTAGCAGGAATCCAAGAGAAATGTACACAATAGGGGGCGAAAGGTTGGTATGCACGGTTCAGGAGAAAGACCTTGGTGTGATTATCTCTGATGATCTCAAGGTGGCAAAACAGTGCGACAAGGCGGTGGCAAAAGCCAGGAGGATGTTGGGTTGCATACAAAGAGAGATTACCAGCAGAAAAGAAGAGGTACTTATGCCACTGTATAGGTCACTGGTGAGGCCTCACTTGGAATACTGTGTTCAGTTTTGGAGACCATATCTTGCAAAGGATGTAAAAAGACTGGAGACTGCTCAGAGGAAGGCGACCAAAATGATTTGGAGCCTGCGTCAGAAGCCTTATGAGAAGAGACCTGAAGACCTAAAAATGTACACTTTGGAGGAAAGGAGGGACAGGGGAGATATGATTCAGACCTTTAAATACTTAAAGAGAAATGATGAACAAACAAACCTCTTCCAAAGACGGGGAACCTGTAAAACTAGAGGGCATAACATGAAGCTGCAAGGGGGTAAATTGAAAGGCAATATCAGGAAATATTTTTTCACTGAAAGGGTGGTGGATGCTTGGAATGCCCTCCCAATGGAAGTGGTAGGGGTGAACACGGTGACGGAATTCAAAAAGGCATGGGACAAACACAGAGGATCCCTTTACAGCAATAGGATAAAAACAAAATAAACGGTACCATCTAACTTCTGAACCATATAACGTCTCAACAAATAGGGGTGTCCTACATGGAGTGGTGGGTTTACCCCTGAACAAGGATATGGGGAGGGGTGGCCTGCGCGGAGCGACAGGTGCACCTGCTCTTGCCATCTTGCTGGGCAGACTGGATGGACCATGCTGGTCTTTATCTGCCGTCAACTACTATGTTACTATGTTACTAAAATAGTTGCAAAGGTAAGTGGATTTTTTGTTCAATTCGGAGCAATACCCATTTGGTTTGTTTAGAGGAAGCAATTGAAAAAGACTTTATTCATTATGGGCCCAATATTCAAAATGATTAACTTGCTTAGCAGAGCTGCTGACTACGTTGATCACAGTGAATGGGATATTCATCTGCACTAACACGGTGGTGGTGGTGGTGGTGGTGGTGGTGGTGGTGGTTGTTGTTGTTGTTAAGTGCCATCAAGTCTGTATTGACTCATGGCGACCCTCTGGATAGTTGTCCTAAACTGTGTTCGGTCTTTAGTCAGGCAGCTCATTGTTGACAGACTGGCACCTGCAGCTGCTGTTATTGTATCGATTCATCTCGTTGCCAGCCTTCCTCTTTTGCACTGACCTTCCTCCTTGCCAAGCAGATGTCTTTCTCTAACGATCTCTCTCATCACATGATGTTAGTTGGTGCCACCGAATATCCTTGGCTGCCAGCCCTATGTGCCTCGATGATAACCGCTTAGCCTCGGGGCATTTTGGGAGTGGAGCAGAGGTGGCACTGATCCCTAACTAGACAGCAGCAATATTTATTTATTTTATTTAACAGGTTTTCTATACCACCTTTATCCAAGGCGGTTCACATCAAACATCATAACAATTACAGAGGAATTGTTTTACATTAAACAGGGATTATAACTTGGAGATAAATATGAGACATATTATGTGAGGGGAGCGAACTATTTACATGTAGAGATGGTCTACGTTTTATGGGGAGGAATTGTTTCTTCGGCTTAGCTGTCCTATGTGGTATTTTAGCTCCTAGATTATGTTTTGTCATCAGGTCCGTAGTATTCTCTGAATAGGTATGTTTTTAATTGTTTTTTTAGTTTGGTGATGGATTTTGCTGATCTTATGTTATCTGGTAGCAAGTTCCACATTGATGTGGCATACAAGGAGAATGCTCTGTTGCTGGTCTGCTGTGTATTTTTAGTCCTGAGCGGATGGATGTTCAGGAGGTTCTGATTGGAGGCTCTTCTTGCTCTTGTTGAGTAGGTTGTTGTGATCAGCTCTGAGAGGCAGGGAGTTGAGAGGTTATGAAGTACCTTGAAGGTGATAGTGATGGTTTTTGTATTTTGCTCGTTGTGTTATTGGGAGCCAGTGTAGGTTTTTTAGGATTGGTATTATATTGTGCATTGACAAGCTGGCAGTGAGGATTCTAGCGGCAGTGTTTTGGACTAATTGGATTGGATATAGAGCATTTTTTGGGAGGCCTTAGTAAATGATGTTTCCATAGTCGAGGTGTAGTGTGACTATGGCTTGTAGTACTGATCTGAAATCCGTCTCTTGCAGATGTCGAAGGGGTTTGATGCGCTTTAGCTTTTAGTATGCTGTTTTGGATGCATTTTTTATGTGAGAGGTCATGCTGAGGTTGCTGTCAATGGTTATACCTCTTGTTTTATTGGTATTTCTGCATCCTGTGTTATCTTTTTGGAGGCTTGAAATCTTGATCTCTAAATATGAGTAGAGCTTTGGTTTTACTTCGGTTTACTGTGAGATTTATACTGGCTAGGAAGTTTGTCACAGCATTGAAGACATCTGATATGGTTGAGAAGTATGGGTTCTTGGTGTTAAATGGCAGGTAAAACATGTCATCTGCATAGAGGTGATAGTGTGCATTCCATTTCCGTAATAGGTTGCAGATTGGCTGAATGTATAGGTTGAATAATAGTCCGGAGAGGGCTGAGCCTTGAAGGATGCCTTGTACTGACTTGAAGGGTCTTGAGTTGGAGATCCTGCCTTTACTTGCATGGTTCTGTCATATAGATATGATTTGAATCATCTTAATGTGTTAGCCTGTTTAGCATGATGGGGTGAGATACGGAGTCAAAATTGGCACTTATGTCAAGGAACAGCAACACAAATCCCTGACGGGGTTTATCCAGTCCGATGATAATTCTGTTGAATAGGTCTGTTAGGAGAGTGTCGATGCCATGTTGTGGGCGGAAGCCATATTGGTGTTGGTCTAGGGGTGCATGGGTATCCACATGGTCTTGAAGTTGGTGTTGTTTGGTTTTTTTCAATTATTTTGGCCAGGAATGGGATACTCGCAATTGGGCGATAGGAGCTTGGGAGGGTCTTGTCTAATGAGGTCTTTTTTATGATAGGATGTATAGAGGCCTGTTTGAGTGCTGGAAGAAGGTATCCTTGGGTGAGGGATGAGTGAACTATCCATAGTATGGTTTGAACAAATTGGTTGTGTAGATTTTTTTAGCCATTTAACTGGACATGGGTCGAGGTCGTGGTGTTAATGTTGTTGATGATGTCCATTATTTCTCTCTTATTTATTAGGTTGAAGTTGTGCCATAGGTGTTTATTGTCTGTATCCATATTTTGCTGGGGTGGCACCAAGTGTTGATGAGTTGTTTATTGTGGAGAAAGCCTGCCATAACTTGTGGATCGATTTGCATTCTTTCGATTGTTGTGTTGGCTGTGTTAGGGTCATTGGTCAGTTGGGATACAACTGAAAATAGTTCTTTAGGGCAGTTGAGTGATTTCATAAGATTGTTTGTGATGAATTCCTTTTGTGTCTTGTTACATAGGTCATCGTATTTCTTTTGAAGGTTGTGTAGCTGTGTCTTGGTTGTATCATTCTGTGTTCTTTTCCATTTTCTTTCAAGGCGTATAAGTTCTCTTCTGTGCTGGTCCAGGTTTTTGGAGAACCATGGAGGACGTGAGGATATATGGTATTTTGTGGTGACTTTTTTGTTGAAGGTTGAAGTTGTATATATTGTCTGGTTCCATGAGTCTATAAATGTATCCAGATCAGTTATGTCTGCGTTTATTAGTGCCAAGGTCTGTTCAAGGAAGTATTGTGCATTGAATGCCTTAAATCGATGTTTGAACTGTTACTGTTGCAGTGTTTTTGGTTGAGTAGTATTGTCTGGTATATTGAGGGATATCATGGTGTGATCTGACCATGATACTGGGTCAATTTGCAGATCTAGGTTTTCTTTAAGTAGGTTGTTGGATACGAATATAAGGTCCAAGATTGATCCTTTGCAATGGGTTGGTGCATCAATTATTTGGGTTAGCTGTAGGGAATCCATGGCATTAAGGAATGCATTAGCATGTTTTCCGTGGTTGAGGGGAGGTTGAGGTCACCCATGAGGGTGAAGTGGTTTCTTGTGGCTGTATGTGTACATGCCTTGTCTATGATTGCAGCTAGATCATCTATGTTGGGAATACGTTTTCTAGACGTTACAGTTATGGCATGCTCCAAGTTAGAGATGGTTAAGAGGTCTAATATCTGAAGTGATTGAGAATTGTTCAGTGTGAAGTTCAGGTGTTTCTTTGCAAGTATGAGTACTCCACTCCCTCTCTGATGTAGTCTAGGGCTACTAAATAGCGTATATTGTGATGTAGTTAATTGGTTTAGTAGGACGTTGTCATAGTCATTGATCCAGCTTTCTGTGATGCACATTACATCTGTGTCAGTGAAGTGAATGTGGTCTGCGATAGTCTGAATTTTGTTGTGGATAGAACGAACATTGATGAGAGAATATTTGATTGGATGATGATGGTGTTTGTGTTTGCAGTAATCGTCGTTAGTCATTCAGTGCTAATATGTATGAGTCTGCGTGCTTGTTTAGTGAACGGTAGTTTGTGGTGAGTTGTAAGGTGGAGGAGGTTTGCTCTGTGAAGAACTTTTATGCTTTTGTTCCAATTGTTGCTTAGATGGGTAGAGGATATGAGCAGCAATGTAGCCAAGAGAATGATCGTATGATATATTAGATTATGTGGTGTCATGTTTGTCTATAAGTTCATAGCTTACTCTAGCTGGTTTTTCTTGAGAGGTTAGGCGAGGATCTTGGTGATCTGTAGGTGAGAAGTGTTTGTTAATGCGTGGTTTTGTAGGTTGTGGTTGCTGGTTATCTTTTCTGTTCTCTTTTCCTTCTTTGACGGCCCGTGCTTAAGGGCCGTGCCAAAGGGCCCTCTGGCAAGGCCCTCAAGCACGGGCCCGCAAGGCACAGGCGCGCCTGGAGCTCTCCGGGTTTTAAAAGCCCTGCTGGTGGTGTATTGAGCCACTATCCGCTTGGCGCTATACAGTGAAAGCCAGGTGCAGGACACCCTGGCCGATATATCGCTAACCCAGTAGTGGCTCAATATTGCTGCTGCCCGTTTAGTGATCGACCTATGCAACGAACCCAGATAGTCAATTCTGGAGCTGGATATGACCCCAGCATTGAGTATATGGGTTTAATGTTCAGTGCCAGCCAGGGCCGGCCCGTCCATTGAGCGAGAATGTTTTTTGCACAGGGCCCCGCGTTTCAGGGGGCCCCGCGCAAAAAACATTCTGATCTAAAAGTAAAATTTAAAAAAAAAAAAAAAGCAGCTGTCTGCTGCCGCTGCCGGGACCGCTGCGGCAGAATCGAGTGTGCCGCGGGGCCCCCCCCTGCCCAGCAGAGCCTGCCCTCCCCTGTATCACCTCTCTCTTTGCAGCTGCAGTCACACGCGCCGGCTTTCAGAGCGCGAAGGAACTAGTTTCCCTTTCGCGGCTCTGTTAAGCCCGCGGGGGCTGATGGGAACCCCGCAGGCTTAACAGGGCAGCGAGGGAGAAACTCTCCCCTCGCGCTCTGAAAGCCGGCGCTTGTGACTGCAGCTGTAAAGAGAGAGGTGATACAGGGGAGGGCAGGCTCTGCTGGGCAGGGGGGGCCTCGCGGCACACTCGATTCTGCCGCGGCAGCCCCGGCAGCGGCAGCAGACAGCTTTTTTAAAAAAACCTTTCCTGGGCTGGGCTGGACTGGCGGGGGTTAGGAGTGGTGATGGGCTGGGGGGGTTAGGTGATGGGCTATGGGGGGCTGGGGGGGGGGGGTAGGAGTGGTGATGGGCTATGGGGGAGCTAAGTCTGTATATGGGCTGATGGGATTAGGACTGGAAGTGGGTTGATGGGGGGTAAGTACAAGTAATGGGCTATGGGGGGGGCTTAAACTACAATTTGGGTGATGGGGGAGTAGGACTGGAAGTGGGCTGGTGGGATGAGGACTGGGAGTGGGCTATGGGGGGCTAGGACTGGAAATGGGCTGGGGGGATTAAGACTGGAGGTGGGCTGATGGTGTTAGGACTGGTAGTGGGCTGTGGGCTGTTGGGGGGGGTTAGGACTGGTAATGGGCTATGGGGGGCTAGGACTGGAAATGTGCTGGGGGGGTTGCTAGGACTGGAAATGGGCTGGGGGGGATTAAGACTGGAGGTGGGCTGATGGGGTTAGGACTGGTAATGGGCTGTGGGCTGTTGGGGGGGGTGATAGCACGGAAAATGCGCTATGGGGGGCTAGGACAGGAAATGGGCTGATGGGGAGGGTTTATGACTTGAGGTGGGCTGTTGGGTGGGGTTAGGACTGGTAATGGGCTATGGTTGGCTAGGACTGGAAATGGGCTGATGGGGGGGTTAAGACTGGAGGTGGGCTGATGGGGTTAGGACTGGTAATGGGCTGAGGGCTGTTGGGGGGGTTTGTACTGGTAATGGGATATGGGGGGGCTAGGACTGGAAATGGGCTGATGGGGGGGTTAACACTGGTGGTGGGCTGATGGGGTTAGGACTGGTAATGGGCTGTGGGCTTATGGGGGGTTAGGACTGGTAATGGGCTATGGAGGGGTTAGGACTGGTAATGGGCTATGGGGGGCTAGGACAGGAAATGGGCTGATGGGGAGGGGTTAGGACTTGAGGTGGGCTGATGGGGTTAGGACTGGTAATGGGCTGTAGGCTGTTGGGGGGTTAGAACTGGTAATGGGCTATGGGGGAGGGTTAAGACTGGTAATGGGCTGTTGGCTGATGGGGCTGTCTGGTAATGGGCTATGGGGGGGTTAGGACTGATAATGGGCTATGGGGGGGCTAGGACAGGAAATGGGCTGATGGGGAGGGGTTAGGACTTGAGGTGGGCTGATGGGGTTAGGACTGGTAATGGGCTGTGGGCTGATGGGGGGGGTTAGGACTGGCAATGGGCTATGGGGGCTGACTGGAAATGGGTTGATGGGGTTAGGACTGGAAGTGGGCTGATGGGGGGTTAGGACTGGTAATGGGTTATAGGGGGGGCTTAAACTGAAAATGGGGTGATGGGGGGTTAGGACTGGAAGTGGGTTGATGGGGAGGGCTAGGACTGGTATTGGGTTGGGGGGTTGCTAGGACTGGAAATGGGCTGATGCAGGGACTAGAAGGGAATGGATGCTGGGTGAGGCTGGAACTAGAAGGGAGCTGATGTTGGGGGAGGATTAGAATGGGATGGGGCTGGGAGAGTAAAATGGAGAGGGGAAAAATATTTTGTGTGGGAGGGATAAAAAATCTACAATTAGCAGGGTATTGGGAGAGTAAGTGGGGATTGAGGATGGAGGGGTAAAATTTGAGTGGATGAAATAGGAATGAAGAAAGAGCAAAAGGAGAAAGATTAGTATGTTAAAGCAGATGTAGAGAGAGAATGGAAAAAAACTAGAAGAGAGAAGAAAGGACAAATGGACAGCAGACGACGGAGAGTTAGCAGAAGACATGAAGAAACCAGAAGAAAGTGGCTGGAGCAATTGCAGCTGGAAAAAAATGCACAAAAGGTAGAAAAATATCTCTTTATTTTGAATTTATTAATTGGAATATGTCAGCTCTGGTAAATGTGCATCATTAACGTCTGCGCTTTGTTTAGTACAAGAGCAAATTAATGTATAGTTTTATTTCTACAGTGTTGTACATTCCAAGTTTGGCTTTTGGGATTCCCAGTTTAATTATTGTCTTCCTGTTTCTAAATTGTGATTCCTTGTTTGGTGATGGTCTATGTTCTGCATGTGTAACTGAGCTGAGGTATTCTGTTTATGTAATTCCTATTTGACATTGCCACTTGTTCTCTTTCCCCAGTAGGTCATGTATTGTTGTTCTCTGAAAAGTATTGGTTTAATATTTGCATGTTTCCTTTTGATAGGTAGGGTATGGTGCTTTGTGAGTCCTGGTAGTGCTGTTAGGATACGGCGGGTTTGCTATGGGTTCTAAATGGGCAGTGTTTGTAGTAGTTCCTAATGTGTCTGGTGGTTGGCACTGGATTATGGTAATGTAGAAATCTTTTAGTCTTTCTTTATCCATACACTCATTAAGAGGCATGTTTACTAAAAGTTAGTATATGGTAACATTATGCAAATATTTATGTAAATGAGGCCCATATGCAAATGAGGCCCCGCACCGAGTCTCCGCACATGGCCCCGCACCCCCCTTGGGCCGCCCCTGGTGCCAGCAGCCACCAATGCTGAATATTGGAACCTACATTTTCTATTTGTTTTCAAGCAAATGACATCCTTAATGATGAGCTAAGTACCACTGCAGTTTCTTTTAAGTCTAGTACAAGTGCAGTGAGTAGAGGTCCCATCTCTACAGTATCTTGCACCAGGGGCTTATGAATCAGTGTAGTTTGGAAACAAAATGTCAGTTCTTAAAAATAGCTTGCTAAAATGTTTCACTCTGTCTCATACAGTATTCATTTCATGCCAGTTTCATAGATATTACCGAAGGTATTGGATTTGTTTTGTCCTAGTTCACTTTTTACTATGAACAGATTTGCAACTTCAGTGAGGATAAGCCTTAGTATTTAAAAAAGAGAGTCACCACCAGCCAAGAAAAATGCACAGAAAACTTCAGTGATCATTCTGAATATGTGATAAGATTTCATCTTGCTTTTTATTATCTTCCAGGGAGAATGTGTATCTCTTGTTTCAGCTGAATAACATACCATTAATTGTAGAACTGTGTATCTTGGATAATGACCCATTTTCAATCTATCATAGTCTCTAATAATAAATAAAATTAGTCAAAAGCATATGGAAGTCATTAGAAGGCCTGATTTATATCTTTTTCTTTTTGCCCACAATTTCTGCAGGAATTATGCTGCTATTTTGTAAAGACACATAGGCATCTATGTCTTTATAAATTAGTCTACAAATAGGTGCCTTCTTGCCCTCTCAGTCTAGGAGACTTTACCATGGACTGCCCAAAGAACAAACCAGTCGGTACTAGAGGAGATTAAACCTGAGCTTTCTTTAGAAGCTCAGATGACAAGACTTCGACTTTCATACTTTGGACACACCATGCAAAGAAAGAGATCAATAAAGACATCATGCTTGCCAAGATTGAAAGTCAACACAAAAGAGGAAGGCCAGCAATGAGATAGATCGATGCAATAACAGTAACTATAGATGCCACTCTATCAAGAGTGAGCCACCTGACTGAAGACCAAACACATTTTAGGACAACTATCCAATGGGTCACCATGAGTGTAGCTGTACTTTTATACCGCTTTTCACCAGGTCAAAGCAGTTTACAAATAACTCAAAGATACAATGAATGAGATTACAGTAAATATGGTACAAATAACTTAAGTATTTACAATGATTTGTATTTGAAGGGGAATATGGGTGGGTGGGATTAAGTTATGGGATCATAGTAGTCGATGAATAAATGAGTCTTCAACTGCTTCCTGAATGAGGAAAGGTCTTTGCTCCTGATGGTGACGGGGAGGGAGTTCCATAGCGTTGGTGCATATAGTTCAAATGCCCTTGAGCAGGCCTGCTGGGTGCTCTTGGTTTGAGTGAGGGACAATCAGGGTGTTGCTGTTGGATTGGCAGCTGGCTCTGCTTGGTTGGAAGGGATGGAGGAGACTGAGGAGGTGGGAGGAGGAGAGTCCAGATAGTGCTTTGTGGGTTGTCATCAGTGTTTTGTATTTGATGCGGCTGTTGAGGGGGAGCCAGTGAAGTTGCTTGAGGATGGGGGTGATGTGTTCTTGCCTTGGGGGCTGCCAGTAGGTTGCGAGTGGTGGTATGGAGGGCTGTCCATAGTGGGAGGGTGGTTGATTGTGGGAGTCCTTGGTAGAGTTACAGTAGTCGAGGATGGGGAGGATTGCAGATTGGAATGCTGTTCTGAAGTTGGGAGGGTCTGGGATAGGGCGGAGGTGTTGAAGCGTGCAGATTTTGTAGAAGATTGAGTTCACCATATTTTTTATTTGTTGCTTAAAGGTGAGGTTGTGGTCTAGAGTTATGCCAAGATATTTTATTTCTTGCTGAACTTTGATCTGAGTGTTGTTCAAACTTGACAGAGAAAATTTCTACACTACTGGGAATCATCTGAACTTATAAGGTGCCTATGTTGTCTTTTTGGACATTTCAAATAGGTGCCCTGTTATAAAATTACTCTCCACTTAGCTGCCAGCACATGCTGTTCTTTTTGCATTTTTCTGTATATGTATATATATGTTACATGCTCATTCGTGACCTTTTATATGTGCGTCGCTTCAATAATTGTGACATTGAAGACTTTGCCTTAATCTAATGTTTAAGAAAGGCAAACCATGGAATCATGCCATTCAGGAAAGTGGGTAAAGGAATGAATAAAAAGAAACATATCTGCACTTGTCATAAAAAGTTACAAAAACAACCCTGCAGAGTCCCATAGCTACTACACAGCCCTTGTTGATTTGTCCAGCAAATGTTTTGCATCAAGCAATATAGCAAATGAATAAATTGAATGGATTGCCCATATTTTGTAATATGCAATCTATCAGGATGCTTTCATGTACTCAGGCCACATTTGGCGCTCCAGTTTAAAGTCCACACATGTTTGTAACCGTTTTATACAGAGCTTTGCATTAGAAAACACAAAGAGAAGGACCAATAAAGAGAAAAGTGCATTTTAAAACAGCTGTAAAATAATAGCTAGCAGTTAAAATAAGTCCATATCAATTTATCCCTTTAAAAATATTAATATTGAGAAAGATTCTATTTCTCTATTTATTTATTGAATTCCGTTTATAGCTTGTTATTCCAGTGCATGCTTGGAGCACTTTGCAGCGAACACACCATAAAATCAGCATAAGGAGATTAATGGGATAATTAAATGAAACATAAAATGCTAACTGTAGTACTGAAAACATACAGTCTGATCACAGCATAGCAGCGCAGACCTAATTAGTGCATAATATATCACAACGAGATCGGCATAAATTACAAAGAGCATACATAAGCAAGCATGTGGAGGACGCCTACTAAAACATGGCACATGGCTGCATTTCTTGCACACAGCATATGCGCCTATGAGGGGAATATGATTTGCAGCATTTACATTTGCGATGAGATGACTGTAATTCTGTGTATATAGGCATCAATAAGAATCGGGGCATATGAGTGCCAGTCCCATCCCAGCTCAGCCTATTCTCCACCCAGAGATCACCTATGAGGGTGGGCAATCTTCTAAAGACTTTTTCACATGTATATGCCAATATAGAATGACCTTCATGCTTGTAAGCGCACAAGACGGGGGAAGATGCATAGAGGAAGGGCGAAGTTGTGACGAGCACATACATCTACACCAGCAGCCACTTGGTCTCTCTGTTAAAAATGTCTTCTCTGTAACTGCCTACTCTCTACACCGTTATACTCCCGAGCGATTTATTTTCAGAAGCTATTTCTGCAAATAAAAGTGCCCACCTTTTTCCCCAGTAAAAATTATACACACACGTACTTTGACCTGCGTGGCGAATTGCGCATTTTGTGTGCTAGCTTCCTGCATGCCCCATGTGGATACTGAAAAATATTGGGAGCACTGGTATGCCCAAAACCACTCTGCTGCATGCAAGAATTTAGAAAATACACTTTAAAACCCAAATTGGCTGTCTATGAAATCCAAAATCACAAACCTGCAGGAAACCAAGAAGACACTGCACAGAAGAGGTAAAGGGTGAGAGGGTGCCGGCATATGGAGGGGCTGATCTCTAAGGGGGGTATGTGGAAAGTGATGCACACCCCTGCTCCTACTTCAACCAAGAGTCACGCTCCCATCTGCTACCTGATTCCCTGCTTGCAACATTGAGGATTGTCCTGCATGGAGATACAGAGCACTTCGTTCTCTTTCTCTCTGTATTTCTTATCCTTCTCTTCCCGCTTTGTCTGTGCTCTGGCCTTTTTTGTCACTCGCGTGCCTCTTTTACCCCACTTTTTATTCCTTGCTGCCTTAACACTGGGGAGAGAATTCTGAGCTTTTAAATAAAGATGCAGTTTTGTAGCACAAAAACCTTGATTTTCCATAAAGACCCTGCATTATGTAGCGCTGTTCTCGGAGGCCATTTTCAGCCAGTTTCCAATAGTCTACTGTACGTTGGCTTCTGCGGACGATGCGCTATCTAGGCTGGTTGTAAAGTGTAATTACACTTGTACTGCCCATTGTGTATGCCCTCCTCAATATCATCTCTGTACGGTATAAATAATATTTAGTGAAAAATCTTGATTTAAAAACTCTCTGTAGATTGCAATGTATATTTGCTTATACTCCTGTGATTTATGCAAGGTTTTTAGATCATTCTCCATGGAATAGGACTGCAGAGTATTGTTTGGCTGGGTCTTCCCCTTGCATCATATCTCCTATTTATTTCTTAGTGAAGGGATACGATGACATCGCCCAGGACATTTTACAATGATAATCTAAAACCAAACAATAATGATCTTCAGTCCACGGTAGCCGAGAGTAATAGATTAAATGGCAGAGAGAGGTAGGTTGATGCGAGCCCCTGGCAAGACCACGTAGAAGAGCTAGCTTTTCACTCCTACCATCTGAGATCATTTAGCAACTGTGGCATATGAGTTGGGACCAAAAAAAAGACCTATACAATGCTAAAAGGGAAGGCATGACTGAACCCTAAAGGATTTGAAGTAAAAATAGACGTGCTCCATTCTTTTCCTTTTCATATGAACATGATTAATAGGATGTCCTGGCAAATTCCTGAGATGCCTAATCAGCACATTATGGTCATGTTTTAATTATGTTACTCAGCGCTTTCTTTCTCTTCTATTCTGTTAAACATTCAAGCTTTCTTTTGAGATTTGTTCAGCTCCATGGAGGAGTTAAAACGACAAACCTCGCTTTGTGCTTCTCGGCATCTCTGCTAATGTTATTACAAGAGCGAATTGTAGGATGCTCAGAATGGCTCAGACATTGTTCTGAACTCATAAGGTATTCCGGGAACATTTCACTGCTGGATAAGGAATTCAGCTGCTAGAGCAGCTGGAATCAGGTTATGAATACAATATATTTTTCCTGCCAGTCTTTCCACCTTACTCTACGGGGTTTTTATCTTATTCCCAAAATTATAGAGTTAGACTCTCTGAGAATGCTGAAATCTGCCTTCAAGGTTGGGCTGGAGGGCTAGATTATATCTTGCATACCCCTAAATTCAGCATTTGTATCACCTCCTCCCTTTCTGGGGATCTTCAACGATTTTCAGAAGACTGTGTTCTTGAAGAACTAGCTAAACTAAAAGTAGACAAGGCAAAAGAGACCAGATGGGATACATCCTAGAATATTCAAGGAACTTGGGGACATTCTAGTGGCTCCACTGACTGACCTTTTCAATGCTTCTTTATAGCCTGGAGTGGTCCCAGAGGACTGGAGGAAGGCACATCTAGTCTCAATACACAAGAGTGGAAGTAAGGATCAGGTTGACAACTACAGACCAGTTAGCCTAACCTGTGTGGTGAGTAAATTATTAGAAACACTACTAAAACAAACAGAGAATACTGAAGTTTCTGGAGTCCAAGGGATTGCAGGATCCAAAGCCGTATAGGTTTACCAGGGACGGGTCTTGTCAGACAAATCTGATTGATTTCTTTGACTAAGTGACCAGGGATTTGGACCAAGGGAGAGCCCTAGATATGGTAAGATATGCCATACTGGGTCAGACCAAGGTCCATCAAGCCCAGTATTCTGTTTCCAACAGTGGCCAATCTAGGTCATATGTACCTAGCAGTTTCCCCAAGGGACACAGGTTCCACAATGCTTGTATTGTGTACCTAGATTTCCTAGGGATGGACCCTAAAGTTACTGATTGGGTTATATAAGTTGATTGAGTGGGAGGCAACAAATAGTACAGGTAAGGAGGTTACCAGTGGTGTGCTGCAGGGATCTGTCCTTGGTCTGATTCTTTTTAACATCTTTATTAGTTTTATTGCAGAAGGGCTATCAGATAAGGTTTGCCTCTGCGGATAATACCAAAATCTACAATAGAGTAGACATGCACGAAGAAGTAGATAACAAGAGGAGGGATCTAGCTCAACTTGAAGAATGGTTGAGAATTTGGCAGCTGAGATTTGATGCTAAAAAATGCAGTATCATGCATTTGGGCTGAAAAAATCCAAGGGAGCAGTACAGTGTAGGAGATGAAGTGCTTCTGTCTATGAAAGAAGAGTGGGAGCTTGGTGTGATTGTTTCTGATGATCTCAAAGTGGCTAAACAGTAGAAAAGGAGATGGTGAAAGCGAGAAGGATGCTTGGGTGCATGGGGAGAGGAATGGCCAGCAGAAAAAAGGAGGTGATAGTGCCTCTGTATAAGTCTCTGGTGCGACCTCATTTGGAATATTGTGGGCAATTCTGGAGACCGCACCTTCAAAAGGATATAAACAGACTGGAGTCGGTACAGAGAGTGACTACTAAAATGGTTAATGCTCTTCATTATAAAGCATGAGGACAGACTTAAAGATCTTAAAAGGTATACTTGAGAGGAAAGGCGGGATAGAGGAGATATGATAGAGACGTTTAACTATCTCTATGGCATATATGCCCAAGAGGAGAGCCTCCTTCGACTGAAAGCAAGCTCTGCTATGAGGGGACATAGGATGAGAGTGAAAGGGAATAAACTCAGGAGTAATATGTGGAAATATTACTCTACGGGTAGAGTGGTAGATGCGTGGGGGTGGTGGAGATAAGGAAAGAATCTGAATTCAAGAAAGCATGGGACAAGCACAGAAGAGCTCAAAAAGGATAAAAGGGGACTATTGTAGTGGATATGGAAGGGCAGACTAGAAACATAATGACAGAAAAAGACCACAAGGCCCATCTAGTCTGTCCTTCCATAACAACAACTACAACAGTCCACTTTTTACCTTTAGAGATCCTCTGTGTTGGTCCCATGCTTTTTTGAACTCAGTCACTGTCCTCATCTCCACCACCTCCACTGGGAGACTATTCCACGGATCCACTACTCTTTCCGTAAAGAATATTTCCGCATATCACTCCTGAATCTATCTCCCTTCACCCTCATCCCATGTCCCCTCGTAGCAGAACTTGCTTTCAATTGAAAGAGGCTCTCTCCCTGAACATTTATGCCACGGAGATATTTAAACATCTCAATCATATCACCTCTATCCCGCCTTTCCTCTAAGGTGTACATATTAAGATCCTTAAGTCTGTCCTCATATGCTTTATAATGAAGCCCATTAATCATTTTAGTAGCAACCCTCTGCACCGACTCCATCCTGTTCACATCCTTTTGAAGGTGCGGTCTCCAGAATTGCACACCATACTCCAAATGAGGTCGCACCAAAGACTTATACAGAGGCATTATCACCTCCTTTTTTCTGCTAGCCATTCCTCTCCGTATGCACCCAAGCATCCTTCTAGCTTTTGCCGTCGCCTTTTCTACCTGTTTAGCTACTTTAAGATCATCAGACACAACCACGCCTAGGTCCCGCTCTTCTTTAGTGGACAAAAGTACTTCACCTCCTATACTGTATTGCTCCCTTGGATTGCTGCAGCCCAAATGCATGACCTTACATTTTTTAACATTAAATCCCAGCTGCCAAATTCTAGACCGTTCTTCAAGCTTAGCTAGATCCCTCCTCATGTTATCTACACCTTCCTGGGTGTCTACTCTATTACAGATTTTGGTATCATCCGCAAAGAGGCAAACCTTACCCGACAGCCCTTCCGCTATATCACTAACAAAGATGTTAAAAAGAATCGGACCAAGGACAGATCCCTGGGGCACACCACTGGTAACATCCTTCTCCTCAGAGTGAGCTCCATTTACTTGTACTCTTTGTCGCCTCCCACCCAACCAATTTCTAACCCAAGCAGTAACTTTAGGGTCCATCCCTAGGGTGCTCAGTTTGTTTATAAGTCGCCTGTGAGGAACAGTGTCAAAGGCTTTACTGAAATCTAAATACACCACATCTAGAGCTCTCCCTCGGTCCAACTCCCTGGTCACCCAGTCAAGAAATCGATCAGATTTGTCTGACAAGACCTGCCTCTGGTGAATCCATGCTGCCTCGGATCCTGTAATCCGCCGGACTCCAGAAACCTCACTATTTTCTCTTTCAGCAGCGTTTCCAATAATTTACTCACCACTGAAGTTAAACTAACCGGCCTGTAGTTTTCAACCACATCCTTACTTCCGCTTTTGTGTAAAGGCACCACATGAGCCTCTCTCCAGTCCTTTGGCACCACTCCTGACTCCAACGAGGCATTGAAAAGGTCAGTCAATGGAGCTGCTAGAACGTCCCCAAGTTCCCTCAGTATTCTAGGGTGTATCCCATCCGGTCCCATCGCTTTGTCTACTTTAAGTTGAGCTAGTTTCTCACGAACACAGTCTTCTGAAAATTGTTCAAGATGTCCCTCGCTTCTGTTCTTATTTGTGGGTGTTTTCTGAGGTCCTGCTCCTGGTACTTCATATGTGAACACAGAACAAAAATATTTGTTAAGCAATTCCGCTTTATCCTTATCAGCTTCTATATATTCCCCCCCTGCATCCTTGAGTCTGACAATACCACTTTTGCCCTTCCTCTTCTCACTAATATATCTGAAAAATGTCTTATCCCCCCATTTTATTGCATTGGCTATTTCCTCCTCCTTTTGAATCTTTGCCTTCTTGACTACTTTGCTAGCTTCTCTAAGTTTTTCCAAATACAGATGCCTGTCTTCCTCTCTCTGTGATCTCTTGTATTTTATGAAGGCCTCCCTCTTTTTCCTTCACTTTTTCAGCTACTTCCTTCGAAAACCATAGCGGTCTCCTGTTCCTTTTGCCTTTATTTACCATTTTAACAAAAAGGTTGGTTGCCTTTAAAATACCCCCTTTCAGCTTTGCCCACTGTTTTTCTACATCCCCCAGCTGTTCCCATCCCACTAACGACTCCCTGAGGTATTGGCCCATCTTCGCAAAGTTAGTCTTCCTAAAGTCTAAGATCTTCACCTTGGAATGGATTCTAACAGCCCTAGTCCTAATACTGAACCACACCATCTGGTGATCACTGGATGCAAAATGATCTCCCACTACAACATCAGAAACACTTTCACCATTGGTAAGCACCAAGTCCAGTATGGCCCCTTCACGTGTGGGGTCTGTTACCAATTGCCTGAATAGTTCTCCCTGTAGAGAATCCAGGATCTCCTTACTTCTAGATGATACTGCAACAGGAATGTGCCAATCAACATCTGGCATATTGAAATCTCCTAGCAGTAGCACTTCCCCTTTCCTAGCAATGCTGCGTATGTCTTCAATTAACTCTCTGTCCACCTCTTCCTCTTGTGAGGGAGGTCTGTATAATCACACCAATGCAAATAGATTTCTCTTTCCCTCTTTCTAGTTTAACCCACAATGCCTCCTCTCTCCCTTTTAAGCTCTGTAATTCCAAAGCTTTAATAGTAGTTTTTACATATAGTGCCACTCCTCCTCTCCTTCTTCCTACCCTGTCCTTTCTGAATAAAGTATAGCCAGGTATAGTTACATCCCAGTCATGGTTTTCTGTGAACCATGTTTCTGTAACTGCCACTAAATCCAAGTCAGCAAACTCCCACCAAAGCTTCAACTTCAGGGATCTTATTTCCCATGCTACGGGCATTAATACACACTGCTTTCCATGTGTTACCCCTGTTACCCATTTCCATAAAGGTATTTAATGTATCACCTACCTGGGGGCTTTCACTTACCTGGGGGCTTTCTTCACCCATCCCCAACGAATCTAGTTTAAAGCCCTCTTCAGTAGATTAGCCGTCTACTACCAAAGATGCGTTGACCTTTCTTGGACAGATGGATGCCATCTCTGCTCTGCAACCCTTGGAACAGCATCCCATGGTCTAGGAAACCAAAACGCTCTCGAAGACACCATCCACGCAGCCATGCATTCATCTCCAGGATGCGAGCCTCTCTGCCTTGGCCTTTACCCTCAACAGGGAGGATTGAAGAGAACACCACCTGTGCACCTACCTGCTTCACCCTCTGTCCCAGAGCCATGAAGTCACTTTTGATACGTTCCGAGGTATACCTGGCAGTATCATTTGTTCCAACATGGATTAGCAACATTGGGTAACAGTCAGTGGGCTTGATGAGTCTCGGCAAACTCTCCGTAACATCTTGGATCTTGGCACCAGGCAGACAGCATACCTCTCTGGACATCAAGTCTGGTCGGCAGATGGACGCCTCAGTACCCCTCAGAAGAGAGTCTCCAACAACCACTACCCTTCGTTTCCTTCTGGTCACTGATTCCGCAACTATGGGGTACTTGAACTCTGGTTCTTCCCTTTCCAGGGATGCTTTCACCTCCTCCACTTCCAGGGCTGCATAATGGTTCTTCAGTTCAAGGGCTGGAGAAGTTGGATTGGTGATTTTGCAGGCTCTAGTGACTTTTGTCCAACCATCGACATTCTGTTGGCAGCCATCTTCTCCTGTGCTGGAGAGCCTGGTTGCTGCAAGAAGCATCTCATCAATGTACTTCTCACTGTCTTGAATGCTCCTCAGCCTCGCAACCTCCTCTCTGAGTTCCTCCACTTGTTTCCTCAGAGCTTCAGTATGCAGGCACCCTGCACATGGAACCGGTTCTTCAACTGGCTTTAGGACCTCTGTCTGGACCGAGGCAGAAGCTGTAACGGGGGCAACAGATTTAGCAATACGATTTTTCTCAGCCATTGTTCTGTTTGTGGAGCTTAGGTATCTGTTAAAGAAAAAGAGAGAGATCTACCAAGTACCAGCTGGTTTCGCAGCTGTCCTTTCAGAGAAAAAGCAGTTAAATCTCTTTAATTATATTCAATATGTGCTGGTCCAATTCACTGTGATTTGCTAAAGGGGGAGGTGCCCTATAAAGCAAGACTGCTCACTAGGGGTGGGTGGGAAACTAACTCCTGATTAGGTGTTAGTAGTTTCTGAATCTGAGGAGGTTACAGAGTTCAGCAACCTACTGTGCTCCAGTAAAGTTCCCCTAAAACAGCAAAAATGTAAGTAAGCTTGCTTTTAAAAAGTATACACAAAACCCTTTTAAGAGCTCCCAGTCAGAGAGCTAGCAATGTAATAAAAAAAAACAACCAAACAAAGAAACCCTCAAATCCTTACTTACTGTTTGATATGTGGACTAGATAGGCCATGTGGTCTTTTTCTCCTGTCATTTTCTATGTCTCTGTCTTTCTATATCCTTCCTCCCAACTACTTTTCTTTATTTTGTCTCTTCCCTCCTTGCCTTGCCTCCATTTCTCCTTTCCAGATGTCATGCTGAGATTGCATCAGGAGCCCTTGCTGTCCCTAAGGGCTGGAGATAAGACTTCTCTAAGACAACTGGTCAGCACCAGACCTTATGATCAGGAGCTATCAAGGCAGTAGCAGTCATCTCCCTTGACCCTCTGAGAATGAACACCTCACCTTTGTGACATTGATGACCCCAGTCTTAGTAGGCAGGAAAGTGAGTCTTCTGTGCTACACTGATCTTGGAGTGAACCCCTTCAAATTTACTTTTATTCTTTTCTCCAGATTAAAGAATAAAGTTGAACAGTTCAGAGCAGGTCAAGGTGGTGCTTTCTCTATTTTTACAAGGAATCTATGTTCCATGGTCTCCCAGCCGGAGGTGGTACACATGTTTTAGGGCCTTTTTACTAAACCCCATTAGCTGGTTAATGTGCATGTTCACACTCAGCAACAGGCTGTTGCGAACACTTAATGTGCGAGTATGTCTGCCACTGCTGAAACGCACATTAATCATCAAAGAGGGAGGAGTGGGCTAATGGTTGGGGCAAGTAACCTCAGCCAGAGGGTCAGGGGTTTGAATCCTGCTAGAGGACAGCAACCTTGGGCCAGAGGAACTGGGGTTTCTAGTCCCACTTAAGCCTCCTTTGCCTCAGGTACAAAAACATAGATTGTGAGCTCTTCAGGGACAAGGGAAAAATATATCTACAGTACGTGAATGTGCACCCTTTTGCCTGGTAGATAAGCCTAGTGAAATAAATAAATAAATAAATGTGGGATGAAGCAGGGCATATTACCACCAATGGCTGTGCCCTTCATGGCAAGGCAGCTCTTAACCGGTTCAATTAATGATTCCTCTGTTGGAGACATTAACTGGATCTGCCTTAGCAGAACCTATGTTCAAGTGGTCCTTCACTAGTTAGCTGCCAGGAACATACTAATGCAGAGACTTAACAATTAACTGCATTTGTTTAGTGCGTTACTTGCAAATCATTTGCGGGCTTTAGTAATAGGGGCGCTTAGACAGTTAGCAGGTCTGCTAATGGACTGAAACACTTTGAAAGTGCCCTTCAGAGCTTTTATGGTTGAGGCAACCTAGAATTCAAACATGCATCCCTCAGATTATTTTGTCAGATGTCAGACTAGAACCTTCTGAAGAGATTAACTTGCTGGCTGTTATCTTGGATTCATCTTTAAGTATGAGGAGCCCTTTCATCTGTGGAATATTCCGTTTATGAGTTCTTATCTTGGGCAGGCTCAGTTAGTGTAGGTAGTGCATACCTGGGTCATGGCCTGGTTAGACCATTCCATTTCCTTATATTTAAGTCTACCTAGAAATCAATTGCAGTTGATATTAAAAAACAGGTTGGTACTAAGTCACAGGAATACATGAAGTCTGAGCTGGAAAGGCTTCATTGGTTGCCAGAGGAACATGGAGAGTCAAATGGCAGATGAAATTGAATATGAATAAGTGCAAAGTTATGCACCTAGGAAAGAACAACCCAAACTATGGTTACACAATGCAAGGTTCCACATTAGGAACCATCACCTAGGAAAAACATTTAGGTGTCATCGTGGATAACATGTTAAAACCCTCCGCCCAGTGTGCAGCGGCAGCCAAGAGAGCAAATAGAATGCTAGGTATCATAAGGAAAGAAATGGAAAATAAAACAAAGGATATTATAATGCCTCTGCATCGTTCCATGGTGTGACCGCACCTTGAATATTGTGTGCAATTCTGGTCACTATCTTAAAAAGGATTTAGCAGAATTAGAAAAGGTACAGAGAAGAGTCACCAAAATGGTAAAGGGCATGCAAGGACACCTCTATGAGGAAAGGTTTAAAAGCTTAGGACTCTCCAACCTGGAAAAGAGACGGATGAGGGGAGATATGACAGAAGTCTATAAAATGATGACTGCAATGGAACAGGTAAACGTAGATCGGTTGTTTACTCCTTCAAAAAGTAGAAAGACTAGGGGCCGTGCAATGAAGCTACAATATAAGACTAATAAGAGAAAATATTTTTTCACTCATCAAGTAATCAAACTCTGGAATTCGTTAGTGGAAGATGTACTGTAGGAAAAGCTGTTAGTGTAGCTGGGTTTAAAAAAAGTTTGGACAAGTTCCTGGAAGAAAAGTCAAACATTATTAAAGAGGACCATGAAAATCCACTGCATACTCCGGGACAAGCATTGTGAAACCTGTGTACCTTTTTGGAAACCTGCCAGGTACTTGTGACTTGGATTGACCACTGTTAGAAACCGGATACTCGGCTTGATGGACCTTGGTCTGATCCAGTAAGGAATTTCTTATGTTCTTATATGAAAATTCTTCATGATGTAGCATCAGATACTCCGGACACATGCTTTTGCTAGTGTCAGCCAGTTAGGTGTCTGCATTTGTCTCGGAAGTGATTATTGCAAATTCCTTGAGATGTTATGCTGCTAGAAACCACAATCAGACTATATATAAAAAAATCTCCTCAAGGAGCCAGTAATATCAATAGAAAACCAAAAACCCCAAAGAGGCACAATAAGAACTGTCAAAACAAAAAACCAAAAACAGACAAAATATAACATGAACATGAGGAACAGGCGGTTGAGGTTACTAACAGGCGGTTGAGGTCTGTTTTTCCTCTTTACTGACAGGCGGTTTATTACCTAAGTCCACTGATTCCTCACGTTCATGTTATATTTTGTCTGTTTTTGGTTTTTTGTTTTGACAGTTCTTATTGTGCCTCTTTGGGGTTTTTGTTTTTCTATTGCTAGAAACCAGAAGGCATTTCTTCTCAGGTATGCATACAGCTTTTTGGAATGGGCTTTGAGAAGATTTGAAATGTGTAGGTGACGTTTTATTGTTCTGTAAAAATTGTAAGGTGTAACGGCTTGTGATTTCAGATGATGCCTGAATGTCAAGTTTACGGACACTGTCTCTTTTTCTGCCATTTCATCATGTTGTTAATTATTTTGGAGGTACAGCGGGAGAGATGATCTAGAAAAGTAATAAATAAATACTAGAAATACGTAAATCATGTCCACTATACAACCCTGCCCCGCTCCTGAAGCCCCACCCCCCAAAGAGGGCCTTTTTATAACAGTTCACCTGCAGGCATCTATCGGTCAACCATTTCATAAAGGTAAGCACCATCCAACGGAATATCTTCTAGAAGAACTCACTCTTGGAACCTTTCAACCCACAGTGTGTGTGTATATAACAAAATGAGAGAAGGTCTCAGACTTAATGGCATTACATATCAGGCTAAAATATAGCCAACTCTTATGCCTAGTTGCATCAATGACCTTTTCTCTCGCAAAAAACATACACTGCTGGAGCATACTCTTAAAAACATAGCACAATAAATAAAGTAGACAGAAGAAACTCATCTTCAATTCTCAATGCAACAGTATATCCATTACGTGCTTAACCCAGCTCTGCTCCTGTCAGTGTGACGATGAATCACAGTGAATCCCAACGCCTTCCCCAGGCGCCACAGTTGCGTTTCACTTATAACGTTTCCTCAGGGGATTACCAGACTCAAAATTCTACAAAACATACAGACACACATATAAACTCCCATAAGTGATATAAATTTCATATATACAATTTTAATAAAATACCCCATCATATCAAACCAAATCTCCTTACCCAAACAGTGATAACTGCTACTCGCGTGTCCTACAACATTCGGACCCTCTCAAACAAGTCGATCCTCAAAAAATGCCACGCATGCGAGATGTGAGCAGATACCGGTGATTTAAAACCCCTGCTGTTTAAAAAAACGTCAGCCACCTAATGACGTCACTACGACTCAACTACATAGATAAAACAAATTCAACATTCAATCACCACCATCTTTGACCACGCAACCTACAAAACCACCATCAAGTGTCTCCCAAAGCTCAACACTAAGAATATCCACTATATGGTGACACAGCTAACAAAAGACTAACGTTATCAAAATCCAGCATATTTAAATACAAGATGCCCACTCTATAGACACATTCAAACCATCTGGCACCACTGATTTCAAAAGAAAAATCCACTTCTGCTCCTTTATGAGCAACAGTTGCTCTTGAGACTTTCCCGCCCTACCCACCCGTACTCGATCTATGCAAAAACACTTCAACTGTTCAAAAGAGTGGCCCATAGTTAAACAATGCTGCACTATTGGAGCCTCTTTGACCTTACATTTGAGTCGGCTTCTATGTTCACCCATTCTTATCTTAAAGGGTCAAATTGTTTTCCCCACGTACAGCAGATCACAAGGACACTTAATAATATACACTACTAAAGTGGAATCACAAGTTGTACTGTCTCTCAAAGGATATTTAACCCCATGCTGTTGAAAAGCATCCACTTCCATGGTAATATCACAAATTGTGCATAACCCACATTTTTTGTGTCCACTTTCCAAACCCGGTTGGGAACCCAAACATACAGAGGAACGTAATACCACTGGACTCAAACATTCTTTTAAGTTAGTATTACGTTGCCACACACATCTTATCCTCTTATTCTCAATGCCCGGGACCGCTGTCAAAATGTTCCCATATTTCTTTAATATGCGCTGGATCCCCCCACTCAGAGGGGAATACTTCGTGATTAAATTTACACTATCCACATCCTCACTCCCCAATCTAATTTTAGGTTCTAACAGTAGACCATGATCATTGTACAAAGCCCTTAAATAGGCCTTCCTAATGACCGATGAAGGATAACCCCTCTCCCTAAAATTAATAACCAACTGTCTCAACATCATTTTAAACTCACGTTTACTAGAACAGTTACGTCGATACCTCAAAAATTGAGAAAAAGGCAAACCTTCCTTCAATCTAGGGGGATGTGCACTTCCAAAGTGTAAAAACGTATTACGATCAATGGATTTCCGGAAAATGGACGTTACCCATTCTGTCTCTCCTTTAGTGATAGCTATATCTAGATACGTCATAGTATCTTTATGATAAGCATAAGTGAACTGTATATTGCAATCCAACTATTCACCCATTGGAAAAAGGACCCCAAAAGCACTTCTGAACCCTCCCACAACATAAACACATCGTCAATGTACCGACACCACATCCGCGCATAGGGGGACTGCCCCAACCATTTTTCCTCAAACTTGCTCATGTACAGGTTTGCTATTGAGGGGGCACAAGTGGCCCCCATCGCCACCCCAGAAATCTGGTGATAAAGTACCTTTTCAAACATGAAATAGTTATGAAACATGGTCAAATGAGCGAAACGTAATAGAAACCTTATTAATTGCTCAGATAAGTCCCCCCGCTGATGTAGAAACCAATTTACCACTTCATACACTGCCTTCTGGGGGATACTAGTATACAAAGATGTCACATCCAAGGTTACTAGCAAATTATCACTGGAGCTGGCCCATTGAGAATGATTGCTCAGAATGTTAAGAAAGTGTGGTGTCCTTGACATAAGACGGTATGTCCACTAGTAGTGGATGCATATAAAAGAGTCCACAAACGTTGAGAGAGGTTCTAACACGGTCCCCCTAGTTGAAACTATGGGTCTACCTGGAGGTCGATCCAGATTCTTATTTAATTTTGGGACTGTGTAGAATTTAGCCACAGTAAGGGCCACCTTATTCAAATACACCCATTCCTTCCGTGAAATCAATTTATCCTGCAATGCTACCTGAGTAATATCCCTAATCTCAATCTGTAAGATCTTTTGCGGATCTTCTGCCAATACTTGATATACTGTGTGGTCCATCAACTGTCTCATTGCTTCCTCTACATCATAATCACGATTTAAAACTACTATAGCTCCTCCTTTATCAGCCTTCCTAATAACTATATCTGAATGTTTTGTAATTCCTACAATGCTGTTCTTTCCAATCTCAACAAAGTGTTAAAAAACTTTTCTTCGGCATGTTTTCCAAACCTTGAATGTCTCTCAAAACACTGTTAGAGCTGGGTGAAGTGGACCATGTGGAGACCATGTGGATTTCAAAGGCAACTGAACCCTTCTCGAGAAAGTGGAATACCAGATATATTTACAACTATATCCTCCTGCGTGTTACATGAGGCTTTTATTTCTGTCGCTGAACTTGACGGTCGCGATGTCTCCCTCGTCCTGACTCTTTTTTCTTTGTCTTTCTCTCTTCTTCCTCTTCTAAAAAATCCTCCCTGGATGATCTACTGGACTCAGTATTACTACCATTCTCAGAAATCTCTTCAAAGCTGACTTGTTTCTTACTCTTCTTTTTCTTACGATTACTGTCCATCCAAGGGTAAACATACCCTACTGTATAATCAGCATGGTCACATTTTAATTTTTTAGATTTCACCAACTTCACTTCTTGGCAAAAAGTATCTGTTTCTTAAAATCTTCCATCCTCTTATTATATTGATCATCCATTTCTTTAGTCTTCAAATCTTTTTGCATTGTATTCACTTCCTCAGTAAGCTTCAGTAAGGTAGTTTTGGTTGTATCCACAATAAGCACCATCAAGTCCAAGGAACATTTATTGAGTATTCTATTCCACTTTTCCAAGAATTCTTGATCCATGGTATGCATACGTGGCTCCTTATAAATCCTTAGACCACAAGGAATCTGTTGCCAGCTGATGTATTCTATCAATGATAATCGATGTAGCTCAGATCACACCACCCTTTTTTGTAATTTCAAAATAGACTCCCAAGTGGTTGCATCCTGCACAACCGTATCAAGATCTTCTGAGTCAAAAGGAGTTTTCTCTTTAACCAGTTCAGATATATAATCTTGTGGGAAACTAAACGTTTCCTTCCAAACTATTTGACTTTCCATGCTTGTGATAAAACAACTGTATCAGGTCAGTTTTTCTGAGTGATATATTGCCAAATATTATTAAAAGTCACTCAATACACATCATAAAGGGAAACACCATCCAACGGAATATCTTCTAGAAGAACTCACTCTTGGAACCTTTCAACCCACAGTGTGTGTGTATATAACACAAAACAAGAGAATGTCTGACTTAATGGCATTACATTATCTGGCTAAAATATAGCCAACTCTTATGCCTAGTTGCATCAATGCGTCTATAGAGTGGGCATCTTGTATTTAAATATGCTGGATTTTGATAACGCTAGTCTTTTGTTAGCTGTGTCACTATATAGTGGATATTCTTAGTGTTGAGCTTTGGGAGACACTTGATGGTGGTTTTGTAGGTTGCGTGGTTAAAGATGGTGGTGATTGAATGTTGAATTTGTTTTATCTATGTAGTTGAGTCGTAGCGACGTCATTAGGTGGCTGACGTTTTTTTAAACAGAAGGGGTTTTAAATCACCGGTATCTGCTCACATCTTGCATGCGTGGCGTTTTTTGAGAATCGAGTTGTTTGAGAGGGTCCGAATGTTGTAGGACATGCGAGTAGCAGTTATCACTGTTTGGGTAAGGAGATTTGGTTTGATATGATGGGGTATTTTATTAAAATTGTATATATTAGATTTATATCACTTATGGGAGTTTATATGTGTGTCTGTATTTTTTGTAGAATTTTGAGTCTGGTAATCCCCTGAGGAAACGTTATAAGTGAAACGCAACTGTGGCGCCTGGGGAAGGCGTTGGGATTCACTGTGATTCATCGTCACACTGACAGGAGCAGAGCTGGGTTAAGCACGTAATGGATATACTGTTGCAGTGAGAATTGAAGATGAGTTTCTTCTGTCTACTTTATTTATTGTGCTGACTATGTTTTTAAGAGTATGCTCCAGCAGTGTATGTTTTTTGCGAGAGAAAAGGTCATTGATGCAACTAGGCATAAGAGTTGGCTATATTTTAGCCTGATATGTAATGCCATTAAGTCTGAGACCTTCTCTCGTTTTGTGTTATATACACACACACTGTGGGTTGAAAGGTTCCAAGAGTGAGTTCTTCTAGAAGATATTCCGTTGGATGGTGTTTACCTTTATGATGTGTATTGAGTGACTTTTAATAATATTTGGCAATATATCACTCAGAAAAATTGACCCGATAACAGTTGTTTTACCCATTTCATAAAGACACATAGGCTCCAATGTATCTAGAGCATAAATTCAACAAAAATTGCATCAACATTGAAGATGTCAGCATGTTGTTTCTGCTCAGAAACAGGTATAAACATTAGTATGTAAATTACGTGCATATTTATTTATTTATTTTATTTTATTTATTTAAAGTCTCTTCTATACCGCACTATTCAGCATCAGCGCGGTTTACATTGAACAAAGAATTTACACATTTCCGATGGTACTTTGTGTTTACATTTGAACAGGAAGAAATAACTTGGATAACAGGGGTAACTATTTACAAATTAAGACAGGTAACTATTTACAAATTAAGACAGAATCATGAACATTTCTTGGTTTCAGCGTTATTGGTTTTGGGAGGTCTGTGAGGTGGTTGAAATAACTGCATTGGTTACTGGGTAATACAATAGGAAGAGGTGGTGTTTCAAAGCTTTTCTGAATTGCAATAGATCCGGGATTGCTCGGATGTCTTGAGGGAGGCTGTTCCAACACCTTGGGGCACAGAACTTGAAAGCCCTGTCTGCTGTTGCTTTGGTACCGTGTGAAATTGATTTTGGGACTACAAGTGTGTTGAGTGTTACTGATCGTCTGTCCCTATTTTGAGGTGTCACCTGGATCAGATCCGTTAGTGACTCAGATGAGAGCCCTTTGATGGCCTTGAATGTCAGTAGTAATGACTTGTAAGTGAGTCTACTTCGTATCGGGAGCCAATGGAGTTGTTTTAGGATGGGTGAGATATGGTCTTTCCTGGATGCTCCATGTAGGACTCTTGCTGCGGCATTCATTGCCAGTTGTAGTGGTTGCAAGGTGGATTGAGGGAGCCCTTGTAGGATTGAATTCGCATAATCAAAATGTGGCATGATTAGGGCCTGATAGATGGTTCTGAAATCATTCGGCTCTAGCAGGGATCGTAGGTGTCTAAGGGAACGGATTTTATGGTATACCGCTCTCACAATGTTTCCAATGTGCGCCTTCATAATTAATTGTATAACATGTATGTTCGACATTACTTCATGTATATAGTTTTTCTATTTCATTGAGCTATCCTAATATTCAAAAGTTATTATCTTACAGTTTTATGTATACAGTTATTATTGTTCTACTTATTGAGTTGTTCTAATGTTATTATCCTACAGTTTTATGTAACTGCTAAATCTATGCAGAGTTAATTGTTAGATGTAAACCGCTGCTGATCACTGGAAGGAGCGGTATAAAAATGTGCTCAAATAAATAAAATAAAATAAATAAATTTACATATTTTATAAATTGCATGTCACCCCTCCCCTGAGCATCTCAACTCTATAACTACAGTACGTCCCTACTTGTATTGTGAATACATTGAAATGTGGCCTAATTTTAGAAGAGGCCTTTTACGTGGTTTACATGAATTAAAAGGTTTATTCAGTTTCCTCCAAAATGTTCAGTATTTCCTCTGCCCCATCACCTAAATGCAAGAACAGGTGAGGTCCTTGTGAGGGCCATGAGCTAGCCCCAATTTCTCTTGTCCAGCCAGCATCATATGTCAGAATCACGCTTCTGACGTCAGGGTGTGATGTATTTGTGCACTGCTGAAGAGTGACAGTGTAGCAGGTGGTGTTTATAACAGGTTTGCTTGTACTTTGTAATGAGTGGCTGTAACTAGTACTTAATATCACTTGGTTTCTGTTTGTCAGTAGCGATCATATCTGTGTGACTTACAACACTGACTAATAAAAATAACAAACAGTCCATCCTTCCATCCATCCGTTAATTCTTATTTATGGGCTATAGAGACAAAAATCACAGCATTAGAAAATTCTCAGTGGCAAATAAGTGTTTTGCCTTCATTTGTTTTTTACCCAGTCGTTCCAGTTCTAAAGGGCAATTGTGAAAACCATTCACTCAGGAAAGCTGGTCCAGCTGAAAGTTGCCCTTCCTAGGTGGCCAGAAGCTCAATTTTGCACAGGAGACTAGGGTAGAGAAATTCAGAGTTCCCTGACTATTTTATAGAAGGCACTGCTGAACATGAGGGGCCCAATATTCAAAAGCCATTTACATGGTTTACAGCCCTGATCGGGATATTCAATGGTACTAAGATGTCCCTCACTTGGTTTGTAGCTTGTCATGCTGTGACGGCTTGTGTGCATCAGTGATGCTGAGAGCTAAGCTTTCAGTAGCTTTGCTACTGACAGAGTCTCCCAAGATAGATAGATCTCAGCTGAGATGCCAGACTAAGACAAACCACCCATCTGGGCAGCAACAGAATGTGTGTTGTAAGCGGAGGATCATATTTCTGTGACAAATGCAATAACAATGGAATTAACTGTGCAGAAGAAAGGCTTGGCAAATCTACTTCTCTATCTTACCCTGAAAACCCAATGGATAGTCCCAAAACAAATTGCACTATAGTGCTGGAAGATGAGACCCCCAGGGTGGAAGGCACTCAAATGGCGACTGGGAATGAGCTGAAGACTTTTCAGAGTAAAGCCAGCATTTATGATGTGGTTCGATCTGCTGATGTAGCTGAGCATGAATAGTCAGAATTTGCAAAGATATCTTACATATTGGGACATAGAACATACGAAACATGAACCAAGAGAAGTTGGGGTTGGTCAAGAATGAAATGGAACGTGTACAACTCGATCTGTTGTGTCAGAGACTGAAATAGACTAGCTTTGGGCACAATGCATCTGATGATCATATGGTTTACTATGCTGGAAATGAAACAAAAGAAGAAATGGTGCATTTATAGTTAAGAAGAAACTTGCAAAAACTGTAATGAAATACAATGCAGTCAGTGAACGCTTAATTTATATTCGTCTACGAGGAAAGCCCATCAACACAACTATAATTCAGGTATATGCCCCGACTACAGCTGCAGAAGAGGAAGACATGAGTTCTGTGAACAATTACAAGCTGAAATTGACAGAACACGCAAACAGGATATCCTGATAGTCATGGGTGACTGGAGCGCAAGTTGGCAACAAAGAAGAAGGCAAAGTGGTTGGAAAATATGACTTGGCAACAGAAACAAAGCTGGAGAAAAAAACTGATAGAATTCTGCAAGACCAATGATCTATTCATCTCAAACACCTTCCAGCAACACAAGCTCTGACTGTAGAGGTGGACTTCACCCAGTGGATTGTACAGAAATCAAATTGACTTCATCTGTGGAAGACAATGATGGAAAAGCTCGATAACATCAACAAAGACAAAACCTGGAGCTGGCTGTGGTACAGATCACCAACTACTAGTATGCAAACTCAAGCTAAAGTTGAAAAAGAGCAAGCCATTCATGAATGTAGCAAAATATGACCTTGAGAATATACTGTACCATTGGAATTTAAAGACTGCCTGAGAAATCGATTTGCTGCTTTAGATACAAATGGCAGAGTTCCATCAGAGTTATGAGACAACATCAAGAAGGTTGTGTTGGAAGAAAGTGATAAGTCTCTTGTCATGAGGGCAGCCCCTAGTGGCCAAGGGTGGTAAGGGCATGCTCCACAATATATTTATTTTCCAGGAGCGTGGGTTTATGTAAGGCAAAAATGGAGATTGGCCTTAGGTATTTCAGCTCCTGATGTGAACTCAATAATCAAGCCAAGAGTGTAGGGAAACAAGGCTTTTATTTCCCCTCTGTGCAAGGGTTCATTAAGACACTAGAAAATTAAAGAATGTCCTTTGTTTGTAAAGGTGCCAGTATTAAACAGGATAACTAATTGTTAGTATCTTCACAATTAGTGCCAAGGTTAACTGGAGGAATTCACTTCATTCCAAAGCATTAATTAAACAAGTTTCTTCTTATTTATACAGTGGCTATAGATTCTAGACTGATGGCCATGCACAAACCACAATCCATATCTTCTGCCTAAGGAATGGGAATAGCATTTATATCTTCAATTTCCATAGATTCTGCTCCACTACATTCCCTGGCTGTTACAGCTCTACGTGGACTGTTTCTAGGCTCTTGCCTCCAATAAGACTGTGTTTTAAGTTCTCTTGGTATTTTCTGAAACCACTCTGGTTTCTTCCTTCTTACAAACTGAATACTTGTTTTAGCAGGGCTTCTAGGAGTTAAGCATTCCTTATCAGGAATAAAGCTTTCATACCTTGAGTTTCTGTAGTTTGAATCCCTGGAGCTTTCTCTCCCAAGAACGTCTCTCTTGCAACAGGTTCTCTGCCGGTAGCCGCTAGGCAGGGCTGTGCTTTCTGGCAGCTTAGTAAAACCTGGTATGGATTCAACCCTATGCTTCAGTAACAACTTAGCTTTGTTAGAAACTGCTTTTCCTTTGGTACCTGGTAAAACTTGTCCAGCATTTCCCAGTGACTGCAGGCTCTCCTCCAAACCTAGCTCTCTGGTTCTCTGGCTACGTCTCTCAGTTTTGGACTCAGGAACGTTGCTTGAGCAGGGAGTGGCACACTCTCCAGCCTGACTGCTTTCTCCAGCAGACTCCCTCTGAACAGCTGCTCTCGTAGCTTGGCCCCTCTGAACTCCACCTCTGTGAACTCTGTTCCTTTGGGCTTGCTCAAGGAGGATTCCTTCCCTCAGGTCTCTCCTTCTTTCCTTAGCCGTTCTCCTTGTTCCTTCTCCAAGTCCTTCTCCTTCTCTTAGAGTTGCTCCTTCCCTCAGAGCTGTTCCTCCTTCTCCTGCCCTTGGAGCTGTTCCTCTCCTCAGAGGTGTTCCTCTTTTGCTAGCATTCAGCTTCTGCTTATAAAGGAATCTTTCCTTTGAATCTCCCGGGCTCACTTCCAGGTGCAAGTAGTTAGCTCTCTTAGCCTCATTAGCTCCTGTATGATCACTCCTGCACCCTCTAGCTGTGCTTTGCGGTAATTGCACATCTAGATTTCTCTTAGAAACAGGGTTTCTTTTCAACTTTGCATCTTTATTGATACCTGCCTCATGACACTCTACATAAGGTGATAAAGCAAAAAGCGGCTAAAATGGATGACTGAAGAAACTCAGAAAATTGTCCAGAAATGGAGAGAAGCTAAAGCCAGAGGAGAAAAGGAGGCAATCACAGAACGCAGAGATTTCCAATGTGCAGCAAGACAAGACAAGGAAAAGTACTACAATGACACATGCAAGGAAATAGAATCAGAAGCTATTAGAGGAAGAACAATATTGGCTTTTCTAAAGCTGCGAGGGTTAAAGAAAAAAATTCCAGCCTCGAATTGGAATTCTACAAGATGCTCAAGGATCTATGTTGAATGATGCTGAGAAGATTAAGGAAAGATGGAAAGAATATACAGAGTCATTATACTATAAAGATCAAGTGGACCAACAGCTGTTTCAGTCTATACCTTATGATCAGGAGCCATTGATGATGAAAGAAGAAGTCGAAGCAGCATTAAAAGCCTTATCAAAGAACAAAGCACCGGGCATTGATGGCATTCCCATTGAAGTATTACAGCAATGGCCAACTGACTGGAAATGATCTGTGTTTATACCAATACTGAAGAAAGGTGACCCGACTGACTATGAAAATTATCACACAATCGCTCTGATCCCACATGGCAGCAAGATTCTACTCAAGATCATTCAGCAGAGACTACAACCATACCTAGAACGAGAATTGCCTGAAGTGCAAGAAGGGTTCAGGAAAGAGCAAGGAAGGAGAGACATTATCGCGGATGTGAGATGTATCCTTGAAAAAACAAAAGAATACCAAAAGAATATTCATATGTGGTTTATTGACTACAACATGACTTTTGACTGTGTAAACCATGAGAAACTCTGGGTCACATTAAGAAGCATGGGTATTCCAGAACACCTGATCATTCTCTTGCACAACCTTTACATTGATCAAGAAGCAGCAGTTCGAACGGAACTAGGAGAAAAAGAATGGTAAAAATCAGCAAAGGTGTATAACAAAGGCTGCATACTTTCCCCCTACCTCTTTAATTTATATGCAAAACAAATAATCAGTGAAGGACTGTATGAATCCACCGAGGTGATGATACCACATTACTGCCTAAAAGTGAAGACGATTTGAAACATTTGCTTCTCAAGATCAAGGAATATAGTCTTAAAATGGGCCTGCACCTTTACGTTAAGAAGACAAAGATCCTGACAACTGTCAAAATGAGTAAGTTCACCGTTGATGGAGAAGAAATTGAAATAGTGGACAACTTTAACCTACTTGGATCAACTATCAATAAAGAAGCAACAAGCAGTCAAGAAATCCAATGACGCATTGCTCTTGGCAGAATGGCTATGAAGGACCTAGACAAGATTCTCAAGAGTAGAGATGTCTCTCTCCACACAAAGATTGGACTTGTTCAAGCCATGGTATTTTTAATAACGTCATAAGGATGCTAAAGTCGGACAGTGAAAAAGATAGACAGGAAGAAAATTGATGCCTTTGAATTATGGTGCTGACAACGAATACTGTGTATACCATGGACTACCCAAATAACAAACCAGTCCGTACTAGAGGAGATCAAATTTAAGCTTTCTTTAGAAGCTCAGATGACAAGATTTTGACTTTCATACTTTGGACACATCATGCGGAGAGAGAGATCATTAGAGAAAGACATCATGCATGGCAAGATAGAAGGTCAATGCAAAAGAGGAAGGCCAGCAATGAGATGGATTGATACAATTTATTTATTTATTTATTTAACAATTTTTCTATACTGCCTTTTCATTCAATCAAGGCGGTTTACAATAAACTTTAACTTATACAAAGAACTTGCAAATATCAACGATAATATCATAACTTCAAAAATTTGGATAGACTCTTGTAACATCAACTAAACTATATACATCTTAACGAGGGTAATGGGATGTTTGAATGGTGTAGGTGTCATGGCTTGTGTAAATCGGCTTGTGGAGTGATTGGGGTGATTGGTAGTCTTCGTTGAATTGTTCAATGAATAGGGTGGTTTTGAGCAACTTCCGGAATTCTTTTATATCTGTTGTTGATCTTAGATTATCTGGGAGGACCTTCCAAATAGCAGGGGCAGCAAGAGAGAAGGCTCGCATGGATGAGGATTTGTTGGTTCTTGTGAATAGACTAGGGGGCTTGTTTACAAAGCCGCGGTAGCGGTTTGCGATCGTAATCGGAGCCGCGGCCCCATTGATTTCAATGGGGCCGCGGCTGCGATCGCGATCGCGAACCACTACCACTGCTTTGTAAACAAGCCCCAAGGTGTTGGTATGTTGTTTTTGATGCTGTTTCTGTCTGGTCTTTTGCTTGCTTTGATTCCGATGAGTTCCTGTAGTATTCCTACTGACATATTGTTTTTAAATTTTGAAGATGGTGAGCGCCGATTTATATTTTGCCCGTGAAGAGATTGGTAGCCAGTGCAGATCATGTAGTATTGGAGTTATATGGTCTTGTGTTGAAGCGCTAGCAATAATGCGGGCAGCAGTGTTCTGGACTATTTGTAGGGGATGGGTGGTTTGTTTAGGTAGACCTTGGAATAGGATATTACAGTAGTCCAGCACAGGTGTAATGATGGCCTGGCATACTGTGCGGAAATGTTCTTTATTGAGGAGAGGTTTTAGTCTTCAGAGCGTTGCGAGTTTCAAGAAGGCTGTTTTGGATATCTTGTTGATATGTGGTTGTAGGGTAAGTTGCTTGTCTAGAATCACTCCAAGATCTTTGTCTTTTATTGCAATCAGTGTATTGGATATGTTGATAGAAGTAGGAGGAATGAATGTGGAATCTCTCATAATAATCATTGCTTCAGATTTTTTTATGTTGATGTTTAAGTTGTTGTTATTTCATGAATGCAGGTTGATATTTCATGAATGCAGGTTGATATAGTGGTATAGTCTGGGGAGTCCAGTTGAATAGGGGTATATGCCATGATATCGTCAGCATATATGGCATATTGTATCTTGTATTTGTTAAATATTTTGCATATAGGCTGAATATAGATGTTGAAGAGAAGAGCTGATAGTGATGAGCCTTTGGGAACTCCTTGAGTAGTACTGAAGTGTGCTGAAGTAAGGTTCCCAGATTTTACTTTCTGTTGTCTGTATTCGAGATATGATTGAAACCATTTGATGGTGGTATCTTCTAGTCCAATCTCCATTAGGTGCTTCAATAAGATGTTATGGGAAACTGTGTCGAAGGCGGATGATATATCGATAAATATTAGTAAGAAGCCCTGCTTTATCTTGTCTATTCCTTTGATTATGGTATCAAATAAATGTATGAGAAATGTCTCAACACCATGTTTTGGATGAAATACGTGCTGGTGGGGATCTAGTGGGGCAAATTCGTCAATACGATCTTGGAGCTGTCTCTGTACAATTTTTTCGGTTATTTTTGCCAGGAATGGGAGGCTGGATATTGGGCGGTAGGTTGAAGGGTCGGTACTATTAAATGAAGTGGTTTTAGGAATGGGGCAGATAGTGGATTGCTTGAGTGCTTTGGGCATGTAGCCCTGAGTGAGAGAGGTGCTTACTATCTTTTAGATGAATGTGTTGAATTATTCTTTTGTGGATTTAATCCAAGTCACCGGGCAGGGGTCCAATGGAGAGGTGGTGGTGTTTAGAGCAGTGATGGTTTGTTCTATATGTTTAGTTGATGAAATTCAGAAGTTCTTCCTTTGATTGGCAACTGTAGAGCCATCTTCAGTTGCTGTGTTCATAAGAGATGTTCTTATGGGTATGGTGGTACTGTTCTTGGCTATTAGATAATCAGCAAAGGTTTGAGGGTGCATCTTGCTTTCGTCTTTCATAGTCAGGTCATTTGTTAGGGTATGAACGATGTTGAAGAGTTCTTTAGGTTTGTTACAGGCTTTTAGTACGAGGTTTGTGTGGTATTGTTGTTTGCTTGTTTATTAGATTATTGTATTCTTTTTGCATCTCCTGGTATTGTTTCAATGTAGTTTCTGATTTGTTCCATCTCCAGCGATGTTCAAGTTGTCGTAATTTTCTTTTGGATTCTCTTATTGTGTTGGAATACCATGGTGTAGATCTGGGTCTGTTTTTGTTGTGGTGTGGATTCTTTCAAGGTGTGAGTTGAGATGCGGCAAGGATGGTGGTATTCCATGCGTTGATGGCTTCGTCCAAGTCGGTGAAATCTTGTACTCTTTGTTAAAGGCTTTGAAGCGTTTGGTTGGCTGTTCAGTTTTCCAAGCTGACTGTTGGGTATTGTGGTGGAGCTCAAATAATATGGCATGGTGATCTGACCATGGTGTTGGTGTAGTTTTAGGTGGTGTCATGAGACCATGATCTAGGGTGTTAGTTGGCATGACTATGTGATCTGGTGTAGAGCCAGAGCGATGGGATGGGCCCGATGGTACTTGCTTGAGTTATTATTTATTTATTCATTACAGTTTCTTCTATACCACGCTATTCGGCTTCAGCGTGGTTTACAAACAACAACTTACACATCTCATTAGCTGATTTGTGTTTACATTGAACAAGGTGCAGAAACTTGGATAACAAGGGGACAACTATGTACATCTATGTGGCAGATCGGTGACATCACGCTGGACATAGTCGTGGTTGGTTGTGAGGTAGGTCTTACCAAACTAAGTCGGCTGAGTGGTGGGTGAGGCTATTGAGGTGCTGTCTAGGGGGTAATGCTGGAGGAAGAGATGGTGCTTCAAAGACTTTCTGAACTGTGAGAGATTTGGGATTGCTCGTATGCTGGGGGGTAGGGCATTCCAGCATCTTGGTGCGCAGAATTTGAAGGCCCTGTTCACGGCTGAACGTGTACATTGGGTTATTGCTTTAGGGACCATCAGTGTATGAAGTGCTGTAGATCTTCTGGACCTATTGAGGGGTGTGGGCTGGATCAGCTCTGATAGTGAGGTCGCTGAGAGCCCGTTAACAGCCTTGAATGTTAGCAGTAAGATTTTGTAAGTGAGTCTGGCGCATATTGGGAGCCAGTGTAGGTGCTTCAGGATGGGGGTCACATGGTCTTTCCTGGAAGCTCCATGGAGGACTCTTGCAACAGCGTTCATCGCCAGTTGTAGGGGGTTCAGTGTGGTTTGAGGGAGTCCTTGCAGGATAGAGTTTGCGTAGTCCAGATGCGGTATGATTAGTGCTTGATAGACTGTTCTGAAGTCGTCTGGTGTTAGCAAGGATCTTAGGTGCCTGAGAGAACGGATCTTTTGATACACCGCTCTCACCGTGTTGCCTATATGCGTCTTCATGTCGAGGCGCTGATCTAGTGTGACTCCGAGGTACCTGATCGTGGATTTGGACTGTAGTTCCACTTCGTCAGCTTTTAGAGAGGGTGGCGTGGAGAAGCTTTGATCCCTGGTAATGAATAGGACCTCTGTTTTCTTATGTTGAATTCGGAGGTTTTGGGTTTGTAGCCAGTTGGATACTGCATTAAAGCAGTTTGTCAGCTGGGAGAGGTCTGGGTTTTCGGTTGAGAACGGCATGTATAGCAGTACGTCGTCCGCATATATCAGGCAGTTGACACCGAATGAATGGATCAGGTTGCAGATGGGCTGCATGATGTTAAACATCAAGGCAGAGAGGGAGGATCCCTGCGGGACACCTTGCTTTAGGTGGAAAGGCTCTGATGATGTGGACCCTGATCGTACATGCTGCCATCTGTCAGAGAGGTAGGACTTGCACCAGTCTAGTGCTTTGTCTGTGATCTCCTTCTCTTTAAGGCGCTCAAGGAGCAGCTCATGGCTTACTGAATCGAACGCTGCTGCAATGTCCAAGAAGATGAGGGCAAATCCTTGCCGGATGTTGTCTATTCCTGCAATTATGCTGCTGAAGAGTGTGGTGAGTAGTGTTTCGACGCCGTGGGCCTCTCTGAAGCCGTGTTGGCATGGGTCCAGTGGTGCGGAAGTATCTATGTGGTCTTGAATTTGGCATTGAACTTCCTTTTCTATTACTTTCGCTAATAGGGGTATGCTTGATATCGGTCTGTATGAGTCGACCTTCTGGGGGTCCAGCTTGCTGTTCTTCAGCAGCGGTCTTATGGATGTCTGAGTGAGGGATTGCGGGAAAATCTGCCTGTTGCAAAGGATCAGTCCATGAGCCTGGCTATGAAAGGGCTCCAGTGGGAACGTAGTTCTTTAATCCAGAATGCAGGGCAGGGGTCGGATTGAGCAGTGGTCATGTTAATTGCAGCAATGGTGTCTTCAATATGCTGCTTGGTTGGTGTGGAGAAAATGGTGAGTGGTGTCTTGTGGCTAGGCTCGAGCGAGGCTCTCGGTGATGAGACCTTGTTAGTCTTACATAACTTGGACTGTAAGTAATCTGCGAATTCTTGTGGGTGGATCTCGACCAGTTGGACTGCGGATGGTTCCTTCGTTAGGTTGTTAACGAGAGCGAAGAGGTCGTGCGGCTTGTTTAGTGAATGTTTTAGCGTATCTGTGTGGAATTGTCTCATTTTCGTTGTTACTGCTTCTCGATGTACTGCCAGGTGCTCATTATAAGCTCTTTGATCATCTGCTGAGTGTGAGCGGCGCCATCGTCGTTCAAGCTTTCTTAGGTGGGAGAGTGAAGTTTTTAGTTCTGCGGAGTACCAGAGTGTAGATGCTCGCTTTGCTGGAGGCTTATTTGGTGATGGAAGGAGCGTGATTGAACTGAGGGTCTTATTCCAGTTGGAAACGAGCTCCTCAGGGTCGTGAGCAGAAGATGTGAGTAGTGGGTGGGTTGTGCTAAGGATCAGGTCTCTGTTGAAGGCTTGGAATCTTTGTGTGGTGCTTTAGAGGGATCGCTCAGTCTTCTTGCTTCCTTCTGATTGCCGTTGGGCAAGGGTATTTGGAACGTGATCAGCTTGTGGTCTGACCAGGGGACTGCCGTAATGGACAGCTCAGTAGTGTTGGATGGGGTGGTAGTTGTCTGGGGAGCAAATATCAGGTCCAGTATGCCTCCTTTGTCATGGGTCGGTTCTTTGATCAGTTTATATCCTAGTTCATCAAGGGCTTCAAGGAAAGCTGATGCGTGAGAATCTTGAAGGGAGGGTAGACTGAAATCTCCTAAAACCCAGTTTTGTGTGTATGGGTTTTGGGTATTGGAGGCGAGGTCAATTATTGTTGATAGAGCATCTGGGTCTACTGATGGAGCCCTGTATAGGAGGGTAATAAAGCAACGCTTGTTTGTTATTGTGAGGGAGTCGAGGAGAGATGTGCTGGTTGGGTTGCATGGGTGAAACTGGAGGTCTGTTTTGGTGATGGCAAGTACTCCTCCTCTGCCTTTTCCATTCCTGTGCCATGTATGGATGGAGAAATTGGCAGGCAGAAGTTGGTTGAGGAGGACATTATCGTCACTGGAGAGCCATGTCTCTGTGACCAGGAATATGTCCAGGTCATGGTGGGCTATCATGTCGGATACAACGGGCCATTTCTTGCATAGAGAGCAAGCATTTATGAGCGCACATCTCAGTAGTTGGGGGAGGGGGTTCTCAGCGTGTTTTGTTTTCTTATTGTGTTGTAGTGCAATGTGTAACAGGTGGTGGTGAGTTGTGCGAGTGGCTTCCTCTGGTTTGAGGAAGGGGGTATTTGGCCATCTCTTCCTGTGATTCAGGAGAATTGGTATTTGGTTTTGGCTGGTAGATAAGTCTGTAATGCTGCTTTGGCCTATATAGAGGAGGTAGAGAGCAATTGTGAAAAGGCTGGATAGGGCCATTTTAGGTGTTTACCTTGTTGTGTGTGTGGTCAGGGTCATACACTTTAAATCAGGTGAATACAGGCACACCTCAAAGCAGGTAGATATGGGCAACAACACTTCAGAATATTTAAACACAGGCACTTACTCCTCGAACTAGGCAAATACAAGTATCAGGTTTAATATTATTTGCGTTTTGCTGTCGTGTGTTACTGTTCTGTTCCTCGGAATTCTCTGGTGGTCTAGGACTGATTCTTCAGCGTGCAGTCCCTGCCTAAGGGCCACGCACAAGGGCCCTCTGGCGAGGCCCTCAGGCGCGGGTGCGCCTGTTGGAGCTTCTCTTTTAAAGCGGCAAGAGTGCCCCGATTGGGCGGTGGATGCAGGAGGGGAGGTCCGGCTGCTGCTGTAGCTCGATCCCTCCTGGGAGAGCACGCGGCGGTGGAAAGTTGAATGGATTCCATTGCTTTGTGAAAAGCCATTTCAATTGTTGTTGAGGCAGATGTGAGGTTTAGGTCTCCTAGCACAATGAGGGTCTTGTGTGGTGAGTTAGCTGCATATATCATATCCAGGATGTGTCCTCTGTTGGGGCGTTGGGGGGGGGGGGGGTTCGGTAGATCAGGCAGATGAATAGATGCTTGTTTTCAGTGCTGATGAATTTGCAGTGTTCGGAGCTTTTGGAGGTTGATGTCTTTAGCCTTAAGTCTGTTCTGGCAAGGATTAATACTCCGCCTCCTCAGTTGTGGGTTCTGGGGCAGTTGTATGCTGTGAATGCTGATGGTGTTATTTGATTCAGTATTATGAACAACAGCAGCTACAGGTGCCAGTCTGTCAATAATGAGTCACCTGACTGAAGACCAAACTCAAACTATCCAAGGGTCGCCATGAGTCGACACTGACTTGACGGCACTTAACAACAACAACAACAACATGGTTAGTACCGCCGAATATCCCCAATTATCTCTCCTATATGCCCCAATACTAACCACTTAGCATCTTGAAGGACTAGAAAGGGGGACTGTTACTTCTGGAGAGAAATCTGCAACTGTGAGTATATACTTCTGGTAATTTTCTAAAAGGAATTCTTTGTATTAAAGCTACTTAATCTGTGAACCCACTGTTTTTTGTTGGATCAGTTAGGGCCTAGTAGCAGCAATTAAAGTTTGAATTTAAAACACAGAGGAGAGCTTTCTGGTTACATTTCATACCCAGCAGAGAGCTTGTAGTTTAAATTTCATAAGAAGTTAGAGCCTAGCAGCAACTAAGAGCTATAATTTAAATCAAATCAGAATTTAGCTTACCTCAGCAGCACAAGACAGGGTACTGTGTAGCAGCCCTCTTTTAATAAGTGTTATTTCCCTCCCTCCCCTGGGATAATCGCAGCTTTATAGGTACTTACACATCTTAAAAGACAGGAGGTGCTTTCAGGTGAAGCTCATTACCCAAATCAGTCATACACTAAGGACCTGAGATTAATTAAGCTTCAGGTGAACAAGGTATATTAAACGTATTAGGTACAGTTTTATTGGTATAAATACCCATAGCAACCCCTAGTAAGTAAGAACTTAAAGATCTAGACACAAACTTAAACTAAGATGCAGACAGCAGTCCAGCAGCGGGATGGGGGCTTTCCAGTCTTTTGCATTGAGTGTCACATGTATGATTTTCTCCCAGTTGGTGAGAGGTCTTACGTGTGCACTAGGTGCAAGGAGCTCTTTTCTCTCAGGGAACAAGTCCGTTCTCTAGAGGCTAAAGTAGCAGACTTGGAAAACATAAGACAGACAGAGAGGTACATAGACGAGACCTACAGGGATATAGTCCTGAAGTCCCACCTCCAGTCTGGCAGCACCCCTGTTGCCATGGAGGAGAGAGGTCACATGACAGGAGAGCATCACCCTGGTGTGGCAGGAAGTGATCCTGTAACTAGGACCTGTCCTCCAGGTGATGTAAAACCCTCTCGCACCGAGGAAGTTTCTCCAGGGCCATGTGCCCATGAGGGAAGGGTTAGGACAGCCGTTATAGTTGGTGATTCGATCATTAGGCATGTAGATAGCTGGGTGGCTGGTGGACGTGAGGATCGCCTGGTAACATGCCTGCCTGGTGCGAAGGTAGCGGACCTCACGTGCCACCTAGATAAGGTCTTAGATAGTGCTGGGGAGGAGTCTGCTGTCTTGGTACATGTCGGTACCAATGACATAGGAAAATGTGGTAGGGAGGTTCTGGAGGCTAAATTTAGGCTTTTAGGTAGGAAGTTGAAATCCAGAACTTCCAGGGTAGCATTCTCCGAAATGCTTCCTGTTCCACGCGCAGGACCCAAAAGGCAGACAGAGCTCCGGAGTCTCAATGCGTGGATGAGACAATGGTGCAGAGTTGAGGGTTTTGGATTTGTTAAGAACTGGGGAACATTCTGGGGAAAGGAGGGGCTCTTCCGAAGGGATGGGCTTCACCTTAACCGGGAAGGAACCAGGCTGCTGGCATTAACCTTTAAAAAGGAGATAGAGCAGCTTTTAAACTAGATATTAGGGGAAAGCCGACAGTCGCCCAAGAGCGGATGGTTCGGAAGAATGTATCCTTGAAGGATACTACCAAAAGCAGAGAGGTTCCACAAAAGAGTAAAGTAGCCCAAATGCCCTCAAGTATGGAGCAGACAGAGCTTAAAGATCCCAATTTACCCATGTCTAACAATAGCCAAATTAACATGAATAAAATACATTCTCTAAAATGCTTGTATGCAAATGCTAGAAGTCTAAAGAATAAGATGGGAGAGTTAGAATATATAGCACTAAATGAAAGGTTAGATATGACTGGAATATCAGAGACATGGTGGAAGGAGGACAACCAGTGGGAAACTGTGATACCTGGGTACAAACTATATCGTAATGATAGAGCTGATCAAATGGTTGGAGGGGTTGCGCTCTATGTTAGAGAGGGCATTGACTCAGAAAGGATTAAAGTTTTGCAGGAAACAAAATCTGCTGTAGAATCTATATGGATTGAAATTCCATATAAAAGGGGGAAGGCGATGGCAGTGGGGGTGTACTATCGAGCACCTGGCCAGAATGACCAAATGGATGATGAAATGCTCAAAGAAATCAAGGAAGCTAACAAATGTTACAGCGCAGTAATAATAATGGGTGATTTCAATTACCCCGGTATCGACTGGGTCAGTGTCACGTCAGGACATGCTAGGGAGATAAAGTTCCTAGATGAAATAAATGACTGCTTCTTGGAGCAGCTGGTTCATGAACCGACCAGAGGGGAAGCCATATTAGACCTAGTCCTTAGTGGAACACCAGATCTAGTGCAAGAGATAAGGGTGTTGGGGCCACTTAGCAATAGTGATCATAGCATGATCGCCTTTGATTTAATTAGTGGAGGAGGGATAGTAAGGAAATCCACAGTACTACCTTTTAACTTTCGAAAGGGAGACTATGATAAAATGAGGAAAACAGTTAAGAAAAAACTAAAAGGAGCAGTTGCGAAGGTTAAAGACGTACATCAAGCTTGGGTGTTGTTGAAAAATACTATCTTGGAAGCCCAGACAAGCTGTATTCCACGCTTTAAGAAAAGTGGAAGGAAGTCCAAAAAACTGCCAGCATGGTTTAAAGGTGAGGTCAGAGAGGCTGTTGTTGCCAAAAAAGCATCTTTCAGGAAATGGAAAAAAGAGTCAAACGACGAAACCTGGAAACAGCACAAGCACTGGCAAGTCAAATGCAAGGCATTGATAAGGCAGGCAAAGAGAGAATTTGAGAAGAAGCTTGCTGCGGAAGCAAAAACGTGAAATAAAGACCTTTTCAAGTACATTCGTAGCAAAAAACCTGTGAGAGAGTCAGTTGGTTCATTAGATGATAAAGGGGTTAAAGGAGCACTAAGAGGCGACAAGGCGATAGCGGAGAGACTGAATGAATTCTTTGCTTCGGTCTTTACTGAGGAAGATGTAGGGATGTTACCCATGACTGAAGTGGTATTTAAAGGTGCGGAAGAATTGGAGGAAATATCGATACATCGGGAAGATGTCTTACAACTATTAGATAAACTGAAGAGTAGCAAATCACCTGGGCCGGATGGTATACATCCAAGGGTGTTGAAAGAACTGAAATATGAGATTGCAGAACTGCTATCAGTAATCTGTGAACTATCATTAAAATCATCTCTAATACCTGAAGATTGGAGGATCGCCAATGTAACACCAATTTTTAAAAAGGGTTCCAGGGGTGATCCGGGAAACTACAGACCGGTGAGCCTGATGTCAGTACCGGGAATAATGGTAGAAACCATCATAAAGAATAAAATTACTCAGCATGTAGATAGTCACAACCTAATGGGAGACAGCCAACATGGCTTTAGACAAGGAAGATCTTGTCTTACTAATCTGTTATGTTTTTTTGAAGGAGTGAATAAACAGGTGGACAAAGGTGAGTCAGTTGATATTGTGTATCTGGACTTTCAGAAAGCCTTTGACAAGGTCCCTCATCAGAGACTTTTGGCAAAACTAAAGAGTCATGGGATAGGAGGCAATGTACTATTGTGGATCAGGAACTGGTTAAAAGATAGAAAGCAGAGGGTAGGGCTAAATGGCCAATTTTCCCAATGGAGAAAGGTGAATAGTGGTGTAACCCAGGGATCTGTGCTGGGTCCGCTGCTTTTTGACATGTTCATAAATTACCTGGAAAGTGGAATAACGAGTGAGGATATCAAATTTGCAGATGACACAAAACTATTTAAAGTTGTTAAAACCCAAGAGGATTGTGAAAAATTGCAAGAGGATCTTGATAAATTGGAAGACTGGGCATCAAAATGGCAGATGAAATTTAATGTGGACAAGTGCAAGGTTATGCACCTAGGGAAGAACAACCCAAACTATGGTTACACGATGCAAGGTTCCACATTAGGAACCACCCCCCAGGAAAAAGATTTAGGCGTCATTGTGGATACCATGTTAAAACCCTTGGCCAGTGTGCAGTGGCGGCCAAGAGAGCAAATAGAATGCTAGGTATGATAAGGAAAGGAATGGAAAATAAAACAAAAGATATTATAATGCCTCTATATCGTTCCATGGTGAGACCGCACCTTGAATATTGTGTGCAATTCTGGTCGCCGTATCTTAAAAAGGATATAGCGATTTTAGAAAAGGTACAGAAAAGAGCCACCAAAATGGTAAAGGGGATGGAAGGATACTCCTATGAAGAAAGGCTAAAAATGTTAGGGCTCTTTAACCTGGAAAAGAGACGGCTGAGGGGAGATATGATAGAAGTTTAAAAATTAATGAACAGAGTGGAACGGGTAAACGTAGATCGATTGTTTACCTTATCAGAATATAGAAAGACTAGGGGACATGCAATGAAGCTACAGGGTAAACCATTTAAGACTAATAAAAGAAAATATTTTTTCACTCAATGTGTAATCAAACTCTGGAATTTGTTACCAGAGGATGTAGTAAAGGCTGTTAGTGTAGCTGGGTTTAAAAAAGGTTTGGACAAGTTCCTGGAGGAAAGGTCCATAAACCATTATTAAGAAGTGACCGAAGATATCAATGCTTGACCCAGTACAAGCATTGTGGAACTTGTGTCTCTTGGGGAAACTGCTAGGTACATATGACCTAGATTGGCCACTGTTGGAAACAGAATACTGGGCTTGATGGACCTTGATCTGACCCAGTATGGCATATCTTATGTTCTTATGTAGAGTGTGTCGTGGGCATTCCAGGGGTGCCAACAGTCGCTAAATGGGTAGCGGCGGAATTGCACCACTATCCATTTAGCAACCTGCGGGTAAAATTAGGCGAAGAAAAAGCTGGCCTAGTTTTACCTGCGGGAGCTAACCGGGCAGCAGTGCAATATCGCTGCTATCTGGTTAGCTTCTGTGGCTCTTGGACATGTGCGGTGACCCTAGATATTCAATACTGGGGCCGCATATGACCCCAGCATTGAATATCCGGGGTTAGAATTCAGTGGGGATGGCTATGTGCTGTAGCAGTGCATAGCTGGCTCCATTCAATATTGGTCCCGGGATCTTTAGTAAAACACACGAGGACATTGACGTGCATTTGCTAGCAGGCACAGCGGGAGCACAGATCTCACGAATGTACACAAATGCTCTATAATGCTGGTCTCTTTGATCATGTTACATCCCTCCTAGTTAAAGAACATTGGCTCCCTAGTTCCAGCCCCATCAAATTTAAGATTTTGATGCTGGCTCACAGAGCCGTTTACTCTGGCCTTCCACTTTATCTGTCAGCTGTCTTATTCCATATATTCCCCCCTCCCCCTCCCTGTTCCCTCCGCTTATCCCAAGCCCATTTATTGGCGATTCCTACATATAAGTAACTCAGATAAGAATGGATCCGTTCAGTGACCTTTGCCCCACCCTCTGGAATTCGCTCCCTCCAGATATTCATTTTGAATCATCTCAGCAGATGTTTAAGAAAAAGTTGAAAACTTGACTATTTCAGAAATCTTGAGCAGCTTTCATCTGATATAGGATTTGGTTCTCCCACTGAGTTCCCACCCCCCATTGTATTCTGATTAATTAGTTTTCCCCGTGACTCTGTTGTGATATACTTACCCCTTACCTTATTGGATCTATATGTTTGTACTTTGGGCTGTCTTCTTTGTCCTGTTAACCATGGATTTCATTGTTCTTATGTAAGGTCTTATGTAGCAATTCACTCTACCTATTTTCTGTAACTTGAAATGCGGTTTCTTGTTAAATATCCCGCTTTACTATGTAAATATTTTTACTACTGTTCTATGTAACTTGTTGTGTTGTTTGTAAACTCCCCTGATCTCTGGAAGGGGCGGTATAGAAACATTAAATAAATAAATAAATTTATTAATTAATTCTCTGGGTACAAGCAGGAAGTCAGTCCTCACATATGAATGACGTCAAGGCTGACGGAGCCCTCGCAAAAGCATCCCCCCAGCTTTCAAAGCCTTTGGGAGATGCCACCACGCATGTGTGGTCCCCTTCCTATGCAAGGTGCCATCTTGCTCGGTCTTCTTTTTTCCACGGAGCCCTTCAGATGCCCTTCTGCTCTTCCCCTGGAAAAAGTTGATTTTCTCGACCTGAATTTCATACTCTCCTCCGGTAGTGCACCGGTACTCTTCCTGCCACCCGAGCCTGCTGCCCCGGCATCGAGTCTCAGGTTCTTAGTTCTTTCTTCCCTTCTTGGCGTCTTTGCGCTTTTTTTTTTGAACTGGCAGCACTGTGTGTTTTTAACCTCGTTGGGATACTTTTTTCTCCCAGGGCTACCAGTGGCTTTAAGAAGTGTGATCGGTGTGCCAAAATAATGTCCCTGACTGACACACACAACTGCTGCCTTCATTGCCTGGGACTGGACCATGATCCCACGGCATGCAGCTTCTGTAAAAAGATGTCCACCAAGGCCCTCAAGAGCTGCCAGTAGCAGCACGTTAAGCTTTTTTTCCAGTCCCTGGTACCTTCAAAACCGCAGAATCTCAGGGTAGCCTTACGGACCCCGATCGATGCCTTGGCTCCTCGGAAAGGGAGTCTCCCTCGAGGGAAGTCGAGAAGAAGGCGGCCTTGAAGGCGGCGTCCCTGAATGACTCAGATGGGCTGAGTAAGTGCCAAGCCAGGTCCCGCAGTCCTAGACACTCGTCTGAGGGATCGGAGAAGGAGCGACCTGCGAAGGTCCCCCCAAAAGGACTCGACCTAGGGCCGGCCTCAGTCGCCTGACACCATCCTCATTGAGGACTCCCCTTCAGGGAAACTGGCATCGGGCCCGATTCCCTCAGTGCCCGCACTGATGGCTATGGAGCCTTCTAGCCTGGAGTCCAGAATGGCAGCCCTGAAGCACAGCTTATCTGCCTTCATGAACCAGCAGCAGGCACTGTTGTCCGGTACCCAGACCACTGGGCCCTCGATGTCGAGGATGTCCCCGGAGGCCAGGCCAAGCCGATCCTTAAAGTCTTTCAGCCTCAAGTCGATCCTTGGCCGATATCTCGATCTGGTTCCCATTCTACGGGGCCATGATCTTCCCCAGCCAGTGCATTTGGCACCAGCTGCGGGGCTTCTGAGGGCTGCGGTCAGGGATCAGTTCCGGAACCTGCGAGTCATCCTTCCCTCGAGTCCTCGACAGATTATTCTGAGTGGGAGACTGAGGATGAGGAGTCACCCGACACCCGTCACCACCACGACGTCCCCTCAGACTCCCCTCCTTTGGAGCCCTGGCATTGGTCCCCGCGCAAGGACATGGCGTTCCTCGATTTCATCAGGGACATGTCCAAGGCTCTAGAATTCCCTACCGAATTGGAGGAGGACTCTCAGACAGAGGAGCTAGAAATCCTCCAATACAAGGCCCCTCCAAGGGAATCGCTTACAGTGCCCATCCCACCCATCCTGGAACAGCTAATGCTCCATATGTCATCTGACTGAGCAAGATGGCATCCTTGGGCGGGAAGGGGACCATGCATGTATGGTGGCATCTCCCAAAGGCTTTCTTTGAAAGCTGGGAGGATGTTTCCGTGAAGGCTCCATCAGCGTCGATGTCACCCATATGCAAGGACTGATTCCTACTGCCCCCAGAGAACACCTGTTACAGGTGAGTAACTACACTTAAACCCACCATGATGCCATATAGTGTGCCTATAGTGGTATTCCAAAAGTTACACACAAAGAAATACATACATGTCCCAAGAAAGAGCAACAACACACAGGGCTTTACGGACACCACTGCTGGTACATACTGTCAACGCCCTCACCACTTGCCTCTAGTTTTAGAGGGGCGTGGTTATTGGAGAACCTTCTCCTATCAGCCTTAGCAGCCTATTTCCTTGTGGTGTCTTCTGGGAAATGTAGTACTGCTAAGATGTGTTTGTGCTTCAGGTAGAAAGTTGTAGTTAAGGCCACCGAGGTAAGGCATATAACAGAAAATTTATTTCGCACAAAAAGATTCAAAGTACCGGATACAGGATTATTTCTGTAGGATTTGCTCAAAGTACAGCAGATGGTTGGCAAAGTAAACAAAAGAACCCAAAAATGGCTGTTTAGAAACATAGAAATATGATGACAGAAAAAGACCGCATGGCCTATCTAGTCTGTCCTTCCATATCAACAACTACAACAGTCCCCTTTTTACCTTTAGAGATCCTCTGTGTTTGTCCCATGCTTTTTTGAATTCAGTTACTGTCCTCATCTCTACCACCTCCACTGGGAGACTATTCCACGGATCCACTACTCTTTCCGTAAAGAAATATTTCCGCATATCACTCCTGAATCTATCTCCCTTCACCATCATCCCATGTCCCCTCGTAGCAGAACTTGCTTTCAATTGAAAGAGGCTCTCTCCCTGAACATTTATGCCACGGAGGTATTTAAACATCTCAATCATATCACCTCTATCCCGCCTTTCCTCTAAGGTGTACATATTAAGATCCTGAAGTCTGTCCTCATATGCTTTATAATGAAGACCACTAATCATTTTAGTAGCCACCCTCTGCACCGACTCCATCCTGTTCACATCCTTTTGAAGGTGCGGTCTCCAGAATTGCACACTATACTCCAAATGAGGTCGCACCAAAGACTTATAGAGAGGCATTATCACCTCCTTTTTTCTGCTAGCCATTCCTCTCCGTATGCACCCAAGCATCCTTCTAGCTTTTGCCGTCGCTTTTCTACCTGTTTAGGTACTTTAAGATCAGACACAACCACGCCTAGGTCCCGCTCTTCTTTAGTGGACAAAAGTACTTAACCCCCTATACTATATTGCTCCCTTGGATTGCTGCAGCCCAAATGCATGACCTTACATTTTTTAACATTAAATCCCAGCTGCCAAATTCTAGACCATTCTTCAAGCTTAGCTAGATCCCTCCTCATGTTATCTACACCTTCCTGGGTGTCTACTCTATTGCAGATTTTGGTATCATCCGCAAAGAGGCAAACCTTACCCGACAGCCCTTCTGCTATATCACTAACAAAGATGTTAAAAAGAATCGGACCAAGGACAGATCCCTGGGGCACACCACTGGTAACATCCTTCTCCTCAGAGTGAGCTCCATTTACTTGTACTTTTTGTCACCTCCCACCCAACCAATTTCTAACCCAAGCAGTAACTTTAGGGTCCATCCCTAGGGTGCTCAGTTTGTTTATAAGTCGTCTGTGAGGAACAGTGTCAAAGGCTTTACTGAAATCTAAATACACCACATCTAGAGCTCTCCCTCGGTCCAACTCCCTGGTCACCCATTCAAAGAAATCAATCAGATTTGTCTGACAAGACCTGCCTCTGGTGAACCCATGCTTCCTTGGATCCTGTAATCCGCTGGACTCCAGAAACCTCACTATTTTCTCTTTCAGCAGCGTTTCCAATAATTTACTCACCACCGAAGTTAAACTAACCAGCCTGTAGTTTTCAACCACATCCTTACTTCCGCTTTTGTGTAAAGGCACCACATGAGCCTCTCTCCAGTCCTTCGGCACCACTCCCGACTCCAACGAGGCATTGTAAAGGTCAGTCAGTGGAGTTGCTAGAACGTCCCCAAGTTCCCTCAGTATTCTAGGGTGTATCCCATTGGGTCCCATCGCTTTGTCTACTTTAAGTTGAGCTAGTTTCTCACAAACACAGTCTTCTGAAAATTGTTCAAGATGTCCCTCGCTTCTGTTCCTGTTTGTGGGTGTTTTCTGAGGTCCTGCTCCTGGTTCTTCATCTGTGAACACAGAACAACAATATTTATTAAGCAATTCCGCTTTATCCTTATCAGCTTCTACATATTCCTTTCCTGCACCCTTGAGTCTGACAATACCACTTTTGCCCTTCCTCTTCTCACTAATATATCTGAAAAATGTCTTATCCCCCCATTTTATTGCATTGGCTATTTCCTCCTCCTTTTGAATCTTTGCCTTCTTGACTACTTTGCTAGCTTCTCTAAGTTTTTCCAAATACAGATGCCTGTCTTCCTCTCTGTGATCTCTTGTATTTCATGAAGGCCTCCCTCTTTTTCTTCACTTTTTCAGCTACTTCTTTTGAAAACCATAGCGGTCTCCTTTTCCTTTATTTACCATTTTAACAAAAAGGTTGGTTGCCCTTAAAATATCCCCTTTCAGTTTTGCCAGCTGTTTTTCTACATCCCCCAGCTGTTCCCATCCCACTAACGACTCCCTGAGGTATTGGCCCATCCTGGCAAAGTTAGTCTTCCTAAAGTCTAAGATCCTCATCTTTGAATGGATTCTAACAGCCCTAGTCCTAATACTGAACCACACCATCTGGTGATCACTGGATGCAAAATGATCTCCCACTACAACATCAGAAACACTTTCACCATTGGTAAGCACCAAGTCCAGTATGGCCCCTTCACGTGTGGGGTCTGTTACCAATTGCCTGAATAGTTCTCCCTGTAGAGAATCCAGGATCTCCTTACTTCTAGATGATACTGCAGCAGGAATGTGCCAAGCATCTGACATATTGAAATCTCCTATCAGTAGCACTTCCCCTTGCCTAGCAATGCTGCGTATGTCTTCAATTAACTCTGTCCACCTCTTCCTCTTGTGAGGGAGGTCTGTATATCACACCAATGCAAATAGATTTCTCTTTCCCTCTTTCTAGTTTAACTCACAATGCCTCCTCTCTCCCTTTTAAGCTCTTTAAAGTCTTCTTACTTTCAGAAGCACAGCCTTTGATAGCAAGGCTGCCACCTTCCTTTTAGTCCTTGCTGATTACAGCATAAAGTCCAAACATGCTTAATCTTCTGTGGCAGTTTGGCTTCTATCGGCCTCAGTTCCTTCTAGGCTGCATTTCAGGTACAACAGAACTCAAAACAAGAAGCAAACATTCAGACTGCCATCAAAAACTCTCAACAGGCTTTTCACATAACAGAGGAGCAAAGAAGAACTCTTCTAGCAGGTAAATTGGCTTCTGGCCGTTGCATAGTTCAATCCACAGGTGGATAACAAGTATGAATCACAGCTTCCTGCTTATCCTTAAAATTTCAGTAAACTTCCCTTTTAAAAACATATGGGAATTTACCACCACACTGCCTCTTTCTTAGGGTTACCTTTTCAAGGAGGATAATTCTTTCAGGGCTGGCTTTTCCTCAAGACTTCATGTCTAAAGCTTGGTACAGAGAGCAATCCATAAAGATGTCTTCTTCCCCCAACTCTGCCACTGGCTCTCCCAGCTGCATGGGTTCTGACTCACCCACCCGGTCAGACTGCTCAGCTGACAACCTCTCCGGTGCTCTGAGAGCTTCTCCACTTCCTGGCTCCAAGCTCTGCTGTCAACCTGTTGCAGGGAATTCAGCCCTCTCAGCTCCTGGTAGCTCGGCTCTTCTGCATGAGTCAGCACCTTCTCTACCTCCTTCTCTTCTACGGTCTCTGCCTTCTCCTCCCTCTCCTTCTTGTCTGTATACTCTAGCATAGGCTTATACCTCCAGGGTTCTAGCCCCCACCTCCTTCCTTCCCAGGTGTTGGCAATCCCCCTGCCTTCTGGTATTTGAGTAATCAGGGAACTTGTTGAAGTAAGGGTTTTGGACCTCGTGCCCGTAATCTCTCTCTCTTACTCTATTAGACACTGCATGAAACCTGTTCCAGCTGGGGGTTTTCTGGTTCTTAGTTGTGGCTGTGGCTTTCTCACCCTGCACTCCTAAAAGGGGACCCTTTACTAGGGTGAATTCTTTACGTTTCTCACCTCCCCCATACTCAGGATAGATGACCTTGCCACAATACACATATCGGGGCTGATTTCACAACATATACGTGTGTTTGCCAGCACTTCTACATGTAAAACCAGAACCTTCACACATATGAATGTCACACAACTGTTTGAAAGTGACCTAGATGTATATTTCTGTAGCACACAGACCTTTAGCAAGATTAGGAAGAGACATTCCCTGAGAAGGAAAGCAATGCCAGCACATGGGATTTTCCAGTGTACGCATGCTACGTCCCCCCCTTGCAACAGGTATGCAGTATGCAGGCACTTTTAATGCCTTGCCTTACACAAGATAATCTTTAGAAGAGAACAGCCTGCTTAATTTTAAAATTATTAGCTACCAAGTACCCATGTACTTTACAACTTCCCCTCCAAAGGTCCAGTGCAATCTTGCACAGCTGTTATGGGGCTTTGCAGAAGAAAGCTGTCCCTTGTTCTGAGTTTGACATTAAGAAACTCAATAGCCTTTTTTAGATATATTGGAAAGCATTAAGCTTGGGAGGAGGCTTTGGTCGGAATACCATATGGCATGGAATATCTATAACTTTCAGTATAAATAAATTATTCCTTAAAATGTTCTTCCTTGGAGAGATCAAGGTTCAGTTGTTTTCTAAACTCAGAGGAGGAACTGTTAACACTTCCAGCTAAGCCACAATGCAGAGAGAGGGAGAGATTTCCAACCACTTCCATCTTATTATTATGATTATTAAAGACTTATAAAGCATTGCAACATACAAAGCGCTTTACAAACATAGAAGAGAATAGGATACACAAAGGAGCAAGAGACGAAAGAGGTTTGGATGTTCAAAAACCTTTAATGTTGGAAGACCCCAACGCGTTTCGGCGTAACCGCCTTCATCAGGGGGAACACAACTTAAAAACAAATAGTAATAAACATTGTTAAATTACATGTAAAGATAATAATTATTATAAATAATGTCAGACATAGGATGAAAATAAGATTAAAAAATTAAAATATTAAAACTAATAAATACATCTATATAAATAACAGTAAAATGACTGTACAATTGTACCTTTAAGTTATATCCAAGTATAGTCATATATACATTGAGACAAAGAATACTGTACTTAATTCTAAGAATTTTGTAAAATAATACTGAGAACTCCATACAAAAATGCTAAGAACGCAGGACATGAGGTTGAACCCGTGACTTAAAAAACAAGACAAATAAATCAACCTCATGTCCTGCGTTCTTAGCATTTTTGTATGGAGTTCTCAGTATTATTTTACAAGATTCTTAGATATCAGGAAAGATAACAGGTGCAGAAAGATAGATTTGAGAGTCATCGGCATAGAGATGATAGTGAAAGCCATGGTAAGAGATAAGGGTGCCAAGGGATTGGGTATAGAGAGAGAAGAGGAGTGGACCTAAGACAGAACCCTGAGGAACTCCTACAGGTAGTGGGGTTGAAGAGGAGGAGCAGCCATTGAAGCACACACTGAAAAAGCGATGGGATAGATAGGAAGAGAACCAAGATAGTACAGAGTCTTTGAATCCAAGTGAGGATAGGGTGATAAGAAGGTGGTTGTGGTCAACAGTGTCGAAGGCAGCAGAGAGATCAAGAAGAATGAGGACAGAGTAAAAGCCTTTGGACTTTGCCAAGAACAAATCATTTGAGACCTTAGTAAGAGCAGTTTCAGTGGAGTGTAGGGGACGGAAGCTGGATTGTAAAGGATCCAAGAGGGTATGAGAGGAGAGGAAATCAAGACAACGGTGATAGACTGCACGCTCAAGTAGTTTAGAGACGAAAGGAAGGAGAGAGATGGGACGATAGTTAGAAGGACAAGTGGGATCAAGTGAAGGTTTTTTGAGGAGGGGTGTAACCACAGCATGCTTGAAAACAGAAGGGAAGGTTGCAGTGGAGAGAGAGAGGTTAAGAATACGAGAAATAGAAGGGACGAGAGATGAAAAGATGGAGCTAAGGAGGTGGTTGGGGAAGGGGTCAGAAGAGCAGGTAGTAGGTTTGGAGGAAGAGAGAAGGAGCGACGTTTCCTCGTCAGGAACCATAGGGAAGGAAGAAAGGGTGGCAGAAGTTTGGGGAGGAGAGAAATGGGAAATAGGGGGGGGGGGAGGAGGGGGAACTGGAGGGTGATTGTGTGGATTTTGTCATGGAAGTAATTAGCCAAGGTTTGGGCAGAAAGAGAGGGAGGAATCAGGGGTAGAGGCACACTGAGGAGAGAATTGAGTGTGCTAAAGAGATGACGAGGATTAGAGGAAAGAGAGCCGTTTATTGTAATTTAGAATGCTAAGGGGCGTGTTTACTAAAGTGCATTAGGCTTTTGCACCTAACGTGGCATTCTTGTGCCAATAGTACCTCTTTAGTTGCAAACACAGTATACTATCTTTTAGAGGTGTGCATAGCATTTCCCCAGCAGCTAATGCACTGAAATTTCAGAGAGCACAGCCCTGCAGCTCCACGGATGCATGTACACCACCCCCCTGAGACAGTGTCACCCACAGTCCTGCAGCTCCACGGATGCATCTAACACCACCCAACTGAGACAATGTCACCCACAGTCCTGCAGCTCCACGGATGCATGTACACCACCCCCCTGAGACAGTGTCACCCACAGTCCTGCAGCTCCACGGATGCATCTAACACCACCCCCCTGAGACAGTGTCACCCACAGTCCTGCAGCTCCACGGATGCATGTACACCACCCCCCTGAGACAGTGTCATCTGCACCCACAGCATCTGCAGCTTTGACTGTTACCATGCACTGGTAATTCCCGTGATAAACACTCTCACTCTGTCTGCAATATGTAGTTAATGCGTTTGGTGCAGATCATTGTGCTATCTGCATTCCCCCTGCACTATATGTTAACGCGGCCGGATAGTGCGAGCTCTCTGCCGCTTTAACAGGTAGCGCAGCTTAGTAAACATGTCCCTAATACATTTCCTTCCTTGTGCTGACTGAGACATTATTCTGTGTTTCTTTGTTTAGCTTTCTTATCACCAAAGTTTGTTTACTGATCTGAATTTTTGGGGATTTTTTTTGTCTCCAACTGCAGGTAGAATATGATCAGGTTTCCAGCCTCCAGGGACGCGTCTTAAAACTTGTGGTGAAAAGCAAAGGAATTTTCTTGGGAGCAATTAATATCCAATTAAGTTACATCCAGCTAAATGAAGATATATGGTTCCCATTGGGAAGCTGCATAATTTGAATAATCTTGTTTAAATTCTGAGGGGCTCTCATTATCTCTCTTCTCAGCTGCTGTGTGACATTCCAGAGGTACCTATTACAGGATCTTCTCATACCGCCCAGAGGGAGGCACTGTGCTAGTCTGCAAGAGCTAAAATGACAAAGAGGCTTGTGGCACCTCACAGACGAACTGAGCTTTCAAGGAGCAGAGTCCACAATCTGAATCTCTGGCATTTCTTAGTCTGGTACATGAGGAGAAATGAATAACCAGTGGTTTATGAATGAGAATGGCCTGTTAGTATTCTACCGGTCTAACATTCCCCAGTGCCACAGTCATTCGGAGAAAGCCTAAGAATTAGCTATAGATGAACGAGTGCCTTACGACCATAATGGTCTCTTCTGCAGATAGTTTCAATAATGATCCCCTAAACCCTTACTAGGATTGTAAACATGTGACGCAATATATATATATATGCAATAAGGTGAAATAGTGATAATTATTTAAAGGGGAAAGCGTGCTCATAAAGCTTCACATCCACTGAACCATGCACTTGTGAACATGTAGTGCAATATTTTTTCACTAGTGTCTAGTTGGCTTCACTGCAGGCATGTTTCAGCTAATAGCTCTGCATATTGTGCTTCTATAGTCAAACTTACACTTACTTACAGGGGTCGTTTAATATAATTTATGTGTGCAAGGACTTGCAGATCTGCATTAGGCAATCGCTATTCTGTAAGTGCACAGTTAAGTCTGATTGTGTATATCTTCAGTGGGCTGTGGACAGGGCTGGAGCACATGGAAGTTATAAAATATTAGAACTTAGCACATTTCTGAAGATCTCGGTGTAGCTATTTACATGTGCTAAAGAGCAGATGTAACTGTTGCAAGTACTTCTTACTCCCCCATTTTATAAAGTAAAGTGCACACATACTCTGCAGGAGTTCAAAAAATTACCCCCCCAAAGTGCTACACAAGGTTGGAAAATGCGCACCGGAGTTTCACATGCGCATTTTTAAAACTGATAGTTTACAACTGTGCACCAGAAGGCCTCTTTTCTATGTAACCAAAAGTGAAGGTGCACATGAACTTTCTGGTGGCTAAAATCCCTCTTAGCCCTGCATGGCTGACTTAGGAGGATTCACTCATCCTGGAGAAAAGGTGCGCACAGCATCCATAGGTAAAACCAAAGCCAGCTCAAGGGTTTCTGCCGGTGTAGGCAGAAACCCCAGCCTTGTTGCCCCCCTCAGCTGCTTCTGATACCACCACCACCACCACCCCCCCCCCCCCCCACCCCAGCTTCCGCTGATTTCATCTTGGGAGGGGAAGGTGAGCAGTAGCATTATTTCCAAAAGCGGTAGCTTTTTGTCACCGCTTTTGGAAATACTGCCACTGCCTGTCTCCCCCATCCAAACAGAATCAGCAACAGCTGTGGGGGGTGGCGCAGCCCCCCCAAGTGTGCTGCTGCTGCCACCGCCCATCCAGGCCGGCTGCCTAACTCGCCTAGTGGACTGGCCAGCCCTGTGTAAAATGTAGTCGGCGGCAGGTGAAGCAGCGTGCCCTCCTAGTCTGCCCCTCTCAGCATAAATAGGCATGTTTACCATCTCCGGGGTTAAGGCTGTACATATCAATATGAGGAGAACAATTTCCAAAGCCATTAAAGTGGTAAATGGGCTGTATGATAAAAGCCCTGAATCTATACAGCTAAAGCATTCATGGGGAGTCATTTCCTGATGCACGGTTTGGGCATTATCTGAAAATAATGGGCCCGCTATTGAAAGAGGTTAATCCAGTTGTCAGGACCTGCTAACTAGATAAACCCTGCTAAGAGGGATCTTCAGAGACATTAACTGGACATACGTCAGGGACAGTGCCGCTGTGTCCAGGCAAAGGCAGGGTGGCCTGTAGGCAGGGCAAGAGCAGTCCTGACATTTGTCCAATTTGTGGCGAGATAAGTACCCGTGTAAAGTTCAGCCCTCTGAAAGGCTGTGCTAATATTATGTGGTTTTGCTAACCAGACAGCAACAGACGTCAGTGCAGAAACTGAATATTCAGCATCAGAGGATAGCCAGGTGCTGGTTATCTGGTTTTAGTTTTGCCCATGGCTGCCAGACATTTTCAAAGTGCTGAATATCCAGCCCAAAGCATCATATTTACCCTGGAAATGTTATCCACTCAAAAAGAGGATGCTGAGTTCAGAGGGGCATATTCAAAGTGATTTAACAGTTAACAGAACAGCACTAAACTGTTTAGTACCACCGATATCCCCTTCTGCTGGGTTTAAACACCACAATGCTAGCTGGCAGTGCCGGCCCATCTACTAGGCAAGCTCGATGGCGGCCTAGGGCAGGCGGCGGCAGCGGCACACATAACTGGCTGTGCCACCCTCTCCTGCCAGCTGCTGCTGATTCCATTTGGTGGGGAAGGCGGGCAGCGCAGCAGCTGCTTTTTGCCGCCACTTTTTGAAATGCTGTCAGTGCCCGACTCTCCTTCCCAAGACAGAATCGGTAGCAGCTGGAGGGGGCAGTGAGGCTGGGGTTTCTGCCTAGGGTAGCAGAAACCTTTGGACGGGTCCTGCTAGCTGCCTGGCATCACGGTGTTCCTGGGGTGGAGCAGAGGCAGTAACCTGGGTTAGCTGGTCAGTCCTGTCTTTAGCTGGTTTAGCTTGCCACTGCCTGGTTAGCTACTGGATAGTCTATATCGGTGGCTGGATAAGACGCTGACATTGAATATCCGGATCTAATTTAAAGTAACTACGGCCAGCTGCTTTATTCGGGCTGGTCTCACTGTTAAATATGCCCCTATGAGTATTTTGCTCCTATGGCAGTTTTTATCAGGAAAGTGCACAAGTACCCTTCCTGTGAAAATTAGGTACAAGTTCCACAGTGATAAAGTCCCCATGGTCTTTGCACTTTCACAGTTTGAGTCGGTTCTGATGCCCCGGCGGTACTGCTGGGAAAGCAGAGTGTGGGGCCCCAAGAGAGAAACAGAGAGAAAATGAAGCGTTAGCACAATCATGGACAAGTCATGAAGAAGGAGCTTTGCTATATACAAGTAAAGACACTGATTTATTTAGTATTTTTTTCAGACTAAATGCTCTTTCAGAGAGATGTGACACGTTTCCTGTACACAGCAAGATTTAGTGGCAGCAGGGGAGACAGAGACTGAGGACATCAAATGATTCCCTAATGCAGGGGCAGCCTAAAGGGGATGCATAAATATTCACATATCAAATTTATTTGGTCAATGCTATAACTGAGTTAATGATAGGAAAGGAAGATATAAAATGCAAAAAAAAAAAAAAAAAAAACCAGTAGCAAACACAACATGCTTATAAACCATACCAGCATCGTGTCCAAGGACTCAGATTGCACCACTACTATCTGTAAAAAGTCAGGACTGCAAATATGCTAGAACAGCGGTACACCTCCAGTTGAGAAAAGAGAACAAGCCGGACTGGTTCGAATGCCTACACTGAACCTACATGTTAAAAATAAATCTCTCACTGCAGTTACACGAGGGAAACACAAACTGTCACATGGTGAAAAATAAGAGACTACAGATAGAAACATCTGAACAAAAAATGAATGGAAAATCCAAGAAACAAGACCATGAGCAGCTAAACAGGGAATAATAGAAAAAGAAATGCAGTCTCTCCTGTAGAGAGCAAGAAATCCAAATTCTCAAAGTGGACATATTCCGTTCTCTAAAAACTGACGGCATAACATGAAGCTGCAAGGAGGTAAACTGAGAGGCAACATCAGGAAATACTGGGGGGGGGGGGGAACCTGCACTGAGCTGCAGTTACAACCACTTAGCCATCTTACTGGGCAGACTAGATGGACCATTCTGGTCTTTATCTGCTGTCATATTCTATGTTACTATGTTACTTTTTCACTGAAAGGGTGGTGGATGCTTGGAATGCCCTCCCGATGGAAGTGGTGGGGGCAAACACGGTGACGGAATTCAAAATGACATGGGGCAGACACAGTGGATCCCTATTTAGCAACAGGTTAAAATCAAAATAAACACATCTCTTATATCTGAACAAATAGGGGTGACCTACACGGAGCAGTGGGTACACCTCTAAACAAAGGCATGGAGGGGGTGACCTGCACCTACTTTGCGCCTTGCTGGGCAGACTAGATGAACCATACTGGTCTATATCTGCCGTCATATACTATGTTTCTATATTATTATGTTACTATGTTGTTTTGGGTTGATCCTGATCTCTCTTTACTACTTCCTCTTGTCGGTTTTCTCCAAAGTCTGTTTTCCAGAATCTCATTTCTATTTTCTGCTTCTCCATTCTCCCCATCTTCTCCCATTCGTCCCTCATATTTATCTCTGACTTTGATCCATTTTATATTTTTTGTCCATTTCTCTCTTTTGCCTTTTTATCTGCCTGTAGTTATATTTGATTCTTCATCCCCTCTCTGAAGCTGTCTTCCTCTTTCCACCTTTTGTCTATTTACCAGATTTCCACTTCTTAGACTTCCCTCTCTAGCCCTCTCATTCCCATCTGTTTCTTAGTCCTTTCCCAGCCTCACTCTTTTTTTCTGCCTCATCCCCCATACTTCCTTCTCTCCTCCCCAGTATCCACCCATCTACCTCATCCTCTAGTATTCATTTACCCAGCCATTCCTCCCTCCCCTATAATATATGTCCTCACTCCCCCAGCATCCCCCCTCTGCTGTCTCCAGCCCCTACATCAGCCCCCAGCTTCTTTCTTCCAGCCTCAGCTCTTGTGTTAGACCCCAGCCCCAACATCTGACTTTACCCCGACTCCCTTTTCCCAGTCCTAGCATCAAACTCCTTCTCCTATCTCTGTCCCTTAACATCATTCCTCTTCTCCCATCTCCAGCCCCCATGTCAGCCATCAGTCCAATTGCACACCTTTTATTATACCCGAGACCCCTTCTCCTAGCATTAGTCCCCAGCCCCCACCTCCCAGTCCCTGTGCTAGCCCTCAGCCCCCACCTCCCAGTCCCTGCAATAGCCCCACCTCCCAGTCCCTGCAATAGCCCCCAGCCCTTACCTCCCAGTCCCTATGTTAGTTCGCAGTCCCTGCATTAGCCCCCAGCCCCTTATTCCCAACTCCAACATTAGCACTATTTCTGGAGCTCATCCCCGGTCCCCAGTGCCATTGAAGCATCGGCATCCCTTAGCATCTACCCTTTTCTCCCAAGTCCATGTCCAGTATACTTTCCAACCCCTCCTCATCCAGCACGATGCATCCCCCTTCTTTCTCTCTCCCCCCAGCCCTCATCCAGCATCCCCCTCCTTCTCCTTCTCCTTCCCTCTAACCTTATTTTTTCTGTGGCAGCCATGACAATTACAGGAAAAAAAAAAGCACCGCAAATGATAAAGTATGACTGTGCCATCCATGGAGCCTCACAACCATGCAATCTTGAAACCTCTTCCGCGTTCCGCCTTTGTCTGACAAACAATTCCTGCTGCCAAAGGGGCAGGACACCCAAGAGGTTACAAGACTGCATGGGCTATAAGGTGCTGTGGATGGCGTAGCTATGCTTTATCTTTCATGGGGTTTTTTGAGGGGATGTAGAATGAGCCTAGCTAGAGAGAGATTTCCTGCTGAGCGGGGCCTTGTGCAAAAGAGTAAGGTTACTCACCATAACAGGGGTTCTCCATGGACAGCAGGATGAATCAGCCATCCCCCAGCTACCAGATTAGCTCTCCCCAAGCTCAGAGGAATTTTTTTTTTAATTCCTCTGAGCTTGTCTCCTCCCCTTCCTGTTCCTGCCCCTGGCCTTCCTTCCTCAGTGTTTCCCTAGCTTGGAGTCTCATCTGAAGGGGACGATGGGTGGGATGGCCTGGCTGACTCATCCTGCTGTCCACGGAGAACACCCGTTACGGTTGCACAAGCAGTCTGAGTCAGCCAAACCTAGGTGACTCCCAAGTAGGGTTGCTAACTGGCTCCAGATGCACCCAACAGGCTTGATCCAGTCCTGGGTTTACCCCATTGCATGTAGGGACATGTAGTTCTGATTTCTCCATTGCACTTTATAAGAAAAATAAGACTACATGCTTGCAATGGGGTAAACCTAGGACTGGATCAAGCCTGTCTGGGGCATCTGGAGCCAGTTGGCAACCCTACTCCCGAGCTGGGTGTGCAGGGTTTAGAGGGAAAAAGGGGGGGTAGCCTTCCACAGGCCCCTTTTTCCCCTTACACGCCCCTGTGTGCTGTGGTAGGATGAGGCTTGATACAGACCGCAGGGTTTACCAAAAGATAGCAGCTTTATTGTGTGGGTATATTAAGGAAGCTGCAGTAATCATGCAAAACAAGTGAAACAAACAGTGCAAGACAATAGTGCAGTGTATCAACCAAACAGTGTAACAGCACCAAAAGGGAAAAAAGGAAAATAGCTGTGGGGTTTTCCCTTGTGTGTCCAAGTTCTTGTGTTTGTGCGTTCAGTCTTGGGCACATGTAGCTATGGCCGTCTGCAGAACCTCCCTGCTGAAGCGTGCTGCGTCCCTGTCCTTGGTGTTTTGTGAACGTGTGGATTGATGCCCAGATGACTGCGTTGCAGATGTCTGTGGGTGTTGCTGTGTGCAAGTGAGCCAGCGAAGTTGCCATCACCCATAGTTAATGGGTGAGGATCCTCCACTCGGGGCACAGGTTGTCCAAAAGTAGCAATAGGAGATGCAGTCTGTCAGCCATCTGGACATGGTGCGTTTTGTCATCTGATGGCCCATTCTGTTTGGGTTATAGATGAGGAAGAGTTGCGATGCTTTCCTCATGGGTGCGGTCCTGTCGATGTAGGTCCACAGGGCACAGGTGCATTTTAGGGTATGCAGGCAGTGCTCTTCCTGTGATGCATGTGGTTCAGGGTAGAAGCTGGGGAGGATGATGGATTGGTTCATGTGAAATGGTGAGACAACCTTGGGTAGGAACTTCAGGTGAGTCCTGAAGGTGACAGGGTCATAGTGTATCTGGGTGTATGGGGGGAGGGGGGGTAATTGATGAGGGCCTGTAACTCGCTAATGCAGCATGCTGAGGTGAATGCCATGAGGAAGAGGGTCTTCCATATGAGGAATTTTAGAGGCACCTGTTCCAGCGGCTCAAAAGGAGCTCCATGAGTTGATTCAGGACAATGTGCAGGTCCCACCCCGGAGTGGGGGCCTGAACAGGGGGTGCAAATAGTTAAGGCCCCTCATCAATCGTGAGATCAGAGGTTGGGCTGATATGGACTTTCCCTCCACCCTGTCGTGGTATGCAGCTATGGTGCTCAAGTGTGTCCTGATGGAAGAGGGCTTTAGGCCAGTGCGTGAGAGTATGAGTAGGTACTGCAGCAGCACTGGTATGGGGCAATCAAATGGGTCAGCCTTTCTCTGTCTCACCACGAGCAGAACCTTTCCCATTTTGCTGCGTAGGACTGCTGCATGGCTGGGTGTCTGGCTGACAAGAGAACCTCCATGACGTCTTGTGAGAGATGGAAGGATCTCAGGAATGACTGTTCAGCATCCATGCAGTCAGTGCTAGGGTTTTTAGATCAGGGTGGTGTGTCCGGCCCTTGTGCGTTGCAGATGTCTGTGGGTGTTGCTGTGTGCAAGTGAGCCAGCGAAGTTGCCATCACCCATAGTTAATGGGTGAGGATCCTCCCCTCGGGGCACAGGTTGTCCAAAAGTAGCAATAGGAGATGCAGTCTGTCAGCCATCTGGACATGGTGCGTTTTGTCATCTGATGGCCCATTCTGTTTGGGTTATAGATGAGGAAGAGTTGCGATGCTTTCCTCATGGGTGCGGTCATGTCGATGTAGGTCCACAGGGCACAGGTGCATTTTAGGGTATGCAGGCAGCGCTCTTCCTGTGATGCATGTGGTTCAGGGTAGAAGCTGGGGAGGATGATGGATTGGTTCATGTGAAATGGTGAGACAACCTTGGGTAGGAACTTCAGGTGAGTCCTGAAGGTGACAGGGTCATAGTGTATCTGGGTGTATGGGGGGGGGGGGTAATTGATGAGGGCCTGTAACTCGCTAATGCAGCATGCTGAGGTGAATGCCATGAGGAAGAGGGTCTTCCATATGAGGAATTTTAGAGGCACCTGTTCCAGCGGCTCAAAAGGAGCTCCATGAGTTGATTCAGGACAATGTGCAGGTCCCACCCCGGAGTGGGGGCCTGAACAGGGGGTGCAAATAGTTAAGGCCCCTCATCAATCGTGAGATCAGAGGTTGGGCTGATATGGACTTTCCCTCCACCCTGTCGTGGTATGCGGCTATGGTGCTCAAGTGTGTCCTGATGGAAGAGGGCTTTAGGCCAGTGCGTGAGAGTATGAGTAGGTACTGCAGCAGCACTGGTATGGGGCAATCAAATGGGTCAGCCTTTCTCTGTCTCACCACGAGCAGAACCTTTCCCATTTTGCTGCGTAGGACTGCTGCATTGCTGGGTGTCTGGCTGACAAGAGAACCTCCATGACGTCTTGTGAGAGATGGAAGGATCTCAGGAATGACTGTTCAGCATCCATGCAGTCAGTGCTAGGGTTTTTAGATCAGGGTGGTGTGTCCGGCCCTTGTCCTGTGCGAAACGTTCCGGGCAGTTCGGTAGCCGGTGTTGCTGGTTAGATAGTTGCTGGAGGTATGGGAACCAGGGCTGTCTCGGCCAAAAGGGCACAGTGTAGATGACTTTCGCTCCATCGTGTGTGATCTTCTGGATTGACCTGAAGATGAGGGGAGTGGGTGGGTAGGCGTAGCAGAACTGGGGCTCCAGTTGATGGAAAATGCATCCACAGCCACCCTGCAGGTGGAGGGGTGTCGGGAGCAGAATTCTTTGCATTTCGTGTTGTCCTTGCAGGCAACGAGGTCGATCGCTGGGGTTCCCCACCGCCAGAAAAGGCTGGATGCGACAGAGTATTTGAGCAACCATTCGTATGGGGTAAGTTGTCGGCTCAGGGAGTCTGCCATGGTGTTATCGTCAGCTGGCAGGTATGCTTTTTGCAGCTGGGACCAAAGGGAGATGGCTGCAGTCCAGATGAGGTAGGCCTCCCTGCACAGCACTAGGGAACCCATGCCCCCTTGCCTGTTGATGTAGAGCATTGCCACCTGGTTGTCCGTCTGCACAAGAATGGCCTTTCCCTTGATCCAGGGTTGGAAGGCTTGTAGCGCGTTCCTATGGGTCTGAGTTTAAGGAGGTCGATGTAAAGGTGCATCTCATCTGGGGATCAGTTCCCACACATGCGGTGGTCGAGTAGGTGTGCCCCCCTCTGCATTCTGATGCATTCATGGTCAAGGTGATCTGCGAATGTGGTGGTCTCAGCAGCTTGCCCCCTTGCAGGTTTTTCCATGTTTGCCACCAGCTGAGGGTCTTGTGGGTGTGGTGGTCTATGCTGACCTTATGGTGAAGGGGCTGCCTGTGCTTGTCCCAAACCCTTTGAAGGCGCCATTGGAGTTGTTGCATGTGTAGCCTTGCACGCAGGATGACATGCACTGCCACCACCAGGTGTCGCATGAGGCAGAGGAAGGTCCGCACCGAAGTCTTGGGCAGATGAGGCGATCTGGGCGGCTAGCACAATGATATTGTCTGCTCAGTGCTCTGGGAGGAACACTTTTGCCTGAGCGGTATCAATGCATGCCCCTATGAACCCTAACAACTGAGATGGCTGCATTTTTGACTTGTGGTTGATGAGAAAGCCCAGAGACTGAAGCAGAGAGGCTATGGTTTGTATGGCTGTCCGAGCTGCCTCCTGAGATCGTGCCACAATTAGCCAGTCATCAAAATAGGGGAAGATGTGTATTTATTTTATTTTATTTATTTAGACAGTTTTGTATACCGCCTTATCCTTCAATCAAAGCGGTCACAACACAATTGGGGGATACATTTAACACGCAGGGATATGAGACACATACACTAATACTTACAGGGAACATGGGCAATGGAGGGTTAAGTGGCTTGCCCAAGACCACAAGGAGCATCTGTGGGACTAGAAACCCCACTTTGCGCAGATGGGCTGCTGCGATACGATGCACTTTGTAAAGATTCGTGGGACTGAGGATAGGCCGAATGGCAGGGCCTTGTACTGGAAATGCTGGTTTCCCACTCTGAAGCATAGGTACTTCCTCTGGGACGAAAGCAGGGGTATGTGTGTATATGCACCCTGAAGGTCCAGGGACATGAGCCAGTCAATCTCCAGGATCAGGGGGAGGATGGTGCCCAGTGAGTGCATGCAGAACTTTTCTTTTAGGATGTGTTTGTTGAGTTGCCTGAGATCGAGAATAGGGCGCCAGCCCCCGGATTTCTTGAGGAAGAGGAAATAATGTCAGTAGAAACTTTGGTTAAGTTATGAGTCTGGGACCAGTTCTATGGTGCCTATACGCAAGAGGTTGTGCGTTTCCTTGAGGAGGTGTGGGGTGGATCCCATTGACATCTTCTGCTGGCGGGAGGGTGGCCTGGGAGGTGGGGTTCTCTAAAATGAATGCGAAGGTCCCTGTGCATTATATTGATGACCCAGTGGTTGGTTGAGATGTGTGCCCATGCCCCTAAGAAGAGTGAGAGTCAACCCCCCACGAGGGCATCCAGTGGGGGTTGATGGCCAAAACCCCTGGGTGGTCCTGGCCAAGGATGAGGTTTGGGTCTTCTGTGGTTTCTTGTCCCATGGGCGAGACTTGTATTGGTGGTAGTTCTTGTAGCACTAGGGATTACATAGTAACATAGTAAATGATAGCAGATAAAGACCAGCATGTTCCATCCAGTCTGCCCAGCAATACGGCAAGAGTAGGTGCACCTGTCGCTCTGTGCAGGCCACCCCTCCCCATGTCTTTGTTTAGGGGTGGACCACCACTTCATGTAGGACACCCATATTTGTTGAGAAGTTAGATGGTTCAGTTTATTTTGTTTTTATCCTGTTGCTGTAAAGGGATCTGCTGTGCTTGTCCCATGCTGTTTTGAATTCCGTCACCGTGTTTGCCCCCACCACTTCCATCGGGAGAGCATTCCAAGCATCCACCACCCTTTCAATGAAAAATATTTCCTGACAATGCCTTTCAATTTTCCACCTTGCAGCTTCATGTTATGCCCTCTAGTTTTGCAGTTTCCCCGTCTTTGAAAGAGGTTTGTTTGTTCATCGTTCCTCTTTAAGTATTTAAAGGTCTGAATCATATCTCCCCTATCCCTCCTCTCCTCCAAAGTGTACATATTTAGGTCTTCAAGTCTCTTCTCATAAGGTTTCTTACTCAGACTCCAAATCATTTTGGTCCCCTTCCTCTGAACAGTTTCCAGTCTTTTTACATCTTTTGCAAGATATGGTCTCCAAAACTGAACACAGTATTCCAAGTGAGGCCTCACCAGCGACCTGTACAATGGCATAAGTACCTCTTCCTTTCTGCTGGTAATCCCTCTTTGTATGCAGCCCAAAATCCTCCTGGCTTTTGCCACCGCCTTGTCGCACTGTTTTGCCACATTGAGATCATCAGAGATAATCACACCAAGTTCTTTCTCCTGAACCATGCACACCAACCTCTCGCCCCCTATTGCGTATATTTCCCTTGAATTTCTGCTACCTAAGTGCATGACACTGCACTTTTTTGCATTAAATCGTAATTGCCAAGCATTAGACCATTCTTCCAGTTTAAATGCATATCCACATACTGCCTGAATTTTTCACTTAAGATTCTTTTCCCTGCGACGGAGAGATGTAGTCCATCAGCACAGTATAGTCTCTAGTTGGCCTATCTGTTTCCCCAGTCGCCAATAAATCGGAATCCTTCTTGTTTGCACCAAGTCTGGAGCCATGTATTAAAGCTGTTAATGCGATGCAGCCTTTTTGTCCCCCTACCAAGAACAGGCAGAACCTCTGAGAATGCAACAGTGTTAACAATGGGCTTGAGTTTCTCTCCCAGAGATTGGAAGTCTTTTTGGACTGTAGAGGCACTGTTTCTAGCCAGGTCATTTGTGCCCAAGTGGATGACAACATCAAGTTTGAATTGTTCACTTTTTGCGCTAAGTACTTCAACAACTTGGTTTGTATTCCTGCTGGCTGTCGAGCCTGGTAGGCACATGACTATCTTCTCTCCTTTGAACTGTGTTACCAAGTTGGTGTCTCTGATGATGGAATCTTCAAGTAGTACTAGTTTTCTGTTTGGTGAGGTTTTCTTCATATTTGGTGCTTTAGCAGGAGATTGGGCATTGTCTGATATCCCGTGTGAGTGCAGTTGTAGGAATTACTATAATTGTTAGGGTTGTGTGGGTGGTGGGTCCTTTGGCTACCATACCAGAGGGAGGAGTAGCCTAGTGGTTGGGGCAAGGTACTTCAGGCCGGAAGGTCGGGAGTTCAAATCCCACTAGAGGACAGCAACCTTGGGCCGGAAGGACTGGGGTTTCTAGTCCCACAGGTGCTCCTTGTGGTCTTGGGCAAGCCACTTAACCCTTCATTGCCCATGTTCCCTGTAAGTATTAGTGTATGTGTCTCATATCCCTGCATGTTAAATGTATCTCCCAATTGTGTTGTGACCGCTTTGATTGAAGGATAAGGCGGTATACAAAACTGTCTAAATAAATAAATAAAAATATGGCTTTGACGGCCTTTGGTGGTGCAGTCCATCATTGGTGAGGGTTTGTATGGTTGTGCATTTCTCCTTGATGCCATCCACCGTTTCCATTACTTTACTACTGAAAAGGTTGTCTCTGAGGCAGGGCACGTTGGCTATCTGATTGTAGATGTCATCCCTTAGACTGGAGGCATTGAGCCATGCCATGCAGTGGGCAGTGATGGCCATGCCCACGGTGCGAGCAGCGGTCTCAAAGGCGTCAAAGGCTGCCCTGATAAGGTGCTTGCTGCAGTCTGCCATGTTGTGCAACAGTGGTGTTAAGAGTTCTAGCAGGTGGTCGAGGTAGATGACAATTTAAAACTGGGGGGAGGCGATCTTTGCTTTCAGTATGGCATCGGAGAAACTTTTTTACTGACTCCATCAAGGAGTATGTTGTCCTTTCCTGGGAATGCGTTAGATTTCTGTCGGGAGCTTTTGGATCTCTTTAGGGCAGATTCCACCAAAAGGGATTGATGGGGAAGTTGTGCCACTTCGAAGCCTGGTGCGGGTTGCACATGATACTTGAGCTTCAGTCTCTTGGTGACGGGGGGTGTCATCGCAGGGGTCTGCCACATCTTATCCCTGCAGTCCAGGACTACCTAGTCAATTGGCAGGGCTACTAGGGTCTTGGGGGAGTCAAGGTATTTTAGGCTGCCTTGGATGTCATTTCTTGGGTCTGGGACTCCGTTTGGTGATAGCCCGAGGTTTGTGGAGAGTTTATGGAGAAATTTTGGGTACGTGAGGACCTCCGGGGGAGAGGCAGGTGTCAGAGTGGTGGTGTGTCCTCCAAGGCGCATCATGTGGATTGGGTACTACCATCATCCCCTGAGCTCAAGAAGGACTCCTCAGAGCATGGCATCTCGCCGCCTTCTTCCATATCTGGGGATCCTGATGTGGAGCGGTGGCTTTGGATCGATAGTGGCATGGCTGGGGCATCATAGCTGGTGTTCTGTACTGCGGCATGACTGTGATGCAAGGTGGGGGTGGCATTGCTGGGAGCTGCTGGGCCAGTGAGGATTCAGAGCACCATGTTTTTGTAGTGTGCTGTGTTTCTGAGGGGCCCTGGGTCGTTCCCTGCCTGTCCGGGGACTGTGGAGAGTCCAGGCACCTCAGAGGAACAAGAAAGTATGTGGGGTGGAGCTCTGGGAGAAGTAGAGGTTCCATTGGGGCATCAGGAGCCGTCGTGGAGGCAGTCGGGGCATCAGAAGCGGCTGGAGGGAGCCCGGACAAGTGCGGGATGTTGGCGCTTTTAGAGGAAGAGCCCTTGCTAGTGTTCAAGGTGGTGGAGCCATAAAGTTCTGGCTTCGGAGGTACAGGAAGTGGGCTTACCTGCCCTGGAGTAGCCACGTGGAGTGCTGTGACTGTGGGGGGTGCTGTGACCGCAGAGGGCCCTGTCTGTCCCCCTTGGATGTGGTCAGCAGTCTCAGTGCTCGTTTTCTTCTTGTGCACAGGTTTTGCCTGTTTTTCTTTTTGCCCCTGATCCTCCTTGCTCTCTGTCTTGCTGGTGTAGGACTGCACGCGGTGGTCCTGTGGCAGGCAATGCTGGCAGCGATCCTGGTCTGCGTGAGTAAGGTGCCTGCTGCAGCAAGGTCACTTCTTGGATGTTCACTTTTCCATGGTAGGTTTCTTTTTTTTTTTTTTTTGGATACTTGATCGTTTGAATAGAAGGAGTGTGGAGAGAGCTGGAGTAAGTCCATCCATCCGTCCTAAACTGAAGAAGGGAGGCCATGGACAAGCACAGGAACAGGAAAGGAAAGAGACAGGCTCAGAGGAATTCCAAAACAAACAAAAAGGGATTCTTCTGAGCTTAGGGAGAGCTAATCCGGTCCCTGGGGATGGCACACCTAGGCAGTGGCTGACTCAAACTGCTTGTCCATGGAGAAACACGCCGGCCCTGCCCTTTTGTGATAAACATTTTTGTTCTAGTGATGTTACCTTGTTATAGCCCCTATTGGCTCTTAGACTGAGCTGTGTGGAGGTGGACATTGAAATATGAATGACTATAATCATATTTATAAATTCCTTGCTAGAAAATTAACTCTAAGCAGTTATGAAGCCCTATAATGATAACTGAATGACGTCATTCGAAGGTGCGGAAACTTACGTTTTGTTCTAAGGTATTTCTGAAAGATCAAGCAGCCATGGAGAAATGTTAGCTACAAAGCAACTAAAGGCGGAATATTCATTCTCACCATTCGACTCTGGAAGCCTGCAGCTTGTCAGAGGGTCTGAAATTCAAAATGACAAAAGATAAAACTTTTGTCCTGGGGCAAAATTTGTGCCAGGATTTGTGTGGCCTGGGGAGCATGGGCTGGTTTTAGACCACTGGCCATAGTTTGGAGATGACTGTTATAAAACATTTCCTGCATGTAAAGCGTGTTTTACATATTACAAAATGATGCTTAAAGCCTTCATGCTGCAAGGAGCACATGTGACTTACATGTAGGCATTCTGGGGGGTTAGTTTGGGAGCAGTGGGGGTAGACATATGATGTACACATCACACTATAAACCGTGTGTATTTGGTTTTATTACAGAGCGCTGCTATGGAATGTCAGAAAAGATGTTGTTTGCCTGTTTTATGAGAGCGACGTGGTTTCTATGGGTCTTTAGAAAACGGATGCCTGGAATTTGTCCCAGGGCAGTGCAAATGCTCTTGCACATATTATAAAAGAGAGTTGTGCATTGGAACACCACCTTAGCTGCAGCCCTGGCAACGCTGACACTTGCTATGCTGGCGTGCATAATTACATGCACATCGTAAGCTGCAGCTTTCCATTCAGAAAACAGGCTTTGAATAATGAAAAAACTTCAGATGATTACCCTCAGACTATGGGCAGCTTCTTTGGAGCAGGTATCATTTATGTGCAAGATTTCTGGTGCTGCTGGGGACAGTCTTGAGTGCCCACTTTAGAAAGACACATAGGCCTCTGGGGCAGGATGTGCACCGTTCTTCCTGTATTTTACCAGAGCGTCTGCTGAACGTGGAGCCTTCTGTGAAATGCACCATTTGCCGGCACATCCAGCAGATGCAGTTGGTTTTATAAGTTGCTGCAGCCAGGAACCTCACAAAGTTCCTGGTTGCAGCAACTCGAATAATGAACAACTCTCTCCCAACACCATCAGTATACCTCCCACCCCCTGACCCCCTTCACTATCAGCATACCCCCCATTCAAAACCCCTTGACGTCATCAGCATCTCCCTACCTCCCAGCTCTTACTGCGGTTTCCCTGCCAGTCCAGCAGGCAGCAGGAGGGATCCCCAGTAACTCCTGCTGCACTGGTTTCCAGTGCTTCTGACCTTTAGCGATAGTCTTGCGGTATTACCGCAGCTGTCAAGCTCCCAAAGGAGCACACATTCCTTAGTGAGCAGCTTGACGCTCAGCAGTAGTACTGCGAGAGAGGTCACATTGTACCGGGTCAGAATATTAAGTACTGAGATAAGACTATTTATTGAGAATAAGATTTCAAGGTATGCTGTTCACCTGCTACCCTTTAAAAGATGTTTCTCCATAATTATCTGCAATCAAATTCACAATATGTACCTGTGTTGGGTACTCTGGGGGTCCATAAGCAATTTATTCTTTTATTACAAGTAATTAAAAAAGTGTACAGCTATAAGTGTGTTCCTCATGGTAACAGGGTGAGTTCTTACCTTACATTGGAATTTCATTTAAAAGTGAAACCCTAGGGCTATTGAGTGGTACTCTGTCTTGTTCTTTGAAGAGTCTCCCTTCTGTTTTTCACTGAATCTCCCATTTAAATGAGAAGCTGTGCGCGCCAGCGCCAGTGTCTGCTCGGAGCCTCTCAGACATGTTTGCATTAGCAGACCCTGTCCGTGCATCAGAATGTAACACAGGATTATGCAGCTGGGCAGCTTCAGCTTGGGAAGGTCTACAGTGGAACTGCTGTACCATAAAAACTAATTACCTCTAATTAAAAAAATAGAGGGAACAATCCCTGCAGACTAAGTGGTTTGAGCAGCAGAGTGTGTGTCAGAGTTATATATTCTATTAGAGCAACTGTTTGTGATGTGTGTAGATTCAGGCACTGACCTTCAGCCTCCAGCTGCCTGACCCTTCCCCTCACACTGAGAAAGACGTTACCACACGTTCCCAGAGAACTGGAAAGGAACCTGAGACACTTAGTGGACAAACTCCTAATTCTGCAGCTTTGGAACCAGCATTTTAGTCCAGTTTGCTACAGATTGTATTCAGAACTGCAGTCCTCAGGCAGACAGTGCAAACCACTATCCCTAATTAAGCCATGGATGGAGCTGCCGTGGGTCATCTGTTACGTTGCAGCAATCCCTACCAGTGAAGACTAGGAGCGTATCCATGAGCGGTTGCAGAAAATTCGACCACAGTATTGTGGTGAGACCTGACTTAAAAACAGCCAAGAGAATTCCAATTCCTACTGCACCTGCAGGACTCTGAGACTTTCCTCAAATAGAACGCCTTTCCGTTCTTGCCACCATCGGCCTTTCGCCTTTAAGCAGAGGAGGACCAGGCACTTTTCATCCCACTGGGTGGAGAAGGATGGGCAGCTGAATCCTGACTCAGTTCTTGGTTCTCTGCTGGTGGTTTGTTTCAAGCCAGGACCAAAGGGGCCCCTGCAGTGGTGCGACAGGAGCCTAGAGGGAAATCGCATCAGAATATGTTACAGGACAGTCTGCAGTCTCCATGTCGTATGTCCGCTTGCAAGCTGTAGACAAACTAAAAAAGATTCTCTCCCTCTTGGTGACCTGTTAACAAGCCTCCAAAGTTAAAGAGAAGAAATATACTTTTAGGGAGTAGAGACAAAATAGGGAATTTCAATGCAATTAAATAATTCAATGAAATGTTCAGCTTTGCAGTCCGGCTCCCCCATCTGCTCATATCCCTCCCCCAGTCCTTCTCCCCAGCTTCTTCACCTATCCAGGTTGGGACAGGGAGAGAAGTAACTGACTGATAATTGTTTTTCCCCAGGCCCCTGCCCCCTATCCAGGGTTTCTTCATGGGAAAGGAGCAATTCCTGCCCCTCCCTTTACCCTTTGCTGTGAGAAATCATTTTCTAAACACATTAGCACTGTGTTGCAGACGCTCGCTTCCAGGACACGCACGTGTCTTCCCTTGCGGTATGAAGGTAGGGCTCCACCCTGGGGCTGATCCTCACTAGGCCAGACAAAGACAAGCAGAACAAAGGTTCCCTTTCAGTTTATGGAAACAAGAAGAAAAGTACCTTTATGAAATATATAAAATGCTTTCTTGGTGTTTGCATTACAATCATCTGCTCTGTGTACCCGCAGAAATCCCCGATGCATGCACAGAAGGTGAATGAGTTCATGACAATACTTCTGTGTGCAAAGGCTTCAATGAGCACCATGTATCGGTGTCCAGGGCACATAGCTTTGTGAAGCAGGGACTGAGTTACAATATGAGGGTCATTCTAAAAGGTTTCGTTGTAGTTTGGACGTCTGCAGACATGCACATGGAAGTCAAAATCACAGACACGTCTCTGTAACCATTCCACAAATGCCATTGGCAGACGTCTCCAATACAGGGACATTCAAGTGGGCACAGGGGTGTGGTGGAGACATGTCTGGGGAGGGGCAGTGGACTTACATGTCTCTGTTCGATCCTAGAAGCAGCAGAGCTGTCTGCAGGAACGTGCATGTTTATTCCTGCTCCAGGCACCAATAGGCAGAAATAGACATCAGGAAAGTGTTTGTTTTCACTTCAAAACATCAAGAGAGCATAGAGAAGGTGGAGAATTAAGTAATTCGATTTGGATCACAGAGTGCCACATTGGGATTTGAACCCTGGCCACCAGATTCTGACCTGCCTTTAGCAGGGATATATGTCCAAGGCGGACATATAATCCCCACTAAAAGTCAGGCTCATATTGTCCCCTAAGAGCTACCCACACATGCTGCCGAGATGTGCGTGGAGCTCTGGACAGGGGCAGGAGGTTCAGAGGAGGAGTGAGAGCGGGGAGTAGGCGGGACCCTGGCCCAGAACATACAGGTCGACCATCTATACAGTGAATGTATTCCACCTCGGAGGTGGAATAAATTCCCCCAAGGTTCACAGCGCTCAGCAGCAAGACTGGCAGAGACGTGAGCAAGAGCAGGGTGTTCCCGGTAGCCCAATTCTGGCCTCAGAAGACCCAATCAGGGGTCGAGCGATGGGGAACAGTTGGCGCTGGCGATTGGGACTCTGGTATACAGCCATGGTGCCATGGCTCTATGCAGGAGTCAGGCTGAGCTAGCCGGGCAGAGCTCTGGATGTCCGGGGTGTCTGAATTGGGGCATATCCTGGATGTCCAGGCCCTATGCCACGATTCTGTTCCCGAAGTGCCGTCTAGTCCCCACAGGAGCTGAATCGGGTGCATCTCCAGGCCGTCCAGATTTCTGGATGTCCAGACAACCCGGACGTGCACCTATGGAATTGGCCTCCATGATTTAGACGTCTCGGTTCTGAAAGAAGAAATTAGATCTTACCTGCTAATTGTCTTTCCTTGAGCTGTCTCCGGGCCAGTCCAGGGAATGATAGGGTAGTCAATCCCCCTTAGCAGCTGAGGACTGATGGCTTCAAGTTTTCTTGAGAGGTGAAGCCACTCCCCCTGAGGTCACCAGCCAGTCTTTCAGTCCTCAGCAGCTAAAGAGGATCGATTCTATTTTTTCTCCCTCTTGTTAGGTCCACTGTTTTATTTTATTAATTTATTTAATTAATTTATTTAAAGTTAGCTCTAGCAGAACTGATTGTTTCATTAGTCCTGAGGAGTTCCGTTTTTACTCACGATTAGACAGTGAGTCTAGCTGCCACCAATGATGCCATAGTCTTAGCAGCTATACGTAGCAAGTCATAAAAAGCATCTGCCATATAAGCCGCGGCCGATTCCAATTTTGGACCTTCAGAAACATGTGCAGATGCTGCATCCGTGGACGCATCTCCCTGCAGCCAACGAATGGATGCTCTAGAAACATATGCCCCACAAGTAGCCGCCTGCAAAGCTAAAGCGCTCGAATCAAATGCCTGCTTGAGAAGAATTTCCAATTTACGATCTTGGAGGTCCTTAAGCGCTGCCGCTCCTTCCACCGGGATGGTAGTCTTCTTGGTAATGTGATAAGGAAGCTTATCATAGCTCAGGAAGGAGCTATAGAAAAGGTGAAGTGACTCTGAACAAGCAACCTGTCAGTTCTGGTAGAAATAAGAAAACAGAATTTTCCCATAAAAGACTACCAGTCCCAGAATGCACCAGGTTTCCAACAGCCATTAGAGGAGCTGAAGTGGGGAAACGTGTGTTCAATCAGGAGGGCTATGAGGTAATCCCTAAGCACTCATCTCAAAGGGCAGGGCCTGATTCAGCACAGCTGCGCTGTATTAGGGGGGAGCACTCATCTGGGCAGAATAAAGGTGGAGTTTATTCTACAGAGAATTATCCTCATTATCCTGAGAATCAGCTTGAGCTTGATCATCAGTTTCATCTGAAGGATCATCAGAAGCAGAAGCCAAACCGGACGGACAGAGAAGGAAAGAAACCCTTTGGAAGAAGGAAGAGAAAAGCCTTTGAGAGGTCTAGAAGAGTCCAGAGCAGTACGTATACTGGGAGGCATTTCAAGGGCCAGCATACACCATTGGACTGGGGAAAGCCAGAGGAATGGTGCTGCAGAGCTAGGAAACTCCAGACGCTACCTGTGAGGGAGACGGCTGCACGTGGAAGGGACCCTAAGACCTGTGCCAGAAGGTATGTGAAGAGAGATCCAGTGTCCAGGGATCTGGATTGGAAGGCTGGACATAAGAACTGGACTACATACTGGCCAGGCTATATAGAGAGGAACTCTAACAGCAATGGAAGCTCAGGTATGAACACTGATCTATGCCCTAGCTATAACCTTGAAAGACAGCAGGGAAACAAGTATTCTCCTGAAAGTGCTCCATTGAGAGATTCATCTGTGCCAATCCATTATATTGAACCCATGCTTGTTGAAGAAGGGGGAATGATTGCAGATGAAGAATGTGTTTATATGGACTGCTCTCTGTCCAAACTCCTTTGGTGATTTTCTGTTATAAAGTACAGCAACCATCACAAAGAAATACAAACTTGTTCTTTAATCTACCCGGAAAAGCTCCTGAAGCAGGATTTGACCCACACAGTAGAAAGCAAGCCAACTAAGGGGTTTCAGCTGGATAACTGCTAGCAATTGAGCCTTACCTAATTGCTTGTGAGCTAGGAATCACTTCTGAATCTATGTGGGAAGTTATCAGAAGTTAACCTGAAAAGAACAGTTTTTTTCTTTCTTTGTGGCTTTTCGTTTGTTGTTTGATATATGCTAAGAAAACATTAGCTAATGCCTGACAAGTTTGAATGTTGTTTTCCTGATTTTGACTTTGTTTTTCCAAGTTAAACACTGGAAGCAAGTAACCTGATTTATGTGCTACCAAGCATATCTGTGTTGGGAGAAATAACCCCATAAATAAATATCTTATTGGCTTTACCCAAAAAGCACAACTAATTATTGTGAGCAGCTGTGTCTGGTGTGAATGAACTGCATTGCCCACAATCCCTTGCAAATCATATAGATATATGCACTTGCCAAGACTGTGAAGATTCTCACCCAGGCAGCCGTCTGACAGTAACTGCTGATATAATAGCATCCACCTTTGGCATGCGCAAAAATTCCTTCTCCTCTTGAGGCATAGGATAAAGGCGGGCCAAGGCTTGGCTCCCACGGAGCGTAGCCTCTGGACATTCCCATTCAGATTCAATCATCTGTCTTATAACTCTATGCATTGGAAAACAGCGATGTTCTGCTCTAAAACCCTGCAATAATGGATCCTCCAAGGGCTCCTGTGTAACTGAAGGAAGCAATAAATGTAAAGCAGATAAGGACTGAGAAATTAGCGCAGCCAACTCCTCTTTGCGAAACACACGAAATATATTAGGATCGTCACCGGGTGCAATCTCACCCTCCTCTAGCTCTTCTGGAGCCAAATCCAAACCTGCTTCAGCAAGAAATTCTAAATCTCTCTGACCCAATGGACCTGAAAGCTGAGGAGAAAATGGATCCAAAGGATCTCTAGAAAACTCCGGTAGCTGAGAAGTACCTTCTGCAGGATCGTCTGGCACTGAAATACCCATTTGGAGCGCCCCTGTGCCTTGAAGGGTTTCCACAGGAGCAGCGCTTTGAAGGGTTTCCACAGGAGTAGGCTGAGAAGATTTAATTAAAAATGCTCTGTGCATCGCCAAAATAAATTCTGGCGAAAAAAATGAGCAAACGTCAGACTGAAACTCAGAAAGAGAAGGAGCAGGTTTTTCCTTGTGAGAAATGGTCTTGCCGGCTTTAGACTTCCGTTTAGCAGGCCGGTGCTGCTCTGATGCTGAGATTGCCGTTGCGCTTAAAATGGCCATTTTTCCCGCTCGCTCCGTGGAAACTAACGGCTTTTCTGCCTCTGAAGCAATCTTCTCTGCCATAACAGGTAATTACTCTCATTTAAAAAGAAAGATAACCCCTCTGCTTGCCGTGCCACGGCCCAGAGAAGTTAAACCGCTGGGCGCACTCAAACGCGATCCGGAAATAAATCAAAAGGAGAAAAAGTGCTGTACAGCAAAGGATATTAAGCTTACCCGGAAGGTTATGTCGACCTGCGATTTTGTTCCGCTGCTAGCAGAACATGCAGAGGTGCGCTTAATATTAAGTACAGAGGAATTACTGGGGCCCCCAGGATCACTCTGCTCAGAGAGATATCTGCGGATATACAAGGCAGGCTCTACCTTATACCGCTGAGAAGAACTCCGCGAAGCCTCTCTGACACTGTCTAATCGTGAGTAAAAACGGAACTCCTCAGGACTAATGAAACAATCAGCTCTGCTAGAGCTAACTTTAAATAAATTAATAAAATAAATGAATAAAATAAAACAGTGGACCTAACAAAAGGGAGAAAAAATAGAATCGATCCTCTTTAGCTGCTGAGGACTGAAAGACTGGCTGGTGACCTCAGGGGGAGTGGCTTCACCTCTCAAGAAAACTTGAAGCCATCAGTCCTCAGCTGCTAAGGGGGATTGACTACCCTATCATTCCCTGGACTGGCCCGGAGAAGCGATAAGGAATGCAGCATTTGATACACACATCCACGTTTCTGACATTGTGCCTGAACTTGCATGTGCCTGTCTTTCTTTTCAGACGTTCTGGCTTTGACGTCCCATTTGGAATGTGCACACAGACGTCTGCTTCGGTGTACATGTAAGTACACTACACTGGCTGATTCTGCGAGCCTATTCTATAGAGACAGGCACCCAAAACAGACTTAAAATAGGCGCTTTTTAGGGCTTCTCACATAGATGTCCCTTGTTACATTAAGGCTCACGTTGCTGAATCCCAGTTCTTTGCACTGTGTTTCAGCTGAATTCGCACAGTCTGTGCTCTGTAATTATCCCAACATGTCTCCTGATTCTGTTTTTTACCTTATCCAAAGTACCATCGCGGTGCAGGATTTATTGCTCCCTTTCTGAGGCCTGGTCAAACTCCAGAGCTTTGCATGCTGTTCATGAGATGAATGCTCAACCAAGCAAAACCATTTCTATGAATAATTTACTTGCACCTCCCCTCCATCCATGTCCACAGAACCTCAGTGTGGCTCTGTGTTCTGTATTGAATTTTAAAAATCCTATTTTGCCCAATACAGCTGTTAGTAAAGAGATGAATGTTGTTGTGTGCTGTTGAGTTGACGGCCTGTGGATAGTGGTCTTCTGGGATCTCTTGGCAAGGTATGACGGGAAGTCGATTGCCAGCCTTTTTTTCCACATAGTAGCCCTACAGCACCTAGTATTCCAAAGTGGACTTTCATACAAGTACAAACCAGGCCCAACTCTGCTTTCCTTCCAAGATGAGATTAGACAGGATACACTCAGGGCCGGCACTACCACTAGGCAAATTAGGTGGTCACCTAGAGTACTGAACTTTGGAGGGAGGCTGCTGCAGCAAGCAACCTCCAATCTCCTGCCCCCACCCCCACTCCCACCATTTCCACTGCCGCTATATCTCTCTAAGACCAGCAGTGGTGGCAAGAACGATAAGAAACAAAGAGAACATAAGATATGCCATACTGGATCAAACCAAGGTCCATCAAGCCCAGTATCCTGTTTCCAACAGTGGCCAATCTAGGTCACAGGTACCTAGCAGGTTTCCCAAAAGACACAGGTTCCACAATGCTTCTATTGGGTCAAGTAGTAGATATTCTGGGTCCCCTTTAATTATGTTTATGGACCTTTCCTCCAGGAACTTGTCCAAACCTTTTTTTAAAAACTAGCTACGCTAACAGCTTTTACTACATCCTCCGGTAGCAAATTCCACAGTTTGATTACATGTTGAATGAAAAAATATTTTCTCTTATTAGTCTTGAATAGTTCACCCTGTAGCTTCATTGCATGTCCCCTAGTCTTTCTATATTTTGATGGCGTAAACAATCGATCTACGTTTACCCGATCCACTCCGTTCATTATTTTATAGACTTCTATCATGTCTCCCCTCAGTCATCTCTTTTCCAGATTGAAGAGCTCCAGCCTTCTTAGCCTCTCTTCATGGGGGTATCCTTCCATCCCCTTTACCATTTTGGTGGCTCTTCTCTGTACCTTTTCTAATAACACTATATCCTTTTTAAGATACGGTGACCAGAACTGCACACAATATTCAAGGTGCGGTCGCACCATGGAACGATACAGAAGCATTATAATATCCTTTGTTTTATTTTCCATTCCTTTCCTTATGATACCTAGCATTCTATTTGCTCTCTTGGCCACCGCTGCACACTGGGCGGAGAGTTTTAACATGTTATCCACGATGACATCTAAATCTTTTTCCTGGGTGGTGGTTCCTAATGTGGAACCTTGCATCGTGTAACCGTAGTTTGGGTTGTTCTTTCCTAGGTGCATAATTTTGCACTTGTCCACATTAAATTTCATCTGCCATTTGGATGCCCAGTCTTCCAATTTATCAAGATCCTCTTGCAATTTTCCACAATCCTCTTGGGTTTTAACAATTTTGAATAGTTTTGTATCATCTGCAAATCTGATAACCTCACTCGTTATTCCCATTTCCAGGTCATTTAGGAGTATGTTAAAAAGCAGCGGACCCAGCACAGATCCCTGGAGTACTCTACTATTCACCTTTCTCCATTGGGAAAATTGGCCATTTAGCCCTACCCTCTGCTTTCTATCTTTTAACCAGTTCCTGATCCACAGTAGTACACTGCCTCCTATCACATGACTTTTTAATTTTGCCAAAAGTCTCTCATGAGGAACATTGTCAAAGGCTTTCTGAAAGTCCAAATACACTATATCAACCGACTCACCTTTGTCTACCTGTTTATTCACACCTTCAAAAAAACATAACAGATTAGTAAGACAAGACCTTCCTTGGCTAAAGCCATGTTGGCTGTCTCCCATTAAGCCATGACTATCTACATGTTCAGTAATTTTGTTCTTTATGATGGTTTCCACCATTTTTCCAGGTACTGACGCATGGACAGGGTCTACTAATGCAAACGTCAAGAAACTTGGTGTTACATTGGCCATCCTCCAGTCTTCAGGTATTACAGGTGATTTTAATGATAGTTCACAGATTACTAATAGTAGGTCTGCAATCTCATATTTCAGTTCTTTCAACACCCTTGGATGTATATCATCCGGTTCAGGTGATTTGCTGCTCTTCAGTTTATCAAATAGTTGTAATACATCTTCCCGGTGCATCGATATTTCTTTCAGTCTTCGGCAGCATCACCTTTAAATACCATTTCAGTCATGGGTTACATCCCTATATCGTCCTCAGTAAAGACAGAAGCAAAGAATTCATTCAGTCTCTCCGCTATGGCCTTCTCCCCTCTTAGTGCCCCTTTTACCCCTCTATCATCTAATGGTTCAACTGACTCTCTCACAGGTTTTTTGCTACGAATGTACTTGAAAAAGTCTTTATTATATGTTTTTGCTTCCACAGCAAGCTTCTTCTCAAATTCTCTCTTTGCCTGCCTTATCAATGGTTTGCATCTAACTTGCCAATGCTTGTGTTGTTTCCAGTTTTCATCATTTGGCTCCTTTTTCCATTTCCTGAAAGATGCTTTTTTTTTGGCAACAACAGTCTCTCTGACCTCACCTTTAAACCATGATGACAGTTTTTTGGACTTCCGTCCACTATTCTTAAAGTGTGGAATACAGCTGGTCTGGGCTTCCAATATAGTATTTTTAAACAACACCCAAGCTGATATAAATCTTTAACCTTTGCAACTGCTCCTTTTAATTTTTTCTTAACTATTTTCCTCATTTTATCATAGTCCCCCTTTTGAAAGTTAAAAGGTAGTACTGTGGATTTCCTTACCCTCCCTCCTCCATTTATTAAATCAAACGCGATCATGCTATGATCACTATTGCCAAGTGGCCCCAACATCCTTATCTCTTACACCAAATCTTGTGTTCCACTAAGGTCTAGGTCCAAAATGACTTCCCCTCTGGTCGCTTCATGAACCAGCTGCTCCAAATAGCAGTCATTTATTTCATCTAGAAAGTTTATCTCCCTAGCATGTCCTGCCGTGACACTGACTCAGTCGATACCAGGGTAATTGAAATCACCCATTATTATTACTGTGCTGTAACGTTTGTTAGCTTCCTTGATTTCTTTGAGCATTTCATCATCCATTTGTTCATTCTGGCCAGACGGTCAATAGTACACCCCCACTGCCATTGCCTTCCCCTTTTTACATGGAATTTCAATCCATAGAGATTCTACAGTATATATTGTTTCCTGCAAAACTTTAATCCTTTCTGACTCAATGCCCTCTCTAACATAGAGCGCAACCCCTCCACCAATTTGTTCTGCTATATCATTACGATGTAGTTTGTACCCAGGTATCACAGTGTCCCACTGGTTGTCCTCCTTCCACCATGTCTCTGATATTCCAATCATATCTAACCTCTCGTTTAGTGCTATATATTCTAACTCTCCCATCTTATTTTTTAGACTTTAATCATTTGCATACAAGAATTTTAGAGGCTGTATTTTATTCATATTAATCAGGCTATCAGTAGGCAGGGGGGATTCGGAATCTTTAAGCGCTGTCTGCTCTGTACTCAAGGGCATTTGGGCTACTTTTGTCTTTATTAGAAGTTCTGTGCTGATATTTATTCATTTAACATTTTTATACTGTGCTTCCCATAAGATCAAGCACGGTTTACAAGCAACAGTGGTCTGAAAAGTACACTAAAACATGGTCATTTTCAGTTACATGGAACATAATAGAACTATTTACATTGCTAAGATCAAAAGCAGTACATGGAACAATATGTAACTATTTACATTGATGAGATCAACTTCAGTCTTTTGCTAGTATACTTCAAGGATATGTTGTTCCGAACCATGCACTCCTGGGTGACTGTCTGCTCTCCCCTAGTATCTAGTTTAAAAGCTGCTCTATCCTTTTTAAAGTTTAATGCCAGAAGCCTGGTTCCATCCCAGTTAAGATGGAGCCCATCCCTTCAGAAGAGCCCCTCCTTTCCCCAGAATGTTCCCTAGTTACTAACAAATCTAAAACCCTCATCCTTGCACCATCGTCTCATCCATGCATTGAGACTCCGGAACTCTGCCTACCTTTTGGGTCCTGTGCGTGGAACGGGAAGCATTTTGGAAAATGCTTCCCTGGATGTTCTGGATTTCAACTTCCTACCTAAAAGCCTAAATTTAGCCTCCAGAACTTCCCTACTACAGTTTCCTATGTCATTAGTACTGACATGTACCAAGAGAGCAGACTCCTCCCCAGCACTAAGACCTTGTCTAGGTGATGTGTGAGGTCTGCTATCTTCGCACCAGGCAGGCATGTTACCAGGCGATGCTCACGTCCACCTGCCACCTAGCTATCTACATGCCTAGTGAATCACCAACTACAACGGCTGTCCTAACCCTTCCCTTGTTGGCACATGGCCCTGGAGAAACCTCCTCAGTGCGAGAGGGTTTTACATCACCTAGAGGTCAGGTCCTAGTTACAAGATCACTTCCTGCCCCACCAGGGTGATGCTCTCCTGTCATGTGACCTCTCTCCTCCATGGCAACAGGGATGCTGGAGGTGAGACTTCAGTACTATATCCCTGCAGGTCTCGTCTATATACATCTGTGTCTTCCTTATATCCTCTAAGTCTGCTACTCAGAGATCAGACTTGTTCCCTGAGAGCAAAGAGCTCCTTGCACCTAGTGCACACGTAAAATCACTCACCAGCTGGGAGAATATCATACATGACACTCAATGCGCAAAGCAGAGAAAGGTTTCTGAAGCCCTGTGCACTGCATTCTGAAAGTACAGCCAGCCCCGTTCCCTCCAACACCAACCTCTTGCTTGTATCAGGATGGGGCCCGTTGTGCTTTTAGTGTGCAGGGGGTTGGAAACATCCCTCTCTGCTGCACTTTTGTTCTTATTACCGCTTCTGAAGAGATGTAGCAGGGTGGCAGCAGTAAAGGTGAGGGTAGATATGAGTACAGGAGCAGCAGAAAAGGAACCTGCTAAGCGTACCAAATTACCTTGTACTGGCCCTGGGTGGCTATAGTAAAGAGAAATGAATACTTGTTGGTTGTTTGGTTATTTATTTATTTAAAATTGATATGATAATCTGCCTATTCAATATTAGTGTAGTGTCCTAGGCAGAATACAGTTAAAACATTCAGAAAATCCAGAATAACGTTACAATAAAATCATTCAAATAGCAGTAAAAAAAACCCCAATACTTGAAATACAGAAACAATACTAACATAACAAAAAACAATGCTAAACTGAATGAAATAGTTTTAGGTGTGCCTCTAACAATGCTGCTGTAGTAATTTAATGAATGCTAATTATACACCCTTCTTTACCTACACTGAAAGACTATGTGCAATTTTTCAGTTGTTGAATAATTTGGGCAGGGCACCTTAAACATATACCACTAGGCTGTGATTCTGTTTATGTCTTTCATTTTTTGCAGCTAAGGCTACTGTGTGCTTATGTAAGCCCTCTTGAAGTCTCTTACTGTCTTAGCAGCCATCACCTGTTCCTTGAGGGTTTTCCCAATATCTACCAGTTTGCTTCAATGGTTGGAATATGTCTACCAGATCCAGGACCTGATGAGTTTTCTTAAGGTCATAAGAGTCTCTTTATTGTAAATCATCTCCTGTCACTGCCATATTTTAGCGGAATGTGAATCCGTCAGACTATAAACTAGTTCTGAAAGGTTTAGATATGCACAACAGACTTTTTATGCAATAACTGTATCTTTCAACTACAGGAATCAATTATGTTGAAAGCCAATGAATTAATTCCAGCCAGCAATACAGTTTGTGCTCTCATACTGTCTGGACACTGCGTTGGAAATAAGATGTTGGGCTTTATGGACCTTTGGTCTGACCCAGTATAGCAGTTCTAATATTATTACGTTCCCCTGGACGATTCAATGAAGTACTGGAAAATGAAGTAATGAGGAAAATTTCAATGCTAATGACATTGTATTTATCAGATTCTGTCGACTGATGTATTATATTTTTCATGGAAACTGTTTTGTGTCCCTATTTTGGGGAATACGGCAACATATAGTTGCAACAATAGATTAGAATAAAACTATTACCCCAAATTATCATTTTTAGTGTTTTTGTGATTGTCCATAATCAAATCATACTGAAAACCTGTTCCAAATGGCATTGTTTGATTTCAGGTTTATGTTTTGGCCATACCTTGCCACTCACGCGCACAGAGTAGAGTTTCCATTCTCCTATTTCCTTTACAAGTTGCTATGAGCCTAGTGCACCCAGCTAAGTCCTTTTTCTTGGAGGGAGCTGAATAGGTGCTATACCGACTCCTAAAAGGCTTCAGCTGTACCATGTGTCAGGATGTTACTGAAGTGGAAACTGACTGCAGCAATGAGCAATCTGGACATGGTTTTCATTGGTCTGCTTTATTGAGAAATACCTTCACTAAACAGGCTATGTAGCAGCTTAGACAGTGTGGTGGGCAGGTGACGTCTTGCTTAGGCAGTACTAAAAATACCAAACGTGCATAAAGATGGAAGCCGGGTCCAGGCTCTGCCCATCTCTGGAAAGGAGAGGCACATGACGATAACCTGGAAAGAAAATCAGAGGAAGCGTGTAACATAGCATAGAGGAGTGGTAATATGGGCTGAAGTCATGGTAACATTAGTGCAGTCTAAGAGCACTGAAGGCAAGCTTACAATATGTCAGCATTCTGCTAGAAGGAACTCTGATTTTATGGTAGAGCCTGATTTGTATTTTGCATAATTAAAGATCTATAGAGGGTGTGAGATCCTATGAGGCTGATGCTTTAAATATAAAGGCATAAGGGTGTATGTGCTGAGGTTACACCCCCACTATCCTCTGAAGATGGAACACCCCAAGGGGTAGAAGCCATAATAACAACTGCTGAGCAACACTCACAGAAGTCTGCTTCCAATTGCAAAATAAGGGGTGTTCAATGTGATTCTGAGTGGCTTCACTCCAAACCTCTTTTATCATATTCCTTACTCGCAGATTAACCATCCAACTATGGTACATTAACGATTTTGCTCACAAGCAAAAGTGTATGCACGGGAATGGGCACTAGGAAAAGATCCATGTTCAGTATATCAGTTGTATGCTTTCACCCCGAAACTTCCAGAAATCTCTGTTCGGTCCCGAAAAACCTACGGTACTCATCATTATTAACATGAGAAGACTGGGGGGGAGCTCATCGGTACTGAGACGGCAAGCTCCAGCAGGCCTATAAAATCCAACCTTCATATTCCAGGATACTCTCATTCTGCTTTACCTACTTTCTTCTTAATTAACGACAACTGGCAATTTCTCATCAGAGTTACCTTTACTCATGCATAGCAGAGGGAGAGTGTATTGACCAAGGAACTCGTTGGCAATAACTGACGTCTGATGCTCCACAATAAAGCGAACCAGCGCCAGCTCCGGGACTTGGATATTAAACGTTACTGTTTCGTTCCATTGGGGGTTAAAAGCTAAACATTAAAAGAAGAGGAGAATATTATAGTCACCGGGTTTCTTTCTACACCGTAAGTGTAGAAAGCAGAAATAATATTTTTACACTTAAGTAATGACTTTTTAATATCCTTGCTCTGATGATTCTTTAATTGAGTGAACATTTAGTGTGAATTAGGGAATAAGAAGAAAACAGAATACAGAGAGCTAAAATGGTAAGTGAAGCATTAGAGAAAAAATAAATGTGAGATTATTTGGCTTTATTGCAAAATTCTTTTTAAACATCAACAGACTAGTGCCAATTTTGGCAGTTACATGCAGGTAGCTAGTCATTAACATAAAACTTATGAAATGTTATTGAAGTCTTATCCATCAAGCCCAATATCCTGTTTCTAACAGTGGCCAATCTAGGTCATACGTACCTAGCAGTTTTCCCAAGAGACACAGGTTCCACAATGCTTGTATTGGTTCAAGCAGTGATATCCTGGGTCCCTTTTTAATAATGGTTTATGGACCTTTCCTCCAGGAACTTGTCCAAACCTTTTTTAAACCCAGCTACACTAACAGCCTTTACTACATCCTCCTTTAGATGTCGCTGTCAGATTTCAAAGAATGCAATTTACAATTACACCACAGTCTGCTACAATTCCAAGGCAACAGGTAGTGCTGTGCTTCTGCAGCACTAGGAGGTTCAGTTAGTGGGTGTCACTAAGTCATGGCAAATATTAAGAAAATCTAGGGTTCAATCACTAGGTTTCATAGTCAAATTTACAACAACATATGAAATAGACATCAGTCTCACTAAAAGCAAGTCCAGAAGTGCTAGGGGTGTGGTAGCATAAGAACATTAGACTTGCCGCAATGGGGCAGACCAAAAGTCTATCAAGTCCCTTGTTTCCAACAGTGGCCAATCCAGGTCACAAATACCTGTCAGGTTTCCTAAACGGTACACAGATTCCATGCTGCTCATCTCACGGGTAAGCAGTGACTTTCCCCCAAGTCCACCTTAATAACGGTTTTGGACTTTTCCTCTGGAATTTGTCCAAAACGTTTTTAAAGCCAGCTACACTAATTGCTCTCACCACAACCTCTGGCAATGAGTTCCGAAGCGTAACTATGCATTGAGAGAAAAAATAATTTCTCAGATTTGTTTTAACTATACTATTTTGTAACTTCATGGCATGTCCCCTAGTCTTTGTACTCCCAAAAGCGTAGACTAGTGATTGGCATCTACTCATTCCACAGCACTCATTATTTATAGACTCTGTCATAGCTCCCCTCAGTGCTTTCTTCTCCAAGCACAAGAGCCCCGACCTCTTTAGCCTTTCCTTGTGGGAGAGTTCTTCTATCCACTATATCATTTTGGTGGCCTTTCTATGTGTCTCTGCTACTTCTGCCACAACTGCATATTTTATGAATTATAGACCCGATACTCAGCGGCGACAGCTAACTCTGCTAATGCTGCCCGCTGTCACTGCTGAAGACTAATCCCTAGATACTGAATGCCGGCCCATACCTGCCCATTGGTACTGAATATCCAGGGTAGCTGCAGAACCCAGACGCTAACCGGGGAGCAGCGATATTGAGCCAATGCCCGATTATCTTCCGCAGGTAACGTTAGGCAAACATTTGACCCCCATGACTCATCCATGGGTCGCTAACCGGGCAGCAGTGATATTGAGCCGATGCCCGATTATCTTCCGCAGGTAACGTTAGGCAAACATTTGACCCCCATGACTCTTCCATGGGTCGCTAACCAGGCACTGGCTCAATATTGACGCTGCCGTTAGTGATGGATATTTATTTTTGACCCCCATGACTCTTCCATGGGTCGCTAACCAGGCACTGGCTCAATATTGACGCTGCCGTTAGTGATGGATATTTATTTTATTTATTTATTTGACTTTTTATACCGCTTTTCACCAGGGCAAAGCAGTGCACATTACAACAAGTTGTTATACATAGAACAATGGAACTTATTTACAGAGCAGTTAACCTATGCTAACGATGTTACATAGAACAGTGAAACTTATAGACATTATGATACCTTAGGGGTGTAACTTATATACAATGAAGTTCTGGGCAGAAGGAGTAAATATGTTGCAGACAGGAGGACTGGGAGTGATGGGTGGGAGCTGTGGGGGAGTTATGTGGTGGGACCAAACTTCATTAAATAGGTGTGTTTTGAGCAGTTTTCTGAACATGGAGTTCCAGAGGGATGGCACATACAGTTCATATGTCCTGTTGCAGGCGTACTTGTGTTTTTTCTTGTGGTATTTTTAGTATGTTTATGTTGTTTTGCTTCTTTGATCTGCAAGAGCTGGTGGTCTTCAGGAGGGATTGGAGATAGTGGGAGGACTGGTTATTGATGATCTTGAATGTTAGGAGCAGGACTTTGTAGAGTTGGGGTTTGTACTATTTGAATGAAATCCATTGCAGACACTGTGGTACTGCAGACCCTCTGCAGACAGGAGAAAATGCTTTAAGCTTAGAAAAAAGAGGCAGACACCGGTTGCAGCATTACAAGGAGCCATATAGGGGGAGCAAGTGGGACCTCCGGAGGACTGAGGAGCCACGCCCCAGAGCCAGTGATGCAATACCGGCCTGCACCCAATCAGAGGAGGGAAGAGTTCCTCTTAAAAAAAGCCCAGATGACTGGAGAGGAGGAGCTTTCCAAGAGGGAGAGAAGGACCAGGAAATAGGAGTCCTGGTGGAAGGAACAGGCCCAGCAGACTCAGCAGAGCCAGGTGAAGGAGTTCGCCTCAAGTATCCCAAGAGTGGAGAGGACACGCCTTCCAAGAGGGAGAGATACAGAAAGGAAGCTACCCCTGGAAGGAGGAGGACTGTGCTGGAAAGTCCTGGACCTGAGTCTGGCAGAGGCCAGCAGCCATTGAGGGATATAACATGGAGTAACCAAGAAAAAGAGGAAAGACCTTCTTTAAAAGGTAACATTCTTGGCCCAGGGAGAGGGAAGCTGTGCTGTGAATGTGGTTTAACCCCAGCAGAAGGCCTACGGGAGAACCAAAAGCCTACCCTTGTGCAAGTAAGGCCAAACCCCAGCAGGAACTGGCCTCAATCCTCACCTTGCCGTGAGAAGCCAAGAAAGAAAGGTAATCACTGTTTTTCTGATTATAATTTCCTGAACGCTGTGACACAGGAGGAACAGGGAATAGAGGAACGCTGTCCTACTAGAACTGTTTATGCCTCAGGATACAAACCTATATCAAATAAGAGACTCTCTAATAAAAGAGCCGTGTGCAAGAGAGACTGTTCTCAGTCTAGAGGTACACAAAACCAGGGCTTACCTTTGAACACAGAGCATTGGGACATCGTGAAAACGTTGTATAAAAAGCCAGAATGCAAGCTACCAGATATTGATGACCTTGAACCAATGCAGGTGGATATAGCTGCCGACTTTTGGACCCTGAAATGGATTGCAGCTACGGTCAGGCGGAAGGCTTTGAGCCTTTAGACAAGGAATAGAGCTGTAGCCTGGGGAATGTGTGCATCTTTGTTTTCTCATATTATTACTGTGAAGTTAACAGGGTTAATACAGTTTTTGTTTGTTTTCTTTCAACCTGAGATAAGGACAATTTCTGTTGCTGTAAAGATCTGAGCTTTTGAACCTTTTTGCAATCGGGGAAATAAAAGCCTTTATTCTCCCTTCACTCGGACTATTATGTTTCTTTGAGCATTTGGTTACCAGAAGGCTACTAGGACTACAAAGAAAACCTGGGCCCTGTCTTTTAGCCAAACTCAGTTACAAATATTTTTGTGTCCACTGTGACGCTTCTTTGCCACTAGGGCGGCATTGGGACAACACGGAATCTAGGAAGGATGTGGCATGGTTGGTGGAGGTTGATGATAGGTTGAAATCTTCCAGGAGTATGAGGTCCTTGTTTGGCTGTGAGTTTTCGAGGACAATTTCCAATATCTTTGGGAAGTCTTCAGATGATGTGGAAGGGGATCTGTAGATGAGGCAAATAGGTGCCTGTTTGATCTTGAGATGTGGTCTATTCCGTCTGTGCTGCTGGTACTTGGTTGAGTTTGAGGTATGATTTCGCCAGTATCATTACTCCTCCACCTTTCCGATGAGCATGCGGGCAGTGGAACATTGCGTAATTGTGTGGCTTCATCTGGTTTAGCAGCACTGTGTCTGTTTCGGTGAGCCATGTTTCTGTGATACATAGTATGTCTAGATTATTGTAGGTGATGTAGTCATTATTGGTAGTTTGTTCCTGATTGAGCGTGTGTTGATAAGCGCGCTTTTATAGGTCTGGGAATTGTTGAATATGTTGTATATGTGGGGAATTGTAGGATTGTTTGTTGGGATGTGGATTAGATTGTTTAAATTCCTCTGCTTTATAGTGTGGCTGATAGAGTGGAGGCTAGATGGTCTGAATGTGGGTGTGAAAGTGTATGTATGTGTCTGAAGTGAAGTAAATTTAAGAATTGCTAGTAGGACAGATAGAAAATAGAAAAATGACGACAGAAAAAGACTACATGGCCTACCTAGTCTGTCCTTCCATAACAACAACTACAACAGTCCACTTTTTACCTTTAGAGATCCTCTGTGTTTGTCCCATGCTTTTTTTAATTCAGTTACTGTCCTCATCTCTACCACCTCCACTGGGAGACTATTCCACGGATCCACTACTCTTTCCGTAAAGAAATATTTCTGCATATCACTCCTGACTCTATCCCCCTTCACCCTCATCCCATGTCCCCTCGTAGCAGAACATGCTTTCAATCAAAAGAGGCTCTCTCGCTGAACATTTATGCCATGGAGATGTGATGGCATAGATTGGGAGCATGTTTGGAGTCACTAGTAGTAGCTTGTGATAGCTACAACGAGTATGAGAGTACTGCTGTTATTTGTAATAATTTTCTTGTTACACCACAGACTGAAACAACATCAGAAAGTATCAGTTAAGTGTGAGACCGTTTGGTGTAGGAATGTTGCTTCCGCATGTGTAGAGTTGTCTGTTGGTCTTGTGGTTTGCTGTGTCCTCTTTGTCGGTCCTCTCTGGCGAGGCCCTGAGGTGTGGGTGCACCTGATGGCGCTTCAAATTTAAAGATTGGCCTGGTACTGGGGAGCAGGGAGGAGTTGGACTTCCCGCTCTCTTGCTGGATGCTGATCAGGGCAGTGAGTGTGATGGTGGTGCTACTCTGGGTTTCCAGCATCCAATGGCACTTCAAATGATACCGTCCTGATGTGCCCCGGGTGCTTCAAGGGTACCGTCTCTGCTCCGCCCCGCAACGCCCACAGTACGCTCCGATGCTAAGTAGTATCGGGACATGTAACAGCAGCACCCGCGGATATCAGCGGTAGTAACCGTGTTAGTGCCACTGAATTTCCCATTAACCAGCATTTGCAGGGTGTCAGGTCTGCAAATCATGTAAATGCCTTTGACTATCTTAGTTGTGTACCTTGTGATGCCACCCAAACTACGCCCCTCGGACCCTACGCATGGCATCATGTAAAAGTATGTGCCTTCTTTCACTGTGCATATTCCATGGGGTAATGGCCTTGGGCAAGTCACTTAACCCTCCATTGCCTCGGAAGAAAGGCCTGGCAATCTACTTCCAGTGACACTGCCAAGAAAACCCAGGAGCTTCTGGGTCGCCAGGAGTCACGACTGACTCAAAGGCACACATTGCATTGCAATTATATAAAAATCCTTTCTGCTGGTAAAACACCCATGTAAAAACATTTTATAAAATTACAGAAGGAGGTTTACCCACATATTGGGTGGGTGGGTAGTTCCATAATAACAGCAAAAAGCCTTTGAAATGATCCTTTTCCTTCTATGGCTAGACACTTCTCATGAGTAGACGATAGCTGCTAATTTTCCTGCAAGGGAACAAAGCCTCACTTTCTGCGGTTCCCTAAGGCAGTTTGTAAGATGATGGAGCTGGGGGGGAGGGGTGGCTATGTAAGATGATGTAGCTGGGGGGCTATGTAAGATGATGTAGCTGGGGGGGGGGGGCTTTCTGATGTATGCTACCTATACTGTGCTGTGACATCCTGCTCATAGCCACACTAGTTGCACATGTAAATTGCTTTAATTATTCTTATCAAGTTGCACAGTACAGGCTGCTTCCCACTCACCGTTGTTCTTTTTAGATTTTATTTGCAGCTTTGTTTGATCTGCGGACACACCATAAATTTCCACCACAACCATTGGGTCGGCAGTATTGGAACTAGAAAGGCTACTGGGTTGTAACTGAAAGCCACTAATAATCTGCAAAAAAAAAACATGCATAAAAGTCACTATTTGTGCATTGAGATTATTCTGAAATTACCTCCTTTATTGCATTATTTCTATTTGCTAAACTCTTCCCAGTACAAAAGATTTCAACCATTGTACAGTAATGGAGCCTGTCCCCAACAATGCAAAATATGAGAAAAGCATGGCCCGTCAAGCTGTCCAAGGCAGATTAAATGACCAGTAAAAGTACAAAGACCAAGCCTCCAGCATCCCAGCATCGAGCTCATGAAGTATAGTAGACAGTCCACTAGAGACAAGAACTGTTATAGTACTCCATTCCCTTTGGAAGCTACTGTAGATCAGAAAGGTCTGTAATGTTCCTATCATCTAGAAAATCCTGTAACTCAGTGACTACCATCTGTTGAATTATTTTCCCCAAGTGCAGGCTGCAGATAGGTCTCTAACATTCCAGAAGAAAATCCATCAAGGGATAGCTTTTTCTGATAAGGGCAAACAATAGCGCTGTGGATATTCTCAGTATGGAAAAGTTAATAATAGAGATCGTTAATCATCAAAACTTTTGTAGCTTTGATTAACCAAAAAGGACAAGGATCTACAGCACAGTAAGTTGCCTAGGAAAGCATTAGAAAGTAGGGAAGGTAGCCAGGATACAAAACACAATAAAGCAGGTTGTTTTGCTTTAATTATCGCTGCAGAAAAATGTATCTACACACATTGCACCTGCTTGTTCTGAAGTTATTTTCTCGCAAAACAACCTGAGTAGTTTTTAAAATGCAAAAGACCACATGTTGTTTCCCCACCTTCAGCACTTCAGCAAGCTGCAAATGAAAGTAGGGTTTTTGTTTCAAATTTCAAATTCCCATTTATGCAGGCAGTTTAATTCTTGCCCCTCCCTCCTATCCATGCAGGCAGTTGAAGGATCAGCCTTTTGAAATGATTATTTACTGTATCAGCCCATTTGAAAGTCTCATACCAATAAAGTCACAAAGGATGTTCATACACCTTTTGGTAGCAGGCTCGCAGCTCACACATTGTAAAAGTTGTTGCCAAATTCTTAAAAAGTCAGAGTTAACTGCCTTAGTAGTGTCATGTACTAATCTATATCAACACATTTAGAAAATTAATGTAAGTTCGTTAACGTAAGCCCCATCATTCTCCATAGGGCCTATTTTCTAAGGGCCCAGTACTTTAGAGCGATAGGGCATATAGCAATTTTCAGTGGGACTATGTAGATAGTTCTGAGGTACAGCAAGGGGAGGTCGAGGAAATGGCCAGAGAGCGGCGACGTTCAGTCTGCTATCCACATAAACTATCCAGATAACTTTGGGCGGTAAATAACACCACTCCTTGCCACTCTGTCTGGAAATTCAGCAGCTGCCACAAGTTGGATATTGGCTCTGAATATCTGGATTTTATTTAACTGCTGCAGCTGTTAGAAAAACACCACCAGCAGCTGAGTATCAGGCCATAAGTGCATTAACTTACTTTTATTTATTTAGTGGTTTTCTATACCACTTTTTCAAAAATCAAGGCAGTTTACATTGGAGCAACAATTTACATTATAACATTATGTGAAGATAACAGGCATAGTGTGAGTTACAGTCAGCGTAATAGGAGGAATATTAATAATGAGTAAAGGTCCGGTAGTACAATACATAGTATGTAACTTGTATACAGTCTATGTACAAAGTAATATATTTTGAACAATTGTATGGTACTAAGAGGATAGAGGATAAATGAGTATAAAAGGGTGCATAGGAATACAGAGTACTAGCTTAGGGTGGTACTATTCTAGGCATGTTAGCGTTACCAAAATGTTCGGTAAAAGATTGAAGTGGCTCATAGTAACATAGAATATGACAGCAGATAAAGACCAGAATGGTCCATCTAGTCTGCCCAGTAAGATGGCTAAGTGGTTGTAACTGCAGCTCAGTGCAGGTCCCCCCCCCCCCTCCATGCCTGTCTTTAGGGTTGTACCCGTCACTCTGTGCAGGTCAGTCTCCCTCTATTTACTGAAGTATAAAAGATATTTAAGTTTGCTTAGATTTCATCCTCGTGCTATAAAGGGATCCACACTGTCTGTCCCATGCTGTTTTGAATTCCATCACTGTGTTTGCCCCCACCACCTCCATCGGGAGAGCATTCCAAGCATCCACCACCCTTTCCGTGAAAAAGTATTTCCTGACGTTACTTCTAAGTTTACCTCTTTGCAGCTTCATTGTATGCCCTCTAGTCTTACAGCTGCCCCTTCTTTGAAAAACACCTCAATACCTGTTAAACACCCTTTAATACCCCTTAAAACACTAAGGAGGCTCACACTAAATCTCATTCAGACTGTGTACTCAACACAGTCTGAATGAGATTCATATTTATATTTATTTAGTTAATATTTGTTATATCACAATAAACTGGCATCAAAATGGTTAATAAGAAAATTCAAGGTTGGAAACAAAGATCAAAAACCAAAAACCATAATGAAATAAGGGACATAACAGAAATGCAGAAAAGGGTTGTGTATGAACAGTAAAACATCTACAAGCACAAAGCCTCCACGTTAACTGTCAGAGGCATGACCAACAAGTTCCCCGCAGTTAACATGCAGCTGCATGTGCTAACATGCGACGCAATTGACCCCCTCATGCTACTTGCCTCATTGATGATCACCATGAGCTAGTGAAACACACACTAACTCCCACAGTCGATGCTCACACTGTCGCAACCTACCCAGTTCACGCCCCATCGCACAATGGCCAATCACTATCATGCCCACGCTTTAGTTGTCACTGCGGACAGCAAGCGCAAGCTAAAATGCACATTAATCATCTAGTGGAATTTAGTAAAAAGGCCCCTAAAGCACGTTAGAAATTAAGCTTATGTTAAATAAACATATAAATTCAAAAGCATGCCAGAGAAGGTCGCAGGCCGCCACCAAAAGGTCTCAACTCACGGGATCTTGCTTTTGACTCCTTGCACAGTTGTGTGTGGGTTTACATTGTCAGATTCAATTATATGACATGACATCTGCCCAGGTCTACAGCATTTTTTATTTAATGATCTGTTCTATCCTCTTTTGATATAAGAAATAAGCAAGATCAGTGCTGTGCTGACAGGGAGTCAATAGAAATCAAATCCTCTGAGATTTTTCATACAGTTTTTAATCTAAAATGCGTTTTACAGGCCCTTCTAACAGCAGGCAAAGTACATTACACTCACTTAACTATGCCAAAAATATCTTAGCCCTAAAAGCAATTGTCAAAGATATTGAGACATATCAGAATCTTTCCCACAGAGTATCCCCTCCAGCACATAGCGGTAGTTACAACTCTAAACAGTAGCGGTATGACTGTATCAGGCTTCAGTGATCATAGGGAGACTGGATCTCACCACAGCATCAGCAGCCTTGACAGCTGTAAAGATTATCACAGGGCTTGGTAATGCTGACTCGGGTATTGGTTTTCTGGGAAACAAAGCTGAAAATAGCAGGTCCTAAAATGGTCATCTACGAAAAGACGTGACAGCCATCACTTTGGCAGATTTTGGCCTTGTTTGGCGACAGATGTAGAAGACAATGGTGATAAAAGGGTCAGGAGAATAAGTAAAAGACCTGGAGTGGAGAAAGTTGGTTTGGAGTTGCGTCAACTTAAATTGGTAGAATATTGATTGTGTTGATGGAATTGATTATTTTCTGCCATCATTCACCATTTTACCATGTCCGACTTTGTACAGGTCACCTAGGGAGGGAACAGGATGTCCAAGTTGGGACTTCAGAATTTGAAGCGTATTTTATAAAAGGCTGAATGTGCAGCCTTTTGTAAAACACACATAAGAAACAAATTTAAAAAAAGAGCAGCAGCACTGAGGGCTTTATTTATTTTATTTAAGCTTTTCTTATATACCGCCTCTTCCAGAGATCAAAGGCGGTTTACAGATAACAGGAACTGAACGAGGTTTTACATGGAACGATTTTGAATTATTTACAATCAACTTTTTAAACAACAACATCTTGTAAAACTAATTACGGTCAACTATTTACATGAACAGTAGTACAGGCAGTATTGTTAATTATTTACATTGAACATTGTGTAATTACATTGGAAGTTCTTGTGCTGAATTTGAATCAATAAAATCAAATTAAACTTTTTCATCCGAGTTCTTTTTATTTGTGTGTAGCGTAGGATTGGGGGGGTTGTATTCTGTAGTTATGGTGGGTTTGTGAGGTGTATTGGGTGGGGAGGTTCTGTTGAGTTTGTAAAGTGTTCTGTGAATAAGTGGGTTTTAAGTTCTTTCCTGAAGAGACGGAGGTCTTTTATCATTCGGAGATTTAGAGGAAGTTTATTCCAAAGAGTGGGGGCGGCATATGAGAAAGCTCTAGAGCTTGTGTTTTTTTTAGTTTTACGGATGGTTTTTTGTATGTCTAATGAGTGTGTTGCGTTTTGCCTACGGGTTCTAAGTTCAAGTGGAGCATGCAAGAGGGTGGATAGGTGCGATGGTGAGATGTCATTGATGAGCTTAAATGTCGTTAGGATTATTTTATATGTTATTCTGCTGTTTATAGGGAGCCAGTGCAGTTCGAATAGGATGGGAGTTAAGTGGTCAGTCAAGCGGGCTTTCGTTGTTACACGGGCACAGATGTTTTGGGCTCTTTGAAGGAGGTTGGTGTTTGCAAGTGGTAAACCGTTTAGGAGACTATTACAATAGTCAAAGTGGGGGGTGATGAGTGCACTGATCTGAAATCATGAGAGTCTAGGAGGGGTCTTAAGTGTTGTATGGTTTTGAGTTTGTAGAATACTGTTTTCACTGTTTGTTTTATATGAGGGAGCATACTAAGGGCTTTGAAAGTTGTGAAAAGGAAGCTTATCATAGCTCAGGAAGGAGCTATAGAAAAGGTGAAGTGACTCTGAACAAGCAACCTGTCAGTTCTGGTAGAAATAAGAAAACAGAATTTTCCCATAAAAGACTACCAGTCCCAGAATGCACCAGGTTTCCAACAGCCATTAGAGGAGCTGAAGTGGGGAAACATGTGTTCAATCAGGAGGGCTATGAGGTAATCCCTAAGCACTCATCTCAAAGGGCAGGGCCTGATTCAGCACAGCTGCGCTGTGTTAGGGAGGAGCACTCATCTAAGCAGAATAAAGGTAGAGTTTATTCTACAGAGGATCCTCATCTTGATCCTCAGGATCATCATCATCTTCATGATCAGCTTGGATATCCTCAGTTTCATGTGGAGGATCATCAGAAGCAGAAGCCAAACCGGACGGACAGAGAGGGAAAGAAACCCTTTGGAAGAAAGAGGAGAAAAGCCTTTGAGAGGTCTAAAGGAGTTCATAGCAGTACGTATACTGGAAGGCATTCCAAGGGCCAGCATACACCATTGGACTGGGGAAAGCCAGAGGAATGGTGCTGCAGAGCTAGAAATCTCCAGACGGTACCTGTGAGGGAGACGGCTGCACGTGGAAGGGACCCTAAGACCCGTGCCAGAAGGTATGTGAAGAGAGATCCAGTGTCCAGGGATCTGGATTGGAAGGCTGGACATAAGAACTGGACTACATACTGGCCAGGCTATAGAGAGAGGAACCCTAACATCAATGGAAGCTCAGGTATGAACACTGATCTATGCCCTAGCTATAACCTTGAAAGACAGCAGGGAAACAAGTATTCTCCTGAAAGTGCTCCATTGGGAGATTCATCTGTGCCAATCCATGATATTGAACCCATGCTTGTTGAAGAAGGGGGAATGATAGCAGATGAAGAATGTGTTTACATGGACTGCTCTCTGTCTAAACTCCTTTGGTGATTTTCTGTTATAAAATACAGCAACCATCACAAAGAAATACAAACTTGTTCTTTAATATACTCAGAAAAGCTCCTGAGTAGGACTTTTAGCCACGCAGTAGAAAGCAAGCCAGCTAAGGGGTTTCAGCTGGATAACTGCTAGCAATTGAGCCTTACCTAATTGCTTGTGAGCTCTGAGAGAATCACTTCTGAATCTATGTGGGAAGATATAAGAAGTTAACCTGAAAAGAACAGTTTTTCCTTTCTTTGTGGATTCTGTTTGTTGTTTGATACATTGCTAAGAGAATATTAGCTAAAGCCTACAGAAAAGACCAGTTTGTTGCCAACCAGGTCTTATTTCTTTTGCTTTGATTGCCTGACAAGTTCAAATGTTGTTTCTTGATTTTGTTTTTCCAAGTTTAACACTGAAAGCAAGTAACCTGATTTATGTGCTACCAAGCATATCTGTGTTGGGAGAAATAACCCCATAAATAAATATCTTATTGGCTTTACACTTGAGCACAACTAAATTATTGTGAGCAGCTGTGTCGGGTGTGAATGGACTGCATTGCCCACAATCCCTTGCAAATCATATTGACATATGCACTTGCCAAGACTGTGAACATTCTCACCCAGGCAGCCGTCTGACAAAGTCTAAGTGCCTCTGCCACGTACTTACGTGCTGGATTTTCCAAAATTAGACAACCAATGGGAGCCAATTAAGGTCTGACACTACCAATCACTAAGGTTGTTTTTGTGCAGGAAAAGTAAACACGATTGTCCTCCCCCTTCCCCCACTTCCATCTCTCCTCCATATCCCAGACCCAAATAAGCATTTAACTGATTCTTACATGTGCCTCAGAACAGGTGTGGATGCCATTGTCTAGATTTTATGAAATTGGTATGTATTTGCTAAATGGGGAATACTTGCATACTTTCATGCCCACAAAACCATGATCACATGCTGTGAACATACATGTACAAGTAGAGGCTTTTCTAAAATCATTAAGTACATGTGTTGTGCTGTTTACATGTACAAACCTGCTACTTACATGTGCTAATGCCATGTAAGCCTTCTAAAATGATCTCCTATGATGCTATGAAGAAGGGACCTCACATCTAACAACCTCTCTGGATAATTTGTGAAGTGGTCCAGTGGAAACCTGTCAAGAACCTGTCCAGCAGAGCAATACTCTTGTAAAGCAGAACTTGCAATTCTAAAACTCACCCGTATTGACAGTGTGACTGGAGCAAAGCTATGTCTTGGGCTACTGGGATCAAAGTTTGCATTAGAACTTCTCAAGAATGATGGCTTCAGAAGATATCCACAACCACCATTATCCTGGAATTTTCCATTTTGCAGGTCCATGGATAGTCCTGGTGTCTGGAAATTCAGAGCCACTGCAAGAGAGAGAAAATGTAGACGTGGAATAATGTGCCATGAAGGTTTCCAATGCACAAGGAATAATATTTGCATTTGTGTTCCCTACATCACCTTCTAGATCTTCTGGGTACTAGGTAGTTGCTCTAACCACTAGGCTACTCCTCCACTCTACCTAGTACCCTGAAGATCAAGGGTTCAATTCTCCCTGGCACTCCTTGTGACCTTGGGCAAGTACTTTACCACGCCATGGAAGAAAAGGCCTGCCAAACTACTTCCAGAGATACATTGCCTAGAAAACCCAGAGGCAACTGGGTAGACAGACATCAGCACTGACTTGAAGGCATTTTAAAAAACATCACCTCCATCCCCGAGATTCCTGCCCTTTCCCCTTCCCTGATGGTCCAATCCCAGCTGACAGCAGAAGCACAAAGCTGGTGGTGCAGCAGGTTAAGTACATCTCTAATCTGTTGTTCCTGCCATTGGTGCTTCTCCTGCCTTTTTAACATCTTTGTTAGTGATATCGCGGAAGAACTGTCGGGTAAGATTTGTCTCTTTGCAGATGATACTAAAATCTGCAATAGACATCCAGGAAGGTGTAGATAACATGAGGAGGGATCTAGCTAAGCTTGAAGAATGGCCTATAATTTGGCAGCTGAGATTTAATGTTAAAAAATGCAATGTCATGCATTTGGGCTACAGCAATCCAAGGGAGCAATATAGTATAGGGGGTGAAGTACTTTTGTCCACTAAAGAAGAGCAGGACCTAGGCATGATTGTGTCTGATGATCTTAAAGTAGCTAAACAGGTAGAAAAGGCAATGGCAAAAGATAGAAGGATGCTTGGGTGCATAAGGAGAGGAATGACCAGCAGAAGAAAAGAGGTGATAGTGACTCTGTATAAGTCTTTAGTGCGACCTCATTTGGAGTACCGTATGCAATTCTGGAGACCGCACCTTCTAAAGGATATAAACAGGTTGGAGTCGGTGCAGAGGGTGGCTACTAAAATGATTAGTGGTCTTCGTTACATGGCATATGGAGATAGACTTAACATAGCAACATAGTATATAATGGTAGATAGAGACCAGTATGTTCCATCTAGTCTGCCCAGTAAGATGGCTATAGTGGCTGTAACTGCTGCTGCATGCAGGTTATAGCCAGCACCCGCTCCCTAACCTTGAGGGTTTGGGGAGGGGTGTGCCTTGAGGTTAAGTTGTAGTTGTGAAGGTCGAATGACAAGGCAGGTATAAAGAATATTTTTTTACATAAGGATTTATTTCTCCCGCTCCGTGGTGGAATGGAACATGCGTAAAGGAATATATTTTATAGCCAAAACAAGAACAAAAGGAAAACAGGCTTTTTCCAACACTGTGTTCAAAACTGTCCTTTAACACAGGAGTTCACATTCCTGTCATGTGAGCTTTACTTTGAAATCACTTAAACAAAGAGCAAACAATAAAGTTCATGCACTGTAACTAAGTTGTGCTTCAGCTTATTCTTATCTCTTCATAAGCTCTTCAGGTAAGGAACTTAAACAGCATGCATTTCAGCATATTATAACGAATGACCACACAAGCTTTGCTTGACTATTCTTTGTCTATGAGACAGGTTGAGCAGTCCATTGGCTGATTCAAATCCACCATTGGTAAGGGATGAACCAATGGCACTTGTGCTTCTGGGCTCTGTACTGATTCAACTACTTTCTGTCCAGGAATAGTTCGTTTCTCTAGGAAATCTCTAAACTCTTTCAGGAGTTCTTCAGCCTGCTTGCTATATGGGCTAGGCGGGGAATTAACTCCTTCCTGGGGTGAGTAATAGCTTGTGGGTTTCTCTTCAGGCAAACAAACAATGCCGTCTCTCTTACTATGCTCATTCACTGCACTGGAGTTACCCCTCCCCCACTTGTCTCTGTCAGCAAGTGCTGGGTAAGTCAGTTCATTTGCAGGTGAAGGATTTTTAGATAGGCATTCAAACTTAGGACCTCCTAAAACCTTCTGGCGTATATCTCTAGCAAATATATCTGCTATGTCCCTGTAGCTAGCTTGCTTGCTAACTCTGTCAGCAGTTTGAGGAGAAAAGCAGGGTTTAGCTGAATGAGCTTCTGGTTGCAGCCAACTGCCCTCATAAAACCTGGGTTTGCCCTGGGTTTTAAAATAAGCACTCACACAGTCTGGCTTCTCATAAAAGCTGTTATCAGAATTAAAGACACCTTGTACCTTGTGTTGAGGAATGCCTGAATGTTCTTTAGCAGTCTGCCATTCTTTCCACGGGTCAGCTCTCTGTTCCAAAAGCATAGGCTTTACCCCTGGGTCTCTCAGTGCCTCGCCCTTCTCTTGCTCCCAGAAGGTTCTTCTATGCACTGAGTCTCCCTGGTACCTGCTTCTTGGCTTTACAAGCGTTCTCCTGGAATTGCAGCTGGGGAGCGTTTCTCTTTCAAAGTCAAAGGCTCTGGCATCCAAGGCTACTCCCTGCCTTCCAGGTAGCTTCCTTTGTCTTTGCTCTGCTCCTTCTCTAAAGCACACATCTGCTTCTTCTGTGTCTTGTATTTCCGTCCTCCTCCTCGGCTGGTTCTCGTTCCCTTTCTCATTCTCTTTTCTGTTCTGCCTCGGTTGCTGTCTTCCTTCTTCCTTCTTCCTGTTTAACAAGCTGCCTCTGCTCTGGGGAACCCGCCTCCTGCTAGGGCGTGCCCAATCAGCAACTCTGCTTCTCCCCTCCCCCGAGGTGAGCTGTGTTAGCTGATTAGCCATGTGCATCTTGTGCTGAGAAGGGAAAATCCTGCCTTTACCTGCAGTACCCGGACCTTCCACCGGGTCACCATCTGTTTCCATGGCTTCTGGCACTGCTGCAGCGTCACAAGGTCACACCCTTCTATTTATTGAAATATAGAAGATATTTAAGTCTGCTTAGATTTCATCCTGTTGCTGTAAAGGGATCCACACTGTCTGTCCCATGCCATTTTGAATTCTGTCACTGTGTTTGTCCCCACCACTTCCATCGGGGGGGCATTCCAAACATCCAACACCCTTTCAGTGAAAAAGTATTTCCTGACATTGCCTTTCAGTTCACCCCCTTGCATCTTCATGTTATGCCCTCTAGTTTTAGAGCTTCCCTATCTTTGGGTTTGTTTGCTCATTAATACTCTTTAAGTATTTAAAGGTCTGAATCATATCTCCCCTGTCCCTCCTCTCCTCCAGAGTGTACATATTTAGATCTTCAAGTCTCTTCTCATATGTCTTCTGGCACAGGCTCTAAATCATTTTGGTTGCCTTCCTCTGAACAGCTTCCAGTCTTTTTACATCCTTTGCAAGATAGGGTCTCCAAAACTGAACACAGTATTCCAAGTGAGGCCTCACCAGTGACTTATACAGGGGCACTAGTACCTCCTCCTTTCTTCTGGTTATTCCTCTTTGTATGTAACCCAGCCAGGATCGGTCAGTCGACTGGGCAAGTTGGGGGCTGCCTAGGGCAGCTAACCCGGCTGGTTTGTGCCACTGCTTCATTGCCTGAGGCAAGCCATGTAGTTCGGCACACATGACCTGCCACTTCTGATCCACCTTCAATGCAACTTACTGTCAGACGGGGGGTCAAAAGTGACAGCCCACGGAGAGGAGCGTATTCCTGCAACCACACAGAGAGGAGGAGGCAAGCTGTGTCCCGAGTTGTCACGACATTATCAGGTGCTTCTTTTAAGAACTGTTACATTCCCCTTTATCTAGGAGTGAGTATAAGGCGCGTGGCCATTGGCACACAGCCATGGCGTGACCAAAGGGGCGTGACACAAAGGGCATTCTGTGCCCCTTGGGAGCCCCTTGGAGCACTGACAGAGAACTAGGTATATGGTGAAATGTACGAAGAAGGTTTTGCTGCCTGCAGCGGTCAAACATTTGAAGCCCAGGGGAGAAGGGTTCTCCTCCGCAGGTATTGAGACTTCTTCTCCTCAAGTTTTGGGGGTTTCTTTAAGCTCTCTGGAGCATTCTCCACCAGCTCCCCCCTATATGACACCACCTGATCCAACTGGTGTTAGCCCTTTAGATTATAGTCCCCCTGTTGTTTCTGCTGTGCCTTTTAAGCCTGCAGTCTGGTCACCTCTCCCAGTTGAAACCAGGGAGATACCTGAATCTCAGGTGTCCCTGGAGGATATTGAGAGGGTCGTCACTCGGACTGAGCAGACTTTGGCTATTACTGTTTCCCAGCTGTGAAGCTGGTTAAAGTTGAGGAACAGGTGGGTTTACTTACTAGCCAGATTTCTAAATATGTTAGTTCCTTTTCTTCTCAGAATGCGGTGAATGCCTCTCATATTAAGGATAGTCTAGTAATTCATCGGAAATTGGAAATGTTTGAAAATAATTTTAGGATTAAAAATATTTGATGTTTGAATTTTCCTTATTGTCATTTTTTGCCCCCGGAAGTTTTGTTTCAGAAATACTTTAAGGAGGCTTTGGGTTTACCCACTGCAGACTCAATGGGATTTTCTAGGCTGTTCTATTTGTCAGGTGGGAAGGTGACTGGTGAGTCTTCTGAGAGTTTTGATATTTTGCAACCTCAGGCAAATTTTGATTTGACTCAGTTCTTGGAGGACTCACAGGATGTTATTTCCACCAGGGCTACTCTTTTGGTTACATTTCTTACAGAACAGGATAAGACTTCCGTGTTTAGAAGTTACTTTAAAGATAAGGCCTTTATTTTTTGTGGGTCGCAAGTTCGGCTGTTTCCTGATGCATCCCGGGCCACACAGGGTGTTGACCATTAGGGTATCTTTCTTTTTAAGATATCCCTGTAGGTGCTTGGTCTCCTTACAGGGGGCTAGGTTTATCTTTCTAGACTCTCTACAATTGAATCTTTCTTAGCTGACAAGGAGAAAAAGGCTTCAGAAGGGTGAGGTGTGGGTGGGATCAGATATTGGCTTAATGTTAGGGATTCTTGATTTTTCCCTTATTTTCTTGTTGTAAATAATTCTTTTGTATCTATCTCCTCCCTGAAATATGGGCTAATGGATTTTGTGTATTGATTTTTTCTTTTGGGATATCTCCTTTTGATGGTTTTCAATCATATTTCTTGTATACTTACTTTGTAAGTATTGATTTAAAATTTTTTAAATTAAAAAATAAAGCAGCAGCCCATGTGTGCTGAAGCACATGACGTGCCGTGGGCAACAAAGCAGTGGTACAAAGTCACTACTTTTAAAATACTGCCTCTGCCACCTCCCACCCCCAAGATAGTATCGGCAGCAGCGACATAGCTCAGCGTGGTACGGTGCGGGGCGGTGGGCGGCACAGCCAGGGTTTCTGCCTGAGGTGGCAGAAACTCTTAGGCCAGCCCTGAGCCCAGCATCCTTCTAGCTTTGGCTACCGTCTTGTCACATTGTTTCGCCATCTTGAGATCCTCAGACACTAGTACTTTGAGGCCCCTCTCCTGGTCTATGCACACCAAACTCTCGCCACTGTCTCATACAATTCCTTTGGATTCTACACAGATCTTGGTCTGACCCAGTAAGGCTTCTTATGTTAAGAGAGGGAAGATGATGGACATGGGATAGGGAAAGAGAAGGGAAATGTTGGCCATGGAGGGATTGGGTGAGAAAATGAGGGGGAGGCACTGGATGGGGGGAGAAAGAGGCAACAGATACTAGATGTGGCTGACTTGGATAGATGAGGAGAGAAGGGGAGAGATGTCGGACATGGGGAGGGGTAGAGATAAGGGGGATAGTTAGGGAAACAAGCGGCTGGGGAAGGAGAGAGGGAGAGTTGAGACATGGAAGGGTTGAAAATGATAGGGAAATGCAGTAGAAAGAGAGAAACTGAGGCATGGAAGGTAAGAAGGAGGAGTGAAATCTGATTAGACAGCAAGAGAGAAAAATAAATGGAAGAAAGCTGAAAGGAAAAGATCAGTGTCAGAGATGGAAGGAAGTGAAGAAGACAGTAGAGGAGAGAAGTGGACTGGAAAGCTTAGAAAGCAAGTTAAGAAAGAGAGAAAAAAGCAGAAATCAGAAACCAGAGACTCAGATTAACATGAATAGAGAATAAAATAACTAGACAACTACAGGTAGAAAAAATTTCAGTTTACTGATTGGAATATGTCAGTTTTTGTTACTTAGGAGCACAATATTCCAAACCCTTATCCGGACGATGGAAGATGTCCAGGTAAGGCTGTTGACCACAATATTCAGCAGTACTAGAAGAGTTCATGATTATGTTATAATTTGTAAATAGCTACCCCTGTTATCCAAGTTACTTTTGCCTGTTCAACTGTAAACACAAAGTACCATCGGAAATGTGTAAATTCTTTGTTCATTGTAAACCGCGCTGATGCTGAATAGTGCAGTATAGAAGAGACTATAAATAAATAAAAAATAAAATAAAAATACTATCCATATAGTGCCAATAAATTTCTCCACGGACCGCTCCTGCAGGAGTGGTCTGTGGGTGGAGTGAGAGTGGTACCACTACTATCCGGGTAAATGCCAACTTGTTCACATAGCAGTGATTTTCAGTCAGCACTTATCTTAATAATTTAGGGTGCAAAGCAGGCCTAAGTTGCTAGCCAGAGAAGTGCTGACTGAAAATCGCTAATTACCCGGATCATGGTGCTCAGACCAGATATTCAGTGACCATTACTACTACCACTAAATAGCAAGATAATGCAGACAGCACTGTGGTCACTGGACAGACCGTTGAAAATTAGTCTCTACAATGTCTGTCTTTATATCTTGCACAATACAGGATCACCTACATCTCTTTCTATTTCTCTGGTGTTGTGCTGCCTGCAGTCTGGCTTTTTGAGATTTCAGTTTAATTTTTGTCTATATATTTCTGTTTTTAGTTTGTGGTCAGTTATTCTATACTGGGCATGTGTGACCGAAGTTGTCTGTTCTGTTAGCATGCGATTTCTGTGTCAAGATCTTTACTGTAAAAATCCGGCTTGTTCGGTTTTCCAAAATGGTGTAAGGATGTTCTAGGGCCCACTGCAATATTTATGGTGCTTCTTTTTTCTAGGTAGGCCCTCTGTGTAATTTTGGAAGTTGATGCTGTTATAGTATGGTAGATTTTCTTTATAGGTCCTGAGTGATTTATGTAACTTTTTGTATTACTTCACAATATGCCCAGTACTCTTGAAGGTTTATATCAAAATTATTTTTGGTGTGTTGAGTTCTGTGGGGAAATGTCTTAGTTCTGCTGTGCGCCCGCTGTTGGGAGAAGAGTTCTTTGGATGCAGAAAATATGTTCAAAAAGAAAAAGTGGAAACCACAGCACAATTTATACAAACAAAATCATATTAGCTATAATAATTTTATTTTGATGTTATAACCTGCACAGTGATTCTCACTTTTAATTTTTGCTCCTTGGTGAGTGAGCATCTTGCATCTCCTTTGTTTTTTGCAGAATATATATTTACATTTAATACTGAGCTGGTCCCATCTGCAGCGTCAGGAGTCAGCGTGGTTTATATTAGATTCCCAGGCTACATAATTCAATTGCTGCAGTTTTTGTTCCATATAAACAATATTGCAAAGGTTTTTTTTTAATTATATAGCCTGGGAATATGTTGCATTTTTTTTCTCTTGTGGAAACCATCTGAGCAATGTTCTGAGAGCGGGGATGTCCGTCCCTACTCCCTGACTAGAGATCTGAGGAGGCCCCTCCATTGTGGGTACGGGGTGAGGGTTACCAACTCACCTTTTGCCTCAAGCAGCAGATTGCCTTGAGCTGTCCCTGATTTCACAATCACAATGTTTGATTCACAGATCAGGGTTTGAGATTCAAGAACAACGTTTAGGCATTTTTGATGACTAATCTTGTGCTGTAGCTAGCAGAAGGCTGATGCTCCTCCGTGGATTGTGCCGGGGCAGTCACTAAGCCTTTTCTGTGACCCTATGCTGTTAGTGCCACCGAAACATCATGGTTAGAGCACGTCCCATATAGAAGGTCATTTTATAATAGGGCACTATATTAATAGGAGAGGAGGGTGCCTGCTTTTAGCCTGGTTTATACAGACAGGTGGAGCCCGATTCCCATAGGGGCACTCGGGGCCGTCCAGATGGCCCCAGGCAAGACGGGCCTCTTTAGAACCAATTCTGGCCTGCGGAACAAAACGTTCCCACAGCAGCTAGAATCGGGCCCAAAGACAGCCCAGTGTGCCCATGAACGGCACAGCATGCCCCTGCCTACAGGAATGTCTTCCCTGCAGGCTCCCTTGGATGCTGTGGCTCGGCCCCCCTCTTCTCTGCCACCCGACCCACAATGGGGACGCACCTGGCCCTGATCACACAAAAAATGCTGCTTACACCATCTTTGAGGTGGTATAAGCAGCATGCCCCCATTGGCGCGGCAGCACATACAGGGCCATGACCTAAATCAGCCCTGTATGTGCTGCCGGGCTGACCCGTCCCCACTCCGCCCTGATCCCACTCCCTCCTGCCCCCTGCCAGCTCTCCCCTTCCTGATGTACAGGACGTACAGGGAGAGCCGATGGGGAAATCGGGCCCCAATGGCTTGCAGGGCTGCACGTCCCACCAGGACATGCAGCCCTGCAACCTGCATTTTGGAATGGGACCCTTAGATACTTATGTATCTTTATAAAATACTAGCACAAAACCAGCAGGAAATGCACCTACAGTGGAGGCAAAGACATTATGCCTGCAAAAGAGGAGGGTAAATGTCAGCATGTGGAGGAGTAGCCTAGTAACCAAGAGACCAGGGTTCAATTCCCACTGGCACTGCTTGTGGCCTTGGGCCAGGCCTTTCTTCCTATTTACTTCTGGTTACACTTTGCCAAGAAAACCAAGAGGCTGCTGAGTCACCAGGAATCAGCACTGACTCAGCAGGGGTTCTTAGGTCGCCAGGAATTATCATTGAATCAACAAGGTCTACTGGGTTGCTAGGAGTCCGCGTTGACTCAACAGGTGCTGCTGTGTCACCAGGAATCAGCATTGACTCAACAGAGGTTGCTGGGTCACCAGGAATCAGCATTCACTCAGTAGTGGCTGCTGGGTCACCAGAAACCAGCATTGACTCAACAGGGGCTGCTGGGTCACCAGGAGTCAGCATTTACACAACAGGGGCTGCTGGGTCACCAGGAATCAGCATTGACTCAACAGGGGCTGCTGGGTCACCAGGAGTCAGCATTGACTTAACAAGGACTGCTGAGTAACCAGGAGTCAGCATTGAATCAACAGGGGCTGCTGAGTAACCAGGAGTCAGCATTGAATCAACAGGGGCTACTGAGTCACCAGGAATCAGCATTGACTCAACAGGGGCTACTGTATCACCAGGAATCAGCATTGACTCAATGGCACTAGAAAAATAAAAAAAGGATACAGATACTTTTATGATATATGTGTGCAAATTGTAACACTGCTGAAGCATCACCCAGATTCCTGCCCTGCACATGCCTACGTACTCCACAAGTGCACACCGGCTTTTAGGTGTGACATTTTACACGTCAGAGTTTATAAAATGAGCTTTATTGAGGCTGCCACTATACATTTGAATATCAGGCCTTAATTTATAAAGTACATTTGTTCAGCCCATGTTGCAGCAACATGATGTACAAGGCAACAAACAAAATAATAAAATAGAAAATGCGCTAAGAAATCAAGAACTGTTCATAATTTGTTTAATTGCTACTCATTATTTTATTCTTATTTTTTCAGAAAGTTATCTTTCATGGACAAAAGTAACATAGAACCAATTTTACATTTTTCGGCACTATATTCCTGCAGACCTTGGTCAGCAAGCACGATGCTTCTGCTCTCCAAGTTCTTTAGTAGCTACTGAATGGATATTAAATATGTTGCTCATTGCAGGACTAACATTTCAAAGGCACAGGAAGTAATAATCAGGGAGACCCAAAGGGCACAGCAAGAACCCTACCTAATGGGACCTTTCCTTGCCCTAACCACTGTCTATAACTTCCTGTTTGTGCTTGGCACATTCTAGAGGAAAACCGGCTTGGCCGCAGCCACTTCAGCGCCAGGAGGGAAAGCAGGAAATCCCTCTGTTAACACAAGCTAGTCCAAATGTTATTTCTGGAGAAAAGCCAGGAATATGCTTATGTAGTGTCCCATGAAGGCAGATCATAAGAATGACAAAGAACACTTCCACCAAAGCTCATGACCCTTCCCCCGTCCTATCATTGCAACTGTACATAGCCAGAAATGTGTATAGTTAAGATCTATGGATCTGTTATATAGTTAAGACCCCAAGGGCTCATAGTTGCATGTCTGTATATAGTTTAATGACATGGTTATAATGTAGTTTTACTTTCATTCCATGTGAACCGCCTTGACCTGGTGAAAGGCGGTATATAAATACAGCTAAATAAATAATAAATAAATGGAAAGACTTCAAAGTAGATAGCAAGATCCTACTTACCCAGCAGGGTTGGCCCCAGAGTTGGTTCAAGGTGTTTGTGCCCTAGGTAGGCCATTAACACCCATGCACTGTCACATATGCACATTAATGATTTTATAAAATTACTTCCTACAGATACAGGGCCCAATAATCAAACACTTTAGCAGTCATATGGAAGCAATCTTATAAAGTCATTAATGTGCATATGTGACCATGTATGGGCATTAATGGCCTGTTATAAAAATCTACTAGCGTGAAAGAAAGTGCATTAATAGGAAGGTGTGTACTTGGCCAGTAGGCATAGCCAGGGGCACAGAACGGGGTATGGGTGGAGTTTGCAAGTATATACAGAGGTTTATATAGTACCTTCATTTATACTTGTACGTGCCTGCTTTCCATACGTATAGCAGGCGTAAATGCACATGTCTGAATTGAAGGCGCAATTTCTGCTACCCAAGTTAGTATTTTATAAAGACAGGTAGGTCCCTATATGTCATTATAAAACAGGCTTAAAGAGCCGGGTAACGGGGTTGGCCCAACCACTAGGCAAACTAGGCAGTCGCCTAGGATGGCAGCTTCTGGGGAGCGGCAAAGAACAGGGCATTCAAAGACAAACAATAGATTCTGACAGCCTTGTTGGGTATAAGACTTAAGGTTTGCCTAGGGCACCAATATCTTGACTCTGGGGCCAGCCCTGCAGGTTAAGTACAGTATATCTTCCTGCTTCGAAGAGCTGTTGTCAGCTAGATATTCAACAGCAAAATACAGACAGGAGCCACCACTGACTATCTGGCTAAGTGGCACAATTTGGATAAGTGCTGGCACATATCCAGTCTTTGTGATATTCAGCTGGTACATATCCAGACTGCGCAATATTCAACCAGAACTTATTCAGTCTGCGTGATATTCAGCCAGCACGTATCTAGTCTTTGTGATATTCAGCCAGCACTTATCCATTCTATGCAACATTCATACGGCACATTTCCAGACTGCGCAATATTCAGCCGGAACGTATTCGGTGTGCGCGATATTCAGCCAGCACATATCCAGTCTGCGAGATATTCAGCCAGAACTTATCCAATCAGCACAATATTCACCCAGCACTTTTCCGGTCTGCACAATATTCAGCCAGCATGTATCCAGTCTGTGCGATAGTCAGCCGGCACGTATCCAGTCCGCACAATATTCAGCCGACACTTATCTGGTCTGTGCAATATTCAGCCGGCATGTATCCGGTCTGCGTGAAATTCAGTAGGCACTTATCCAGTCTGTGCGATATTCAGCCAGCACGTATTCAGTCTGCATGATATTCAGCCAGAACTTTTCCTATCTGCACAATATTCAGCCGGCACATATCCAACCTGAACAATATTCAGCAGGTACTTATCCAATCTGCACAAAATTCAGCTGGCAAATATCCGGTCTGTGCGATATTCAGCCAGCACTTATCCGGTCTATGCGATATTCAGCCGGAATTTTTCCAGTCTGTGCAATATTCAGCCGGCACGTATCTGGTCTGTGCAATATTCAGCAGGCATGTATCCAGTCTGCGCAATATTCAGCCAGCATGTATCCAGTCTGCGTAATATTCAGCAGGAGCATATCCGATCTGCACAATATTCAGCCGGCACATATCCAGACTGTGCAATATTCAGCCGGCACTTATCCAATCTGCACAGAATTCAGCCTACATGTATCCAGTCTGCGCAATATTCAGCCGGCACATATCCAGTCTGTGCAATATTCAGCCAGCACATATCCGGTCTGTGGGATATTCAGCAGGCATGTATCCTATCTGTGCAATATTCAGCCGGCATGTATCCATTCTGCACAATATTCAGCCGGCACATATCCAGACTGTGCAATATTCAGTCGGCACTTATCCAATCTGCACAGAATTCAGCCGACATGTATCCAGTCTGCGCAATATTCAGCCGGCACATATCCAGTCTGTGCAATATTCAGCCAGCACATATCTGGTCTGTGCGATATTCAGCAGGCATGTATCCTATCTGTGCAATATTCAGCCGGCATGTATCCATTCTGCGCGATATTCAACTGGCACGTATTCAGTCTGTGCGATATTCAGCAGGCATGTATCCGGTCTGTGCGATATTCAGCCGGAATTTGTCCAGTTTGCGAGATATTCAGCTGGCACGTATCCAATCTGTACGATATTCAGCAGGCATGTATCTGGTCTGTGCGATATTCAGCCAACATTTATCTAGTCTGTGCAATATTCAGCCAATACTTATCTGGTCTGTACAATATTCAGCCAGCATGTATCCCCATTCTGTGTGATATTCAGCCGGCACGTATGCGGTCTGTGCGATATTCAGCCGTCACTTATCCGGTCTGCGCGATACTCAGCTGGCACGTTTCCAATCTGCACAATATTCAGCCAACACTTATCGAGTCTGTACAATATTCAGCCGGCATGTATCTGTTCTGCGCGATATTTAGCAGGCACTTATCCAGTCTGCGTGATATTCAGCCGGCAGATATCCAATCTGCAGAATATTCAGCAACACTTATCTGGTCTATGCGATATTCAGCCAGCACTTATTCAGTCTGTGCGATATTCAATCGACACGTGTCCGGTCTATGTAATATTCAGTCGGCACTATCCAGATGGCAACTTAGACCTGCTTTTCATACAGCCCAAGTTGTCCATATAGACTATCACTCTGGCTGGATAAACACCAGAACTTATCAGGGGAGTGCTGACATGCCCTTGCTCCGCCCACACACTACCTCTACACTATCCGGATAATGCCTATGAATATCGCAGTCGGCACCTTTATCCGGACGGTCTCCCATTGGTCATCCAGTTAGTGGTTCTGAATATTGGTCTGATAGCTGCCAGTTGTGGGTGCACTGCTGCCTATCCCGAGACAAGCAGAGGGTTGCAGGCACATTCTGAAGATGAAATCCTGACTAAGTCTGAGTTGCCCGGATCTCCCATAGCTCAGAGAAGCTTTTTGTGCCTCTCTAAGCATGTGTGCCTGCCAACATTTAGAAAACATGCCCGCTGCCAGTTTTGAATATCAGCCCATTAGGCTCCTATGTTTGACTGAAAATAGGAGATAAATTTAAGAGTCTAACCTAGGAGCCTAAATTTAGGAGCTCAGCTTCCTTTGACTATCAGGCCCCATGGTTTATGGGGTTCAGAACGGCAGTATGAACTCAGTTGATTTCAGTCCATTTAAGATCAGAAAAAAAATGTTTTCTTTGTTTTTATGGAAACCAGAGTCCAGTATGAATTTCAGTCTATTTTCAGCCCTAAGGTATTTCAGGTAGTTTTTAAGATGGATGCGGCGATCGTATAGAATGTTGACATGTCCTATTGCTTGGAAATACTTCGCAAGTATGGGTCATGGTCTAGGAGCTGCATGAAAGACAGCCTGGTTTCGCATGACAGTAGCTGACCACAGGAAAGCATTTCAAGTAATGCATATAAATGGGAGGGGGGGGGGGAAGGGTGGTATGTGTGTGTGTATATACAAAGTTGCAAAGTTACCTAGTTCCATGACTGAGATTTTTTGCCAGTTCTGGTTTTAAATTTGCATTGCAATGCAGTTTGGTATTTGTAATCCCGGATTTTACCCATTGGAATCAGTGCTGCAGGTCCCATAATGCATCAGAATGAGATTGCCAGAAATCCAGGACTGGCTTAAAATCTCACTACTGGAACTGGGTTACTTGGCAACTCTGGTGTATAAGCCCAAAATTCAAGAGATGCTTCCATGTTCTAGCATGGTGCTACATGTCCAACAGTGCTCATTCCAGCATCAGTCGGCTTTATATATATTTTGCTGCTGTGCACATAGCATTAGACATAGAGAGGAGGAGGTGTGGTTACAGCCTAGCAGGGGCAGCATCCACGATGGAGGAGAGTTACAAGGGAGCCCCTTCCTCTAAATCCCCTGCCTCCTAAAGTCCCTCGAGCCTAGACAGAAGGAGGACATAGGCTTACTTCCTCCCAGCTTAGCATTCAGCACTGTTGTGATATCTGAACCTTGTGGTCTGTGCATGTAAATCATGTGACTTATCATGTGATTAGCAGGACACCTACCCATTTGACATCCCACATTCCAGAGTTCTTGAGGATTGTAATTGGAAGAACCCGTCCTCGTTCCTTTCGGATAGATTCTTGTAATAAACCGCATGGTATGCACAAGAAAATCCCGGGCTGGGAAAAGATAAAGGGAGGTATTAAAAGAAAATCATATTAAAGAAATAGATTAGACAGGTCTGCAGGATTCTCCCTGCCTCTAGGGCTTCTAGCTGAATCTGCTCCTATGAGCCTTCATCGACAACTATCTGAGATTTAACCACATCTTCGGAGCAAGTGCCCTTGGCCGGAGTCCATGCAACACGACTCTATCTGGAATCATGCACCCAGAGGTGCTAAGGGCAGCTTCTCGGGATCACCTCTGCCTGATGGCTGGGAGCTGTGAACGCTGTCTCTAGCAGCCCCGTTACTGAACCTCCTGGACAGCCCACAAATCCACCACATGCCCCTGGCTAGGCTTAGAATGAAACCAAACTGCACTATTCTTTTATTATGATTTATAACTTTCAAATGTTTGTGTCTTGCTGAAAACAGCACCAGTGAATCTCTGCACAGTGCCTACAATTGGAGAATATAAAACCCTGAAGTCCTAGTAGAAGAAAATTGACCTTGTACAATTCTAATAAATAATGTTGTCAAAGAAACCCAAAACACTGGAACAGAGAACTTCAGTGCCTTGGTAAAATGTGTCTGATGAGAGTAAGAACAGGGGAATACCTGTCTGTTTCGCAAACTTTATAGCACGAGTCTCTCCAATGGAGTTCATCTCATAAGCCTTCTGAAACTGCTTTGAATGATCGAAGCTTTTAAATTTTTCGGCTTTCGTATAGATGACAAGATTTGAGAGTTCCATGGCCACTTTTACCTTTATCTGAAAACAGAACTAGCTGTGAGTGGCTATTCCCATACAATGATTCTCAGCCCAATCCCCATGTACCCCGTAGCCAGTCTGCTTTTCTGGATAACCACAATGAATATGCATGAGACAGATCTGCAATCATTCCAGAGGCTTGCAGGTCAGCAATAGGTGGACGCACATTGTTAATATGTTGTCTCTGACCTGTAGGAGGAGAAAGGATGTACTGGGCAAAGCTGACTAAAACAGAACTAGAAGAGGAAAGGGAATGGAGTGATTGTTGGAGGAGAGACCTTTTCTCCATAGGCTACGAGGCAATGTAGAACATCGAATCAATGCATATGACATAAAAAACAGTACAAAAAGCAGTATTACAATGTCAAAAGCATAAAAGCATAATATACCAATACAGAAACTCTCTATTCAATGTTAATCACAAGCAATATTACACAGCCTAGTATTTCCAGAAGGAAGGCAAATCCAAGTTCCAAGGACGAGGGCCCAGGCAAGAAAGATCTCTCTACTTAGTGGCCCTTTTTACTGAAATGCGTTAAGCAGTTAAAGGGTGTTCTCCTGCATGGTATCTGCCTGCTTGGGCCTGCTACTGTTACTACAGGGACGTGGTAGTTGCCGCATATTGATTCGCGCACTAACTGCCACTTGAGCGCTGGGATGCTGAATGGGTAGGGTAGGAGTTGAGAGTGGGTGTGGGGGGTACTTGCAATTAGCGTGGGGGAGGACAATTTTGTTGGAGCTTTTTGTTGGTTCATTGAGTGAATTTGCATTCCACCAGGAAAAGATATGACATCGCATATATGGAGTGTCCTTGAAGCCTTTTACATTTTGCTTTGCTGACGGTGGTTTTTGTGCTCCAGAGCAATGGATATATATTTTTTGAAATGCCAGATGCTTTTGATTACGTGAACCATCGACATAGGATGTCACTGAAGAAATATTACAGAAACTGCTTGTGAAAGTCATCCAGCATGGACTTTGCTATAGGAACTTCATCTGGCTATACAAGTTAAGTAATCTGGTGTTATACTGTTTTATTCAAGAGATCTTTATGTTTCTATGCAGCAAGGGACTAAGGGGCCGTGTTACTAGTAACACAGAAATAGTTTGATGACATGTTTTCTCTAAGCTGCTGACTGACTTAATACCCAGAGTAGGAGTTACACTAGAGCTCAGTGCACTGAATATTCCCACAGACCATCTTGGCAGTGATTGGGCAGTGCCAGGGTGGTCTGTGCGCAGCGGGCAAGGCTGAGACAGTCCCAGCACCGATATTCAACCCACTAACCGGATAAGTAACTGCATAGTAAGGACAGACCTTTGCTATCTGGTTAGTGGCTGAATATAGCTTGGACTGGATAGCAGAACAGGCTGGCAGTGAAGCCTGATATTCTGCACCGGATACCACATATGCTATGGTGCCAAATATCCCGTTTCACTTTGCCCACGGCAGTCATGTGCTTTACCATTACTGACCACCACGGGCTAAAGATTGACATCTAGGTTTTCAAGTCTTCTAATTCTACCTTTGCTTCTTTGTCTTTGGGTTTGCTGGACTTGGTTTTCTGGAACAGTGAAGGTTTTTTACTCTTTTTGGCTTGCTTCGCTGGTGGTTCTTCCTCCTCCTGCTCGTCCTCGTCGTCCTCCTCCTCCTCCTCCTCCTCTTCCTCTTCTATCTCCCCCACCTCTCCTTTCGCAGTACTGCTTGCTGGACTGCTGCTCTCCAGACCTCCAATTTTCTTATTTTTTACCAAGATCTTGAACTTTAATTGCTGTAAAACAGGGCAGATAAGAGCACAGTGGTGTAGTAGGGGGTCAGAAAGCTTCAAGCACCACAGTTTCCTCTCTGGCAAACTCACTGAATGGCTTCTAGGAAATATAACAAGCAGCCATATCACACCCAAGCATTAGGGGAATCGAGATGCTGACTTTGGGAAGTGGAGGAATAGCAAATGAGGAGGCAGATTCTGCATGTATGTGAAGCTACAGAGAAAAAAATCACATCTCTTTTCTTCTAGGGATGATAAATTCTATCTGATTCAAAGAACTTTCTTAGCTGTGGGATTAGTAAGACAGAGAAGGGAACCTGGGTGTTTGCTTTAATGTTGGTTTTGTAAGAAGCACAGTCAAAGATGGCAAGGCCTGAACTAGCCTACGGCATGCTCAGGACAGGCATGGAGGCGAGTGGTAGGCATGGGGGTGAGAATTTAGGTAGAAGACATGGGGGAGAGGGGAAGTGGTGTTGGGCTGCTTATAGAATTTTATATGTGCTTCTATCCGAATGAACAAATCTCAACTAGGCAGACTGAATGGACCATTTTGGGTTTTATGTGCTATCATCCAGCAAGTTACTATGCATCTTATGTAAACAAAGGTTTAAGTATTTAGCAAACACATCCTCATAGTGATTAGAAGAATAGAAAAAGAGCAGATTAAATGTCCAGGCCATGGAGAGTGAACTTGAGCTACCAGCGACTGGGAACCAGTAGTCCATGGACAGTGTCTTCAGTGTGGGCGTAACATGTCTTTCTAAGACTGGGCTACACACGTTTAAGGGACTCTGTAGGTGGTGCTTGATTCAACCATTGTCAGTGAAACAATACATGTGGTTTTTCAAAGGCACACGCTATAATTAGCGCAGCACATGTGGGAGGGAGGGAAGAAACGAGAGAACAGAAGAGGATGGGGAAGGCAAGACAACGTCATTGCACATGGTCTGAAAGTGGGGCTCCAGGCAGCCGGATCAGAGCTGAGCTCCGGGTCCCTGTGAATGATCTAACAGTCATGCACTATCATTATTAGGAGGTATTTCTGTTTGACAGCATAATGAGATGGAAATACTCCATTGAGAAGCTAAAAGAAGGAATAAAGCAGGGCTGCTGATCTTATTTAATTCTTCCACACAGCCAAGCTTCCAGCGGAGAGAAATAAATCTCCTTTTTGCACATCCTGGAGAATAGGAAGCCTAACGGCTAATGTACTATTTATTAAACATGAAATGCAGCCCTTAGTGTTTGATGTGGTTATAGTAAACCTACACATGTCCTATGATTTATATAAGAGAGGGTATATGGTGAAATACAATGGCAAGGAGTTCATCTAACTTCCATTCTCCCTACACATTAAAAAAACAACAATTCTAAATATAGGAAATAGGTGCTGACATGAGCAACGCAATCCTACCTCACCATGAGATGATTCCCAGCAGTGGCCGGCCTGCATTGGACTCGCAGCTAGGGAAAGAGAGTCAGAGCTAATGCCATAGCAGCCAGGCACTGCTTCTACACACTGCACATCTTCCTTGCCATAGCAGCCAGGCACTGCTGTCTACACGCTGCACATCTTCCTTGCCATAGCAGCCAGGCTCTGCTGTATACACGCTGCACATCTTCCTTGCCATAGCAGCCAGGCTCTGCTGTCTATACGTTGCACATCTTCCTTGCCATAGCAGCCAGGCTCTGCTGTATACACGCTGCACATCTTCCTTGCCATAGCAGCCAGGCTCTGCTGTCTACACGTTGCACATCTTCCTTGCCATAGCAGCCAGGCACTGCTGTCTACACGCTGCACATCTTCCTTGCCATAGCAGCCAGGCTCTGCTGTATACACGCTGCACATCTTCCTTGCCATAGCAGCCAGGCTCTGCTGTCTATACGTTGCACATCTTCCTTGCCATAGCAGCCAGGCTCTGCTGTATACACGCTGCACATCTTCCTTGCCATAGCAGCCAGGCACTGCTGTCTACATGCTGCACATCTTCCTTGCCATAGCAGCCAGGCACTGCTGTCTACACGCTGCACATCTTCCTTGCCATAGCAGCCAGGCTCTGCTGTATACACACTGCACATCTTCCTTGCCATAGCAGCCAGGCTCTGCTGTCTACACGTTGCACATCTTCCTTGCCATAGCAGACAGGCTCTGCTGTATACACGCTGCACATCTTCCTTGCCAGAGCAGCCAGGCTCTGCTGTCTATACGTTGCACATCTTCCTTGCCATAGCAGCCAGGCTCTGCTGTATACACGCTGCACATCTTCCTTGCCATAGCAGCCAGGCTCTGCTGTCTATACGTTGCACATCTTCCTTGCCATAGCAGCCAGGCTCTGCTGTATACACGCTGCACATCTTCCTTGCCATAGCAGCCAGGCACTGCTGTCTACATGCTGCACATCTTCCTTGCCATAGCAGCCAGGCACTGCTGACTACATGCTGCACATCTTCCTTGCCATAGCAGCCAGGCACTGCTGTCTATACGTTGCACATCTTCCTTGCCATAGCAGCCAGGCACTGCTGTCTACACGCTGCACATCTTTCTTGCCATAGCAGCCAGGCACTGCTGTCTACATGCACATCTTCCTTGCCATAGCAGCCAGGCTCTGCTGTCTACATGCTGCACATCTTCCTTGCCATAGCAGCCAGGCACTGCTGTCTACACGCTGCACATCTTCCTTGCCATATCAGCCAGGCACTGCTGTCTACACGCTGCACATCTTCCTTGCCATAGCAGCCAGGCTCTGCTGTATACACGCTGCACATCTTCCTTGCCATAGCAGCCAGGCTCTGCTGTCTACACGCTGCACATCTTCCTTGCCATAACAGCCAGGCTCTGCTGTCTATAAGTTGCACATCTTCCTTGCCATAGCAGCCAGGCACTGCTGTCTACACGCTGCACATCTTCCTTGCCATAGCAGCCAGGCTCTGCTGTATACACGCTGCACATCTTCCTTGCCATAGCAGCCAGGCTCTGCTGTCTACACGCTGCACATCTTCCTTCCAAATGCTGCTTCAAGTCAGGCACAGCTTGGTCCTTCCAGCTCCGCATCCCCTCAAAATTAAAATGCTTCATTCAGGGCTCATAGGCAAGGCCAGACACCAGATCCCCCCCCCCTCCCTTTTTACTGCATGTACCTACAGCTTTCCAACTCTCCAACCCCAGCTATCCTATTCCCCCTCTCTCTCTCTTCTTCCCCACCCTCTCACTAACTCCCCCTTCCTTCTCTCCATCTCCTTTCTCCCTGCCATATATCCAGTGTCTCCCACTCGCTTCCTTTCTCCCTGCTCTTTGTCCAGCATTTCCTTATTCTTCCCTTCCCCATCCTCATATAGTTTAGCATCTCCCCTTCCCCCCTTCCCTAGGTATCCAGCATCTTCCCTAATCCTTCTTCATCTCCCCCCACCAAGTGTCCAGCATCTGTCCTCCCTTTCCTATTCCCCAAGTGTCCACCATTTGCTCTCCGTGCTCCACCCCCTCTGACAAAGTCCCTGATGGGGGGAACACAGCAGGCCTCGAATGTGTGCATGTGCTCAACAGCCACAAGTTGCCTGCTGCACTTAGAGTATAAAACACAGGAAATGGGGACAGGAGGTCACCAGAGAGGTGAGAGTCAGGGACAAGAGTCAGAAGTCGGAGACAATCCCCAAAAATCAGGGACTTCTGGTACCCTTAAATTATCACCACTACTACTAGTACTGAACATGTATATAGCACTATAAGGTGTACACAGCGCTGAACAGACACATGTAAAAGATGGTCCCTGCTCATCGGAGCTTACAATCTAGTCAACACAGGTAACAGAGTAGCTGTAGACAAGGGTTACATCTAGTGGAAATGGTAAGGAAATATATATCAGATTGATATTAGGAAGGATACTGGTTTTCTTAGTTTCAAAAAGAGGATAAAAACCTATGTTCACAAAAAGGCTTTTTCCTCTGAAGATGAATGTTGTTTCTGGAGTAACTTCAGGAAGGGCTGGGATGGGAGCAACTTTATTTTTTGATGTATGGGATATGTGTATGTTACTGTATTTTATTCTAATTGTTACATGAAGGTGAAACAATAGGCAAGATAACCAGAAGAATCAGCAGCTCTTGATCTGCCTGGATTTAGAAGTTATTGTTTAACCAGCCTGGATAAACAAGCTGGATAAAGGAACATAACAGCTTCTTCTTAAACGAAATTGCACTGTCTAGCAACAGTCAAGATTAAAAGGCCTTTGCAATAAACTTTATTGTGTGCATGCTAAAAATAGTGAGCTACATAGGAAGGTTTTACTGCGCATGTTAATATGATCCAGAAAGGACTTATGATAAGTATGCTGAAATTAAAAGGCCCACAGGTGTGAAGGTCGTGAAGGCAGATTTTTAGATAGGACATGGAGAAGGGAAGTCACACATCCAGGTCAGGATGTGGAGAATTCCCAAAAGTAGAGCCTCTTGTAGGACTGCACATTATGGGCCTGATCCAGGAAGGTGAATAGCAGGGCTAGACATCACAGCAGGACGTTCTGCCCTGCTATCCATCCTCAACCTATTCTGCCTCCCAACCCCACTGCATGTACAGAGCCGCTATGCATACTGTGGGGGAAAGGGCAGCATGGGGGCAGAGAGTGGGCAGTGTGGGCAGGACCACAGGGTGGATTCTGGTGATGGCCCTGCACATCTGAGGATTGCTGTGGGGGGACACACTGCTTATTCCACCTCTAAGGTGAAATAAGTACAGGGCACCCCTCTGATCCTGCTCAGCAGCCCCCACCGAAGCCTGGCAGCAAAAGATGGGTCCTCACCACCCGATCTGGACCCTGGCTGCCCAGCCCGGGGCCTGGTGGCAGGGTTACAGGGGGTTGGTGCCCCAGCGGGCACACCAGTATGTAGGGTGGACATCCCTGTGGGTATGAAGGGGCACGTTGGGCCATCTCATTGCTTGATCCTGCACCTGAGGGAATGTCTGGCTCCCATGGTGCAGAATCGAGTCCTATTGGAACCATCCTGCTTAGGGTGCCCAGACAGCCTTGATGTGCTCCAACTGGGATCGGGCTCCACGTCTCTTCACATCCACTGGGAGCAGCGATTTTAAAAGGCTGCAGATGGTAGCAATAAACATGCAAATACCCCACATGTGTGTGGGAGCAGCTCCCAGTCTGCATGGACACCCGTTCCAGCAGCATCAGTAGCTCCCCCCATCATCCCTGACTTCAATCTATTCCCCCAGCTGCCCCACTGACCTTGATCTCTCCCCCATAACCTCAACAATTCCAAACCCTTCTCTAACTCCTCCCCCAAACCCCACCCAATTCAACCAGTCTCCCCCATATGCCCCCCCCCATCATGAACACACCCCTGGCAACAAAGATTTTCTCCCCTCCCCCCCCCCCCCCGCCAAAGCCTGCTCTAGCAGACCTCCCTACTGCCTAGATCCACATCCACAGCCTTACCGGGGTCTCTGGTGTCTACTGGAAGCAGGAATGATGCCCATTTGCTCCTGTGCCTTTGTCTATGGGCTTCAAAATGGCAACCTTGACCCCTAGTGGTAGTCTCGCAGTACTACAGCTCTTGGGGATTAATACAGTACTGTTATTGGCATTGCTTACATGCACAAAGGGCAGTTTGTGAGCTGACTACTTGCTCTGGTTTGGGAGCAGAGCTGTGAAATTTAGATAGTAGATAGTGTGATTCAAGCATTGTGGTGTTCATACCACACCATGGTTGTAGAGAGGAATGGATGGAGTAGTGTAGAATGGAGGAATAACCAAGTGACTAGGGCGGCAGCCTAGGACCAGAAAGGCCAGGGTTCAAATCCTTGTAGCCCTGGGCAAGTCACTTAACCCTTGATTGCCTCAGGTACAGACTTAGGTTGTGAGCCCTTGGAGGACAGGGAAGTACCTCATTGTAACTCACCCTGAACTGCCACTGGAAAGCTCTGAGCTAAATACTACCAATAAATAAATGTGATAATGTATGCAAAAGCCAGAAGTTAAAGCCTACTAGATTAAACAAAAGAGTGAAGTCTATTGGACAGCTCTTTTCTTCTATAGGGATTGAAGTGTGTAAACTACTTTTCTCTTCCATCGCTGTTCTTCACGCCCTGTCCCAAACTGTAACAAAATGAAAAGTCCTGTACACTAAATAATGTTCTGTTTCAGCCCCCTGCTGCATCCTGTTCACTCTGTAACAAGTTGTCAGTGGTTGGAAGCTGGTTTCAAATGCCTTCAAGGACCTAAGAAGACAGCTGTGCAGCACATCTGCAGTACCTATGCAAAGGCTGCTCTCATGCTAACACAAAATTACAATTCAGTGTGCTGAAATTCCTGATATTAGACTTGGGTAGACCGCTAAGGCATGTTCCTGGAAGGCAACGCATCAGGACCTACGGCTATGTGATCGATGCTGCAGGAAAGTAATTTGGTACTGTCACGACTTCGTGGGCCCTAGGCGGTTGCCTAGGTATATGAAGTAGTGAGAGTCTTTTATTTATAAGAGTGCCTATGGGTGTAGTTGTGATATGGGCAAAATAACTTCAGCCGAGCAGTAATATAGGCACGCAGGATTTTATTCTCCACAAGGCCAAAAGGAACCTTTACACCCAGTCCCAAATATTCGACACAAAGGCAGGTAATTTCCAGAAAACAGGTAACAAAATAAATAGCTTCCAAATGCAGCTTGTTACTGAACTCAAACAAAGTATTTCTTCATACGATTGAAACAAGGTGGAAATAAAAATCTCCTTTCCAAAAGTGGTTTTAAAACATTTGCAGTCTCTTCAGCAAAACAGCAGTGCCAAACTTTCTCTGCAAAAGGTTTTCTTTTTCTTTCTCAAACCAGGTTTCTTTATCTGCCCTTCTAGCAGACTCAATATACTTTGTGTGCAGCCTTTCACATTAAGGGTTAAGCTTCTCAGGCTTTCTAGCCAACCTAATTTGCATAGGCCCCTCGGCTCAGCCTTTGAACACGGCTGCTAGTTTAATGCTTTCAAAAACCCTCTTTAGTTACTATAATGAAACAGGAAGACATTCCATTTCTGTCTCAGAACTAAGCTCTTGGTTTATAGCACTTTCAAAATCCATGCTCTCAGGTTCAGACTCTGTTAGAACAGCCTCATGTTTAAAACCAGCTATCTCTGGCTGCAAACGGTCTAACAATCTAAGAACCTTCTTTAAGGCAGTATCTCTCTTCTTCTGGATAATGCCTTTTCTCTCATACAATTCCTTACTCTTAGAATGGTTAAAAGTCTTAGCCACGCTCACCTTATTTTGTGGAGTTAAGCACCTGGCTGTCCTTGCAGCTGTTGGCTCAATCTCTGTAAAATCTTCTAGGAAACGTTGTGGATTACTCACATGGTCTGTGAACTCTCCCTGGCCAGCTTTAAAACCCTTGGCTGGTTTTTCCTTTCTGCTTGGAAACTCAGGTAAGGATTCTTTCACCCTTGGAGTGCCTCTCTTTGGTAATATCCTTGGGTTCTCAGGGTTTCTTCCCTTCCTGGAATTCTCTGACCCAATTACCTTAGGGCTGGTTTCAGGACTGGAACTTCTGTCTCTCCTTTCTCTTTCAGTAGAGGATTCAGCGTCAGTGGAAACTGGTCTCCTAAAGCTCCTTCCCTTAAGGTTGCCTTTCCCTGCCGTGTACCTCCGTTCTGCTCTCTGAGCACCTCCCTCTCGGGCACTTCTAGGCTGGGCAGTTTGAGGACCTCTCTGCTGGGTTCTCCAGATATTTCCACAAGCTCCTTCCCTTCTGCTTGGGATTCCTCTCTGAACTCCTGCACCTCCTGCTTCTCCCTGGCTTCCTCTTGCTTCTCCCCGGCTTCCTCCCTTCTCTGTTCAAAGTTCCGGTGTTTATACCTGCAGTTTCTCTCACTGCCTGCTGACTCCACCCCTTGCACTCCCTCGTGCACGGGCTTGGTTACTAGGGAACTAGGGCGTGTCCCTTGCCTACCAGCTTTCTGTGTGGAGTTTTTTTCAGATTCAGAAGTTTTAACCCCTGAACTTCTGGTTTCTCTGTCTTTCACTGGGAAAATCCCTGGATTTCTCTCCTCTTTCTTATGTTCTTTCTGGCCTGCGCCGTCACAGTACATGTTCCCCGAGAGTATGTGATGCCCTAGGTAAACCTTCAGCCGAGTACCCCTCCCCAGAGCAACTCAAAACCCTGCAACTTATAGTCCAACATCTCTGTCTTCCCCCTCCATTCCCCCCTTCTGTGTTCAGCATCTCCCCTCTGATTCATATCCGGTGACCTTTTGCAACTCTAACCGAAAGCAGATGTGACCAGTGCAGGGCCTTGAGCAGACAGGCTGTGTCCCGCCCCCTCCGAACTTCCTATTCAGGGGGGTGGGACACACCAGGCCTTCAGTATGTGACTCTGTTCAGAGGCCCATGCGACTGTTTTTGCTGTGTGTTAGAAGTGGCCTGATGGAGCAGCAGTGTCAGTGGCTGAGATTTACACTGCTAAGGACTGTAGTGCCTGTGTCAGTGCTGCTCCAGATTTGTGCTGCTCTAGGCAGATGTCTGGTCTGCCTAGTGGAAGGGCTGGCCCTGCAGGCAGTGTTTATAACCCAGTTTGGCCAGACAATCCCTCTAGTCAATCTCTGAGAACACACTGCTTCTTCTTCGTGTGTCTTCCAGTGTCCTCAGGATCTGAGACAGCACTTCCTACTTCCAAGCAACTGAACGAATGCAGAAGCCCCTTTCCCCATCCTCACAGTGAGTGGCTGGAGGTCCCCTATCAACTTTAGCCTCTCTTTTTTGTCCTCCAGCACCAACATCAGGCTTCCCAGAATATAGTTTTTCAAACAACCCCTGGATGCCTTATTAAAAATTAGCATTACATTGGCCACCCTTTAGTCCTTGGGAATCAGGATCAGTTTGAATGGCAGGCTTCACAGTCTTTGTGATAGGTTACTAATTTCATGTTTCTGTTCTGTCAGATGTGACAACCATCCAGTGCTGGTGAGCTGACAGTACCCTGCTACTCCGACACTTGATTCTCCTCTGACAATCTTCACTTTTGACATCCTGAGGACTTCTGGATGCAGCACCAAAGAGACAGCATTATCTTTGTTCCTCCTCTTTGTAAACACTTTTGGAAATACAACTTCAGGCCATGGTAAAGTCAGAAGCAGGAAGGGATTAACAGAGTTGCTCTCGAGAGTCAGAAGGCCAATGAGTTCTCTCACCACCCCAGTTAACCGCATTTAATCTGCAAAATACCAGTTTCTAAGTCCTATATTGAATTTGGGATAGGAAGTGAGTGAGGTGGTCGCCTAGGGCAGCAGACCCTGGTGGGCAGCTCAGTCCTAGACAGTCCCAATGTGCCACCCCCACCGCACTACGTGCCCTCACCACACCACCCCCAACATCCAGCCTCTCACCAGGGGCTGATGGGTGGCACGGCAATGACCTCTTTGATGCCATGGCAGTCTTTAAAGTCAGGGGGGCAGGAGTCGCAGGCTATGAGTGAGCGCGTGTGCTTTAAGGCCAGCTGCGGCTTCGAAGAGATGATCACCGTGCCACCCATCAACCCTTGGTAAGAGGCTGGACGTGACTTTGTGAGCATATCAGCTTGAATGGGAAGGAGAGCACTGAAAGCAGTTGCCTGCTGGATCCCTTTGTCCAGTGACTGCAGTTATCGATACGGATGTTGCTATTACAAAAATACATTTTGTGCTGTGCATTGTACTTCCAAGTGCACCGGCCTCCAGCATGTTCTATTGAACCCTCGTGACATCTCGGATACTGACTGCACCTGTAAACGAGATGACCGTGCCTAAGAAGGAATACATAGCATCTTACCTCCGGGGAAGGTAGAACTCCTGAGAATGAGTTATCGATGGTGGAGCCTAACAATTTGTCACCCAGAATAGTTGATAAATACTGTGCCATTACTTGCTGCTGCTTAGGAGAGCAATGATTCTCCAGAGACAGTATGACAGGATAATCCGAGACCTAAATATGCAATTACAGAAAAAAAAGTCATTAGACTAATTAAACTGGGAGTAACAGCTAAAAATGGTTGAGATATAAGAAGAGTCATTTGGGTAACATCAGTTTTAAGCAAGCTGCTTCACAATCTAAATACTGTAGTTATGCTGCTTATGCCAGAAAACAGAGTGTACTCAGCGAAAGAAAATTAGAAATGCTTATTGTGCTCTTATTAAGAGCCAGGGGAAATAGGTAATTAGGAGAGCTAGAAAAATCCACCATCCCCTATCAAAGCTGACGAAGGTTTGTGAGCCGAGGTGTACATCTCATCATATGTGTTCTGTGGTCTTGAATTCAGTGATATCCAGCGGCAGCATCTGGGGGGGGGGGGGGCCTTCAGGGTCTTTTAGTGTACCACAGAAGCATAATACAAAAGCAGCACATGAACACCAGGAAAAAAAAGAGATTGGTGGGGGACTGGTAGGGAAGCAACTTGCCCTGGTCATAGAGCAGCTCATGAGATTGAGTCACGGTGTCTATACCAGAAAACGAAAACAAGGAGGGGCAATTCACTTATGTGGTCCTTAAAGACGTGCTGAATAGATATCACTAACAAGTTTGTCTCTCACTCCCTCTCTACCACTCTAAGTCAATGCAGACTACTGGTGACCCAGCAGCCCCTGGCTCTTCTTGGCAAGCTGCGACTGGAAGTAGATTTCCAGGCCTTTCTTCCATGATCACCAACAAAGTAGGACTAAAATACATGCATACAAACCTGCTCAGATTGGGGCCCATACGATAAGCTAACTACTCTGTGATTCCAGTCTGGTCCCACTACCTGTGTTTAGCCTGGACCGATGGAGTATAGCCAAGTGCAACCATTCCAGTGACACTCAACTGTTGATTCCTGAGTAGCACCAGTAGGTCTTTAGAGAACTGCATCCTGCTTCTTCGATGACAGTAAGATGGGTTATAGCACTTAGTGGATAGCAGTAAAATATGGGATACCATCAGTAGCCATGGGCAGGGCCAGCTCGACCCAAAAGTGACCTAGGCAGCTACCTAGAGGACAAACATTTTGGGGTGCTCTGTTGCCAGCACAGTCACCCCTCTTCAGGACCTCCAACAGCAGCAATCACATTGAAACTAAGACACAGTACTTACCTGAATTTGGCGGCGCTGGGTCTCAGTACCTGTCCTTTATGGCCTGTCGCTTCCACCCCCTGGAAGCCTGCGTTGGAGGGGGGTGGAAGCAGGAACTATGATGCAGCATCGTGGATTCAATGCCATTGCCACTGTTGCAGATTCTAGGGAGGGGTGACAGGAGCAGAAATGGGCATTGGGGGGGGGGTGGCAGTTGAGGGGGATCAGCAGGATTGAGGGCTTGTCTAGAGTATCTCTGATCTTTGCACCGGCCCTGACCATGGTCGTGATCTCTAAGAGCAGAGCTTAACAGGAATAATCTTTCGAAACGGCTTAATCATATAACTGCATGTAATGTGGAATAGAGGATGGGTCAAAAACAAGTGAGAGGCACTCTACGGAGAGAATAGCTGGATAGGAGCAAGGGTGAGAGGAGGGGAATGAGTGGCACCCTCTCTCTACCTTTCCCATTTCCTCTGCCATCTTATCCTCCTCAGCTCTCTAACTTCACGTTTTCCTTCCTCTCATTCATCCCCTCCCCTCTCTCTTAAACAACCTCATCCTCGTTTCCGCCAGTCTGTCCCTCACTGCCTCACACTGTCCTCCATCTCCTTCTTTCCTGTGGTGGCATTAATCCTAACCCTGGCCCCCCTAGATTATTCTCTCACTCCCTCTCTACCACTCTAATCTCATTCATAGTCCTCTCCTTCCCCCTCCTCTCTCCCTTTCTCTTGTGTATTATGGAATGCTCATTTTATATCCACTAAATTTTCCTTTATTTATGATCTTTTCACGTCTAACTCTTTCCATCTCTTAGCTCTCATTGAAACCTGGCTATGCCCTGATGACTCTGCTTCAGTTGCCGCCCTCTGTCATGGCGGCTACCAATTTTCTCATACTCCTCGTGCCAATGGCTGTGGTGTTGGTGTTGGGTTTTTGCTTTTTCCTTTCTGTCAATTCCAACCCCTCCTTCTACCTCTATCTTACTCCTCTTCCTCCTTTGAAGTTCATTCCATCCGCGTTTTTAATCCCTTATCTCTCCATACAATTCTTATCTATAGACCTCCTGATAAATCCACCTCTACCTTTCTCTCTGACTTTGACTCCAACCTTTCCCTATTTCTTGATTCTTCTTCCCGTTCCCTTATTCTTGGTGATTTTAATACTCATGTTGATAACCCTTCTGACCCCTAAACTTCTAAACTCCTTTCCCTTACCTCCTCGGTCTACCTCCAACTTTGGTCTTCTGCTCCCACTCATCAGCATGGTCACTGCCTTGACCTGGTTTTCTTCTCTAACTGTCTACCCTCCAATTTCCGTACCTCAGTTCTTCCACTATCTGATCATCACCTCCTATCCTTTACCCTTCATCATTCCCCACCTCAATCTCGCCCTGTCTCCTCCTACCTTTTTAGGAATCTTCATGCTATCAACCCTTTGGCTCTTTCTACTATTGTCTCTTCATCTCTTTCCTCCTCCTTGTTGTCTAAATCTGTTGATGAGACTATAGCTTCCTATAATACTGCCCTCTCTTCTGCTTTAGATAATCTTGCTCCACCTGTCCCACGTCCTGTAAGATACACAACACTTCAGCCCTGGTTATCTTCAATTACCTGCTATATACGCTCCTGTGCCTGCTCAACTGAGCGCATTTGACTCAAATCCCACTCCTTCTCTGACTTTCTTTACTTCAAATTCATGCTGATCTCCTTCCAATCAGCCTTATCTCTCACCAAATAAAACTATTATGTCCATCTAACTCTCTTATCACTGACCTTTGCCGTCTCTTCTCAACTCTTAACTCTCTTTTCAAGGCACTTCCTCTTCTGACCCCTCCTTCTCTTTCTATCCAAACCCTAGCTGACTATTTCCACAACAAAATCCACAAGATCACTCTCCAGTTCCCCACTAAATCAGCTTCATCCCCTCTTCCCCCACTTCAATACCAACTTTTCCCCTCAATCTCTGTTACCTCTTCTTTCTTCTCTAAGATCTCTGATGAGGAATCCTCTCATCTACTTTCCTCCTCTGAACTTACTACTTGCTCTTCTGATCCTATTCCCACCCATCTCCTTAGTTCCATTTTCTCCTCTATCATCCCTTCCATCTGACATATTCTCAACCTCTTGCTCTCCACTGCTATAGTCCCTTCAGCCTTCAACCATTCTGTGGTCAAACCTCTCCTTAAGAAACCTTCTCTTAACCCTAGTTGTTCTTCTAATTATTGACCCATCTCCTTTCTTCCCTTCATTTCTAAATTTCATGAGCATGCGGTCCTCTGTCATTGTCTTGAATTTCTTTCCAATCAAGCACTGTTGGATCCACTTCAATCTGGCGTTTGTCCCTTTCATTCTACCAAGACAGGACTTGCCAAAATCTCCAGTGACTTATTCCTGGCTAAATCCAAAGGCCTTTATTCTATCCTCATCCTTCTTGACCTTTCTGCTGCTTTTGACACCATTGACCACCACCTTCTCCTAGACACATTGTCCTTTCTTGGTTTTAGGGACTCTGCCCGGTTCTGGTTCTCTTCTTATCTCTCCCATTGTTCTTTCAGTGTTTGCTCTGTTAGTTACTACTACTACTATTTAGCACTTATAAAGCGCCACGCACGCGCCACGCAGGCAGCACTGCACAGCTGACCTACCAGAGGTGGCTAACAAACAAGAGACAGTCCCTGCCCATCAGAGTCCTGCTCATCGGAGCTTACAATCTATTTCGAACAGTACAGAGCATTAGTCAGTTCTGGGGAAGATATGGTGTGGTACCGTTTGGTATAGCTTGGTCTATAATTTGGTCAAAAACATTAACGGGGGTTAGGGTAAGAGGAGGATGGAAGTCAGGATCTGAATGCAATGGTGAAGAGGTGGGACTTCAACCTGGATTTGAAGAGGGCCAGAGAGGGCGCCTGGCGCACAGATGCAGGTAGGCCGTTCCAGGCGTGTGGCGCAGCAAGGTGAAAGGAGCGCAGTCGGGAGTTCACAGTGCGGGTGAAAGACATTGAAAGAAGCGATTTGTTAGCGGAGCGCAAATTTAGAGAGGGGGCGTAGGGAGAGATAAGAGATGTGAGGTATTGAGGGGGCCATAGAGTGAATGCATTTATAGGTCAGCAGAAGAAGCTTGAATTGGATGCAGAATTGGACAGGGAGCCAGTGAAGTGATTTGAGGAAGGGAGTAATGTGGGTATGGCGAGACTGGCAGAAGATTAGTCGAGCAGCGTGATTTTGTATAGATTGAAGGGGAAGGAGGTGGCTCACGGGGAGACCGGCGAGGAGTAGGATGCAGTAATCAAAGTGAGAGGAGATTAAGGAGTGGATAAGCATTTTGGTAGTGTGTTCAGAGAGGAAGGGGCAGATCTTGCTGATGTTATAGAGGAAAAAGCGGCAGGTCTTGGCTACAAGCTGGATATGGGCAGAGAAGGAGAGAGAGGTGTTAAAGATAACCCCTAGATTGCGGGCAGAGGGAACAGAAAGGATAGTAGATCCATCCACATGGACTGAGAGAGGGGGAAGTGGGGGGGAGGAGTTGGGTGGAAAGACTAGGAGTTCAGTCTTGGCCATGTTCAGTTTCAGTCGGCGATGAGACATCCAGGCAGCGATGTCCAAAAGACAAGCAGAGATCTTGGACTGGGTTGCCAGAGAAATATTAGGTGTAGAGAAGTAGATTTGGGAGTCATCAGCATAGAAATGGTACTGAAAGCCATGGGAAGAGATAAGCGCGCCCAGGCCTTGGGTATAGAGGGAGAAAAGGAGGGGGCCCAAGACAGATCCCTGGGGAACACCTACCTGGAGCGGGGTAGGGGAGGAGGAGAGGCCGCCAGAGCATACACTGAATGAGCGATGGGAGAGGTAGGAGGAGAACCAGGATAGTACGGAATCCTTGAAGCCCGGCGAGGAGAAGGTGGTGAGGAGAAGGTCATGGTCAACGGTGTCAAAGGCAGCAGAAAGGTCAAGAAGGATGAGGATAGAATAGAGGCCCTTAGATTTAGCCAGGAACAAGTCATTGGTGACTTTTGTGAGTGCCATTTCAGTGGAGTGTAGGGGGCGTAAGCCTGATTGTAGTGGGTCCAGGAGGGCCTGGGAGGTGAGGAAGTCGAGGCAGCAATGGTGAACTGCTTGTTCTAATAGTTTGGATATGAAGGGAAGGAGGGAGATGGGTCGATAGTTAGAAGGGCATGTGGGATCAAGTGAGAGTTTCTTGAGGAGGGGTGTGGCAACAGCATGTTTGAAGTCAATGGGGACAGTTGCAGTGGAGAGTGAAAGGCTGAGGATATGAGTGATGGAGGGGACAATGGTGAGGGAGATGGAACATAGGAGATGGGTAGGGATAAGGTCTGATGAGCAAGTGGTGGGTTTGGAGGAGGAAAGAAGAAGTGTGATTTCTTCTTCAGAGATTGGGAGGAAGGAGGAGAGGGTGGCGGGGGGAGTATGGGTGGGGGAGGAGAAATTGGAAGGGGAGGTAGATGAGGGGGTAGGGAACTGGAGGGTAATTTTGAGAATTTTGTCATAGACGTAATCGGCTAGGGTTTTGGCAGAGAGGGAGGGCGGGATCGGGTCCGGAGGGACCTTGGGAACAGAATTGAGGGTGTTAAAGAGACGGCGAGGATCAGAGGCAAGGAAATTAGTCAGATGGATGTAGTAATCTTGTTTGGCAAGTGCTAAGGCTGACTGGAAGGAGCCAAGCATGAATTTGAAGTGTAGAAGGTCTTCTGGGGAGCGGGATTTGGACCAGGCTCGTTCGGCAGAACGGGCGCAGATGCATAGGTAACAGATTGTGGGTGAAAGCCAGGGTTGGGGAGTAGATCGTTTTACAGGGCGTGAGGTGGGAGGGGCAAGAGTGTCAAGGGCAGAGGATAGTGCAGCACTGTATGAGGATAATACTTCATCAACGGACTCAGAGTATAAAATGGAGGAAAGAGATGGAGAAATGGTGGAGGAGAGAATCAGGGGGTCAATATTATGAAGGTTTCTAAATAGGTCGGGGAAACAGGACAGGGTTGGGATGGTGGGAGCTGAAGAGCAAATGTTAAGAGGTGATGGTCAGATGAGGGAAGGATTGAATTGCGGAAGTTTGAAGGAGAGGATTTGGAGAAGAGTATAAGGTCAAGGCAGTGGCCGTGTTGGTGTGTGGGGGCAGTGGAGCAAAGTTGGAGGTCGAACGAGGAGGTAAGAGCGAGGAACTTTGAGGCATGGGGGTCGGAGGGGTTGTCGATGTGAATGTTGAAATCACCAAGAATAAGAGTGGGGGAGGAGGGATCCATAAAGGCAGAAAGCCAGGAGTTGAAGTCGGTGAAGAAGGTTGATTTGGAGTTGTCGGGTGGGCGATAAATAACAGCTACTCGGAGGGGAAGTGGTGTGAGGAGGCGAATGGAGCGGACTTCAAAGGAGAGGGGGGAGTGAGAATGGGATGGCAGGAGGGGTTGGAATTGGCAGGAGGGGGAGAGTAGGAGGCCAGCGCCACCACTGCAACCAGTAGATCGAGGTGTATGGGAGAATTGGTAGCCCCCATAGCAGAGAGAAGCAATGGATGCGATGTCATCTGGGGGGAGCCAGGTCTCGGTCAGGGCAAGAAGGTGTAGGGCATTGGAGATAAAGAGATCATGAATAAAAGTGTTTTTTTTAATGACTGAGCATGCGTTCCATAGGGCGCATGAAAACAGGAGAACCGAGGGGGGGAGGAGAGGGATCTGGATAAGGTTGGATAAGTTACGTGTGTATTTCTTATCAGAGTAGCGTGAGGGTCCATTTCATGTGGGTTTCTTATCAGAGTAGCGTGGGGATCTATTTCTTGGGTAGTACCGAGATTTAGAGGGAGTAGGGTGTGGGTGGGTATGTCTGGCTGTTTGTGCTCTCCAAGAGGGACATGAGGGAGGGGAAGTGAGGGATAAATTGATGGTATCAGGTAGGTTCAGTGAGGGAATATTTTTGGGGGTAGGGTTGGAGTTTATATCTATGGATGAGTGATTGTGGGATGGATGGGGAAGGGCGGAAGGAGGGAGGAGCGGGATGTGGATGAGATTAGATAGGGTACATGAGGAACTTTCTTTAGTGTAGGAGAGAAATCAGGGGTGGGGCAGGGTTAGGGTTGATATTACCTGACAAGAGAAGGAGAATGAGTATTAGAGAGCGAGGTAGAGTGGAGATAGTATGGCGGAAGCGAGGATGGGGTTGCCTTAGAGAGAGGGGGGGCTGGTTGAATGCAGGGGATGGTGTGAAGATGCTCAAGAGCAGGTGCTAGACTAGGGGGCAGAATGGAGGGAGACGTAAGGAAGGTAGAGAGGGGGGCTGGATGAATGCAGGGGATGGTGTGGGGAGGCTCAAGAGTAGGTGCTAGGCTAGGGGGCAGAGTGGAGGGAGAAGTGAGGAAGATAGGGGAAGGGTGGGGGGGAGAGTAGGGAGGATGTTGATAGGAGGGGAGGCAGTTGGGGAGGAAGAGGATGAGAAGGGCAATGAGATGTGGGGCCATGGAAGTGGACAGCAAGGTCTGAGCAAACAATGGGTAGCAGTTCTAAGCAGCAATGGGTAGGAGTTCTACGCAGACAATGGGTAGCAGTTCTAGGCAACAATGGGTAGCAGTTCTAGGAAACAATGGGTAGCAGTTCTAGGAAACAATGGGTAGCAGTTCTACGCAGACAATGGATAACAGTTCTATGCAGGGAATGGATAGCAGTTCTGTGCAGGCAATGGATAGCAGTTATGTGCAGACAATGGGTGGCAGTTCTATGCAGGCAATGGATAACAGTTCTATGCAGACAATGGGTAGCAGTTCTATGCAGGCAATGGATAGCAGTTCTAGGCAGGTAATGGATAGCAGTTCTATGCAGACAATGGGTAGCAGTTCTATGCGGGCAGTGGTAGCAGTTCTAGGCAACAATGGATAGCAGTTCTATGCAACAATGGGTGGCAGTTCTATGGAGGCAATGGATAGCAGTTCTATGCAGACAATGGGTAGCAGTTTTATGCGGGCAGTGGTAGCAGTTCTAGGCAACAATGGGTAGCAGTTCTATGCAACAATGGGTGGCAGTTCTATGCAGGCAATGCTTGGCAGTTTAGTGCGGGCAATGGGTAGCAGATCTAGGCAACAGTGGGTGGAGAAGTGACCGTGCTTACTCAGTTCCAGGGAGCTGCGGTGAGGTGGAGGAGCAGGATAGATGGGCCACGCCAGAGTGCCCCCGGGCCCGCGCCTAAGGGCCATGCCAAAGGGCCCTCTGGCGCAGACCCGCCAGGTGCGGGTGCGCCCGCTGGAGCGCACCGCTTTTAAAGGGCCAATCGCCCTTTGAAGATGGTTGGTGGCAGGTCTGAGAGGCTCCCGTTGGAGCGCACCACTTTTAAAGGGCCGATCGCCCTTTGAGGATGGTCCTCCTCTACTGCTATCCCACTCTCAGTTGATGTACCCCAGGGATCTGTTCTCGGTCCTCTTCTTTTCTCTCTCTACACCTAGTCCCTTGGTGCTCTCACCTCTTCTCATAGATTTCAGTATCATTTTTATTTATTTTATTTATTTATTTATTTAGCTGTATTTATATACCGCTTTTCACCGGGTCAAAGCAGTGTTACATAGGGGTGGGGGAATTAAGTACAAGGGTAGGGCCATCACCGGGGAGGCAACATTGATGATTTTGACATAGGAGAGACTTTGGACATAGGACAGACGATGATTATGCTGATGATTCTCAGATCTATCCTTCTATACCCGATATCTCTTTGACACTCCAGTCTTGCATCTCTGCTGCCTGTCTGATATCACCACCTGGATGTCTCGCCACCATTTGAAATTAAACATGGCCAAAACTGAACTACTTATTTTTCTCCCTAAACCTTCCTCCCCCCTTCCTCCTTTCTCTACTTCCTGTTTCCTCAGCCTGCAACCTTGGGGTCATCTTTGACTCCTCCCTTTCCTTCCCCTCACATATCCAACAGATAGCTAAAACCTGTTGTTTCTTTCTATATAATATTAACAAAATTTGCCCCTTCCTTTATGAACACACTACTAAAATACTTGTCCACTCTCTAATTATTTCCCGTCTCGACTACTGCAGCCTCCTTCTTGCTGGTCTCATTCTGAGTCATCTCTCTCCCCTTCAATCTATTCAGAACTCTACAGCGTGACTAATTTTTCACCAGCCTCAATATTCTCATAGAACACCTCTTCTCAAATCACTTCATTGTCTTCCCTTCCATTTCCATATCCATATCCAATTCAGGCTCCTCCTTCTGATCTTTAAGTGCATTCGTTCTTCTGCTACTCTCTGCCTTTCCTCTCTTCTCTCTCCCTACACTCCTCCTCGTGAACACCGCTCTTCCTTTGGCTGCTTCTCTATTTGCCCTTTTCTTGCACTGCCAACTCCAGTCGGTCCTTTCACCTTGCTGCTCCTTATGCCTGGAACAAACTCCCTGAGCCTGAACGTCAGACTAGATGGACTATATGGTCTTTATCTGCCGTCATTTACTATGTTACTATATGTCAGCCCTCATTTCTGTCCCTTTTCAAGCCCATGTTAAAGGCTCACCTCTTTGACGCTGCCTTTGGTTCCTGACCCCCTTTTTCCTTGTGTCTCTTTACCCTCCTTTTTCCCTTATTCTTATCCTTTCTCTTGTCTGTCTTAATTAGGTTGTAAGCTCTCATGAGCAGGGACCATCTCTATCTATGTTTGTACAGCGCTGTGTAATGCCTTATAGTGCTTTATAAATGATTAGTAGTAGTAGCAGTAGAGAGAAAAGGTGAATAAGAAACAAGGAACAGAGGATCTGAGCACTTCATAGAGATATAATAACCCGATAAAAGATACAAAGCAAGGGAAAGGGAGACATCTTTGTTGCCTCCTTGGTCAGAAGATAGTCTGGCCCAAATTCAACATCCGTAGGGCCTTTTAGGAGCAGTGCTAGAGGATTTTAGGACCAGTAGCCTATATTTCCAGAGGTTTTGCAGCACTTGCCTCAGATATGCAATTTCTCTATATACATACCACAAATGCAAATTTTTCTATCACTTCGATGACTGTTTTAAACAGAAGTTTGCTTGTTAATGTGTAACCATGGTAGACAATTGGTTCATCATCTGGTCCATCCCAACAATCAATTTCCAAGCAACGACATCCTTTGAAAAGAGCACTACAACATACCAAGAAGAAAAGAGTTGAATAGTGAAAAGAACACAATAATATACCAAAAAGAAACAAGTTTAATAATAAAGAGAGCAGTACAACATTCTCAGGAGAAAAGAATTTAATAATGAAAAGAACAGTACAACATACTAAGGAGAAAAGAGCTTAATAGTGAAGAGTAGTACAACATTCCGAGGAGAAAAGAATTTAATAGTGAAAAAAGCACAACATACCGAGAAAAAAAGAACTTAATAGAGAAAAGAGCACTACAACATACCAAGAAGAAAAGAGTTTAATAATTAAAAGAGCAGTATAACATACCGAGAAAAAAAGAAGAAAAGAGTTTAATAGTAAAAAGAACTTGAAGGACTAGAAAAGGGGACTGTTACTTCTGGAGAGAGATCTGCAATTGTGAGTATATACTTCTGGGAATTTTCTGAAAGGAATTCTTTCTATTAAAGCTATTTAATCTGTGAACTCACTATTTTTTGTTAAATCAGTCAGGGCCTAGTAGCAGCAGTTTAAGTTTAAATTTAAAACACAGAAGAGAGCTTTCTGGTTACATTTGCAATCCAGCAGAGAGCTGTAGTTTAAATTTAATAGTCACTCAGGGCCTAGCATCAGCAAAGTACTTTTAGTTTAAATTTAAAACACAGAAGAGAGCTTTCTGGTTAAATTTAGAACCCAGCAGACAGCTTGTAGTTTAAATTTCATAATAATATTTTTGTTCTGTGTTCACAGATGAAGAACCAGGAGCAGGACCTCAGAAAACACCCACAAATAGGAACAGAAGTGAGGGACATCTTGAACAATTTTCAGAAGACTGTGTTCGTGAGAAACTAGCTCAACTTAAAGTAGACAAAGCGATGGGACCGGATAGGATACACCCTAGAATACTGAGGGAACTTGGGGACGTTCTAGCAACTCCACCGACTGACCTTTTCAATGCCTCGTTGGAGTCGGAGTGTGCCAAAGGACTGGAGAGAGGCTCATGTGGTGCCTTTACACAAAAGCGGAAGTAAGGATGTGGTTGAAAACTACAGGCCGGTTAGTTTAACTTTGGTGGTGAGTAAACTATTGGAAACGCTGCTGAAAGAGAAAATAGTGAGGTTTCTGGAGTCCAGCGGATTACAGGATCCGAGGCAGCATGGATTCACCAGAGGCAGGTCTTGTCAGACAAATCTGATTGATTTCTTTGACTGGGTGACCAGGGAGTTGGACCATGGCAGAGCTCTAGATGTGGTGTATTTAGATTTCAGTAAAGCCTTTGACACTGTTCCTCACAGGCAACTTATACTAAACAAACTGAGCACCCTAGGGATGGACCCTAAAGTTACTGCTTGGGTTAGAAATTGGTTGGGTGGGAGGCGACAAAGAGTACAAGTAAATGGAGCTCACTCTGAGGAGAAGGATGTTACCAGTGGTGTGCCCCAGGGATCTGTCCTTGGTCCGATTCTTTTTAACATCTTTGTTAGTGATATAGCGGAAGGGCTGTCGGGTAAGGTTTGCCTCTTTGCAGATGATACCAAAATCTGCACTAGAGTAGACACCCAGGAAGGTGTAGATAACATGAGGAGGGATCTAGCTAAGCTTGAAGAATGGTCTAGAATTTGGCAGCTGGGATTTAATGTTAAAAAATGTAAGGTCATGCATTTGGGCTTCAGCAATCCAAAGGAGCAATACAGTATAGGGGGTGAAGTACTTTTGTCCACTAAAGAAGAGCGGGACTTAGGCGTGGTTGTGTCTGATGATCTTAAAGTAGCTAAACAGGTAGAAAAGGCGACGGCAAAAGCTAGAAGGATGCTTGGGTGCATACGGAGAGGAATGGCTAGCAGAAAAAAGGAGGTGATAATGCCTCTCTATAAGTCTTTGGTGCGACCTCATTTGGAGTATAGTGTGCAATTCTGGAGATCGCACCTTCAAAAGGATGTGAACAGGATGGAGTCGGTGCAGAGGGTGGCTACTAAAATGATTAGTGGGCTTCATCATAAAGCATATGAGGACAGACTTAAGGATCTTAATATGTACACCTTAGAGGAAAGGCAGGATAGAGGTGATATGATTGAGATGTTTAAATACCTCCATGGCATAAATGTTCAGGGAGAGAGCCTCTTTCAATTGAAAGCAAGTTCTGTTACGAGGGGACATGGGATGAGGGTGAAGGGAGATAGATTCAGGAGTGATATGCGGAAATATTTCTTTATGGAAAGAGTAGTGGATCCATGGAATAGTCTCCCAGTGGAGGTGGTAGAGATGAGGACAGTAACTGAATTCAAAAAAGCATGGGACCAACACAGAGGATCTCTAAAGGTAAAAAGTGGACTGTTGTAGTTGTTGATATGGAAGGACAGACTAGATAGGCCATGTGGTCTTTCATGTTTCTATGTTTAATAAGTTAGAGCCTAGCAGCAGCAAAGAGCTATAATCAAATAAGAATATAGCTTACCTCAGCAGCACAGGACAGGGTACTGTGTAGCAGCCCTCTTTTAATAAGTGATAAAATGAGGAAAATAGTTAAGAAAAAACTAAAAGGAGCAGTTGCAAAGGTTAAAGGCTTACATCAAGCTTGTGTGTGGTTGAACAATACTATCTTGGAAGCCCAGACCAGCTATATTCCACGCTTTAAGAAAACTGGAAGGAAGTCCAAAAAACTGCCAGCATGGTTTAAAGGTGAGGTCAGAGAGGCTGTTGTTGCCAAAAAAGCATCTTTCAGGAAATGGAAAAAAGAGCCAAACGACGAAACCTGGAAACAGCACAAGCACTGGCAGGTCAAATGCAAGACTTTGATAAAGCAGGCAAACGGAGAATTTGAGAAGAAGCTTGCTGCAGAAGCAAAAACGCGAAATAAACATTTTTTCAAGTACATTCATAGCAAAAAACCTGTGAGAGAGTCAGTTGGTCCATTAGATGATAGAGGAGTTAAAGGGGCACTAAGAGGTGACAAGGCGATAGCGGAGAAACTGAATGAAATCTTTGCTTCGGTCTTTACTGAGGAAGATGTAGGGATGTTACCCATGACTGAAGTGGTATTTAAAGGTGCGGAAGAATTGAAGGAAATATCGATACATCGGGAAGATGTATTACAGCTATTAGATAAACTGAAGAGTAGCAAATCACCTGGGCCAGATGGTATACATCCAAGGGTGTTGAAAGAACTGAAATATGAGATTGCAGACCTGCTATTAGTAATCTGTGAACTATCATTAAAATCATCTCTAATACCTGAAGATTGGAGGATCGCCAAAGTAATGCCAATTTTTAAAAAGGGTTCCAGGGGTGATCCGGGAAACTACAGACCGGTGAGCCTCGTGTCAGTACCGGGAAAAATGGTAGAAGCCATCATAAAGAATAAAATTACTCAGCATGTAGATAGTCATGGCCTAATGGGAGACAGCCAACATGGCTTTAGACAAGGAAGATCTTGTCTTACTAATTTGTTATGTTTTTTTGAAAGTGTGAATAAACAGGTGGACAAAGGTGAGTCGGTTGATATAGTGTATCTGGACTTTCAGAAAGCCTTTGACAAGGTCCCTCATCAGAGACTTTTGGCAAAACTAAAGAGTCATGGGATAGGAGGCAGTGTACTACTGTGGATGAGGAACTGGTTAAAAGATAGAAAGCAGAGGGTTGGGCTAAATGGCCACTTTTCCCAATGGAGAAAGGTGAATAGTGGTGTACCCCAGGGATCTGTGCTGGGTCCGCTGCTTTTTTGACATCTTCATAAGGACCTGGAAAGTGGAATAACGAGTGAGGTTATCAAATTTGCAGATGACACAAAACTATTTAAAGTTGTTAAAACGCAAGAGGATTGTGGAAAATTGCAAGAGGATCTTGATAAATTGGAAGACTGGGCATCCATTTGGCAGATGAAATTTAATGTGGACAAGTGCAAAGTTATGCACCTAGGGAAGAACAACCCAAACTATGGTTACACAATGCAAGGTTCCACATTAGGAACCACCACCCAGGAAAAAGATTTAGTCGTCATTGTGGATAACATGTTAAAACCCTCGGCCCAGTGTGCAGCGGCAGCCAAGAGAGCAAATAGAATGCTAGGTATCATAAGGAAAGGAATGGAAAATAAAACAAAAGATATTATAATACCTCTATACCGTTCCATGGTGAGACCGCACCTTGAATATTGTGTGCAATTCTGGTCGCCGTATCTTAAAAAGGATATAGCATTATTAGAAAAGGTTCAGAGAAGAGCCACCAAAATGGTAAAGGGGATGGAAGGATACTCCTATGAAGAAAGGCTAAAAATGTTAGGGCTCTTTAACCTGGAAAAGAGACGGTTGAGGGGAGATATGATAGAAGTCTATAAATTAATGAACGGAATGGAACGGGTAAACGTAGATCGATTGTTTACGTTATCAGAATATAGAAAGACTAGGGGACATGCAGTGAAGCTTCAGGGTAAACTATTTAAGACTAATAAAAGAAAATATTTTTTCACTCAACGTGTAATCAAACTCTGGAATTTGTTACCGGAGGATGTAGTAAAGGCTGTTAGTGTAGCTGGGTTTAAAAAAGGTTTGGACAAGTTCCTGGAGGAAAGGTCCATAAACCATTATTAAGAAGGGACCCAGGATATCAATGCTTGACCCAGTACAAGCATTGAGGAACCTGTGTCTTTTGGGGAAACTGCTAGGTACGTGTGACCTAGATTGGCCACTGATGGAAACAGGATACTGGGCTTGATGGACCTTGGTCAGACCCAGTATGGCATATCTTATGATCTTATGAACACTACAACATATAGAGAACAAAAAAAGTTTAATAATGAAAAGAGCAGTACAACATATTGAGAAGAAAAGAGTTTAACAGTGAAAAGAGCAGTACAACATTCCAAGGAGAAAACAGTTTAATAGGGAAAAGAGCACAAAAACATACTGGGAAGAGAAGAGTTGAATAGGGAAAATAGCACTACATCATACCGAGAAGAGTTTAATAGTGAAAAGAGTAATACAAGATCCCAAGAAGAAAAAGTTTAGTAATGAATAGAGCATGACAACATACTGAGAAGAAAAGAGTTTAATAATGAAAAAAGCAAGACCACATCAAGAAGAAAACAGTAATATTGAAAAGAGCAGTAGAACATTCCAAGAGGAAACTGGTTTAATACTGAAAAAAGTATATACATATTATACAAAGAAGAAATTGTACAATATACCAAGAGAAAAATAGCTTAATAGTGAAAAGAGCAGTACAACATGCTGAGAAGAGTTCAATAATGAAAAGAGCACAACAACATAGCAAGAGGAAATTAGATTAATAGCGAAAAAAGACTATAACATACAAAGAAGAAATTGGTTTAATAATGAAACGAGCACTACAACATATCAAGAAGAAAACAGTAATAGTGAAAAGAGCAGTAGAACATTCCAAGAAAAGAGTTTAATAATGAAATGAGCACTGTAACATACAAAGAGGAACCTGTTCTATAGTGAAAAAAAACTTCAACATATCAAAAAAAGATTGGCTTGATAGTAAAAGCCCTAGAGCATGCAAAGAAGAATTCAGCTCAGTAGTGAAAAGAGCAGGACAATATATCAAAAGGAAATTGTTTTCATAATGAAAATCACTGCAACATACAAAGAAGAAATTGCTTTAACATTGAAAAGAACATTGCAACATACCAAGAGGAAATTGTTCTAGTCATGAAAACAACTAGAACATACCAAGAAGATATTGGTTTAATGGTGGAAAGAGAAGTGCAATATACCAGAGAAAATCAGTTTAATAGTGAGAAAGTACTACAGCATCATAAGAAGAAATTGATTTAATAGTAAAAAGATACCTACTACATACCAAGAAGAAATACATTGAAATAATGTGAAGGGCATTACAGCATATCAAGAGGATACATTTTAATGGTGCAAAGAGAAATGCGACATAACAAGCAGGTCAGGTGGTTGGCTTGTGGCTATGTGCTGAGATGCCATTTGGAGGGAACTGGGTTTAATTCTCTGCTCAAGCCTCCTATTCCCCAGATCAGTTGGGTCTGGGAATGCTGTAGAGGGACTCCCAGCCATCATACATCAGTGACATCTACTGGGTGGATTTGGGGATTGTACGGTTTTCCAAGGAGATTTGGGATATGGCTCCCAGCCAAAGACTTTTGTTGCAGTAGCCAGAATAAGTGAATTCAGACGGGACAAAGGACTGGATGAAAATCAGGTAGATGGATCCCAGCTATGGTTGTGACTGAGCCGAATGAAGCAGAAGCTCAAAGAAACTGAAGAAAAGAGATATGAAAATTGAGTCCAATAGTAGACAGGAAATTGTCGAAACCAGTGGGCAATCTGGTGCTATGAAACATGTTTCCCAAACATCTCCTAGAGGCACACATATTCAGTTGGTTTTTCGGGTTTACCAAGTATCACAATTAATAAGTATAAGATTTCTTTTTGGATTTAACTTAGATCTTTTTTGTAGTAGTTCAAGGCATCTTACTATTTAATGGCCTCCCTCCTCCCCCCCCAAAGCAGCATGTTGAAGAGCTATTGGGAGTCATGAAGAGACAGCTGCAGCCAGGAATCACTGGTGGAGTCTCTGGATCTTGCCAGCATGAACAGCAGGACTGCGGCTTGGCTGCCTGGGATTTGGGAAGGGGCAGGGAAGGGGTGGAGCATGAAGAGACTGGGTGGGGTTAGAAGAGGAAGTAGAGAAAGCATGAGGGAATGATAGGGCTAGAGAGAAGGAAAGCAGAAGAGGGGTGGTGCACTGGAAAGGGACAGGGTTAGAGGAGGCACTGAGACTTGAGGAAGTGAAAGGCAGCAAAGGGAGAGAGTGCAAAGTTGATTGGGAGAGGAGGAGAAGATTGCACAACTGGATAAAGGGAAGCAGAGAGAGTGCAGGAGAGAGACTATGGAAGAGTAAAGATGGAAATCTCCCATGATACACACACACACACACACAAACACACATGCACACACCCCTCCAACACCCTCCATGACACACACACAAATGCATGTACCCCGACACCCCTTCATAACACACACATACATCCCTCCAACACCCTCCATGACACACATACACATTGTCACAGTGCTGACTCATTAGTGACCCCTATGGAGACAGAAGATAGTGCAGCTCAGGGAAAAAATGACGTTCTGAGAAAACACATGCTGGAAAGTTGCCAGGGGCAACGTAAGCAGGTGAGGTCACAAGCTGGGAAGACACCCTCAGCCAATAGGGAAGCCAGGGGATTTTCACCTGACTCTAATCAGCTAGGGAGTGGTGCAGCTAGGAATTACCTAAATAAAGCTAGCTCACAAACAGTTAGGGAGACCAAGCCAGAGTTCAGGACTCAGACCAAGTTCCAGACCAGGACCGGAACAGAGTTCAGGAGCAAGCCCGAGCAGAAGCAGTTCATGAGCCAGGCTCAGAGCAAGACAAGGAGCCAAGACAGGAACTGGAGAGAAACCCAGAGAAGGAACTTGTTACAGGACGAGAGGAGCTGTGGAGAGAGCGTGTCAGAGTACCTCACTGGAAGCCTGAATGGACGTCTGTATGAGTCTGAAGAGTGCTTGAGTGGAAGGGGCAGACAGTGTGACACAGCTAAGGAAAGTAAAAGCTTTTTACCTGGAAAAGGGACACCCTTTGCAAGGTACGTGAAACCTAGAGTTTCCCAAAGGCTATCGTCAGGAGTCCCAGCTGGTTATCAGTTCCTGCCTAAAGCAGAGCTCATAGCAGGGCCAATTTCCCCTAATAGTGGGGCAGAGCAATTCCTCAAACTGTTGCACAGAGGTCAGCAAAGGGGAGGCTCCTATTACCACAGACAGGGAGATTGTGGTAATTACCAACCGTTCTCAGCTAGTCAGGGAGAACGACGTCACAGCCAGGACGGGCTGTTTGCTGAGCCCACACGGAGGGAAAGTGCAGAGGGATTGATTCCTGATGTGGAGCCCATGCAATATGATTTACCAGTAAATGAAGATATTATGAAAATGGACTGTAGCATTTCTGTAGCAGATGATATAGTATCTCTCAGATAAAAAGGAATAAGAAGCCTGTCAAGGCACAGCAAAGCCTTATTCACTGTGGCTACAAGCCTATGTTAAAAGTATATTTTTGGTTGCTGAAAGAAAGCTATTTTGTGTTTATTTTTGCTTTCTGTTTCACCCAAGAAGGGTTTTTGTTTGTGTTGCTGTAAATAATTGAACATCCTATTTGGGAAGGGAAATAAAGCCCTATTTACCTTCACTCGTTGTCCACAACTGTTTTGGTGTAATCTGGCAGCAGCTACAACTACTGGGAGGCCAGTTACACCGGGGCCTAGTGCAATACCAAAGCTCACCGGTAGGTGCACCCAGAGGCCTGCGACGTAATGGCGTAGTGTTTTAGGATTTTTTGAATACCACGTGACTTCTTCTGAAGACAAGAGAAGAAACAAAGAGGAAAATCATCGCTGGAGGAACAAGGTGACCTTGCTGAAGCACTACCTGGGGGAGAATTTCGCTGGCAGGTCGGCCAGAAAAGAAAAAAAGCCAAGAACTTTCTCACACGCTGGATTCTACCCATAACTCAGGTAACGGTGACCTGGGTGGGAAAGGTAGAAGGATAAGTGAGAAAGGGGAGAGCTAATCCCTAGGCAGCAAGTGGGCAAAACGTGTTGCCGCACTTGGTGTGCTTGTTTTTGTTTTTGCAGGTGTTCAGCTCCAGAGAGATGGATCCACAGAGTGTGCAGCAATGGATGCAAGCGCAGTGGGACCGGCAAGCAGCGCTTATGCAGCGGATACAAGGACAGTACATGGACGCTATGAGGGAGCAGCAGCGACCTTTGATGGAGGCTTTAGCAGTTCTTATCCAAAGGCCGCAGGACAATGCAGCAAACTTGCCAGCCATGCCGCAAGTACCATTGAACAATTGTGCAAATTTGTCTGTGAGACAGCTCACTCAATACAATGACATTGATGATTATATAGAATCATTTGAGAGGATTGCAGAGACCCTCAAATGGCCGTCAGAGCAGTGGGCCATGCGTTTTGCTATGACCTTGACCGGAGAAGCTCTGGCAGCATTTAAGGGTATGCCGGCTGCTTTAGCCACAAATTACGTGGAGATAAAAAGAGCCATAAAGGATAGGCTAGGCCTTACACCCAGGCATTATAAGCACCTATTCAGAGAAGCTAAAATACAGAATAGGGAGACTCCCAGAGCCTTATATCAAAGGTTGAAAAGCCTTGCATATAAGTGGCTCAACCCTGCAGAGAGATCTGTAGATTCCCTTATGAATGACATCATAATGGAACAATTTATGTATTCTGTATCACCAGAATTGAGAACCTTCCTCACATTACAGGATTGCCGGGATCCTGAAGAAGCAGCTAATATGGCCGAGGCATATTATGAGGCCAAAAGAGCTGATGCCTCTAAAGTAGGTGGTAATAGAGATGGGGAAACCCTCCACATTACTCTAGACAAGAATCCGGTGTTGTACTACATGTATGGTGCCAAAGTTGTACTACATGTATGGTGCCAAAGTTATCAATGCTGTTCCTATAATATGAACCTGTGGTCTCAGCTCAAAATATTTTGCAAGATGAGGCAATTTTTGAGAAGGAAACTTTTTTGGAAACTCAGTTCCAGCAAACGCCCGAGTCAAGTGATAGTACATATACATTTTGAATTGTTTCATAGAGAGACAGTGCTTGGTTTGCTTGTTTGAAGACCCCCTGAGGAAGAAATGAAACGTGCGGTACCAGTGAGGTCGCGTCGGGGAAGATAAGCAACCCGCAGTAAACCCAAAGCACGATTGCTGTCTACATAAAGCAGAAAAAGCTTCAATTATCTAAGATAAGTTCTGGTTTTAAATCCAGTTTTAAATTGTTTGGTCAGAAAAGGTGTGAAGATTAAAAATTTGAACCTGATAAGAAGAGTGGTCATTGATGTGATTGGAGTTTTTGCAGCTTTGGAGCAAATTGCCTCATCTTGCAAAATATTTTGAGCTGAGACCACAGGTTCATATTATAGGAACAGCATTGATAACTTTGGCACCTTGACCATACATGTAATACAACACCGGATTCTTGTCTAGATTAATGTGGAGGGTTTCCCCATCTCTATTAGTATTTATCCCTCTGTGTAGTTGACCATCAATTAATATTCTAAAGTAGGTGGGGCAAAAATATATGGCAATGAAAAGTGAGAAAGGGGAATAGGATTGTAATGTATAAAAATGATATACCTGATGACACTGTTGATAAAGTAAATGGGGATAAAACATGCTATAAGTGTGGAAAGGTAGGACACTACCAAAGGAATTGTAAAGTAAAAACAGTCTTTATAGCTGGCGCTGAGAAACAGGCCTCAAAGGGCATTTTTCTCCAGGTCTTGGTTAATGGAGAAGATGCATTAGCTCTGATGGACTCAGGCGCAGAACAGAGCATGGTATCTTTGAAGTTTTGGGAGACCATGGAGCAATCTCGTTCTGCAGCCTCAGCCCAGAAAAAAGACCAAGTGCAGATAAAGTGTGTGCATGGTACTCGTGTTCCATATCCCCTGCATAAGGTACGGGTTAAGGGGATGGGGTTAGAAAGAGAGATCCAGGTGGCAGTAGTCCCAGGGCTATCCCAGGATCTTATCTTAGGACATGATTGGCCTTCATTTAGAAGAGGTTTAGTGCAAGGGTTAAGTACAAGGTCAAGCCTTGTTTCAACCAGGTTGCAGGCTGGAACCTCAGGAACCCAGGAACCATTTGTTGCAAAAACAGAGGAACCTAAAAGGGAGGTAGTTGAGGAAAAGCCTGAGGAAAAATTAGAAGTAGTTGAGAAAAAGCCAGAGGAAGAGGTTGAGGCTAACACACTTCCTGTTCATGATGAACTGATTCAGGTCCCCAGTAAGGAAGAGAAAAAACCCAAGGCTAGGAAACACCAAGAGAAAAGTCAAAGGACAAAAGGGAGAGCAGAATTAGAGGCCGGGGAAGGGTTACCGTGGGTACCTGCAGCCCTAGTTCAAAAGTTCCCTTCCTTTCCAAAGGAACAAAGGGCAGACCCTGCGCTCAAAAGAGCATTTGAGTGGGCACAAGAGGATAGGCCCAGGTTGCCCAGATTCTTATTAGATAAGGACATACTGTACAGGGAAAGTACAGATCCTTATACGGACGCCGTCAGGAAACAACTGGTAGTGCCAGTAACCTTTAAGGCGGTTGTCCTACGCTTAGCACATGATCACCCGATAGGCAGTCACAAAGGTGTTCAGGGAACGCTAGATCAGATACTGGCGAGGTTTTATTGGCCAGGAGTATACAAAGAAACAAAACAATACTGTGACTCCTGCCCTACCTGCCAGAGGGTCTCAATAACACGACCAAAGGCCGTACCGATGGTGCCTTTGCCTACCATCTCGGCGCCCATTAGACGCATGGGGATGGACATAGTGGGCCCTCTAATAAAAACACCTAGGGGCTATCAATACATGCTAGTGATCGTAGACCACGCCACGCGATTCCCGTGGGCAATTCCCCTTAGGAATATCTCGGCTAAGCTAATAGCACAAGAATTAGTCAAATTATTTTGTGAGGTGGGATTTCCCCAGGAGATCTTAACAGATCAGGGAAGTAACTTTGTGTCGCGATACCTCGCTAAAGTGTGGGAAGCATTTGGCGTTCGCCACATTAAGACTGCGGCATACCACCCCCAGTCAAACGGATTGGTAGAGCGAATGAACCAATCCATTAAACATCTACTGAGGAGAGGTTTGAGAAAAGGAGAAATGGCAGAGTGGGACACCTTGCTCCCATTCGTATTATACGCATGTAGGGAGCGTATTCAAACATCCTTGGGGGCATCCCCATTCGAATTAATGTTTGGCAGGGCCCCAAGAGGGGTATTAGACATTTTGCAAGAAGAGTGGGTAGAACCCGAGATACCGGAGGTAGGGGTACCCCAATTCTTAAATAATTTAAGGACACGCTTAGAAAAGACATCTAAGGCCTCATTAGATAATCTAAAAACTAGCCAGCAGCGTCAGAAGCGCTACTATGATAAAGGCACACAACCCAGACACTTGGAGGTCGGGGATAAAGTCCTCATTCAGGTAGCGGATCCGGGTCCCAAATTTGAATCTCACTGGAAGGGACCAGGCACAGTGGTAAAAAGAGTTGGGCCTGTTTCCTATTTAATAGAAAACAATAGGGGACGAAAACAGGTCTATCATCTGAACGTGCTAAAGCCTTGGAAAGAGAGAGAGGCCCAGGCTAATTTGGTTTACAGAGAGCAGTATAGGCGCACTCCGAGCAGCATTACGTGCTGTCCGTGTAGTTGTGCGGCAACATGTAATGTTTTAAGGGGGGGAATCTGTCACAGTGCTGACTCATTAGTGACCCCTATGGAGACAGAAGATAGTGCAGCTCAGGGAAAAAATGACGTTCTGAGAAAACACATGCTGGAAAGTTGCCAGGGGCAACGTAAGCAGGTGAGGTCACAAGCTGGGAAGACACCCTCAGCCAATAGGGAAGCCAGGGGATTTTCACCTGACTCTAATCAGCTAGGGAGTGGTGCAGCTAGGAATTACCTAAATAAACCTAGCTCACAAACAGTTAGGGAGACCAAGCCAGAGTTCAGGACTCAGACCAAGTTCCAGACCAGGACCGGAACAGAGTTCAGGAGCAAGCCCGAGCAGAAGCAGTTCATGAGCCAGGCTCAGAGCAAGACAAGGAGCCAAGACAGGAACTGGAGAGAAACCCAGAGAAGGAACTTGTTACAGGACGAGAGGAGCTGTGGAGAGAGCGTGTCAGAGTACCTCACTGGAAGCCTGAATGGACGTCTGTATGAGTCTGAAGAGTGCTTGAGTGGAAGGGGCAGACAGCGTGACACAGCTAAGGAAAGTAAAAGCTTTTTAGCTGGAAAAGGGACACCCTTTGCAAGGTACGTGAAACCCAGGAGTCCCAGCTGGTTATCAGTTCCTGCCTAAAGCAGAGCTCATAGCAGGGCCAATTTCCCCTAATAGTGGGGCAGAGCAATTCCTCAAACTGTTGCACAGAGGTCAGCAAAGGGGAGGCTCCTATTACCACAGACAGGGAGATTGTGGTAATTACCAACCGTTCTCAGCTAGTCAGGGAGAATGACGTCACAGCCAGGACGGGCTGTTTGCTGAGCCCACACGGAGGGAAAGTGCAGAGGGATTGATTCCTGATGTGGAGCCCATGCAATATGATTTACCAGTAAATGAAGATATTATGAAAATGGACTGTAGCATTTCTGTAGCAGATGATATAGTATCTCTCAGATAAAAAGGAATAAGAAGCCTGTCAAGGCACAGCAAAGCCTTATTCACTGTGGCTACAAGCCTATGTTAAAAGTATATTTTTGGTTGCTGAAAGAAAGCTATTTTGTGTTTATTTTTGCTTTCTGTTTCACCCAAGAAGGGTTTTTGTTTGTGTTGCTGTAAATAATTGAACATCCTATTTGGGAAGGGAAATAAAGCCCTATTTACCTTCACTCGTTGTCCACAACTGTTTTGGTGTAATCTGGCAGCAGCTACAACTACCGGGAGGCCAGTTACACCGGTGCCTAGTGCAATACCAAAGCTCACCGGTAGGTGCACCCAGAGGCCTGCGACAACATATATGTACCCCGACACCCCTTCATGACACACACACACACACACACACACCTCTCCAACACCTTCCATGACACACACACACATGCAGGTACCCCAATGCCCCTTCATCACACACATATACCCCTCCAATACCCTCTATGACACACATGCACATGCATATACCCTGACACCCCTTCATCACACACACACATCCCTCCAACACCCTCCATGACACACACATACATGTATGTACCCCAATGCCCCTTCATGACAAACACACACACACACACACACATACACCCCTCCAGCTCCCTACATGACACATACACATGCATATACCCCAACACCCCTTCATCACACACACACACACACACATCCCTCCAACACCTTCCATGACACACACATACATGTACCCCAAAGCCCCTCCATGACACACACACACATCCCTCCAACACCCTCCATGACACACACACACATACACACACATGCATGTACCCTGACACCCCTTCATGACATAAACAGGCATGCATGTACCCCAACCCCTTCATGACACACACACACACACACACACACATCCCTGCAACACCATCCATGACACACATACACATGAATGTACCCCAACACCTTTTCATGACACACACACACACCCCTTCAGCACCCTCCATGACACACATACACATGCATGTACCCTGACACCCCTTCATGACACACACACATACACACAGTCCTCCAACACCCTCCATGAAATACACACACATGCATGTACCCCGACACCCTTCATGACACACACACACATGCATATACCCCAATGCCCCTTCATGACACACACACACACCCCTCCAACACCCTCCATGACACACACACACATGCATTTACCCCAACACCCCTTCATCACACACAGACACATCCCTCCAACACCCTCCATGACACACACATACATGCATGTACCCCAACGCCCCTTCATGACACACACACACACACATCCCTCCAACACCCTCCATGACACACATACACATGTATGTAACCCAACACCCCTTCATGACACACACACACATCCCTCCAACACTCTCCATGACACACACACACACACATGCATGTACCCTGACACCCCTTCATGACACAAACAGATATGCATGTACCCCAATGCCCCTTCATGACACACACACACACCTCCAACACCCTCCATGACACACACACACATGCATGTACCCCGACACCCCTTCATGATACACTCACACACACCCCAACACACACACACACACATGCCTGTTCCTGCAAATGGGGGCAATGTGCCATTGTGTCATCCTGCAAGTGTGCGCTTTTCAACTTGTTGCTGTCCTACATCATGGAGATTGTCATCCAGATAGCAGCACTGAAAATTACCAGTACCTGGATTACCGGTGTCTCCATCCAACACTGTCCAGACAGCACCAAATATCCAGCGACAGTATCTGGGTCACACCACTGAATGTCTCTCCCTGAGGGAAGATATGCAAATCTATCTCATGCATATTCATTATGGATATCTCAGCACCCAAATCAGTTAGATGTGCATCCAGGACACTAGCATGGCATACTGAGGAGACATTTCTATCCAATTAATGTCTGGAAAGCAGAATATTTATTAGCAGCTCATGACACTGAGGTGTCTGGAAGCCTAATCCGTCTCAAAGCAGAGGCTACAAATTCTGCAGTGCATTTCATGGAGAACTTCAAAAACCAGGAATAGCCAAGTTTCTCTCCTTGAACCGGATCACTTGGAAGCTCTGAGGACAGGTTTCTCACTCTGTATACATGGGGAAAGCTGTCACTTCCCCTAGCAAAGACAGCAAGCAGGGTGTCTATGTTCACTTTTCAGAAAACAGAAACTCCATTGTCTGGCTGGTTAAGAACAGAGCAACAATCCAACTTAAACCCCCAAATACTGAAAGCACAGATCAGACAAAGGCACCCATCTCTTACTGCAGAGCCGACCACTAGTCCCAAAATGTTAGGATATGTGATTGCATCACTACACTAGGAGATTCCACTGAGAAAAGAATGACTTCACATAAAGAAAGCAGGCACGTAGATACCTTCCATAACCCCAGAGATGACTCTGTCCTATCAGCTGGTCATCTATCAAGTAGGTATTGTGGGAAGAAGAGATGAAATAGTCACAGAGGGGAAGGTTCATATCCTGGTAAACCCCTCTCTGATCCTTCCGAAATATGAAGTTTTCTTGGGAGTGCATCATTCTTATAAATCCTTCATATGTCATTGTGTTATTTTTCTTGGCTGGAAATATAAAAAAAGAAAAGAGAAACTGAAGTCATGGGATGACTGTGAAGTGGTCTGAGAAGGAAAAAAGCCTTTTATTTTCATTTCTCTACTGAAATAAAGTGAAGCCCACATAGCACTTACTAACTAGACGATAGTATTGTTATTGTGGCATTTAGAGTACCCTAAACCAGGACGCTTCACAGCTGCTATTTAGTCCCTTCACCAGAGAGCTTACAAAGCCCCATTCATTTTACTGACTGCACATTTCAATAACATGTAATGGGGTTTGCTACAGAAAACCAAGACATTTTCCTGCGTGAAAGAGGGCGATGTAATCAGTTGTGTGTTAACAATGTGCATGAAAACCAGTTCATTTCCTTAGCACATCAAATTCTGGATACAGGTAAAGGCCTATTTGAGGTAGATTGTGGAGAGGGAAATTAAGACATCCAGGTCAAGATGTGGAAAATTCCCATTTTATTTTACAAAGGTTCTGCCAAATGTGCATCAGTGTCTTGCCTCATCCAGTAGGAGCAGTGACTTTAAAAAGGTGCACGGGGGGGGGGGGGCAGGGGGGGTTAAAAAGCATTCAGCTTTTCCAAAACTGTACATGGGAGTAGCTCTTTAAAACTGCTGCTCCTGACAGCATCCATCCCCCTCACCCCGACACTCACTCTGACATCATTACTGTACCTGTCTGGCACCCCCTCCCCCCCACAATCAGTACGATCATCTCCTCCAGACACCTGCAGATCAACCCCCTGATCCCACCCCCCGACTCTAAACCAGGAGGTCCCTGGTGTCTATCGGGGAGCAGGAACAATTGCCAGTCTGACCTGCTCCATCGCAGTCCTCGTTTCAAAAAGGCACCTATGACCCCAGGTGCTGCCACTTAAACTGGGGTCTCACAGTACTACCATTAGGGATCATGGGCACCGTTTTAAATCTGGGACTCTGACGGAGAAGGAGTGACTGGCGATTGCTCCTACTCTGCACTAGATATGAGGGATCACCAGTAAGAGCCAATCAGAAAGAGTATGGATGTTAGGGGGCATCAAGGGGTGTCTGCAGGAGGTGATGCTTGTCAGAGGGTGTCACGAGGAGGATGGTGGTCTTGGCTTTTACACCTGCCCCGTCATTCGGGCTCTTACACATGCATCATGGTAGGTGCAAAAGCCGTTTTTTAGAATTTGTAATCAATGTGTATTTCTCCTTCAAAAAGGAGGAATACCCGCAAATATTGTAGGTCCACCCAAGCACTTCCTGACCATGCCTCCTGGAAATCTCTGCATGGTGAGGCTCCCCACGTATAAACAGTGACTTTCTAAAATTACTGTTTGCATGTGTAGGTGATCTATATATTTAAAAGCTACTATTTATAGGTAGGGATGTTTCTAAAATAAGGGCCTAAATGAAAGGCACGCAAATTAATGCAACATTTTAAAAGGTTCAGAGGCAGAAAAAGGTACACACGATGCCATGGAAATACCCAAAGTAATCTCCAGCAGGTCTTTCTCTGCGCACATTTTATTGTATTGACTGCATCTCAGCAAACAGCAAAGGGGCCAGTCCCCATACTTGATGAAAATGGAAAGGAGATTGCTCCAGTCACTGCTGAGGTGCAGTGAATAAATTGATATTGAGCGTGGCTATAGCAGTCTCTCAATATTCAGCCCTGCAAGGAGATAAAAGCCTCTCAAACCTTGTATTTCTTCCAGGAAAGTCAATAAATAGCCACATTTTTATAGGATGGACCCAGGCGAACATTTATTAGGGTTAAGACTAAAGAGCACTAATGCCCCACTTCAAAGTAACAAGGTAAATTTTATAAGAAACGGAATTGCACTAAAGCATTTACTTAAATCGTTGATGTTTTCCCAAAGTTCATGCTTGAACAAATCTATGACACAAAGATATTTGCATGCACCAGCTTTAAAATATATTGGAGGTTGGAAGGGAGATCAGATTCTTGCTCACCAACTTCCCCTGGAAGAGGTAGTTGAGGAAGACGAAGAATCGCTGGCAAATCATGCTGCCTCATGAAGCCCACAAGCAGCCCACACTAACATTGATCCTTTCCCCCTCTAAGGCCAGCAAGCAGCTCGCTTCTAGAGCTCAGCATTCATTGGTGCCCATTCACTTTGTCAGTGTGCCTTAACAAATTTAGGACAGGCTAAATCGATTTAACGCATGTTAATCTTCAAATTTTTGTACATTGAGTTGATTAGTACACATCAAAAAAGTTTTAATGTGCATCAAAAGATTTTTATTAAAACAAATTTCTTATGTATCAAATTTCTTATCAAATTTATATACAATTTCTCTCTTTAAGCTCCAAAATAGTTTACAATATACTTATATCGCACAGAATTACAAAACAACTGATCAGTACATATAACCATAGATAAAACACAGAATACATAACACCTATGAAACATCCCAGTCACGCACTTATCTTCTGATCATTCCCCAAAATGTCCAGAAATCAGGAAGAAAGGTCAATTAAACTGAAAATTTTCCCCTGTGCACATCCTTAGTAAATTCCTCGCATTAAAAACTCATGCGCAAAGCTTTTAGGGGTAATACATCTACTGCCGATAATTCGATACTCACCCCAAATAGGCATACAAGGTATTGACATAACATGAACTCAATACCCACTCACCCCAAACACTCACCCCAAACATAATATAACGTTGTTAATTAACTCGTACTGTCTAAATGTTACCCTTAGGATAAATGTAACCCTCCAATTGTTCTGTCTAGATGTTGTTAAGTTCCCCTATGTTAAATGTAACCCTCCAATTGTGATGTGACCACTTTGATTGTAGGATAAGGTGGTATACAAATATGTTTAAATAAATAAATAGTTAATGCATTCATCAACATAGGATTTAAATGAAAGTGTGCTAACATGAGCACATATTCCTACATGCACATACAGCCTAGGCCCTGAAATGATTAAAAAAAGATTTCAAGAAAATGATGATTACAAAATTATGCCTCAGCACGTCCTTCAGACTACAATCTGTGCACTTTGCTGCAGCAATAGTACTTGGACAAGTTCATACTAGTACCTTTTATGAACTGCCTGAATGCAAAGCAGTAGATGATGGACCCGTACCATAGAAAATAAGATCCCAGATGTTGAGGCTTTAATGGAAGAGGCTGACTTGAATTCAGTGGTGGTTATGGAGACATGGTTCATGGACAACCATGACTGGGATGTAATTACACCATGCTATACTTTATTTAGGATGGATAATGTAGGAAGAAGGGGAGGAGGACTGGCACCAAATGTAAAAAATAATATTAAAGTTAAAGAATTACAAGGCTTAAAAGGGAGCGAGGAGGCACTGTGGGTTAAACTAGAAAGAGGGAAAGAGAACTCCATTTGCATTGGCACGATATACAGACCTCCCTCACAGGGGAGAACTGAATGGAGATTTAACTGAAGAAAAGGGAGAAGTGCTACTTACAGGTGATTTCTATATGCCAGATGTTGATTGGCACATCCCTGCTGTAGTGTCATCTAGTAGTAAGGAAATCCTCGATTCTTTACAGGGAGAACTATTCTAAGAACTAGTAACAGACCCCACACGTGAAGGGGCCATACTGGACTTGGTGCTTACCAATGGGGAAAGTGTATCTGATGTCATAGTGGGAGATCATCTCACATCCAGTGATCACCAGATGGTGTGATTCAGTATTAGGACTAGGGCTCATAAAATCCATTCAAAAGTGAGGGTCTTAGACTTTAGGAAAACTAATTTTGCCAAGATGGGACAATATCTCAAGGAGTTGTTAGCGGGATGGGAACGGCTGGGGGATGTATAAAAGCAATGGGCAAAAATGAAAGGGGATATTTTAAGAGCATCAAACCTTTTTGTTAGACAGGTAAATAAATGTAGAAAGAAAAGGAGGCCACTATGGTTCTCAAAAGAAGTAGCTGAAAAGGTGAAGAAAAAGAGGATGGCCTTCATTAAATACAAGAGATCACAGAGAGAGGAAGACAAGCACCTATATTTGGAAGAGAAGCTACGAAAATAGTCAGGAAAACAAAGATACAAAAAGAAGAAGAAATAGCCAATGCAATAAAATGGGGGGATAAGACATTTTTCAGATATGTTAGTGAGAGGAGGAAGTGGAAAAGCGGTATTGTCAGACTCAAGGGTAAAGGGGAGGATTATATAGAAGCTGATGAAGATAAAGCGGTATTGCCTACCAAATATTTCTGTTCTGTGTTCACAGATGAAGGGCCAGGAGCATGACCTCAGGAAACACCAACAAATAGGAACAGAAGTGACGGAGATCTTGAACGATTTTCAGAAGAATGTGTTCATGAAGAACTAGCTAAACTAAAAGTAGACAAAGAGACGGGACCAGATGAGATACTTCCAAGAATATTGAAGGAACCTGGGAACATTCTTGAGGCTCCACTGACTGACCTTTTCAATGCTTCTTTAGAGTGAGGAGTGGTTCCAGAGGACTGAAGGAAGGCACATGTGGTCCCAATACACAAGAGCAGAATTAAGGATGAGGTTGATAACAACACTCCTGTTGACATAAAGAACCCCTATTACAACAACATTATTGACTGCTTAACTGAAACAGAATCATGGCTCAACGTAAACAATATGCAAATAAATTTCAAAAAAATTGAAGTCCTATTTGTGACAAGAAAGCAGGACTTTACACCTCCCATCACCTTCAAATTCCGTAATATTGAGCTACCTGTAAAGCAGGAAGTAAAATACCTTGGTATTATTATAGACAGAGCCCTCAGCATGTCTGCACAGGTCAAACACACTGCTAGGACATTATTCTTTAAACTAAAGACTGTACAGCACCTTAAGCCAATATTAGAAACTCACAACTTCAGATCAGTAGTCCAAGCCCTAATTACTCCCCACTTGGACTACTGTAACAGTGTTTTACAAGGCCTTCCTAAAAAGACCCTCCATATACTTCAACTCGCACAAAATGTGACTGCCAGAATAATCTCCAGAGCAAAACTTATAGACCACATCACCCCAATACTTTATAACCTCCATTGGCTACCCATTGCATCAAGGGTAAAATACAAGATAAAAGTCACAACATTCAAACTATACCATAACATCTCTCCCTCCTACCTTTCCATCCTGATCCATGCACAAGCCGACAACAGAATCAGAAGAGAAAGTACAAAAGACCTCCTAGCCATGCCCTCATCCATATGAAGAACTAAACAAACCACCAGCAATAGGTCCTTCAGGTACTCAGCTCCCACCCTCTGGAACTCCCTCCCTGACCCTATTAGATCAAGAAAGGACCTAAAGTCCTTTTTTCAAAGAATTAAAAACCCTCCTCTTTACAGAATACTACAACTCCACCACAGCCATCACCTCCCACTAGAGGACAGCAACCTTGGGCCAGAAAGACTGGGGTTTCTAGTCCTGCAGGCGCTCCTTGTGGCCTTGGACAACCACTTAACCCTCTGTTGCCTCAGGTAGAAAAACATAGATTGTGAGCCCTTCAGGAACAAGGAAAATATATATACAGTACCTGCATGTACACCACTTTGACTTGTAGAAAGCTGTATATAAGCCTAGATAAATAAACTGTGAGTTTGTCATTACTATCATCCAGTACTGGGAATTTTAACTCTTCACAAACGCAGATTAAAGATGACTTTGCTTTGTTATTTCATGTTTTGGCAAATTTGAATTTTCTAGGGTACTTGAGGAAAAAACTTCAAAAGAGGCTTGGTTCTATTTAGAAAAATTTCTGCCGTATGAAAGAGAGAAATATGACACCAGGTCATGAAGCAGATAAGTGAATTAAAGTACAAAATAATGGGCAGGCCTGTGGCTAAGTAGCAGTTACTCAATCCCTGAGCTGTGCTGCCTGCCTCCCAGGTCATATGAGACTGTGGAGGCTGCAAGGGGAATGTTCACAGTGCTCAGAAAGAGGGAGGCATCATACCATTGCTCAAGAGTGACACCTAGTGGCTGGATTCAAGACCCATGATTGCAGGGTTTGGAAGGAGCTCTAGGGCATAGAAATGGTCATATTAGGTGCAATGTAAACAGGGCTTCTATTCTTAGAAGTTTATATATTATGGAGGGAATATTCAAAGGGGCCTGCACGCCATGTTATGCCGTTGTAGGGGATATTCCCTGACCCTGCTCTCACTGCACATGCCGACGCTAATAGGTTATAATCTAACCATAGGATAAGCAAAAAAGAGCAATCAAATTATTTTTGCCTGTCAGGAGAGGAACAATCCCTCCCACGAAACAGACCTTCCTTTATAATCAGAAACATTTATGGGCAATTTTTTTTTAAGTTTCTTAAAGAGACAACACTTAACTTGTAAGTAGACCAATGGAGGAGTGTGCTGGTGGCGTCTGGCGGCAGCACCCATCAGTGATATTGAGCTGCTGCCCGGTTATTGACACGCAACCTGAATATTCAATGCCAGGGACCGAATATGGCCCCCGATTGAATATCCAGATTTAAGGTTCGGCGGTGGCAGCGAGACACCAGCACCCTAATGGTGGAAACGGATTTGGACATTGTGACCATTATAGAAACATGGCTAAACAAATCGCATGATTGGGATATAGCCATACCTGGCTATAATCTATTCAGAAGAGAGAGAACATGAAAGAGGAGGAGGAGTAGCCTTGTATGTCAAAAGCAATATTAAAGCTACTGAAATGCAGGGGGCATGGGGAAAAGAAGAAGCGCTCTGGATTGCGTTGGAAAGAGGAGATGGCACTGTCATCCATACTGCTGTAGTCTACAGACCTCCAACACAAATTGAAGAGATAGATAACAAATTGATTATAGATATTGCCAAGATAGCCACAAAAGGGGAAGCAATCATATTGGGAGACTTTAATATACCTGATGTGGATTGGATTACTCCTTCTGCAAATCTGGAGAGAAGCAAAAAAATCATGGATGCTCTCCAAGATGCGTCACTTAGACAAATGGTGATGGAACCAACCAGGGAAAGCTCAATGCTGGATTTAGTGCTCACCAACGGTGATAGTGTGTCGAATGTCTACGTGAGTGCCCCTGTGAGCAGCAGCGATCATCACACGGTGTGGTTTGAGATAAAAGCCATGGTACAGGCCAATCATAGCAAGCTCAAAGTCCTAAACTTCAAAAACACCGACTTCAATAAAATGGCCGAATACCTAAAGGAGGAGCTGACAGGGTGGAAGGAGATAAGGGAAGTGGAATAGCTATGGCAATAAAAGGGGCAACAAATAAATATGTAACAAAAGTAAACAAAAACAAGAGAAGAAAACCCATTTGGTTTTCCAAAGAAGTGGCTGCTCAAATAAAGGCAAAAAACACAGCTTTCGCAAGATTCAAAAGCTCGCAAACAGAGGAACACAGAAATGAATACAGGATCAAACTCAAAGAGACAAAGAGAGAAATAAGCATAGCAAAATCAAAGGCAGAGGAAAAGATGGCTAATGATGTTAAGTGTGGCAACAAAACCTTCTTCAGGTATATTCGAGAAAGGAAGAAGATCAGAGGTGGAATTGCAGGACTCAGAAGTGCTGCGAACGGACTGGTGGAAAGTGACATTGAAAAAGCTAAATTGCTAAACAAATACTTCTGCTCTGTTTTTACTAAAGAAAGTCCTGGAGAAGGGCCACCTGTGACTCCCAAATATTATAAAAATGAGAATAAAGTAGATACCACACCATTCACAGTAGATGATGTGTTAGAACAACTTGCAAAACTGAAAGTGGACAAGGCCATGGAACCAGATAGGATACATCCCAGGATTCTGAAAAAGCTCAGAGAGGTTCTTGCAGGGCCGTTAAAGGATGTTTTCAACAGATCCTTGGAAACAGGAGAGGTTCCTCAGGACTGGAGAACGGCTGATGTCGTACCTCTACACAAAAGTGGTGACAGGGAAGAAGTGTCAAGAAGTGTCAAACTACAGGCCCGTGAGCCTTACCTCGGTGGTGGAAAAAGTAATGGAGGCGCTCCTGAAAGAGCAAATAGTGAACTTTCTCAAAACCAACAGGTTGCAAGACCCAAGGCAACATGGTTTTACCGAAGGACGATCTTGCCAAACAAATCTGATTGAGTTCTTTGACCGGGTGACCAGGGAGCTAGATCAGGGACATGCGATGGATGTCATCTACCTGGATTTCAGCAAAGCCTTTGATACTGTTCCTCATAGGAGGCTTATCAAAAAACTCAGTAGCTTGGGGATGGATCCTAAGATAGTAAATTGGATCAGAAATTGGTTGACTGACAGACGACAGAGAGTGATGGTAAACGGAGCTCACTCGGATGAAGGGAAGTTGATTAGCGGGGTGCCCCAGGGGTCGGTCCTGGGCCCGGCACTGTTCAATGTATTTGTGAGTGATATTGCTGAAGGACTGAATGGAAAAGTATGTCTTTTTGCAGATGACACGAAAATTTGCAACAGAGGTGACTACCCCGAGGGAGTGGTTAACATGAGGAAAGATCTACAAAAACTGGAAGAATGGTCTAATGCTTGGCAATTAAGATTTAATGCAAAGAAGTGCAGAGTCATGTGATAGGAGAAAGTCCTTGGTATGATTATGTCTGAAGATCTCAAGGTGGCAAAACAGTGCGACAAGGCGGTGGCAAAAGCCAGGAGGATGTTGGGCTGCATACAAAGAGGAATCACCAGCAGAAAGGAAGAGGTACTTATGCCACTGTACAAGTCACTGGTGAGGCCTCACTTGGAATACTGTGTTCAGTTTTGGAAACCATATCTTGCAAAGGATGTAAAAAGACTGGAAACTGTTCAGAGGAAGGCGACCAAAATGATTTGGAGCCTGCGTCAGAAGCCTTATGAGAAGAAGACCTAAACATGTACACTTTGGAGGAGAGGAGGGACAGGGGAGATATGATTCAGACCTTTAAATACTTGAAGGGAAATAATGAACAAACAAACCTCTTCCAGAGACGGGGAAGCTGTACAACTAGAGGGCACAACATGAAGCTGTGAGGTGGTAAATTGAAAGGCAATGTCAGGAAATATTTTTTCACTAAAAGGGTGGTGAATGCTTGGAATGCCCTCCCGATGGAAGTGGTGGGGGCAAACACGGTGACGGAATTCAAAATGGCATGGGACAGACACAGTGGATCCCTTTACAGCCACAGGATAAAATCAAAATTAACTGAACCATCTAATTTCTCAACAAATAGGGGTGTCCTACAATGAGTGGTGGGTTCACCCCTAAACAGGGACGTGGGGAGGGGTGGCAGAACGGCGGGTGCACCTACTCTTGCCGTCGTGCTGGGCAGACTGGATGGACCATGCTGGTCTTTATCTGCCGTCATTTACTATGTTACTTTATCAAACTCTATAAATTTAGCTGCTTCTTTTCCAACTAATTAGGTTTTTTTGGAGGGTGCAAATGTCAGCGTCTATTGTACCAGAGCTACTTTTCCAGTGGAATGAAAGATGTCCATTAGCATCACTTAGGGGAAGTCAGTGTAGAAAAGGCACAAAAACTGAGCGGAGTATACAAGGCAAACCATAATCTGGCTACTTTTGTGGTTAGCGGTATATTGTTAACCAATCAATCACTGGAAACCCCAGTTCTCCTAATAGTCTCTCACCCTGAGGCCAGCGCTTTCTGTGGCCCAAGCTATCCAAATAACTTAGCCAGACAGCGACTGAAAATGTCCACTGTCCGTATAAGTGGAGGGGTGAGAGAGCACTAAGGGACAAGGGGGTTTCCAGTGATTGACTGATCAATTAGTGTAATATACCACTTACTACAAAAGTATAAAAGCAGCTGACAATATTAAACATCAGAACACATAAAATTACAATAAATAATAGCAGCTGCCTTCTGCAGTTCTGTGCGGCTGTGATGGAACCGCAGGCTACCAAAGGTGCTCGCAGGCTGCACTGCTTGTCCTTATTCCAGTGACATCATTTAACCATGACAGCCGCAGCAAAATGATGTCACTGGAGTGCAGCTTGGTAAGACAGTTTTTAAGATATATTGGTTATAACTGGAAAATTTGATTTCCTCAGGGTTTTCCGTTATAACAGACAATCAGATGCCCTGATTATATAAGGGTCAGTACTCAAAGCCCTTATCTGGAGAACTGCGGAGGTTATCCGGACAAAGGCCCTAAGAGAGATGTTCAGCAACATTGACTATCTCCACAGACCACCTCAGCACTTATCAGGCTAATTTATGACCAGTCCACGGCAGAGGGGATGCAGTGAGGCCACCATCCGGATAATCATGGCACTTAGCCAGATAGTAGCAATTTTCAGTTGCTTTCTAGCTAGGTTATTTGGATTGCTTGAGCCATAGAACAGGCTGACCTAATTTGCCATCTAGAGAACGTATCCAGATAGTGGCTGAAAATCACCACTATCCAGATAAGTGCCTTGATTCTTCAGATAGTGGCTGTATCCAGATATTTAGCTGCCGCCAGAAACCAGACACTGAATATCCGTGGCTCTGAATATGAGCACTATACTGGATTTGTGTATGCATGAAAAATATCATACGTATACAAATTCTTGCTTCTTCCATCATTATTAGTAGTTAAAGAAGATAATAGAAAATGAATTCCATGTGGCAGTTTAATTGTATGAACACCAAAAAAGGGGAGAAGAAAGCCTTCCGCAATAGTACACAGGTAAAAAAACGAGCGGAGGGCAAAAAACCACGGCCAACAAGGGAATTGTAGATAAAATCAATCTTTATTGGAGACCCAACTTTACAAGTTTCGGCCTAAGGCCTTCATCAGGGGTCTAAAAAACAGACATATAAATAAAACATGGTTATAACAAATGAATGAAAATATATACAACCCCCAATAAAAAACATAAGCATAAACATAAACAAAAACAAAGGAAGAGCGTTTGTTTTTGTTTATGTTTATGCTTATGTTTTTTATTGGGGGTTGTATATATTTTCATTCATTTGTTATAACCATGTTTTATTTATATGTCTGTTTTTTAGACCCCTGATGAAGGCCTTAGGCCGAAACTTGTAAAGTTGGGTCTCCAATAAAGATTGATTTTATCTACAATTCCCTTGTTGGCCGTGGTTTTTTGCCCTCCGCTCATTTTTTTAGCAGTTTAATTGTATGTCAAAATATGCAAAGGTCATGGGAGGACACGCCTTGGAAAATATTTAAGTACCGTTAACAGTAAAGTTTGTTGAGGTCCCATTTGGAGGAAACTGTGGCACCTCGGTAGGCTGCCAGACCATTTACTGGCCTCATAGAAAAAAATGCTAGAAGGAAGGAGCTTTCAAGACCATCCCTTCTACAGATGTAGCAGCTAATCTAGGAATGGCCAATTCTAGCCTCAAGGGCTGCAAACAGGTCTGTTTAGCAGAATATCTACACTGCATATTCACGAGTATATTTACAGTACAGAGCTTAAGAGTCATGCAAATCTGCACCCTTGATTCCGTTTGTGACCTTCAGAAACCAGAGTCAGCCATCCCTGGACTACAAGATGCCACTTAAGAGGAGGATCTCCAAGGCTGGGCTGGACACAGTAAAACCTTTATTTTAATACATTTTCTTTCATGATGAAGATTCCCTGGTATGAGGATATCTCCTGGAGCTAGGGGCTTAAGGAGCACAAGACCTTTAGCTGCTGCTCTGCTCACTGCCTTTGGATTGCTAAATGCACCCCAATATTTGGGATAACGTACCTTCTTCTATTGGCTCATACTTCGTGATGAAATCAGATATGGCTTGTAAAGTGATCTGAGGCTCAAACTGGACTTTTTGGTAAAAGTCGAGCAAGTCTGTCGCACTGAGAACTTTCTGGTCTGTAGAGTGTCGACCAAACAACTCCAGAATTTCTTTTCTGTCCGTGAAAGTATAATATATTGACTTAAAGCCATCTTTGGTGATAGTTCCAGTTTTCTGCTTATCTACTGACTACTAATAAGAAAGGTGAGATGGGAACACAAAAGAGAACAATAGAAGAGCCAATTAGTCTTTGAAAGTTACTCAGCACAATAAATACCTGCGATAAATGCCTCTCCCCTTAGTCTGCAGGCGCATGGGCCTCCCTCCACTGGCTGTCTTAATCGCTACATAGCTAACACATTGGTTTCCAAGATCTGCAGGTTCAGCAGCTTCTCTTCTTTCTGCCTGTCCTCTTTTTCTGCTTTGTGCATTGCATTAAACACAACAAATATTTAACGTGATCTCTGATAATGCAGTGATCTTAGACATTCATCCAAAAGGGTCTTTTAATGGAATTTCCATCTTCAGCCAACCCCATTCCCATGATTTAGGGGCCCTTTTACTAAAGCCTGATAAGACTGTGTGCTTAGCGTGCATTTGTTACGCATGTTCAATGCAAAGTCCCCATGTTAGCTCTCTGAGGCATCATCGGTATGTTTCCAGCAGCTAACATGGAACTGGACACGTTAACATACAGTACAATTAACATGGTATCTTTAGGTGCATCCATGCTAATTGCCATGTTAAGAACGTTCTTGCCCTGATGTGCCCACACTCTGCCTCTAATCCATCCAGTGCCAGTGAATTTGCATGCTGGCGGTTGGTAAGTGGCACACCCACATGTTCGCGTTCACTGCAACCAGTTACCGCGTTATAATGCACATTAACTGGTTAGCATCACTTAGTAAAAGGGCCCCTTCATGTGTTCATTTCATACATTATAGCCCGCCATGCCAGTGTCAACACAAGATCATCCTAGGGTTGGAATTCTTCCTTTCATATAGCTGTGACGCAGATATATTTTACATTTTGGAGGCTTCTGATTTTACATTCTGCAATTCACAGAAATAAAGGTCTACAATCAAGTCATGGATGAGACCTTTTAACTGGATTACAATAATACAGTTGTGATCATTTTTGGGGGCATTTCCATCTTTCAGTGAGACAATGCATCATTTGCTGATGTCTGTTTCACTTAGTCAGGTAGGTTGACATGGCATTCCAATGCAATTACACTAGACAATGATCTGTTTTTCAGCTCATCCTAAAACTGTTAGCAGAGAAGCTAAAATTTACTCTTTCTTAATATAAAATATGATTGGGTCAAGGAAACTTTCAACATTCTTCATAAGGCAGCTCTTCAACTTAAGGGATACAACAGTCACCTAACCTAAGAGTCAATAACACGTTATGCTTAGAAGAAAACTCATTGTTACCAAAGATGTGCTCTATAATGTAAAAGAGGAGAGTCTGCCAAAAGCATATTGTCCTCTGCAGCAGCACCTCAACCCTCTTGGTAAGCTGTTTAGGAACAAGCATTGCAAGAAGCTTATTTGGTTGCCCAACAGGGTCTGGGAGGGCTCTCGGCAGCACACCCACAATAGACTCTAAAAGTGATGGAGAAAATTACCGAGCACTGCCATACAGAAGCTCCCCACCTGAACCCCATGGCTTAATGTGACAGAGACAACATGGATTTAGCCCAGGGAAGTCTTGCCTCACCAATCTGTGAAAGACATGAATAAACGTGGATAAAGGAGAATCAGTTGATATAGAGTATCTGGATTTTCAAAACATGTTTGACAAAGGGGTATGTTTACTAAAACCCCGGTAAGGTGCGGGCCCCGGTAGTGTGCGGGTGCCATATAAGGAGTGGGCGTTCCGTCCTGAAAAAGAAAAGGGCGGAATTTACATATGCGCTAAGGTGCGCGGCGCCCATGTGCGCCCCGCACCTTAGCGCATGAGATAGCTGCGCGGGAGGCATAAGTGGCGCGCTGAAGTGCAAGAAACAGAGCAGAGCCACAGCACAATGGTTAAGACACTGACCAACGGTGCAGGGATCAGGGGTTCAATCCCCCCACAGTGCCCAATGAAGACGGCTAGCTGAGGCATTACTTTAGGAGCCAGTGTAATATTGTGCAGCATAAGGCAGCGTGCTAATGATTTTGGAGGCATTTTAATATTGGGCGGCATAAGGCGGTGTGCTGATGGCCATAAGGCAGCACGCTAATGATTTTGGAGGCATTTTAATGTTGGCAGCATAAGGCGGCGCGCTGATGTGCAATCACAGGAACAGAACCACAGCACAATGGTTAAGGCACTGACCAATGGTGCAGGGATCAGGGGTTCAATCCCCCAAAGTGCCCAATGAACAAAGCTGGCTGAGGCATAACATATTAAGGGGAAGATTGCTTTAGGAGGCATTTTATTCATATTTTAATTATCACTACTAGCAAACGCACTCCCAAAGCGTGTTAACATAAGGTGCCCTATAAGGCACATTTTAAGGTGCACTGTCAGCCAAGGCACCCTAGAATGTTGCTTATAGGGTGCTTTAGAGGGTGCCGTATGAGGTACCGCAAGGTCAGAGTACTGTTTTTGATGGCAGCACTGTGCAGTTTAAGGAACGAAAAGCATAAGTAGGTGCGCTGACATGCAAGGAGGAGCAGCAGTGGAGCACAATGGTTAAGGCACTGACTGCTGATACAGGGGTCATGAGTTTGCTCCCCAGTGTGCCTAATACGTAAGGCTGGCTGTGGCATCAGCTTTGCATTGTACATATTTTGTCCTGCAGCACTTTATTTTTATGTTATTAATTGCTGCCAGCAAACACGCCCTCACGTGCCGTAATTGAAGGTGCCGTATAAGGCACCCTATAAGGCACTCCATAGGGCACATTATAAATTGCACTGTCCGCCACAGCATCCTAAAATGTCCCCTATAGGGCACCCTATAGGTTGCGTCACAGGAGAATGTATAGTGTACCTTATATGGACGGGAACCATAAGGTGCCCTATAGGGCGCCCTATAAAGCACCCTCAGAGGCACCTTATGGGTACAGTACACTGAGGGTGTTTTTGCTGGCATCAAAATATGTACATCAACAAAAGATAATGTGTTGGACAACCCTATCAAATAACCCCACTGTGGGTTTGAACCCATGACCTCTAGCTTCAGAGGCAGTGAAGTAACCATTGGGCTACAGCTCTATAGCTGCTAGCAGGCCCCTGGCTGGCTGCAGAGAGCATGCACGTCACCACACAGACATTCTGCTGTGGTCACCAGGATAGGGTTAGCCCACCCACACCCATGATGCACTGCACATGCAAATCAGCTGTCCACACATGAACACAAGATGGGCAATGCACCCCCACAGCACCTCGGCCTGGTAGAGGGAAGTGACCATGTGCACCCACACACCACCTCGGCCTGGTAGGGGGTACTGACCGTGTGTTTTACTGGCACAGAGTAGCTACACACCGTCACATTGTGCGGGTACTGTGCTCACCCTGAGGGTGCGGTGAGGCGCCCAGGACCAGGTCCACAACACCTACCATGGCTGAATGAGGCCATGCTGGAGGTCCAAAGCAGTGTTAATGTGTGAGATAGGTAGTTTCTGCACAAACACCTTGGATATCTCTGTCTGTTTCAGTCAGGTGTAGCCCCTATGGACCCCTAGGTGAGCTATGCACCACCACCCCCCCCCCCCTCCTCCAGGGCCAAGGCTGGCAAACAGGGTCTCCTATCAATAGATCCACATTCTACCTCCCTGCAAAGGTGGCAGTAGAGGGGACCATCAACCCAGGTCCTGCTGAGGAACAGACACCCCACAGGGCAGTCAATGCAGCTGTATACACATCCATAACACAATAGCAGACAGATATTAGGCCTGGATATGGTGAGCTGCACCCCACCACTATCTGATATTCTCCTGCAGCAAGTCATCAGCCACTGCACCCTGCAAGCTGCTCCATCACGACACATACCAGTTGCAAACAGTGTGCTACTTAGTCCACAGTGCATGTTCCCAGTGGAGATGCGTGCACCCAGAACTGGGATGTCAGCATACACAGCAAGCAGTTAAATCAGTGACTGGGCCCCAAAAGGAAACCCATATCTATCACATGAGAAAAATACTACATGGCACTATGGGGGTGCCTAGCCATGCTGTGGTCACTGCACAGTCAGGGTGAGAGTGATCTCTCAGCAGGACATACTGAGGTCACCCTGTCTGTGTAGGTGGTGGCCGGGCACTAAAATGTCCCAGTCAGTGCCCTATGCCCTGTGCAGATGCACCCTGGCCAGGCCACCCTGTCCGGCCTATACCCATGGTACCTTGCTCCTCATTATGCACATTGGCAGCCCAATACTGGCAACATTGCTGGCAGTGTGGGCTGTGGAAGGTGTTTGCAGCCACCACACACTGGATAGACAGACAGCCACCCCCACACCTATGCCAGCATTGTGCTACTATAGAGGAGTCCAGCAGCCATACCCACCACACCAGTCCTGGGCACAGTACAGGCATGGATATGGTACGCAATACTGTTGGGGGTCACTCCCCAGGGTGGTAAACACTGTCAGGGACCAGACCTGCAGCGCACACCGCAGACATCACAATGATTGTTATGGTGGAGATCAATGAGCAAAATGTGCTTAACGTAGGAATTGATATCTGCCAGTTATCATGGGCAACGTTTGATAGCTGTGTACCATATACCCAGGTGTAGGGTGGCAGTGCTAAGGTATGCAACTGCTAGTATTGGGAGATACAGGCAGGGCCCAATGTCCTGCCTCTCCACGGGGCATTGGCCAATGGGGCCTGTGGGTGTGGGTGTGGCTGTGTCTGGCCCTGTTGGCTGCTGCTTTACGGCAGAGTGTCCCAACTCCAGTCCTGGTGTTCCAACCACTGTTCGGGTTTTCATGCTGTCCCTCATAAATATGCATGAGCTACATCAGCATACCATGGGGGTGGTGCATAGATATGCAGTACAGGCATCTTTATTAGAGGCAGCATGGATCCTGAATGGTGTGGGGCCCTCCGGGACTGCATTTGGGAGACTCTGCTCTAGGTAATGCAGCTGTTTATGGTGTCTGTGTTTGGTGTGGTAAAATATAGGCGTATGAACCATGCGTATGTTCTCAGCAATAAAGGTTTGTCCTTACTATCACGGTTTAGTTGTAGGAAAAATATGTGGACTGGATTGGCAGTAGCCCCAGCTGGGCTTTGAACCTGTGACCTTCTGTTCCTGCACACACTGTCTGTGTGCACTGCACCACCATGTTGCCACAGATATGCTGTGTTCCCTGGGGAGTCCATGACTGTACATCCGACAGAGCCTGTCTGTTGCGGTGGACGGTGCCAGCCTGCACAGGCCTAGGCCACTATCTGCTGTGGTTTGCAGCCACTGCCCCCTCCACCACCTGTACCCTTCCGCCAACATGCAGACATGTCCCTATCTGGGAAAAAGCATATGACCTGATTGAGTTGTGGCACTCCAGGACTGAATTTGGGGGACTCAGCTGTAGGTAATGCCCATTGTTATGGTTTGTGTGAGGTGTAGGGTAAAATATAGGTGTTGGAACCATGCTTATGTTCTCTGCCATAAAGGAGTGTCTGTACTATCACTGTTTAGTGGTGGGTAAAACTATGGGGACTGGGTTGGCAGGAGCCCCAGCTGGGATTTGAACCTGTGACCCTCTGGTCCTACAGGCACTGGCTGTGTCTGCTGCACCACACTGTGGCTACAGAGACAGTGCAGTCTCTGGAGATAGGAAACCTGGCCGCACGAGTCAGACCCCTGCTCTGCACAATTTTACTGTGGGCTCGTTTACCTTATATGGGGACAAAGGTGCAATTAAACCTCATAAATGACCTCCAAAAAAGGGGAAAAAAACCAAAACCAAGCTGGGCAACAGTGATATCAATGGGCAACATGACAAACACTCCCAGGAAAGCTCCATTAAAATGCAGTGATGTTTGAACGGGTAGACCCTTCCAAAAATCTTTTTTTTTTAGCTTTCCTGGGAGTGTTTTTTATGGTTGCCCATTAATATCACTGTTGCCCAGCTGGATTATAATTTATTTGGAATTTGTTGTGGTCATTTTCAATTTATATTTGCTATTTTGTTCTGTGCACATGTATCACACTGCTCACGTTTTGCTGGTTTCCCCGGTTTTGCTGTACATTGCTGACGGAAATGGTTTCTCTTCCCTTTAAATCGGCTCTAACGCGAGAGTTTCACTCGCGGTATTTTTCTTGCCGAAATTCAGCCCCGCTCCTGTGCGGGGAGCCTCTCCCCTCCCACTCTCCACCCATTGACCCCATCCCTCTGCCCCTCGGGGGCCTTCCTCCGCCCTCCGTACGCCTTTCCCCGCCTCTATCGCACATCAGCGCCCCGCACACGTGTGCGGGCCCGTTAATGTGACGCGCACGCGTGCGCGGCACTTAAGAGCACTTAAGTGCATCATTAGCATATGCTATTGTGCGCCGCGCACGTGTGCGCGGTTTAGTAAACATACCCCAAAGTTTCTAATAAGAGACTCCTAAAGAAATCATAAAGCCATGGGACAGGAGGCAATGTCTTGATGTGAATTGGAAACTGGTTAAAAGAGAATGGAACAAGGTGAATAGTGGAGCACTCCAGGGATCTGTACTGGGACCAGTGCTTTCTAACATATTCATTTATTTATTTTATTTAACAAGTTTTTTATACCGTTTTATCATTTCAGTTAAGCTTAGTCTTTAGGATGACTTTGTACACATTCCTGATTGGTATTATTACTATCTTCGATTTAGCAAGCTTCATTTAATATGCAGGGACAATTTGACTGTTTTGTGTGAATTTAGCATTATGCAAGACTAGGGTGCCATATCTGAAGAGCAGTGTTGGCCTATGCCCTGCCCAGTCTATGCCACTAAGCATGCTTTCAGAAAAATGGGACGAAGAATCACTACATGGGAAACGGTGTCTCAAGAAGGGAGGGTGGGACTCTCCACTCACTGCTGTTCTCCATCCACCTCCTGCCCACAAGGAGCACTCCAGCATACTAGCAGGTAGAAGTTATTAAAGAACCACTTAAGTCTTACACAAATCATAGCATGCTTCCTTTGAAAAATGTACTCTCTATTCCAATTTTGAAAATCACAGCAATACCAGAGGAAGAACCATAAATTAGTTTGGAGAAACACTTTATCGTCTTGTTGCGTAGAGGGCTGGAGCAGGAATGCAACAGTTTAGAGTATGGCTGATGAACTTAGAGCCATTTTTTCTTGAAAGAGATGACATTTATGATGTCATCTTTGTCTCCTGTGGCTTCCAAGCTACGTACAGCAGCACTGCCCAAATTATTGCGATGCCGCTGGGACATGAGTGCAATAACAGAACTAGAGCACTCAAAACATGCAAAAGGAAGGTTACTGAGAGCCGTAGCTGTGACGTTCAACACTGAAGGCTTCAAAGCTGCAGGAAGTTTTCTTTGTAGCCTCAGCTAGTTTGATAACAAAATGAACATCACAACCTTTGGTGAAAGTAGAATAAGAAAACAGAGCAACGAAAACAAAAAAGACCTGCCACATCTAGATGCCATGCAATATTGCTCCAAGAAAGACTCTGAAAAGTGTACAGGTTTATTGATGTCATGAACAAACATGGCTGTTCACTCATTGCCCCAAAATTCTTCTGTTGCTACAGACTGAATCAGTTGCTGCTTTAGGACAGATTCACTTCTGAATCATATCATCAGGGATGTGCCAACAGAAAACTGTTTCAACTTTTTTTTAGTTTTGTTTCAATGTTGTTTCACTTTAGCATGTACTAATTTGTTTAGTGCATGATAATATGATTAGTGTGCGCTCAAATGAAATGAAACACCATGAAATTGCACATCCCTAGATTAAGCCAATATTTGCTTATTGTATTCTTTATTCCCAAGCATTTACTTTTTTCTTGTACTCTAAAAAGTTATTATTATAATTATTATGTCTCACCTATTGTAAAACTTCCAAGCAAATTACAAAAAGACATTCATAAAATACATCAACAATACGGGGAAGCTGTAAAACTAGAGGGCATAACATGAAGCCACAAGGAGGTAAATTGAAAGGCAATGTTAGGAAATACTTTTTCACTGAAAGGGTGGTGGATGCTTGAAATGCCCTCCCGATGGAAGTGGTGGGGGCAAATACAGTGACAGAATTCAAAATGGCATGGGACAGACACAGTGGATCCCTTTATAGCAACAGGATAAAATCAAAATAAACTTAACTAATTTCTCAACATACAGGGGTGTCCTATACGGAGCGGTGGGTTCACCCCTAAACAAAGACATGGGGAGCAGGTGCACCTACACTTGCCATCTTTCTGGGCAGATTAGATGGACCATACTGGTCTTTATCTGCCGTCATTTACTATGTTACTATGTTAATACTTAAGATATAATACCATAAAAACAAACCATGTGGTGGCAGACCACACCATCTCCACCATTACCCATGTCATCCACTCCTGGTCCAGTTATCCTCAGAGTGGAAACGGATTTTGAATCTGTAGGATTGATTGGTCTTGTCCCAATGCCTGTTCCTCCCTTCCATGGGCATTTCTTGCCCCAAGGAGGAAGTAAGATGTGACATTTTGTTGATAGATAAAAGATGGGTTGTTACCAGCACTGAATGCATGTTAAGGGATTCATTTTCTCAGTTATTTGATTTTAATAAGCAAGCGCTGAACAAAATTGGGATTTAAATAATCAGATGGTTTAAATAGATTTCTTGGGTTAAGATTTAGAGTCTCATATCTCAATGCTATAGTCTACTGAGGAGTCTGGAGTTAGGGACAGCTTAAATCTGCAGCATAAATTGGAAGCTATGGAAAATTTATTCAGGGCAAAAAATGTACACTTTTTATAATTTCCTACGACCCCTGAAATCTCGCTTAGGAAATACTTTAAGGAGGTTTTAGCAATACCCAATGCAGCCGGTATTGCCGTATGAAAATGTTACTAGTGTGATAATGAGGCAGATGTGATGATATCACTTTAAGGCTTTGATCTTCTGGGACTTTTAGAGATTTCACAAGGCGATATCACTATATGGGTCACATTCCTTATCTCCTTGATTTCTGAACAAGATAAATTACTTCTTTTGAAGACCTACTTTGAGAACATAAGATCTTTTATTTTATGGTCAAAAACAGCAGCTATTTCCTGACGTAGTTCTAGTCACACAGCTACATAGAAAGGCTTTTTTGGAGTTGAAAGTTCAGACATTGGCAATTCAATTACTTCTTTTTATACAGTTCCCCTGCAAGTGCGTTGTAGGCCATCAAGAGAAGAATAAAGTTTTTTGTAGCAGATCATTTGGATAAATTCCTTACTGATGAAATGGTGAGATGGTTCTAGTTAATGATTATTTGCTGGTGAAGAATGTTAGAACGGATGTTTCATTTTTCAGGATCAGATGAATGAGAGGCCTCTCTCTGATTTATTGTCTCTCTCTCTCCTCATTTATGTGGGTTCTGTAAATTTCTGTTCTGCTTTTTCTTTGGTGGGGTTTTTTATAATGGATATTTGTGGAAACTTCACTGCAGGTTTTCTTTTTGCTAATTTTGTAATGTATATTTCAAAAAACATAATAAAAATACCCACTTAAACCCACCAGAACATAGTACTTTCTACATTGCCCACCCCAATATACCATATGGCTCCCTCTTTTAATAAATACATCCCCTCTTCTATCACTAGTAAAGGTAAGCGCTGACAGAACATACAAACACATTGATTCTGGTTATGGCAAAGAGCAGAAGGGGTAATAAGAGGGGAGTGTGTGGAACCAAAGACCAGTTAATAGCTAAGAAAAGCAGAGACCTCAGAAAGCCTTTGGTAGCGTCCCGCATTCCTGAACAATAAACTGCCATCATGGGGTAAAATTAGACCAACATTTGGACTTCAAAGATCACATCAAGCGCACAGCAAGATCTATTTACTTCAAAATCAAAACCCTCCGCCACCTGAGACCCATGATGGAAATTGACGACTTCCGAACTATTTTCCAGGCCCTAGTGACACCGCATTTTGACTATGCTAATATAATACTACATGGCCTCCCAAAAAATACTCTGAACCCGCTACAATTAGCCATGAACGCAGCAGCTCATGTCCTCTGCGGAGTATCCAGAAAAGACCACATCTCACCTATATTAAAAGAGCTTCACTGGCTCCCAATAAGCTGCAGAATCACATATAAGGCGCTCCTCATCACCTATAAAGCAATCAACAAAACATCACCCTCCTCAATTGCTGATCTGCTCATCCACACCCCCAACAACAGATCCAGAAGAGCAATCTTGGAAAATACTCTAGTTATACCAAGTGGATCTATGAAACTTAATCAATCAACCATCAATAGGGCATTTACAAACTATGCCCCCAGGTGTTGGAACAAACTCCCTTATAGCATAAGAGCAATCAGGGACCTCACTCAATTTAGAAAGACCCTCAAACATCACCTGTTCCTCATGCACTTTACACAGCTCGATGACTCCCCTTCTGCCCACACACTCACTCAGCTCGACGATTCCCCCTCTACCAACGCACTCACTCAGCTCGATGACTCCCCCTCCACCAACGCACTCACTCAGCTCGATGACTCCCCCTCTGCCCACACACTCACTCAGCTCGACGATTCCCCCTTCACCAACGCACTCACTCAGCTCGATGACTCCCCCTCTGCCCACACACTCACTCAGCTCGACAATTCCCCTCTACCCACACACTCACTCAGCTCGATGACTCCCCCTCTGCCCACACACTCACTCAGCTCGACGATTCCCCCTCTACCCACACACTCACTCAGCTCGACGATTCCCCTCTACCAACGCACTCACTCAGCTCGATGACTCCCCCTCTGCCCACACACTCACTCAGCTCGATGACTCCCCCTCTGCCCACACACTCACTCAGCTCGACAATTCCCCTCTACCCACACAGTCACTCAGCTCGACGATTCCCCCTCTACCCACACACTCACTCAGCTCGATGATTCCCCTCTACCAACACACTCACTCAGCTCGATGATTCCCCTCTACCAACGCACTCACTCAGCTCGATGACTCCCCCTCTGCCCACACACTCACTCAGCTCGATGACTTCTCCTCTACCCACACAGTCACTCAGCTCGACGATTCCCCCTCTACCAACGCACTCACTCAGCTCGATGACTCCCCCTCTGCCCACACACTCACTCAGCTCGATGACTCCCCCTCTGCCCACACACTCACTCAGCTCGACGATTCCCCTCTACCAACGCACTCACTCAGCTCAACGATTCCCCCTCTACCCACACACTCACTCAGCTCGATGACTCCCCCTCTACCCACACACTCACTCAGCTCGACGATTCCCCCTCTACCCACACACTCACTCAGCTCAACGATTCCCCCTCTACCAACGCACGCACTCAGCTCAACGATTCCCCCCTCTACCCACCCACTCACTCAGCTCGACGATTCCCCCTCTACCCACACACTCACTCAGCTCAACGATTCCCCCTCTACCCACACACTCACTCAGCTTGATGACTCCCCCTCTACCCACACACTCACTCAGCTCAACGATTCCCCCTCTACCCACACACTCACTCAGCTCGACGATTCCCCTCTACCCACACACTCACTCAGCTCGACGATTCCCCCTCTACCAACGCACTCACTCAGCTCGACGATTCCCCTCTACCAACGCACTCACTCAGCTCAACGATTCCCCCTCTACCCACACACTCACTCAGCTCGACGATTCCCCCTCTACCCACACACTCACTCAGCTCGACGATTCCCCTCTACCAACGCACTCACTCAGCTCGACGATTCCCCCTCTACCCACACACTCACTCAGCTCGACGATTCCCCTCTACCAACGCACTCACTCAGCTCAACGATTCCCCCTCTACCCACACACTCACTCAGCTCGACGATTCCCCTCTACCCACACACTCACTCAGCTCGACGATTCCCCTCTGCCCACACACTCACTCAGCTCGACGATTCCCCTCTACCCACACACTCACTCAGCTCGACGATTCCCCTCTACCCACACACTCACTCAGCTCGACGATTCCCCTCTACCCACACACTCACTCAGCTCGATGACTCCCCCTCTGCCCACACACTCACTCAGCTCGACGATTCCCCTCTACCCACACACTCACTCAGCTCGACGATTCCCCTCTACCCACACACTCACTCAGCTCGACGATTCCCCTCTACCCACACTCAGTCAGCTCGACTATTCCCCTCTGCCCACACACTCACTCAGCTCGACGATTCCCCCTCTACCAACGCACTCACTCAGCTCAACGATTCCCCCTCTACCAACGCACTCACTCAGCTCAACGATTCCCCCTCTACCCACACACTCACTCAGCTCGACGATTCCCCCTCTACCCACACACTCACTCAGCTCAACGATTCCCCCTCTACCCACACACTCACTCAGCTCAACGATTCCCCCTCTACCCACACACTCACTCAGCTCGACGATTCCCCCTCTACCCACACACTCACTCAGCTCAACGATTCCCCCTCTACCCACACACTCACTCAGCTTGATGACTCCCCCTCTACCCACACACTCACTCAGCTCAACGATTCCCCCTCTACCCACACACTCACTCAGCTCGACGATTCCCCTCTACCCACACACTCACTCAGCTCGACGATTCCCCCTCTACCAACGCACTCACTCAGCTCGACGATTCCCCTCTACCAACGCACTCACTCAGCTCAACGATTCCCCCTCTACCCACACACTCACTCAGCTCGACGATTCCCCCTCTACCCACACACTCACTCAGCTCGACGATTCCCCTCTACCAACGCACTCACTCAGCTCGACGATTCCCCCTCTACCCACACACTCACTCAGCTCGACGATTCCCCTCTACCAACGCACTCACTCAGCTCAACGATTCCCCCTGTACCCACACACTCACTCAGCTCGACGATTCCCCTCTACCCACACACTCACTCAGCTCGACGATTCCCCTCTGCCCACACACTCACTCAGCTCGACGATTCCCCTCTACCCACACACTCACTCAGCTCGACGATTCCCCTCTACCCACACACTCACTCAGCTCGACGATTCCCCCTCTACCAACGCACTCACTCAGCTCGACGATTCCCCTCTACCAACGCACTCACTCAGCTCAACGATTCCCCCTCTACCCACACACTCACTCAGCTCGACGATTCCCCCTCTACCCACACACTCACTCAGCTCGACGATTCCCCTCTACCAACGCACTCACTCAGCTCGACGATTCCCCCTCTACCCACACACTCACTCAGCTCGACGATTCCCCTCTACCAACGCACTCACTCAGCTCAACGATTCCCCCTCTACCCACACACTCACTCAGCTCGACGATTCCCCTCTACCCACACACTCACTCAGCTCGACGATTCCCCTCTACCCACACACTCACTCAGCTCGATGACTCCCCCTCTGCCCACACACTCACTCAGCTCGACGATTCCCCTCTACCCACACACTCACTCAGCTCGACGATTCCCCTCTACCCACACACTCACTCAGCTCGACGATTCCCCTCTGCCCACACACTCACTCAGCTCGACGATTCCCCCTCTACCAACGCACTCACTCAGCTCAACGATTCCCCCTCTACCCACACACTCACTCAGCTCGACGATTCCCCTCTACCCACACACACTCACTCAGCTCGACGATTCCCCTCTACCCACACACTCACTCAGCTCGATGACTCCCCCTCTGCCCACACACTCACTCAGCTCGACGATTCCCCTCTACCCACACACTCACTCAGCTCGACGATTCCCCTCTGCCCACACACTCACTCAGCTCGACGATTCCCCTCTACCCACACACTCACTCAGCTCGACGATTCCCCTCTACCCACACACTCACTCAGCTCGACGATTCCCCTCTGCCCACACACTCACTCAGCTCGACGATTCCCCCTCTACCCACACACTCACTCAGCTCGACGATTCCCCTCTACCCACACACTCACTCAGCTTGATGACTCCCCCTCTACCCACACACTCACTCAGCTCGACGATTCCCCCTCTACCCACACACTCACTCAGCTCGATGACTCCCCCTCTGCCCACACACTCACTCAGCTCAACGATTCCCCCTCTACCCACACACTCACTCAGCTCGACGATTCCCCTCTACCCACACACTCACTCAGCTCAACGATTCCCCCTCTACCCACACACTCACTCAGCTCGATGACTCCCCCTCCACCAACGCACTCACTCAGCTCAACGATTCCCCCTCTACCAACGCACTCACTCAGCTCGACGATTCCCCTCTACCCACACACTCACTCAGCTCAACGATTCCCCTCTACCCACACACTCACTCAGCTCAACGATTCCCCTCTACCCACACTCACTCAGCTCGACGATTCCCCTCTACCCACACACTCACTCAGCTCGACGATTCCCCTCTACCCACACACTCACTCAGCTCAACGATTCCCCTCTACCCACACACTCACTCAGCTCGACGATTCCCCTCTACCAACGCACTCACTCAGCTCGACGATTCCCCCTCTACCCACACACTCACTCAGCTCAACGATTCCCTCTCTACCAACGCACTCACTCAGCTCGACGATTCCCCTCTACCAACGCACTCACTCAGCTCAACGATTCCCTCTCTACCAACGCACTCACTCAGCTCGACGATTCCCCTCTACCAACGCACTCACTCAGCTCGACGATTCCCCCTCTACCAACGCACTCACTCAGCTTGATGACTCCCCCTCTACCCACACACTCACTCAGCTCGACGATTCCCCCTCTACCCACACACTCACTCAGCTCGGCGATTCCCCCTCTACCCACACACTCACTCAGCTCGACGATTCCCCTCTACCAACGCACTCACTCAGCTCAACGATTCCCCCTCTACCCACACACTCACTCAGCTCGATGACTCCCCCTCTACCCACACACTCACTCAGCTCGACGATTCCCCTCTACCCAGACACTCACTCAGCTCGGCGATTCCCCCTCTACCCACACACTCACTCAGCTCGACGATTCCCCTCTACCAACGCACTCACTCAGCTCGATGATTCCCCTCTACCCACACACTCACTCAGCTCGACGATTCCCCTCTACCAACGCACTCACTCAGCTCGACGATTCCCCTCTACCAACACACTCACTCAGCTCGACGATTCCCCTCGACCCACACACTCACTCAGCTCGACGATTCCCCTCTACCCACACACTCACTCAGCTCGACGATTCCCCCTCTGCCCACACACTCACTCAGCTCGACGATTCCCCCTCTGCCCACACACTCACTCAGCTCAACGATTCCCCCTCTGCCCACACACTCACTCAGCTCGACGATTCCCCCTCTACCCACACACTCACTCAGCTCGATGACTCCCCCTCTACCCACACAGTCACTCAGCTCGACGATTCCCCTCTACCCACACACTCACTCAGCTCGATGACTCCCCCTCTACCCACACAGTCACTCAGCTCGACGATTCCCCTCTACCCACACACTCACTCAGCTCGGCGATTCCCCCTCTACCCACACACTCACTCAGCTCGACGATTCCCCTCTACCAACGCACTCACTCAGCTCAACGATTCCCCCTCTACCCACACACTCACTCAGCTCGACGATTCCCCCTCTACCCACACACTCACTCAGCTCAACGATTCCCCTCTACCCACACACTCACTCAGCTCGACGATTCCCCTCTACCAACGCACTCACTCAGCTCAACGATTCCCCCTCTACCCACACACTCACTCAGCTCAACGATTCCCTCTCTCTACCCACGCACTCACTCAGCTCGACGATTCCCCCTCTACCCACACACTCACTCAGCTCAACGATTCCCTCTCTACCAACGCACTCACTCAGCTCGACGATTCCCCTCAACCCACACACGCACTCAGCTCGACGATTCCCCTCTACCAACGCACTCACTCAGCTCGACGATTCCCCTCTACCCACACACTCACTCAGCTCGACGATTCCCCTCTACCCACACACTCACTCAGCTCAACGATTCCCCCTCTACCCACACACTCACTCAGCTCGACGATTCCCCCTCTACCCACACACTCACTCAGCTCAACGATTCCCCCTCTACCCACACACTCACTCAGCTCGACGATTCCCCCTCTACCCACACACTCACTCAGCTCGACGATTCCCCTCTACCAACGCACTCACTCAGCTCGACGATTCCCCCTCTACCCACACACTCACTCAGCTCGATGATTCCCCTCTACCAACACACTCACTCAGCTCGATGATTCCCCTCTACCAACGCACTCACTCAGCTCGATGACTCCCCCTCTGCCCACACACTCACTCAGCTCGATGACTTCTCCTCTACCCACACAGTCACTCAGCTCGACGATACCCCCACTACCACGCACTCACTCAGCTCGATGACTCCCCCTCTGCCCACACACTCACTCAGCTCGATGACTCCCCCTCTGCCCACACACTCACTCAGCTCGACGATTCCCCTCTACCAACGCACTCACTCAGCTCAACGATTCCCCCTCTACCCACACACTCACTCAGCTCGACGATTCCCCCTCTACCCACACACTCACTCAGCTCGACGATTCCCCCTCTACCCACACACTCACTCAGCTCAACGATTCCCCCTCTACCCACACACACTCACTCAGCTCAACGATGCCCCCTCTACCCACACACTCACTCAGCTCGACGATTCCCCCTCTACCCACACACTCACTCAGCTCAACGATTCCCCCTCTACCCACACACTCACTCAGCTTGATGACTCCCCTCTACCCACACACTCACTCAGCTCAACGATTCCCCCTCTACCCACACACTCACTCAGCTCGACGATTCCCCTCTACCCACACACTCACTCAGCTCGACGATTCCCCCTCTACCAACGCACTCACTCAGCTCGACGATTCCCCTCTACCAACGCACTCACTCAGCTCAACGATTCCCCCTCTACCCACACACTCACTCAGCTCGACGATTCCCCCTCTACCCACACACTCACTCAGCTCGACGATTCCCCTCTACCAACGCACTCACTCAGCTCGACGATTCCCCCTCTACCCACACACTCACTCAGCTCGACGATTCCCCTCTACCAACGCACTCACTCAGCTCAACGATTCCCCCTCTACCCACACACTCACTCAGCTCGACGATTCCCCTCTACCCACACACTCACTCAGCTCGACGATTCCCCTCTGCCCACACACTCACTCAGCTCGACGATTCCCCTCTACCCACACACTCACTCAGCTCGACGATTCCCCTCTACCCACACACTCACTCAGCTCGACGATTCCCCTCTACCCACACACTCACTCAGCTCGATGACTCCCCCTCTGCCCACACACTCACTCAGCTCGACGATTCCCCTCTACCCACACACTCACTCAGCTCGACGATTCCCCTCTACCCACACACTCACTCAGCTCGACGATTCCCCTCTACCCACACACTCACTCAGCTCGACGATTCCCCTCTGCCCACACACTCACTCAGCTCGACGATTCCCCCTCTACCAACGCACTCACTCAGCTCAACGATTCCCCCTCTACCCACCCACTCACTCAGCTCAACGATTCCCCCTCTACCCACACGCACTCATCTCGACGATTACCCTCTAACCACACACACACTACGCTCAACGCTTCCCCCTCTACCCACACCATAACTCAGCTCGCCGCTTACCCCTCTACCCACACACTCACTCAGCTCGACGATTCCCCCTCTACCCACACACTCACTCAGCTCAACGATTCCCCCTCTACCCACACACTCACTCAGCTTGATGACTCCCCCTCTACCCACACACTCACTCAGCTCAACGATTCCCCCTCTACCAACACCAACACACAGCACTACGATACCCCTCTACCCACACACTCACTCAGCTCTGCGATTCCCTCTCTACCAACGCACTCACTCAGCTCGACGATTCCCCTCTACCAACGCACTCACTCAGCTCAACGATTCCCCCTCTACCCACACACTCACTCAGCTCGACGATTCCCCCTCTACCCACACACTCACTCAGCTCGACGATTCCCCTCTACCAACGCACTCACTCAGCTCGACGATTCCCCCTCTACCCACACACTCACTCAGCTCGACGATTCCCCTCTACCAACGCACTCACTCAGCTCAACGATTCCCCCTGTACCCACACACTCACTCAGCTCGACGATTCCCCTCTACCCACACACTCACTCAGCTCGACGATTCCCCTCTGCCCACACACTCACTCAGCTCGACGATTCCCCTCTACCCACACACTCACTCAGCTCGACGATTCCCCTCTACCCACACACTCACTCAGCTCGACGATTCCCCCTCTACCAACGCACTCACTCAGCTCGACGATTCCCCTCTACCAACGCACTCACTCAGCTCAACGATTCCCCCTCTACCCACACACTCACTCAGCTCGACGATTCCCCCTCTACCCACACACTCACTCAGCTCGACGATTCCCCTCTACCAACGCACTCACTCAGCTCGACGATTCCCCCTCTACCCACACACTCACTCAGCTCGACGATTCCCCTCTACCAACGCACTCACTCAGCTCAACGATTCCCCCTCTACCCACACACTCACTCAGCTCGACGATTCCCCTCTACCCACACACTCACTCAGCTCGACGATTCCCCTCTACCCACACACTCACTCAGCTCGATGACTCCCCCTCTGCCCACACACTCACTCAGCTCGACGATTCCCCTCTACCCACACACTCACTCAGCTCGACGATTCCCCTCTACCCACACACTCACTCAGCTCGACGATTCCCCTCTGCCCACACACTCACTCAGCTCGACGATTCCCCCTCTACCAACGCACTCACTCAGCTCAACGATTCCCCCTCTACCCACACACTCACTCAGCTCGACGATTCCCCTCTACCCACACACTCACTCAGCTCGACGATTCCCCTCTACCCACACACTCACTCAGCTCGATGACTCCCCCTCTGCCCACACACTCACTCAGCTCGACGATTCCCCTCTACCCACACACTCACTCAGCTCGACGATTCCCCTCTGCCCACACACTCACTCAGCTCGACGATTCCCCTCTACCCACACACTCACTCAGCTCGACGATTCCCCTCTACCCACACACTCACTCAGCTCGACGATTCCCCTCTGCCCACACACTCACTCAGCTCGACGATTCCCCCTCTACCCACACACTCACTCAGCTCGACGATTCCCCTCTACCCACACACTCACTCAGCTTGATGACTCCCCCTCTACCCACACACTCACTCAGCTCGATGACTCCCCCTCTGCCCACACACTCACTCAGCTCAACGATTCCCCCTCTACCCACACACTCACTCAGCTCGACGATTCCCCTCTACCCCACACACTCACTCAGCTCAACGATTCCCCCTCTACCCACACACTCACTCAGCTCGATGACTCCCCCTCCACCAACGCACTCACTCAGCTCAACGATTCCCCCTCTACCAACGCACTCACTCAGCTCGACGATTCCCCTCTACCCACACACTCACTCAGCTCAACGATTCCCCTCTACCCACACACTCACTCAGCTCAACGATTCCCCTCTACCCACACACTCACTCAGCTCGACGATTCCCCTCTACCCACACACTCACTCAGCTCGACGATTCCCACACACTCACTCAGCTCGACGATTCCCCTCTACCCACACACTCACTCAGCTCAACGATTCCCCCTCTACCCACACACTCACTCAGCTCGACGATTCCCCTCTACCAACGCACTCACTCGGCTCGACGATTCCCCTCTACCCACACACTCACTCAGCTCAACGATTCCCTCTCTACCCACTCACTCACTCAGCTCGACGATTCCCCTCTACCAACGCACTCACTCAGCTCAACGATTCCCTCTCTACCAACGCACTCACTCAGCTCGACGATTCCCCTCTACCAACGCACTCACTCAGCTCGACGATTCCCCCGCTACCAACGCACTCACTCAGCTCGATGACTCCCCCTCTACCCACACACTCACTCAGCTCGACGATTCCCCCTCTACCCACTCACTCACTCAGCTCAACGATTCCCCCTCTACCCACACACTCACTCAGCTCGACGATTCCCCCTCTACCCACACACTCACTCAGCTCAACGATTCCCCCTCTACCCACACACTCACTCAGCTCGACGATTCCCCTCTACCCACACACTCACTCAGCTCGACGATTCCCCCTCTACCCACACACTCACTCAGCTCGACGATTCCCCTCTACCCACACACTCACTCAGCTCGACGATTCCCCTCTACCCACACACTCACTCAGCTCGACGATTCCCCCTCTACCCACACACTCACTCAGCTCGACGATTCCCCTCTACCCACACACTCACTCAGCTCGACGAGTCCCCTCTACCCACACGCACTCACTCAGCTCGACGATTCCCCTCTACCCACACACTCACTCAGCTCGACGATTCCCCTCTACCCAGACACTCACTCAGCTCGACGATTCCCCCTCTGCCCACACACTCACTCAGCTCGACGATTTCCCTCTTACCACACACTCACTCAGCTCGAAGATTCCCCCTCTTCCCACACACTCACTCAGCTCGACGATTCCCCCTCTACCCACACACTCACTCAGCTCTATGATTCCCCCTCTCCCCACACACTCACTCAGCTCGACGATTCCCCTCTACCCACACACTCACTCAGCTCGACGAATCCCCCTCTACCCACACAGTCACTCAGCTCGACGATTCCCCTCTACCCACACACTCACTCAGCTCGGCGATTCCCCTCTACCCACACAGTCACTCAGCTCGACGATTCCCCCTCTACCCACACACTCACTCAGCTCAACGATTCCCCCTCTACCCACACACTCACTCAGCTCGACGATTCCCCCTCTACCCACACACTCACTCAGCTCAACGATTCCCCCTCTACCCACACACTCACTCAGCTCGACGATTCCCCTCAAACCACACACGCACACAGCTCGACGAATCCCCTCTACCCACACACTCACTCAGCTCAACGATTCCCTCTCTACCCACACACTCACTCAGCTCTACGATTCCCCTCTACCCACACACTCACTCAGCTCAACGATTCCCCTCTACCCACGCACACTCACTCAGCTCGACGATTCCCCTCTACCCACACACTCACTCAGCTCGACGATTCCCCTCTTCCCACACACTCACTCAGCTCGACGATTCCCCCTCTACCCACACACTCACTCAGCTCGACGATTCCCCTCTACCAACGCACTCACTCAGCTCAACGATTCCCCCTCTACCCACACACTCACTCAGCTCGACGATTCCCCTCTACCCACACACTCACTCAGCTCGACGATTCCCCCTCTACCCACACACTCACTCAGCTCGACGATTCCCCTCTACCCACACACTCACTCAGCTCGACGATTCCCCCTCTACCCACACACTCACTCAGCTCAACGATTCCCCTCTACCCACACACTCACTCAGCTCGACGATTCCCCCTCTACCCACACACTCACTCAGCTCAACGATTCCCCTCTACCCACACACTCACTCAGCTCGACGATTCCCCTCTACCAACACACTCACTCAGCTCGACGATTCCCCTCTACCAACGCACTCACTCAGCTCGACGATTCCCCTCTGCCCACACACTCACTCAGCTCGATGATTCTCCCTCTACCACACAGTCACTCAGCTCGACTATTCCCCCTCTACCAACGCACTCACTCATCTCGATGACTCCCCCTCTGCCCACACACTCACTCAGCTCGATGACTCCCCCTCTGCCCACACACTCACTCAGCTCGACGATTCCCCTCTACCAACGCACTCACTCAGCTCAACGATTCCCCCTCTACCCACACACTCACTCAGCTCGACGATTCCCCTCTACCCACACACTCACTCAGCTCGACGATTCCCCCTCTACCCACACACTCACTCAGCTCAACGATTCCCCCTCTACCCACACACTCACTCAGCTCAACGATTCCCCTCTACCAACGCACTCACTCAGCTCGACGATTCCCCCTCTACCCACACACTCACTCAGCTCAACGATTCCCCCTCGACCCACACACACTCACTCAGCTTGATGACTCCCCCTCTACCCACACACTCACTCAGCTCAACGATTCCCCCTCTACCCACACACTCACTCTGCTCAACGTTTCCCCTCTACCCACACACTCACTCAGCTCGACGATTCCCCTCTACCAACGCACTCACTCAGCTCGACGATTCCCCCTCTACCAACCCACTCACTCAGCTCAACGATTCCCCCTCTACCCACACACTCACTCAGCTTCGACGATTCCCCCTCTACCCACACACTCACTCAGTTCGACGATTCCCCTCTTCCCACACACTCACTCTGCTCAACGATTCCCCCTCTACCCACACACTCACTCAGCTTGATGATTCCCCTCTACCCACACACTCACTCAGCTCAACGATTCCCCCTCTACCCACACACTCACTCAGCTCGACGATTCCCCTCTACCCACACACTCACTCAGCTCGACGATTCCCCCTCTACCAACGCACTCACTCAGCTCGACGATTCCCCCTCTACCAACGCACTCACTCAGCTCAACGATTCCCCCTCTACCCACACACTCACTCAGCTTTATGATTCCCCCTCTACCCACACACTCACTCAGCTCGACGATTCCCCTCTACCAACACACTCACTCAGCTCGACGATTCCCCTCTACCCACACACTCACTCAGCTCGACGATTCCCCTCTACCCACCCACTCACTCAGCTCGACGATTCCCCATCTACCCACACACTCACTCAGCTCGACGATTCCCCTCTACCCACACACTCCACTCAGCTCGCTCGACGTTTCCCCTCTGCCCACACACTCACTCAGCTCGACGATTCCCCTCTACCCACACACTCACTCAGCTCGACGATTCCCCTCTACCCACACACTCACTCAGCTCGACGATTCCCCTCTACCCACACACTCACTCAGCTCGAAGACTCCCCATATGCCAACACAAGAACACTGATCTACGATACCCCTCTACCCACACACTCACTCAGCTCGATGACTCCCCCTCTACCCACACACTCACTCAGCTCGACGATTCCCCTCTACCCACACACTCACTCAGCTCGACGATTCCCCTCTGCCCACACACTCACTCAGCTCGACGATTCCCCCTCTACCAACGCACTCACTCAGCTCAACGATTCCCCCTCTACCAACGCACTCACTCAGCTCAACGTGTTCCCCGCTACCCACACACTCACTCAGCTCGACGATTCCCCCCTCTACCCACACACTCACTCAGCTCAACGATTCCCCCTCTACCCACACACTCACTCAGCTCAACGATTCCCCCTCAACCCACCCACACTTCACTCAGCTCCACGATTCCCCCTCTACCCACACAATCACTCAGCTCAACGATTCCCCCTCTACCCACACACTCACTCAGCTTGAAGACTCCCCCTCTACCGACACACTCACTCAGCTCAACGATTCCCCCTCTACCCACACACTCACTCAGCTCGACGATTCCCCTCTACCCACACACTCACTCAGCTCGACGATTCCCCCTCTACCAACGCACTCACTCAGCTCGACGATTCCCCTCTACCAACGCACTCACTCAGCTCAACGATTCCCCTCTACCCACACACTCACTCAGCTCGACGATTCCCCCTCTACCCACACACTCACTCAGCTCGACGATTCCCCTCTACCCACACACTCACTCAGCTCGACGATTCCCCTCTACCCACGCACTCACTCAGCTCGACGATTCCCCCTCTACCCACACACTCACTCAGCTCGACGATTCCCCCTCTACCAACGCACTCACTCAGCTCAACGATTCCCCCTGTACCCACACACTCACTCAGCTCGACGATTCCCCCTCTACCCACACACTCACTCAGCTCGACGATTCCCCTCTGCCCACACACTCACTCAGCTCGACGATTCCCCTCTACCCACACACTCACTCAGCTCGACGATTCCCCTCTACCCACACACTCACTCAGCTCGACGATTCCCCCTCTACCAACGCACTCACTCAGCTCGACGATTCCCCTCTACCAACGCACTCACTCAGCTCGACGATTCCCCTCTACCCACACACTCACTCAGCTCGACGATTCCCCCTCTACCCACACACTCACTCAGCTCGACGATTCCCCTCTACCCACGCACTCACTCAGCTCGACGATTCCCCCTCTACCCACACACTCACTCAGCTCGACGATTCCCCTCTACCCACGCACTCACTCAGCTCAACGATTCCCCCTCTACCCACACACTCACTCAGCTCGACGATTCCCCTCTACCCACACACTCACACAGCTCAACTATCCCCCTCTACCCACACACTCACTCAGCTCGACGATTCCCCTCTACCACACACCTCACTCAGCCTCGACGATTCCCCTCTACCCACATTCCCCCTCTACCCACACACTCACTCAGCTCGAAGATTCCCCCTCTACCCACCCACTCACTCAGCTCGACGTTTCCCCTCTGCCCACACACTCACTCAGCTCGACGATTCCCCCTCTACCAAACGCACTCACTCAGCTCAACGATTCCCCCTCTACCCACACACTCACTCAGCTCGACGATTCCCCTCTACCCACACACTCACTCAGCTCGACGATTCCCCTCTACCCACACACTCACTCAGCTCGATGACTCCCCCTCTGCCCACACACTCACTCAGCTCGACGATTCCCCCTCTACCCACACACTCACTCAGCTCGACGATTCCCCTCGACCCACACACTCACTCAGCTCGACGATTCCCCTCTACCCACACACTCACTCAGCTCGACGAATCCCCTCTACCCACACGCACTCACTCAGCTCGACGATTCCCCCTCTGCCCACACACTCACTCAGCTCGACGATTTCCCCCTCTACCCACACACTCACTCAGCTCGACGATTCCCCTCTACCCCACACACTCACTCAGCTTGATGACTCCCCCTCTACCCACACACTCACTCAGCTCGACGATTCCCCCTCTACCCACAAACTCACTCAGCCACACTCACTCAGCTTGATGAATCCCCCTCTACCCACACACTCACTCAGCTCGACGATTCCCCCTCTACCCACACACTCACTCAGCTCGAAGACTCCCCCGCTACCCACCCACACACTCAGCTCAACGATTCCCCCTCTACCCACACACTCACTCAGCTCGACGATTCCCCTCTACCCACACACTCACTCAGCTCAACGATTCCCCTCTACCCACACACTCACTCAGCTCGATGACTCCCCCTCCACCAACGCACTCACTCAGCTCAACGATTCCCCCTCTACCAACGCACTCACTCAGCTCGACGATTCCCCTCTACCACACACTCACTCAGCTCAACGATTCCCCTCTACCCACACACTCACTCAGCTCAACGATTCCCCTCTACCCACACACTCACTCAGCTCGACGATTCCCCTCTACCCACACACTCACTCAGCTCGACGATTCCCCCTCTACCCACACACTCACTCAGCTCAACGATTCCCCTCTACCCACACACTCACTCAGCTCGACGATTCCCCTCTACCAACGCACTCACTCAGCTCGATGATTCCCCCTCTACCCACACACTCACTCAGCTCAACGATTCCCTCTCTACCAACGCACTCACTCAGCTCGACGATTCCCCTCTACCAACGCACTCACTCAGCTCAACGATTCCCTCTCTACCAACGCACTCACTCAGCTCGACGATTCCCCTCTACCAACGCACTCACTCAGCTCGACGATTCCCCCTCTACCAACGCACTCACTCAGCTTGATGACTCCCCCTCTACCCACACACTCACTCAGCTCGACGATTCCCCCTCTACCCACACACTCACTCAGCTCGGCGATTCCCCCTCTACCCACACACTCACTCAGCTCGACGATTCCCCTCTACCAACGCACTCACTCAGCTCAACGATTCCCCCTCTACCCACACACTCACTCAGCTCGATGACTCCCCCTCTACCCACCCACTCACTGAGCTAGACGTTTCCCCTCTACCAACTCACTCACTCAGCTCGGCGATTCCCCCTCTACCCACACACTCACTCAGCTCGACGATTCCCCTCTACCAACGCACTCACTCAGCTCTACGATTCCCCCTCTACCCACACACTCACTCAGCTCGACGATTCCCCTCTACCAACGCACTCACTCAGCTCGACGATTCCCCTCTACCAACACACTCACTCAGCTCGACGATTCCCCTCTACCCACACACTCACTCAGCTCGACGATTCCCCTCTACCCACACACTCACTCAGCTCGACGATTCCCCCTCTGCCCACACACTCACTCAGCTCGACGATTCCCCCTCTGCCCACACACTCACTCAGCTCAACGATTCCCCCTCTGCCCACACACTCACTCAGCTCGACGATTCCCCCTCTACCCACACACTCACTCAGCTCGATGACTCCCCCTCTACCCACACAGTCACTCAGCTCGACGATTCCCCTCTACCCACACACTCACTCAGCTCGATGACTCCCCCTCTACCCACACAGTCACTCAGCTCGACGATTCCCCTCTACCCACACACTCACTCAGCTCGGCGATTCCCCCTCTACCCACACACTCACTCAGCTCGACGATTCCCCTCTACCAACGCACTCACTCAGCTCAACGATTCCCCCTCTACCCACACACTCACTCAGCTCGACGATTCCCCCTCTACCCACACACTCACTCAGCTCAACGATTCCCCCTCTACCCACACACTCACTCAGCTCGACGATTCCCCTCTACCAACGCACTCACTCAGCTCAACGATTCCCCCTCTACCCACACACTCACTCAGCTCAACGATTCCCTCTCTACCAACGCACTCACTCAGCTCGACGATTCCCCCTCTACCCACACACTCACTCAGCTCAACGATTCCCTCTCTACCAACGCACTCACTCAGCTCGACGATTCCCCTCTACCCACACACTCACTCAGCTCGACGATTCCCCTCTACCAACGCACTCACTCAGCTCGACGATTCCCCTCTACCCACACACTCACTCAGCTCGACGATTCCCCTCTACCCACACACTCACTCAGCTCAACGATTCCCCCTCTACCCACACACTCACTCAGCTCGACGATTCCCCCTCTACCCACACACTCACTCAGCTCAACGATTCCCCCTCTACCCACACACTCACTCAGCTCGACGATTCCCCTCTACCCACACACTCACTCAGCTCGATGATTCCCCTCTACCCACACACTCACTCAGCTCGACGATTCCCCTCTACCAACGCACTCACTCAGCTCGACGATTCCCCTCTACCAACACACTCACTCAGCTCAACGATTCCCCCTCTACCCACACACTCACTCAGCTCAACGATTCCCCCTCTACCCACACACTCACTCAGCTCGACGATTCCCCTCTACCAACGCACTCACTCAGCTCAACGATTCCCCTCTACCAACGCACTCACTCAGCTCGACGATTCCCCTCTACCCACACACTCACTCAGCTCGATGACTTCTCCTCTACCCACACACTCACTCAGCTCGACGATTCCCCTCTACCCACACACTCACTCAGCTCGACAATTCCCCTCTACCCACACACTCACTCAGCTCGACGATTCCCCTCTACCCACACACTCACTCAGCTCGACGATTCCCCTCTACCCACACACTCACTCAGCTCGACGATTCCCCTCTACCAACGCACTCACTCAGCTCGATGATTCCCCTCTACCCACACACTCACTCAGTCATGTCAACCGTGAGCACACACTCACTAAATCTGCATTCTAATGTCCACCATATGTTATTACAGAACTTTAACTCTTCATGACCAAGAGAGTGCAAATACGCAGTAATCAAACTCTCACTGTAAAACCCGTTATGAGTTCAACCTGTTAATCTCTTGTAGCATATTTTCATATGTATATAGTTTCCCCAGTTAAATCCATGTTAAAACGCTGTTTTATGTAAACATAGGACAAAATCTGTTTGTTCGATGTAAACCGCACTGATGAGAAATAGCGCGGTATATAAGAAATGTTAAATAAATAAATAAATAAAATAAATATGTGCAAAATAAATCTCAGACTGATTAACTGCATCAAGTTCACCATGAAAAAGCAGCAAACCACACTCCATCTAAAGTATAAAGACGGACAGTATGTCATTCCTAAAACATCAGGTACCAGAGAGGAACATTCCAGGGAGACTCTCTGTGGCCACTTTCGTTTTGCATAGCACATAGTCCTCTGAGTACTCTTATTATATAAGAAAATAAGATTTTCCACACTGGGTCAGACCAAAGGTCCATTGAGCCCAGTATCTTGTTTCCAACAGTGCCCAATCCAAGTCACAAGTACCTGGCAGGATCCCAAAAGGTAGATTCCCAGGGATAAGCAGTGAATTTCCCCCCAGTCCTCTTTAAGAATGGTTTATGCACTTTTCCTCCAGGAACTTGTCCAAACCTTTTTTAAACCCAATTACACTAACAAATTCCTGAGTTGGATTAAGCATTGAGTGAAAAAATATTTTCTCTTATTAGACTTAAATGGGTTACAATGTAGCTTTATCGTGTATCCACTAATCTTTCTACTTTTAGAGAGAGTAAACAATCAATCTATGTTTACCTGTTCCACTCCATTATTTTATAGAGCTCTATCTTTTTTTTTTTTTTTTAGTGCCATCAAGTCAGTGTTGACTCATAGTGACCCAGCTACCTCTGGGATTTCTTGGCAATGTATCACTGGAAGTAGATTGCCAGCCTTTTCTTCTGAGGCAATGGAGGGTAAAGTGACTTGCCCAAGGTCACAAGGAGTGCCAGTGGGAATTGAACCCTTAATCTTCTGGGTACTAGGCAGTTGCCCTAACCACTAGGCTACTCCTCCACAGCCTCTATTATATCTCCCCTCAAACCATCTCTTTTCGAAGATCAAGAGCCCTAAACCTTTAAGTCTTTCCTCTTAAGGATATCCTTTTATTCTCTTTATAATAGAACCTTAGAAACATAGAAAAATGATGACAGAAAAACACCACATGGCCTATCTAGTTTGTCCTTCCATATCAACATCTACAACAGTCCACTTTTTCCTTTAGAGATCCTCTGTGTTTGTCCCATGCTTTTTTGAATTCAGATACTGTCCTCATCTCTACCACCTCTACTGGGAGACTATTAAACGGATCCACCACTCTTTCCATAAAGAAATATTTCTGCATATCACTCTTGAATGTATCCCCTTTCACCCTCATCCCATGTCCCCTCGTAGCAGAACTTGCTTTCAATCGAAAGAGGCTCTCCCCCTGTGCATTTATGCCACGGAGGTATTTAAACATCTCAATCATATCACCTCTATCCTGCCTCTAAGGTGTACATATTAAGGTTCTTAAGTCTGTCCTCATATGCTTTATAATGAAGACCACTAACCATTTTAGTAGCTACCCTCTGAACTGACTCCATCCTGTTTATATCCTTTTGAAGGTGCGGTCTCCAGAATTGCACACTATACTCCAAATGAGGTCGCACCAAAGACTTATACAGAGGCATTATCACCTCCTTTCTTCTGCTATCCATTCCTCTCCGTATGCACCCAAGCATCCTTCTAGCTTTTGCCGTCGCCTTTTCTACTTGTTTAGCTACTTTAAGATCACCAGACACAACCACGCCTAGGTCCCGCTCTTCTTTAGTGGAAAAAAGTACTTCACCCCCGCCCCTATACTATATTGCTCCCTTGGATTGCTGCAGCCCAAATGCATGACCTTACATTTTTTAACATTAAATCCCAGCTGCCAAATTCTAGACCATTCTTCAAGCTTAGCTAGATCCCTCCTCATGTTATCTACACCTTTCTGGGTGTCTACTCTATTGCGGATTTTGGTATCATCCGCAAAGAGGCAAACCTTACCCGACAGCCCTTCCGCTATATCACTAACAAAGATGTTAAAAGGAATCGGACCAAGGACAGATCCCTGGGGCACACCACTGGTAACATCCTTCTCCTCAGAGTGAGCTCCATTTACCTGTACTCTTTGTCGCCTCCCACTCAACCAATTTCTAACCCAAGCAGGAACTTTAGTATCATTTTGTTCAGCCGTCTTTGTACCTTTTCCATTTCTGCTACATATCTTTTTTTCATATGATGACCAGAACTGCACGTTATATTCAAGGTGTGGTCGCACCATGGAATGATACAGAGGCATTATAATATCCTAGGTTTTATTCTCCTTGCCTTTCCTTATGATTCCTAGCATTCTATTTGCACACTGAGCGGAGGGCTTCAACATATTATCCACAATGATTCCAAGATCCTTTTCCTGGACGGTGGCTCCTAACAGATTTGGACTACTATCCACAGAGTCACCATGAGACTAGGGGACATGCAATGAAGCTACAGACTAACGTGTAATCAAACTCTGGAATTTGTTACCGGAGGATGTAGTAAAGGCTGTTAGTGTAGCTGAGTTTAAAAAACGTTTGGACAAGTTCCTAGAGGAAAGGCCCATAAACCATTATTAAGAAGGGACACAGGATATCAATGCTTACCCAATACAAACATTGTGGAACCTGTGTCTTTTGAGGAAACTGCTAGGTACGTATGACCTAGATTGGCCACTATTGGAAACAGGATACTGGGCTTGATGGACCTTGGTCTGACCCAGTATGGCATATCTTATGTTCTTATGAGTTGATATCAAGTCAATGGCACTTAACAACAGTAGCTACAGTTTGGGTTGTTTTTGCATAAGAGCATAACTTTGTATTTGTCCACATTAAATTTCATCTGCCATTTGGATCCCCAATCTTCCTGTTTCTCAAGGGCCTCACAATCCTCTTGTGTTTTAATCACTTTGAATAATTTTGCATCACCTGCAAATTTGATCACGTCACTTTTTCCCTTTTATAAATATGTTAAAAAGTAGTGGTTCTTGGGATAATCCACTATTTACCTTTTTCATTGAGAAAATTAATCATCTAGCCAAACTCTGTGTTTTCTTTCTTTTAACCAGTTTCCAATCCACAACAGAACACTGCCTCCTATCCCATGACTTTTTAATTTTCCCAAGAGTCTCTCATGAGGGACCTTATCAAAGGTTTTCTGAAAATCCAGATGCACTATATCAACTGACTCACCTTTAACTACGTGTTTATTCACACTTTCAAAAAAACTGTAAGAGATTGCTTAGGCAAGACTTCCCTTGGCTAAATCCATGTTTACTTTTTCCCATTAAACCATGTCTGTTCATGTGTTCAGTGATTTTCTTCTTTATAATGGTTTCTACCATTTTGCCCAGCACTAATGTCAGGCTCACCGGTCTGTAGTTTCCCGGATTAGCCCTAGAACCCTTTTTAAAAATAGGTGTTACATTTGCCATCCTGTATCTTAATTAGGATAACTAACTATAAATTAATGGATATGCCTGACGTGAGTGGGTGGGTGGGGAAAAAACCTATCTTCCTTCTTTTAAAACTATAAAGGGCCACCTAAATCTAACAAAAAAATTAATTTTAAACCTCTAAAACAATGAAATAAAAAACAGACTTTTTCAAATAAACCTCTATCCCAGGCTTTAAGTCACCAAATTTGTCAGCAAAATAATGTTCACTTACCCACAGAGGCTTCGACCATCTCTCAACTTTCCCTCGTCTTCCAGATGAAACACAACTGGGTCGATATTCAGTGGTACATATCTGGTTTGGATAAGTGCCACTGAAGGGAGTATTTGGCAGCACTGTACAGATAATGTTGCTGAATATTATCTGGCTCCGTAGGCAGAGTGGGGGCAGAGTCAGAAATCATGGGTGTTGTCATGGCGCAAGGCAGATTGAGCCGATGGAAGTAGAGGAAAACACACAGGGCAGTTTTAAAATCAGCAGTGCAGAGCACATGGCTAGGGGTTGTCAGGGGCAACCAAGCAAAACAAGAGCACAGGCTGTAGAGAAACGCCCAGAGATACCATTACGTCATAGCTCATCAGCAAAGCAGAGACAGCTGCAGAGAGTTGAGCTAACGCAAGTCTCAAGGAATGACGCAGATAAAAAAAGGTCAGTCTTGAGCAGAGCAGAGACACGTGCAGATTCATGCACAGATTCACGTACAGGCACACGTGGAGAAAGAAGGAAACACAGAGACGCAAGCCAGGAGTCAGACTCGGTCTCTGTGGCAGAGAGAGAAGGAGACATTGAGAGGACTCGAGGGAAAGGAAAGTACAGCGCTCAGAAAAGCCAGGAGCCATACCTGGAAGGTTCAGACGTGGAATCAATCTGCACCTCAGAGGGGTTTATCCAAGAGGAGTTCACGAAGGTTAGTGCTGGGAAGTTAGGCTGCACTAAGCCAAGGTCCGTGTGGGGCCAGAGGGAGACTCCAGGATATAAACCACGAGGAGCAGGGAGAAGAGATAACCACAATAGCAGGAACCTGGGGAGCCAGAATACTTGTCCAAGAGATAATTCCCATGCTTTAGAAAGACGTCCTGTGAAAGGAAGAGAGGGGAAGAAAAGTTTCCACTTCCCGTTTACACACCAGCCAGGCAGAGCTCAGCCTGAAAGCCAAAGTACCTGGACTAGAGGAGCACTGAGTTTTACCCCCAGTGGTCAGGAAGTGTGTAGCCCACTAAGGAAAGATTCCATAGTGTGTGGTAAAGAACCTTTCTGCAGTGATAGGGGGGAGTGGTGCTCTGACCCAGCCGAGAGGAGAGAAACAAACACTAATCCACAATACAGCCCTGCAAGTTATAATTATCAAGAAGCACCTGAAGATATGGATTGTGACTTTGGTGATGATAATTCTGATATGTGCAAAATAGACTGTACGCTTGTTTTCTCTGATAGCATAACCTCTTTTTGTTAGGGGCCTAAGAAAGCCTGCTGGAGTGAAATCTGTGGGAGAGCACAGATTTCACAGTTCAAAGTGTGTGATTGAAAACCCTGTTTTTCCCTCTTTTTGTTCAGTTAAAGCTGACAATAAGCATTTTTGTTCCCATTTGTAGTCCCTCACTTGTGTTATACCAGCTGTATGGTTTATTTGCTTTTTGATATCTGTTGCAAGAATTCTCCCGGGACGGGAAATAAAACCTCTTTAAGCATAGCTACTCGACCACAACTACCTCCTTATTTCGATTAGCTATTGAGACCCAAAATCCCTGAGGGCAACATCAAGTCCTTGCTGTTAGAAGAGGAGCAGCACCGCAGCCCCAGGCTCCTGCCTTGGGGGCAAGCAGGTGTTTGACAAGTGGCGACGTTGTTTGGATTTTTGCGCAAGATTCAAAAGGGACAAGCACAAAAGGACTACAGTTTGCTGGAAGGAAAGCAGTCATCCGGAAGGAGAGAGAACCGTCAAGAAGTTTTCTGCTACCAGGAGTGGAACCCGGAGACACCTTTCTCACAAGCTGACCCCTGCATGGAGGCTAAGGTAAAAGGTACCTGGTCAGACGTGGGGAGGATACAGTGAGAAAGGGGGGTGCTGGTGGGCAGAGAGAGGACGGTGGAAAAAAAAAAGTGTGGTGGTATCGCACTTGGTTTTTGTTTTGTTTTTCTATCTCTAGTTATACCAAGGCAGAAGGATGGAGCCATTGGATGTAGCGGGATGGATGAAGACGCAATGGGATAAGCAAGTTGAGCTTATCCATTTCCTGCAGCAGCAAACAGAAAGGACCATACAGGAGCAGCAGCGGCCATTATTAGAGACATTGGACGCGCTTTAAAAGAAGCCCCGAGATGTCACTGAGGACGTCCCCATGGCTCTCCAAGCCGCTGGTCTAAGGTCGTATGGTGCCTTTACATTAGGACAGCTACAACCACAGGACAATGTGGACAATTACTTGGACGCATTTGAAAGGATAGCTACTACCTTGAAATGGCCAGAGGAGCAGTGGGCCACCCGCTTTGCCCTATCGCTCACAGGAGAGGCTCTTTCAGCGTACAAAGCTATGCCTGCAGAATTAGCTTCCAATTATAGTGAAGTAAAGAAAGCAGTAAAAGATAGATTGGGGCTTACCCCACTTCACTATCAGTGTGTGTTTAGAGAGGCAGTAATTGGGCCTCGAGAAACTCCCAAAGCTCTAGCCCAGAGGTTGAAAAGTATAGCCAAAAAATGGTTGTTAGCCGAGGGAAGTTCAGTGGAAACATAGAAACATAGAAATATGACGACAGAAAAAGACCACATGGCCTATCTAGTCTGTCCTTCCATAACAACTACAACAGTCCACTTTTTGCCTTTAGAGATCCTCTGTGTTGGTCCCATGCTTTCTTGAATTCAGTTACTGTCCTCATCTCTACCACCTCCACTGGGAGACTATTCCACAGATCCACTACTCTTTCCGTAAAGAAATATTTCCGCATATCACTCCTGAATCTATCTCCCTTCACCCTCATCCCATGTCCCCTCGTAGCAGAACTTGCTTTCAATTGAAAGAGGCTCTCTCCCTGAACATTTATGCCATGGAGGTATTTAAACATCTCGATCATATCACCTCTATCCCGCCTTTCCTCTAAGGTGTACATATTAAGATCCTTAAGTCTGTCCTCATATGCTTTATAATGAAGCCCATTAATCATTTTGGTAGCAACCCTCTGCACCGACTCCATCCTGTTCACATCCTTTTGAAGGTGCGGTCTCCAGAATTGCACACCATACTCCAAATGAGGTCGCACCAAAGACTTATACAGAGGCATTATCACCTCCTTTTTTCTGCTAGCCATTCCTCTCCGTATGCACCCAAGCATCCTTCTAGCTTTTGCCGTCGCCTTTTCCACCTGTTTAGCTACTTTAAGATCATCAGACACAACCACGCCTAGGTCCCGTTCTTCTTTAGTGGACAAAAGTACTTCACCTCCTATACTGTATTGCTCCCTTGGATTGCTGCAGCCCAAATGCATGACCTTACATTTTTTAACATTAAATCCCAGTGATTGACAAAATTGTATTAGAACAATTTATGGAGGCTGTTCCAAAAGGGCTTAAGACTTTTCTGACCCTCCAGCACTGCCAGTCCTCAGAGGATGCAGCCTCTCTAGCCGAGCGATATTTTGCGGCTGAGAGGACTGACACCCCAGGCCAAGGTAGTTGGTTGGCAGCTGGGAGGAGGAAAAGTAGCGGTAAAGGAAAATATGTGTCTGATAGGATGTATAAACCTGCCAAGTTGAATGTTAATGTCTCTGATGAGAATGTTTATTCTGTACCCAAAGGTAAATGTTTTCGGTGTGGAAAAACTGGGCACTATCAGAGATCCTGCACAGAACGCACAGTCCTGGTGACAGGGACAGAGGAAACAGAGCAGGACGAATTCCTGGTTCCAGCACAAGTAGAAGGTATTCACACACTGGCTCTACTTGACTCGGGGGCTGACCAGAGCATGATTTCAAAAAGGCTCTGGGCAGCCATTGAGGGGCACCGCCAGTCGCCCCCATCAAGCAGAGGGACAAGTTCGGGTCAGGTGCGTGCACGGCGCAGCCTCACATTATCCATTACACAGTGTAAAGGTAAATGCCTTAGGAACACAGCAGAATATATCGGTAGCTATAGTCCCAAAGCTGCCAAGGGAGGTTGTCCTGGGGAGGGACTGGCCACCATTTAGTCAAAAAATGGATGGTAAGCTTAATAAGCCTAGCCTAAAGCCTACCCAATACCAGGTAGGAGTACAGGAGGGGGAAATAGAAGCTTTGGCCGCCAAACTCCCGAGTCCCCTGTTTGGCAAACCACAGAAGAATAGGACAGGACCACAGGTTCCCAAGAAGGGGGCGCCCTTAGGGAAGGCAAAGTTCGTCCTACAGTTCTGCAAAGTGTCCAACTTGGCCAAAAGCCCACAAAGAGTCACCCCAGGAGCGGCTGGCTATGATTTATTCAGTGCGGAGGAAGCCATAGTGGGAAAAGGAGGGAAGGTCTTAATTGATACAGGCATCCAGGTGAGAATCCCAGAGGGTTGCTATGGCCGTATTGCTCCGAGGTCAGGCCTTGCGGTTAAATTTTTTTTAGATATAGGGGCTGGGGTAATAGACCCCGACTATAGAGGATGTATTAAGGTCCTGGTCTTTAATTTTAGTAAGACCGACTTTAAAATTCATGTAGGCGATCGTATAGCGCAATTAATCTGCGAGCGTGTGGGTTTCCCCATAATAGAAGAAGTGTCTTCCTTACCGTCCACCATAAGGGGGGAACAGGGATTTGGGTCCACGGGCCAGGGTGAAGTCAAGATTATGACGGCCCTAGCAGAAGAGCCTAAAGAAGAAGACCTGGGTCCTCAAATTGCAGATTTGAGGGACAAGTCCAGACCTAGAGTAGGTGAAGGGCTTTCTATACCACAGCAGCAAGAACTGGCCCAAGTCCTGGATAGGTTCTCGGACGTTTTAACTACGACACCTGGGGAAACTAACGTAGTAGCCCACGAAATTATTACCACACCGGGGCGAATAATTCGGCAACGCCCCTACCGCATGCCTGAGGCAAAAACGAGAGAAATTGTCGAACAGGTAAAAGAGATGGTGAAGCTTGGTGTCATAGAGGAGTCACGCAGCCCCTGGTCGAGTCCAGTGGTGCTGGTACCCAAGCCAGATGGATCCATTTGATTCTGTATCGACTTTCATCGGGTGAATGAGGTGTCACAGTTCGATGCTTACCCGATGCCCCGGATAGACGATTTGCTGGATCGTTTGGGGCAGGTGAGATACCTGACCACCCTTGACCTCACCAAGGGATATTGGCAGGTACCCTTAACGAAGGAGTCCAAGCCAAAAACGGCGTTTAGCACGCCTATAGGCCTCTTTCAATTTCGCCGCATGCCATTTGGCTTACACGGCGCCGCTGCCACATGCCAGCGATTGGTGGACCAGGTCCTAAGGCCCCACCACGAGTACACGCTGGCCTATATGGACGACGTGATTATTTACAGCACAACCTGGACCCAACACCTTGCAAGAATAGAGGCCGTACTCAGGGCACTTCGCAAGGCGGGACTAACACTAAATCCGGCCAAGTGTCTGTTCGCCACGGAAGAGGCCAAGTACTTGGGACACATGGTTGGGAGGGGGGTAGTAAGGCCCCTGGCCTGTAAACTAGAGAGCGTCCGAAACTTCCCACGTCCGGGCACGAAGAAGCAAGTCCGAAGCTTTCTGGGTTTGATAGGATACTATCGTCGGTTTATACCTCACTTTGCTGAGGAGAGTATTCTATTCACTGAAATGTTACGGAAAAATGCCCCTACCATGATAAAGTGGTCCCCGGAGGCTGAAGAAGCTTTCACTAACCTAAAGGAAAAACTCTGTAGGGCACCCGTGTTAAGGGGAATAGATTTCAACCTACCCTTCAGGGTTGGGGGCGGTAATGGCTCAGAATTTTGATGGGGTAGAGCACCCTGTAACATATTTGAGCCGAAAGCTCAATAAGGCAGAGAAAAATTACTCTACAATAGAAAAGGAGTGCCTGGCGATTAAATGGGCAGTGGAGGCACTGCGCTTTTATTTAACTGGCCGGCAATTCCTTTTGATCACAGACCACGCCCCTCTGACCTGGTTACATCAGATGAGGAACAGCAACCCTCGTCTGACCCGGTGGCACCTAGCGCTCCAACCTTTTAGCTTCGTAGTACAGCATAGGGCGGGGCGGCTGCATGGAAATGCTGATGCATTGTCACGGATTCCGGGCTGTCAGGAAAAAACTGCAGCCCGTAATATTTTAAGGGGGGGGGAATCTGTCATGGCGCAAGGCAGATTGAGCCGATGGAAGTAGAGGAAAACACACAGGGCAGTTTTAAAATCAGCAGTGCAGAGCACATGGCTAGGGGTTGTCAGGGGCAACCAAGCAAAACAAGAGCACAGGCTGTAGAGAAACGCCCAGAGATACCATTACGTCATAGCTCATCAGCAAAGCAGAGACAGCTGCAGAGAGTTGAGCTAACGCAAGTCTCAAGGAATGACGCAGATAAAAAAAGGTCAGTCTTGAGCAGAGCAGAGACACGTGCAGATTCATGCACAGATTCACATACAGGCACACGTGGAGAAAGAAGGAAACACAGAGATGCAAGCCAGGAGTCAGACTCGGTCTCTGTGGCAGAGAGAGAAGGAGACATTGAGAGGACTCGAGGGAAAGGAAAGTACAGCACTCAGAAAAGCCAGGAGCCATACCTGGAAGGTTCAGACGTGGAATCAATCTGCACCTCAGAGGGGTTTATCCAAGAGGAGTTCACGAAGGTTAGTGCTGGGAAGTTAGGCTGCACTAAGCCAAGGTCCATGTGGGGCCAGAGGGAGACTCCAGGATATAAACCACGAGGAGCAGGGAGAAGAGATAACCACAATAGCAGGAACCTGGGGAGCCAGAATACTTGTCCAAGAGATAATTCCCATGCTTTAGAAAGACGTTCTGTGAAAGGAAGAGAGGGGAAGAAAAGTTTCCACTTCCCGTTTACACACCAGCCAGGCAGAGCTCAGCCTGAAAGCCAAAGTACCTGGACTAGAGGAGCACTGAGTTTTACCCCCAGTGGTCAGGAAGTGTGTAGCCCACTAAGGAAAGATTCCATAGTGTGTGGTAAAGAACCTTTCTGCAGTGATAGGGGGGAGTGGTGCTCTGACCCAGCCGAGAGGAGAGAAACAAACACTAATCCACAATACAGCTCTGCAAGTTATAATTATCAAGAAGCACCTGAAGATATGGATTGTGACTTTGGTGATGATAATTCTGATATGTGCAAAATAGACTGTACGCTTGTTTTCTCTGATAGCATAACCTCTTTTTGTTAGGGGCCTAAGAAAGCCTGCTGGAGTGAAATCTGTGGGAGAGCACAGATTTCACAGTTCAAAGTGTGTGATTGAAAACCCTGTTTTTTCCCTCTTTTTGTTCAGTTAAAGCTGACAATAAGCATTTTTGTTCCCATTTGTAGTCCCTCACTTGTGTTATACCAGCTGTATGGTTTATTTGCTTTTTGATATTTGTTGCAAGAATTCTCCCGGGACAGGAAATAAAACCTCTTTAAGCATAGCTACTCGACCACAACTACCTCCTTATTTCGATTAGCTATTGAGACCCAAAATCCCTGAGGGCAACATCAAGTCCTTGCTGTTAGAAGAGGAGCAGCACCGCAGCCCCAGGCTCCCGCCTTGGGGGCAAGCAGGTGTTTGACAGTGTACAGATAAAAACATTTAATTTCGCTTCATTGCGAGTTTTCAGATTTGTTGTCTTCATTTTTCTTTGTTTCTTTGTATATATTTCCTTATGTGGATTCTTGGATCCTTATTTTAGGACCTGAGATTTTTATTGCTAAGGGGTTCTTTTACTAAAGTGGGCGAAGCAGTTAAAGGGGAATTTTACAAATGATGTCCAAGCGCAATTTGGGATGTCTAAGCCAAAACATCTGAAAAAACATCCAAGTACGTCCAAGCTCAGGCACCATTTCACAAATGTGGGTTTGCCCGATAAGGACATCCTTGGAGAAATAAAAAGTATATTTTCTCACCTTGAAAACATATTTCATATGAGTGTAATCAATCGGGATGTTTAATTTATGGAGTAATTGCTTTGTCTCGTCTAAGTTAATCTTTCCATCCTGAAAGTAATTCTGAATGACAGATGTCAACCATTTGAGAAATCATGTTAAGAAATTGTCACAAAACGGGAGATTTGCAAACACTTTTACAAAAAAATCATTCCGTTTCCACTGAACCATTTTATGCAACTCAACAATCTGCATGACTTATTATGAAAATTCTGTTAAAGAAATTCTATCCACCTTCTTATTAACTCGCTGCCCTCTATTGCCTGCACCTCAGATAATTGCGAAGGTTGCATAATGCCTGCAGTAATATGCTTTCATTGACAGCATGTCAAAGTAGCATCTACATGGTTAACCTGCCCTGCTGATCTACAACCTGTGTTTCTGGGAGAACATGAGTGACAGGACAGCTTCCAAACCAGAGCCTGCTGGAACCCAAGGCCAGTGCAAGGATATGAGATACTCGAAGCGAGCCCCCAATCCTGCCACCCCCCTCCTTCTATTGCAGTGCTGCCGCCCCAGCAGCAAAACCATTTAAACAGCAATGCAACGCCTGTCCAGACTCTCCAGTGCTGCTCTTCCTCTCTGACCCGCTGTTCCCACCCCCTCTGATGCAGACTTCCTGTTTGCATGGGGGTGAAATCAGCAGATCCAAGAGAGAAGGAATAGCAACACAGCGCCAGCAAGTTCGGATAAGCATTGTGTTGTGGCTTAAAAGGCAGCAGAGAGGGGCAGCAGTGGCCACAGACCATCCTGGAAAGGTTGGAGCTCTAGGCTGGAACTCCCTAGTTCACCTATTGTGTTGCACTAGCCCTGCTTGAAGTTTAGTCGGTGCCAGCCCTACCAGAGAGTAACTGTATTTTTCACATAAGGCCCCGTTTTTTGACCCCGCTTTTCAGCTCCTACTGACTTATGGAAATGAGGCCCCACCATGAGCCTCTGCACATTGCCCTGCATCCCTCCATAACCCCCACGGGCTGCTCATCCTTAGTGATTCATTGATTCTATTTCCTGTAGGTGTTTGTGCAACGGTCCATTACTAGGAAGCCAGAGAAGAAACCACAAGGAGGCGCTGAGATGCCCTGGGTTTTGGTGGCAGTACATGGACCAGAATGTCCAGCGATCTGAATCTTCCACCTGTTTAGTAAATACCCAGTTTTTTTCTCTTCTTTCACATTGGTAAGTAGGCATGTTAATGGTTTACTTTTAATTTGACTCCCCCTTTTGCAATTCCTATTACAAATTCCTGAGGGAGCTACACTACCTTCAGATCTCATATTCTTCAAAACAGAAGTTAGCTGCTACTTTTCCAAAATATCTGTCATAGCATTCTTTCTTACTTAGATAGTCCAAAATTCAATATTTGTATGGGACAGATATATCTTGAATCATCTTCTGGGGTAATGCTGCCTATCCCAGTTATAATTTCACTAGCTCAGAACAGTAGCTCTTTTCGGATTTCCTGCCAACTGGCCATGATAGCAGCTGTAAATAATACAGACCTCTGGATTTCTCCCAGCACTTTCTTAACCTGGACCCCAGGACCTGTTGTGGCCATTGCACAATCTCTGCTAGCAGAAGATCTGAAACATTATGGTCCTCTTGCAATGACTTCCACTGGGGAACCTCTTTTCTTCACTAGTACAGTAGTGGGATGGGCGGAGGATCTCAGCTTGGATGATCCTAGATCAGAGCTAATCTGGCCCATTAATCCCAAACTGAGTCCTGGAGACATGACCGGACATGTGGGGCCTGCTTCAGATAGGGGGACGTCTGGGTTGTCCGGACAGCCCCAAGCAAGACAGGTCCGTTGGACCCAATTCTGGACCAGAATCACGCCCGAGGATGACCCGGCATGCCCCTTCCACCTGCAAGGACATCCTCCCTGCAGCACCACTGACTTTCAGGTCCTTGGCCCCCCTTTTCCACACCACCTGACCCAAGGCTGGCCTGCCGTGGGCTGGATTAGGCGGCGGGGACCCGTCCCACCGCACCTAGCCCTGGCCCCAGGGGAGATCCCCAAGATCACCTTTGAGATGGAATAAGCAGCACATCCCCATGGTCCCGGCAGGCCGTAATCTGAATCGACTCTGTATGTCCTGCCGAGCCGGCCCGCCCCCGCTCCACCCCCTCACACTCCCTGCCGGCTCTCCCCATCCTGCTGCTCGGGACATATGAGGAGAGCAAAGCGGGAATCTGGTCGGGGCAGCTTGAGGGGCTGCACGTCCCACGTCCCAAAATCAGGCCCATAGGAGACAGAATTTCAATTATAAATAGAGTTCATAGCACTTGCCAGAACATTCACCAGTCTGAAAGGACATTACTAGAGAAAGGCAAAATATTTTGCAAAACTGCAGAACAGTTGGGGATCAAACCCCTGCCCTTGAACAGAGGTTCATAACCATCATGAGCATCATTAATGTATAGCAAACATTTCTGACATAAGGGCTCATGTAGAAAAAAAATGTTCATTTAAAGTTGTAGCCTATGATAGAAGCAAATTCTTTCATGTGACTGATTGTAAACAAGTATTTCAGGAAACATTTCATTATATTAGAGATTTTTTTGCATCTATGTAAAAGCAAAATGAGTAACAGAATTCAAGGAATTCTGGGCTAAGCAGAGGGTCCCAAGTAGGGGTGCCGTGACGGAAAAATCATCTGGGTTTCATGACAATACACCAGGAGTGAACTTGGGAAAACTAATGGGTCTTACCTGCTATCAGTCTCTCTGTTGTCTTTCACAGTTCCTGACTATGGGCATCTCAAGAGCATTGTTATCACTATCACCTATATGGACCTTTCTTCTTCCTATGGTAGATATCATCCCTGCTCTCATGCACTCCATATAGGCATGGTGAAACCCATCAGACATCTCCATTACCATCAATGGGAGGTAAACACTCAAAGAATATCTCAGGATACTTGTTGATTTTAACCATGTTTTCCTTAACAAATAAATCCATTTTCCGAAGCCTCTTACATGTCTTCTCTATCTTGACTGCCTTGTAAACAGGAAAGGTGTCTTATGTGTATCTGTACAGTACTGTGTATATCTTATAGCACTATAGAGACGATAAGAAGCAGTATGTAGTGGTCAAGGATGACTACACTCTCCAGCAAGATATTCAGCTCACACCGAAGATCCGCTAAGTGTTCCAGTATCTATTGCAGAAATGGGAAAAAGCAAATGTTTTGGAGAAAACCTCCTACCTCAGCCTCCACAGTGGTTACTTTTTACCACTCCTGCAATGAACATTGGAACTCTTAAAAATGCCGGTGCTCTAGTCTAGTGTGATGCGGTCTAGTGTTGGTGATATCAGAACTCCAATCAAGTGTCCAGAAACACCCAATAAATATAAATATATGATAGGCTAGTGGTCACCTTTAATGAACACAAAAACTGTGCCATTAACTTGGGACCAGCAGCTAAAGGGTTAAACAATGTGCATATTGTGGCCAAATCAAATACAACCATAGTTGTATTCTTAAGTGGTTGGTTTTCTCATCGCCTAGCAATACAACGGAATTCCGAGTCCAAAGTACGGTAAAGGATATCTAGCCTCCATGTTTTGTCCTTCTCAGTCTTAGGAGTTCTCCTTCCAAATTGTATCTCAACAAGCTGTCATGGTACCCAGAGCCTGGCACGCCTCCCTCCCACACCACAGCTGAGCCCACTACTAGAGCACCAGAGTGCAAGTCCACTGACAACTCAGTGAGCATTCTCTGTGACCTCATAAAACCTAATTCCGAGCAGCCTAGCAACCAAGAGACTGACATCACGAGAGCTTCCTTGGCGTCAGAGAGAAAACAAGAGCTAAAAAGCAGCACTAGCAAAAAATAAATCTTAAACAATTTTTCCTGATTTCAAATTAATTAATTTTCCTATGACTTAATCTAACAAAAATATGCGTGAAGATTAATTATAAAATCATGAGTGGGATGGAGCAGACACATAAGGAACAGTTGTTTAACCTGTCAAAGACGACACTCCAGGAAACTACTCTTAAATAATAAAACAAATTATCGAAAGTTTTGTTTCATGCAGTGCATAATTAAGCTGAGAAATTTGTTACTAGAGGATGTGGTCAAGTCAACCAACATAGAGGGATTCGAAAGAGGTTTGGATAAGCTGCTGGAGGAAAGGTTCATAAAAAATGATTAGCCAGGTAGACTCAGAAGAGCTATTGGTCATCCCTGAAAATGAGCTATGAGAAATAGATCTACATCTTCGGATCTGCTGGGTACTCATGACTAAGACCGGCCACTGTCAGAGACAGGATGCTGGCTTTCGTAGACCTTGGTCTGACTCAGCATGGCTGTTCTCAGGTTCTTATGTTCTTATGATGGGTCTACAAAACATCCATGGCCCCATTGTACAACCTGAATCCAGAGGCGGAGTGTGATGTGTTGTTGTAGCAAAGTGCAGTCAATGAATAAATCCAGGAGTCAATTGACAGGGTCCAAGCCAGTTTATTGTGCACAGGCCCAGTCAGTCAAAGCTTCAAAAGGAACTGAGCAAAAGTTTATACAGAGACATAACCATTTATACCTCTTTTTCAGTTTGATACATGAGAACTTTCTATTGGTTCTAGCTCGATACATGCAAATTTCTCATTGGTTTTACATTCCCTGCACCTGTCCAATTAGAAATCCCTCCGGAGCCTAGCAACCAGCCCCCTCCCTTAGGATTACTCTAACAATGGTGCAGTTCTTAATTTCGTTACTTTTCTACTGCAAGGTTATCCCTGGCTCCAAAATCCATGTATTGAAACATTTCTGTTCTTTCACACACAAGAGAATAATGGAAGACTTATGAATTCATAAAAACTTCTTATTAAGCAGTTTAAAACAGTTTTCTCATTTCTCACAGATTTTTGGTTCTTTTCTAGCTATAATGGGAGTTAGGATCCAGGCCTAACTTACAGGCCTTTCATAATAGCAGGCCATGCTAGGCCATAGCCTACCACAGTGTTACATCCAACCTCGACATTGAATTTAATATGCAATTTCTTAAAGGATCTATATAAATATCTGCTACTAGGAATAACTCCATATGCTTAGGATTAGACTATGGTACTATATGGTGTGGACACATTATATCAGTACTACCTAGAGTGCAGCAACTCGCACATTGCAACAAAGTTGGTCCAATATCATATCTGCAGCCTGCAAAACATTTCCCAGTTGCATTTAGATATATTGCAATTTATCATCTTTAGGAAGTAAGTAGACAATCTTAACTTTTCAATTTGCCATCCTGCCAGTTGGTTACGTATGGGAAGGGTGACAGGCCTGCTGTTGTTGTTAAGTGCCATCGAGTCGGAGTCGACTCATGGCGACCCTCTGGATAGCTATCCTAAATTGTGTTTGGTCTTCAGTCAGGCGGCTCATTGTTGACAGACTGGTTACCTGTAGCTGCTGTTATTGTATCGATTCATCTCATTGCTGGCCTTCCTCTTTTGCGTTGACCTTCTATCTTGCCAAGACTGGTTACCCGTAGCTGCTGTTATTGTATCGATTCATCTCATTGCTGGCCTTCCTCTTTTGCGTTGACCTTCTATCTTGCCAAGCATGATGTCTTTCTCTAATGATCTCTCTCTTCGCATGATGTGTCCAAAGTATGAAAGTCGAAGTCTTGTCATCTGAGCTTCTAAAGAAAGCTTAGGTTTGATCTCCTCTAGTACCGACTGGTTTGTTCTTCGGGCAGTCCATGGTATACACAGTATTCGCCACCAGCACCATAATTCAAAGGCATCAATTTTCTTCCTGTCTATCTTTTTTCACTGTCCAGCTTTCACATCCATATGATGTTATTGAAAATACCATGGCTTGAACAAGTCGAATCTTTGTATGGAGAGAGACATCTCTGCTCTTGAGAATCTTATCTAGGTCTTTCATAGCCATTCTGCCAAGAGCAATGCGTCATCTGATTTCTTGACTGCTTGTTGCTTCTTAATTGATAGTTGATCCAAGTAGGTTAAAGTTGTTCACGATTTCAATTTCTTCTCCTTCAGCGATGAACCTGTTGATTATGCCAGTTGTCATGATCTTTGTCTTCTTTACATTAAGTTGCAGGCCCATTTTGAGACTATGTTCTTTGATTGTGAGAAGCAAATGTTTCAGATCATCTTCACTTTCAGCCAGCAATGTGGTATCATCAGCATAGCGAAGGTTGTTGATGAGTCTTCCACCAATCTTCACACCTCTGTGGTCTTCATACAATCCTGCTTCTCTGATGATCTGTTCAGCATATAAATTAAACAGGTGGGGGAAAGTATGCAGCCTTGTCTTACACCTTTGCTTATTTTAAACCATTCTGTTTCTCCTTGTTCCATTCCGTTGCTGTAATACTTCTATGGGATGCTATCAATGCCTGGTGCTTTGTTCTTTGATAAGGCTTTCAATGCTGCTTCAACTTCTTCTTTCATCACCAATGGTTCCCGATCATAAGGTACAGGTTGAAACAGCTGTTGGTCCACTTGATCTTTATCATATAAAAACTCTGTATATTCCTTCCACCTTTTCTTGATCTTCTCAGCATCATTCAACACAGAACCTTGAGCATCCTGCCAGTTGGTTACGTCTGGGAAGGGTGACATGCCTGCTAGGTGCACAATTATAATGTAACCAAAGAGCATTATCTGGTTTAATTGCTGTCTTAAAGTTAACTGGAACACAGGTACCTTCAGGACAGTGAGTTTTAACAGTCCGGCTGAACTGGATAAGTGTTTTCAATTTCCGGATAAAGTTACAAATTAAGTTAGGTCCTAGTCAATACTAGACTTTATTTGCATTACACTTTGAAATTCAGTTGCAACTCAAATGCTGCCTGCAAAAGCTCTTCTGCAAACTAGCTGTATTTTGAAATGCGCTTGGGTATGTCCTGGTGCCCCACTCAATGAGCCCAAGTCCAACAAATGTCACCCTGCCTTCCTGAAGAAACCCCTAAAGGTACCCCCACAGCTTGAAACATTTGTTCCTTTCATCATAGGCAGCGCAATGGGGTGAAGCACAGGGGCCAAGACCCCAAAAATATTTTGCCTAAGGCAATATCAGCAAATAAAGAGCTTGAGGGGTGGAGCTGCAGCCTGTTCCATTGCCCCTGCGCTTTATGAACTATGACCACTGATCCACTGCTGCTTTATGAACTATGACCACTGATCCCACTGCTGCTTTATGAACTATGACCACTGATCCACTGCTGCTTTATGAACTATGACCACTGATCCCACTGCTGCTTTATGAACTATGACCACTGATCCACTGCTGCTTTTTGAACTATGACCACTGATCCACTGCTGCTTGTTCCTTTGCAACTCATTTTGCTGATCTATCTAATGATCATTTTAGTCACCACACCCTTAGCCTCAGAGGTTGAAGTTTCAGCACGAAACTGAAAGTAAAAATACTTTTTAGCAAACTTTCAGGCAGGTCATTAACAAGCAAAGTAACTGATTCCTTTACTCTATATTCAGCGCACATTCTTTGTGCATTAAAACCTTACTGTTATTTTCATGCACAAAACTGCATTAAAGCAGAACTAATAAATTGTCTTAAGCTTAGCCAACTTATTACATCGGGCCGGAAGCCGACTAAGGAAAGTAGCTTCTGTGCCACTTTCATGCAAAAAGCTGACTAGATTAGCATGTTTTACATTGCAGGTGGAGGTAGGGTGTGCAAGCTGCTCCCCTTTTTCACAAGCAATCAGCTTCAGTGAATGACTTATTCAAAAACCAGCAGACCCGTGAACTCAGTTGCAGGCCCGGATATACATAGTAGATTTTGAGAGTGAAACGCTACTGTGAGTTGCTTCAGTAGCAAATCTCATTTATTTTCCTACATTCTATTAACTAAAGAATGGTCCTCCTAACATGCTAGGGCAGCATTAAAATTCAGTACTTGGCTGTCCTTTTTATTCTTTCCAACTCAATGATAGTTGGAAAGATTTATATAAAGGGAGGAGTAGTTGGGGTAAGGTACCTCAGGCCAGAAGGTCGGGGGTTCAAATCCCACTAGAGGACAGCAACCTTGGGCTGGAAGGACTGGGGTTTCTAGTCCCACAGGTGCTCCTTGTGGTCTTGGGCAAACCACTTAACCCTCCATAGCCCATGTTCCCTGTAAAATAGTTATCTCCAAGTTATAATGCCCTGTTCAATGTAATTTCAGTTTGTTCAATGTAAACTACCTTGATATCATGAAAGGCGGTATATAAGAAATGTTAAATAAATAAATAAATAAAATAAAAGGGGTAAAGCATGTTTGCCTGTCCAACCATCTGTCTGGGGACAAAATAACTTTCCAAACATTTAACAGAACAGGATGTGTGAAAAACTTGTGAAAAGACAGATTAAATTTGAAAATGGACCAAATCAATTTGGGGCTTCCAGAAACATAAGCCTCCCAAGAAACTAGCCCAATGTGTTTCTGAGAGGAGTTCCAGTTTCTGTAACATAGAAACTAGCAGCTAGAGAATTTCTCCTTTCCAAATCTCTCACCCTGTTCTCTTGTCTTCCAACACCCCCAACTGCTCCTACCACCAATAAATGTCCCGCACAACTGCCCCACCCCAAAATAATACTCCCTTACGCCTGCCTACCAGATATACCTGATTTTCAGGGATTGTCCCCTATTTTACAGCAGTGTCCCTGCTCCCACCTGTCCCTCAATTCTAGCAATGGGGGAGAAAGGAAATAATTTTCCATGTAGTGCTTGGAATAGATTCATTTCTAGATTTTACATCCATTATCGTCATATGTTGCACAGTACAGGGGAAATGCATCACTGTTACTATTTCTCTGTCGATTTGTCTGCTTGGAAGTGATATTGTTGCCGACATGGTGTGGCTGGGCCGGGGGGGGGTGGGGGGAACAGGGTAATGACTCTCCTCCTCCGTGCCTTGCTGCTCAGACCTGGAACTAAGGTGTCTGTTCCACCCCCACCCCGAAACTTTGGATGTGTCACAGATTTGCCTGCAAAATGTCTGGTAACCTTTTAAGTGGTCAGTTCTGTAGAGTGATTTAAAAACTACAGAAAGAAATGAACCTATTACTGGCTCTTCCTTCCACTGGGGGCCGTTCCTCTTAGTAAGTTTTTATAATCTCTCATGCATTTACTTAAATTTGGATTAGAGACCTCCCAGCGCAGTCTATTTCATGGAATCAGGATTCCTACTTGGGCCGTATTTCAGTGGTTTTGAGGCCTGGCACTTTCATCTGAGCTTCTACCTCAATCTGACGTTAACTCTGTTGGGCTGCAGTGCCAGCAGCCTCCATTCACCATTACCTGGAGATTTTCCTCCTGTTTTAGAATCATGTCCCAACTCACTTAGGCCAGACCTCGCAATCATGGTCTTCAGTCAAGGAGACTAGACACAAGTTCCTCACAGAGCCCTGCAAGCATGTGCCTACATTTGGCCATTGGGGGCTGAGTGTATAAAGCACGGAACGTGAACGCCTGCTTTTAGGTGATTTGGGCATTGCTGGGAGTATAGTTTGGAGAAAGCCCAGGCAAAACTGCAATGAAGAATCACCTTCAGAGCAGGTGAACCTTTATAAAACAGTCACCTTTTTGTACTTCTCACATAGGCATCGACTTATAAAATATCCCCCCACCTCCCCCCATTTCTCATCTGTCAGGGATTGGGTGCACGGTCTTTGCATTTCAGGCCCCATGAGCCTGGCGAATCAACATGTTTGTAGCTGTTAGAAGACAAAAAACAACCACCTGCTCCTCCTCCTCCATTTTCAACCAAGCACCCCAAACGTGATCCATCGTTCAGAGCTCCCCCGAAACATATGTACCCTAGAATCCTACCCCATAAACATCCTCAACTCCCCACAAATGCAGGTATTTCTGCTGGCTGTGATACTGTTAGCGCTGGGACAGCATTGGGAGGGAAGGAGAATCGGTCAACCTGTCCCTGCACTTCAGCTCTTCCTCAGCTGGCTCCTCACTTCCTCCATTGCCGGTGGCATTTCAGCAGAATTAAGAACATAAGAAGAAGATAAGAAAGGCCAGAACAAGGTCCATCAAGTCCAATATCCTGTTTCCAATAGTGACCATTCCAGGTCTCAAGTACCTGGCAGATTCCCAAAAACGGCACACAGGTTCCACAGTGCTCATCCCAAGGCAAGCAGTGGATTTCCTGGGTCCTCTTTGATAATGGTTTATGGACCTTTCCTCCAGGAACTTGTCCAAACCTTTTTTAAACCCAGCCACACTAACAGCTTTTACTACATCCTCTGGTAAACTAATTCCAGAGTTTGATTACCCATTGAGTGAAAAAATACTTTCTCTTATTTGTCTTAAATGGGTTGTATTATAGCTTCATTGCATGTTCCTAGTATTTCTACTTTTTGATGGAGTATACAAATGATCTACGTTTGCCCGTTCCACTCCATTAATTTATAGACCACTATCATAATCCGCTCAGCTGTCTTTTTTCACAATTGAAGAACCCTAACCTTTTAAGCCTTTCCTCATAGGGGGTATCCTTCCATCCCCTTTACCATTTTGGTAGTTTTTCTCTGTACCTTTTCTAATTCGTTATTTCCTTTTTAAGATTTGGTGACCAGAATTGCACACAATATTCAAGATATGGTCACACCATGGAACGATACAGAGGCGTTATAATATCCTTAGTTTTATTTTCCATTCCTTTTCTTATGATTCCTATCATTTTATTTGCCTTCTTTGCTGCTGCTGCACACTGGGCTTGTTAGTCTGACCTCTGTGGTGAGTAAATTAATGGAAACACTGCTAAAACCCAGGATAGTGAGGTTTCTGGAGTCCAGTGGATTGCAAATTTCGAGGCAACATGGGTTTACCAGGTAGGTCTTGTCAGAGAAATCTGATTGATTTCTTTGACTGGGTGATAAGAGAGTTGGATGGAGGGAGGGTCCTAGATGTGGTGCACTTACATTTCACTAACGCCTTTGACACCGTTCCGCACAGGCAACTTATAAATAAACTTAGCACCTTAGGGATGGACCCTAAAGTGACTGACTGGGTTAAAAATTGAGTGGGGGGCAACAAAATGTACAGGTAAATGGAGCTCACTCTGAGGAGAAGGAGGTTACCAGTGGTGTACCACAGGGATCTGTCCTTGGTCCGATTCTTTTTAACATCTTTGTTAGTGATATTGCAGAAGGGCTGTTGGGTAAGGTTTGCCTCTTTCTGGATGATACTAAAATCTGCAGTAGAGTAGATGCCCATGAAGGAGCAGATAACATGAGGAGGGATCTAGCTAGGCCTGAAGAATAGTCAAGAATTTGGCAACTGAGATATAATGCTAAAAATGCAGGGTCATGCATTTAGGCTGCAAAAATCCAAGGGAGCAGCACAGTGTAGAGGAAGAAATACTTCCGTCCACAAAAGAAGAGCGAGAAAAGGATGTCATTGTTTCTGATTATCTTAAAGTGGCTAAACAGGTAGAAAAGGTGATGGTGAAAGCTAGAAGGATGCTTGCGTTCATAGGGAGAGGAATGGCCAGCAGAGAAAGAAGGTGATAGTGCCTCTCTATAAGTCACTGGTGCGACTTATACACCTGGTGGGACATGCAGCCCTGCAAGCCATCTGGCTCTGATTCCCCCACCGGCTCTCCCTGTACGTCCTGAGCAGCAGGACAGGGAGAGCTGGCGGGGAGTGGGATGGAGCAGGATCTGGGCAGTGTGGGGGTGGGCCAGCGCAGCAGGACATACAGGGCAGATTCAGGTCAACGTCCCTCTATGTCCTGCTGGGTCAAATGGAATATGCTGATTATTCCACCTCAGAGGCCCGGGGATCCAGGCCCCGCAAGCCAGCTGTGGGTCAGGCGGTGGGATGAGGGGGGCCTAAGCCACGGGAGTCGGGGGTGCCTGAGGAGAGGATGTACATGTAGGCAGAAGGGGCATGTCGGGCCAACCACAGGCCTGATTCTGTGCACCACGGGAACGTTTAGTTCCGGCGGTCCAGAATCGGATCTTCATCGGGGATGTCCAGATGGCCCAGACGTACCCCTCTGAGAATCAGGTTCCATGTTACTATTTTACTGTGGTTTCATAGGTCAAAAGTGCTATAGGGAGATTTGAGTGTACTCAGTGCAAACCACACAGGCTAAACTCTGATTTTGTCCTCTGCGCAATAACCCCAGGCTAAAGGCCATAGATTTCAAATAAACCCTATAATCAGTGCATGAACTTTTCAAAAGACCGTGCTGGAGGTGTCATTGTTTGCTGGTGAATGAATAGTGTGGTATTACCAACAGAACATGGAAACATCCTTACTCTTCCTTACCGCAGATGCACTTGAATTAGAGATGACTGTAGGGTTATGTTTAGTAAGCTGAACTAACAGTTACTGTAGCTCATGCCATCTATAACTAGATCTCATTGAACAACATGGGACCCCGTTACACACGTTTGTGTCTGTTCCGAGAAGTCAACCACAGAAAGAAATGTGAATCTGCTATGCTTTTCCTTTTTACTAAACAGAACATGAGAATAAGGCTTTGCACTGTCAAGCAATGTGGCCAATTGGAAATATACCGAAAATGAAAAAAAAATGTAGTTCTACAGCTGTTTGTTAGAGTGCTGAATGGTGAATTAACGGAGAAGAGCAGAACTGTGACATTGGGTCTGGATCATTCACGGCGCTATTATCCTTTATTACCTGCGCCTGCCGCACGGAGCAACAAGAAGGGATATTCAGTTGCCATTGCGCTTCCTTTATCGTTGCCTCTCTGCGTGCTCTTTAGAATTGGAATTGAAGCTGCCTCCTGCACTCAGATTTTGTGAGAGAAAATGTGGCCAATTACTTTACTCCCATCCAGTGTCACCCTGAGGCTTCCTGATCTTTTAAGCAACAAGGATTCTAAGTTCTAGACACCACTGAAGGTCAGCATGGAGCCTGATAAAATGACATGATGAAGTATGAAATTGCATTAAATGTTTGTAGGAAGAGTAATTGGAAAAGAGCTGATGAATTTTAAGTCTTGCAGCGTGCTGACATAGCCTCAGTATTCTCAGTAAATGCTGCACACTGCATGAGCGACTCTGATCTGCTGTTTCCAGGCCCTCTGTGGTTATTTTTTACCTTCAGATTTTTTCCACCTTGAGCTTTTTGGTCTCTGCCAATGGCATCCTCAGAAAGACAAAGCTTAAGCAGTAACATGCAAGAGAGCGATGGGGTCAATATTTTTGAAACGCTGCATTATCCGAGTACCGCGAGGCAGTGAGAAGAAATATTCAGATAGTGCTGCTGGCCGGCAATTATCCAGTAAGGGGGTGCTAGTAACCTGATAACTGCTTGTAAATACAGCTCACGTACATATCTTCACTCAGGCACCGACTCGCATATCCACGTAGAAACACACACACACTCAGACACAGACTCACAAACCCACATAGACGCACGCACCCACACAGGCACAGATGCACATACCCACAGAGATACACACACACACACACAGACACACACACCTAGGTACAGATTCACAAACCCACATAGACACACGCACACACCCACAGAGATATACACACACACACACCCCTAGGTACAGATTCACAAACCCACATAGACACACACAGACACTCATACCCACAAAGATACACATACACACTCAGTCACAGACTCACAAACCCACAAAGACACACACGGAAAATGCACAAAGTTCAGATAAGTTCCAGGCGTTTCTGATAAGAAAGTAGGAAGCATGCATGATAGCAGATTATTTCCAATTATTTTACATTTAAATTATTGTTATTTGTGTTTTTATTGTCATAATTATTAGTAAACAGTGAAATGACATTGGGAAGTTTTAATATCTTCTATGACTAATAATGCAAGTTCAATCTTTCTCCATCATTGATCTGAAAAATCCCTTCTTTCTGTACACTGTCTGAGACCACAGACATTTCTAAAATTGTTCTCAATCACACTAGAATAATTTCGCTCTAAGTAACTCATTCTGTTATTCATTCCTGCCTCACTGGCACATAAGTAGGGTTGTAAGAGTTGGCCAGTTGTTTACTGCACGTGCTGTGCTGTCTGGATCGATTAACCTTGCCTACAGAACCATCTCCTGAAAGATTTATATGGGACGCATGGAAAGTTATTGACCCTATAGACAGAGAGGCCATATAGGCATGACGTAATCGGAATAAGTCAGCATGAGTTCACCAAAGGCAAGCCATTAGTATGCACAGTCATTTCATGTCATATTTGATCTCAAACAACATGAAAAAATACTCTTGTGGAGTAATAAAGTACTGTTTTTGCAGCTATATTAATTTACTCTATTTCCTTGTCTTTTTCCCCTTTGGTTTGTAAAGTATTCCTCGTAATGTGGCCTTATTTTCCTTTCTTTTTTGTAAGTAATACTTCTTTTCTTTTTTCTTCATTTGCATTTTTATTCAGATAATGTTTCTTATGTTCTATTGGTGCAGAGAGTGGGCATGTAGAGTGGGTGCAGAGAGTGGGTGCAGAGAGTGGGTGCAGAGAGTGGGTGAGGAGAGTGGGCATGTAGAGTGGGTGCAGAGAGTGGGTGCAGAGAGTGGGTGAGGAGAGTGAGTGTGGAGAGTGGGTGCAGAGAGTGGGTGCAGAGAGTGGGTGAGGAGAGTGAGTGTGGAGAGTGGGTGCAGAGAGTGGGTGAGGAGAGTGTGTGTGGAGAGTGGGTGCAGAGAGTGGGTGCAGAGAGTGGGTGAGGAGAGTGGGCATGTAGAGTGGGTGCAGAGAGTGGGTGCAGAGAGTGGGTGCAGAGAGTGGGTGCGGAGAGTGGGTGAGGAGAGTGTGTGGAGAGTGGGTGCAGAGAGTGGGTGCAGAGAGTGGGTGAGGAGAGTGTGTGGAGAGTGGGTGCAGAGAGTGGGTGCAGAGAGTGGGCATGTAGAGTGGGTGCGGAGAGTGAGTGTGGAGAGTGGGTGCAGAGAGTGGGTGAGGAGAGTGAGTGCAGAGAGTGAGTGTGGAGAGTGGGTGAGAAGAGTGAGTGTGGAGAGTGGGTGTGGAGAGTGGGTGAGAAGAGTGAGTGTGGAGAGTGGGTGCGGAGAGTGGGTGTGGAGAGTGGGTGTGGAGAGTGGGTGCAGAGAGTGGGTGAGGAGAGTGGGTGAGGAGAGTGGGTGTGGAGAGTGGGTGCAGAGAGTGGGTGAGGAGAGTGGGTGTGGAGAGTGGGTGCAGAGAGTGAGTGTGGAGAGTGGGTGAGGAGAGTGAGTGTGGAGAGTGGGTGCGGAGAGTGGGTGTGGAGAGTGGGTGCAGAGAGTGGGTGTGGAAAGTGGGTGCAGAGTGGGCTTGGAGAGTGGGTGCGGAGAGTGGGTGTGGAGAGTGGGTGCGGAGAACGGGTGCAGAGAAAGGGCATGGAAAGTGGGTGCAGAGAGTTAGCATGGAGAGTGGGTGCGGAGAATGGTCTTTGAGAGGGTGCGGAGAGTGGGCATGGAGAGTGGGTGTGGAGAGTGGGTGCAGAGAGTGGGCATGGAGAGGGTGCGGAGAGTGGGCATGGAGAGTGGGTGCAGAGAGTGGGTGCAGAGAGTGGGTGCGGAGAGTGTGTGAGGAGAGTGAGTGTGGAGAGTGGGTGCAGAGTGGGTGCAGAGAGTGGATGCAGAGAGTGGGCATGGAGAGTGGGCACAGAGAGTGGGCATAGAGAGGGCATGTAGAGTGGGTGCAGAGAGTGGGTGCGGAGAGTGAGTGTGGAGAGTGGTTGCAGAGAGTGGGTGAGGAGAGTGAGTGCAGAGAATGGGTGCGGAAAGTGGGTGCGGAGAGTGGGCATGGAGAGTGGGCATGGAGAGTGGGTGTGGAGAGTGTGTGCTCAGAGTGGGCATGGAGAGTGGGCACGGAGAGTGGGCATGGAGAGTGGGTGTGGAGAGTGGGCATGGAGAGTGGGCACGGAGAGTGGGTGTGGAGAGTGGGCGTGGAGAGTGGGCATGGAGAGTGGGTGCGGAGAGTGGGTGTGGAGAGTGGGTGCGGAGAGTGGGCGTGGAGAGTGGGTGTGGAGAGTGGGTGCAGAGAGTGGGCATGGAGAGTGGGTGCAGAGAGTGGGCATGGAAAGTGGGTGCAGAGAGTGCGTGCTGAGAGTGGGTGGAGAGTGGCTGCTGAGAGTGGATGCAGAGAGTGGGCATGGAGAGTGGGCACAGAGAGTGGGCATAGAGAGGGCATGTAGAGTGGGTGCAGAGAGTGGGTGCGGAGAGTGGGTGTGGAGAGTGGTTGCTGAGAGTGGGTGCGGAGAGTGGGTGCTGAGAGTGGGCTTGGAGAGTGGGTGTGGAGAGTGGGCAAGGAGATTGTGCACGGAGAGTGGGTGTGGAGAGTGGTAGCAGAGAGTGGATGTGGAGAGTGGGTGCAGAGAGTGGGCACGGAGAGTGGGTGTGGAGAGTGGATGCGGAGATTGGGTGTGGAGAGTGGGTGCAGAGAGTGGGCATGGAGAGTGGGTGCAGAGAGTGGGTGTGGAGAGTGGGTGCGGAGAATGGGTGCAGAGGGTGGGTGCAGAGAATGGGTGCGGAGAGTGGGTGCAGAAAGTGGGTGCGGAGGGTGGGTGCGGAGAATGGGTGTGGAGAGTGGGTGCGGAGAATGGGTGCAGAGAGTGGGTGCAGAGAGTGGGTGCAGAGAGTGTGCATGGAGAGTGGGTGCAGAGAGTGGGTGCGGAGAGTGGGTGCAGAGAGTGGGTGCAGAGAGTGGGTGCAGAGAGTGGGTGCGGAGAGTGGGTGCAGAGAGTGGGTGCAGAGAGTGGGTGAGGAGAGTGAGTGTGCAGAGTGGGTGTGGAGAGTGGATGCGGAGATTGGGTGTGGAGAGTGAGTGCTGAGAGTGGGTGTGGAGAGTGGGTGCAGAGAGTGGGTGTTGACAGTGGATACAGAGAGTGGGTGCAGAGAGTGGGTGCAGAGAGTGGATGCAGAGAGTGGGCATGGAGAGTGGGCATAGAGAGTGGGCATGTAGAGTGGGTGCAGAGAGTGGGTGCAGAGAGTGGGTGCGGAGAGTGGGTGCGGAGAGTGAGTGTGGAGAGTGTGTGCTGAGAGTGGGTGTGGAGAGTGGGTGCAGAGAGTGGGCATGGAGAGTGGGTGTGGAGAGTGGGTGCAGAGAGTGGGCATAGAGAATGGGCACGGAGAGTGGGTGCAGAGAGTGGGTGCAGAGAGTGGGTGAGAAGAGTGAGAGTGGAGAGTGGGTGTGGAGAGTGGGTGCTGAGAGTGGGTGTAGAGAGTAGGTGCAGAGAGTGGGCATGGTGAGTGGGTGCAGAGAGTGGGTGTGGAGAGTGGGTGTGGAGAGTGGGTGCAGAGAGTGGGCATAGAGAGTGGGTGCGGAGAGTGGGTGAAGAGAGTGAGCATGGAGAGTGGGCATAGAGAGTGGGCATGTAGAGTGGGTGCAGAGAGTGGGTGCGGAGAGTGAGTGTGGAGAGTGGGTGCAGAGAGTGGGTGCAGAGAGTGGATGCAGAGAGTGGGCATGGAGAGTGGGCATGGAGAGTGGGCATAGAGAGTGGGCATATAGAGTGGGTGCAGAGAGTGGGAGCAGAGAGTGGGTGCGGAGAGTGAGTGTGGAGAGTGGGTGCGGAGAGTGGGTGTGGAGAGTGGGTGCGGAGAGTGGGTGTGGAGAGTGTGTGCTCAGAGTGGGCATGGAGAGTGGGCATGGAGAGTGGGCACGGAGAGTGGGTGCGGAGAGTGGGCGTGGAGAGTGGGCATGGAGAGTGGGCATGGAGAGTGGGTGCGGAGAGTGGGTGCGGAGAGTGTGCATGGAGAGTGGGTGCTGAGAGTGGGTGCAGAGAGTGGGTGCAGAGAGTGGGTGCAGAGAGTGTGCATGGAGAGTGGGTGCAGAGCGTGGGTGCAGAGAGTGTGCATGCAGAGTGGGTGCAGAGAGTGGGCATGGAGAGTGGGTGCGGAGAGTGGTGCAGAGAGTGGGTTTGGAGAGTGGGTGGGAGAGTGGGGTCAGAGAGTGGGTGCAGAGAGTGGGTGGAGAGAGTGGTGTGAGAGTGGGTGCAGAGAGTGGGCATGGAGAGTTGGGTCCGAGAGTGGGTGTAGAGAGTAGGTGCAGAGAGTGGGCATGGTGAGTGGGTGCAGAGAGTGGGTGTGGAGAGTGGGTGTGGAGAGTGGGCATGGAGAGTGGGCACGGAGTGGGCGTGGAGAGTGGGTGTGGAGAGTAGGCATGGAGAGTGGGTGTGGAGAGTGGGCGTGGAGAGTGGGCGTGGAGAGTGGGTGTGGAGAGTGGGTGCGGAGAGTGGGCATGGAGAGTGGGTACAGAGAGTGGGTGCTGAGAGTGGGCGTGGAGAGTGGGCATGGAGAGTGGGTGCAGTGAGAGTGGGCGTGGAGTGCGGAGAGTGGGCGGAGAGAGTGGGTGTGGAGAGTGGGCTTGGAGAGTGGGTGCTGAGAGTGGGCATGGAGAGTGGGTGCTGAGAGTGGGCGTGGAGAGTGGGTGTGGAGAGTGGGTGCAGAGAGTGGGCATGGAGAGTGGGTGTGGAGAGTGGGTGCTGAGAGTGGGTGCAGAGAGTGGGCATGGAGAGTGGGTGCAGAGAGTGGGTGCGGAGAGTGGGTGTGGAGAGTGGGTGCAGAGAGTGTGAATGGAGAGTGGGTGCGGAGAGTGGGTTGCGGAAGTGGTGTGGAGAGTGGGTGCAGAGAGTGGTGCATGGAGAGTGGGTGCGGAGAGTGGGTGCAGAGTGGGGCGGAGAGTGGGTCGAGAGGGTGCATGGAGAGTGGGTGCAGAGAGTGGGTGCAGAGAGTGGGTGTGGAGAGTGGTGGAGAGTGCATGGAGAGTGGGTGCCGGAGAGTGGGTGCGGAGAGTGGGTGTGAGGGTGGGTGCGGAGAGTGGGTGCAGAGAGTGGGTGCAGAGAGTGGGTGAAGAGAGTGGGTGCGGAGAGTTGGGCCAGAGAGTGTCATGGAGAGGGTGCAGGGAGAGTGGGTGCAGAGTGGGTGCGGAGAGTGGGTGCGGAGTGGGCTGAGAGTGGGGGTGGAGAGTGGGTGATGAGAGTGGGCATGGAGAGTGGGTGTGGAGAGTGGGTGTGGAGAGTGGGTGCAGAGAGTGGGCATGGAGAGTGGGTGCGGAGAGTGGGTGCGGAGAGTGGGTGTGGAGAGTGGGTGCAGAGAGTGGGCATGGAGAGTGGGTGCGGAGAGTGGGTGCAGAGAGTGGGTGCAGAGAGTGGGTGCAGAGAGTGGGTGAGGAGAGTGGGTGCAGAGAGTGGGTGAAGAGAGTGGGTGCATGGAGAGTGGGTGCAGAGAGTTGGGTGCAGGAGATGGGTGTGGAGAGTGGGGTGCAGAGAGTGGGTGTGGAGAGTGGGTGCAGAGAGTGGGTGCGGATGGAGAGTGGCATGGAGAGTGGGGTGCGGAGAGTGGGTTGGAGAGTGGGTGTGTGGAGAGTGGGTGCAGAGTGGTGTGCGGAGAGTGGGCATGGAGAGTGGGTGCGGAGAGTGGGCGCGGAGAGTGGGTGTGGAGAGTGGGTGCAGAGAGTGGGCATGGAGAGTGGGTGCAGAGAGTGGGTGCAGAGAGTGGGTGCGGAGAGTGAGTGTGGAGAGTGGTTGCAGAGAGTGGATGAGGAGAGTGAGTGTGGAGAGTGGGTACGGAGAGTGGGTGTGGAGAGTGGGAGAAGAGAGTGGCATGGAGTGGGTGGGTACAGAGCGTGTGTGTGGAGAGTGGGTGCGGAGAGTGGGTGTGGAGAGTGGGCGTGGAGAGTGGGCATGGAGAGTGGGCATGGAGAGTGGGTGCGGAGAGTGGGTGTGGAGAGTGGGCGTGGAGAGTGGGTGCAGAGAGTGGGTGCGGAGAGTGGGGTGCAGATAGTGGGCATGGAGAGTGTCGGGAGAGTGGGCTTGGAGAGTGTGCATGGAGAGTGGGTGCTGAGAGTGGGTGTGGAGAGTGGGTGCAGAGAGTGGGTGCTGAGAGTGGGTGCAGAGAGTGGATGAGGAGAGTGGGTGCAGAGAGTGGGTATTGAGAGTGGGTGTAGAGAGTGGGTGCAGAGAGTGTGAAAGGAGAGTGGGTGCAGAGAGTGGGTGCAGAGAGTGTGTGAAGAGAGAGTGGGGTGCAGAGAGTGGGCATGGAGAGTGGGTGCAGAGAGTGGGCATGGAGAGTGGGTGCTGAGAGTGGGCGTGGAGAGTGGGCATGGAGAGTGGGCGCTGAGAGTGGGCGCTGAGAGTGGGTGTGGAGAGTGGGCGTGGAGAGTGGGCTCTGAGAGTGGGCGCTGAGAGTGGGTGTGGAGAGTGGGTGTGGAGAGTGGGTGCGGAGAGTGGGCGTGGAGAATGGGTGCGGAGAGTGGGCATGGAGAGTGGGTGCAGAGAGTGGGCATGGAAAGTGGGTGCAGAGAGTGAGCGTGGAGAGTGGATGCGGAGAGTGGGTGTGAAGAGTGGGTGTGGAGAGTGGGTGCAGAGGGTGGGTGTGGAGAGTGGGTGCGGAGAATGGGTGCAGAGAGTGGGTGCAGAGAGTGGGTGCAGAGAGTGGGTGCAGAGAGTGTGCATGGAGAGTGGGTGCAGAGAGTGTGCATGGAGAGTGGGTGCAGAGAGTGGGTGCAGAGAGTGGGTGCGGAGAGTGGGTGTGGAGAATGGGTGTGGAGAGTGGGTGCGGAGAATGGGTGCAGAGGGTGGGTGCAGAGAGTGGGTGCAGAGAGTGTGCATGGAGAGTGGGTGCAGAGAGTGGGTGCAGAGAGTGGGTGCGGAGAGTGGGTGCAGAGAGTGTGCTTGGAGAGTGGGTGCAGAGAGTGGGTGCTGAGAGTGGGTGTGGAGAGTGGGTGCAGAGAGTGTGAGCTGAGAGTGGGTGCGGAGAATGGGTGCAGAGAGTTGGTGCAGAGAGAGTGTGCATGGAGAGTGGGTGCTGAGAGTGTGCTTGGAGAGTGGGTGCAGAGAGTGGGTGCAGAGAGTGTGATCTGAGTGTGGGTGCAGAGAGTGGGTGCAGAGAGTGGGTGCAGAGAGTGTGAAAGGAGAGTGGGTGCAGAGAGTGTGAATGGAGAGTGGGTGCAGAGAGTGGGTGCAGAGAGTGGGTGCAGAGAGTGGGTGCAGAGAGTGGGTGCAGAGAGTGTGCATGGAGAGTGGGTGCAGAGAGTGGGTGCAGAGAGTGGGTGCAGAGAGTGGGTGAGGAGAGTGAGTGTGGAAAGTGGGTGCAGAGAGTGGGTGAAGAGAGTGAGCATGGAGAGTGGGCACAGAGAATGGGCATGGAGAGTGGGTGCAGAGAGTGGGTGCGGAGAGTGGGTGCAGAGAGTGGGTGCGGAGAATGGGTGCAGAGAGTGTGCATGGAGAGTGGGTGCAGAGAGTGGGTGCAGAGAGTGGGTGCAGAGAGTGGGTGCAGAGAGTGGGTGCAGAGAGTGTGCATGGAGAGTGGGTGCAGAGAGTGTGCATGGAGAGTGGGTGTGGAGAGTGGGTGCAGAGAGTGGGTGCAGAGAGTGTGCATGGAGAGTGGGTGCAGAGAGTGGGTGCAGAGAGTGGGTGCGGAGAGTGGGTGCAGAGAGTGTGTGCAGAGAGTGGGTGCAGAGAGTGGGTGCAGAGAGTGGGTGCGGAGAATGGGTGCAGAGGGTGGGTGCAGAGAGTGGGTGCAGAGAGTGTGCATGGAGAGTGGGTGCAGAGAGTGTGCATGGAGAGTGGGTGCAGAGAGTGGGTGCAGAGAGTGGGTGCAGAGAGTGGGTGCAGAGTGTGGGTGCAGAGAGTGGGAGCAGAGAGTGTGCATGGAGAGTGGGTGCAGAGAGTGGGTGCAGAGAGTGTGCATGGAGAGTGGGTGCAGAGAGTGTGCATGGAGAGTGGGTGCAGAGAGTGGGTGCGGAGAGTGGGTGCAGAGAGTGTGCATGGAGAGTGGGTGCAGAGAGTGGGTGCAGAGAGTGGGTGCAGAGGGTGGGTGCAGAGAGTGGGTGCAGAGAGTGGGTGCAGAGAGTGGGTGCAGAGAGTGGGTGCGGAGAGTGGGTGCAGAGAGTGGGTGCAGAGAGTGGGTGCAGAGAGTGTGCATGGAGAGTGGGTGCAGAGAGTGGGTGCAGAGAGTGGGTGAGGAGTGGGTGCAGAGTGTGCATGGAGAGTGGGGTGCAGAGAGTGGGTGCAGAGAGTGTGCATGGAGAGTGGGTGCAGAGAGTGGTGCAGAGAGTGGTGCGGAGAGTGGGTGCAGAGAGTGGTGCAGAGAGTGGGTGTTGAGAGTGGGTGCTGAGAGTGGGTGCAGAGAGTGGGTGTGGAGAGTGGGTGCAGAGAGTGGGTGCAGAGAGTGGGTGCAGAGAGTGGGTGCAGAGAGTGTGCAAGGAGAGTGGGTGCAGAGAGTGGGTGCAGAGAGTGGGTGCAGAGAGTGTGCATGGAGAGTGGGTGCAGAGAGTGGGTGCAGAGAGTGGGTGTGGAGAGTGGGTGCAGAGAGTGTGCATGGAGAGTGGGTGCAGAGAGTGGGTGCAGAGAGTGTGCATGGAGAGTGGGTGCAGAGAGTGTGCATGGAGAGTGGGTGCAGAGAGTGGGTGCAGAGAGTGTGGAAGGAGAGTGGGTGCAGAGAGTGGGTGCAGAGAGTGGGTGCAGAGAGTGGGTGCAGAGAGTGGGTGCAGAGAGTGGGTGCAGAGAGTGTGCATGGAGAGTGGGTGCAGAGAGTGGGTGCAGAGAGTGGGTGCAGAGAGTGTGCATGGAGAGTGGGTGCAGAGAGTGGGTGCAGAGAGTGGGTGCAGAGAGTGGGTGCGGAGAGTGGGTGCAGAGAGTGGGTGCGGAGAGTGGGTGCAGAGAGTGTGCATGGAGAGTGGGTGCAGAGAGTGGGTGCAGAGAGTGGGTGCAGAGAGTGGGTGCAGAGAGTGGGTGCAGAGAGTGTGCATGGAGAGTGGGTGCAGAGAGTGGGTGCAGAGAGTGGGTGCAGAGAGTGGGTGCAGAGAGTGGGTGCAGAGAGTGTGCATGGAGAGTGGGTGCAGAGAGTGGGTGCAGAGAGTGGGTGTGGAGAGTGGGTGCAGAGAGTGGGTGTGGAGAGTGGTGCGGAGAGTGTGCATGGAGAGTGGGTGCAGAGGGTGGGTGCAGAGAGTGGGTGCAGAGAGTGGGTGCAGAGAGTGGGTGCGGAGAGTGGGTGCAGAGAGTGGGTGCGGAGAGTGGGTGCGGAGAGTGGGTGCAGAGAGTGGGTGCAGAGAGTGTGCATGGAGAGTGGGTGCAGAGAGTGGGTGCAGAGAGTGTGCATGGAGAGTGGGTGCAGAGAGTGGGTGCAGAGAGTGGGTGCAGAGAGTGGGTGCAGAGAGTGGGTGCAGAGAGTGTGCATGGAGAGTGGGTGCAGAGAGTGGGTGCGGAGAGTGGGTGCAGAGAGTGGGTGCGGAGAGTGGGTGCAGAGAGTGGGTGCAGAGAGTGGGTGCGGAGAGTGGGTGCAGAGAGTGTGCATGGAGAGTGGGTGCAGAGAGTGGGTGCGGAGAGTGGGTGCAGAGAGTGGGTGCAGAGAGTGTGCATGGAGAGTGGGTGCAGAGAGTGGGTGCAGAGAGTGGGTGCGGAGAGTGGGTGCAGAGAGTGGGTGCAGAGAGTGTGCAGGGAGAGTGGGTGCAGAGAGTGGGTGCTGAGAGTGGGTGCAGAGAGTGGGTGCAGAGAGTGGGTGCAGAGAGTGGGTGCAGATGGGTGCGAGAGTGTGCATGGAGAGTGGGAGCAGAGATTGGGTGCGGAGATTGGGTGCAGAGAGTGTGCTTGGAGAGTGGGTGCAGAGAGTGTGCATGGAGAGTGGGTGCAGAGAGTGGGAGAAGAGTGGGTGTGCAGAGAGTGTGCATGGAGAGTGGGTGCAGAGAGTGGGTGCAGAGAGTGGGTGCAGAGAGTGTGCATGGAGAGTGGGTGCAGAGAGTGGGTGCAGAGAGTGGGTGCAGAGAGTGTGCATGGAGAGTGGGTGCAGAGAGTGGGTGCAGAGAGTGGGTGCAGAGAGTGTGCATGGAGAGTGGGTGCAGAGAGTGGGTGCAGAGAGTGGGTGCAGAGAGTGGGTGCAGAGAGTGGGTGCGGAGAGTGGGTGCAGAGAGTGTGCATGGAGAGTGGGTGCGGAGAGTGGGTGCAGAGAGTGGGTGCAGAGAGTGGGTGCAGAGGGTGGGTGCGGAGAGTGTGCATGGAGAGTGGGTGCAGAGAGTGGGTGCGGAGAGTGGGTGCAGAGAGTGGGTGCAGAGAGTGGGTGCAGAGAGTGGGTGCAGAGAGTGTGCGCAGAGAGTGGGTGCAGAGAGTGGGTGCAGAGAGTGGGTGCAGAGGGTGGGTGCGGAGAGTGGGTGCAGAGAGTGTGCATGGAGAGTGGGTGCAGAGAGTGGGTGCAGAGAGTGTGCATGGAGAGTGGGTGCAGAGAGTGGGTGCAGAGAGTGGGTGCAGAGAGTGGGTGCAGAGGGTGGGTGCGGAGAATGGGTGCAGAGAGTGTGCATGGAGAGTGGGTGCAGAGAGTGGGTGTGGAGAGTGGGTGCAGAGAGTGTGCATGGAGAGTGGGTGTGGAGAGTGGGTGCAGAGAGTGTGCGTGGAGAGTGGGTGCAGAGAGTGGGTGCAGAGAGTGGGTGCAGAGAGTGGGTGCAGAGGGTGGGTGCGGAGAGTGGGTGCAGAGAGTGGGTGCAGAGAGTGGGTGCAGAGAGTGTGCATGGAGAGTGGGTGCAGAGAGTGGGTGCAGAGAGTGGGTGCAGAGAGTGGGTGCAGAGGGTGGGTGCGGAGAGTGGGTGCAGAGAGTGTGCATGGAGAGTGGGTGCAGAGAGTGGGTGCAGAGAGTGTGCATGGAGAGTGGGTGCAGAGAGTGGGTGCAGAGAGTGGGTGCAGAGAGTGGGTGCAGAGGGTGGGTGCGGAGAGTGGGTGCAGAGAGTGTGCATGGAGAGTGGGTGCAGAGAGTGGGTGTGGAGAGTGGGTGCAGAGAGTGTGCATGGAGAGTGGGTGCAGAGAGTGGGTGCAGAGGGTGGGTGCGGAGAGTGGGTGCAGAGAGTGTGCATGGAGAGTGGGTGCAGAGAGTGGGTTGCCACCCACCCACTCCCTGGACCTTGAGGGTTAAGGGAGGGGCTGGCCTTGGTTGCCCTTGAGGGTTAAGGTTGTAGTTGTGTTGGAGCTCAAGTAGTAGGGCAAGGCAAAGAAAATTTCTTTTGTGAGGTTTATTTCTCCCGCTCCGGAGTTCAAATGCAGCAGACGTAAATGAAATAATGTAGCACAAAACAAGGCTGAGAAACTTAACTAAACAAGGCTTTTCACTGCTTGGCTAAATGTCCATTACTGATCACATTCGGTTTTCATGTGACCTCCTTTCATTAACGTAACAGAAAACTCTGGTAACAGCAATGCTCCTGAATTGCACAGAATATGCTTTCACTTATTCTCTTCACATAAGCTTCTTTTGCATAGCAATCAGTGAGGTAACTTTGCTATATTCTTCATATAACATTGGCAAGCATATCACTTAAATGTCCTTTTGAATCACACATGTAGAGCAGTCCATCGGGACTTCCTGCTCTGTAGACGGCAGAGAAATTAAAGGCCTTTCTTCCTCACAGCTGCTCATAGGCTTTGCTACATCCTGAGGAGAAACTGCTCTACTTTTAAGGAACTCCCTGAATTCAGTGAGAAGTAATTCAGCCTGTGTATTTTCTGAGCTAAGCTGAGAATATCCTCCTTCAGGTAAATGCTTGTTTAATGTTCTTATCTCTTGGCAATTATCAGTGCTTTTATTGGGACAACAGTTCAGCGTGTAAGCATTTCCCTTCCCCCACCTATCTCCAAATGAAAGTGCAGGGTAAAACGCTTCAGCTGTGCTTGGAGAGTCTCTCAGAGTGTTAAAAGGAAAACAGTCAGGCTTCTCTTGGCTTAACCAATTACTATCAAACTTTCTGCCTTTGTTCTGTCTTTCACAATTAAAGTTCACTCTTTCTGGCTTCCCACTGTTAAGCTTGCTAGCCGTTCCAAACCCACCAGATACCTTGTGCTGGGGCTTCTTCCAGGGTAATTCTTTCTCCCTCTGCCTCCTGTTCCAAGGTTCTGCTTGGTCCTTTAAACTCCTGAGCTGTAGCCTTGGGTCTCTCAGTGCCTTTGAATTCTTCTGGTAACCGAAGTCTTTCTCTGCCCCTGAGTCTCCCAGCTCCCGTCTGCTCCTTTGTGGATCACAGTTCCTTAGTGGTTCTCTCTCCAACGGTTCCTGTTCCTGGTCATCTGACCCGTCCTCGTCCAGGTGCTTGTGTCCTGACTCCTCCTCTTCGTCTTGCTCCTGGTGCTCATGCTCATCTAACTGTTTCTGTTTCTGCATTCTTAACAAGCTACCTGAGTACTGCACTGCCCGCCTCCTGCTTGGGCGTGCCCAATCAGGGACTTGGCTTCTCTCCTGCCTTGAAGTGAGGTGTGGTTCCTGATTAGCTCTGTGTTTTTTTTCTCTCAGAAGAGAAAATCCTGCATTCCCTTGCAGTACCGGTTCTCTCCACCGGATCACTATCAGTTTCCATTGCTTCATAAGAGTCTCCTACGTCACAGGGTGCGGAGAGTGGGTGTGGAAAGTATGTTACTACTAGTGTCAGAGCAATTGCTACATATTCAGTGGTAAAGCAGCTCTTAACGGGGTTCACAACACCGTTATGGGAATTCGAGTGGTCTCTCACTAGTGGGAACATACTGTCACACCCCTGTCAGTTAATACAAAGGCTTTGCAATTAATGTGCATTTGTTGGTGAATTAATTGCAAATCTTTTGCAGGCTTTAGTAAAAGTGTCCCTAAGTTCTTAGACATGGTTTTTCAGAATTTGTGAAGGGGATCACTAATTGGATGCACCAAAACAGTGGCAGGTATAATGACCTTTATTAGAAACTTCAACGTGTTTCGGCTGAAAGCCTTCTTCAGGGGGGATAAACCTCAAATAAAAGCAAATAACACATTTAAAAAAGCAAATTAAAAGACTTAAAAACATACAAACTAAATGCACACACCAATTACTACTACTACGACTACTTGGCATTTATAAAGCGCTACCAGTCGTACGCAGCGCAGTACAGACATACATAGAAAAGCGACGGTGAAATGAAATGTTAAAATCTTACATATGCATTCCAAATGGAAGTAAAAGTACAATAAATAAATAAATAAACCATACAAGTTACAGCTAAACTAAATTAGCATAAAAAGGAAGATGACAATGAAAACATAATAAATAAATAAACAGACCATACGAAGTGCCCATTTTATTTCACTGTCGCTTTTCTAATTGGTGTCTGCATTTAGTTTGTATGTTTTTAAGTCTTTTAATTTGCTCTTTTTATCCCCCCTGAAGAAGGCTTTCAGCTGAAACGTGTTGGGGTTTCTAATAAAGGTTATTATACCTGCCACTGTTTTGCTGCACCTGTTTTTCTTGTCACATTTCTCACCTACGGGTGTTTTTGTTCTCTTCTGGACTGTATCACTAATTGGATGACCAGAATCTGGAGCAGACTTGGTAAATGTCTCTGATCATAGAATAGTAGCCGGGAATTCAGGATTGTAAGTCCAAGGATTCAACAGAAATAAAAAATATATGTCTTTTAAAATCACTTATTTTTAAGATGGTTTTATTGCATGGAACCGTGTGTGTGTTATTTTCTGTGATAAATGTAGCTACAGAATAGGCAGAGCTCACATTTCCAAGTACTCGTGAGCTTCTTCCCAGTGCAGACAGTTTCCAGACTCTAAGGGGTATGTCTACTAAAGGGCATTAGCTGCTACCGCGGGGCCAATGCAGGATTAACGCACCACTTTGGCAGCCAAAACCTAATGCGGTTTAGTAGAAATACCCCTAAGTCGATAGACAGACAAGGAATAAACCTAGGTGAACTAGCGTGTCTCTCATGTTATGGAGCTCGTTGGAAGACCTGCATGTGTTGCCCTCGGTTGGGATTTCTATCTCTTTATGTCCTGTTGGGCCCTTTCAGTATATGACAACAGAAGAAGCCATACACAGAGGTAATCTACTTTGCTAAAAGTGGGCATTTTTCTGTGCGTAAAACAATGAAAAGATCTTTTAATCAGGGCTGGCCCCAGCGTTGATTCAAGGTGTTGATGCCCTAGAAAAACCTTCAGCCTTACAACCCCCGCTCTGCTCCTTGCTGCCCCACAGAATCTGCTGTCCTAAGCAACCATCTGGTTTGTCTAATCATTGGCCCAACCCTGCTTCTAATGATCCATGGTACTATTTGACATCTCCTGCCAACCCACTTCCAATGTAGACCCAAAACTGCATTGTGTAGGTCAGTGGGGGTCATTCCGTTCAGGACGTCCAGGCCTCTGTGTGCCCGAATGGAATCGGATGCATAGGGGTAGATGCGATTCTGATCCCACGGGGCACATATATCCCCCGTGGGATCAGAATCGTGACTAGACCTGTATGTGCAGGCCGGGATCTGATTCCCATCGGCCTGCACTACATCCCCTGCCCAGCTAACTCAGTCAAGGCTCCTGAATGGAGTTGCGGTACCATGGCATCCCGTTGCCATGGCACCGCAGCTCCATTCAGGAGCTGTGAGCCCCAACCACCGATAACTGTTGTCTTTCCCCGCAGCCTGATCCCCAATTTCGCCTCCTATGGCCAGGGTTGGGCTGTGGGGAATAGAAACATAGAAACTTAGAAATATGACGACAGAAAAAGACCACATGGCCTATCTAGTCTGTCCTTCAATATCAACAACTACAACAGTCCCCTTTTTACCTTTAGAGATCCTCTGTGTTTGTCCCATGCTTTTTTGAATTCAGTTACTGTCCTCATCTCTACCACCTCCACTGGGAGACTATTCCATGGATCCACTACTCTTTCTGTAAAGAAATATTTCCGCATATCACTCTTGAATCTATCTCCCTTCACCCCCATCCCATGCCCCCTCATAGCAGAACTTGTTTTCAATTGAAAGAGGCTCTCTCCCTGAACATTTATGCCATGGAGGTATTTAAACATCTCAATCATATCACCTCTATCCCGCCTTTCCTCTAAGGTGTACATATTAAGATCCTTCAGTCTGTCCTCATATGCTTTATAATGAAGCCCACTAATCATTTTAGTAGCCACCCTCTGCACCGACTGCATCCTGTTCACATCCTTTTGAAGGTTGTAGGGATTATAAGGATATGCTCCTGGTTCATAAATCGCTCTATGGCCTTTATTCTGCTCTAATAAAAATATATATGTCAACCTAACTACTATACAGTGGGCAAGGAGAAGCAGGCCAGCATAAAATCATATAAATCTTTGCACTGCATATTACTGAGCTGGAAGGCCCAGAAATAGTCATGCAAACACATACACAGGAAACCATGCAAAGAGCATAAGCTGAGCCGTTAGCCCTGAAGACAGTAGACAGTTGACAGTTGGTGAGTATAACCAAGACAGAGAGGCCTTAGAAATGTTGAAACAGGAACAGAGGGGTCAGAAAGGTCAATGACAGGAAACAGAAGCAGAGAGGAGAGTGGGCCTCACAAAGGGATGAATGTGGAGACCATATGCATATACGGAAGTAATACACGGAAGCAAAAAATGTATATAAGTAATATGACTATTGTACTCAGTGGGAGGAGGGATTCTGGAGTTGTCTGGTGTCTGATGACTGTCAGAAATTCTCCTCCCCACTGCCTGTATTTGTTCATCAGTAATCTAATAAACAGAGATTCTGATTACACCTGTACTGACTTTTAGATCTGGACTATACAGGAAATTAGTGATAATTAGTAATCGGTCTCTTGTGAGTAACAGGGCCTTACAATTTGTGCCGAATACCCGGGATTGGGCTACGGGTGGGTCTTTATGACCAAGATACAAATTTAAAGATTTGGATTCCCCTCAAGAAAAAAGAGGGAGGTACGTCAAGATTTGGATTCCCCTCAAGAAAGAAGAGGGAGGTACGTTCCCGGTGAGTAGTAGAGACCGGAGGAGAAGAAGTGAGTGACGGATTCCCTAGGATGACGGCGGCTGTGATGATGGCGTCGTGAGTATAAGTAGTTTAACCAAGCTTGGTAAGTGTTGTTTAATTTTTGTTTTTGTTATATGAATAAAGTGTAAGAATAATTTGCTGTTTTAAACTGGGACTGAATGAATCATGTCTCTGTTTAGGAGAGAGAAAGATGGCAATCAGGACATAATGGTAAATCAAGTTTCCCCAGTGACTCCGGTCGAATGGATGATGAGAGATAATCCCTTATTAGGAAAGGAAATAGAGAAAGTTTTGTCTATTTTCACCCCCACACAGTAGGTTTACTGATTATAGGCTGAGGGACAGTAAAGGAGAATAAAAGATTGTTTTCTTTTTTTTTTGTTTTAGAACAATGGAAGAAATCTCCTTATCTGGGATGCTCACAGACCAGAGAGGGCGACAATTAGATCAATTGAAAAGAACTAGTCTAGTTACATAACAGTGTACACATCAATTGTAATTATGGAGTTCTGAACTTTGAGGTTTGTTCTTTGAACATTGCCAGTCACCTGGCCAGTGCCTGGCTGTGTTTAATGAATAATTGCTCCTATATGTCGCCTGATGAAAGATAGCTAATTGTCTGCAGCAGGATAAGATGGTTGCCTGTTTCAGCTAGAGGGAGGGAGAAAGGCTGTTAGGGCATTTCTTCTGGGAATGGATGCATTACCTAGGGGAAACTCCCGATTGAGCAGTCTCACTTGTTTGTTTAAAATAAAGAATTCATTCAATCAAAGTGTGACAGGAGATGAAGTTCAGAACTCTTTTGGTGAAGTATTTTTTCCTCTGTAATTAGCTTGCTAGCTTTCTAGGTACGGAAATGATGCTGAGAGAAAGAAAAAAAACTGTTTAGAAAACTTAGGGACCTGATTCTGTTCTATGTGTGATAGTTATAATTGTTGTGAATGAATGGGAAGATCTTCCATGCTTTGATATATGATAATTGTTTTGTGGTAATAGATATTCTGGAAACAAAATTGGTAATAGAGGAACAATAACAGCTATGATACCTGCAGAGTGTGATTCAAAAGTTACTTTGCTTTTGAAGCAAAAATTACCAGTGCAGCCGTTTCCCTTCTGGAAGTGTCTGGTTTAGTATAACACTCACACAATCAATGCTTTCTTAATTAGATTTTATGATCTCTGAAATTGAACTGCTTAGAATTCTTTGCTACTGATACAACAGGGGAAAACTGTTTCCGTTTTTCCTTTGACCTTCAAAGTAGAGGTTAAGAGCCCTGCAAGATAATGTGGTATTCTGGGTCAGTGGTTGCCAGATTGCAACTTGGGAATGGTTTAAATCCTGAGTGAATAAGAAGTTAATCATGTTTGGATTTTGTTCTGATTGTTATGCTATTAAGCAAAATTAAAAGTTAAACAGGGATTTTATATCAGTTTTAAATGTCTGCTTCCCCAAACTATAAGATTCAAGGTAAATTACTGTGTGTGTTGTTAAGCTCTGCACTCATGATTGATGAACAGGCCAGTGCCACCATGGGCGTTCACTCATCTTCCCAGTTTTTATTTGTTACGATATTGGATTTTAGGATAAATTCACCTGTTTTTAAAGTTATGTGTTAGTGTCCAGAGCAAAAGTGTACTTTGTACTTTTTGGAAGTCTTTTAAATTTCAGTTCCAGGAGTTCTGTCTTTAGTTGCTGTTTAGAATGAGCACATATATCCATTCAAAACTACACCAATTAAGTTAGTGGGACTGGGACACTGTTTAAGAATCTAAATTTATATTTTCTGCCTCCCATTTGTTTGACTTTTAACAATTGTTTTAGAAGCAGGATTAGCTGTTGTGTGTGAGCAGCAATCCCAGAATGCAATCCAAGAGGAAGAAGGGGGGAGGGAAATAGCATTCTTTTGTTTGTACTTGTAGAATTTCAGGCAACTGAATTGGTGGAGCGAGTGAAAGACATTCTGATAAGAAGTTATTTCAGATCTGATGCAGCACACCTGTGGACAACATCGACCCCTACTGCAACTACATAATGCTGACTTTTGTGTGACCTTTTGAACTGGTTCAAGCTTGTTTGCAATTTATATAGAATGGTATAATGGTATAAACAGTATTGTGTGTTCTCTCCTTCTGCTCTCTCTCTGGAGAGTGGCGGGTGTCTGCTGCATTATGTTTTAAATGCTGTCATGTATCCAAGAATATCAGGGTTTCACTGCTGTTGTACTTAATCCTTTTTATCGGGTGGCTGCTACACAGTCTGTATCCAGCTCACCATTGTCACTGTTGCTTCCCCCTTTGCTGCCCACTTGAATGATACTGACACTTGGACTCATGTCAGTCAGTTGAAGGTTTCTCTAACTGTCACCTCTGTTTGATCTACTTCCTTCCTGTACCAAGATGATTGCTGCTAAACCTGCTCTTTGGGACACCATCTGTTTCCTTCATCCTGATGGACAATTAGTTTTACTTCTGCGTGTTCACAATACAACCCACATCTCCAAAGAAGTTCTCACTTCAGACCCCTGCCATAACTGCTGAACTTGGTATGGCTATACGCCGTCTGCAATGCTTACTGTATGTTCAAATGAACGCTGTTATTGATTCTATTAGTAAGTTGTCAGAGTCATTAGAGCAAAATACACAAATGACTCTACAAAATAGACAAGCACTAGATTTGCTCCTTGCATCTGAAGGAGGCCTTTTGCTCTTTTATTAATGCCACTATTTGTTGTATAGTCATAGCGAATCATTCAGTGTTTGTGCTTAATGCTATGGATAAAATACGCCACCTGTTAGATTTACATATTGATGACTTTAAGGGAGGACTGAATGTAGGTAATTGGTTCTCATCCCTTACCTCCTGGTATCACTCTCTGGGTGCTGGCCTAAAAGACCTTTTAATTTCTGCTGGCATCTTTTTAATTTTTGCCTTGTCCTTTTGTTGTATTGTTTCTATTGTCATCTCCTGTTGTAAGAAACAGTGTACCAAAGTGTCCAACTCACTAATGCCTGTTCAAACATGCCATACACATGTGAACTATTCCTATGCCATGGTCCCCACTTCTGAATTCTATGACTTGGTCTTATCTCCTCCACAATAAAAAAAAAAAAAAAAAAATAAATGGGCGAATTGTAGGGATTATAAGGATATGTTCCTGGTTCATAATCGCTCTATGGCCTTTATTCTGCTCTAATAAAAATATATATGTCAACCTAACTACTATACAGTGGGCAAGGAGAAGCAGGCCAGCATAAAATCATATAAATCTTTGCACTGCATATTACTGAGCTGGAAGGCCCAGAAATAGTCATGCAAACACATACACAGGAAACCATGCAAAGAGCATAAGCTGAGCCGTTAGCCCTGAAGACAGTAGACAGTTGACAGTTGGTGAGTATAACCAAGACAGAGAGGCCTTAGAAATGTTGAAACAGGAACAGAGGGGTCAGAAAGGTCAATGACAGGAAACAGAAGCAGAGAGGAGAGGGGGCCTCACAGAGGGATGAATGTGGAGACTATATGCATATACGGAAGTAATACACAGAAGCAAAAAATGTATATAAGTAATATGACTATTGTACTCAGTGGGAGGAGGGATTCTGGAGTTGTCTGGTGTCTGATGACTGTCAGAAATTCTCCTCCCCACTGCCTGTATTTGTTCATCAGTAATCTAATAAACAGAGATTCTGATTGCACCTGTACTGACTTTTGGATCTGGACTATACAGGAAATTAGTAATAATTAGTAATCGGTCTCTTGTGAGTAACAGGGCCTTACAAGGTGCGGTCTCCAGAATTGCACACTATACTCCAAATGAGGTCGCACCAAAGACTTATACAGAGGCATTATCACTTCCTTTTTTCTGCTAGCCATTCCTCTCCGTATGCACCCAAGAATCCTTCTAGCTTTTGCTGTTGCCTTTTCTACCTGTTTAACTACTTTAAGATCATCAGACACAACCACGCCTAAGTCCCGCTCTTCTTTAGTGGACAAAAGTACTTCACCCCTTATACTATATTGCTTCCTTGGATTGCTGCAGCCCAAATGCATGACCTTACATTTTTTAACATTAAATCCCAGCTGTCAAATTCTAGACCATTCTTCAAGCTTAGCTAGATCCCTCCTCATGTTATCTACACCTTCCTGGGTGTCTACTCTATTGCAGATTTTGGTATCATCTGCAAAGATGTTAAAAAGAATTGGACCAAGGACAGATCCCTGGGGCACACCGCTGGTAACATCCTTCTCCTCAGAGTAAGTTCCATTTACTTGTACTCTTTGTCGCCTCCCACCCAACCAATTTCTAACCCAAGCAGTAACTTTAGGGTCCATCCCTAGGGTGCTCAGTTTGTTTATAAGTCACCTGTGAGGAACAGTGTCAAAGGCTTTACTGAAATGTAAATACACCACATCTAGGGCTCTCCCTCGGTCCAACTCCCTGGTCACCCAGTCAAAGAAATCAATCAGATTTGTCTGATAAGACCTGCCTCTGGTGAATCCATGCTGCCTCGGATCCTGTAATCCGCTGGACTCCAGATACCTCACTATTTTCTCTTTCAGCAGCGTTTCCAATAATTTACTCACCACCAAAGTTAAACTAACCAGCCTGTAGTTTTCAACCACATCCTTACATCCGCTTTTGTGTAAAGGCACCACATGAGCCTCTCTCCAGTCCTTTGGCACCACTCCCAACTCCAACGAGGCACTGAAAAGGTCAGGGGAACATCCCCAAGTTCCCTCAGTATTCTAGGGTGTATCCCATCCGGTCCCATCGCTTTGTCTACTTTAAGTCGAGCTAGTTTCTCACAAACACAGTCTTCTGAAAATTGTTCAAGATGTCCCTCGCTTCTGTTCCTCTTTGTGGGTGTTTTCTGAGGTCCTGCTCCTGGTTCTTCATTTGTGAACACAGAACAGAAATATTTGTTAAGCAATTCTACTTTATCCTTATAAGCTTCTACATATTCCTCCCCTGCACCCTTGAGTCTGACAATACCACTTTTGCCCTTCCTCTTCTCACTAATATATCTGAAAAATATCTTATCCCCCCATTTTATTGCTTTGGCTATTTCCTCCTCCTTTTGAATCTTTGCCTTCCTGACTACTTTGCTAGCTTCTCTAAGTTTTTCCATATACAGATGCCTGTCTTCCTCTCTCTGTGATCTCTTGTATTTCATGAAGGCCTCCCTCTTTTTCTTCACTTTTTCAGCTACTTCTTTCAAAAACCATAGTGGTCTCCTTTTCCTTTTACCTTTATTTACCATTTTAACAAAAAGGTTGGTTGCCCTTAAAATATCCCCTTTCAGTTTTGCCCACTGTTTTCTACATCCCCCAGCTGTTCCCATCCCACTAACGACTCCCTGAGGTATTGGCCCATCCTGGCAAAGTTAGTCTTCCTAAAGTCTAAGATCCTCACCTTTGAATGGATTCTAACAGCCCTAGTCCTAATACTGAACCACACCATCTGGTGATCACTGGATGCAAAATGATCTCCCACTACAACATCAGAAACACTTTCACCATTGGTAAGCACCAAGTCCAGTATGGCCCCTTCATGTGTGGGGTCTGTTACCAATTGCCTGAATAGTTCTCCCTGTAGAGAATCCAGGATCTTCTTACTTCTAGATAATACTGCAGCAGGAATGTGCCAATCAACATCTGGCATATCGAAATCTCCTATCAGTAGCACTTCCCCTTTCCTAGCAATGCTGCGTATGTCTTCAACTAACTCTCTGTCCACCTCTTCCTCTTGTGAGGGAGGTCTGTATATCACACCAATGCAAATAGATTTCTCTTTCCCTCTTTCTAGTTTAACCCACAATGCCTCCTCTCTCCCTTTTAAGCTCTGTAATTCCAAAGCTTTAATAGTAGTTTTTACATATAGTGCCACTCCTCCTCCCCTTCTTCCTACCCTGTCCTTTCTGAATAAAGTATAGCCAGGTATAGTTACATCCCAATCATGGTTTTCTGTGAACCATGTTTCTGTAACTGCCACTAAATCCAAGTCAGCCACTCCCAACAAAGCTTCAACATCAGGGATCTTATTTCCCATGCTACGGGCATTTATACACACTGCTTTCCATCTGTTACCCCTGTTCCCCATTTCCATAAAGGTATTTAATGTATCACCTACCTGGGGGCTTTCACTTACCTGGGGGCTTTCTTCACCCATCCCCAACGAATCTAGTTTAAATCCCTCTTCAGTAGATTAGCCAGTCTACTACCGAAGATGTGTTGACCTTTTTTAGACAGATGGATGCCATCTCTGCTCTGCAACCCTTGGAACAACATCCCATGGTCTAGGAAACCAAAACGCTCTCGATGACACCATCCATGCAGCTATGCATTCATCTCCAGGATGCGAGCCTCTCTGCCTTGTCCTTTACCCTCAACAGGGAGGATTGAAGAGAACACCACCTGTGCACCTAACTGCTTCACCCTCTGTCCCAGAGCCATGAAGTCACTTTTGATACGTTCCGAGGTATACCTGGCAGTATCATTTGTTCCAACATGGATTAGCAACATTGGGTAATAGTCAGTGGGCTTGATGAGTCTCGGCAAACTCTCCATAACATCTTGGATTTTGGCACCAGGCAGACAGCATACCTCTCTGGACATCAAGTCTGGTCGGCAGATGGATGCCTCAGTACCCCTCAGAAGAGAGTCTCCAACCACCACTACCCTTCGTTTCCTTGTGGTCACTGATTCTGCAAATTTGGGGTACTTGAGCTCTGGTTCTTCCCTTTCAAGGGATGCTTTCAACTCCTTCACTTCGAGGGCTGCATAATGGTTCTTCAATTCAAGGGCTGGAGAAGTTGGATTGGTGATTTTGCAGACCCTGGTGACTTGTATCCAACCATCAACATTCTGTTGACACCCATCTTCTTCTCTGCTGGAGAGCTTGGTGTCTGCAAGAAGCATCTCATCAATGTACTTCTCACTGTCTTGAATGCTCCTCAGCCTCGCCACCTCCTCTCTGAGTTCCTCCACTTGTTTCCTCAGAGCTTCAGCATGCAGGCACCCTGCACATGGAACCGGTCCTTCAACTAGCATTAGGACCTGTGTCTGGACTGAGGCAGAAGCTGTAACGGGGGCAACAGCTTTAGTGATATGATTTTTCCCAGCCATTGTTCTGTTCGTGGAGCTTAGGTATCTGTTAAAGCAAAAGAGAGAGATCTACCAAGTACCAGCCGGTTTCCCAGCTGTCCTTTCAGAGAAAAAGCAGTTAAATCACTTTAATTATATTCAAAATGTGCTGGTCCAATTCTCTGTGTTTTGTTAAATGGGGAGGTGCCCTATAAAGCAAGACTGCTCACTAGGGGTGGATGGGAGTCAGGGTGGGTAGGGAGGGAACTAACATCTGATTAGGTGTTAGCAGTTCCCAAAGCTGAGGAGGTTACTAGAGTTCAACAACCTACTCTGCTCAAGGAAATTTCCACTAAAGCACCAAAAAGAAAGTAACCTTGCTTTAAAAATATACAAAAACCCTTTTAAGAGCTCCCAGTCAGAGAGCTAGCAATTTAATAAAATAAACCCTCAAATCCTTACTGTTGGTTGATCTGTAGAGCCCCTGTTAGGAAAGCCCCTGCAAGCACCTCACCTCACCTTTCTCCCAGGGCCGGAGCTCCTGCCCCCCAATGTCTAGGGGGACTTATTCCACCTCCAATGTGGGATAAGTACCCTGTCCAGTCTGCCGGCCCTGGATGTACAGGGCTGATGTCAGAATCGGCCCCGTACGTCCGGGACCATGGATCGCCCATTGCCTGCCCTAACTCCGCCTCAGCACTGCCCCCTTCCCACCCCATCTAGCTTCCCCATACAAACACCTTCTTCATACAGGGAGGTTAGCTGGGGATGCAGAGAGGGCCAAATAGCAGAATGACCCACATGTTTTTCTAGCGATGAAACACAGCCAGCATGGTTTGAGTCTCCAGGTAAATCAAACACACAGTTACACAGGAAAAGTGTGTGTTTAGAAAATGGCTTGATTCAAGGAAAAAAGTTTTTAGTGTTGATTTTTGAAAAGTGTTGACTGTGACATACGTGCCAGAGAATGCCCGGGCACCATCTTCTCAGACTGTCAAAATATGCTAGAGCTATATTTAAATTCCATCAGTAGGAACCTGCAGCAACTCAATTTCTACCTTCAATAATTAACAAACCGTGTGTAGCTGCCACTGTCTTTAATGCTTAGATGAGAGGCAGGCACATTCACCGACTCCGTCAGACAGTTCATTTCTTGACCTAGATGCAGGAAAATCACGTCTTCATGTGGGATACATTCTGGCATGGTTTTCACAGCTCTCCCCTTTCTCTGCTATCCCAGCTCAGATCTTCATCAGAATTAAAATCCACTAATAACTGCAGCTGACAGCTCAGCATTTACCCTGAATACTGAGAATACCTTACTGGAAATGATTCAGTTGCTGAACGTAATGCAATTAGAGAGAAATGGAAGTCTTAACAAGCCTTCTGCTTTATTGAACATATTCATTTTGCAAACTAAGGCTGAAAACGAAGGCGTGCTAGTGAAGCCAAAAGACCCCTTGCCATATACAGAGAAAGACAATAAGTTAGCACATTTCATCCACTGGAAACTGTGTAAATATTTCAACATTGCTGTTCTGAAAAAGCCCTGGGACCATGAAGCTAAGAGAATTCTGGAGAATGAAGAGATTGGATGGCCTGGAACATAGCCTGATGCAAGAAACCTGGACATAGTGATACCGGAGAACACAAGAGCAGCATTGATAATAGACATGTCACTGCCAAGTGATTATTCTTTACATTGTGTGGAAAGAGAAAAGGTCTTTGCGTACTAAGAAATGCAATCAGCAGACGAAGAGAATGAGATACAGAAAGATACAGAAATGTTTCCCATCATGCCGGGTGCCACAGGCCTCATTAAAAGCAATTGTCAAGCATGTCTTGATAGGTGTCTATATCTATTATACCATATGAACCCCAGGAGGAGGCGCTCTCTGGCATGCTGCGAGTACTATGGTGAGTATTAGCAGTAAATTTGAGAGAATGAGATCATACTCCACATATCCTGGCAAAATTAACCTATTTGGACCCACTGCCCCCTGAGAAAAACATCATAATCTGCTTCTTTTCTTCCCATCTTTCTGAATTACTCACGTGAAGAGGCATTTTAGAAAGGGAATCCACCTGCAACCTGAGACGTCCAGAGCAGAATGTGCAGAAAGACATCAGGGATGGCTACATTTTGGCCTGATTTTAGAAACATAGATGCCCCTGACATGAAAACTTGTGCTAGTGTCCATATAGGCCTCCTCACTATGAAACCCTGGGGCAGGGCGTCCATCTCAAGCAAAGTTGCCTACGGGGACATCCAGCAGCATGCTAAAATGAAAACATGAGTACCCATTCCCCGTCAGTTTTCGTTGTCAAAATTGTAAAATAATGGGGGCATAAGTGTAGCTTTACCACACCCTCCAGACGTTTGCGTGAAAAAACAAGCATTTTTCAGATGCTTGTACATTACTGGAGCAGGTATAACCTTTGACCTGGCTCGGACATCCAGGAAGTTTCTAAAATCGGGTGAGGATGTCCAAGTTCTTGGGAAACCCCAGCCACACCTACACCTTGACCCCATTCCGATTTGGACATCCTCGTGCTAGGAATGTCCATGGAACAGGCTTCTAAAGAGCTCTGGGGATGTCTTTGTGTTTTGGGCGTCTCTATTACCATTTTCAGCTCTAGAATAACCCCCTTAATTTATATATGAGGAGAGACACCACCATGGACATTCCATGAACATCCTCTGCCCCACCCAAATGCAAATGTACCTTTTATTCACTTCTGTAGGAGCTGGTGTAGGACTGGACTGCAGTACAGAAGTCTCATTACACAGAAACATAGAACATGACGGCAGATAAAGGCTATACGGTCTATCAGATCTCTCCATCCCTGCCAACCATTTCCTCTCCCTCTCCTGTATTAGTTACAGGCTCTCTTGAATTCAGATACAGTTCTTGTCTCCACCACCTCCACTAGGACCATCCTTTCCTTAAATTAGTCCTCATTCTACCCCCATTCACCTTCATCTTATGACCCCTCGATCCAGAGTGTCCTTTCAATACAAAGAGACTCTCATCCTGTGCATTTATGCCATGGAAATATTTAAATATCTCCATCCTATCTCGCCTCTGCTGCCTTTCTTCTGAAATATACATATCAAGGTTTTTAGCTCTGACCACGTGATCACTAACAGAAAGCTTAGCTACTTGCCAATTGTTTTAAACACTCACAGAAAGCTTATGAATTTTTCTGGCTTTGCCCACTGGCTTACATCAAACAAAACATTTGTTACATGGAACAGATAAACATCTTAGATACAAAGAACAGAATAAACCTTTTAGTCAACAGCCAGCAGTATTTTCATAACAGAGAAACTCACTAAATATATAATATACATAATATGTATATTAGCCAACTATCTGCAATCATTGAATTATATACAATTAGGATAGTTATACCTAGTGGCATATTCTTTAACTATTTACAGGTGTAGGTTCTGTCATGTTTCTGTCTGTCTCATTGGTATCATGTCAGAGGGCAGGTTAGGCAGTGGGTTTTCAAGTGTTTGCGGAAAGAGGGAAGATCAGTGATGTTCCTTACTATGTCAGGCAAAGAGTTCCAAAGGGATGGTGCGGAGAGTTCAAATGCTCTTTGGCAAGGCAAGTTTGTAGATTAAACTTTGTTTCAGATTGTGGTATTTTGAGCTTGTTGGTTGTAGCAGATCTTCGTGGTCTGTTTGTAGTGAACCTCTGAAGGAAGGATTGTAGGAGAGAGGCTGGGTATGAGTGTAGTGCTTTGTATGTTAGGAGCAGGGTCTTATATTTAATTCGGCTAGGGAAGGGCAGCCAGTGGAGCTGTTTTAAGATGCGGGTAATGTGGTCATGTTTAGCAGCATTCTGGATTGTACGTGTAGCTGTGTGGAATGCACATTGGGGGAGGAGGGTGGCCTGTGGTAGGCCCTGGTTGATAGTGTTGCAGTAGTCAGCATGAGGGAAAGTGAGGGCTTGGAGGGCTGAGCGGAATTCTTCTGGTTCGAGGAGGGGACAGAGTTGTTGTAGGGTCTTAGTTTTTAAGTAGATTGCATTGGCTGTTTTTGCTACATGAATTTTAAAGGAGAGTTGCTGGTCAACAGTCATCCCTAGGTATTTTAGCTCTTGTCTAACATTTGTCTGGGTATTGTTAAGTGTGATTGTGCTTGGTGGGATGAATGAGGAGTCCCTTGTAATGAACATAGCTTCTGTCTTTTGGTTGTTCTCTGTGAGCCAGTTGGAGACGTCTTTGGATTCGTGTGTGTGATGCTGTGTAGTGGAAATATAGCATGATGTCATCGGCATATTTGTGGAAGTGGATCTTGTGGTTTTTAATGATCGAGAAGATGGGTTGGAGATATAGACTGAGGAGAGGTGCAGTGAGTGTGGAACCCTGAGGTACACCTTGTGTTTGTTGATATAGTTTGGAGGTGCTCGTGTCCAGTTTTATCTGCTGGTGTCTGTTAGTGAGGTAAGACTGAAACTATTTGAAAACAGTATCTTGGATGCCATATGACTGTAGGCACTGTCTCAAGACTCTGTGATTGACAACGGTAAGGAGACTACTCAGTTCATTATCTGAGCTAGGAAATCACTTATATCCACCTAAGCCATAAAGCACAAACTGAAGATTAAGTAATATATGACCACTTATTGTATTTTCATACTATTTCTTCTGACGTCGCAAGCATTTCTAATGCTTTCTCATCCACCCTACAATATCAAAATATACCAATTATTCATAACCAGTACTGCTCTAGATCAACTGCAGCTATATATAAAATGATTAGTGGACATCAACGCAACAGAGACAAGCTTATTTATATTATACCACATAGACTGGCTCCATGCCATAATGTAATTGATGATTCTAAATCAATTGCTTTAAAATGCTGTTTAATTAACGCAAGATCAGTAAGGAACAAAATCCCAATTTTCGTAGACTACGTCAGCAGCCATAACCCAGACATCGTGTTTATTACTGAAACCTGGTTCTCCAATACAGATACAGTTCTGCTTAACTAACTTAAGCTACCAAACTTTGCCATATTCCACTGCCCTAGAGAAAGCAAACATGGTGGGGGAGTTCCCATCTTAATAAGATATGAGCTCACTGCCTCCCTCACATCAGCAGCAAGCGTGGAAAGCCTGACTATCTTAATGCTGGAAAACGGGCAATTTTTCATTGGTCTACTAGATAGACCACCAACATCTGATGCTAGTAGTCTGACAACAATCCTAGAAACAGTAGGTTCAGGCACACCAAGTAACAAGCATCTAATTCTTCTAGGCGACTTCAACCTGCTTTCAATGCACAGTACTCATGTCTATTCCTTCCTTAATGCAATGAATGATATGGGCTTTCGACAAATTGTTAACTCTCCAACTCACAATAAAGGAAACATACTTGATCTAATATTCCTACCTAACGCTATTCTTGACAGCTCTAAGCAACCTGCAATTTAAACACAACCGGTACCATGCTCAGACCATTACCTGACCAATTTTACAATCACGCATCATCTTCCCATACTCATGCAGACCATTAAAGCAAACACACAATGCCACTTCAAGCAATTCAACAAGGACACATTTCTAAATGAAACTTTACTTCAGCTCAAATCAGATACATATGACATAGACGATATACTAGACAACTGTAATTCAGTCATAAATAGAGCTGCATCAGTTCCCGTATCTAAAGCTCACAGAAGCCATAATCCATCTGAGATGTGGTACACTCAGGGGCTCGGGACCTTAAGAAGATGTTTAAGAAAGTTGGAATGCAAATGGAGAATTTCAAAACTACAACATGATAAGAGGCTGTACATGAACACACTGCAAGCTTATTGAGAATGAACATAAGAACATAAGATATGCCATACTGGGTCAGACCAAGGTCCATCAAGCCCAGTATCCTGTTTCCAACAGTGGCCAATCTAGGTCATACGTACAGGGGCGGCCCAAGGGGGGTGCGGGGCCATGTGCGGAGACTCGGTGCGGGGCCTCGTTTCCATAAGTGGCCTTATTTGCATAAATATTTGCATAATGTTACCATACACTAACTTTTAGTAAACATGCCTCTTAATGAGTGTATGGATAAAGAAAGACTAAAAGATTTCTACATTACTATAATCCAGTGCCAACCGCCAGGTACATTAGGAACTACTACAAACGCTGCCCATTTAGAACCCATAGCAAACCCACCGTATCCTCACAGCATTACCAGGACTCACAAAGCACCATACCCTACCTATCAAAAGACAACACTGCAAATATTAAACCAATATATTTCAGAGAATACTGGGGAAAGAGAACAAGTGGCAATGTCAAATAGGAATTACATAAACAGAATACCTCAGCTCAGTTACACATGCAGAACATAGACCATTACCAAACAAGAAATCACAATTTAGAAACAGGAAGGCAATAATTAAACTGGGAACCCCAAAAGCCAAACTTGGAATGTACAACAACACTGTAGAAATAAAACTATAAATTAATTTCCTCTTGTACCAAACAAAGCGCAGACGTTAATGATGCACATTTCCCAGAGCTTTCATATTCCAGTTAATAAATTCAAAATAAAGAGATATCTTTCTACCTTTTGTGCATTTTTTTTCAGTTGCAATTGCTCCAGCCACTTTCTTCTGGTTTCTTCATGTTTACTGCTAACTCTCCATCGTCTGCTGTCCATTTGTCCTTTCTTCTCTCTTCTAGTTTTTTTTGTCCATTCTCTCTCTCTACATCTGCTTTAACATACTAATCTTTCTCCTTTTGCTCTTTCCACATTCCTATTTCATCCACACAAATTTTACCCCTTCATCCTCAATCCCCACTTACTCTCTCAATACCCGGCCAATTGTAGATTTTTCATCCCTCCCACACAAAATATTTTTCCCCTCTCCATTTTACTCTCCCAGCCCCATCCCATTCTAATCTTCCCCCAACATCAGCTCCCTTCTGGTTCCAGTCTCACCCAGCATCCATTCCCTTCTAGTCCCTGCATCAGCCCATTTCCAGTCCTAGCCCCCCATCAGCCCATTTCCAGTCCTAGTTCCCCCATCCATTTCCAGTCCGAGTCCCTTCATCAGCTCATTTCCAATCCTAGCCCCCATCAGCCCATTTCTAGTCATTTCCTAGCCCCACCATCAGCTCATGTCAAATCCTAGCTCCCCTCCACTCAGCCCAATTCCAGTCCAAACCCCCCCATGAGCCTACTTCCAGTTCTAGCCCCTCCATGAGTCCATTTCAATTCAAGACCTCACCACTGCCCATTTCCAATCTTAGCTCCCCCCAACAGCCCATTTCTAGTCCTATCCTAGCCCCTCCATCAGCCCATTTTCAGTCCTAGCTCCCTTCCCTCACAGCCCATTTCCATTCCAAGCCCCCTCCCCATCAGCTATTTGCAGTTCAAGCCTCCCCTTCCACTCAGCCCATTTCCAGTCCTAGCAACCCCCCAACCCATTACCAGTCCTAGCCCCCCATCAACCCATTTTCAGTTTAAGCCCCCCCTATAACCCATTACCAGTCCTAACTCCCCATCAGTCCACTTCCAGTCCTAACCCCATCAGCCCATTTCCAGTCAGCCCCCCATAGCCCATTGCCAGTCCTAAGCCCCCCATCAGCCCACAGCCCATTACCAGTCCTAACCACATCAGCCCACCTCAAGTCCTAACCCCTCCCCATCAGCCCATTTCCTGTCCTAGCCCCCCATAGCCCATTATCAGTCCTAACCCCCCCCCATAGCCCATTACCAGTCCTAACCCCCCATCACCCCATTTCCAGACAGCCCCCATCAGCCCACAGCCCATTACCAGTCTTAAACCCCATAGCCCATTACCAGTCCTAACCCCCCCCAACAGCCCACAGCCCATTACCACTACTAACCCCATAAGCCCACATCTAGTGCTAAACCCTCCCCATCTGCCCATTTCCTGTTCTAGCCCCCCCCATAGCCCATTACCAGTCCTAACCCCCCATCACCCCATTTCCAGACAGCCCCCATCAGCCCACAGCCCATTGCCAGTCTTAACCCCCCCCATAGCCCATTGCCAGCCCTAACCCCCCTCAACCGCCCACCGCCCCCCTCAAGTCAAGTCCTAACCCCCTCCATAGCCCATTACCAGTCCTAACCCCACCCCCCATCGGCTCATGGAAAATTAAAAAAAAAAAAAAAGCTGGCTGCTGCCGCCACGGCAGCGGCAGAATGGAGTGTCCCGCGGGGCCCCCTCTGCCCAGCTGAGCTCTCTCGGCCCGGCTGAGCCCCTCTGCGCCGGCTTTCAGATACGCGAAGGGAGAGTGTCTCCCTCGCATCTCTGTTAAGCCCGCAGGGGCAGATGGGAAATTTCCCATCAGCCCCTGCTTCCCATCAGCCCCTGTAGGCTTAACAGAGACGCGAGGGAGACACTCTCCCTTCGCATATTTGAAAGCCGGCGCAGAGGGGCTCAGCCAGGCAGGGGGGCCCCGCGGGACACTCCATTCTGCTGCTGCAATGGCGGCAGCGGCAGCAGCCAGCTTTTTTTTTTTTTATTTAATTTTTAAAAAAGCAGAATGTCCTTTGCGCGGGGCCCCCTGAAATGCGGGGCCCTGTGCAAAAAACATTCTTGCTCAATGGACGGGCCGGCCCTGCATACGTACCTTAATAATGGTTTATGGACCTTTCCTCCAGGAACTTGTCCAAACCTTTTTTAAACCAAGCTACACTAACAGCCTTTACTACATCCTCTGGTAACAAATTCCAGAGTTTGATTACATGTTGAGTGAAAAAATATTTTCTTTTATTAGTCTTAAATAGTTTACCCTGTAGCTTCATTGCATGTCCCCTAGTCTTTCTATATTCTGATAATGTAAACAATCGATATATGTTTACCCATTCCACTCCGTTCATTAATTTATAGACTTCTATCATATCTCCCCTCAGCCGTGTCTTTTGCAGGTTAAAGAGCCCTAACCTTTTTAGCCTTTCTTCATAGGGGTATCCTTCCATCCCCTTTACCATTTTGGTGGCTCTTCTCTGAACCTTTTCTAATAATGCTATATCCTTTTTAAGATACGGCGACCAGAATTGCACACAATATTCAAGGTGCGGTCTCACCATGGAACGATTAAGAGGCATTATAATATCTTTTGTTTTATTTTCCATTCCTTTCCTTATGATACCTAGCATTCTATTTGGTCTCTTGGCCGCCGCTGCACACTGGGCCGAGGGTTTTAACACGTTATCCACAATGACGCCTAAATCTTTTTCCTGAGTGGTGGTTCCTAATGTGGAACCTTGCATCATGTAACCATAGTTTGGGTTGTTCTTCCCTAGGTGCATAACTTTGCATTTGTCCACATTAAATTTCATCTGCCGTTTTGATGCCCAGTCTTCCAATTTATCAAGATCCTCTTGCAATTTTCCACAATCCTCTTTTAACAATTTTAAATAGTTTTGTGTCATCTGCAAATTTGATAACCTCACTCGTTATTCCCCTTTCCAGGTCATTTATGAATAAGTCAAAAATCAGTGGAACCAGCACAGATCCCTTGGGTACACAACTATTCACCTTTCTCCATTGGGAAAACTGGCCATTTAGCCCTACCCTGTGCTTTCTATCTTTTAATCAGTTCCTGATCCAAAATAGTACATTGCCTCCTATCCCATGACTCTTTAGTTTTGCCAAAGGTTTCTGATGAGGGACCTTGTCAAAGGCTTTCTGAAAGTCCAGATACACTATATCAACTGACTCACCTTTGTCCACCTGTTTATTCACACCTTCAAAAATACATAACAGATTAGTAAGACAAGATCTTCCTTGTCTAAAGCCATGTTGGCTGTCTCCCATTAGGCCATGACTATCTACATGCTGAGTAATTTTGTTCTTTATGATGGTTTCTACCATTTTTCCCGGTACTGACGTCAGGCTCACCGGTCTGTAGTTTCCCGGATCACCTCTGAAACCCTTTCTAAAAATTGGCGTTACATTGATGATCCTCCAATCTTCAGGTATTACAGATGATTTTAATGAAAGTTCACAGATTACTAATAGTAGGTCTGCAATCTCATATTTCATTCGGCCCAGGTGATTTGCTACTCTTCAGTTTATCTAATAGTTGTAATACATCTTCCCGATGTATCGATATTTCCTTCAATTCTTCCGCACCTTTAAATACCACTTCAGTCATGGGTAACATCCCTACATCTTCCTCAGTAAAGACTGAACCAAAGAATTCATTCAGTCTCTCCACTATCGCCTTGTCGCCTCTTAGTGCCCCTTTAACCCCTCTATCATCTAATGGACCAACTGACTCACAGGTTTTTTGCTACGAATGTACTTGAAAAAGTCTTTATTTCGCGTTTTTGCTTCCGCAGCAAGCTTCTTCTCAAATTCTCCCTTTGCTTGCCTTATCAATGCCTTGCATTTGACTTGCCAGTGCTTGTGCTGTTTCCAGGTTTCGTTGTTTGGCTCTTTTTTCTATTTCCTGGAAGATGCTTTTTTGGCAACAACAGTCTCTCTGACCTCACCTTTAAATCATGCTGGCAGTTTTTTGGACTTCCTTCCACTTTTCTTAAAGCGTGGAATACAGCTGGTCTGGGCTTCCAAGATAGTATTTTTCAACAACACCCAAGCTTGATGTAAGTCTTTAACCTTTGCAACTGCTCCTTTTAGTTTTTTTTTAACTATTTTCCTCATTTTATCATAGTCTACCTTTCGAAAGTTAAAAGGTTGTACTGTGGATTTCTTTACCATCCCTCCTCCACTAATTAAATCAAATGCGATCATGATATGATCACTATTGCCAAGTGGCCCCAACACCCTTATTTCTTGCACTAGATCTGGTGTTCCACTAAGGACTAGGTCTAATATGGATTCCCCTCTGGTCAGTTCATGAACCAGCTGCTCCAAGAAGCAGTCATTTATTTCATTTTATTTATTTATTTAAAACTTTCTTATATACCGCCTCTTCCATAGATCAAAGGCGGTTTACATATAACAAGTGTAACAAGAACAGGTTTTACATAGAACAGATTTTTAAATTATTTACAAATCAACTTTTAAATAAAAAGCGGTTTACATATAACAAGTGTAACATGAACAGGTTTTACATAGAACAGATTTTTAAATTATTTACAAATCAACTTTTAAATCAACAGTTTTTAAATTATTGACATTATTATTAATTATTATTTATTATTATTATTATTATTATTAACAAGTCGCAGACTACTCAGGCACGCTCGATAACCCTGTTTCAAGTGCTGCCATAATCAGATTCAACCGTTATGACAGCACTTGAAACAGGGTTATCGAGCGTGCCTGAGTAGTCTGCGACTTGTTAATCCAGCTAAGTAGAGTTTTTCATGGTTTTTAAGAAATTGATTAAAATGGATGTAACTGAGTGGTGGACATAGTATTTTTACATGTTCCTTTCCAGCAAACATCCGACAAAAATATTTATTTGGTAAATTTTCCTGGGGGGTTGTTTGGTGATTTTTTGTTTTTGTTAGCATGATTTATCACTGAATTTGGGGTTTTGTTTTGTACATCTGTACATTCCTTAGCAATGAGTTGGACACCCAGCTTATTCCACCCCAAAGGGGAAGGTCTTCCCCACATCACTGTGCCCCTGCAGCCATGATCTGGCCCACAGTGGCCGCCAATAACAGCCAGACAATGAGCTGCAGGGGCAAATGTATGCCATGGCATTCCTAACTGTACTGTGGACGGCTCATTGCCATGGCTCCAGGATGCCACTGCTCCCTCACACCAGCATTGGCGTTCTGGCATCAGAACGGGCAGCTCCCCTTATGCCGATCTGCTCTATATCCCGATTCAGGAAACGATATGCCCCCACTTTGACTATTGCAATAGTCTATCAAAACAAGCATTGAATCAACTCCAGATGGCCCAGCACACGGCCGCATGTAAAACTCAGAGAGAACCTAGTTCTGAACATATCACCCCTATATTACATCAGTTGCACTGGCTATCCATCCCAAGCAGAATTAAATACAAATCCCTAATGATCACCTTCAAACTGCTATACAACGTTTTCCCATTCTACCTAAGCTCTCGAATACACATGATTCCAAATAACAGACAAAGGAGAGGACGCACACAGAACACCTTAGCCATCCCTACAGACTTCCGAAAAAGCAACCGATCAACAAGCAATAGAGCCTTTACATTCTACTCTCCAATTCTCTGGAAATCCCTCTCAGACAGATTAAGAAGTATAGTGAACCTTTCTACCTTCCATAAGCAAATCAATACATTTCTATTCAGAGAATTCTTTGGAAATGAGCCAGACAGAGCAAATATCCACCCAACATAATCTGAGGCACTAGTCTCCACTTCTATCTCTAACAATTGCCAGAATATCACTACAGCCCTGACACATATATAAGTTATTATTTTTGCTTCTGTAAAATAATCAGTGCAACTATATAAATAAGTTATTAGTTAATTAAGCAGTTTTCTTAGGGGTATGTTTACTAATCAGCGCTAGCGGCTTTCATGCAATATCGGAGCCGCAGCCCCATTGAATTTAGAGTTAAGATGGTTAACTTGTCATTTTCACTCATCCTTGTTATCTTATTATCCATGTTTCTTGTAAAAATTTACATTCTTTTAAACCACTTTGATTACCCGATAAGGCGGTATAAAAAACTCTCGAATAAATAAATAAATTAAAATACCTCTATCACATTACCCCTCTTCCACCTTTCCTCAAAAGTATGCATATTGAGATCTTTAAGCCTGACCCCATATGCCTTATGATAGAGATCACTGACCATTTTAGTAGCAGCCCTCTGGACTGTTTATATCCTGTTTATATCCATCCTGTTTATATCCTTTTGAATGTACGAGCTCCAGAACTGTACACAGTACTCCAAAAGAGGTCTCACTAAAGATGTATACAAAAATACTAGCACCTCATTTTTCCTGTTGGCCATTCCTCTCCCTCTACACCCAAGCATCCTTCTGGCTTTGGCCGTCACCTTTTCTACCTGTTTGGCCACTTTAAGATCATCTGATATGATCACCCCTGGGTCCCCCCTCTTCTTTCATGCACTGAAGCCCAAATGAATGACTGCATTTTTTAGCATTAAATCTTAGCTGCTAAATTCTTGACCATTCTTCAAGCTTCTCTAGATCCTCCTCACACTATCTACACATTCTAGGGTGTCTACCATGATCCAGACTTTGGTATCATCTGCAAAGAGGTATGCCTTTCCCAACAGACCTTCTGCAATATTGCTTACAAAGATGTTAATAAAGAAGAGGACCATGGACTGAACCCTGAGGCACACCACTGATAACTCCGTTATCTTCAGAGTGAACTCCATTTACTACTACCCTCTGGTGCCTCACTCAACCAGTTTCTTAACCAGTCACTTTAGGGTCCATCCAAAGGGCACTCAGTGTATTTATAAGTCACTGATGTGGAATGTTTCAAAGGCCTTGCTAAAATCTAGGCATACCACATCTAGCACTCTCTCCCTGATCAAAATCTCTGGTCACCCAGTGAAATAAATCAATCAAATTTGTCTGACAATACTTATCTTTAGTAAAGCCATGCTGTCTCGGATCCAGTAATCTCTTAGATTCCAGAAACTACATCATCTTCTGCTTTAGCAACATTTCCATTAATTTACTCACCATGGAGGTCAGATTAAAAGTTCTGCCCATCTCCAGTCCTCCAGAATCACTCTCAACTCCAAAGAAGGATTGAAAAGGTCGGCCAGTGAAGCCACCAGTTCTTCTCTAAATTCTTTCAATACCCCTAAGATGAATCCCATCCAGCCCCATCATTTTCTTCACTTAAGAACATAAGAAATGCCATACTGGGTCAGACCAAGGTCCATCAAGCCCAGTATCCTGATTCCAACAGTGGCCAATCCAGGTCACAAGTACCTGACAGGTACCCAAAGTCCATAGCTTCCACAATGCTCATCTTGAGGTAAGAAAATGATTTCCCGGGTTCCCCTTTATTTATTTAACAGTATTTCTATACCGCCTTCTCCTTCAATCAAGGCGGTCTCCACAGCAAACAATCAAAGAGTGTTCATGTGTTTTCATGCAGTGGTGTGTGTAGTGTGTTTGTGGTGGCGGGTATTTGATTTAGGTTGTGCTTTCTACATAGTGCGCTATTATACATCATGAGCTATTATACATTCTTATATACGAGTTTAGGGTGGGGGGAGGGTCCGTAGTTCTAGCTTGGTTAGTAAATCAAGTGGCATGTCCATAGTGTTCAATGAATAGAATTGTCTTCAGCTGTTTGCGGAAGTCCTTGAGGTCTGTGGTTAGTCTCAGTTCATCTGGGAGGGTGTTGCAGATTGATGGAGCAGCCAGGGGGAGTGCTCGTTCCGTGGTGTCCTTGCATGTCTTGACAAAGTCTTTTGGGATGTTTACTCGATTGGAGGTGCCTCTTCTCCTTGGTTGTGTGCTTGTGTCCGGTTGTATGAGTGTGTGTAGGCTTATGGCTGAGTGTTGTTTGATCTTGAATATGTTTATGATTGTTTTGTATTTGATTCGTGAGCTGATTGGGAGCCAGTGCAGATTGGGAGCCATTTAATAATGGTTTATGGACCTTTCTTCCAGGAATTTGTCCAAACCTTTTTTAAACCCAGCTACACTAACAGCTTTTACTATATCTTCAGGTAACGAATTCCAGAGTTTAATTCCGCATTGAGTGAAAAAAATATTTTCTCTTATTAGTCTTAAATGGGTTACATTGTAGCTTCATTGTGTGTCCTCTAGTATTTCTACTTTTTGATGGTGTTAGCAACCGATCTACGTTAACCTGTTCCACTCCATTCATTAATTTATAGACTTCTATCATATCTTCCCTCGGTCTTCTCTTTTCCAAGTTGAAGAACCCTAACCTTTTAAGCCTTTCCTCACAGTGGTATCCTTCCATTTCCTTTACCATTTTGATGGCTCTTCTCTGTACCTTTTCTAATTCCGCTATATCCTTTTTATGATATGGCGACCAGAATTTCACACAATATTCAAGGTGCAGTCACACCATGGAACAATACAGAGATGTTATAATATCCTTGGTTTTATTCTCCTTTCCTTTCCTTATGATTCCTAGCATTCTATTAGCTTTTTTGGCCACCGCTGCACACTGGGCGGAGGGTTTCAATGTATTATCCATGATGATGCCTAAATCTTTTTCCTAGGTGGTGGTTTCTAAGATGGTACCTTGCATCGTGTAACCAAAGTCTGGGTTGTTCTTTCCTAGGTGCATAACTTTGCACTTGTCCACATTAAATTTCATCTGCCATTTAGATGCCCATTCTTTTAGTTTTGCAGCTTCCCTAAGCTTCTCCAGATATTGTTGCTTGTCTTCCTCTTCTGCAATCTCTTATAGGTTATGAAGGCTAATCTCGTGTTCCTCACCTTTTCAGCTACTTCTTTTGAAAACCATAGCAGCCTTATTTTACTCTTACTTTTTATTTACTTTCCTAACAAAAAGGGTTGTTATACTTAAAATATCTCCTTTCAGTTTTGCTCAGTGTTGTTCTGCTTCCTTCAGATGTTTTCATCTAGCTAAAAACATCTTGGGGTATACCCCCCATCTTTGCAAAGTGAGTTTTCCTGAAGTCTAGGACCCTCGCTTTTGAATGAAGTATCTATCCAAGTCCTAATATTGAGGCTCACCCAGTACAACATTGAAATACTCTCCCTACTTGTAAGCCCCAAGTCCAGCTTTGCCCCCTCCCACGTGGGTTCCATACTAGGGATGGCATTAGGAGGTGCAAACAGGACAATTGCCCTTGGCACCCATGCCACCCAGTACTCAAAGTCTACCTCAAGCTAAAGGAAGCATAACCTGCAGGCAGGTTTTGGGGACCCCTTACAAGTTTCTGCCTAGGCCGCTGCATGTCTAACACTGGCCCTGTTTGTTACCAATTCCCAGAAAAGTTATCCCTGTAGAGAATCCAGGATCTCATTGTTTCTAGATGACACCACAGCAGGGATTTTTCAGTCAACATATGGCAATTTGAAATCTCCTACCAATAGTACTTCTCCTTTCATAGCAATATTGTGAATGTCTTCAATTAAATTTCTATTTCTTCTGCCTATGAGGGAGGTCTATATATCAATGTAAATCAATGTAAGTCCCCAGCAAGATCACAAAAGGCTCGCAAGCAACACGAAACAGGGCCTTCGTGCACTACGCACCCACATGCTGGAATGCCCTCCCGCCCAACATCCGTTCCATAACCGACCTCGCCCAATTCAGAAAGACGCTGAAACACCACCTTTTTCTCCAGTATTACTCCCATAACGGAGATGCACAACATCCAGCTTCACGCAACCACCAAAACAGCACCCTCGATCCAACAGCAACACGCGGTCCTAGTCCCGTCCATTAACACATCCAGACACCTGATATGCAATTGTATATAGCACACAATCTTGTAAATAGCCATCAAGCAGCCATGTCACCACCCACTCCGCTGGCCCGACTGCTTCGCCTGTACATAGTTACCTAACTGAGTAGCCTGTACATAGTTCCCCCAGTTAGCCAAGTTGTAAACCCTGTTCCCTGTAAGTACAGTGCGGATGCCACCTGCACTGTACAAATTTGTTTTAACTGTAAACCGAGCTGATTTTAAAAAGCGCGGTATAGAAAAACCTCAAATAAATAAAATAAATAAACAGACTTTCTATTCCCTCTTTAAAGACTAGCCCACAGTTCTTCCTCTTTCCCTTGTAAGCACTGCAGCTCTATGGCCTTAATATTATTTTTTACATATAGTGCCTCTTCTCCTCCCTTTATTCTAACCCTGTCTTTCCTAAATAAATTATAGCCTGGGATGACTACGTCCCAGTCCCATCTCTCTGTGACTGCCACTACATCCATGTCAGCCTCTTCCATTACTTCTTGTAAATTTGGAACTTTCTTTCGCATACTAAGGGCATTAGGATATGCAGCTCTCCAGATGTTTATACTGTATTTTAATGTTTTACTTACCTGAGGACTTCCACTTACCTGGGATCTTTGCTCACTCATCCCCAATGATCCTAGTTGAAAGCCATCCTCAGTAGATTAGCCAGTCTGTTGCAGAAGACATTTCTCCCCTTCTTCTATAGGTGGCCGCCATCTTTGCTCAGCAGTCCAAGAAGCCAAAATGCTCTTATGACACCATCCACACAGCCAGGCATTCATCTCCAGGATGCGAACCTCTCAGCTCTGGACCTGACCCCCAACAGGGAAGATTGAGGAGAACACCACCTGTGCAACTCACTGCTTCATGTTTTATCCCAGAGCCACAAAGTCATTTTTGATAAGCCCAGTATCATTTGTATCAATATGGATGAGTAGCATCAAATAATAGTCAGTAGGCCATAACATGTTGGATCTTGGCACCGGGCAGACATCACACCTCCTAGGATGGAAGATGGATGCTTTTGTACCTCTCAGAAGACAGTCACCAATCATCACTAACCTTTGCTTCCTAGTGGTTGCTGATCCTACAGTTTTGGGGTTCTTCAACTGATACCTCCTGTTCCATAGATGCTGTCACCTTTTTTCATTTCCAGGTCTCCATGCCAGTTCCTCAGTTCTAAGGAAGGTAGAGTTGGGGTTTCAATTCTGCAGGGCCTGGTGATCTGTTTCTAGCTGTCATCTTTTCGTACAGTGTCATCTTCCCTTCTGCTGGAGATCTTAGTTGCCCCTAGAAGCATTTCATCAATATATCTTCTGTAATATGATGATAACAATGAAAAATGGGAATTGATGAAGAAATATAGGAATCTAGTTAGTAACTTGCAATGTGCTTTAAATGTAGCTCCATGGGGCTTATTTATCAAGAATCCAGGCTAACACACAGTGTAGGTTAGCAAATAGACCCACAATCAAAAGAGCAGGAATTTTTAATAACTTCTCTTCTCCAATCAAGTAAAGCTCTGGATCTTTCTAGACTTTGAGAGATGCTAGGAGGTAAACCTCAGCTATAGGGTGCCATCTCTTATTGTCCAATCAAAGCGGTGCACTGCAGATGTTGCAGACATTGAGACTGGTCATCGCAGCAGGTCATGCACTATCCAAAGATGTGGGTTTTTCTTAATGTCCTTTCTTCAGACGAGAGATGAGAGTTGCAAAGCTGTTCTCTTGGTTTTCTTTTACCCCATCAAGACACAGTTTCTTCACCGTCTCATGGAGTTTATTGGCTAAATGTTTTCCAAATGTGACTAACCATAAGACTCCCACACAATCAATATCTCTAAGGAGAGAAAGCTGAGCCATGAAGGAAGTTCACCTGTTTTGTAAATAGATGAACTCAGTAGCTGAAGGATGTTTGCTACATCACATAAATAAATACGCCTATAAGATGAAATAGTCTCACCATTAACTATTAGAATCTACACCATGAGAGAAAAGAAGAGCTTAACCCAGGTCTGCACCACACACAAGCTCCTGTGCACCTGAAGAATAACCCGTGCTGTGCATGGCCACAAAGTTCTATTTGTTCTCATTTTAAATGCACTTTTCTGAATTTTTGGGACTTTTTTTGTATTCATTTCCTTTACTTGCTGCATGCTAGAACATTTTTAAACATGTAAATCAGTTGTCCACACAATAACATGTAAATACATTCATGTACAAGCCCTTTGCAAGCACTTTGTTTCTAGACACTGAAACAAACCAAATATGTGCTCAGAAATGCACATCTCTAGAAGCTAATGATCCCAGCAGATAATAAATAACGATATCTTGGCAGAAACGTACCAACAACACAACTTCCAGAGTGTTTAGCAATCCTTATTCACTGAAGACCTGATATAATGTGGACATTGGGGTCCAAAATATCTGACTACGATATTAGTGAATCGATGTTATATGACATTGGCAATGTAATATGTAATAACAGTAAAAAAAAACAGGGTCCAACTGTTGATAGCCTTATAAGCGATTCTGCAAAATACCAGGTCTACAGTTGATATGCAAACAGACACAAATTCCCTGCCAAAGGGATCGCTGTTCACAGCCTACCTTAAAGTGCAGAGGCGAAACAGCAGAAGTTGAGTAGTTTGGAGACAGCCCCTCATGCTCCCCAACCCTGCCTAGAAGAGCCCAAGCATTTCAGAAACTAACACCAGCACCAATTGCAAATGGAGAAAGAGTCGCCTCCCCTGATATCTTGTATCTTGCAAGATCACGGGTCAGTACATCAGACCCAAACACAGCGCAAACTGTAATAATCCTTTTATCTTTTTATGTTAAATTTTGCTCTATTGTTATCACTTCATCCTACCCTTTGCAAACCTCAGCTGCTAAATAACCCCGACATGCTCTGGCCCTTGGCATATCTACTACTGACTATGGTGGCAACAATGGCTAATTAGCTAACTAGAATTAATCTAACTCTAAGTGCCCTTACTCAGCAACCAGCTACCCCCAGAGCAGGAGATAGACATTTTGATTTTCTGCCTTCCATCAGCTCTGTCTAAGAGGCAAAACTGGAGATTCAGCTTGTTGTCTTACAGGTCCATCAATGTAACATAAAGACACCCAACTAGCTATAGCTTCAAACTGGCATTATTTTGATTGCATTGGTAGGGAGATGGTTCCTCTTTCTTTCTGAGCAATAGAGAGACACAGAACAGAACATTCTAGTATAATGCAAAATGTAAACTACAAACATGACCAAGACAGCTTGATGCAGAAACGAGCGCGCCGTTAGCATAGGCATTTGTGCTGTGTTGAAGCGGAATTTCCTGCGCTAATGTAGCTGCAGAGCGCAGGAGAGAATCTAACATGAGCAGAGACACGCCTATCCGCACCCCTCAAGCAACTGTGCAGCAACTATAGAATCCTCCTGCAGCCACACTGACAAAAGACCCCCACAGACCCTGCACATCCAGCTCCCTTCACTCATTCTCCCCAGTCTCATCTGACCGCCTGCTCAGCATAATCAGAAACCTGAAAAGAGACGGCTGAGGGGAAATATGATTGAAGTCTACAAATTAATGAATGGAGTGGAATGGGTAAACGTAAGTCGATTGCTTATGCCATCAAAAAATAAAAAGACTAGGGGACATGCAATGAAGCAACAGGGTAACCTATTTAAGACTAATAAGAGAAAATATTTTTTCACTCAATGCGTATTCAAACTCTGGAATTCATTACTTGAGGATGTAGTAAAAGCTGTTAGAATAGTTGGGTTTGAAAAGGTTTGGACAAGTTCCTGGAGGAAAGGTCCATAAACCATTATTAAAGGGGACCTGGGAAATCCACTGCTTGACCCAATATAAGCATTGTGGAATCTGTCTCTTTTGGGAAAACTGCTAGGTACTTGTGACCTGCATTGGCTACTGTTGGAAACAGGATACTGGGCTTGATGGACCTTGGTCTGACCCATTATGGAACTTCTTATGTTCTTCATGTTGTCATGGTAAAATACAATTAACATGAGTAGGATCAAATGGTGTGCCTGGGGTTACTGTACAAATAATGAGATGGAAAGTGGAAAGCATCAGAGTCCTATCCTGAAGAGTCTTCAGTCTAGGCAAAGGTCATTTCAGAAGAGAATGAGGGCGTGAGGCATCCATGAATTCAATAAAGAGGATGATTTGACAATAGAAATCCTCAATTTCTGTCTCCTCAGATCCTCTGAGCTTCAAGAAATGAGGTTCACATGGAATCCCCTATGTCAAGGATATTTGTATAATGGAGGAAACGCTCCCTCTACGTGAATTCCACAAGCACCACAGTGCGTCATCCCTGCCTCACTCCTAGAAGGAACAATTCTAGGTGCCGTTGTTGTAATGAGGTGACCGAGTGGGTCTCATTGCATCTTTTTATCAATACCTGGTGTCCTACATCAAGCAGCTGCATGTCCAGTGCCCTGACAGATAGGAGGTTCTGTTCATGGTGGGACTTATCATTTATTAGGGATTCCACCAGGAGGCCCTCAGTATCCTACCTTATTATATAAAATCCATCCTGTCACTCCTAATTGTCACTGGAGGAGCTTCCCAGTCCTGGCACATTCCTGCACGTGTGACGGGACTGCCAAAGCTTTCATTCCTTTTATTGGATGACCTTAGAAAGATCTTTGTGGCTACTGGAATCTTATTGTCTCAAGGCCACTGTTTTTGTTTAGTCCTGCCATAGACGAGTTATTCCCAATAAGGAAACAGAAGGGTGCCAGGAAAGACAGAAATAACTACCCCCAATTGTCTTTACCCCTCTCTCCTTGTATGGAGGGGTTTCTGATTAATACATACCAAGCCTGATTCCCTAGGGGGCACGCACGGGCCATCTCGGTATCCCTAAGACCCGATTCTGCACCACAGGAGCAGGACAGACTTACATGCCCCTGCATCTGCCTCGGAGGTAGAATAAGCAAGGTCCCCCCCCCCTCCCGGCGATCCCCAGATGTACAGGGCCATCACTGGAATCGGCCCTCACTCCAACCCCGTGCTGCCCCCATTGCCCGCAGCATGCACAGCGGCTCTGTATGTGTAGGGGGACAGGAGGCAGCATACCATATAGAATCGGGGCTACTACATTTAGTTCCTATTTGTATTGTATTAGCCTAGTGGTTAGAACACTGGCTTGGTATCCAAGCAACCAGGGTTCGATTCCCACTAGCACTCCTTGTGGCCTTGGGCAAGTCACTTAACCCTCCATTGCCTCGGAAGAAAGGCCTGGCAATCTACTTCTGGTGACAGTGCCAAGAAAACCCAGGAGCTTCTGGGTCGACAGGAGTCAGGACTGATTCGAAGGCACACATTGCATTTATTTTTTTGCATTATATTAATCTGATTTCTGCAGTTTAAAGTGGGTTGGAATAATTTGAAAACTAGGGCCCATCTCTAATGAGTTACTGCAGAATAATGGCCTTCACCATAGGGTATCCTGCTGCTCTGTCTGCAACACAACCCTAAGCATCAACTTCCAGAGCCTGACACATGTGGGGACTGTCCCTTGAAATGGAGAAGTTTGACTGCTGTCCCCTGTTCAGTAATGTTCAACTGTAGCTCCAGGCCCAAAAAAAAGAAGGTGCATGTCCCACATCCAGGAGAACGTTTTGGATGAGTTTTGAATTAAGAGGGGCATTTCATGTTCTTGAAAGTATTCTGCATGAAATATTTCATTCTCATCTTACTGTGCTTTTATGCTTTTCTTTCTCTACATATATACATTTTAGTCTATCTAATCATTAATTGCTATTAAATGGCTTTTTGTGATGGGCAGATGTATTTCCTCAGGGGAAATAATAGCTCTCTGAGACTGCATAATAAAACATATTTGTTAAATCTCCAGTAACAAAGCCCTATTAAAAAGCGTTGTGTGCCTTTCATAAGGATAATGGGCTCTGCTGTTCACTGCAGATCAATTGTACCTGGTATAGGATTGTCGGAGAACTGCTGAAATCACAGCCCAGTGAAATACCCACAAACAAAAGGGCATTTCAAACACAATGAATCCTGTTGGTTTACACACCCAGAGACCTAGGAAACATCAACATAGATTCATAATGTATTTTCTTCAGGTTTTTGTGGTCTTGAGCAATACTAAAAGTCTGCAATTCTATGATTGCCATTGTCCTTCTTCATCTTCTGTATCCTCCTATGATTCGTCTGGAGCTGAATTAGAGATAGATGAAGACCACACTGAGAGCAATTAAAACCCAAGTTAGTGTTACACAAGAATAGCAGACAGACATCTCACAGTTGTAACCAATGGTGGGATCTGGAGCCAGGTAAACACCGGTCCCAGTGGCAACAGAACTTGCGGTTGGCTAAGACCCCAAAGGTATGTTGTCAGCACTGGGGGCAGCTGCCAATGCCGCAATCCCCTGAATGCCCTAAACATACCTTCGGGGGAGCTCTGCTTCCGGTCAGTGTGGCTGCCGCCGGGACACAGCCTGTCCACACCGGTTCGGCGAACACAGGAAACTGTAAGGAACCAGTTTGCACAAACCGCTGCGAACCAGCTGGATCTACTACTGGTTGTAACCCTCTGCCTGTGTGTAGCCTTTGGAACTTGGCAAACAGGGGTCACAACCTTCCAAGAGCAATGCAGTCTTTCAGTCTTTATTCTTAGGAAAATGTAGTGGGTTCCTTGAACGGGATCAGAATACATTGGAAGGCCGATGGCACTTAGAACTCCACTCACTCCTCGCCCCTTCTCAAAATAACTGAGGGCAGGCCAGAAGGTGTGTTCTGAACCAAAGGATTTACTCACGGAACTTTAGTCACTGGTAACAGCAAAAATAAAAAATAACAGAAACAAAACCAGAACTTTCTTACAAGCAGATAACACCTTTTTCTTTCTCTCAAAATAGGTAACGGGCAGATTAATTATTTTGCTTCTCACTCTGTTATATTACAGCTATACCCTCTGTGTACTCCTTTCCTGGTAATAGAATTTTACTCCAAGCTTCTCCATTCCTTAACTTTTTTTTTACTTCTTGTGGTTAGCCTGAATAGAAGCCCTCCTCCTGCTCTAGTAATCTTTATCTGTGGACCTTGAGTTAGTAGCTGTGCAGGTCCCTAATACTGCCCTGTGGTCACTCCTGGTTCAAGTGTCACTGGTTGATGATGGATTCCTGTGGCTCCTCCTTGATGTAGATGGTTTCCCAAAGTGGTTGCCTTGTTCCTTCTCCTCGCCACTGTCTGAGCTCATGGGGGTGCTGGAAGGGTTTGCACAGTCACAAAAGAATGTTGCTGTAGGCTTGAGCCCCAAACACCTTCTAACCCCACTGATCTCTCCTCCTGAAGCTTTGGTTTTGTGACTCCCTGCAAATGGAATATGGACACTGGGGATTGCCATAGTCTCCTGCCCCTGTGGGGCAGACAGCCTCCTCCCTCTCCATGGTACAGTGGCTAGCTGTCAGATACCTGATCCTAAGGGCAGATGCCTTTACTCCCTCTGTGCTCAAGGTGTAGTGGCTTGCAGCCAAAGATAGGATACTGCCTTTGGAAGCAGCTTATAAATAAGATGGATTTTCCCTCCCAGAACCGTCTACTCCCAGCGTGATGTAGCTGAGATAGAAGTAACCTCCCCTTTTCTAGAAAATTATGAGTTCATCTCCAGGATACATTGTAGTAATTTAGCAGGGCCTCTGGAAGTCTCTGATGCTCAAAGCAGTGGCATCCAAGGGACACATTTAACTTCTTTACAATGATGTTAATTGAACTTTATAAAGCACTTTCTTAAAACTGCTGCAATTCATGTGCTTATAACTAATAAACTGAGTAGTATATGAGGAGGTTGAAAAATGCCCTGAATTCTGAAATGTATTTCAGTAGAACTCAACATACATTGAAAATTGTTGACGACATCTTTGCTAGGATATGAATCAGCGTCTTGAATTACCTGTGAGGGCTCTGCAAATGGAAAATTTCCTGTAACATAACCACTGCAATTCAACACACAAATCGTTATTGTCTTCTAGTTTACAATCTCTAGCTGCCAAAGTATCTCACTCAGTTTCTTAGAATATCGTCAGCATGCCATTAGGATGAAGCACCGTGTATGGTGGACAGGACAGTCACCCCAGGCATCCCTCTTCCCTTTTGGTCTCATGTGCTCAGAGACTTCTCCCTTCCTTCTCCCCAAGGTTGGCACCCACGATTGTCACCATCTTCCAATGCGCTGATAATCCTAATACGCCCAGTTTAGTTTGTTCACGTAATTCAAAATGATGCTCTTTTTTCTATTATCCATTCTATTATTTGTATGAGTCGTGTTTTTCTACACAGAACGCCAATGAATATGTTACAAAAAATGTATAATTAATCATTATATAGTAATTCATAATCAAATTACATCATCCTAGTACAAGATAAACTACAAATATTTTCGTGTGTATTTCTCTGAAATTCTTATATTTAAAGTTCAAAGGGTGAAAGTTTAATTTATTGGACTTTCTTTCTCACCCTTTCTGCTCCATACCCATCGTCCCCACCTACTAATCCAACTAGTTATAGTTCTTTGTTACAATTCACTCTTATCTGTTTTTTTGTGTGTCTTGAGTAGAATATAAGTTCCATAAAGCAGGGACTGCATGATCCTATCTATATAAATAATCAATAGTAATCATTGGATCCACAATCAAAAGGAATTATCTCAATAAGAGCAGCTGCTATCCAGATAATTCCACGAGGTAACACATCCGTGGATTTTCCGTGGACCTTACAGTCCGCCTTCGCTCTGTGTGGATGGGCGGAGCTTCAGGTTCTATGGAGAGCAGTGATATTCAGTCGGCCCTCCATAGAACTAAAGATAGTTCAGGAAAACGTTCTGGTTCTGACCATGCTACATTAATATTCACCGCCACTCACTATCTGGATATGCATATTTTATTTAAGTGCAGCTGCCAGCGGTCTAAAAAAATGCTGACTACTGTGTCTGGCAGCTAGAGAGTTAACACAATATCACAGTAAAAAAATGGAAATACAATAAAAGTGCAAACAATAAGCAAAAGTGGTTTAGATGTCCTGTAGAAAGGGTTTTGATTTACATTAAATAAAAATACTTATGAGAGGCATTGCATTTTATAAATAATAGGAAAGTGTCAGAGAAAGTGGCCGAAGAAGAATTTAATGAAAAATGGTGAAATAAAATATATAGTAACAGCTATAGAGAGCGTGACACAGGAGCGACCCAGAACCATCGCTCTTACGCAACTGCATGCAGTGGAGGCTTTCAGTAAGAGGTGCTTCTAGCTTACCGAAATCCGTATATTACCTCTTTCAAGAGCAGCTGAGGCAGAAGCAGGACAGCAGCTGGTTCTGCCTCTAAATACCACGAAGTGTTCGCTGCATTAACAAGCTATTCCCTAGCAAGTACACACTTAATTTCATCATTCACCAATAGGGACGGCACGAGGGTTTCCACTGCCCGAGGCAGAAGCCCCGGCCGTGCTGGCACCCCGTGCGCCAAGCACCCCCCATACTGAGCCATGCCACCGCTAGCCCCTGCTGCCACAGCTGATTCAATCTTCTGGGGGGGCCACCGCAGGTGGAAGCAGTTTAAAAGTGGCAGCTTTGAGCTGCCGCATGGGGGCCTGCAGCAGACCTGTTTTTCAGCACAGATGGCCTGCCGCTTCTGACCGCCTCCAACAGGACATTGTGTCAGAGGGGAGGTCAGAAATGGCAGGTCATGTGGTACCAAAGCACATGGCCTGCTACAGGCACCAAAGGGGCAGCACAAAGCTACCGTGCCACCCACCATGGTCTGCTGACCTAGTGGGCGGGCCTCCCGTGTTCATCGTTAATATATGAGATTTGTTTTTCTAGAACTCTCCATTTACAGTTTCTGCAAGTTTATCCCAGTTTCTCTTTCACTTCCCCTCATCAACTGACCTAGTCAAAAGCTCCAGAACAAGCAGCCAACTGGCAGGTCGATGCAGCAACCATGCACTGGAGCCCAGTGCCAACGTTCTAGCGCAGGGTTCCCTAAGCAAGTTTAGTGCAGACATCTTGCTCACTGATGCTATAAGCAAACAGCAGGCAAATAATCTGTGCAAACAAGCCAGGTACATGTGCACAGAGGTCTGCATCGGCAACGCCTGTGTCCTGCGCACAAGAAAAACAGTTTAGCACCTGTGCTGGATAAACAGCAACAGCAACAGAACTTCTGCTCAGAACAATAGTGCAGCATTTCAGCTCATGTGAATAACATTGTTCCAGCGCTCTTCGCCTGCTGTTTTCTTCAACACTCTCTTCAGCAAAGCCAGAAGAAGGTTATGGGTGTAGTACGCTGGAGAAACAGACAGAAATTCCACATCAGTACTGACCTCAGACTACGAGTTAACCCCTAATGCCTCCACAGACATTACGTGAAAATTTGACACTGAGCTCAGCCTTCTGTTCTGGTACTTTTCTGCACGTACGCTGCATAGCTAGTTTGCTTCATTACCATCCATTGAAATGTGCAGTGCAGTGCTGTTAGTGCAGGCATTTATGCATTGTTTATGCTGTTAGATTCCTTCCTACATTTTGCGCAAACACTGCACTGTTGCCTGTGCTGATGGCATCGAGCTGTCTGAAGGCAACAGCTGGATCAGTCTCAAGTTTTTCAATTCCCATTTGAGAAACTAAAAGACAAAATGGCTCTTCATCCTGTGACCTTCATTGACCTTCTGTTTTCTTTATTTCTGTTCCTCCCGTTCTTTCAGTGTATTGCTCGGTTAGAGCCAGCCTGTACAAGTCTATGGAACCATGAACCTTCACTTCTGAGTAGCCTGGGATTTAGCCCTAATTTCAGTTCAGCTTTAAGACATATTGGAAGTTGATTCAAGATAATTCATGTTCCAGTTCTATGTTCATTGGGTAAGAAAGACAAGGTCTATGTTGCAGGATATTTAATATGATGGATTCAGTGAAAACATACGAACCACTGATCTAAAATGTAAGTGCATGTTTGTATGCCAGTGATATTCATCAACAGAGGAAGGAATGTTGGATGCTTTGAAATGCTTTTATCTTTTACAATAAAGTATAATATTTAAAAAGATAAAATAATGGATGTTAAAAATTTAAATTTTTCCCTTGGCAGAACACCGCAGACATCTAATATAATTGAATTCCCATGAAAACAATAAGACGTTCTAATGATCTAAACCTGCAAATCATAGTTGTGTGTGTAACTATTCATCTTCCAGACAGGTTTAAGACCTCCCAAACTGACGTATTTGATGCTGTTCCCAGAGACTTCAGCAAACTTGAACATGGAGGGATGGAGCAGTTGTAGAACACCAAATATTTCACTTCCACACCAGGCTGGCTATTTTTAAAAAAGCTTGCTTTATTTTGGGGTAGATAATTATCAGAATAGCATAGTAAACAGTTCAGCCTCTACAAAAATAGTTGCAAAAACTTTCACAATTTCCATCTGAAAGTTAAAGAGACAGACAATCGTAACTGTCAGCAATGAAATCTCAAGTCTTAGGTGTTGCAGTTGATCAAGAGTCTATATCTTAAGCAATTGTGACCTATGGTTGCGTAAGAACTCTCCAGTGATAAGCAATTCAAGTGGATAGTTCTAGTAACTGACCACAGTTGAGCCAACGCAGGAAAATTGTGCAATGGGACCTTCATCTCAAATCAAAATAGTTGTAGAGAGTTCAGTCCCATGCCATGAATGGATTCTACTTACTGAACCTACCAAGAGCCCTCAGGCATGATCTTTTCAGAAACTTACAAACATTTGTTAGCCCTGTCAATAACGGAAAACATCTCCCCTCGCAAGCTCCGGAACAAGCAGCCAACTGACAGCTCGATGTCGCAAGCATGCACTAGAGCCCAGTGCTAAAGTTCTAGCAGAGAGTTTCCTAAGCAAGTTTATGAAACTTAGGTTCAAACAACAGTTCTTTAAAATGTCCACAGTATGGACATTATTGGATTCTGAATCATGTCTTTCATTCATTTCCTTTAAGCAACTGGCAGGCAATTTTGCACTCTGATTTCCATCCATTTTCAATGAAACTTGCTGCTGGCAGACATCTACCAGAGACGAACGAGCATTACAAAACCTCAAGAGTGTCAGGAAGAGCCCATGACACCAAAAGAAGGGTAAAGAGCACTAACAATGGCGTGAAGTCTCCAAATCACCATAAGAAGGCTCAATTGGCATCAACATTGGAATGAAGACACCAGGCATCAGGAGAAGGACAAAGTGCCCCAACATTGGTATGAAGACCTGGAATCCTTTGAGTGGAGGGAAAAAAAGCACCAGCAGGGTTAGGTAAGAGTCAGAGTGTCACAAAGGAGCTACTATTGACCAGTCCCAAATACAGCTTCTGGGAAAATAAGATTGTAACATGAGAAAAAGAAGGTCTTTCTTCCCGACTGCTGCTACTTAAAGTTCAGGATGGCGTCCCCAGTCCCTCAATGCTCTCCCCTGGGCATTGAGCATGCTGATTTTAGAAAGATGGTCCCATACCTTTCTGCTACTGATGGCCTTCATTCATCAAAGCACTGATCCTGAAGTGCTGTGAAAGTCTCTCTCTGCATTCTTGAGGACTGCTGCTGACATTGGACCAGGGACTTAAAGGCCAGCATCATCTGCTACACTCTACACTACTGGCTCTTGGCTTTGGCAATAGACTTCCAATCTCCTGTAGCCTGCTTAGACACCACCTATCACGCTAGCAACTAACTTATCCAAACTCTCCTCAGCTACTAAACCTTCAGGCTCTCCTGATTATGAAAGTCCCTCACATGAAGATTCAGCCAATTCAGTATCTTCCTCAACCAACTTCTCATGCCTACTACTGCATTTTTCTGGCTTTCCCTGTTGGTCTCTTGCTGCCCCTCCTCCACTGCTCCATACTGCCTGGATACTGCCTCTTCCTTTTTTGGCTCCTTTGTGGAGATGGTAGCAGACAGCTGAAAGTATATGATGGCAGATAAAGATCAGCATGGTCAATCCAGTCTGCCCAGCAAGGTGGCAAGAGTAGGTGTGCCTGCCGCTCCGTGCAGGTCACCCCTCCCCATGCCTTTGTTTAGGAGTGTACCCACCGCTCCATGCAGGTCACCCCTATTTGTGGAGATATATCCTGTTGCTATAAAGGGATCCACTGTGTCTGTCCCATTGTTGCAGCCAAGCAGCTGAAAATGTTCTCATTCTCATACTCACCCACAGAAGGAAGCACACAGACAGGCTGGAATGCAAACAGGATCTTTTAATGTGCACACAGGTTCAGACAGAAAGCCGGTACCCTCCACAAAAATCTGAGCCCCGAAGGACGTCCTACATTGTCTTATATACAGTACAATTTTAAACTCATTCTACAATCTCATTCGTCTCAGGTATTTCCTGTCCACCAATCAGCAGCCCCTGGGGAAGGTGCCTGGGTGACCTGTCCAAACCGGTATGCTCTGGTCTGCTGATTTCTGGGCAAGGGGGTATTGTGCTCAGGCCTGGAGGGGGGGGAAGGGTGCCTACTGAAACCTTTGTCTTCTCTTAGCAAGCTGATCACTATGTAAAACCTCATGGCTGCCTCACTCCCCCCTTTTTAAGTGAGACCTCAACCGCTAGGGGCGGTAGAGGGCAGTATTACTGGAGGCAAGCCGCAGAGGGGTGTATTGGGTCAGGGCCATGACAGTGGTAGCCGCCTTGCGTTCTACCAGGGTATAAAGGGTGGTGGTAATGAAGCGGTAAAGAATGGGGATACAACATGGCAGAATGGCACATAGCAGTAAAATAAAAAGAACCCCTACCACTAGGATTTTTAGTCCCCCTAGCCAACTGAACCACTTCATAAACCACCCAGGACCCATGGACGGGTCAATAATATGATTAACTAGATCACGTAGATCTTGGATAGAGTGTTCAATGGAAACACTTGCGTCAGTGAGTTTAAAACAACACATACCCTATACCCTCTGTAGCAACTCCTGCACAAAAGTTTTGTTCCGTGTGCAAAAGTTGCTGTACTGTCTGTAAAAAGTTGTAGGGCCTGCAGAGGCCTCTTTCCTTTGGGACAAAGGAGGGCCATGTGCAAAAGGTCTGCAGAGACCTCTTTCCTTTTGGGCAAAGGCTCTTTCTCTGGGATCCACCCTTATTAACATATTAATGGCTTTTATTCTTGCTAGTGTTGAGTCATTCTGGCTACACCCTGCCATCCCCTTTGTTTCATTAATCACTGGCACTGCAGTCTTCAGGGCTCATGAGCACTTTGTATCACCAGCTTTGTTTGGCCTATTTAACTTGTCCATGCTTGCCCAACTTGCTCAGGCCTGTTCAATCTGTTCAGGCCTGGCATGTCTTTTCTTAGCTGGGTCCATTTCCTGTGCACTTCTGTTCAGAGTATGGTTCCCCCTGGCTTTACTCTTGTTGTGCTGGGCTCTGGGTACTCATTTTTCTTAGCCCACATGTTTTTTTCCGTGCCATCATAATGTATTACAGCCTCAGGCAAGGATGCAGCCATACTAGACATACCTATCAGCCAATTTCCCTTCATTCTCCAATTTTTCTTTTTCTTTTCTTGTGAATGGGGCAAAGGTAATCCCATTAAGGGCAATGGACAACAACCATTTGAGACAGATAGGGGGCATCAGAAAAGCAGCTTCTGGTACTGTTCCCTAGAGACAACATACATTGTAACATCATTTTCTTGCAGCAACTCAATAATATTGAAAACACATAACATGAAAGTGTATCAAAAGCTGCAGTGCTTAATAATGTGATAAAGAAAGCTCTGAGAATAGTACAGCAAAACTTGAGCTGGTGTGGGTATTGCAATTGCTGAAGCCGAAATGGCTTGTAGATTTCAGTTACTTTCTAAGAAAACAATATTAAAAGGATAACAATACAATCATTCACAAAAGCCCCCCAAAACCCCCAGTCAGTCCAATAGTCCTCCTCCCATTCTCAGACAATGTGGTCCTGCCTCTCAGCAGTTCCCCAGGACCTCGCAGTGTGCTTCACCTTTTTCTGAAGTTTAAGTTCTGTTTCTCTCAAAATTTGAACCTCTCATTCTCATAGGCAGATATCTTGGCCCTTTTTCAATGTGACACACTGATCCAGATAGGGACTCCTTCACACATTTCAGCGGTGGGTGGTTCTGAGTTCTTGAGATGGTCTGTTCCATCTGGACTCTGGCCAATTCCCTCTGCTGGACGCTCTGGATTGCAATTGTTGACATGGCTCCAGGCCTTATTCAGAAAAGCAGCACCAATATTGAATGAAAAAAAACTAAATAAGCTGGATTAGATTTCACAATGATATAAACTTAATTTCATAGAAACATAGAAACATGATGACAGAAAAAGACCACAAGGCCCATCTAGTCTGTCCTTCCATAACAACAACTACAACAGTCCACTTTTTACCTTTAGAGATCCTCTGTGTTGGTCCCATGCTTTTTTGAATTCAGTTACTGTCCTCATCTCTACCACCTCCACTGGGAGACTATTCCACGGATCCACTACTCTTTCCGTAAAGAAATATTTCCGCATATCACTCCTGAATCTATCTCCCTTCACCCTCATCCCATGTCCCCTCGTCGCAGAACTTGCTTTCAATTGAAAGAGGCTCTCTCCCTGAACATTTATGCCACGAAGGTATTTAAACATCTCAATCATATCACCTCTATCCCGCCTTTCCTCTAAGGTGTACATATTAAGATCCTTAAGTCTGTCCTCATATGCTTTATAATGAAGACTACTAATCATCTTAGTAGCAACCCTCTTCACCAACTCCATCCTGTTCACATCCTTTTGAAGGTGCGGTCTCCAGAATTGCACACCATACTCCAAATGAGGTCGCACCAAAGACTTATACAGAGGCATTATCACCTCCTTTTTTCTGCTAGCCATTCCTCTCCATATGCACCCAAGCATCCTTCTAGCTTTTGCCGTTGCCTTTTCTACCTGTTTAGCTACTTTAAGATCATCGGACACAACTACGCCTAGGTCCCGCTCTTCTTTAGTGGACAAAAGTACTTCACCTCCTATGCTGTATTGCTCCCTTGGATTGCTGCAGCCCAAATGCATGACCTTACATTTTTTAACATTAAATCCCAGCTGCCAAATTCTAGACCATTCTTCAAGCTTAGCTAGATCCCTCCTCATGTTATTTCATCCATATTTACTTAAGATCATAACTATCTCATATGGTGTCAACTATGTCTCTCAGTTTGATAAACTCTTTGTCTCTCTGTCTCTTTACCACTGGAGATTCCTTTGCAGGTAAGAAATATTCCATTATGCCCTTGACTGATCTTTACATGTTTATAGATCAGACAAGTTGCACACACATATTCTGCGATTTCTGGCAAGGTTTTTTAGAATTATACCAATTTTTGTGAGAATTTGTCATCAAATCATCCCTCTTTTGCCCATGCATGCCTGGCCAGGACATACAGGGGCAAAATGAGGCAAAACGCATCTGGAAGTACCACATGGCCAGTGTGGGTTTTCCAAAGCTCATCAGGGTGCAAGGTGCACCCAGCCTGTCTTCAGATGTCTATTTCTAATTGTTGAGTATGTGTTGGGGCTTAGATGAATTCCTAAATTGAAGATTCTGGAGACGGCATAGTTGAATAAAGTGCTCATCTCCTTTTTTTTTGTTGTTTTTTTTTTTACATATTCATTAGCCAGATACATCACTTCAAATTACCTTCATCAGTTTAATGTCCATCAAAGTCCTTCTTCTTAATATCCCACTTCATCCTTCACAACACTCCCCCATCACCTGTATCATTCCACCAATCACATACATAGGTCCCTTTCATGTTTTTATATCATACTAATGTATCCTTATTTGGCAAGGCTGCTAAGAATAATCAAACAATTGTTTAAAAACTTAGTATTGTTTCTTTTCTCTCATTCTTTTTCTCAAACCTCTCCTGGATCATTGCTGACAAGCAAAATTTGGTTTTGTCCAATCAACTCAAGTTAAATAATTTTACAAATATTTCCATATTTTCTGGTGTAATTGGCACCTATGGTGTTACTGTCCTGTTCAGCAGTCATCAGCACTGAGCTGCCTTAAATCTTACAGTTCAGAAAACAGGCATTCAAATGATGAAACTGATACTTTTGCATGAAAAGGTTGGGGGATATCTGGAATGCAAACACTTCTCCTTGTATATTTTTAATGCAGAATATTCTTGTTCACATTTAATTTAAAACCTAACAATACCTGAGACTGGCATCAAACTGATCTGAAAACCCTCTGTGAGGTGCTTGCCACAGTATATAAAATCCCTTTTAACTTTTAATTTTGTATATGCAGTCAAAACCAAATATATGTACCAGAGATAAAAATTCAAGCTGGATTACCCTTTTTATTCAGAGCTCTTAAAAAAGTCTTTATTTCTTCATAATCTTATAAGGATTTTTCTCTCTCTTTTTATAGGCTGTAACAAATGGTTTGCAGGCTAGCTCTTACACATGAGCTTTGCCTTACAGATATTCCCCACCCCATACATCTTTGCTAATAGTAATTTGACCAGCCTTTGTTTGATCCCACCCTTACACAATCAAGATGCTGGTCAGACATCTGAGGATGCTCAAAGGAGGTACCCCCCATGGTTCTAGAAGCTTAAACTCTACAATTAAAATTGATGACAAGAGGATTGTTTGGAGGCTAGGTGAGGCTAGGTGAATTGGGGGGGGTTTTGTCCTCTTTAATGGGTTTCCATTTGTTTGCTAGGAGAAAGACTCCTAGGTGATTTGTCCTTTTGTCCTCTCTAATGGGCCTCCATTCATCTGCTAAAAGAAGAAACTCCTCCCTGATCTTCCAGTATCTTTCTATAGCTATGCAAACAATTTCAATGGTTTCATTCCTAGTATCTTTCTGTAGTTATGCAAACCATCTCGGCAGTTCCAACCACCCCCCACTCACCGCTGAGAGGCGTGACCAAAAAACCTGGTTCCCTGACCACTGATCATGCATGAAACATAGCAATGAAACTGGATATGCATTAAACAAAGCCATTGTCTTCCTTCACTGCTACACCAGTACAACAGTCTACATACAGTAAACCCTACTCTCCTTTTATTTACAGGGAACAGTCCCTTTCCTCTTTATTTTCAGAGGTTAGAGGAGAAGCTATGAGGTTGGGGCCGGATTCAGTCCCCTTTTTCATTATCTATCCTCTTCTTGGACTTCTTTTTTAAACATTTTCTAAACTGTCCCTTTCCCTGCAATCAGTAGACCTGGTGTTTTTCACTGTTTGGGGACACAGGGGCGATTTGTTAATAACTTCACCTTTTACTGATAGAGTATCAAAATCAATCCTGAAATATAAAGACCTAATGTCTGGACAAAAACTTTCTTTCCCTAATCTTTCCCTAATGTCACAACTAAACACAGAGACACTCTAACATTTACAGAGACACTCTAACAGTTTCTACATAACAGCACATTAACTATATGGACCAGCCATGAATCTATATAGGGAAACTGGTCCGGATGCTCCTTCACTACAATTTAGCCTCTGGACCCCATGCTCTAATCACAATTTACAGTGTAAATCTTCTAATCTCAATTCAAGGAATGCAATGTTCAGTGTAAATTTTCTAATCTCACTTCTGAGAATACAATATACAATATAATCCAGGTAACAGGTAGAGTTTGGTTGCGCAAAACACACAGGACCACAAAGGGAAAAAGAAAGAGGGAAAACAGAAAACAGAGACGTCTCAGCAGCGAATACTCATACACTCTCTTTCCTCAGTAGCAGCTGTTACAAATACACATTACACACACTCTCTCTAGCTGTAGCATAGGATTTAACTTTTACCATGAGGATAATAGTAATATGAGAAATATAGCTAGCTATGTTTCTAATGTCCACTAGATGGAGCTCCAGGATCACTAGCACAAAAGAAGCCCCCAACACCACAAGCACATGGCAGCACAAGAGAAGCCCCCAACACTAGAAGCACATGGCAGCACAAAGGAAGCCCCCAACACTAGAAGCACATGGCAGCACAAAAGAAGCCCCCAACACTAGAAGCACATGGCAGCACAAGCACATGGCAGCACAAAAGAAGCCCCCAACACTAGAAGCACATGGCAACACAAAGGAAACCCCCAACACTAGAAGGACATGGCAACACAAAAGAAGCCCCCAGCACTAGAAGCACATGGCAACACAAAGGAAGCCCCCAGCACTAGGAGGACATGGCAACACAAAGGAAGCCCCCAACACTAGAAGCACATGGCAGCACAAGCACATGGCAGCACAAAAGAAGCCCCCAACACTAGAAGCACATGGCAGCACAAGCACATGGCAGCACAAAAGAAGCCCCCAACACTAGAAGCACATGGCAGCACAAGCACATGGCAGCACAAAAGAAGCCCACTTAAGGGGGTCAAGTGCTAATATTTTAGGCATTTTAATAGCTTTGGCAGCGCTTTAAATACTTTTAAGGGACCCGAGGTGACAGAGTTGAATTTATACTGCAGTCATTTACTGGCGCTCGCAAGCACCCCCCCCCCCCCTATTCCTTTACCAGATTTTACCAGATTTCACCAGAATTTCCAGATACAGAAATACAGAACTACCCAAAACAGTACCCAATACAGACTGGACGAGCAATGGTTTCAGGGATTCTGGGGCCCTTACTCGGACTGCTCGTTGCGGGTGATCATGCCGCTACAGGTTCACAGAATTTATCAGATTTACCAGAATTTCCAGATACAGAATACAGAACTACCCAAACAGTAAAACAGTAAGGCAGTAGTACTCACCAGACCTCTGATCAGAGAGAGTTTGGATGCCAGTCTATCCAGCCGGTTTTCAATCGGGGGGTCAGCTGCAGGGACCGACTGACCAGACAAGTCAAGGTGTCCTTCTGGAGCACAAAGGGGCCCGGGGCACCAAGGACCGTTAATCACCTGGAGGGGCCGGTCCCTGACCGGTGGAGACCCGATGCTGCAAGAGCAGAAGTCTTCCCACCGTGGATGTGATGAGAGAGGCTTTTTGTTTAATTTAAAAGGGTCCCATCTGGGTCGCCAAAATGTTGCAGCCAAGCAGCTGAAAATGTTCTCATTCTCATACTCACCCACAGAAGGAAGCACACAGACAGGCTGGAATGCAAACAGGATCTTTTAATGTGTACACAGGTTCAGACAGAGAGCCGGTACCCTCCACAAAAATCTGAGCCCCGAAGGACGTCCTACATTGTCTTATATACAGTACAATTTTAAACTCATTCTACAATCTCATTCGTCTCAGGTATTTCCTGTCCACCAATCAGCAGCCCCTGGGGAAGGTGCCTGGGTGACCTGTCCAAACCGGTATGCTCTGGTCTGCTGATTTCTGGGCAAGGGGGTATTGTGCTCAGGCCTGGAGGGGGGGGAAGGGTGCCTACTGAAACCTTTGTCTTCTCTTAGCAAGCTGATCACTATGTAAAACCTCATGGCTGCCTCACCATGCCATTTTGATATTGTAAATTTTCACAGGAAGCTGCATCTGTAGTCGCCGGCACTTTCTGCTTTAACAAAAAACTCTCGTTATCTTGGCTGGTGGACTACAACTTTTTCTAGAGATCAACTCATCTGTTTCTCCCACCATTCCCAAGCATTGACATGATTCAATGAGAGTATGTTTCTATATACTGTAAAATGTGTAGGGATTTTATTATTAATGTAAAACACAATATACACACCACATCTGCTATTAGAATACAGAGACAGCCACCTTGTGGTCTGCATGGACTTTTACAAGTGAAATGACTCTCCCACCAAATCAATTGGTGAATGCCCTGCATACCTCTGTGCCTCATTCCTGCCTATGCTGGGTTCTTTTTAGTTTATTTTCTTTCAGACTTTCTCACTAGGGAATCTCTCAGCTCTACACCACAGAACCTGACTTTTCTCTGACACAAACTCAGTCAGTGCCTATTCTCTCTGCACCAAAGCTGTGTGTGTGTTCTTTGCTTTCTCTTTGTCTCTAAGTCTGATGTTGCTTATTCATGTTCCCTCTGAAGCCTATCCTTCCTAGCACAAGCTTTTCTCCCTCTCAAATCCAAAAGAGAAACAGCAAAAAAATAGTGTTAGTCTCAGATTCACTGCCATAAGCTTTGGAAGAAGTGAGGCTGGGATAGGTTTGTTTGAATGCTTGTCAAAAAATTTCAATGTTTTCTTGATCTTTCCAAGATTACTCAAAATACAAAGTAGAAATGTATGCCATTTCAGTCCAATATCCCCACTCTCTTGCTCACCATCACGTGTATTTTACCATACTCTAGTCTCCAGTTTGCTGTGTTTTGTCTTGATTACACTGTAAGCTCTGATGAGCAGGGACCGTCTCTTACATCTATATGCACAGCACTGCATATGCCTTGTAGCACTTTACAAATGATAAGTAGGAGTAGTAGAAGTCTTCCTCAAATTACCTGTTAAGTGTATTGTAAAATTTCAAGGAATTTGTTTGATTTTTATGGTCCTGCCAGTGTAGTAATATTTCTGCAAGATCATGACATCCGTTCCGTACTTATAAGATCGATTCAATTAATGTTCAGGGTTCTGTGCCTACAGTTTATAATGTCCAGTTGAAGTGGCATCAACCTGGGATTGTTTGTTATTCTTTGCATTTTTTTGGTATTTCTTTTTTGCTCTTTCGCCCTCTCATTTTGGGGGTTTATGTGTTAATTTTGGGATTATGTATTTTCTATGTTGTTTATTTCAATTGTAAGATATGTTTCTTGGTTTAAATTGGTAAAATTCATAAAAAGTAATTTTAAAAAACTGGGCAAAAATGACAGAACTATTAGAAATGATGGTTCACTGCACCAAAGCCAAGCAGAGGCCAGATCTGTTAGAGCTGTAAACCGAACAGAGGGAGAGGATAGAGCCAGGCCAAAAGAATAATCAAGAAATAGACAAGATATTTTCTTTGGAATATTCACATTTACCCATCAGATGTTTGTTGAAGACTGAACGTTCATGACCAGAAACAAACAAATCTGGATGTGAAGAGGTCAGGTGGGGACATGGAAAATGCAAGCCACGTTTGTTAGTTCATTTTGTAATGTTTCTCATCCAAAATAACACAAAACCAATGAAAATTAGTTTTGCTTCAATAGCTCACATTAAATGGTTTTAGTGTAGGGACAAAAAAAAACCAAAAAATGTTTTAAAGTGTTGTCAAGTCAATGGTGACCCAGCAGCCCACAAATTTTCTTGTCAAGGTGTGACTGGAAGTAGATTGCCAGGCCTTTCCTTCAATTGGAGGGTTAAGTGACTTACCCAAGGCCACGAGAAGAACCAGTGAGAATTGAACCCTGATCGCCTAAGCCAGTGCTCTAGCCATTAGGCTACTCCTCCACTCCCAAAAAGCCAACAGAGCAAGTTCAATAAGTTTTTCCTGTGCACTACCCCACAATTGTGCATGACTCCATCGCCTTTCCTCCACGTCTGCCCTGCCAAGATACCCTTCCTTAGCTAGAGTTGATCAACATTCAGAGAAATATTCTCTGGAACATTAATTTAAAGAGGAACCTGTAAGTTATGGAGCACAAAGGATTTACTGAAGAATTTCTAGTTAGAGTGGTCCAAACCCACAGACTTTCATGGCTATGTGGGACTGATGTAAAAATTCCAGTGACTAATCTATTACTTTAATCAGCTCGTGACAAAGGATTTTGGCACAAGGTAACTGCACTCAGTAGATGGCAGCTTTTCTTCACACCAGGTCTATAAATTACAAAGCCAGCGAAGTGCAGTAAGATCAAAGCCTGTCAGCTATTCGATTTTTGTGCACATGAATGAATTCCTGTAGAACACATTGATTACTCATCAGAACGGAATAACTACAGAAGCATTGAAGTGTGCCTCCAAGGACCGTTCTCAAAACCTGAACCAGTAAGGACTCAAGGTCATTTATACTTCTTTTTGCAAAGAAAATTGGGCTGCAGTTCCTCTCCTCTAGCTCTGTTAGAAACATGAAGCAGGGTAACAGTTAGAGCTCTGGACTAAGAATCAGCAAACCCTTATTGTTGCTCCTCATGACCTTGGGCAAGTCACTTAACCATCCACTGCCTCAGGTACTAACACAGCCCTTTGGGGACAGGGAATAACCAGAGTAACTCACCTTGAACTCTGAAAAAGGCATGAGCTAAATCCAATTCCCTTTCCCTAAAAGGCCTCCTCTTATACAAGCTGTACTTTAAGTCTTGGCTCCATGTTGATCTGCACTGTTTTTGATCCTAAGATTATCTATAGAATTAAATCAGGAAATAAAATTCCCACAGTCGCTACCTCAGGTGTCTCATGTAACTAGTGGCTGGGAGAGGCATGCAGAGAGTAGCACGATCGGACATGCTGAAAGACGCTGTCCTAGAGAAGAATCTGGGATGGACTGCTGAACTAAGATAGAAAATCATATGAAACTGTTATCTATTTCAAGCAGAGTTACTGTATTTATGCTCATAATGATGCAGCGTTTTAGTGCAAACCTCTGCGTGTGCATCATCACGTTTGCAGAGAAATATTATGTTAGACCTAGAAATTCTGAGAATACAAGCGTCTTTGCTGATTCTCCCATCTGAGCACTAAGCTTTGCTGCCTGCCCTGGGGCACTTATAGTGACGGGGGATCTTACCACTCATAAACGATATGACAAGAGGCGGTCCATTTATTCAAATAGCACCTGCGATATGGAACAGTGCCGCCAGGAGGAATGTTTGGGAAACGATCCAGCCAATGCTGCGGAATATCCTGTCTGACAACCTCAGCACTATCCAGATTGCAGGGCTGCTCCTCTGCTCCTTGGCAGTGACCTCAAGCTGCTACTACTATTACTACTACTCAGCACTTGTAAAGCATCACGCACGCAGCGCTGCACAGCTGACCTACAAGAGGTAGCCAACATACAAGAGACAGTCCCTGCCCGTCAGAGTCAAGCTCATCGGAGCTTACAATCTAGTTAGAACAAAACATAAGTTAGAACAGTATAGAGCATTAGTCAGTTCTGCGCAAGGTAGAGCATTAGTCAATTCTGCTCAAGGTACGGTTTGGTCAGTAGTTTGGTCGTAAATGATGACGGGGGTTAGGGTAGATGAGGAAGGAGTCAGGATCTGAATGCAACAGTGAAGAGGTGGGTCTTCAATCTGGATTTGAAGAGGGCCAAGGAGGATGCCTGGCGCACAGACGCAGGTAGGCTGTTCCAGGCGTAAGGTACAGCAAGGTGAAAGGAGCACAGTCTGGAGTTCACAGTGTGTGTGAAAGGCATTGATAGAAGTAATTTGATAGCAGAGCGCAGATTTCGAGAGGGGATGTAGGCAGAGATAAGAGGTAGTTAAGGGCCATGTAGTGGATGCACTTATAGGTTAGCAGGAGAAGCTTGAATTGGATGCGGAATTGGACAGGGGAGCCAGTGAAGCGACCTGAGAAGAGGAGTAACGTGGGCATGGTGAGGTTGGCAGAAGATTAGTCGAGTGGCATGATTTGGTATAGATTGGAGCAATGTTCCCTCTAATTTTCTGTAGGCTGCGTGCGCATAAAATATCAGCTGTGTGCAGCTTTTGAAGGAAGGTTAAATTTTTGTGCGCCACATAACAACACTCGGAGTTATATACTTTAAAATTTGACTACACGTCAGAATACAGTATGTACACCACATTGATTTTAATCAAATTAAATGAAAATAAACGATTATTAAATGAAGCGGGAAATTTCTAGTAATTACAATCATAAAACTTAAATTTTAAGACGTCTGTGTTTTCTATCTGAATCAGAGTCATAATTTTTGTGCGCTCTGTTGTAAAGTATGTGCGCTCGCTCGGCAAGGTGTGTGCGTGCGCACACGCGCACAGCTTAGAGGGAACAGTGGATTGGAGGGGAAGGAGGTGGCTTGCGGGAAGACCAGCGAGGAGTACGTTGCAGTAATCAAGGTGAGAGGAGATTAAGGAGTGGATAAGTGCTTTGGTAGTGTGTTCAAAGAGTAAGGGGTGGATTTTGCTGATGTTGTAGAGAAAGAAGCAGCAGGTCTTAGCTACAAGCTGCATATGAGCAGAAAAGGAGAGAGAGGTGTCAAAGATAACCCCTAGATTGTGGGCCGAGGGAACAGGAAGGATAGTAGATCCATCCACATGGATTGAGAGAGGGGGAAGTGGGGGGGAGGAGTTAGGTGGAAAGACAAGGAGCTCAGTCTTGGCCATGTTCAATTTTAATCGGCAATGAGACATCCAGGCAGTGATGTCCGAAAGACAGGCAGAGATCTTGGACTGGGTTGCCGGAGAAATATCAGGTGCAGAGAGGTAGATTTGGGAGTCATCGGCATAGAGGTGGTATTGAAAGCCATGGGAGGAAATGAGCGTGCCAGGGCCTTGGGTATAGAGAGAGAAGAAGAGGGGGCCCAAAACAGATCCCTGGGGTACTCCTACATGGAGTGGTGTAGGGGAGGAGGAGGAGCCACCAGAGAATACACTGAATGAGCGATGGGAGAGGTAGGAGGAGAACCAGGATAGTACGGAATCTTTGAAGCCAAGCGAGGAGAGGGTGATGAGGAGAAGGTCGTGGTCAACAGTGACAAAGGCAGCAGAAAGGTCAAGAAGGATGAGATAGAGTAGAGGCCCTTGGATTTAGCCAGGAGCAGGTCATTTGTGACTTTAGTGAGTGCCGTTTCAGTGAAATATAGGGGACGGAAGCCAGACTGAAGTGCGTCCAGGAGGGCCTGGGAGGTGAGGAAGTCAAGGCAGCGACAGTGGACTGCTCGTTCTAATAGTTTGGATATGAAGGGAAGGAGGGAGATGGGTCGATAGTTAGAAGGGCATGAGTGCCCCAAGCCTCTGGAACTCCCTACCACCACACATCAGAGCTATCCCCAACTTGAGCCAGTTTAGGAAGGCCTTAAAACACTTCCTCTTCATTAAATACCTCTCAGCCTCCCCCGAACCCCAGCCACCATGTATGAGCAACACACAATAACTCCATCTCTCATATATACAGTTACCTTGTTCAATGTTCCACACATGTAGATAGTTTCCCCTGTTATCCAAGTTTACTGCTCCTGTTCATTGTAATGACCTGACTCTTGTTTATTGTCGGATATTGTTTGTTCTATGTAAACCGCGCTGATCGCAAATAGTGCGGTATATAAGAGATGTAAATAAATAAATAAAATGTGGGATCAAGTGAGGGTTTCTTGAGGAGGGGTGTGACAACAGCATGTTTGAAGTCAAGGGGGACAGTTGCAGTGGAGAGTGAAAGGTTGAGGATATGAGTGATGGAGGGGACAATGGTGAGGGAGATGGAACGTAGGAGATGGGTGGGGATAGGGTCTGAAGAACAGGTGGTGGGTTTGGAGGGGGAAAGAAGGAGTGTGGTTTCTTCATCAGAAATCGAAGGGAAAGAGGAGAGGGTGGCAGGGGGAGTATGGATGGGGAGGAGAAATGGGGAGGAGGGGAGGTAGAACAAGGGGTAGGGAATTGGAGGGTAATTTTCTGCATTTTGTCGTGGAAGTAGTCGGCTAGGGTTTGGGCAGAAAGGGAGGGCGGGATTGGGGGTGGGGGGACCTTGAGGAGAGAATTGAGGGTGTTAAAGAGATGGTGAGGATCAGAGGCAAGGGAATTAGTCAGATGAATGTAGTAGTCTTGTTTGGCAAGTGCTAAGGCTGACTGGAAGGAGCCAAGCATGAATTTGAAGTGTAGAAGGTTTTCTGGGGAGCGGGATTTGGACCAGGCAGATGCGTAAGTAACAGATTGTGGGTGAAAGCCAGAGTTGGGGAGTAGATCGTTTAACAGGACATGGGGTGGAAGGGGCAAGAGTGTTAAGGGCTGAAGATAGTGTAGTATTGTATGAGGATAATGCCTCGTCGACGGACTCGGATGATAAAATGGGGGAAAGAGATGGAGAAATGGTGGAGGAGAGAGTCAGGGGATCAATATTATGAAGATTTCTAAATAGGTCGGAGGAAACAGGACGAGGTTGGGATGGCGGGAGCTGTAGAGTAAAAGTTAAGGAGGTGATGGTCAGATAAGGGAAGGACTGATTTGCGGAAGTTTGAGGGAGAGGAATTGGAGAAGAGTATTAGGTCAAGGCAGTGGCCGTGTAGGTGTGTGGGGGCAGTGGAGCAAAGTTGGAGGTCAAACGAGGCGGTAAGAGTGAGGAACTTTGAGGCATGGGGGTCGGAGGGGTTATCGACGTGAATGTTGAAATCGCCAAGAATAAGAGTGGTGGAGGAGGGATCCATAAAGGCAGAGAGCCAGGAGTCGAAGTCGGTGAGGAAGGTTGATTTGGAGTAGTCGGGTGGGTGATAAATAACTGCTACTCGGAGGGGAAGTGGTGTGAGGAGGCAAATGGAGTGGACTTCGAAGGAGAGGGGGGAGTGTGATTGGGGTGGCAGGAGGGGTTGGAATTGGCAAGAGGGAGAGAGTAGGAGGCCAACGCCACCACCACGACCAGTAGATCGAGATGTATGGGAGAATTGGTAGCCCCCATAACAGAGAGAGGCAATGGATGCGGTGTCATCTGGGGGGAGCCAGGTCTTGGTCAGGGCAAGGAGGAGTAGTGCATTAGAGATGAAAAGATCGTGAATAAAAGAGGTTTTTTTTAATGACTGAGCATGCGTTCCATAGGGCGCAAGTAAACGGGAGAGCGGAGGGGGGGAGGAGAGGGATATGGATAAGGTTGGATAAGTTACCTGCAGATTTCTTATTAGAATAGTGCGGGGGTCTATTTTCAGGGTAGTAGAGAGCTTTAGATGGAGAAGGGTGAGGGTGGGTATGTTTGGGTGTATGTGCTCCCCAAGAGGGATATGATGGGGGGGGGGGATGAAATGAGGGATAGTTTGATGGTGCTGGGTAGGTTATGTGAGGGATTATTTTTGGGGGTAGGGTTGGAGTTGATATTTATGGGTGAGTGATTGTGGGATGACTGGGAGAGGGCGGAAGGAGGGAGGAGTGGGATGTGGATGAGATTAGATAGGGTACGTGAGGAACTATCTTTAGAGTGGGAGAGAAATCAGGGGGGGACCAGGGTTAGGGTTGATATTGCCTGATGAGAGAAGGAGAATGAGTATTAGAGAGCGAGGTAGAGTGGAGATAGTACGACGGAAGCGAGGGTGGGGTTGCCTTAAAGAGAGGGGGGCAGGTTGAATGCGAGGGATGGTGTGGAGAAGCTCAAGGGCAGGTGCTAGGGTAGGGGGCAGAATGGAGGGAGAAGTGAGGAAGGTGGAGAGGGGGCTGGGTAAGTGTGGGGGATAGTGTGGAGAGGCTCGAAAGCAGATGCTAGGCTAGGGGGGAGAGTGGAGGGAGAAGTGACAAAGGTAGATGCTAGGATAGGGGAAAGAGTGGAGGGAAAAGTGAGGAGGGTAGGGGGAGAGGAAGGAGGGTGTTGATAGGAGGGGAGGCAGTTGGGGAGTATGAGGGAGAGAAGGACAATGAGATGTGGGGCCATGGGGTTGGGCAGCAAGGTCTGAGCAAACAACGGGTAGCAGTCCTAAGCAATAATGGGTAGCAGTTCTACGCAACAATGGGTAGCAGTTCTACGCAACAATAGATAGCAGTTCTAAGCAACACTGGGAAGCAGTTCTACATAACAATGGGTAGCAGTTCTGCGCAACAATAGATAGCAGTTTTAAGCAACACTGGGAAGCAGTTGTACATAACAATGGGTAGCAGTTCTGCGCAACAATAGATAGCAGTTTTAAGCAACACTGGGAAGCAGTTGTACGCAACACTGGGTAGCAGTTCTGCGCAGCAATGGGTAGCAGTTCAGAGTAGTACTGGGTAGCAGTTCTGCTGGGGTGCAGGCAGTGAGCAGCAGTTCTGTGCAAGTACTGGGTAGCAGTTCAGTGCAGGCAGTGGGCAACAGGTCTAGGCAAACAGTGGGTAGCGGTTCAGTGCAAACAATGGTTAGCAGCTCTAGGCAGGCAGCAGGTAACAGTACTAAGCAGACAATGGGTAGCAAGTACAAAGCGGGTAATGGAAGGAAAGGTCAATGTCGGCAGTGGGCAGCAAGTCAAGGAAAGTTGCTTGAAGGAAGGTGGTGCTGGCGAGATGGTTGGGGTCAGGAGGAGAAGAGTGGAGGAGCGATCGTGCCTACCCGGATCCTCAAGCCTGTTAAACCTTTCTGCTGGTCATGATGGCTGAGTGCAGATACTCCTCCTTGCATTTAGGGCGCTCTGGCTGGGTGCCCGAGACACCCGTCCATTAAGGGCAGACTACCTCTACAGCTCCATGGTGTAATGGCTAGAGGCCAGAGACAGGAGTCTGCCTTTGGTAGTGATTTATATACTAAGTGGAAACTCCTCCTAGACACAAGAACCTCCCCTGTCAGACCTTTCTCTCTCTAGCCTCTTGCAAAATTTAGTAGGGAAACTGAATGCTGCTAATGCTCTTAAAGCAACGTCCATGCAGTCTCTACACTACATTAAGTATAGGAAGGTGCAAGAACATTGAGAACCTACAGCCCAGTGTGCAGCGGTGGCCAATAAAGCAAACAGAATGCTGGGAATCATAAGGAAAGGAACGGAGAATAAAACAAGGATATTATAATGCCTCTGTATCGTTCCATGGTGCGGCCGCACCTTGAATATTGTGTGCAATTCTGGTCACCATATTTTAAAAAAGGATATAGCAGAATTAGAAAAGGTACAGAGAAGAGCGACAGAAATGATAAAGGGGATGGAAAGATATCCTTACGAGGAGAGGCTTAAAAAGTTAGAGCTCTTCAACTTGAAAAAGAAACGGCTGAGGGGAGATATGACAGAGGTCTATAAATTAATGAATGGAGTGGAACAGGTAAATGTAGATCGGTTGTAAAAGTAGAAAGGCTAGGAGACATGCAATGAAGTTATAATGTAGCACATTTAAGACTAATGAGAGAAAATATTTCATCACTCAATGTCTAATCAAACTCTGGAATTCATTACCAGAGGATGTAGTAAGAGTTCTTAGTGTAGCTGGATTTAAAAGAAGTTTGGACAAGTTTCTGGAGGAAAAGTCCATAAACAATTATTAAAGAGGACCCTAGAAATCCAGTGTTTACTCTTGGGACAAGCAGCATGGAATCTGTGGACCTTTTGGGAACCTTCCAGGCAGGGCCGTACCGACGGTGAAAAGCGCCCTGTGCAAGATGCACATCGGGCGCACCCCCCCTCGCACCTCCATCTAGCCACTTTATGGGGGCGGGAGAGAAGAGGCGTGCACCCGATGTGCAACTCGCCGGCACCCTAAGCAGGTCTGGACCCGAGACCAGACCTGCTTAGTGTGACGGCGAGAAGACTTAAGGGGCGCATTTCGGCTCTCTGCTGCTGCCTGCCACCGCTAAAGTGGAGGCGGCAAGCAATGGCAGAGAGTTGAAATGCGACCCTTAAGTCTTTGTGCCCTGTGTGGCCGCATCGCTCGCACAGGGCTCGGTATGGTCCTGCTGCCAGATACTTATAACCTGGATTGGCCACTGCTGGAAACAGGATACTGGGCTTGATGGCCCTTGGTGTGACCCAGTATGGCATATCTTATGTTCTTAACCAAGAGGAGAGAAAGAACCAGAAAGTCAGGTGAACCTTGATGAAGGAACTTAGACAAGCAGGGAAGAAACGGGATAGAGTCTCTGAATGCAGTCTAGAGGAAGGCCTGCCTATTGATTTTCTACGGAAGGCAAGAGAGCAGTTTCCATGCACAAGTATGTTCTATATTTTTGAAGCAAAGTAACTGATTGCGCAGTCTCATGCAGGGATAGAAGGGCCTCTTGGGAGGATTAAACTTCCCGCAGCGCGTAGGGTGAGCAGCATTTGGAAAAGATACTCAGGAGCCAATTGGTTCAAGCAATTGAAAGCAAAGCACAGGATTTATGCTACTCTCAGCTGGGAAACTTGAGGTTTTTGTAAAACTGATGTAACGTGATCAGTGGATTTTGCCTCTACCAATAGTCTTGCAGATGGGTTTTGTAAAAGGTGGAGTTGCTCGGCACCAAGGGCTGAACTTTGGGAGCTAATCTGATCCCTGTGATTTACACTGGACACCTGGCAGAGCAGAGAAAATGTGAGAGCCTGGCAAGAAGGGTTATAAAGAGCAACTTAGAGAACAGAAACTCCTGCTGCTGGGTTGTGCTAATGATCCTCGAGCTGCTGCTGAATTTCTTCCTTCTCACCTATGCAACATATCAGTGGTACCCATGAGAGAGTAAAAGATGAAATGATTAAAATGGACAGTTTCCACAAGGAATGGCCAACTGGCCAGAGGCCCTTGAGAAAGGGGAAAGAAACTGTCTTCTGTAGATACACCAAAGAATCACTGCCATCTTTGTTCTAGTGAGAAAATAAGTCATAATCCAGTGTTTTATTGGGTAAGAATATAAATGGTAAGCAAATAAAAGAAAATAGAGAGATACCTTTTTATTGGGCCAAGATAATACATTTTTGATCTTAGGAATAAAGTTTTAACTATTGTCAAAAGTATTCAATTAATCCAATAAAAAGGTGTCACCTTATTTTGTTTTTAGGTTTGTTTTCTTTTTATTTATCAACCTTTAAAGTAGACTAACACAGCAAGGATAGAAAACAGAGAAAGTATCTGAAGATGCAAGCTCTGCAGAAATCAGAAAGAACATGGCGAAGTTGTTGCCGATAAGAGTGCAAGGGTTACAGGTCACAAAAGGAATCCCAGACTGGGCTCAGCCCTGTTTACAGACAGAGAGAGTGTGTGTGTGTATCAACAACGAGGAGTGTCAATGACTCACCTCCTACTTCATACTCTCCTAGACAGCCTGACTTTGGGTGAGGCAAAATACTTCAGAAACCTGTCCAGACTTCAATGGTCAAAATTGTGACACATCTTCAGAAGAACAAGGTCTACAAGGTGTCCTCCCACTAGGAGTGCACAGCTGTGGGAGTGGCGTGCTCATAACTCCAGCACTACTGAATCCACCGGCACAAAACCTGTGAATGGTAACTCTTAGATCATGCCCAAGCAGACATACGGAACCACAGAGAGCACAGAGACACTGTCTCCCCATAAGGCGCCCTGTCTACGTGTCTTAAAAGAACACCTAAAAATTAGTAACATCTGCTTCTCCTTCTACCATTTGCTCCCTGTTTTGGTCATATTTTTTGTTCCTCTTTCTCTTTTGAAGTTTTGCTTCCTGTATTTGTCCCAGTAGCTTTTTCTACTCTGGCTAACTAAGCACATCAACCCACCACTCTCCCCCAACCCCACCTCCATTCTTTCACGTTCAGCTCCCAGCAGCTGTGACAACAAAGACTGATGTGCAGAGGAAAGGGAGAATAATACTTGAAGCTACTCACAAATGTATTAACTACTTTACTCTAAAGGTCTTGCCTATAAGGCAGGTTAGTTTAATTTCGGTGGTGAGTAAATTATTGGAAACACTGCTGAAAGAGAAAATAGAGAGGTTTCTGGAGTCCAGCGGATTACAGGATCCGAGGCAGCATGGATTCACCAGAGGCAGGTCTTGTCAGACAAATCTGATTGATTTCTTTGACTGGGTGACCAGGGAGTTGGACCGAGGGAGAGCTCTAGATGTGGTGTATTTAGATTTCAGTAAAGCCTTTGACACTGTTCCTCACAGGCGACTTATAAACATACGGAGCACCCTAGGGATGGACCCTAAAGTTACTGCTTGGGTTAAAAATTGGTTGGGTGGGAGGCGACAAAGAGTACAGGTTAAATGGAGCTCACTCTGAGGAGAAGGATGTTACCAGTGGTGTGACCCAGGGATCTGTCCTTGGTTCGATTCTTTTTAACATCTTTGTTAGTGATATAGCGGAAGGGCTTTCAGGTAAGGTTTGCCTCTTTGTGGATGATACCAAAATCTGCAATAGAGTAGACACCCAGGAAGGTGTAGATAACATGAGGAGGGATCTAGCTAAGCTTGGTCTAGAATATGGCAGCTGGAATTTAATGTTAAAAAATGTAAGGTCATGCATTTGGGCTGCAGCAATCCAAGGGAGCAATATAGTATAGGGGGTGAAGTACTTTTGTCCACTAAAGAAGAGCGGGACCTAGGCGTGGTTGTGTCTGATGATCTTAAAGTAGCTAAACAGGTAGAAAAGGCGACGGCAAAAGCTAGAAGAATGCTTGGGTGCATACAGAGAGGAATGGCTAGCAGAAAAAAGGAGGTGATAGTGCCTCTATAAGTCTTTGGTGAGACCTCATTTGGAGTATAGTGTGCAATTCTGGAGACCACACCTTCAAAAGGATGTGAACAGGATGGAGTCGGTGCAGAGGGTGGCTACTAAAATGGTTAGTGGTCTTCATTATAAAGCATATGAGGACAGACTTAAGGATCTTAATATGTACACCTTAGAGGAAAGGCCGGATAGAGGTGATATGATTGAGATGTTTAAATACGTCAGTGTAGTAACATAAAACAGACGCTCCACTCTTCACCTTTGTGAGGTTTATTTGATTTTTGGCAACCAGGTCTCAGACTGATAAGGAGCTTATTTTTGGGATTTAAAGTAAAAAACGTACACCCAATGCTCACTTTTGCATCAATGACCTGTTTTTGTTGCCTGTTCGACGATGTATTCTATAACGTGGGGAAAAACAGCTTCACCAGATATGTACCACCTCTGAATCATTTTTGGATTTGACATATACTTTAGTGGGAAGTATCGGTTAGAAGCTGAGCACCATTAATGCAATACAAAGCCACGTTATAGAATACATCGTCGAACAGGCAACAAAAACAGATTATTGATGCAAAAGTGAGCATTGGGTCTAAGTTTCTTACTTTAAATCCCAAAAATAAGCTCCTTATCAGTCTGAGACCTGGTTGCCAAAAATCAAACAAACCTCACAAAGGTGAAGAGTGGAGCGTCTGTTTTATGTTACTTCACAGTATATCAAGCTCCGAAAGGTGATCACGTTTGTATTTTGTTAAATACCTCCGTGGCATAAATGTTCAGGGAGAGAGCCTCTTTCAATTGAAAGCAAGTTCTGCTACGAGGGGACATGGGATGAGGGTGAAGGGGGATAGACTCAGGAGCGATATGCGGAAATATTTCTTTACGGAAAGAGTAGTGGATCCATGGAATAGTCTCCCAGTGGAGGTGGTAGAGATGAGGACAGTAACTGAATTCAAAAAAGCATGGGACCAACACAGAGGATCTCTAAAGGTAAAAAGTGGACTGTTGTAGTTGTTGATATGGAAGGACAGACTAGATAGGCCATGTGGTCTTTTTCTGTCGTCATGTTTCTATGTTTCTATAACCGATTCCTTGACTTACTACTACTCTGGCTCTTACATAGAGAAATGCGTGAGAATATATATTTTTGCATCATTGGCTTGTATTTTTCATGCTATAATCTGGTGAAGGCACATTTTAGAAAAGACAAGGAGATCAGAATTGAGAGGTTTGCACTGATCGTGTTATTGGAGAAAGGACTCTGCTAAACAGGGAGCCGTTTGTAAAATGCTTCCATGGAAGTGCAGGAGAGCATGTGGATAGGCATCAACGTAAAGTGGGAGGAAATTAAGGAAGATAATCCCTTAATTTCCCCTGTGAACCACTAAAGGACTGGCCAAAACGAGCATGTTTCCAAAAACTAAGCCTGCCAGGGAGCAGGTATAAATCCCAGCATGGACAGTTTTGGTCATACATGTTAATTCCCCTTCTGAAATACGTAGATTCCATGCCCTAATTATGACCCCCAATAGTGTGCTCTTCAGTCGTTCACTATTAACCTTCTGTGTTTTGGCTCTCTTCCCAGTGGTTTTAATGTTACTATATGGAAGCTTTTAAAAAATGATTATTTTTACATCAACCAAGCAGCAAAAATGTCTCAAAACGTGCACCCAATTTCACTTTAAATTCCTGTGCTGTTCAAAAATTATGACCCCGCCATGTCCCTTGCAACTTCCATGTAGTAAGCACATCGAGGTGTAAGTTGAGCCCTTTTGAAAAGCGCCATTTCCACGTGTAAGTGGAACTAATTACATATGCAAAAAGGGGATAAAGCGGGGTCTAGTTACTATAGTGCACTAATATTAATGCATATGTGTTATTCAATGGGATAATAACGTGCATTAAGGCCACATTAACTTTAAGGCATGTTATTTTAGTGCAAATCATATGCTGTTTGATCAGATCTAGTTACTAATAACATGCATTAAATTAATGCATGTTAACATTAGCACACCTTGGTAACAAGACACTTTCCTTTTTATGTTTCTATAGACTGCTTTGAGGGACTATTTTGATCAGGGAGGTTGTTAAATACATTTTTAAATAAAAATACAGTCAAACCTCGGTTTTCATGATTAATCCGTTCTAAAAAGTCTGACTAAAACCGAAACATATGAAAACTGAAGCAATATTTCCCATAAGAAATAATGTAAATCCAATTAATCCGTTCCAGACACCCAAAAATATTCACAAAAAATACATTTTATAGAGAATAACTATATTTTTACATACAGAAAACAATGAGAAATAAATATAAATGACTAATGAAATGGATAAATGAACATTTAACATCACTGAAAGCAAGCTAAGTACAGTACTGTACAGTACAGTATGTTAACATCTGGCCTTAGCCACCCCTGACAAGCTGCTGTGCCCAGCTCTCTTCGGAATCACATTGAATTCAGCCCATTAAAATACCTTTACATTATCTGCTCAATGCTTCAGAATGGCAGAAAATCTTAATGATATAGCTTCAGACGTACCCTGCAAGAGAAAGAACTGCCTCCCACATTCATGCAACATCTCCTGCTTACGTTGACAGCTTTTCTTCCCTGCTACCGGGACAAAATCTCAGTCAAAAGACGTTGAAAACCGAAGCAATGCATGAAAACCGGGACAAAATCTCAGTCAGAAAAGACGTTGAAAACCGAAACGTATGAAAACCGGGGCAAATGAAAACCGAGGTTTGACTGTACAAGAAATAAAACAGGCGCTGAATTAACAGACGTGTGAAACTTGTGAGCCATGGTGTCAATTGTCAAGATTTGAAACGATCTATTAGTGCATCTTTCATCTACATTCATTAAACTATCTTATAAAAACTACCCTAAATCTAGGGTGTAGAGGTTACCCGTAGAATTCACTGTTTTCTGATACAAGCAAGAAAGGAGGGAACTGAAAATGTGTGCTCACTTTAGAGAGATTTTTGTACATTTTTGCAAGCTAAATGAAACACAGTTTTTGGTCAAACATGATCCAGTTGAAGCCCTGATGACTGGCAGCACTGCTCACAAGTTTCACACGTTTGCTAATTTGGCCTTTTTTGGCATGATGGGACATAAACTCATGCTTACAGAGTAGTGAGTGCTCAAAGCCCATTCACACTTGTAAGTCCTTTAAAATAAGGACTTCTGCGAGTTTCTAGTACATAATCTTCATGCGCGCCTCCTAAACATCTAACCTTATACGTGCTTATGACAGGCAGCTTAGCCAAGCCAAGAAACCTTAAAGCATATTTTCAAACCCAGTATCTGCATAGATAGAGCTGCTGAAAATAAGTGTCACATTAAACATCTAAGTGAGATTTTCAACGTTAAATAGAGTCTGTGCCACCTCGCCGAATCTGATGGCAGATAATGGCCATAAGGCCCACCTAATCTATCCAATTTCGTTCCTGGTGCAATAAATCCCAGTGGGATAAATCTCCGGCTCCCCTTCCTCACCACTAAGCAGCTGCTGTGCTTGACCCATCTTTTCTTTAATTCTGTCACGATTTGTCCCCTCTGGCTCGCCAGGGAGGCATTTCTTCGAGGCTGCTTTTGGGTCCTGATCCCCTTGGTCTCCAGGTCATCACCATGCCCCTCAATCTATCCTTGTCTCCAGTTTTGTGATGATGCTAGTCTTGATTAGACTGTAAGCTCTCTAGAGCAGGGACTCTCTCGTCATCTATATGTTCAGTGCTGTTGACGCCTTGTAGTAGTAATAGTAAGAAAAGATTCATAATGTTAGTCCTCCGTCTGCCTCTGAAAAAAAAATTGCTGCTGCCTCAGAGAATTTAGGGGCTTAGCTGCTTCCCTTCTTTTACCCTGTTCCCTTGTTTAGTGTCTGCCCACGGTTCTGGATTGGCATCACCAGTCATCAGAGCAGCAGAGAGACACCACAAGAAGAGACACTCCTAAAACATGCAGCATTCGTTTTTGAAATTGGACGCTTTCTCTTTTCACATCTCTCTTGGCTTTCAAACTTCTTTTTGTTCTGTTGCATAACCTCGGCATGAATGCAGGTAGTGTGTTGGGTAAGGCGGTGGGCAATCCATCACAGCACACAATAGAATCCAATATAGTTTCATCCAAGTACCAACTCTTTCAAATTATTTCTCTATTTAGTCATCTAAAAGATATTCAGAGATCCAAAGCACCAAGAGTTAGTGATGCCATCCAGTATCACATTCTTATATTCCGTGAATTTTAAGTCTAGTTACTCATTACGATTTACAAATCAAAATTCATAATATACACCATTCAAAAATGACATTGTATTAAAACGAATACAAATAAAATCCTACGAATAGAACTCCCTTCTCACCCCCCTCCCCGCCCCACACGGTTCACAGTGTAAGCAGATTGAAACAAATAGGACGTCTGCTTCTTTTGAAATGTTAATAAGTTCCTCTCCTGGAAGAGGTCCACTACTCTACCAGCTCTGCAGGAAAGACCCTACGGAGGAAGCTCACTGCACTTCCTTCCTCCCGGGGAACTGGTTCCAAAGCTTCCACATACTGAGATTGTATTGACCGTGAGGGGGCAAAATCCCACAATTTATGTCAAAGATACTCGGGTCCTGCTCCTGCAAATAATTTAGAAACCAATAATAATAATTTGAATTACGGTATATGTGGTGTCCTATGGGGCATCAATGAAGTCAGTATAATAATGAAGTGACAAGGTCAAATTTCCAAAGACCACCGATGTTGAGCTGTCATGTTTTGAATATATTGCAACCTCTGCATGAATCTTTGGTGGAGCCCCATAAAGACCCCATTACAATAATCCAAAATATCCATGACTGCACCAACATCCTCAAATCCCCCATCTCTAAACAGAAATGCAATTTATAGACCATACAGAAAAATAAAAATGACATATGAACCTAGCCATCTATGCGTGGCTGCAACATTAACTCGGCAACTAGTCACTCTCTCAGGTCCCTCAGTACCTCTTTGATCACTATCTGCTCGGAACCCAAATGTATCTCAGAAAGATCACGGTATCGTAAATGAGGGCGAAAGATAAAACTATAGTGGGGGATTTCCAGCGGCGGCAGCCACCACCACTTTAACTGCGGCCCAGATATTCAATGCCATGGTCATATCCAAGCCCCCGGATTGCGATCTTGTAATCAAGTCAGCATCAATATTCAGCGGCTGGCCAGATTGCAGAATCGGCTAAAGTTAGGACACCTATTCAGACGTGTACTACTGAAAATTAATTAATATACTACTGTTATAATGTAAACCGCTTCAATTTAAGGATGAGGCGGTCTATAAAACCCATTAAATAAATAATTAAGTAAACTTTAGCTGGGTTAACGGGGCAGCAACTGAATACTGCCGCAGCTCGATTAAGCCACGGTGCTATCCCCGCTCTATCCCCGGAACACCCCAATGTTACGCAGTTAGCTTTGGGGCGTTTAGCAGCCCAAACTGGGGATATTCAGCTGATGAAAATCCAGGTGAGCAGCATTTACACAGTTTGCCTAAGTACCATTCATATCTGTGCAAAGATTACACTGGTCAACACTGAAATCGTTACTGACTTTAAAAGGCCCTAATCTGTAGTATCCTGGTGAGCTGAACACGAATATAACATTAAAAAATTTTTATTGCCTCTCGTTTTGAAGATATTGCATATAGTTCATTTTTGACGTTTCACCGTGTAAATTTATCCAGTAGGACATCAACAACATCCCAAATAAGCCTTGAATGATGTAATATTGCATCACATTGCATAATACCAGCATGCACACATCATCCAGAGTTGATTGCATCATTTTCTGATGCAATGCAATACTACTGCCAGACGGCTGCTGAAAAGCCATCTGACGTCAGCAGTGTACTATACGCAGTCGGAAAGGTTGAGCGTTTAAAATATTTCAGAGTGTGTGAGAGACAGTTTAAGCTACTGTTACATGTAACTTTTATTAATCATATAATTTTAGCCATTTAGGTACAATACAGAACAGTAATGCCGTGAAAGTGCGTTAATACTGTTGACAACTTCTGCTACATTTGTGGGGAAGTGACATTTGCCAACCAGAAGAAAAATATCACTTCTCAACTGAAGAAGGCATATCATCTTTACTTCAGATGCAAGAATGGTGACCAAGACAAGCCTTGGGCCCCGCATAAATGTTGCGCTACATGTACAACACAGCTTTCACAGTGGTTGAATTGCAAAAGACCATCAATGCCGTTTGCAGTCCCCATGGTGTGGAGAGAGCCAAGCAACCACATAAATGACTGTTACTTCTGCTTGGTTCCTCCTCTTTCCAGCGGAATAACAAAGCAAAAGAAGTCGAGCATAGTCTACCCAAACATTCTGTCTGCATTGAGACCAGTTCCACATGGTGAGGGACTTCCTATTCCAGAACCTCCATCAGAATATTCTCTCAATTCATCTGATGAGGACAAGGGTGAGCCGACCTGTTCTTCTCCTGGTCCGTCAGCATGCAGTGACCCAGATTTTCACTGGGATGCATTATCAACTCCACACAGAATAACACAGGAAGAACTAAATGACCTGGTTCGTGATTTGGACTTATCCAAGAACAAGGCAGACTTGCTAGGATCAAGACTTCGACAATGGACTCTTCTAGAGGGCGGGGAGGGGGGTGAGAAGGGAGTTTTATTCATAGGATTTTATCTGTATTTGTTTTAAGACTATGTCATTTTTGAATGGTGTATATTATGAATTTTGCGGAATCCTCAGTTTGCATTAACATGGAATGTCAACCCCTGTTCAAATGCCAGACTCTTTTGTGGCTTTAAACTGAAAGCCATGGACCGCACTTCGCTCCCGATACCTGCATGAAAAATTCCCTCGACTCAGCGAAGCAAAGATTAAAGAGGGAGTTTTTGTGGGTCCTCAGATTCGAGAGCTCTTCAAAGATGACCGGTTCAACAACTTGCTGCAGGGTGATGCGAAACAAGCATGGAATGCTTTTCGCCTAGTGTCAACAAACTTTCTTGGGAATGTTAGGGCAGAAAACTCCAAGGAACTAGTAGAAGACATGCTGATGCAGTATCAGAAACTTGGCTGCAATATGTCTCTAAAGATCCATTTCCTTGATTCCCATCTTGATTTCTTTCCTGACAACTGTGGTATGGTTAGTGATGAACAGGGCGAACGTTTTCACCAGGATATCGCAACGATGGAGCAAAGATACCAGGGAAAATGGTCCACTACAATGCTGGCTGACTACTGCTGGACACTCCCCAGAGAAGCTCCTGAACAGCTGTACAAGAGACAGGCGAAAAAATCTAAGAAGTGGTCTATGACTTGGTTTTTTACAGGTATTAACTGAAGGGCTATTATATTTACTATTGACATGCATTTCGTGATGTAAACATTAATTCTTGTAGATTACAAAAAAACTAGAGCCAACTTTGCAATTTCACCGTCATATTCGTGTTCAGCATATAAAAATTGATAAGAAATGACTATTTTTATTTCAGTAACATGACTTTTGTAAAACTTTGTTCACCAGTGATCAGAGGTACAGAAAGACACTGCCCACCAAGCTTAGAAAAAAACAAAGGTCCGTAAAAAGACATTGTGTTGTTTCTACTACTGCTGCTGCTATTAATCATTTACATAGTACAGACACATATAATAAAACAGTCCCTGTTCATCAGAGTTTACAATCTAATCAAGACAGACAGTACAATAGATGAAAACAAAGGTACAAAAGGGAAGGGTAAGGAGACAGAAGGAGAACAACGGATTAAGATCCAAAAGCGGTCTGAAAGAGGAGAGCCTTTAGCATGGATTTGAAAAGAGAGAGAGGTGAAACCTGACGTAAAGATACAGGTAGTTTTGTTCCAGGCATAATGAGCAGCAAGGTGAAAGGATGGAAGTCTGCACTTGGCTGTTGAAGAGAAGGACATAGAGAGAAGCACTTTGCCAGAAGAGCGGAATTTCTGGGGAGGGGAGTAGGGTATAGGGAGAGAGGAGAGAGGAAAGGTAGTGAGGAGCAGTAGAATGAATGCATTTATAGGTCAGAAGGAGAAGTTTGTATTGGATATGGAAACAGAAGGAAAGCCAGTGAAGTGATTTGAGAACGGGGGTTATACGAGTATAATGGGACTGGCGGAAGATTAGCTGCGCAGCAGAGTTTTGAATTGACTGAAAGGGAGAGAGATGACTCAGAGGGAGACCAGCAAGGAGGAGGCTGCAAATATCTAAGTGAGAGGAGATTAAAGAGTAGATAAGTGTGTTCAGAAAGAAAAGGGTGAATTTTGTTAATGTTATAGAGAAATAAATGATAGATTTTAGCTATCTGTTGGATATGTGTGGAGAAGGAGCTGAAGATGACCCCAAGGTTGTGGGCTGAGGAAACAGGAAGCAGAAGAGTGTTATCAACCGAGATAGAGAAAGGAGGAAGGGGGAAGAGGGAAGAGGGTTTAGGGGGAAAAATAAGAAGTTCCGTTTTGGCCTTCTTCAATTTCAAATGGCAGTGAGACATCGAGGCAGCGACGCCAGATAGAGCTTGGAGTGTAGGAGAAGTATCAGAGTGGGTGTTAAGGAGAAGGCCTGGAATAGGGCAGAATGATTGCAATGCACATCTGTCCAGGTAAAGCACAGAGATCCGTAAACGGGCTCTGACGTGTACTAGCAAAAAAAAACATCCCCTAGCCCCTGCTGGACATGAATCTGAACGTTCTTTTAAAGGCTGATTTCCTCTGAAAAGTGGTCTGAAACAGTAAACATAAACAAAGCAATATAATATAATAACAAAGTGCAAAATAAAGATTAACAAATTATAAAGCCCATCCCAACCTCTCCTCTCACTAGATGCAGTACCTAATATCTCCAAAAGCAAGCCAAAAGATCATACCACCTCCCCTCGTAAGAAACAGGAAATGCTTATTCTTGCCTTTGGAAACTATGTGACCCAGCAGTTTAAAAGTTAGCAGAGCCGCGGGAACAGAGAAGTGTTCCCGCAGCTGCATTCTTTTTTGAAGGACAAATTGGAGCAGATACGGGGGGACGGGGGGGCTGAAAGAGAGCAGACACTGGGGAGTGGAAGGGAGCAGACACAGGGGGGAGCTGGAAGGGAGCAGACACAGGAGGTGGGGGAACTGGAAGGGAGGAGACACAGGAGGGGGGAGCTGGAAGGGAGCAGGCACGGGGGACCTGGAAGGGAGCAGGCACGGGGTACCTGGAAGGGAGCAGACACGGGGGAGGGGAGCTGGAAGGGAGCAGACACTGGGGAGGTGGAAGGGAGCAGACACAGGAGGGGAGTTGGAAGGGAGCAGACACCTGGGGATGGGGCTGGAAGGTGGCTGGGTAATAGGAGGGGTGTTGGAAGGGAATGGAAAAGAGGGGAAGGAGGAGACTGGAGGTAAGGTGGTTGCTTGAAGGGAACTGACACCCAGGGATGGCACTGAAAGGCAGATGGACAGAGGAGAGGGTGACTGGAAGGGAACTGACACGGGAGGGGGCAGTTCCTTTCCAGGACTGGAAGTTCGCTGATACCTGGGATGGTATTTGGACTAAAAGGGGTTGGACAATGGAAAAGGAGGGGTACTAAAAGGGAATAGACACCAGTGGCAGTGCTGGGAATGTAAGGGGGTTGACACTGGAAGATACTGGGAGGGGAGGCTGTAAAGGGGGCTGATGCTGGGGAGGGTTACCGAGACTGGAAAAAGGCTGATGGAAGAAAATGAAGAAAGACAAGAAATGGCAGATGGACTTAGACCATAGAAAAAGAGCTGAGAAGACAGAGGAAAACAGAAACCTCAGATCGGGACCAGCATGATCAAAAATCATCAGACAACAAAGGTAGAAAAATAATTTTATTTTCAATTTAGTGATTGGATTTTGAGCTTTTTTATATTTCACACAGTATGGGGAACTGCGTCTCTTATCTGGTGCGGCACCGCATGCGGAGGCTGGCTTCTTGGGGTTTCAGTTTAACTTTTGTTTACAGATTTTATTTCTACTTTAAGTTGTGATCACTTATTCTGTACTTGGTGAGGGTCTGTGTTCTGAGTGTGTGATCAAGGCCAGATGTTCTGTTAAGATGGTGCTTGTATGTAGATATCTGTACTGTAATAATTTGACTTGTTCAACTTTTCAAATAGGTGTATGGAGGTTTTGGGGTCCAGTATGCGCAGTATGCGTAGTGCTGCTTTTTTCTGGTTAGGCCCCTTATTGTATGAGTTTTGGAACTGTATGCTGGTATGGTATGGTATGGTATGGTAGATTTGACTTTGTAGATTGTCAGGGACTTTTGCAATGTTTTATATTAGTTCACAACAGGCCTGGCACTGGAGAATGTTTATGTTGTTGTTAGTGAGATGACCAGAACCAGATTTTATTTATTTACTTTTTTTTTTTTTTTTGGACTATCACAGCCTGTTTGTATGGTGCTAAGTATTTTTATTTTGGTTATTCATTTGCTCTTTTGCTGCAATTTTCTTACAATACTGGATCTGAAGGAGAAATACTAATATCGCTTGAAAAGAGTTCACAAAGCAGTTTTGGGAAAAAGGAGGGTAGGGTGCGGCCAACATTAACAATAATGAGGGAGAGGCACCTATTTATAGGCTGCAGGGGGGCGCTAGAAACCCTAGCACTGGCCCTGATAGGAAACATAAGCAATTGCCCAGAGCGCCAAATTTTGAAGATGCCAAGTCAAAGAGGAACATGCTCCCACTTACTTAAGAGTCAGTGCATGCTGCTTCAAAGGGTTGTTGCTCCTCTTCAGTCCACACCGAGATCTGGCATCCCGCCCTCTCTGCTGTCTGCTGTCTAGTCTAGCCTATGGTGGGCACCAAAATCTTAAGCCTGGTTTTGCTGGACTGTGATGATATCGATATGAGGAGCAAGACCACCGGATTCCCAGAACGTAGGGCAAAAATCCCAGAGGCTCACGGCAGAAGTTCCTGCTTGGCTCCAGGCATTCTCCACACCCATCCCACAGTGATGACATCAGCAAGAGAGGTGACGTCATAAGCAGCTGTGCATAAATCATCTTCACTGGACTTCCTGCCTCTTCTTCAGGGCCATTCTGAGCACCCGCATTACAAAGGAACTTTTCCCCATGCGAAAACCTGTTTATAAAATCGTGCAGAGGTAAATGTGCATAGGAAGCAGGCAGGCTATTTGTATGTAGTCTCTTCAGAGACATTGTCAAGGGCAAAATTTGGAGGTGGAGTTGTGATGTACACAATTAATGTGTAGGTTGCAATATGTTAAACATATGACAGTTTGATTCACAGGATGGGCTATGGCTACCAAATAATGACTATCATATTGCCTAGTGAAGTACTGGAATGCCGAGATATCAAAGATTTCTTAAGACTTCTAACTCCCTGGACCAGTGATGAAATGAAGTAGACTAGGCTCTGAAGGCCTGTTGCTTTTGAGGTCCACTTTATATGAACTCATTTTCTTTAAAATAACAGCTGAAGTTCTTGCTATCTGTGTTTTGCACCTCCCCCTAGATGAGGTTTGGGTACATTTGGGTTCTTTTATCAAAAGCACATAGGCTCCTGGATTGCTTTTATAAAATTAGAATTTAAAAGTTTTAACTCTGCCATTGGGGTAACAATGGGCCGCGTAAGATAAACTAGAGTTGAAAGGAAAAACATTTACCTCTTAAAACACTCCATAGGAAATCCAGGCATACATTTAGACCCCGCTCTGAGACTGCTGCCAATTCACCTGCATAGCCCCCCAAACCATGTTCTTGAATACCTGCACTCAGACCAAACTCATGTGTGTACAGGGGGTGTGCTCCTAAGTTTAGATGCAGCAATCTCAGGCAGTTTTAGAAGAGGCACTTTCGGCATGTTTTATGCACAGAAATGCCTCGCAGTCAGGAGTGCAAACCTTCCTTTCTCAGCTGTGGGTCATCTTGTTTAGGCCGGTCACACCCTTCAGTGTTACAGGAAAATAGCTTTCCTTCTCCCTCGGCAGCTAATTGCACCATTAGAGAAAATTCTCTTTTCTCATTGATTACTTTTTAATTCTTATAAAGCAGATATTCACCTTGTTTCAAAGCCTCCATTTTACCACTGTCTCTATCACGGTTGGAGTGGAGGAGCAGCCTAGTGGTTGGGGCAAGGTACTTCAGGCCAGAAGGTCAGGGTTCAAATTCCACTAGAGGACAGCAACCTTGGGCCGGAAGGACTGGGGTTTCTAGTCCCACAGGTGCTCTTTGTGGTCTTGGGCAAGCCACTTAACCCTCAATAGCCCATGTTCCCTGTAAAATAGTTATCTCCAAGTTATAATGCCCTGTTCAATGTAATTTCAGTTTGTTCAATGTAAACCGCACTGATGCAGAATAGCACGGTATATAAGAGAAAGTAAATAAATGTACTGAATATTATGAGTAGGACTGATGCAATCACCACTTCACCTTATTGCATCTGGATGGCAAAGAGCTAACGAGCGCAATAAGAGGAAGGGGAATTGCTTTTTTCAAAGCCATGGGTGAGAACCTAATGCCACACTGCGATCCTGAAAAGCCTGTGTGACTAACAAATCTGGTGCTCTCCTCCAGCCAGCCATGTTCAGTAATTCCCTCTTTCTGAACTTGCTAGAAACCCAGTGATGATATCAGCTCCCTCTCCTGTGCGGCCGCACCGCTTGCACAGCCCTTGCTCTGGCCCTGTCTAGATCCATTGCAATCTCCTATTCGCCAGTTTATATCACTGTGACACTGCAAGCATTGTTCCCATAAACCCAGCACTTAATGGCCTGAAACGTGCTTCCCCCACTTTTCAGACCCACAGCAGCAGGGGTGTTGTGCTCCAGTTCCTCCCTTCAAAACATTCTGCAGGTAAAAGGACGGAAGGGATGAGCTTGGAGCCGAGCTGGGCCAGCGCAACCATTAGGCAAATCAGGCAGTTGCCCAGGAAGGCAACTTCTGGGGGTGGCAAAGAGCAGGGCCATCAAAGCTAACCAATAGATTCTGACAATCCCGGGGGTTGGGGGGGGAGGGGGCATAAGGCTGAAGGTTTGTCTAGGGCGCCAACACCTGGTCTAGAGCATAGCAGAAAGCAGTCCCTCTAGTCCCTAATCCAGCCCTCTTCTCAGGCTGCTCCTGCCCCAGCCCACCCATCCCCTCCCCCAGCTCCACTTCTCTTTTGTCCACAAATTAAGCCCTGTGTAGACTCCTCCTCCCAGCCCCCAAATTGTAAAGGAAATTGCTGTGAAGACCTGAGCTTCTCTGTTTGCAGCCTACTTACAGCACTATACATGAGAAGTGAAGCAAGCTAAAACGTGGTTTTATAATCTAAAGGATATAAGCACACATGAAACACATTTACAGAAAAGTGCAGGTATCTTTCATCATCTGAATTAAGATCTTAGGGATGTAGAAATAGCACTGAGCTTCTCTCTACCACCTGTTTAGCCTTGTTAAACTTGGCAGTTTGCATCTCTCAGATGGCGCATTGTTTAGAAACATAGAAACATGACGACAGAAAAAGACCACCTGGCCTATCTAGTCTGTCCTTCCATATCAACAACTACAACAGTCCCCTTTTTTCCTTTAGAGATCCTCTGTGTTGGTCCCATGCTCTTTTGAATTCAGTTACTGTCCTCATCTCTACCACCTCCACTGGGAGACTATTCCATGGATCCACTACTCTTTCTGTAAAGAAATATTTCTGCATATCACTCCTGAATCTATCTCCCTTCACCCTCATCCCATGTCCCCTCGTATCCCTTTTCCTTTTCTATAAACTACTAGAACGATAGCTGATTATTTGCTGGCTCTTGTCTTGGGAGGATGCATAAAATGAGCTTTGTTCTCTCATGTCTGTCTAGAACACGTCTGAGCAGAGCTTTGTTCCCTGATTTTAGGACATTGCCTCACTTCACTTATTTATTCCACCAATAAAAATACTAAGTTGGAAAAGGAGGCAATCTGCTGAGAGAGATGAGTCACAAAAATAAATCACAGTGTGGTGGCCCTGAGGTTCCATCTGCAGCCAGGGATGACAGAGGATGGCAAACAGGGTAATTGTCCTGGCCCGCATGCCACAGGGGGTCCAAGTTTGCCTCAAGCTAAAGGAGGCATAGCCTGCAAGCAGACTTTGGGGTTCTCTCGCAAGTTTCTGCCCTAGGCCCCTGCATGTTTAGGACATAAGAACATAACAGATGCCATACTGGGTCAGACCAAGGGTCCATCAAGCCCAGTATCCTGTTTCCAACAGTGACCAATCCAGATCACAAGTACCTGGCAGGTTCCCAAAGAGGTACACAGGTTCCACAATGCTCCTCCCAGGGCAAGCAGTGGATTTCCCGGGTCCTCTTTAATAATGATTTATGGACCTTTCCTCCAGGAACCTGTCCAAACCTTTTTTAAACCCAGCTACACTAACAGACTTCACTACATCCTCTGGTAATGAATTCCAGTTTGATTACTCACTGAATGAAAAAATAATTTTCTCCAATTAGTCTTAAATGTGCTACAATGTAGCTTCATTGTATGTCCCCTAGTCTTTCTACTTTTTGAAGGAGTAAACAACTGCAGTATCTACGTTTACACATTCCATACCATTATTTTATAGACATCTATCATATTTCCCCTCAGCAGTCTCTTTTCCAAGTTAAAGAGCCCTAACCTTTTTAGCCTCTCCTCATAGGGGTATCCTTCCATCCCCTTTACAATTTTGATGGCTCTTCTCTGTACCTTTTCAAATTCTGGTATATCATAAGAACATAAGAAATGCCTTACTGGGTCAGACCAAGGTCCATCAAGCCCAGTATCCTGTTTCCAACAGTAGCCAGTCCAGGTCATAAGTACCTGTCAGGTTCTTAAAGAGGCACACAGGTTCCACAGTGCTTGTCCCAGGGTAAGCAGTGGATTTCCCAGGTCCTCTTTAATAGTGGTTTATGGACCTTTCCTCCAGGAATTTGTCCAAACATTTTTAAGCCCAGCTACACTAACAGCTTTTACTATATCCTCCGGTAACAAATTCCAGAGTTGATTACGTGTTGAGTAACATTATTTTCTCTTATTAGTCTTAAATAGGTTACCCTGTAGCTTCGTTGCATGTCCCCTAGTCTTTCTATATTCTGATGATGTCAACAATCGATCTACGTTTACCGGTTCCATTCCATTCATTAATTTATAGACTTCTATCATATCTCCCCTCAGCCGTCTCTTTTCCAGGTTAAAGAGTCCTAACCTTTTTAGCCTTTCTTTATAGGGGTATCCTTCCATCCCCTTTACCATTTTTGTCGCTCTTCTTTGTACCTTTTCTAATTCAGCTATATCCTTCTTAAGATACGGCGAACAGAATTGCCCATGATATTCAAGGTGCAGTCATACTATGGAATGATAGACCGCCCCTGCGGCTTGTGCTGGGGGGGGGGGGGGTGTCAAGGTTTCAGTCCACTAGGCCTGGGTGATATATGAAGGTGTTTCACTGAATCCCAGAACGGGAAAGAAGGTGGCGACTACTACTGTGGTTGCCCTAGTTCCTTGGAGAAAACAACCCTCTGGCCCTCAGGACACTGAGGGGCCTCAGAGCTTCCTACGTGTGCCGTCTGTGGTGGGACGGAATGAAAAAAAGTAGCAGAAATAAAAGGAAAAGGCATTCGAAAATAGGAAATTACATTTGCTAATGGTAATGTTACTGATTGAAGGATGAAATATTATCAGGTCAAAGGAACTGAGTTTGCACAAAATGAAAGGAAAAGTGTGATGTGAAAAAAAGAAAAGTGGGCATGGCAGAGAGATGAAGAGAGTTTGCAAAGATGAACAACATTTATGAGAAAGAGAAGATAAAAGGGAAAAAAGTGAAGGAGGTGGTTGTTTTTCCTCCCCCTCTTCACTACTTAACATCTTTTCTAAATTCTCTCCCCCCACACCTCCTATCGCTGATTCTTCCTTCTCCATCATTTCAACCCCTCTTCCTCCATCTAAATTTTGGCACAGCAACTCGTTAAAACTTTAAAACAGGGTTTCCCAAACCTCCCGTGGGGTCCCTACAGCCAACGAATATACATGAGACCAATAAATATACATTGGAGACCTAGGGCATGTAAATTGATCCCATGCGTATTCATTGCAGGTATCAGGAAAACCTGACTGGCTGTGGGGTCTCCGGAAAAGACTTGGGAAGATCTATTTTAGAAGAAGCCCCCATGCCCCGAAGAGTTAACAATCCCTTAAGAAAACCAAACACAGAATTATCTACAGTGTCTGTGGCCCTTCAGTCCCAGGAGCTGATATTGCATAAAACTGAGGGGAGATAATCACTGGCAGTGGTTAACACTGTGAAAGCGGCTAGGCGGCACCGCTGTGTATTGAACCCTGGGCCATATCCAGCCACTAGCACCGAATATCCGCGTTGGCCAGATTAAGATTTTCTGATCCAGTCAGTTGTTATATTCAGCGGCTGGCCGGATTGCAAAAGCTGACATTTAGCAGCCCTAACGTTAGCTGGTTTAGGATATCTGGCAGCTGAACTTCACCACTACCTGGTTATTTATGACATATACTTAATTGCTATGTTTTATTATTAGTTTTTTATGATTTACATGTTCATTTTTATATGATTTTAATATTATTTATAAATTTATGTTTGTAGCACTAACCCTTACGAAGACTCTACCGGAACACAGCCATGTCGGTTTGGCGTCTAGTATTCCTGTGTGTCTACAAACGATCCCTTGTGGTTCTAATAAACCTATTTTTGGACTAATCACTATCTATTGGTGTGCTTTGGACTTTGTGAGTTTCCCTGTGCTGTCTTTGCTGGATTAACTGGATAGTGGCCATACCGCTCTAGCTCCGCCCATGGACCGCACCTGCACTAGCTGAATAATAGACATACTGCTCTGGCTCCGCCCATGGACTGCCCCTGCACTAGCTGAATAATAGACATACCGCTCTGGCTCCGCCCATGGACCGCCCCTGCACTAGCTGGATAATGGACATACTGTGATACAGCGGACCCTCTTCTGGAGAGAAAAATAGTTTTGAAGTCTGAAAGAAAAAGAAATTACCTGCAATTTCCAGAGGATTCACCTAGAGGGAGCAGGAGAGTTAGGACAGAGACCACAGAACCACGCCCTAGTGGGCAGGACTCATGTTCCAAAAGCTCACATTTAAGAGGAAGCAAGCAAGAGTCAGGAGGAAGCTTATCTGCTAGGAGCTTACCTGCAAGAAGCTCAGCTGCTAAAACCTCGTCTGCTTGGAGAGCTACTACCCAGGGTGCTGTGGAAAGATCACCCTCACCAGTTGGGAGAGACCAAGCGAGTGCGTGTTCCAGAGAAGGACCAAAGAGATGCTATGAAGGTACTAGCTCAAGAGTGGGAGCTAGGCTGCAAGCGAGCCTGAGTAAAAGGACAGGCGGGGAAAGGAGAACCAGTCCTGTAAGTGAGAGGACAGGCCGAGAAGGCCGAAGCCAAGCCAGACCGGGCCCTGAAGCCCACAAGAGAACAGGCCTCAAAGGCCAGAGGAGGAAAGACTGGGAGAGCAGGAGGAATATACCTGAGAGCACTGATACTGAAGGCAGCAGCCAAGGTAGGCCTCCAGCCTCGCCCCAGAGAACCAAACGGAAACCTAAAGGTAAAGCTTTTAACCTTTGTTATTGTGTGCCTGAAGTCAAGCTAAGAGAAGAATCCTGGGAAGGTGGTTCTCCTTATCCAAAACAAGAGCCAAAGCAAAAGTTAAAAAATAGTTTGAGCAAGAAAAGAACTTTTAGAGGAAAACATTATAGAGAGAATGTTTTTAAACCTCTAGAGCAAGAAATGCCCTTTTGGTATTCCACCACGCTGAACCGTGGGCCCAAACAAACTGCCAAGCCTTGGGAAGCAGTGAGACGAACTCACATGAAGGACACTTACCTTGATCCCTCAGAGCAGTCAGAGGAGGCCATGCAGGTGGAATCTGTACAGGAGGACATTGATAGTCCTATGGAATGTATATACTGTGCTGGAAGTGATATAGAAGCGTTCCAGAGCTCATTGAGTGAATGAAGTAATTTGCTATTGGATGTTTTTGACACTGTGAAGTTAACAGTTTTTGGTTATTCCATCTCTTACTTTCAAAATCTGCTGTAAAGACTTGTTTGCTACGTACCGGAGTGTTTATCCTATGTTATGAACCGTTAGTGCTAAAAGGGGAAAATAAAGCCTTTTTCTTTTCCCTCCACTTTTGTGCAAGACTGTAGTCTCTTTGGGAGTTGGCAACGAGGCTGGCACAAGGCTCTGGCCCTTGACCCTCGCACCTGGCCAACCCTGATCACAAACATCTTGGTGACCCCCGGTTCCAGCTCTTCGGTGGAACCACTATGCCGCCACCAGGGGGTGCTGTGCGACCGGGGCGCGTCACAATACTGCTCTAGCTCCGCCCATGGACCTCACCTGCACTAGCTGAATAATAGACATACTGCTCTGGCTCCGCCCATGGACCGCCCCTGCACTAGCTGGATAATGGACATACTGCTCTAGCTCCATCCATGGACCGCCCCTGCACTAGCTGGATAATGGACATACTGCTCTAGCTCAGCCCATGGACCACCCCTGCACTAGCTGAATAATATACATACCGCTCTGGCTCCGCCCATGGACCGCCCCTGCACTAGCTGGATAATAGACATACTGCTCTGGCTCCGCCCATGGACCGCCCCTGCACTAGCTGGATAATGGACATACTGCTCTAGCTCCACCCATGGACCTCACCTGCACTAGCTGGATAATGGACATACCACTCTAGCTCCGCCCATGTACCGCACTTGCACTAGCTGGATAATAGACATACTGCTCTAGCTCCACCCATGGACCGCTCCTGCACTAGCTGGATAATAGACATACTGCTCTGGCTCCGCCCATGGACCGCCCCTGCACTAGCTGGATAATGGACATACTGCTCTTGCTCCGCCCATGGACCGCCCCTGCACTAGCTGGATAATGGACATACTGCTCTAGCTCCGCCCATGGACCGCCCCTGCACTAGCTGAATAATAGACATACTGCTCTAGCTCCGCCCATGGACCGCACCTGCATTAGCTGGATAGTGCTGTTAAATATATCACTTAGCTGGATAGCCTCTCATGGACTATCCTAATGGCTTTGAGTATCGGTCCCTAAGTTTTCAGCTGAAAAGTCATCTTAATTTAGGAGCCTAAAATTATGCTTATAAATGTAGGTTGCCATTCATTTGTCTAATGAGCCTATTTTATGAGCCTAGCACTGAAAATCTGTGCCAGGCTCCTAACTGTTAGGTGAAGTGAAGCAGTTTCATTTTGTTTTGTTTAGTTGTAATCTTGATACGTGGCCTTACTTAACATGTATTAAAGCGGTTAATAAAGAATAAAATAAATAAGAGGCAATCAAACGAAATAAAATCCAGGCAAACAATTAAAAAGTTAATTTATACCACACAAAAGAGCTCACCTTCACAAAAAACATTACTGAACTTAAATTATAACATTGAACTGGACCATAAAACACATAATTACATAGTTGGCTACAGCTGTCCTCCTCCTCAGCACTGTCAAAGGCCTTAGCAGAAAAGTTTTAATCCTGTTTTAAATTGCTTTTATGAAGATTCTGCTAGAAGGTAATTTGGAAAGGAGTTCCATAGTCTTGATGCCAGATGGAAAAAAGCAGATTGACGGGTCGAGCTGAAATGAGCGTGTGAAAATGGGGGAATATGCAGACAATTAGAGGCCAGAGATCTCATAGCAGACAGATAAGTGAGTGAAATGATTTGAAAGATATTGTGGTAAAGCTGCATAAAAGGTCTTATAGCAACCAGTCCAGAGCGAGGTGTTAAACTATAGTTTCTTAGTATATATGCAGAAAGAATCTTCTAGAAGTCCCTAACTCGATACGGCCGTGTTTTGGCACCGCCTTCGCCAGGGGTTTTGGCCTATACAAGGGATTAATACAAAGGGTTAATGCACAGCAAAGATACATGATAAAAAGGAAGAGTGAACAAGACTAGGACGAGGAAGAACATTTATTGGCTAGGGCTTGATTATTTATAAACGTTTTTAGTCCTGACACTTCTCTGGATCTTCAGGATGCTGATACTGGAAGAGGTTTACCGTGCAAGACTTTTATGCTCGCCTCCCCCTAATGATTCTCGTTGCTTTATGTTAAGTTTTATGTATTTTCAACATTACAACCTTTAATATTTATGGTCTTAATTTATGTCTTTAATGTATGTTGAATTATGGTTTTAGCTATAGGATGTCATTTCTTATGTGGTTGTTTGCATTTATTTTATTTTTATTTATTCAATTTGATTTGCAATTTGTAATTCTTAAATCTTTGCTGTGCATTAACCCTTTATATTAATCCTTTATGTAGGCCAAAACCCCTAGTGAAGGTGGTGCCGAAACACAGCCATTTTGGGTTGGTGGCTTCTAGAAGATTCTCCCTGCATATATACAAATAAACCATAGTTGAACACCGAACTTGTTGTGTTTGAGAAGGCGAGTGTGGTGTCGCTAAAAGGTTTTATGGGCAAGGAGCAGAATCTTGCAATGCTATGGGAAGCCAATGTTCTGTCAGCAAAAGAAGGACAACATGATCGGCTTTGAGGCCTGGTGTAAAATTTTAACAGGTTCTGTATGTTCTAAAGTGTCTTAAGGTAGTAGTAGGTTCCACAATAGAGTACATCATCCTAGTCCAAGAGTGATGCAATCAGGGAGTGGATGAGGTCATCAGAACTGATCCAGGCAAAAACTGATAGTATGAATATGTCAAAGAAAGAAAAAACAATTACAAACAACTGAGGAGATCTATGAAAACTGTTTTGAAACAAAGAAACAAGCTAATATCTTGAGGGATACTACCAAAGTGATCAGGAGTTCCCTGAAAAATGCAGCCTTTTGGTCTCATGCTTAGAGTCAGTGAGGCGGCTGGTTAATGTTTTGAAATTGGCCAGAAACATGGTAAAATAATGAACAGGAGCGTTTGCCTACCTTAAGGATGCGTTTTACATGCCACACTTTTCTATCCCACATAATATACAAGTAAAATACGATCCAGCTCTATGGCAGTTAAGTATTATCCCGACTACTACTGATCATTTGTCCAGCACTACAAGGCGTACACAGCACTGTACAGACACATGTAAGAGACACAGTTCCTGCTCGTCAGAGCTTACAATCTAGGCAGGACAAACAACACAACAGGGATACATCTAGAGGAATGGTAAGGAAATACGGAAGAGACTAAGTGGATCAGGGTCCAAAAACAGCCTCGATGAGGTGAGTATTTAGCCTGGATTTGAAAAGGGCCAGAGATGAAGCCTGCCGTACAGACTCAGGTAGTTTGTTCCAGGCATAAGGAGCAGCAAGGTGAAAGGAGCAACGTCTGGAGTTAGCAGTAGAAGAGAAGGGCACAGATAGAAGTGATTTGCCAGAAGAACGGAGTTCCCGAGGAGGGGTGTAGGGAGAGATAAGAGAGGAGAGGTGGTGAAGGGCAGCAGAATGAGTGCCCTTATAGGTCAGTAGGAGAAGTTTGAACTGGATATGGAAATGGATAGGGATCCAGTGAAGCAACGAGAAGTGGGGTCATATGAGCATATCTAGGCTGGCAGAAGATTAGCTGCAAAGCTGAGTTCTGAACAGATAGTAGGGGAGAGAGATGATTCAGAGGGAGACAATCAAGGAGGAGGTTACAATAGTCTAGATGGGAGGTGACTAAGGAGTGGATAAGTGTCTTTAGCAGTGTATTCAGAAAGGAAGGGAGAAAGAAGCAACATGTTTTAGCTATCAGTTGGTTGTGTTTCTAAATTACTTGAATGCGCGGTTCACCGCCACTGCCTTGACTTCCTCTCCTCTCATGCCCTCCTGGATCCTTTAGAATCTGGCTTTCGTCCTTTACACTCTACTGAAATGGTTCTTGCCAAAGTCTCCAGTGACTTGTTCCTGGCAAAATCCAAGGGCCTTTACTCTGTCCTCATCGTTCTTGACCGCTCTGCTGCTTTTGACATTGTTAACCACAACCTTCTCCTCGATACCCTGTCCTCGCTTGGTTTTAAGGGCTCTGAACTATCCTGGTTCTCCTCCTATCTCTCCCATCACTCCTTCAGTGTGTGTTCTGGTGGCTCCTCCTCTTCTGCTATCCCACTACCAGTTGGTGTACCCCAAGGATCTGTCTTGGGTCCACTCCTTTTCTTTCTCTATACCCAGTCCCTTGGTGGGCTCACCTCTTCCCATGGCTTTCAGTACCATCTTTATGCTGATGACTCCCAGATCTACCTCTCTACGCCTGAAATCTCTCCGGCAATCCAGACCCATATCTCTGCCTGCCTTTCTGACATTACTGCTTGGATGTCTCACCGCCACTTGAAATTGAACATGGCCAAGACTGAGCTTCTTATCTTTCCCCCTAAAACTTCCTCTCCTCTTCCTCCTTTCTCAGTCTCTGTGGATAACTCTCTACTCCTTCCTGTTTCCTTTGCTCACAATCTTAGGATTGTCTTTGACGCCTCTCTCTCCTTCTCCACACACATTTATCTGACAGCTAAGACCTGCCGTTTCTTTCTCTATAACATCAACAAAATCTGCCCATTCCTTTCTGAACACACTACTAAGACACTGTCACGCCCTTAGCCCCTTACAGACAGTGTGGAGGGGCGTGCTTGTCATAGGAGAGATTCACCATTTAGCCTTTACCTGACTGGCTGCCTTGTAATGCCTCATGGGAAAGGTAGTTCAGTCAGGAGGTACTTGGCTTCAGGTAAAATAAAACACAATTGTAGTTGGCTTTGAGTGGTAAGGCTTTGACAGAAATTTATTGATGGGGTAAATGCTAGGGTCATAAATTAACACCTTTGGATTGTTTCTCCAGGATTCTTTCAAAAATACATCAGGATATAACTGAACTCAAAACAAAACAGCTTATAATGTTCTTTAGCATAAAGAAAAGTCCTTTCAACAGCTAATGCTATCAGATATGGCTAGCAGTGCTGTTCAAAACAAACAGAAACAGCTTTTCCTAAAGCAAGTTTCTTTTCTCTCAGTCCAGAACACTTCCCGGCTGTTTGTCTTCTTAAGCACAGTAAAAACTTTCAACAAGAAGTCAAACTCTTCATAGCCAAACAATTCTCTATGCAAGGTTTTTAGGAATAGTGAAAACAAAATCAAAGCTTTTCTTACTTTCACCGTCAGCACGGCTTCAGGCTGTGCACTGTACTGGCTAGCAGCTGTTCCACAGGTTTTAATTAGAAAGCTTCAGCTTGCTCAGCTAAAAAGGTATTTCTACTTTTAATACAGGACTTTCACAAGTTATCAACAGGCTCTCAGGGTTACTGGACTCTGGAGGTTTTCCTTACGGTTGACTCCCTTCCAAACCTTCTGTATTTGAAGATTGGCATAAAGAGCAATCCATGAATGAGTCTTCTTCTTCTACAGCTAGGTCCTGTTCACCCAGTTGCATTGGCTCTATCTTCGTTTCTGGCTCAGAGGGCTTAGCTGACTGCCTTCCATTAGGGCAAAAGCTGTCTCTTGCAACTCTGTAGTGCTCCAAATTAGACAAGCTTCTAAAGCTCCTACCTGGGTCAAGGCTTGTATCAGCTTCTCCTATCTCATGCTCTGGCCACCATTCACCTGAGCTTCCTATTCCTGTCCTCCAACTTGTGTTCCTGGTTCCTGCTGTTCTTACTGTTCCAGCTCCATTCCTCTTCCAGTAAGCATTCCTACTCCTCTCTCTCTCTGGATAATCTGACCTAGTCTTAAACCTCTCAGGCTCCAGCCACACCCCTTCTCCTCTCAGGTGTTGGAGATCAAACTGCCTCGTGGCAGCTGAGCACTTGGGGAATTCAGTGACGTAAGGGTTCCTTACCCTGGGCCTGCATTCCCTCTCTTTTTCTCCACTAGGGGCATTCTGCAGCCTATTGCAGCTAGGAATTACCTGCTTTCTAGGTGTAAATGGACTTTTGTGTCTCTGACCTTGTAAAATAGGTCCTTTGATAAGGGTGGATTCCTTCTCTTTATCCCTGTTTCCTAGGTCCTGATAAGCTTCCTTATCACATACCTCCCTGCTCAAGTTATTACGGACTGGCGGAGGTTGCGAGTGTCCTTCCGAACAGTCCGTAATTCTCGAGAGAGCATCGGCATTTTGATGCAGTCTTCCTGCCCAATGTTCCACTTTAAAATCAAAGACTTGCAGAGCCATATACCAGCGGGTCAACCATGCGTTATGATTTTTCATTTGTTGAAGCCATTTTAGCAGGGTATGGTCTGTAATTAATAGGAATTTCCTTCCCGTAAGGTAAAAACGCAGTGCTTCTATGGCCCATTTTATAGCAAGGCATTCTTTTTCAATGGTGGAATATTTTTGCTCCGCCGGGGATAGTTTCCTGCTGAGATACATCACCGGATGCTCATCCCCCTCATGTCTTTGGGACAAAACAGCTCCCAGGCCTACGTCTGACGCATCAGTCTGCACCAGGAAGGGCTTCTTGAAGTCCACCCCGCACAACACTGGACTTGTGCACAGCCTTCCTTTTAAAAGAGCAAATGCCTTCTCAGCCTCTGGGGTCCATCTGAGTTGATTTGGGCAATTTTTCCTCAACATGTCTGTCAACACCGCACCTTCTTCTGCAAACCGGGGTATGAATCTTCGGTAATATCCGATGAGTCCTAGAAAACTTCTTAAGTGTTTCTTGGTGGTTGGTTGGGGAAAATTCTTGATACTGGCTACCTTGTTGATTAAAGGTTTAAATTTTTCCCTTTCCCACCATGTGTCCTAAATACTTCACCTCTCGTTTTGCAAAGGCGCATTTTTTTTGGATTCAAGGTGATGCCGGCCTGCCTCATGGATCGTAATACAGCTCCAATTCTCACAAGGTGTTCTGCCCAGCTGTCGCTATGAATTATGACATCATCCATGTAAGCGAAAGCGTACTCTTGATGTGGTCGGAGAACCTGATCCACTAACCTCTGGCAGGTAGCCGCTGCCCCATGGAGACCAAAAGACATCCTCTTGAAGTGAAATAAACCCATTGGGGTACTGTTTTGTTGTGATGTAATGATAATGCAATGTATGTTTCCCTCACCTTTGTTTAACTCTGTGCTGTATTAACCGCTTTGATTGAAGGAAAAGGCGGGATACAAAACATGTTAAATAAATAAATAAATAAATAAACGCGGTCTTTGGCCTAGACTCCTTCGTCAGAGGGATTTGCCAATATCCTTTCGTCATATCTAGTGTAGTCAAATATTGGGCCTGCCCTATTTGGTCCAATAACTCTTCAGTTCTCGGCATTGGGTAGACGTTGAAGACAGATATGGCGTTCACTTGCTGGAAGTCTATACAAAATCTTAAGGTGGCATCCGGTTTCGGCACCAGGACTATGGGGCTACTCCAGGGACTCTTTGATTCCTCTATGATGCCCATTTCCAACATTTCACGGACCTGTGCCGCTACCTCTTGTTTCTTTGCTTCGGGCAAATGATAGGGCCTCTGCCTGACTATCTTCCCCAATCAAAACAATTAATACTCTGGTAATATGATCATGAAAGTGTAACTATATCTATTGTTGCAAAATCATCCACTTCCTGTTTAGCATAGGTCTCAGACTTTTGGGCGTAATGATTATTCAGACTTATATGTACTTTCTGAAAATCGCCCCAATTCGCATCAATGACCTTGTAATCAATTATTTTAGAAAATCAAGAACTTGGAAAATGTGCTTAACTTTTGACAAGGTCCCCAACGCCAACTTCTGCGCTAGATCCGCGTTTCACCGCTTTCTGGTTTCTTCAGGGGGTTATGTGAAAAGCACTGCAATTTAAACCATGAATATGCTTACTATATGTAAAGTTTGAAACTTTAGGATATCACTCCAACAAGGAAAACTGCTACCTGTTTTTCAGACAAATCTCTTTCAATTAGGCTATCGCTCTCTGTTCTCTCTCCTGTTTTTCTCCTGACAGAAGACCTTTTTCCACCTCCGAGCTCACCGGCTTACAAAAATGCCACGCATGTGCAGTGCGTTTTATGGGTCACACTGGTCCCTCCCCTTATTATAATTAGCTGAGGGGGTATGGTTTATCCGCATGCTTCCCATTCTATACGGGCATTCAAACCGCCCGGAGTTACAGATTGCAATGTATAAATCCATCGTTGTTCGTGCCAGATTAAAGTCTGTTCTCTAGTTCTGCCTTTCTGACCTGTCAAGATCTGGGAAATACAGAAACAACGAAGTTCGTCGAAATGATGATTATGTCGGAGACAATGTTCCACTATGGGTGCTTCTCGTTGTTGACATTTAATCCTGCTTCTATGTTCATACATATGTATTTTAAATGCCCTTATCGTTTTTCCCACATATAGAAGACCACAGGGACATTTTATACCATACACTACATATGTAGACATACAGGAGGTATAGTGATGTAAGCGGTAAATTCTTCCATGGTATTGAAATTCAACAATTTCCATAGTGATTTTGCAAAGGCCACATTCCCCGCATTTCTTATGTCCTGCCTGTATCGGTACTGACGTGCCTGGAGGCTTCAGAATTGCAGGACTCAGCAATTCTTTAAAATTCTTATTACGTTGCCAGACACATCGGACTGTTTTGCCTTCTAGATAGGGGATACCATGTAATACATTTGCATGTCGTTTAATGCTACATTTTAACTGATAGCTAAACGGAGAGTACTGGGTGATCAGGTTGACATTTGATCTAATATTCATTTCCTCCATCGGTCTTTTCTGAGGATGCAATAGCTCTCGATTGCTATACAGCGCTCTCTTATAGGCTCCTTCAATTACTCCCTTCGGATAACCTCTGTTACTGAAATGTTTCTTTAAGGTTTTTGATTGTGTTTTGAAATCCTGGGTGTCAGTGCAGTTTCAACGATACCGCATGAACTGCGACAGGGGCAAACTATTTCGTAACTGTAGTGGGTGGGCACTACTATAATGGAGAAACGTGTTTCGATCTGTTTGTTTCCTAAAGACCGTGGTGTTCCATCCAGAAATCTCCTTTCTGATTTTTACATCCAAAAAAGTGACTTCTTCCATATGGTGAGTACAAGTGAATTTAAGATATTTATTTCTGCCGTTCAACCACTCAACGAATGCACATAGACTTTCTTTACTTCCTTCCCACAACATAAAGATGTCGTCTATAAACCTTCTCCACAGCTTCAGGTTCGCAGGGGTGTATCGTCAATCCATTTTGCCTCAAATCGTTGCATATACAGATTGGTCACTGACGGAGCACACGTAGCTCCCATTGCCACTCCTGCCCGTTGATGGTATAAGACTCCATTGAACACAAAAAAATTCTCAAAAATGGTAAGGGTCACTAACTCTGAGAGGAAATTTAAAAGACCATCCGATAAATCTCCCCTTTTCCGTAAAGCTGCCATCACACTGACAATAGCTTCATCTTGTGGTATTACAGTATATAAAGACGTTACATCTAGTGTAGCCATAATTACTCCAGGTATGCTTGCTAACTGGGTATGATGCTCCAGAATTTGTAAAAAATGAGTCGTGTCTTTTATATACGATGGTATAGTTATCATTAATGGCCTTAGAAAAGAATCTAAGTACATCGACAATGGTTCAAGTACCGTCCCCCTGGTGGACACTATAGGCCTGCCCGGTGGGTTCTGCATATTTTTATGAATCTTGGGTACCAAGTACAGTTTGGCAACAGTCGGGTCCCTTGGATTCAAAAAAACCCATTCTTTTCTTGATATTAACTTAGCCTCCAATGCTGGAGATGTGACCAATTTTATTCGTTGTTTTAAAATCGGAGTCGGGTCCTCCTGTAGAATTTCATAGGTGTTAGCGTCGGACAATTGTCTCTGTGCTTCCTCCAGGTATTGGTCCCGATGCTGAACCACTATAGCCCCACCCTTGTCCGCTCGCCATATCACTAGTTCAGGTTTATTCATTAATTCCCTAAGTGCTCTCTTCTGTGATACCGTTAACATATTAACCACCCTCCTCTTAGATTTTTCAAATGGTTGCATGTCTTTTATAATAAGTTCTTTGTATTTATTTATTTATTTATTTAACATGTTTTGTATCCCGCCTTTTCCTTCAATCAAAGCGGTTAATACAGCACAAAGTTAAACAAAGGTGAGGGAAACATACATTGCATTATCATTACATCACAACAAAACACTAGGAGTACAAACAGGGAACACAGTACATAACTTACATTACATTACCTTACATTAACTACAAACAGCATATCGCTGAACAGAATGAGCATATAGCAGCAGATAGTGGGTCTCGCACGGTCCACCGCCTAAGGGCCACGCCAAAGGGCCCTCTTGCGAGGCCCTCAGGCGCGGGCCCGCAAGGCACGGGCGTGCCATTGCTGAAGGGATTTTAAATGATTTGAAAAGTGCTCAGATTGGCTGCAGTTTTCTCTCACACACAGTTCCCAACTAAGTAGGCACAGCTGATTCTCACTCACTGCTCACAGGATCGTTGGAGCCTTTGCTGAAGGGATTCTAAATGATTTGAAAAGTGCTCAGATTGGCTGCAGTTTTCTCTCACACACAGTTCCCAACTAAGTAGGCACAGCTGATTCTCACTCACTGCTCACAGGATCGTTGGAGCCTTTGCTGAAGGGATTCTAAATGATTTGAAAAGTGCTCAGATTGGCTGCAGTTTTCTCTCACACACAGTTCCCAACTAAGTAGGCACAGCTGATTCTCACTCACTGCTCACAGGATCGTTGGAGCCTTTGCTGAAGGGATTCTAAATGATTTGAAAAGTGCTCAGATTGGCTGCAGTTTTCTCTCACACACAGTTCCCAACTAAGTAGGCACAGCTGATTCTCACTCACTGCTCACAGGATCGTTGGAGCCTTTGCTGAAGGGATTCTAAATGATTTGAAAAGTGCTCAGATTGGCTGCAGTTTTCTCTCACACACAGTTCCCAACTAAGTAGGCACAGCTGATTCTCACTCACTGCTCACAGGATCGTTGGAGCCTTTGCTGAAGGGATTCTAAATGATTTGAAAAGTGCTCAGATTGGCTGCAGTTTTCTCTCACACACAGTTGTATATTGTCAACGCTGGATGTAAGAGACCCGGTGGGGTCCAATTGGATTTTAATGGTAATTGCGTTCTGTTAATGCCTCCTTCTGCAGCAATGGTAAGACTGGGTGTATGAGCCCCAAAATAAATTTGAAGATTTAATTTTCGTATTAAACATTCCAAATCCAGCCTAAACTGGAAAAAATCAAAATGAATCTCTGGGACATACGATAAACCCTTTTCCAAAATTGAGAGTTGTTCCAAAGTAAGTTGTTGCCCGGAAATATTGACAACCAGGGAACTGGCTAAATCATTTCTAATCTCTGTTTTCTGCCAGGGTTTCTCCCCCCCGCTGAGATTTTCCTCGATTGCCGTCCTGTTTTTTCTTCTTCCCGGTTGAGTCTAAAAAATCCCCTTTAGATTGTTTTCCAGAGTCAGTCGAATCTGTATCATCCGAAGTCGTATCGAAGCTCACTCGTGTTTTTGTCCAATTCTTCCCTTTTCGCTTGTTGTTCATCCACGGGTAAACGTACCCCGTGGTGTAATCGTTATAATCCCGTTGTAATTTTTTTGTTTTCCCTTCCTTCACTTCTTCTCGCAAAATACCCATTTGTTTCTGTATGTCTTCCATTCGTTTAGAGAACTCCTCTGCTGGTTCTTTTTCTTTAAACTGCTTAATAATTCCTTCAAGTTCCTCCTGTAATGTGTCTAGATTTTTTTTCGTTGTCTCTATGATTAACACCATGAGGTCTAAGGAACATTTATTAAGAATCTGGTTCCTTTCATCAGTGAATTTAGTGTCATTTGTGTACATTCTGGGCTCCTTATACATCCGTAGCCCCCTCGGTATATGTCTTCGATGTACATATTCTAATAGGGATAACCGATGCATCTCCATATGCACTTTTCGTTTTTGTAATCTTAACAACTCCTCCCAATCAAGAGATATAGAGCATTTTCTAAGATAGTGTCAGTCGAAAATGGAGTAGTTTCCTTGCATATGTTGGTAATGAAATCCTCTGTGAAACTGAACATTTCGGTGTTCGAAATGTGACCATTCATTTCTGTACTTCACAAATCCAACAGTGGTCACTTTTCCAGAGTTGTATACTATGTCAATCAAAACAATTAATACTCTGGTAATATGATCATGAAAGTGTAACTATATCTATTGTTGCAAAATCTCCCTGTAGAACAGGTAGCAGTTTTCCTTGTTGGAGTGATATCCTAAAGTTTCAAACTTTGAATGTTAATGTATGGAAAGTGATTACATATAGTAAGCATATTCATGGTTTAAATTGCCGTGCTTTTCACACAACCCCCTGAAGAAACCAGAAAGCGGTGAAACGCGGATCTAGCACAGAAGTTGGCGTTGGGGACATTGTCAAAAGTTAAGCACATTTTCCAAGTTCTTGATTTTCTAAAATAATTGATTACAAGGTCATTGATGCGAATTGGGGCGATTTTCAGAAAGTACATATAAGTCTGAATAATCATTACGCCCAAAGGTCTGAGACCTATGCTAAACAGGAAGTGGATGATTTTGCAACAATAGATATAGTTACACTTTCATGATCATATTACCAGAGTATTAATTGTTTTGATTGACATAGTATACAACTCTGGAAAAGTGACCACTGTTGGATTTATGACTATCTTCCCCGGCAGAGTTATGATTTCGTGCACCACCAGGTGGGTTTCTCCGGGAATCGGAGTCAGCACATCCGGGAATTTTGCCAATAGTTTTGTTAATTCCCCACGCTGTACCAGCGACAAGTCTTTGCCTATCTGTGGCTCTGGGCTTTCCTTGCACTCTGCCACTTGAGGTCCGAGGTCTTCCTCTTCGGGCACTTCTATTCTTTCCTCGCAGGTGGCAGCGAGGCTTTTCATCTTCACCCCTCCAGTTGAACCAAATCCTCTGGCTCCACGCTCAGTAGTGGACAATGTTGGGACCTCCTCCAACGGGGGAAAACCCACCCTTTCACAGATTAGCTGGGCGATCCGATCTCCTACCTTTACCGGAAAATCTTTGTGTCCAAAGTTAAACAATAGCACTTTTACATTTCCCCTATAGTCCGGATCAATAACACCCGCTCCAACATCCAAGAAATGCTTTAGGACCAGCCCTGATCGAGGGGCTATTCGCCCATAACAGCCGATGGGTATCTCCATTTGCAAACCAGTGTCCACGAGGGCTCTTCCTCGGCTAGGTATCGTCGCATCTTCCGCACTACACAAGTCACACCCTGCAGCTTGCAGGGACACCCGCTTGGGAGCCTGGGTCTTCTCTGATACCTTACAGAATTTTAATGTAAAAATCTGTTTAATGGGAGGCTTGTTTCCCAGGGGTTTCTTTACTGCGTTCTCAACTGGCTCTCGGGGACTTTCAAAAAGGGGCCAGGGGACCACCATCACCATTCCATCCCCCTTCTGGCTAAGGCCCTTTTCTATTCCCATTAGGTTAGTGTGGGCTTTGCAACCCTTCTGCAAGTGACCAAAAACAAAACGTGCAACACACACTGCTGTACTGCTAAACGGCTCTTTCCAAATCAGCCTGCAAATCCGTACAAACACGCATTTGTACGGATTTGCAGGCTATACGGATTTGCAGGCTGATTTGGAAAGAGCCGTTTAGCAGTACAGCAGTGTGTTTTGCGCATTTGTTTTTGGAAAGAATAGTTCCCCTGAGGAAGCGAGTGGAGTTGCGGAACGCTTGATAGCACTTGTTTTGAGGCGTCGGGGTTGGATTGCCGAAAATTGTCATCTTTACAAAACTGTCATCTCTACAAATTAATGCAAGATAAGTTTATCTGCTTGGCTTTCCAGTTATTGTGGCTGTTTATGCAATGGAAGTCACTGATGTGAAATGGGCTATATATATATATATATTGGTGTTTATGACTGAGTTGCAAATAGTCACGTTTAACACTGGCCCGGTAGTACTGAGACCTGCCGTTGCATATGAATTAAAGTTCACCGCGACTATGAACATGTGCATGTGTTAAGGCTGATCACCATGATTATTTGATACATTTTTGTTGTATTTGAGTGTTTTTTAGAAGTTTTTTGCATTACGTACACTCTAATAGTGACCTAAGTATTTTTGTAACACAAAGTATGGGTTCTAGATGGGCAGTGTATGTAGTAGTTCCTAATGTGCCTGGCGGTTGGCACTGGAGTATAGTAATGTAGAAATCTGGTAGTCTTTCTTTATCCAGACACTCATTAAGAGGCATGCTAGTAAAGGTTAGTGCATGTTAACATTATGCAAATATTTATGCAAATGAGGCCCCACAATGAGTCTCCGCACATGGCCCCGCACCCCCCTTGGGCCACCCCTGGGCTGAATGAGAGGGAGAAAATGGTGAAGACCCAAAATTATTCCTTAAAGTAATGGAAACAGGTTTTGTGATATTGTGGCTCCAGATTTGTATAGCTCTTGTAGAATCAGAGTAGAAGAGTTAATCATTGGTAATTCATTTAAACTGAGGCACTTTGCTTTTATTTGCTCAGGCTGCTTAATGGAGCAGGTGAATTTCTTCACTCCTTTTATTATTTATGTATGTCGGCTGCAAAAGGAAAAGAAACTGTGTGGGGACATTCTAAATGCTTCACAAAATGAAGCTGCAGTGTTATACGGATTGGAGATTAGTAAGTGTAAGCACCACTGGTTTTAAGAATGTGCATTTAATGCAGTGTTATTCATGTGGATTTGCACAGAAAGACGAGCTTGCATGCATGTACAGAGTGACATCTACAAATATCCAATGCACACACCAAGAAACAGAGAGTTAAATATATGTCCATGAACCTGAGCACATACATTTCTGTGGAAACAAATATTTCATTTTCTAACCCAAAACAATAAAGAGCAGTTTCAGCTGGATAGAAATGTGGGACTCCGGTTAGGAGGAATGAATGTGGTGTTGCCTCTCTAAACTCGTCCCACATCCCTCAAGAACCCCTCTAAACTATTCAGGTAAAACAACGCTTCTTCAATAATATGCCAGCCTAGAGTCGACACCAACTCGACAGCACTTAACAACAACAACAGCAAAGAACTTGGGAGCATCTGAATGAGTGAAACCAGCTCTCAGAATATCCCTTCATTCGTCCACATGGCTGAGCTTATTATAACAAGGTGAATATCCTTCTTACCTCCAACCAGTCGCTAGCTGCTGTCCAGATTAAAAACCTTCCTTAAGTGGACAGAGATTAAATGGTTGACCTGAAACTGACAGTCTGCTTGGAGGGGGACACAGGGAGGGTCATTTTACAACAGATCACCGATCTGTGAAGGCTACATAGGTGCTTATTTCAAGCCTACCGGTATTTTATAAAGACCCGTAGGCGCCTATCACATAGTGGCACAAATCCTGCAACAACACTGACTGCTCAGAAACACAAAAGTCTGCGTGTGCACATGTAAGTCATACCTCTCCTTAACAGCTCATATAGAAGTGTGTGCGTCACGCATAAACCCCGGGGTAATGCTTTATAAAAAGTCCTCCAGAATCATCTAAAAATAGATGGAGACCCCCTCCTGCTCTCTTCCTGTAAGGGAAACGGGGAGCTCTGATGAACTAGCTTTATAAAGTGGAGTGGAGGAGTAGCCTAGTGGTTGGGGCAAGGTACTTCAGGCCAGAAGGTCGGGGGTTCAAATCCCACTAGAGGACAGCAACCTTGGGCCGGAAGGACTGGGGTTTCTAGTCCCACAGGTGCTCCTTGTGGTCTTGGGCAAGCCACTTAACCCTCCATTGCCCATGTTCCCTGTAAAATAGTTATTTCCAAGTTATAATGCCCTGTTCAATGTAATTTCAGTTTGTTCAATGTAAACCACACTGATGCAGAATAGCGGGGTATATAAGAGAATGTAAATAAATAAAGAAATAAAACCGATCTCTCTCATGCGAGGGCAAATAGCAGAAGAACTGTACATAAAAACTTCAGCTACTTTTCAGAGATGCCTGCGAGTCCCTGGATAACACTAGTACTTACAACCACCTAGCGTGTTGCACTGCTCAGTCCTGCTGACCACATATATACTTCACCTGATCTTCGCCTACCTGTGCTTACAGTTCCACCCTTACAATCATGTCATGCTGCCTGTCACCACCAGGGGGCAGTGTGCTGCTGATGGTGAAGAAATAGTTGTGCAAACTCGAATGGTAAAGCAAAATGTGGATTTATTCCCCTCCCGGGGTGGATTAATAAACAAGTGAACAGAACACAAGCAGAAACAAAAGTATTCCAATCTTTTGGCAAAAACACAAAAGGACATACAGCAATAACTTCTTGCTTCAAGGTAGGAACTTAAACTGTAGCATACATGCTTTGGCTCTGTCTAGCGCAGAGATATTCTTTCAGATGAGACTAATGTACAGTCCATTAGGTCAGATATAGATGAGGATTCACTGAGAGAGTCCACTAACATGGGTTCCTCCTCTTGGTTGAAATATGTTTGGACATTTCCCCTTGGCAAGCCCTCACGGTAAGTTTCTCTGTTGCTATCTTCTGTTTGGGATAGAGGAACTCTCTGTCCCCTCTTGCTAACAGACTTTAGCTTGTAAGGCTTCTTTTGGGGTTTAAAGCTTACTGCCAGCTCCTCTTCTGACATATACACGTCTTCTGGCCAGTCTCTAAGCTTTTCTGACGGCTGTGAATGCTCACTATTCAAGTAGTTAGGTTGGGAGTAGCTGCCCTGCCCCCACCTCTGGCTTCCTGTGTAAGGTTGCTCTGCATTCACTCTACAAACACTTTTATTCCTTTTAACTTTCAATGGCTCACATTCATTCCCCAAGTCCCAGCTTCTTGTTACATACTTTTTAGCTACTGGCTTGCAGTTCCTCTGGTTAGAACGTAGGTTCCATGCTGCCGTGTCTCTGCAATCAGCAGGAGCTGCCCAGCTGGCCTCGGCTCTAGCAAGCTGCTTCCTCCTAGTGGATTCTGGGTATCTCTGAGGTTGAACGCTTCCTGGTTCAGACTCTGAGTCACTTCCTATACTGAAGTGAGAGACTCTTCCTGGTTCCTCTCGGGTAACTGCTGTAGGTAAGACAGGCTGTCTTCTCTTCCTACAGTGCTCACCTTGTCCCAGGTTTCTCCCTCTCAGGGTTTGTTCCAAATCTGAGCTCTCTGACAATTCCTCTCCTCCTGGCAACTCTTTGGAGGTGTCGTCCTTGTAATGCTTCCCCCTTGTGTTCCCTGCTCTATCCTTATAAGGGCTGTGCATACTCCTCTCTACCAGGTGTGTGCTATTGGGAATTAGGGCGTTTCTTCTTACTACACGTTTCTCCAGACCTCGTGGCTGCCTTTGTTGTCGTTGCCACTGACAACAGCTATCCACCTGGTCTGTTCTCCTGTCAGTTTTTGCACTGACATGCTGCATGTTTTGTATTTTAACAGTGGAAATTGGGGCTTCTTCATCACATATCCCCCCCCTTAAAACCTTACGTGTTGCTGACGTTTCCGTCTGACAGCACGTAAGCTGAAGGTGACTAACCCTTCGCCTCTCTCTTTTGACCAGCTGTACTGACGCCGATCGTTCCTGCCAGGGTTTTAATAAATTCAAATGGTATACCTGTTGACGCCCCCCTTCGTGCTCAACTTTATAGGAGACTGGGCCTACTCTAGCTACCACTTTGCAGGGTCCCTTCCACCTAGATTCAAATTTTGGCCCTACAGCGGGTACTAGGACCAATACCTTGTCTCCTATGCTTAATTGCCGTTCTTTGGACCTCCGGTCATAATACCGTTTTTGCCGGCTTTGGCTCGCCTGTAAATTTTCCATGGAAACCCGGGAAGTCCTTTCTAGGCGGTTCCTAAGATCCCTGAGAAACTGGGGAACCCCCACTTCCTCTGCCTCCGGCTCGCTCCATTGCTCTCTCAGGATATCCAAGATCCCCCTTGGAGCTCGGCCAAATAATAACTCGTAGGGCGATGCCCCTAATGATGCCTGCCTACGCTCTCGGCAAGCGTACAATACAAAGGGAAGTAAATTATCCCACTCCCCCATCTGTCCCTCCAGTCCGCGTCGCAACATCTGTTTAATTGACTGGTTTAGCCTTTCCACCAGTCCGTTCGACTGTGGGTGATAGGCGGAGGTCCGGACATGCCTTATCCCAAAGGCATCCCACACTAAGGCCAAAGTACTTTGAGGTAAAGTTGCTTCCTTGGTCCGTTAGGACCTCTTGTGGGAAACCTATTTCGCAAAATAATTTTATTATTTCTAAGGACATCGACCTAGCAGAAATATTCCGTAGCGGAATGGCCCACGGAAACCTAGTGGCAACGTCTACGATTACCAATAGATATTGGAAGCCCCTTGGCGTCCTAACTAAGGGTCCTACGATGTCCATAGCCAGGCGTCGGACTGGCGTGGCAATAATGGGTGTACTAATCATTGGCACCGGTTTCGGTTTTATGGCAGTGACCTTCTGGCACGCGGGACAAGACTGGTAGTAGCGGGTGGTCTCCTTAAAGACGCCCGGCCAGTAAAAGCGGGCTAGTATTTGGTCTATTGTGCCTTGTATGCCCTTGTGGCTACCCACAGGGTGGTCGTGTGCCAATCGCATTACTATTGTCTTAAAGGTTGCGGGCACCACTACCTGCTTGCGGATGGCCCCTGTATACGGGTCCGTACTTTCCCGGTATAACAGCTCACCCTCTAGGAAAAATCTAGGCAAGATGGCTCTACCCTCCTGAGCAAACTCAAAAGCTCTTTTTAGGGCAGGATCTGCCCTCTGCTCCTTTGGGAAGGAAGGGAACTTCTGGACTAACTCAGCAGGGACCCAGGGCAAATCTTCCCCTGCTACCAGCTCTGCCCTCCCTTGGGACCTATTTCTTTGCTCCCGACGTCTCTCTGCCCTTCCCTTTCTTTCCTTAGAAGGAAGGTTTATTAGATCGTCATGTGTGGGGAGTATATCTACTAGCTCCTCTCCCTGGCCTTCCTCTTCCTCTGGAGTTTCTTCCTCCTCAGCGGAACCTACCCCTATCTCTGAGGCTTTGGCCTGGGATCTAGTGGAAACTAAAGTAGTTTTCTTACCTAGGCCCTCTTTAAGACCTCGGTTGAACGGTGGCCAATCACGGCCTAACACAAGCTCATACGGGAGATGAGGAATTACAGCCATCTGTATCTTCTCCCGAGTATTCATCCCTATCACAGACATTCCATACCTTGGGTAAAATACAGACGTACCATGCACACATCTTACTTTAATTTTGTCCCTCGCTTGCTTTTGTGAAAAAGGGTTACGGGCGGTAATGGTCTCCCACAATTCACGAGAAACCATGCTTTGGCTAGCTCCAGAATCCAAGAGCGCCAAAGCTTTTACCCCTTCTATCTGGACCTCTACCTGAATGCCCTTCTCTAGGGGGTTCTGTCCTCCCACTACTAGAGCACTACGTTCGGTACACTTTTTGTACCCATGTCCAGGCTGGCCACAGTTAAAACATTTCCTTTGAATCATTTTCACCCTAGTGTTACCAGACATCTTAACATTACATGCAGTATCACCATATGCATTATTTATTTAATTTATTTATTTAACAATTCTTCTATACCGCGCTATTAAAATCAGCGCGGTGTACATCGAACAAAGATACTACAATGTATACAAACAACATCGAGTTTTACAGAGAACAGGGAATTGAACATGGAAGAAAAAAAAATTGCTTTTAAAAGACTTTCTCACACCATGCATTCTATCAATGCCAGCCATTTTTAATACACCGCCTCCGGAGGTACTGGCTAATTCAGCCTCAAAATAGTTCTCCGTAAGGATGGCTGCGTCATTCGTAGAATTGCATTTTTGTAGCAATATAAATGCCTTTATCTCTTGTGGAATGGCTTCCAAATACTGTTCCAGGAGGACGGTATCAAATAAAGACTCGACCGTTGCCCTTTCTGGAACGAGCCATTTGGTCGCTAGACCTTTTAGTCGTTGTAACAAGGCTTTAGGCGTTTCCTTATCCAGGAGTTTGGCCTCTCTAAAGAGCCTTCTGTAGTGCATGGGCGTTAAACCCAGCCTATCTCTAATAGCTATCTTCACGTCGGGGTAACTGGAAGACAGATCAACGGGCATTGTTTTGTATGCAGCGAGCGCCTCGCCAGACAAAGTCACGGCGAATCTTAATGCCCACTGATCAGTCGGCCATTTAGCCGCTGCTGCTATTCGCTCGAACGCGTCAGCGAAGTCATCAAAACTATTGTATGACTTTAATTGTCCCAATGACAAAGCATTGTATTCATGTAGTCCTACCGCCCTTGGTCCTGCAGACTCAACCTCGGCTGCGGTAGCAGTTTTCTTTATCAGAGTCTCCAGCAACTCCAGTAGCGGCTGCTGCTGCTCATTCATTGCATGGATCATTCTCTCTTGGCTTTGCCGGGCCAGTTCTCCTTGTGCTTTCCACTGGACCTCCATCCAGTCTTTCATTTGCTGGGGATCCATCTTTACGCACCTGTGAAGAAACAAAAGACAAGCCCACCAAGTGCGGCACCAAACAAATTGTTTCCACTATAGGTAACTTTTTTTTTTTTTTTTTTTTCAGCTATTCCTCTTGCTGCTCCTAACACCACAGCTCCCCCTTTCTCAGATCCAAATCACCCGTGCCCTCCTACCTTTACCTCAGCACGGTGAAGGATCGTGCGTTGAGAAAGCTGTAGGCTTGCTGCACTCCAGGTCAGGAATTTTGAAAAAAAAATCTGCTCCGGCTTTTTCTTTCTTTTTTTCTCCGGCGGCAAACTTTTCCTCCTTCAGCAAGGTAAATCCTAAGTGTGTCTTCGGTGCTGTGCTTTTCATCCACTTGAAAAATCCTGCCAACTACGCCACTTTATGTCACCACCAGGGGGCAGTGTGCTGCTGATGGTGAAGAAATAGTTGTGCAAACTCGAATGGTAAAGCAAAATGTGGATTTATTCCCCTCCCGGGGTGGATTAATAAACAAGTGAACAGAACACAAGCAGAAACAAAAGTATTCCAATCTTTTGGCAAAAACACAAAAGGACATACAGCAATAACTTCTTGCTTCAAGGTAGGAACTTAAACTGTAGCATACATGCTTTGGCTCTGTCTAGCGCAGAGATATTCTTTCAGATGAGACTAATGTACAGTCCATTAGGTCAGATATAGATGAGGATTCACTGAGAGAGTCCACTAACATGGGTTCCTCCTCTTGGTTGAAATATGTTTGGACATTTCCCCTTGGCAAGCCCTCACGGTAAGTTTCTCTGTTGCTATCTTCTGTTTGGGATAGAGGAACTCTCTGTCCCCTCTTGCTAACAGACTTTAGCTTGTAAGGCTTCTTTTGGGGTTTAAAGCTTACTGCCAGCTCCTCTTCTGACATATACACGTCTTCTGGCCAGTCTCTAAGCTTTTCTGACGGCTGTGAATGCTCACTATTCAAGTAGTTAGGTTGGGAGTAGCTGCCCTGCCCCCACCTCTGGCTTCCTGTGTAAGGTTGCTCTGCATTCACTCTACAAACACTTTTATTCCTTTTAACTTTCAATGGCTCACATTCATTCCCCAAGTCCCAGCTTCTTGTTACATACTTTTTAGCTACTGGCTTGCAGTTCCTCTGGTTAGAACGTAGGTTCCATGCTGCCGTGTCTCTGCAATCAGCAGGAGCTGCCCAGCTGGCCTCGGCTCTAGCAAGCTGCTTCCTCCTAGTGGATTCTGGGTATCTCTGAGGTTGAACGCTTCCTGGTTCAGACTCTGAGTCACTTCCTATACTGAAGTGAGAGACTCTTCCTGGTTCCTCTCGGGTAACTGCTGTAGGTAAGACAGGCTGTCTTCTCTTCCTACAGTGCTCACCTTGTCCCAGGTTTCTCCCTCTCAGGGTTTGTTCCAAATCTGAGCTCTCTGACAATTCCTCTCCTCCTGGCAACTCTTTGGAGGTGTCGTCCTTGTAATGCTTCCCCCTTGTGTTCCCTGCTCTATCCTTATAAGGGCTGTGCATACTCCTCTCTACCAGGTGTGTGCTATTGGGAATTAGGGCGTTTCTTCTTACTACACGTTTCTCCAGACCTCGTGGCTGCCTTTGTTGTCGTTGCCACTGACAACAGCTATCCACCTGGTCTGTTCTCCTGTCAGTTTTTGCACTGACATGCTGCATGTTTTGTATTTTAACAGTGGAAATTGGGGCTTCTTCATCACATGCCTCGCCAGTGATTCTGGGTCATTTTGCCTCCCTACTCTTCCAAATCATAGCCTGCACCTCTATTTGCTAAACTCAGTTAATTATTTCTGCATATCTACAGTGCCCCTCTTGATGAAGTGCAGTACCCCCAAAGCACTACATACAGGCACTGCCAGGCATCCCCAAAGCACTGCAGACAGGCATTGCCAGACACCTCCAAAACACCGCAGACAGGCATTGCCAGACACCCCCAAAACACTGCAGGCAGATATCGCCAAGCATCCCCTTAGCACTGTACACAGGCATCACCAGACATCCCCGATGTACTACATAAAGGCATCACAGACACCCCTGAGGCACTACATACATAAGAACATAAGATATGCCATACTGGCTCAGACCAAGGTCCATCAAGCCCAGTAACCTGTTTCCAACAGTGGCCAATCCCTAGGTCACAAGTACCTAGAGGTTTCCCCAAAAGACACAGGTTCCTCATTGCTTGTATTGAGACAAACAGTGATACCCTGGCTCCTTTTAATAATGGTTTATGGACCTTTCCTCCAGGAACTTGTCCAAATCTTTCTCAAGTAACGAATTCCAGAGTTTCATTACGCATTGAGTGAAAAAATAATTTCTCTTAGTAGTCTTATATAGTTTACCCTGTAGCTTCATTGCCTGTCCCCTAGTCTTTCTATATTCTGATGGCATAAACAATTGATCTATGTTTACCCATTCCACTCCATTCATTAATTTATAGACTTCTATCATATCTCCCCTCAGCCGTCTCTATTCCAGGTTGAAGAGCCCTAACCTTTTTAGCCTCTCCTCATGGAGGTATCCTTCCATCTCCTTTACCATTTCAGTGGCTCTTCTCTGTACTTTTTCTAATAACGCTATATCCTTTTTAAGATACGGCAACCAGAACTGCACACAATATTCAAGGTGCGGTCGCACCATGGAACCATACAGAGGTATTATAATATCCTTTGCTTTATTCTCTATTCCCTCCCTTATGATTCCTAGCATTCTATTTGCTTTCTTGGCCACCGCTGCAGATTGGGCGGAGGGTTTCAATGTGTTATCCATGATGGCGCCTAAAACATTTTCCTGGGTGGTGGTTTCTAACGTGGAACTTTGCATCATGTAACCATAGTTTGGGTTGTTCTTTCCTAGGTGCATAGCTTTGCACTTGTCCACATTAAATTTAATCTGCCATTTGGATGTCCAGTTTTCCAATTTATTAAGGGCCTCTTGCAATTTTTCACAATTCTCTTGGGTTTTAACAACTTTGACTAATTGTGGGTCATCTGCAAATTTCATTACCTCACTTGTTATTCTCATTTCCATGTCATTTACGAATATGTTAAAAAGCACCAGACCCAGCACAGATCCCTGGGGTACTCCACTATTTACCTTTCTGCATTGGGAAAATTGGCCATTTAGTCCTACCCTCTGTTTTCTATCTTTTAACCAGTTCCAGATCCACAATAGTACACTGCCTCCTATCCCATGACTTTTTAATTTTGCCAATAATCTCTCATGAGGGACATAGTCAAAGGCTTTCTGAAAATCCAGAAGTCTTGAAGGCTTACAAAAAGGGACTGCTTCTTCTGGAGAGAGATCTGCAATCGTATTTACTTCTCAGATGTTTTCTAAATCTTGGGAAAAAAGGAATTCTTTAGATTAAAGCTGATTAATCTTTGTAAATTAGAATCCAGTGTATTTGTTAAATCAGTCAGGATGTAGTATCAACAAAGAGCTTTTAGTTTAAATTAAAAACTCAGCAGGTAGCTTTCAGTTTAAAATCAGAACCCAGCAGAGAGCTTTCAGTTAAATTTAAATCCCAGCAGAGAGCTTCTAGTTTAAATTTAATACCCAATCAGGGCCTAGTATCAGCAAAGAGCTTTTAGGTTAAATTAAAAACTCAGCAGGTAACTTCAGTTTAAGTTTAAGACCCAGCAGAGAGCTTTTAGTTTAAATTCAGAACCCAGCAGAGAGCTTTCTGGGTAAATTTAAAACCCAGCAGAGAGCTTCTAGTTTAAATTTTTATACTCACTCAGGGCCTAGTATCAGCAAAAACATTTTATTTAAATCAAATCAGAGTATAACTTAGCATAAAAGGAAAAACAGGGTCAGTCTTCTTTGAGCAATAAATTGTATCTAGAGACTTTTACAAAGAGGCCTTCTAGATAGGGGGAAAGAGAGCTGTGAAATTGTTTTAAATGGATATTAAAGCAAGTGACAGATCAAAGGGACATTTTAAAAGACTCCCTCTATCAAAGCAAGGGCTGTGTGAATCACCTAGGAAATAGGTCACAGATTACCTTAGAAGCACAGGTTTGGGGCCTGTACAGCAAGCCAGCCTTTACTAAGGGGTATGTTTACTATTTGGCAGTAGTGGCTTCCATGTGATATCGGAGCCACGGCCCCACTGAATTCAATGGTACCATGGCTCCAATATTGCACAGAAGCCGCTACCACGAACAGTAAATATACCCCTAAGTGTTAGTTCCCTCCCTCCCATCCCAGGCATAATCCTAGCTTTATAAGGTCTTACACCTATTAAAGGGGGTGTGGTATTCACATTCCCTTCTAGGTTCAGTTGATTATCCTCACCAGGAATAGATGAGTCAAGGCCCTGAAAGTAATTAATCTTGGAGGTGAACAAAGTCCCTTAAACTTATTTGGTATAGATGTATTGCTAAAAACAACTTAAATAGCTAAACAAAACTTTAAAACTAAGATGCAGACAGCAGTCCAGCAGCAAGACGGGGGTTATCCAGTCTTTTGTATCGAGTGTCATATGTAAGATTTTCTCCCAGTTGGTGAGAGGTCTTACATGTGCACTAGGTGCAAGGAGCTCTTTGTCCTCAGGGAACGAGTACAATCTCTGGAGGCTAGAGTAGCAGAATTGGAAGACATAAGGAAGTCAGAGAGGTACATAGATGAGACCTACAGGGATGTAGTATTAAAGCCCCACCTCCAGTCTGGCAGCCTCTCAGAAAGGTCTTGTGAAAGGAGAGCATCACCTTGGTGAGGCAGGAAGTGATCCTGCAGCTAGAAGCTGTGTACCAGAAGATGTAACGCTCTTTTGCACCGAGGAGGTTTCTCCAGGGCCATGTGCCCATGAGGGAAAGGTCAGGATGGCCGTTATAGTGGGTGCTTCAAGCATTAGGCATGTAGATAGCTGGGTAGCTGGTGGATGTGAGGATCACCTGGTAACATGCCTGCCAGGTGCAAAGGTAGCAGACTTCACATGCCACATAGACAAGGTTTACAAGGTTTTAGATAGCGCCAGGGAGGAGTTTGCTGTCTTGGTACATGTTGGCACTAACAGCATAGGAAAGTGTGGGAGAGAGGTTCAGGAGGACAAACTTAGGAAGTTGAAATCCAGAACTTCCAGGACAGCGTTCTCTGAAATGCTTCCCATGCCACACACAGGTGTTTTGGATTTGTTAGAAAGTGGGTAACTTTCTGGGGAAGGGAGGGGCTCTTCAGAAGGGATGGGCTCCAGCTTAACCTGGATGGAGCCAAGCTGTTGGTATTAACATTTAAAAAGGAGATAGAGCAGCTTTTAAACTAAACAATAGGGGCGAGCAGACAGTCACCCAAGAGTGCATGGTTCGGAAGAACGTATCCTTGAAGGACACTAGCAAAACAGGTAAGTTAGGACATCCAAACAGAGAGGTTTCAATAAAGATAAAAGTTACCCAGATGCCCTTAAATACAGAGCTGAAGGACTCCAAATTTCCCTTGTCAATTGATAACCAGATTAATATGATTGAAATACAACCTCTAAAATGCTTGTATGCAAATGACAGAAATCTAAAAAATACGATGGGTGAGTTAGACTATATAGCACTAAATGAGAGATTAGATATGATTGGTATCTCAGAGACCTGGTGGAAGGAGGACAACCAATGGGACACTGTGATACCTGGGTACAAACTATATCGTAATGATAGAGCAGATCAAATTGGTGGAGGGGTTGCGCTCTATGTTAGAGAGGGCATTGAGTCACACAGGATTAAAGTTTTGCAGGAAACAAAATATGTTTTAGAATCTCTATGGATAGAAATTACATGTAAAAAGGGGAAGGCGATGCTAGTGGGGGTGTACTGCTGACCGCCTGGCCAGAAGGAAAAGATGGATAATGAAATGCTGAAAGAAATCAGGGAAACTAACAAAAGTTACAACACAATAATAATGGGTGATTTCAATTACCCGGGTATTGGCTGGGTCAATGTCGCAGCAGGACATGCTTGGGAGATAAAGGGCCTGATTTTTGAAGGCCTTTACATGGGTAACTTCACTAGTTATGTGTGTAAAGGCTTTATCTGGGATTTTCGAAGGACACCTAAACAGGTAGTGCACTTTGAAAATCCCGGATATTTCCCTAACACGCCCAGATGCTATCCGCGTGTTAGCGGTGTTCAGGGTGGAGCAGCGGCTGAGGAAGGGGCTACATGGGTAGCAGCAATTTTCCACACCTATCTTTAAGGCACAGAGGCTATGCGGGAAGCATTGAAAATCGATGCTACCCATGTAGCCTCTGCAGCTGCTGGGGCATCCAGGCAAACCCGGATTTTCATTTCCACCGGCGCGGAAGTGAAAATCCGAGTTAAGGGGGTTGACGGGTAGGCTATGCGCTGCTGCGGTGCGTAGCCTACCTAATTCGAAATCGGGCCCAAAGTTTCTCGATGAAATAAATGACTGCTTCATGAACCAACAAAAGGGGAAGCTATTTTGGACCTAGTTCTTAGTGGCATGCAAGATTTGGTGCAAGCAATAAGGGTGTTGGGGCCACTTGGCAATAATGATCATAGCATGATTTAAGGACGGCAAGGAAACCCACAGTACTCCCATTTAATTTTCAAAAGGGAGACTATGATAAAATTAGGAAAATAGTTAACAAAAGACTAAAAGGAGCAGCGCCAAAGGCTAAAGATTTCCATAAAGCGTGGGCATGCTTTAAAAATACTATCTTGGAAGCCCAGAACAGATGTATTCCATGCTTTAAGAAAAGTGGAAGGAAGGCCAAAAAATTCCAACATGGTTAAAAGGCAAAGTCAGAGAGGCTGTTGCAGCCAAAAGAGCATCCTTCAGGAAAGAGAAAAAGGAGCCAAATGATGAAAACAGGAAACAACACAAGCATTGCCAAGTTAAATGCAAAGCATTGATAAGGCAGGTAAAGAGAGAATTTGAAAAAAAGCTTGCCATGGAAGCAAAAATGCATTCTAAAAACTTTTTCAAGTACATTCGCAGCAAAAAATCTGTGAGAGTAGCAAATCATCTGGACCAGATGGTTAACATCCAAGGGTATTGAAAGAACTGAAATATGAGATTTCAGACCTACTATTAGTAATCTGTGAAGTATCATTAAAATCAACTGTACTACCTGAAGAGTGGAAATGGTCAATGTATCGCCAATATTTAAAAAGGTTTCCAGGGGTGATCCGGGAAACTACAGACCTGTGAGTCTGACATCAGTAAAAAGAAAAATGACAGAAACCATTATAAAGAACAAAATTACTGAACATGTAGATAGTCATGGTTTAATGGGAGAAAGCCAACATGGATTTAGCCAAGGAAAGTCTTGTCTTACTAATCTGTTATACTTTTTTGAAGTTGTGAATAAACAGGTAGACAAAGGTGAGTCAGTTGATATATTGTATCTGGATTTTCAGAAAGCCTTTGCAAGGCCCTTCATGACAGACTCTTGGCAAAATTAAAAAGACAGGGGATTGGAGGCAGTGTAGTATTGTGGATCAGAAACTAGTTAAAAGATAGAGGCAGAGAATAGGGCTAAATGGCCAATTTTCTCAATGGAGAAGAATAAATAGTGGAGTACCCCAGGGATCTGTGCTGGGCCTGCTGCTTTTTAACATATTCATAAATGACTTGGAAATGGGATAAAGGAGTGAGGTGATCAAATTTGCAGATGAGACAAAATTATTCAAAGTTGTTAAAACCCAAAAGGATTGTGAAAAATTGCAAGAGGACCTTGATAAATTGGAAGACTGGTCGTCCAAATGGCAGATGAAATTTAATGTGGGCAAATGCAAAGTTATGCACCTAGAAAAGAACATCCCAAACTTTGGATACACAATGCAAGTACCACCTTAAACACTACCACTCAGCAAAATGATTTAGGCATCATCGTGGATAATACGTTGAAACCCTCTGCCCAGTGTGCAGCGGTGGCCAAGAAAGTAAATAGAATGCTAGGATTCATAAGGAAAGGAATGGAGAATAAAACCAAGGATATTATAATGCCTCTGTATCATTCCATGGTTCGACTGCACCTTGAATATTGTGTGCAATTCTGGTCACGGTATCTTAAAAAGGATATAGTGGAATTAGAAAAGGTATAGAGAAGAGTCACCAAAATGGAAAGGGGATGGAAGAATACCCCTATGAGTAATGGCTTAAAAGGTTAGCACTCTTCAACTTGGAAAAGAGAAGGCTGAGGGGAGATATGAAAGAGGTCTATAAATTAATGAATGGAATGGAACGGGTTAATGTGGATTGGTTATTTATGCCATCAAAAAGTAGAGAGACTAGGGGATATACAATGAAGCTTCAATGTAACCCATTTAAGACTAATAAGAGAAAATATTTTTTCACTCAATGCGTAATCAAACTCTGGAATTCATTACCGGAGGATGTAATAAAAGCCGTTAGTGTAGTTGGGTTTAAAACGTTTTTGGACAAGTTCCTGGAGGAAAGGTCCATAAACCATTATTAGAGAGGACCTGAGAAATCCACTGCTTACCCCAGCACGAGCTCTGTGGAAGCTGTGGACTTTGGGAACCTGCTAGGTACTGTCATAGAGCGGAAGCTAATGAAAGTGAAGACTTAGAAAAAAACGCTGTCTTTCACAAAACAAATGATGTGCAGAAGATGCAATTGCCCTGCAGCGCAGCTAGAGGGAGCAGGCGAAAACTTACAGAGGCTGAGTTAACCCACCCGGCTGATGATTCTGCAGAAGTTAATTAGCTGCACCTGAAAAGTAGCCCAGGGAACTCAAACGTGGAATGCCTTTATAAGCAGAAAGCTAGTGCAGGAGAGGAGAGAAGGAGGAGAAGGGGAGCTGAGACAGCCAGGAACAGCAGTCCAGCCAGGTCAAGCAGTGCAGCCAAGACAAGCAGCACGACAAGGACAGCAGGAGCTGGAAGAGGAGCAGAAAGAGCCAGAGAGAAAGACGGGCCATGGAGAGTCAGTCCGGAGAAAGACTTGGTAGCAGGAGACCTCAGAGGTAAAGAGCTCAGAAGGAGAGAGCCATACCTGGAGAGAGGCCTACGCTCACCAGAAGACCCTGAAACAGGATTGAAAGGCTCCAGAAGGAAAGGCACTGATAACAGAGTTACCTATACCAGAAAGCAAGGAAGTCTGGTTTTCCTAGGCTACAGAAAGGTCAAGCAGTGCCCAGAAGCTTCCAAGAGAAAGTCTGCCAAAGAGACTGTGTCCTGAGAGAAGTGCCTGAGAAGGAAAACTCCAATTATACCGGCTACAGGAAGCCAAGGTATGGTGACACTTTATTCATAAAGAGAAGCTCAGCTCCTAGAAGCTCTTGTAAAGCAGATATCCAGTTTGAAAGGAAAAGAAGCAGGCCAGAGTTTTATAAGCCAGGACATAAGGGCATAGGAACAAGCCATGCTTATTTGAGAGCCCTAGAACAGCCTTACTGGAAACAAGGGAACAGAAACAGTGACTGGCAAACTATAGCGGCCGGGGAAAGCTCCAATTCAGAGAGAGATAACAATGACCCAGAGCCCATGCAGATAGCGCTTGAGGATCCTATTCCCTTTTCTCAAGATGAATTAATGGATTGCTCCATTTATATTGTGGGCAGTTTTGAATCACTCCCTGAACTGTGAGTTATACAGACATTGCTTTGAGAATACTAATGTTTGTGCTGAATGAAAGAGGAATGTTCACTCCTTTGTCTTGCTCTAAAGTTTGAAAGAATCCTGGGTTAAATCCTACAAGCAACTGTGAAGTTTTTAACAGTTTACCTCTTTACTTATGTTGTGGTGGAAGCCTGAAAATAAGGACTTTCTGTATTTCTGTATCTCAGCGAACCTTTTGCGTTAAAAGGGAAATAAAAGCCTTATTTACCCTCTACTTGGCATACACAATTTATTCACATAAGGAGCAAGACTACAAAGACCAAGATACCCTTGGCCTTAAAAAGAGCCCTCTACTCCCAGAAAATAATAATATGCTCAACCTACCCTTACAGCCACTGGCCACCAGGAGGGGCTGAAGACAGTACTTGTAATCTGGATTGAGCACTGTTGGAAACAGGATACTGGGCTTGATGGGCCTAGGTCTGACCCAGTATGGCATTTCTTATGTACACTACATCGACCAACTCACCTTTGTTTACCTGTTTATTTACACCTTCAAAAAATATAACAGATTAGTAAGACAAGACCTTCCCTGGCTAAAGCCATGTTGGCTGTCTCCCATTGAACCATGACTACCTACATGTTCAGAAATGCTGTTTTTAATAATGGTTTAAACCATTTTCCCGGTACTGATGTCAGGCTCACCGGTCTGTATTTTCCCTGATCACCCCTGGAACCCTTTTTAAAAATTGGCGTTATATTGGCGATCCTCCAGCCTTCAGATATTACAGATGATTTTAATGATAGTTCACAGATTACTAATAGTCGGTCTACAGTCTCATATTTCAGTTCTTTCAATACCCTCTGATGTATACCATCCAGTTCAGGTGATTTGCTACTCTTCAGTTTATCAAATAATTGTAATACATCTTCCCGGTGTATCGATTATTTCTTTCAATTCTTCTGCTGCATCAGCTTTAAATACCATTTTAGTCATAGGTAACATCTCTACATCGCCAGGCACCAACCAAGCAGTGCACACAGGCATCTCCAGGCACTCCCAAAGCACTACAGGCATGCACCGCCAAGCACCCCCGAATCACTGCACATAGGCATCACCAGGCACCCCCAAAGCACTGCAAATTGCCAGGCACCCCCAAAATACTGCACACAGGCATTGCTAGGCACCCCCGCAGCACTGGACACAGGCATTGCAAGGCAACCCCGAAGCACTGCAGAAGGCATCACCAAGCACCCCCAAAGCACTGCAGGCAGACATCGCCAAGTACCATCAGAATATGCACATACTTTTTTTGCTAGTCGGTATTTTGTAAGAGGTCATCTCCTTTTTTCTGCTGGCCATTCCTCTCCCTATACACCCAAAGCATCCTTCTAGCTTTCGCTGTCGCCTTTAAGATCAGACACAATCACACCCAGGTCCCGCTCTTCTTTTGTGGACAGACGTACCTCACCCCCTACACTGTACCGCTCCCTTGAATTATTGCAGCCCAAATGCATGACCTTGCATTATTTAGCATTAAATCTCAGCTGCCAAATTCTAGACCATTCTTCAAGCTTAGCTAGATCCCTCCTCATGTAATCTACTCCAGGACATCAATCCCCACTATTCGTGCCGGCTCCTACCCCTGACTAACGTCCCTGCTGGTTGTGCAGGGAAGTTAGACAGGGGCGGGGAAGGGGCGCCGGGCGTGGAGTCTGGGCGGGCAGTGGGCAGTCGCCGGTCCTGGATGTACAGGGCCAATTCTAATGTCGGCTCTGTACGTCCAGGTCTGGTGAAATGTCAGGGGAAGTTATTCCACCTCCGAGGTGGAATAACTTCCCTGGATGTGATTTTTTGAATGGCCTGGGGTGCAGATGGGGCAGGGGGGCCAGGGTTTATTCCCCGCAGCCCAACCGTGGCCTTAGGAGGCCAGATCAGGGGTCAGCCTATGGGGAATAAACCCCTTTTTCAGGCGGCTGGCATCGCGGTTCTTCAATGGAGCCACAGTGCCATGGCAACATGACGCCATGATGCTGCAGCTCCATTGAGGAGCCTTGACTGAGTCAGCCGGGGCAGTCGTGCATGTGCTGGACTGAATCGCAGTCCTGGCCTGCACGTTCAGGACTGTTCGCGATTCTGATCCCGTGGGGGTTAGACGTGCCCCACGGGATCAGAATCCCAATCCCCTCTGTGCATCCAGTTCAGACTGGACGCAGAGGGGATCTACATGTGGGGCGGAATCGGGTCCATAGTGTTTGAACATCAGCAGTTTTGAAAGTTGGACATTTAGACAGTTATTTATAAAATCACCCTGTAAAAGACAATTTTCAAAGTCCCCACAGAGTTTGCAATATGCCCCTTTGGTGCTTCCATTTGGAAATAAAGCCTGCATGGCTTGTGGGCAGAAAGGTAAATAGGGACTCTGTACCTACTATCTGTGCAGGTCAGGTCTGTGGGGGAAAAGCAGGCATTGAGATTGTAAACTGTAATCTCAGTCTACAAGCACTTCAAGTTCCTCAACCTCCTCCACCCTTGGGAATGTTCCTTTAGCCAAGACTGATCAGTTTTCCTCAGCTCATTTTGATGTGGCATTTGCTCAAGTAAATCTTTACCAATAATAACTTTTTGAGGATCTCAGAGACACAATAAAATGGTTCCTTCTCCAGATTCACGTATGACAGAAAACAAGGAGCTTGATTCCATTTTACTTACATGTTAGCATGACGGTTACACAATCTCCTGTCTATCTTTGTGTGCCCCCTAGAACCTCTGAATGGCTGTACCTAGCTCAACCAGGTCACTGTGGAAACACTGGACTCTCTCTGAATTTTGGAGGTAGGGGAAGGTAAGAAGGAGCAAGAGTTTCCATGGGATGTGCATTGAGATTTGAGAGAATTTCTCATTCTGCTCATCTTTAGCTCTCTGCTTACAGTATGCTGAAGGCTTTAGATATACGTATAGCTGGAGGTATAGGGAATGGAAGGTCATTCTACAGCTTCACTGTGAGGCTGGGGGCATATTTTCTGGATCCTCTATATGGGGGGTGGCAAATCTCATTTTAGGCAATTCCTCCTTAAGCTGAGTAAATTTTCCTCGCTGCGGACAGCTGTAGATAGAAAATACTGAGGGTATATCCATGTTTGCAATTCTGTCCAAAACAAGTTAAGGGAGTCAGCATCACCGCATGGCCACCGACTGTGCAGTCACAGAAATCAACAGCACCTTTCAGAAACAATATAAAACGACCAACTTCAATTTAAAGCAACAGCAGGGTGTCTGGAAGCAGGAAGCCCTCAAAATATCAGTTTCTGTCTTTGGTTGCTCTCTTGCCTTTTCTTTTTAGCACTTTTTTCTAAAATAGCAAAAACCACATGTATTTGGTTTCTTTGGCTATCTGTTGGAGCACCTCTAGAAACCAATTATCAGAAACTAGTTGCATAGTTAGAGAAGCGGATTAGGAACCACGGAAGCCGGAGATCAAATCTCACTGCTGCGCCTCGGAGAAGTCCCTTAACTCTCCATTGCCTCTCAGGCCATTGCTACAAACGCAGAATAGGCCTCGCAGAAACGCTGCATTAGAGCCCATTGCTAAAACTCTAGCACAGGCTTTCCTAACAGAGAAAGTTTGCTCACCGATGCTGTAGGAAAACAGTAAATAAAAACGGTGAGCAAAACGTCTGTCCTAAGCTCGACAGCACAGAATAGCAAACGGAGAGCAAGCCAGACACATATGTACAGGAGGCTGCATTGGTAGCTCCAATATCTTCTTGCACGCAAAAACCGTTTCTTTGTTGTATTCTGTGCGGATGGTCTGCTGGGAGTAATTCCAGTGCTCATAAACTGCGATACTATTCTGCACAGAATATTGATGTCAGCATTTCAGCATATGCGCATAACATTGTTCCAACACACCTTCTCTACTGGGTTTTTTCACCACTTCCTTCAGCAAAGACAGAAAAATGTTGCAGGTGCTGTATGCTTAAGAAACAGGCAGAAATTCTTTACCAGCACTGACCACAGACCTGTCAGCTAACCCTTAACACCTCCTCAAACCTCGCATTAAAATCCCAGCACTGAGCTCGGCCTGCTGGCATGGGCGTAGTTTTGGGGGGGGGGGGGCAGTTGCCTCCCCAAATGTTGCAGGCACTAATGGTGATCTGGTATCCCTGTCCCCATTGTCAGAATGACTTCTTTACCCTTTGCCCCACCCCCTCCACAAGGTAAGAAGGCAAACTTTGCTCCATCCTGCTGGAACGCACTACCAGCAACTATCAGAACCATCAGTGAACTCTCCCAATTTAGGAAGGCACTGAAACGGCACCTCTTTCTTCATCACTACGATGATGCAGTCTTCTCCCCACACTCACCCACTCTCACATCTCAATGCAGCACCTCAAACTCATGCACGTCACATTCCCAGACTGATCACTCGCAATCACACCTTCCCCTCCAACCACCATGAGAAACTTATGCAGTGCCGCATAACTCATTATATTGTTGCATAAAGTAGACTGTATTTATTCATCGTGTCTCCTTGTTAAGGGACTGGTTATTTATACCCTATTTTACCTGTTATACCTGCTTAATGCATACCCAAGTTTAATTTTCCTGTTTAATGTTATTATACCTGTTTCACTGTAAGCACAAATCACGAAATTGAGATGTGCAACTCTTATGTTCATTGTAAACCGCACTGATGTCGAATAGCGCGGTATAAAAGAGACTGCAAATAAATAAATAAATAAATAATAAATAAACTACTGCAATGTCTCCTGCACACTTTTCTGCATTTACATTGCACAGCTAATTGCTTCATTTGCTTTTATTTACATGGATTTAAAGGTGCAGTGCGCTGCCGTTAGTGCATTAAATGCCTCCCTACGTTCTGAACCCACACTAGTGCAGAACGTTGTGTGCACTGCTGCATCGAGGCCTTCCTTACCTTCTATTCATTTTGTGCTTTTTGTTACCACTCTCATCTTACTAATGAAGAGCAGCTTAGCAAATACAAATAAACATATTTATTTAGCTCACATCGTTTCTCGGCCAGATACATTCAGGTACAGTAGTACATTGTGGTCAAATCTGTGGATTATAAAATTACTCAAAATGTTCAAAATGCAAAATGTCTGTAAGAAATGACAGACAGATCTTATGATATTGGGAAACTGGGCATTTAAATGACTTATACAATTTAAATGTGGACAACTGCAGTGATTCACATACAGAAAAATCCAAATTACAGGGCTCTGAATCAGCAGCCATCACTGAGGAAAAAGATCTTGAAGTCATTGTGAACAATACGTTGAAACCCTCAGCTCAGTGTACTGCTATGATTAAAAAGCAAATAGAATACTAGGAATTATTTGAAAATGGATAGAGAACAAAAGTGAGAGTACCCTTCTCTCTCTGAGAATTGTGTGCAGTTCCGGTCACTGCATCTCAAAAAGGACATAGGTTCAGAGAAGTGGTTAAGGGAAGGAAAGCAAGGTTACTTACCTGTAACATGGGTTCTCCAGGGACAGCAGGATAAGTCAGCCACAAGTGGTGACATCATCCGACGGAGCTGAAGACAGAAATATTCTCACTAGCCCAGAAGGCTTTAGCCCTCTGGGCGTGACCACTAGCCCTGCCCTCGAGACCCGCCCCTAGCTGGCCAGATCTTCCCCAGCTGGAGCACGCAAGAGCTAGGAGGTGGATCGCAGAGGCGTGCTGGTAAGAACCCCCCCCATCCTCTCGCCGGGGAGGCGGGTGGGAAGGTGTGGCTGACTTATCCTGCTGTCCCTGGAGAACCCACGTTACAGGTAAGTAACCTTGCTTTCTCCCAGGACAGGCAGGATGAGTCAGCCACAAGTGGTGCCTCCCAAGCTACACTTACTGCGGCGAGAGGGATCGGGGAGGACCAGATTAATGAAGACAGGGCATAAGGTGCAACAATAGGAACATAGCATGGAAATGTGCAAGTCAATGTGCATGAAGTCAAGTGCAACACAGCAAACAATAGCATGGAAATGTGCAATCACAGAAAGGTGGCACAGCAGTGAGAAAACAGCACCGCAGTGCAAAACAATAGTGCAACACAATGCGCATATAGCGAACAGAGTCAGAAGGCGTCATCGTGCAGGCAGCACGCTTTGGTAAGGCTGTAGTCGATCAGTCTTAAATGGCGTCTTAGTGCGGCTGAGCATCCGTTGGTGGATTGGAGGCCGCAGACAGGACCGCAAGGCCGAACGCGGGACCGCTCTGATTCGCCATATCCAGGCAGTAGTGGCGCTGGAAGGTATGGACGGTGGCCCAAGTGGCCGCCCTGCAGATGTCCGGAATTGGGACGGATCTCAGATTAGCAATAGTGGTTGCGAGTGCTCTCAGGTGGTGGGCTCTGACACCAGAGGTGGGAGGCGCTCCCGCACGAGAGAGGCATAGGGAGATGCAAGAGGAGACCCAGATGGACAAGGTACGCTTGGACACAGGGCGCCCGGGTTTGTTAGGGTCGTATGAAACAAACAGTTGGGAGCCCGTCCGAAGGGTGGATGTCCGCTCTAGATAGCAGCGGAGGGCTCTAACACAGTCCAGGGTGTGAAGCCGCTGTTGTTCTTGGTCTGAGTGAGGGCCAGGTAAGAAGCATGGCAACTCAATGGTCTGATTAATGTGGAAAGCAGTGGCAACCTTCGGGACAAATTTTGGATGAGTTCAAAGGCAGGCACGGTCCTGATGGAGAGTGGTATAAGGCGGGTAAGCTACGAGGGCGTGAAGCTCGCTGATCCGCCTGGCAGAGGTGATGGCAAGGAGGAATATAGTCTTCCAGGAGACGAATTTAAGGTGAGCGAGATGGAGAGGCTCGAAGGGTTCCCCCGTGAGTTGGTTAAGGATGATGTTAAGGTCCCAAGGGGGCACAGGCTGAGTGATAGGGGGATGCAAGTTGAAAAGGCCCCTCATGAACCTAGATACTAGAGGAATCGTTGCCACCGAGGAATCTCCAATGCGCTGATGGAACGCTGCAATGGCAGACAGGTGGACTCGAACTGACTGTGTCCGCAGCCCACTTGCCGAAAGGGCGGAGAGGTACTGGAGGAGCGACGGCACTGGACAAGAGGAGGGGTCTATGAGCCGCGCCTTGCACCAGAGGCTGAAACGACGCCACTTAAGGCTGTAGGATTTACTCGTGAAGGGGCGTCGGGCCGCTAGGATGACATGTTGAACCTCGGCAGAGAGGTTGTAAGGTGCTAGGGTTAGCCTCTCAGCTTCCAAGCTGTTAGCGATAGCATCTGAAGGTTTGGGTGGAGCAGCGTGCCGTTGTCCTGTGAGAGCAAGTCCGAATTCCGTGGCAGGCGGATCGGGGGCTCCGAAGCCAGGCGGTGCAAGAACGGGAACCAGACTTGCCTCGGCCAATAAGGGGCTATCAGGATGGCCGTGGCCCCGTCCCTGATTAAGCGCTGGATAGTCAGCGTGATGAGCGGGGTGGGGGGAAAGGCATACACCAGGGGCCACTGATTCCATGGCACGTCGAAGGCGTCTGCTGCTACCCTGCGCGGGGCTGGTCTCTTGGAGCAAAAGTGATGGCATTTGGCGTTCTCTGGAGACGCAAAGAGATCGATGCTTGGCTGACCCCATCTCGTGAAGAGCGACTTCGCCATCGTTATGTGGAGAGACTATTAGTGAGGGTTTAGTTGCCTGCTGAGGCGATCGGCTATGACGTTCTCCTCCCCTGGGAGATAGGATGCCTGGAGGCTGCATTTGTATGAGAGGGCGGTGCGCCAGGTGTGGAGGGCCTCCTTGCAAAGCTTCCTCGACCCTGTGCCCCCTTGCTTGTTTATGTAGAACATGGTGACTTGGTTGTCGGTTAGGATTCGGACAACTTTGCCTCTTATACGTTCCTGGAAGGCGACCAGCGCTAGGCGGACAGCTCTGAGTTCGAGGACATTGATGTGTAATGCCTTTTCTGTTGTCGACCATGAGCCTTGAGTGCGGAAACGGGCACAATGTGCACCCCAGCCTAGGGGGGAGGCATCCGTGGTGACAGTGACCTGATGTGCTTATGGCTGGAGACTCCTGCCCTGCTTCAGATGGCGTGGATTTGTCCACCAACGGATTGATCTGGACACCTAGGGGCTGATGGGGATCATGACGGACAGGGGCTGAGAGTGCTGGCACCAATGTGAGCGAAGGTGCCACTGGAGAACTCTCATGTGCAGTCTCGCAAGGGGGAGAACATAAGTGATGGCCGCCATGTGCCCCAGGAGACGAAGAAGGGTTTGTGCTGTCACCCGCGAGGAGTCCAACACCTGTGAAGACAGGCGAATGATAGTGTGCATCCTGCTTAGCGGAAGGAAGGCCCTGGTCCGCATAGTGTCGATGTAAGCTCCGATGAACTCTAGCTTCTGAACTGGGTTGAGGTGTGACTTTCGATAGTTGACTAGGAAGTCCAAAGAGTTCAGAAGCGCCACCGCCCTCTTGACTGCGCTGTTGAGGTCCGCAGGAGACGAAGCGGTGAACAGCCAGTCGTCCAGATAGGGAAAAACGACTATCCAGAGTTTGCGCAGGTGAGCTGCCGCCACTGCCACACACTTGGTGAATACTCATGGTGCAGGGGATAGACCAAAGGGGAGGACCCTGTACTGGTAGTGCTTGCCCGCTACCTTGAAGCGCAGAAATTTTCTGTGTTGAGGATGCATGGGAACATGAGTGTAGGCATCCTGGAGGTCCAGGGAGGCCAACCACTCTCGTGTCTGAATGAGAGGGAGGATGGAAGACAGGGAGTGCATCCGAAATTTCTCCTTGACGATACGTTTGTTGAGTTTCCGCAGGTTAAGGATGGGTCGAACGCCCCCCGACTTCTTGGGGACGAGGAAATACCTTGAGTAGAACCCCTTGTTGATGTCACAGGGAGGAACCGGCTCGATGGCTCTCAATAGCAGGAGCGATGCAATCTCTGAGGTCAGAGCCGGGAGATGCTGGGAGGGGTTGTTGCTTGCTGGTGGGGGGCGCCGAGGTGGGCAAGAGGCGAACTTTATTTTGTAGCCCTGCTTGAGAATGTTGAGCACCCACCTGTCCGTCGTTATGGTCTCCCATGAGCGCCGAAAAGCAGACAAGCGGCTTCCAGTCGGTAGGTGCAGGCAGGGTGGAGAGTCAAAAACTGGGATTGTTTTTAGCTGTTCCGGGCGTGGCCTTTTTCTGAGCGCGTTCTCGCTGTCTCTGTTTCTGCCGGTAGGACTGTTGGTAAGGCTGCTGCTTGTACCGTGGCTGTTGCCATTTGCGGTATGAGTTGTAGCGCTTGTAGGAAGAAGAGTTTTGTGCCTTTGCGGTAAGAGCGAGGGCGAGCAGAATTCTCTTCCAGGGTTTGAAGAGTGGTACAGCGCTCTCGCATGTCGTTCACCGTGTCTTTTACTTTGTCGCCGAAGAGCGAGTCGCCAGCGCAGGGGGCATCTGCAAGCTTGTCGTGGGAGTCAGATCGCAGCCAGGAAGCTCTGAGCCAGGATAGGTGACGTGCGGAGATGGCCGAGCCCGCAGTTCTGGCAGCTGTCTCGAAAGCATCGGGGGCAGCCCGGCCTTGATGTTTATTGGCCTCCTCGAGATCTGCTAAGGCTGAGATGAGAGCTGGCGGTGGCTCGGTGAGCTGGGCGACGGCGGTTTTAATGTTGGTGACTAGCAGGTCTTGGTAGATAGCATGCTGAAACTGATGAGCCGCTATTCTTGCGCCTAACATGGCTCCTTGGTAGACTCTTTTTGCCGTATCGTCCAGAGGTTTGTTGTCCTTTCCCGGTGGAGCGTTAGCGGAGGCGCGGGAGGACTTAGAGAGTTTGAGAGCAGACTCAACCACAATAGACTGATGTGGTAGCTGCGTCTTGTCAAATCCAGGCGAGGGTTGAATGGCATACTTGAGATCCAATTTGCGAGGGCATGCCTGGTTGGAAGCAGGGGTCTGCCACATTTTGAGCAGGTTGTCCTGAAGGAGTTGATGAACAGGAAACGCGGTGATAGCCCTGGGGGCATCGACGAATTTGAGGGCGCCCTGTACTTCGTCGCGTTGGTCCGGGGCGTTCAGACATGCGATGGACAACGAGGAGATAACCTTGCAGATGAATTTGTAGTATGACAAATCCTCCGGGGAACTTGGGGGGTTGTCAGTGGTGGAGGGGTAGTCCGAGGCAGTGGAGATGGAGTCTCTGTGGGGCGTGGGGCGTGGGCCCAGCTTGAGATGGAGGGTTGGCGGTGTCTGCCTGTGGAGGTGATGCGATGGCTGCCAGGAGTGGCTCGGTGGTAGCAGGCATAGAGTGCGCGGGCGTAGCAGTGGAAGCCGCGACACAGTGTGCAAGCTGAGGAGGTGGCATGGACCACTGTTTAGAGGCCAAGCTGGCTAGAGAGGAAGCCAATTGTTGAAACACGTCGATGAACAGTTGGAGAGCCTCAGGGGCCTGCTGCAGTGGAGCATCTGTGGCTGCAGGATCAGGGGGGTCGTGCAACAGTTCCTCCTCGTCGGCCGAAGATATAGAGCCGGCCAAGGAGGATTGGGAGGAAGAAGAGGACTCACCATCGTTGTGGCTGGATGCAGGAGAGGGTGAAGACTGGCACGATTGTTTGTGCTGAGCCTTGTGACTCCCCCTGTGAGATCCCCTGTCCCCGCTGTGGCTGCGGCTGCGGCTGCTCCTATGGCGTTGGGATCTGCGCCATGAAGAACTCCGGCTGTCACTGTGCCTGCTTCTGCTCCGATGATGTTCCCGGTGCTGCCTGCTGTGCTGGCAGTGGGCAGGGGAGTGACTGACGCTGTGACGCCAGCCCCTGCTGCGGGAGGAGCGATGCCGGCTCCGATGCCTGCTCCGTGATTGCTCCGATGGTGTCGGTGCAGGCTTAGCCTGCGCTGAGAAGATCTGCGCCGTCCTTCTGAACTCCTCTGTGCATCGGGAGGTCTGCTAGCGCTGATAGGCTCCGGGTGGGAGAGGAGGAGGATGGGACCCGGAAGAGGCACAGGAAGTAGGGCGGAGTCTCGTCGGGCAGACATGGCAGCCTCCGTGGGAAGACACGTGGAAGGAGTTTCAGCATCGTGGTGTGGAACAGAGGCTTGGGAAGGCATGTCCCTGGCCAGAGAGAGCTCTGAGGCAGTTCCTGGAGCAATTCTGAGAGCGGAGGAGGAAGACTCGGCAGCCGCGGAGTCGAGGAGAGCATGCTTTCGTGACTTAAGAGCCCGGGGGGACATACGGGCGCAAGAAAGGCAATCTTGAACGGGGTGCTCCTTACCGAGGCATCTGACGCATAGTTGATGAGAGTCCGCGTTGGCCATCTTCCTGGAGCACCCCGCACATTTTTTTGAAGCCGGGTTTCTTCATCTGAAAGTGAGTAAAGTTGCTGTTGAGAGTAAGGAAAACACATCTTGCTGGCAAGCGGAAGACAGAAATCTGGCCAGCTGGGGGCGGGTCTCGAGGGCAGGGCTAGTGGTCACGCCCAGAGGGCTAAAGCCTTCTGGGCTAGTGAGAGTACTTCCGTCTTCGGCTCCGTCGGATGACGTCACCACTTGTGGCGGACTCATCCTGCCTGTCCTGGGAGAAACACACTTTTCTTCTGAAGAAAGGTTGAACAAGTTAGGGCGCATCAGCTTGGAGCAATAGCTGAGAAGGTATAATAGAGGTCAATAAATATAGGAGTGGGCTACAACTACTGGTCTGATCCAACTTGGCAGGTCTTATGCTCTTAATTCTTAAAGGTGGATCCACACAAGAATCGGCCGATTGGGGATAGAAGTAATGAAAGACCCTCCTTGGCAACACCCTTGGGACTGACCAAAGTTCCTATACAGCGGTATCTGTGCAAGGCTTAAAGGGGCAGCAGATTCATCTCCAGCTAAATGTACTGTAATTTTCAGTAAAGTCTTTCTCTGGCACAGCCGCTTTCTCTGGGCCTTAATATTTGGACTTTAGCAACCTGGTTTTGCAATACAGACACCAGTAGGGCCCTGAAGTTTATTACTACTACAACTTATCATTAGTATAGCGCTACAAGGTGTAAGTAACATTGTACATATATACACATGAGAGAGAATCCCCGCTCAATACAGCTTACAATCTAAGCAAGACTGACACAACAAACAGTAAAATGGCTAAAATATTCCCTTCCCCTCCTCAACTTTCCTGCTTCCTAGAACAGGCTACAAACCTAACAGTGAACTTTCTTCTTTTGTGTAGATCTGACCTTAGTCACTTCCCCCTGTTTTAAACACAGGTTGAAATGTTTCTTTAAAGTAGAAAATTTGTAATTTTGCTTAAAATATTATTTTCCCCCAAATGTCATTGCATTCTTTAAAAATGGTCTGTGCTGTAATCATTTGACCATAAAGTACCTGTTGACTGACCACATAGCACAGAAGGCTAACTGCTGGTGTCAGGATGCACTAGTATAGTCTGACTAACCAGCTGACCGAAAAGAAGAGCTGCGGCTGCTGAAAAGGCAAAGGCAATAAGCTGGGAGGTTTGTGGCATAAGAGAGGCAGAGACAGGAGGAAATAGTAAAAAGAAAGAAAAGGGAGAGAGACAGATTTAAAGGAGGGAATGTGGGGCCATTATGTACAACCAAAAGCTGCCATATATTCCTGCACTGCTCAGCCCTCTGACCCGATGATGTCACAGAAGCTACCTACTTACCAAGTGCTTGTATGTGGACACTGAAGACAATTTTTCTTTGTTTTGTCTGTGTGCTGAGAACCTCACTTCTAAGCCTTTCTTTGCCTGAGAACTGCTTTAGTGACTTTGTAAGATGCAATATTGTGTTGGGATTCATACTATCTTGCTGCCTTCTCTCACTGATCAGGAGATCTAAGCTGCATGTGACCACCTCCTGATAGCTGCTTTCTGATTTGTCCAGCCATCCAGTGCAGCCCTGGTCTAACCAATCCAAGAACTGGGTATGTGCCAGTAATAAAATGTATGCACAAAGACTGTGCTTGTTTTCTTTATGTTTTTGTACCTTCTGTTCTCCAGACTCTTTAGTAGTTATTCTATAAACCCACCTTCTTTCTCTCTTTCTGTGCTTAACTATACTATTCTCACAGTTTTCTCAGCTTGCAACCTTGGGGTTATCTTTACTCACAGGGACTTGGTGCAAGCAAGGTAATCTGTGTGGTCTTTAATTACAATCTCTCTGCCTGAAATCTCTTAAAGGGGTTTTTGGTTTCCATCTGTAAAAGCCAATTATTTTTGTTTGTTTGTTTTTCTATACTGCAAAGGGTGAATTTTTTGTGGTGTGGGGCAAATAGCTCTGTCAGAGTTCATTGTTCTTGCTAGCTCTTTGAAGCCACTGCCCTCATCAGATGTTAGTGGTCCTTAATTAGCTTGCAAAGGAGCTGAGTGCTGTATAAAGGGTCTATAGGCCCTTGCAAGCACTTAAATTCCTCACAGGGATTTAGTGCAAGCAAGGTAATTTGTGTGGCATTTAACTACAATCTCTCTGCCTGAAAGCTCTTAAAGAGGTTTTTTGTTTTCATCTGTAAAAGACAATTCTTTTGTTTTCTATACTGCAAGGGGGGAATTTTTTTGTGGTGTGGGATAAATAGCTCTGTCAATTGAGTTCATTGTTCTTGCTACCTCTTTGAAGCCACTGCCTTCATCAGGAGGTTGTTCCCACCCACCCCATGTGAACATTCTTGCTTTATAGGGTACCTCCCCAATTATCTACACATTTATAAGGAAACTCCTTAATTAGCTACACACAGGGACTCAGAACAGCACTGTTAGAACACACTTAAAGAGGTTAACTGCTTTTTAACTGTAAGGACAACAGGAACAGGCAGGGACTTTGGACCTTGGTAAGTCTCTCTTTTATTTCAACAGGTACCAAAGCTCCACCAACTTACAAATGGCAGGGAAGAATCGTATTGCCAGAGCTGCTGCCCCGGTTACAGCTTCTGCCTCATTCCAGACAGAGATCCCTATGCCAGTTGAAGGACCAGTTCCATGTGCAGGATGCCTGCATGCGAAAGCTCTCAGAAAACAAGTGGAGGAGCTCAGAGAAGAGGTGGCGAAGCTGAGTAGCATTCCAGACAGTGAGATGTACATTGAAATGCTGCTTGAAACATCCAAACTCTCCAAGCGAGGTGAGGATGGGAGCCTGCAGAATGACAAAAGCTGGACACGAGTCACCAAGGCCTGCAGATTCACCAATTCAAACTCCTCCAGCCCTTGAATTGAAGAACCATTATGGAGCCCTAGGAGGTGAATGCATCCCAGAAAAGGGAAGAACCAGAGCTCGTGCACCCCAAAGTTGCAGAATCAGTGACCACAAGGAAGCAGAGGGTAGTTGTGGTTGGTGACTCTCTTCTGAGGAGTACTAAGGCATCCATCTGCTGACCAGACTTTATGTCCAGAGAGGTGTGCTGTCTGCCAGCTACCAAAATCAGAAATGTTACAGAGAGTTTGCCGAGACTCATCAAGCCTACTGACTGTTACCCGATATTGCTCATCTATGTCTGGGCATATCAATCGTGACTTCATGGCTCTGGGACAGAGGGTGAATCAGATAGGTGTGCAAGTGGTGTTCTCTTCAATCCCAGATCATTACAAACACTGCAAGAAGCAAGCACATCACCCCAATACTTCAGCAACTGCATTGGCTACCCATCCACTCATGGATAAGATATAATGCAACTTTAAATATCTTTAAAATCTTTCATAACCTCTTAGCCTCTGCACTACAGCACATTCTAACCAAGGACTCCAGCTCAAGACCTAGATGAAGCAACATGATGAACAAAATCATCACTCCATCGGCTTCCAACATGCCAACCAATCCACCACCAAAAAAGCCCCATCCCTCACCTCACCTACACTTTGGAATGCCCTCCCTGAACCAATGCGCCCGACAAAGGACATTAGGGATTTCAGGAAGATGCTTAAGACACTACTCTTCGCCAAACACTATGGCTCCATCAACCAATAATCCACATACCTCTATCTCCTTACAGCATTGGTTTTATTGTTTTGTATTGTTTTCCTCTCCCCTCCCATAATGTCCTCTCTTCCCCATCCATTATGTAACCACTTTGATTGAAGGAAAAGGTGGTATATAAAACTTGATAGATAAATAAATCCTCCCTGTTGAGGGTAAAGGCGGAAGCAGAGAAGCTCGCATCCTGGAGATGAATGCATGGCTACATGGATGGTGTCAGAGAACATTTTGGTTTCCTGGACCATGTGGTGATGTTCCAAGGGCTGCAGTGCAGAGATGGCATCCAACTGTCTGAGAAGGGTCAAAGTGTCTTCAGTAGCAGACTGGCTAACCTACTGAAGAGGGCTTTAAACTAGATCCGTTAAGGATGGGTGAAGAAAGCCCCCAGGTAAGCAAAACATTAAATACCTTTATAGAAATGGATAAAAGGAGCAACATCTGGAATGTGGTGTGTATAAATGCCTGTAGCATGGGAAATAAGATCCCAGATGATGAGGCTTTAACAGAACAGGCTGACCTGAATTTAGTGGCGATTACAGAGACATGGTTCACAGATAGTCATGACTGGGATGTAATTATACCAGGCTATACTTTTTTCAGGAAGGATAGGGGAGGAGGAATGGCAGTATATGTAAAACATATTCAAGCTATAGAATTACAGGGCTTCAAAGGGAGAGAGGAGGCACTGTGGGTTAAACTAGAAAGAGAGAAAGAAAAATCCACTTGCATTGGTGTGATATATAGAGATCTCCCCTCACAGGGAGAAGAAGTGGATAGACATACACAGCATTGCCAGGAAAGGGGAAGTGCTATTATAGGTGATTTCAATATGCCAAATGTGGATTGGCACATCCCTGCTGCGGTGTCATCTAGAAGTAAGGAGATCTACAGGGATAACTATTCAGGCAACTGGTAACAGGACCAACACGTGAAGGGGCCATACTGGACTTGGTGCTTAGCAATGGTGAAAGTGTTTCTGATGTTATAGTGGGAGATCATCTCGCATCCAGTGATCACCAGATGGTGTGGTTCAGTATTAGGACTAGGGCTCATAAAATCCATTCAAAAGCAAGGGTCTTAGATTTTAGGAAAACTAACTTTGCCAAGATGGGACAATACCTCAAGGAGTCATTAGCGGGATGGGAACAGCTGGGGGATGTAGAAAAACAATGGGCAAAACTCAAAGGGGATATTTTAAGGGCAATGAATCTTTTTGTTACAAAGGTAAATGTATTTATTTGTTTTAAAGGATTTAATATACCGCTTTCTTTAAATAAAGGTAAAAGGAAAAGGAGGCTGCTATGGTTCTCAAAAGAAGTAGCTGAAAATGTGAAGAAAAAGAGGGAGGCCTTCATGAAATACAGGAGATTATAGAAAGAAGAAGACAGGCATCTAATATTTGGAAAAACTTAGAGAAGCTGGCAAAGTAGTCAGGAAAGCAAAGATATTAAAAGAAGAAATGGCCAGTGCAATAAAATGGGAGGATAAGACATTTTCAGATATGTTAGTGAGGAGGAAGGGCAAAAGTGGTATTGTCAGACTCAAAGGTGAAAGGAAGGAATATCTACTACTACTACTACTACTACTACTACTACTACTGAGCATTTGTATAGCACTACAAGACTCACACAAACATTGCAGATGACACAAAAATTTGCAACAGAAAGGAATAGGCGGATTCTATAGAGAACAAAACTACAGGTCTTAGTTATCAGATGGATGTGTGGAGAAGCAGGGAGAGGAATAAAGGAGGACCCCAAGGTTGTGAGCTGAGGAAACAGGTAGAAGTAGAGAGTCATTCACAAAGGAGGAAGGGGAGAGGAGGATTTAGGTGGAAAAATAAGAAGCTCAGTTTTGGACATGTTCAATTTCAAGTTGCGGTGAGACATCCAAGCAGCAATGTCAGAAAGGCAGACAGAAATCCGGGTCTGGATTGCTGGAGAGATTTCAGGTATAGAGAGGTAGATCTGGGAGTCATCAGCATAAAGATGGTACTGAAAGCCATGGGAAGAGATGAGTGCACCAAGGGACTGGGTATAGAGAGAGAGAAAAGGAGTGGACCCAAGACACATCCTTGGGGTACACCAACAGAGAGCAGGATGGCAGCAGAGGAGTATCTACCAGAACAAACATATAAAGCGTGATAGGAGAAATAAGAGGAGAACCAAGATAGTACAGAGCCCTTAAAACCAAGCAAGGACAGGGTATCAAGGAGAAGGTTGTGGTCAACAGTGTCAAAAGCAGCAGAGAAGTCAAGAAAGATGAGGACTGTGGTTCCTTGGATTTTGCCAGGGACAAGTCACTGGAGGCTTTGGCAAGAGCCGTTTCAGTAGAATGTAAAGGATGAAAGCCATATTGTAAAGGATCCAGGAGGGCTTGAGAGGAGAGAAAATCAAGGCAACCGCAGTGAACTACACGTTCAAGTAGTTTAGAAACGAAGAGGGGGAGAGAGATGGGTAAATAGTTAGAAGGACAGGTAAGATCAAGTGAGGGTTTCTTAAGGAGTGGTTTAACTACAGCATGCTTGAAGGATGCAGGGACAGTTGCAGTGAAGAGTGATAGGTTAAGAATATGAAAGATGGAGAAGATGGGGCTTAGAAGATGGTTGGGAATAGGATCAGAGGAGCAGGTAGTGAGTTTGGAGGAGTGCGGTTTCCTCCTCAGAGATCATAGAAAAGGAAGAAAGGGTAGCAGAGGTAGAGGGGGAAAGTTGGGAGTGAAGAAGGGAAGTAGCTGACTTTGTGGGGAACTGGAGGGTGATCGTGTGGATTTTGTTATGGAAATAGTCAACCAGGGTTTGAGCAGAAAAGGAGGGGTCAGGGGTGGAGGCACTTTGAGGAGAGAGTTGAGAGTAGTAAAGAGATGATGAGAGTCACAGGCAGGAGAGTTAATCAGATGGACATAATAGTCCTGTATGGCTAGTGCTATGGTGGAATGGAAAGAGACCAGCATAAATTTGAAATGTTTAAAGTCTGCAAGGGAGGATTTGAGCCAATCGTACTCAGTTGAATGGGCACAGGAATGTAGTTAGTGGGTAGTGGATGAAAGCCAGGGCTGGGGCATAATATGCCTCAGAGGACATGGCATGGGTGGAGCAAGAGCATCCAGAGCAGAGGAGAGTACAGTGCTATAGGAAGCTACTGCCTCATCAACAGATGATATAGTGGAGGAGAGAACCAAAGAGTCAATAGCATGAAGATTTCTAGAGACTGGAGGAGACAGGACAAGTTTGAGGTGGTGGGTGATGAAGAGTGAAACTTAGCAGGTCATGGTTGGATAAGGGAAGAACTGAGGTACGGATGTTTGAGGGTAAGCAATTAGAGAAAAATACAAGGTCAAGGCAGTGGCTATGCTGGTGAGTGAGGGCAGTAGAGCAAAGCTGGAGGTCGAATGAGGACGTAAGGGAAAGGAGCTTTAAAGCATAAGGATCAGAGGGGTTGTCAACATGAATGTTAAAATCCCCAAGAATAAGAGTGGGGGAAGAGGAATCCAGAAAGAAGGAACGCCATGAGTCAAAGGTAGAGGTGGACTTGTCAGGAGGTCCATAAATAACAGCTACCCGGAGAGGCAGTGGAGTGAAAAGGCAGATGAAGTGTACTTCAAAGGAGGGAAAGGAGTGAGACTGAGGCAGCAGGAGGGGATGGAATTGGCAGGAAGGAGAAAGTAGAAGCCCAACACCACCACCACGGCCAGTGGGACGAGGCATGTGGGAGAACTGATAACCGCCATGATGGAGAGCAGTGACTGATGCCATATCTTCTGGAAGGAACCAGATCTCAGAGCAAGAAGATGGAGAACATTAGAGATAGAGATCATAAGTAAAAGCAAGTTTATTTGAGATGGAGTGTGTGTTCCACAAGACACATGAGAAAGGGAGAGTGGAGGGGAAAGGAGAGGGATATGAATAAGATTAAAGGTGTTGCATGAAGATCTGTTCTCAGAGTGTGACAAAAGTCTAGGTAGGCCAGGATTGAGATTGACATCTCCAGATGAGAGGAGGAGGAGTAAAAGTGCAGGCAGAGAGGAGACTGCACGGTGGAAATGAGGGTGAGGTTGTCTTAGAGAGAGAGGAGATGGCTGAATGAGAGGAAGAAAGTGGTGAAGCTCAGGAACTAATGACAGGGTAAAGGACAGAATGCAGTGGGAAGTGAGGATTGTAAAGGGGAGATAAGGAGGGGAGGAGTGAAGGTGTTGGTAGGAGAGGAGACAATCAGGGAGTATGAAGAATAGGAAGACAAAGTGATGAGGTGCCATAGAAGAGAGATGGAGAGGAAAACAGAGGCCAGAAGAAATAGATAGGTGGGGAGAGCCCGCCTGTGAATAAGTGAGGTAATATGTAGAAACTGAGGAGGATAAAGCAGAATTGCTTAAATATTTCTGTTCTGTGTTCACAGATGAAGGGCCAGGAGCAGGACCTCAGAGAACAGCCACAAATAGAAACAGAAATGAATGGGATCTCAAACTATTGTCAGAAGACTGTGTTCATGTGGAACTAGCTAAACTAAAAGTAGACAAAGCGAAGGGACCGGATGGGATACACCCGAGAATACTGAGGGAACTTGGGGACATTCTAGCAGCTCCCATGACTGACCGTTTCAATGCCTCGTTGGAGTCGGGAGTGATGCCAGAGGAGTGGAGAGAGACTCATGTGGTGCCTTTACACAAAAGCAGAAGTAAGGATGTGGTTGAAAACTACAGGCTGGTTAGTTTAACGTCAGTGGTGAGTAAATTATTGGAAACGCTGCTGAAAGAGAAAATAGTGAGGTTTCTGGAGTCCAGCGGATTACAGGATCCGAGGCAGCATGGATTCACCAGAGGCAGGTCTTGTCAGACAAATCTGATTGATTTCTTTGACTGGGTGACCAGGGAGTTGGACCGAGGGAGAGCCCTAGATGTGGTGTACTTGGATTTCAGTAAAGCTTTTGACACTGTTCCACACAGGCAACTTATCAACATACTAAAGCACCCTAGGGTTAGACCCAAATATTATTGATTGGATTAGAAATTGGTTGAGTGGGAGGCGATAAATGGTACATGTAAATGGAGCTCACTCTGAGGAGAGGGAGGCTACCAGTGGTGTACCGCAAGGATCTGTCCTTGGTCCAATTCTTTTTAACATCTTTGTTAGCGATATAGCGGAAGGGCTGTCAGGTAAGGTTTGTCTCTTTGCGGATGATATCAAAATCTGCAATAGACACTCAGGAAGAAGTAGATAACATGAAGAGGGATCTAGCTAAGCTTGAAGAATGGTCTGGAATTTGGCAGCTGAGATTTAATGCTAAATAATGCAGGGTCATGCATTTGGGCTGCAATAATTCAAGGGAGCGGTACAGTGTAGGGGGTGAAGTACTTCTGTCCACAAAAGAAGAGCAGGACCTGGCTGAAATTGTGTCTGATCTTAAAGTAGCTAAACACATAGAAAAGGTGACTACGAAAGCTAGGAGGATACTTGGGTGCATAGGGAGAGGAATGGCCAGCAGAAGAAAGGAGATGATAGTGCCTCTGTATAGGTCTTTGGTGCGACCTCATTTGGAGTATTGTCTGCACTTCTGGAGACCACACCTTCAAAAGGATATAAACAGGCTGGAGTTGGTACAGAGGGTGGCTACTAAAATGGTTAGTGGTCTTCGTTATACAGCATATGAGGACAGACTTAAGGATCTTAATAGGTATACTTTAGAGGAAAGGTGAGATGGAGGTGATATGATAGAGATGTTTAAATACCTCCGTGGCATAAATGCACAGGAGGAGAGCCTCTTTCAATTGAAAGCAAGCTCTGCTATGAGGGAATAGGATGAGGGTGAAAGGAGACAGATTCAGGAGTAATTTGTGGAAATATTTCTTTATGGAAAGAGAGTGGTTGATGCATAGAATAATCTCCCAGTAGAGGTGGTAGAGATGAGGATGGTATCTGAATTCAAAAAGGTATGAGACAAACACAGAGGATCTCTAAGGGAAAAGAGGGAACTACTGTAGTAGTTGATATGGAAGGGCAGACTAGATAGAAACATGACAGCAAAAAACCCCCACATGGCCTATCTCTCTCCTTCTCTGCACACATCCAACAGATAGATAAAACTTGTCACTTCTTCCCTATAACATCAGCAAAATGTGCCCCCTCCTTTTTGAACACATTATCAAAACCCTTCCCATTCTCTTGTCACCTCCTGTTTAGACTATTGCAACCTGCTCCTCTCTGATCTCCCCCTGAATCATCTCTCTCCCCTTCAACCCATTCAAAATTCAGCTGCATGACCAATCTTCTGTCAGTGCCGCTACATCCACATCACCCCTCTTTTCAGGTCACTTCATTGGCTTTGTGTTTCTGCATCCAGTTCAAACTTCTCTACAAGTGCCTTCGTTCTGTGGCTTCTCACTACCTCTCCTCTCTTAACTCTACCCACACCCCCCTCGGGAACTCCGCTCATCAGACAAATCCCTCTTACTATCGTGTTGTTCTCTTACACGGCCAACTGCAGACTTGCTCATTCTTCCATGATCTGGAACAGTCCACCTGAGTCAGTACGGCAGGCTCCATCTTTGGCTATATTGAAATCCAGGCTAAACACTCCTCTTCAAGACCCTTAGTCTCCTCCTTATCGCCTTTGTGTGTTATAATTATTTCCCCTTTGTTCTACCCTAGCCCCTTGTTAATTGTATGTGTCTATCTTGGATAGATTTCGAGTTCCTTTGAGCTTGGACTCTCTCTTCCATGTTTGTATATACCTTGTAGTGCTATGCAAATGTTAAGTAGTCGTAGTAGCAGTATAATTTTTTATATAAAGGTAGACAAAGCAAAAGCGATTGGCAAACTGTCTGGCTAGATGTTGTGATTGACGCTGGGGAGTTTGGATGAAGGGGCAACGGCGTTCTGAAGCTAAGTAGTGTCAATTTGTACACCTTTGGTTTGGGATCTGGCCTGCATGTTCTGAGGGAATTCAGGTTTTGGAAATTAATTGGATTTTTGAATTAGTATGTAATATTAAAAAAATACATACTGGAAGGCTTTTTTTTTTTTAAGAGTCATTGATGTGATGAGGATGAGTAAAGGCTTTAGTACCACTCTGACCTCGCGAGGAGCTGAGACTTTTCTTCTTTCCTCTTCCTCAAGAGAATATACAATACATAACAGAGGTAAAAAGTTTGAGTTTGCAGACTTGTAGTGTTTTTGTTTGTATTGATGAGTTCACTGAAAATTAAAGGCAAGAATGTATCTCTGTAGAGAGGTGAGTCACCTCATCTTTAGTGCAACTCAAAAGTTTGAAAATGACTAAAGGTTCATGTGGCCCTGTCTGTCAGAGGAGCTCTGCAATCCCATCAATGAAATACATGTGTTTATTATTTTAGTAAGATCAGAAATTCATGCATCCAAATACCAAAATATGCTCATTCCTGGAAAATAAAATATCATAGTCAAACAGAAAACTCACTTATGACAATCAGGAACTTGCACACTGCTGACTGCTCGAGATGAAGCTTTGTGATGAGATGGAAATGCCTTTTGACCAACACAAAAGCAACTGTAGTCCATGCACTGGTCCGTTCTTCAGGATTATGTCAGGGTCTATTTATTGAATTATGGGAAAATACTGTACTTAAATGGTGCGCATATCAGTAAATAATGTGCAATGTGTTTGCTGTGTTACTGTGGTTAGGAAAATTGCATGCTCTTAGCTTCAGTAATATATGTTGGTGGGTCCCCATCCCAGTCCTGCCATATTTTAAAGGAGCTGGCTAGCTTGAAAAAAAGAGGTCTGACCCCTGTGGCCATTAGGTAGTCAGAAGATTTTGCTGAAAGTGGTCAGGAGACACCATTTTGAAGATGACCACCACTGGGGCAGAAGTACCTGGGGAGTGCACCTGCCCTCTACTGGACTACCATGGCTTTTAGGTTGGTTATGGGGAGGGGGGCAGTTCCTTTCTAGAAAGACAAAGGGCCTTCATAGGCCTATTTACAATTTCAAATTTGTTCATGGAGGGGTAAAAGGGAAGACAGGATTGACAAATCATCACTAGGCCACCAGGGGCAGCCTGGTGGCCATAGGGGAGGTGCTTCCTTTTTTTTTTTTTTTTTTTTTTAAACTAGCTGGCCCCAGGGACACTTGCTCTGATATTAGGGAATTTATGCTCCTAGAAGAAAGTTAAGGACACCTCTGCAGGTTATATAACTTTCTCACACCAACACATCATAGTGTTAACCTTTAACATACGAATGGGTTACTACTTATGCATTTCCATGCATGTTTTTTATTTTATTTATTTAAATTTATTTCTATACCGCATTTTTACAATTCAAAGCGGTTTACATGCAACTCATTATTTTACTGTGTGTTGTGGCTGAGCAGTTAATGTGTTTTACCGCACAGTAACTGTTAGTATGGGCCTGTGATAGGGTTGCCAACTGGCTCCAGATGCACCTGAAAGGCTTGATCCAGTCCTGGATTTACCCCATTGTATGCAGAGACTTGTTTTCTTGCTTTTCTTATGGAATGCAACAGAGAAATCAGAACTACATGCCCCTGCATGCAATGGGGTAAACTCAGTTGGCAATCCTAGCCCGTGGAAAGGTTCTCTTTTGTGCCATCAAGTCCGTGCAGACACCTGGTAACCCAGCAGCCCCTGGGTTTTCTTGGCAACATACTGTATGACTGTGAGTAGATTGCCAGGCCTTTTCTTCAGAGGAAATGGAGGGAAAAGGGACTTGCCCAAGGTCACAAGTAGCACAAATGCCAATTTTCTGGGTGCTAGGCTGTTACTCTAACCACTAGGCTATTCCTAAGGTTACTATGTAGTAAAAGCAGAGTAAAAATCCCACTTTAACTGGTTAACATGGGAACGGGCAGTGAATGAAATATAAAAACATGATGGCAGAAAAAGACCATATGGCTTATCCAGTCTGTCCTTCTATATCAACAATAATCCCCTTTTTCCTTCATGTTTTCTTGAATTCAGATACGGTCCTTGTCTTTACTATCTCCACTGGGAGACTATTCCACACATCTACCACTCTTTCCATAAAGAAATATTTCCGCATATTACTCCTGAGTCTATCATCTTTCACCCACATCCTGTGTCCCCTCATTGCAGATCGTACTTTAATTGAAAGAGGCTCTCCTCTTCTGCATTTATGCCACAGAGATATTTAAACATCTCTATCCTGCCTTTTCTCTAACGTATACATATTGAGATCTTAAAGTCTGTCCCCATATGGCTTATAACGAAGACCACTGACCATTTTGGTAGCCACAATCTGCACCAACTCCATCTTGTTAATTTTCTTTTGAAGGTGTGGTCTCCAATTTGCACACAATACTCCAAATAAAGTCTCACCAAAACTAATACAGAGGCACTTTCACCTCCTTCTTCCTGCTGGCCATTCCTCTCCCTATGCACCCAAACATCCTTTTGGCTTTTGCCATCATCTTTTCTACTTGTTTAGCCACCTTAAGATCATCAGAAACAATCGCTCCCAAGTCCCGTTCTTCTTTCGTGGACAGAAGTACTTCGCCCCTACATTATACCGCTCCCTTGAATATTTGCAGCCCAAATACATGACCCTGCATTTTTCAGCATTAAATCTCTGCTGCCAAATTCTTCAAGCTTAGTGACATCCCTCCTCATGTAATCTACTCCCTCCTGGGTATCTACTCTATTGCAGATTTTGGTATCATCCATAAAGAGGCATAGGACGGAGGAGTAGCTCAGTGGTTGGGACAGGTTTTCCTCAGGCCAGAGGTTCAAGTCCCATGTAGGGAGAAGCAACCTCAGACCAGAGGGACTGGGGTCTCTAGTCTCATGGCCACTCTTTGTGGCCTTGGGCAAGCCACTTAACCCTCCATTGCCTCAGGTACACTTAGATTTACCTGTACGCTTTGTTGCTCCCACTCAACGAATTTCTAACCGAGTCAGTCACTTTAGATGTATTCCTAGGATGCTGAATTTATTAATAAGTCATCAGTGCAGAATGGTCTCAAAGGCTTTTCTAAAATCTAAGTACAGTGGGTGGGTTATGGGAGGAGGATGGGCATGAACTGCAAGTTATTGTTACTGCATGGCATTTATTGTGTGCTATCAATTTTTGCAGCAAACATGAATGCACTTAACACCATCTCAAGAGGAGGCATTAAAGTGCACAACAACCCTATTTCACGTTAAGGCACAGTAAGTTACCTCATGCTTTCTGCAGTTACTGAACATTGGGTTTTGGGTAAGAGCCAAAACTTACCCTACTTTGATAATAGGGCCCCTAAATGAATTCTCTGCTTCAGTCTTTACTGAGGAGGGTGTCAAGGAGAGAGACCTATGCCAGTGATGATTTAGAGGAACCAAAGCAAATCACAATGTAGCCCCCCTCCTCCCCCTAGTCCCAAAATGCTCCCCTCCCGCCACTTTTGCTGTCTCTTGCCTTCCTGTTTCGTCCTCTCTCTACGTTTTCCTATCATAACTCTGGCATTCCTTTCAGTTTTTCTCCTGCAGCCATTGTGCTTTTTATTATAAATCGCCCCGAAGCCATGGCCGCCTGGGGCGGTATATCAAGCACAAATAAAGGAACATAAAGAACGAGCAAATAATACCATCCGTTAACCCAGACTCTTCAAATTATGGAGTACCCTTAGGGTAAATAACCTAAGCAGCCATATTGTACAAAGTTATCTGTATATAATTATGGAATGTTTTATGTATATAGTTACATTGTTCATTGTTAAACTTTTGATGTTCTATGTAAACCGCCCCTGATCTCAGGAAGGGGCGCTATATAAACTTTGCTAAATAAATAAAAAATAAATAAAGATAAAAGACTCGCAACATATATTAGAAGAAACTGACAAACTAGAGAGTAGTCAATCACCAGGAGTGTATTGCATATACCCAAAGATTCTAAAAACCCAACTAAAATTGCAGATGTATTTTTAGTGATTTGCAACTTCTCATTCAAATTTGCTAAGCTCACTGAGAAATGGAGGAGGGTGAATGTAACACCAATGTTTTAAGAAGGGCTCTGGGGTAATCTGAAAATCTATAGACCAGTGAGCCTGATGTTGGTGTAGGCAAATGGAAGAACATATTCTGAAGAGCTAAATTACTAAATTAATGGGGCAGAGGTAACACAGATTTAACAAAGGGAAGTTTTTCGTTACCATCTTAGAGGTTTTTTGAAGGTATGAATAAGACTGATTCTGAATATAGTGTATTGGATATTAAAAAAGAATTTGATAAAGCCCCCCATGAGAAATTTGTTAGAAAATTAAAAAGTCATGGGAGAGAATGTCCTACTGTGGATTAGTATGTGGTTAAAAGATAGGAAACAGACGTCTCTCTGAATGGAGAAAGGTAAATAGTGCAGTACACCACGGATGGAACAGCTGTGGAACCTGTTGCCAGAGGATGTAGTCAAGATGATTAAACACAGCCGAGTTCAAATGAGGTTTGGTCAAGTTCCTGGAGGGAAAGTCCATTAAAAAGTTATTAGCCAAGTCAACTTGGGAGAATCTACTACTACTATAATTAATCATTTATATAGCGCTACGAGGCATACACAGTGCTGTACAGACACATATAAAGATGGTCCCTGCTCTTCAGAGCTTACAATCTAATCAAGACAGACAAGACAACTGAAAAGAATAAGGGTAGAATAGAGAGAGTAAGCAGACACAAGAGAAACAAGGGATCAAGATCCAAAAGCAGCCTCAAACAGGTGAGCCATGAGCATGGATTTGAAAAGGGGCAGAGATGAACAGACTCAGGAAGTTTGTTCCAGGCATAAAGAGCAGCAAGGTGAAAGGATCAAAGTCTGGAGTTGGCAGTGGAAGAAAAGGGGACAGAGGGAAGCGATATACCAGAAGAGCGGCGCTCACGAGGAGGGGTGTGGAGAGAGGGGAGAGGAAAGGTACAGAGGAGCAGAAGAGCGGCGCTCACAAGGAGGGGTGTGGAGAGAGGGGAGAGGAAAGGTACAGAGGAGCAGAAGAGTGGTGCTCACAAGGAGGGGTGTGGAGAGAGGAGAGAGGAAAGGTACAGAGGAGCAGAAGAGTGGCGCTCACGAGGAGGGGTGTGGAGAGAGGAGAGGTACAGAGGAGCAGAAGAGCGGCGCTCACAAGGAGGGGTGTGGAGAGAGGGGAGAGGAAAGGTACAGAGGAGCAGAAGAGTGGTGCTCACAAGGAGGGGTGTGGAGAGAGGAGAGAGGAAAGGTACAGAGGAGCAGAAGAGCGGTGCTCACGAGGAGGGGTGTGGAGAGAGGAGAGAGGAAAGGTACAGAGGAGCAGAAGAGCGGCACCCACGAGGAGGGGTGTGGAGAGAGGAGAGAGGAAAGGTACAGAGGAGCAGAAGAATGAATACATTTATAGGTCAGAAGGAGAAGTTTGAATTTGATACGGAAGGGAAGCCAATGAAGTGATTTGAGAAGAGGAGTTATATGAGTATATTGAGGCTGGCAGAAGATTAGTCACGCAGCAGAGTTTTGAATAGATTCAAGGAGAGAGAGATGACTCAGAAGGAGACCAGCAAGGAGGCTGCAGTAGTCAAGACGGGAAGTAATTAGAGTGGACAAGTGTTTTAGTAGTGTGTTCAGAAACAAAAGGGCAAATTTTGTTAAAGAGAAAGAAACTATGGCTTTTAGCTATTTAATTATTTATTTAACCTGGGTTTTTTATACCGCCCTAACATTAATTCAGGGTGGTTTACAGAAAACATATCACCAAAACCAAACTTTTACATAGAACAGGGTGTTGAACTTGGATGATTATATGGGGGTTCAAAGGGGTGTGTTAAAGAACAACTATTAACACAAAAAGCAGCAATAGTTTATACATGATGTAGTTATTTATGGGTTCAGGGTACAGGTCCGTGGGATTCACTGAGATTGTAGCTATAGACTGTAATCGTTATGTTTATGCAATGTGCTCATGGGGCTGGTCCATAGTATTCCATAAAGAGACAGGTCTTTATTGCTTTCCTGTAGTATGATAGGTCCTTGATGGCTCGTATTGAGACGGAAGAGCTCATTACATAGTGTGGAGCGCATATGGAGAAAGCTCTTTTACAAGTTGATTGTTTGGCTTTCATTGTGCTTGTAGGGATGTCCAAGATATTTTTATTGGATGTTCTTCTTCTTCTGTTCTGTGGTGTTTTCCTGATAATTGGTTGAAGGATGGGAGGTGACAACTTGTGGATTATTCTGAAGATTATTAAGGTCTTATATTTGTATTGTATGGTGACTGGGAGCCAGTGTAGCTGTTATAGTATGGGAGATATGTGGCTGTATCTTGCTGTTCCAGTAATTATTCGGGATGCAGTGTTTTGCACCAGTTGGAGAGGGAATATTGTTTTCTTGGGAAGGCCCTGGTAGATTATGTTGCAATAGTCTAATATGGGTGTTACTATGGCTTGGCACACTGTTCTGAAGCCAGTATCACCTAGTAGAGGCTTGAGTTTGTGCACTGTTCTTAATTTGTGGTAGGCTGTCTTGGTGGTTCTCTATGTGTGGTTGGAAGCCGAGTTGTTGGTTGAACGTAACTTCAAGGTATTTGACTTCTTGTTTGTTGTTAGGGTATAGTCTAAAGATATTTATTGAATTTGGTGGGGAGAATATAGCATTCCTGGTGATGTGTAGCACTTCCGATTTTTTTTGAAGTTTATAGAGAGGTTTTGTTCTTTGAGCCATCCTGTCATTGCTTCGAGGCATGTAGTGATCTGTGATCTGTTCAATATTTATAGGGGTAAATACCTTTATGTCATCTGCATATATCCTGTATTGTATGCTATGTTTTACGATGTTACAGAGTAGTTGTAAGTATATATTGAAAAGCAGTGCTGAGAGAGCAGAGCCCCGCGGAACACCTTTTGTTGAGTGAAATGATTGTTGACTTCCAGATCTCACTTGTTGCTTCCGGTGGGATAGCTATGATACAAACCATTTCATTACTATACCATGGATCCCTATTTCTTGAAGCCTTTGTAGTAGGTTATTATGGTTGATGGAATCAAAGGCTGCAGTGAGGTCAATGAAGAATACAACAAAGCCTTTTCCTATGTTGTCTATGCCCATTATAAGGGTGTCCGTAAGTGACGTAATTAGTGTTTCCACACTGTGATTCTGTTTAAATCCATACTGGTGTAGGTGTAGCGGGGCATGGTTGTCTGTGTTCCTGTAGTTGTTGCTGGACTATTTTTTCAATTACCTTGATTAAAAAAGATAAGCTTGAAATTGGTCGATAGGAGCTAGGGTCCTTGGTATCAAGATTCTTGCCTTTCAAAATAGGTCTTATGGATACTTGTTTGAGTTGTGAGGGAAGGTATCCTTCTGTGAGCAATGACTGGGTGATCTTTAGTAGGTATGGCATTAAATATTCTCTTGTATGTTTAATCCAACTGACTGGACATGGTTCGTTGGGTGATGTAGTTGTATTAATATTGATTATAGAGTCAAGTTGCTTTTCCGAGGGGGATGTAGAATGAATCCCATGTTTTTTCGTTGTTATGATGAGCATGGGATATGTCCGGTTGGGTCAGTTTAGAGGATGGTTTCTTTGTGTGTTTTTTCTGTAGGAAGTCTGTTAGGTCTTGTGGAGTTATAGAGTTCATGTCATCTAGTTCTCTTGGTTCTTTAGTTAGCCTGTTTACTATGTCAAATATTTCTCTTGATTTGTTAAGGGATTTCATTATCAGGTTTATATGGTATTCCTTCTTACAATTGCTTATTATGTTGTGGTATATGGCTTGCATACTGTTGTATTTTGTTAGATGGTCTTGGTCTTTGGTTCAATGCCATTGTCTCTCAAGTTTCCTTAATTGTTTCTTCTGTTCATTGATTTCACTCAAGCATTGTGTTTTCTTCTGCTGTCTTGATTTGCTTTGTGTGGGGCTATTGCTGCATTGTGGAATGTGTTTCATTTAGTAATAATGGAGTCGAGGTCTGTTGTATTTTGCTCAAGCTCTGATAGTACTTGCTCTAAGAATTTATCCTTGTTGTGGGTCTGGAATCTCCATCTTTCCTTCGGGGTTGTTTCTGGTATTCTTTCTGTTACGGGTTCATTGATGGAGAAGGTGACTATCCGGTGGTCCGACCATGGGACTGGTGTGTTAGGTTTTAGGTAATACATTGGTTGGGTACAAAAATAAGGTTAAGGGTCCCCCCTTTCTTGTGAGTTAGAGTGTTTACGATCTGGGTATAGTGTAGATCTTTCATTGCTTCCGAGAATGTAGCTGCATCATGCTGTGACAGTGATAGGTTAGGGTCTCCTAGGATGAGGAGGGGTTTGTTCTGTGTGGTGTGGGCATTAGCTCTAGGATGGATGAGATTCGTCTTCATCAGAACTTGAAGCTCTTATATGAGGCATAATGCTAGGTGCTTATTTTGAGATTGTTTGTTATTATATTGCTTCCTTTGAGTGAAAGGAGGTGGTTGTGTTGAAGTTTAGGTGTGCCTTTGCTATGATTAGGACACCTCCACCTCTTCGTGAAGGCCTTGTGGAGTTATGTATTGTATATGGTCGAGAGGCAATTTAGTTTGTAATAACGTAGTCGGAGAGCCATGTTTCAGTGATGCACATTATATCTATATTCTGGTTTTTTATGTAGTCCAGTATTGTATGGAATTTGCTTCAGGTTGATCGAGCACATTTGAGTAGGGTATGCTGTCGAGTCTTGGTTGGGGCTGCCTCTGAATAGGTAGTGGGAGTTATCTGGATTATCCTCCGTGGTCTGTTGTGTAGATTTTGGTTGGTTTGCATGTATCTTATCAGTTGCATATCTGCTTGATTGTATGATTGGGATCAGCTGAGCTGATGTGAGGATAGTCGTTTCTCCAGCATTCAGGAATGTGGGTTTGAGGAGTAAAAGTGTGAGGAGGATAAAGGCAAGTAGATTCTTGCTCATTGTGTATGTTTCTTGTTACTTTGTGTTTAACAATGAATAGGGCCACTGAGATGAAAGTTACATGCAAGATTGGAGCTGATGGTGGTTGATGGTGGCTTGTGTTTGTGTGTATTCATCTGGCAGAGTTTAACTGGTTGCGTCTGTGTGAGGTGAACAAAACGTGTCTGAGATTACTCACTGTCCTGTAGAGTTCAGTTTACCTTTAGTCGGCTTTGTTCAGTGCTGTTCTCTCTTGCTTTATCTTCCGTGCTTGTCTGGTACTTTTGTTCAGTTGCTGCAGGTTTATAAGGTGCGCCTCTTGCTTCCTGCAGCCATTCAACGGTTTGTTGGTGTTCCCTGGGGTTTTTTTGATGTTTACTATTATGGTCCACACCTAAGGGACATGCCAAAGGGCCCTCTGATGAGGTCCGCGGGCACGCCTGCCGGCGCTGAAATTTAACTGTCTCTAGGGTGTGGTGGGGCGGATCAGCCTTGTGGTGGTGATCAAGGAGAAGCTTCCCTTCCTACTCGCCTCCCCAACGCTGATCCTGCCTGCTATGGGGGTTGGATATGTGAGAAGGAAAGAGAGGAGTCAAAGATGACTCCAAGATTACGGGCTAAGGAAACAGGACGTAGAAGAGTGTTATCTACTGAGATAGAGAGGGGAAGAAGGTTTATGGGGAAAAATAAAAAAGTTTGATTTTGGTCATATTTAATTTCAAACAGTGGTGAGAAATCTAGGTGGCAATGTCAGACAGAGATGCGGACCTGGAGGGTCAAAGAGATATCAGGTGTAAAATGATAGATCTGAGAATCATCGGCACAAAAAGGATACTAAAATCCATGGGAAGGAAATGAGAGTAGCAAGGGACTGGGTCTAGAGAGAGAAAAGGAGGGGACCCAGAACAGAACCTTGGGGTACACCAACTGGGAGAGGGATAGTAGTAGAGGAGGAACCACCAGAAGAAACACTGATAGAGTGAAGGGAGAGATAAGAAGAGAACCAGGACAGCACAGAGTCCCTAAAACCAGTGAGGACAATGTGTCAAAGAGAAAGTGGTGGTCAAAAGTAGCAGAAAGGTCAAGAAGGATGAGGATAGAGTAAAGGCCCTTGGATCTGGCCAGGAACAAATCACTGGAGACTTAGGCAAGTGCCGTCTCAAAAGAATGTAGGGGATGCAAGCCAGATTGAAGTGAATCCAGTAGGGCTTGAGAGAAGAGATTCAGGACCCTCCTCTCCCCCTACCCCCCACTACCTTCCTCACTTCTCCCTCCATTCTGTCCTCTAGCCTAGCATCTGCTCTTGAGCTTCATCACAACATCCCCCCTCTCTTTAAGGCAACCCCACCCTCGCTTCCGCCGTACTGTCTCCGCTTTACCACGCTCTCTACTACTCCTCCTATCAGGTAACATCAACCCCAACCCTGGCCCCCTTCGATTTCTTTCTCACCCTAAAAAGAGTTCCTCACGCACCTTATCTAATCTCATCCACATCCCGCTCCTCCCCCTTTCTGCCCTCTCTCACTCATCCCCCACTCACTCATCCAGAGATATCAACCCCAACCTTATCTCCAAAATGAAATCCTCACACAACCTACCTGATATCATCAATATCACCCCTCATTCACCCCTCCTTCAGGTCACTCTTGGAGGGCATACACACCCAGACATATCCACCCGCACTCTGCTCCCTCCAAATCTCTGCACTACTCTAAAAATAGACCCTCACGTTACTCTGATAAGAAATCCTCACATAACTTATCCAACCTTATCCATATCCCTCTCCTTCCCCCTCCACTCTCCCGTTTTCATGTGCCCTATGGAACGCATGCTCAGTCACTAAAAAAACTTCCTTTTATTCACGACCTCTTTATCTCTAATGCCATACACCTTCTTGCCCTGACTGAGACCTGGCTCCCCCCTGATGACACTGCATCCATTGTTTCCCTCTGCTATGGGGGCTACCAGTTCTCCCATACACCTTGAGCTACTGGTCGCGGTGGTGGTGTTGGCCTCTTACTCTCTCCCTCCTGCCAATTCCAACCCCTCCTACTACCTCAGTCACACTCCCCCCTCTCCTTTGAAGTCCACTCCATTCGCCTCCTCACACCACTTCCCCTCCGAGTAGCTGTTATTTATCGCCCACCCGACAAATCCAAATCGACCTTCCTCACCGACTTAGACGCCTGGCTTTCTGCCTTTCTGGATCCCTTTTCCCCCACTCCTATTCTCGGCGACTAACATTCACTTCGACAACCCCTCCGACCCCCACGCCTCAAAGTTCCTCGCCCTCACCTCCTCGTTCGACCTCCAACTTTGCTCCACCGCCCCCATCCACCTACATGGCCACTGCCTTGACCTAATACTCTTCTCCAATTCCTCTCCCTCTAATTTCCGCAACTCAATCCATCCCTCATCTGACCATTACCTTTTAACCTTTACTCTTCAGCTTCCGCCGTCTCAGCCCCGCCCTGTCTCCTCCAACCTATCTAGAAACCTCCATAATATTGATCCCCTGACTCTCTCCTCCATTTCTCCATCTCTTTCCTCCATTATATCGTCCAAGTCCGTTGACAAGGCACTATCTTCTTACAATGCTACACTATCCTCAGCTTTTGACACCCTTGCCCCACCCACCCCACGTCCTGTCAAACGATCTACTCCCCAACCCTGGCTCTCGCCCACAACCCGCTATCTACGCCCGTTCTGCCGAACGTGCTTGGTCCAAATCCTGCTCCCCAGAGGACCTTCTACACTTCAAATTCATGCTTGGCTCCTTCCAGTCAGCCATAGCACTTGCCAAACAAGACTACTACAACCATCTGACCAACTCCCTTGCCTCTGATCCTCGCCGTCTCTTCAACACCCTCAATTCTCTCCTTAAGGTCCCCGGTCCCGCCCTCCCTCTCTGCCCAAACCCTAGCTGACTACTTCCATGACAAAATCCACAAGATTACCCTCCAATTCCCCACCCCCTCACCTACCTCCCCCTTCCCCATCCATACTCCCTCTGCTACCCTCTCCTCCTTCCCTCCAATCTCTGAAGAAGAAACCGCACTCCTTCTTACCACCTCCAAACCTACCACCTGTTCATCTGACTCTATCCCCACCCATCTCCAACACCCTATTTCCCCCACCATTGTCCCCTCCATCTCTCATATCCTCAACCTTTCGTTCTCCACTGCAACTGTCCCCATTGACTTCAAGCATGCTGTTGTCACACCCCTCCTCAAGAAACCCTCGCTTGATCCCACATGTCCTTCTAACTAACGACCCATCTCCCTCCTTCCCTTCATATCTAAACTACTTGAATGAGCAGTCCCCCATCGCTGCCTCGACTTCCTCACCTCCCAGGCCCTCCTGGACCCACTACAATCTGGATTCCGCCCCCTACATCCACTGAAATGGCTCTCACAAAAGTCTCCAATGACCTGTTCCTGGCTAAATCTAACGGCCTCTACTCTATCCTCATCCTTCTTGACCTCTCTGCTGCCTTTGACACCGTTGACCACAATCTTCTCCTCACCACCCTCTCCTCGCTTGGCTTCAAGGAATCCGTACTATCCTACCTCTCCCATCGCTCATTCAGTGTATGCTCTGGCGGCTCCTCCTCCTCCCTTACCCCGCCCAATGTAGGTGTACCCCAGGGATCCGTCTTGGGGCCCCCTCTTTTTCTCTCTCTATACCCAGGGCCTTGGCACGCTTATCTCCTCCCAATGGCTTCCAGTACCATCTCTATGCCAATGACTCCCAGATCTACCTTTCTACACCTGATATTTATCCGGCCACCCAGTCCATGATCTCTGCCTGCCTTTCCGACATCACTGTTTGGATGTCTCATCGCCAGTTGAAACTGAACATGGCAAAGACTGAACTCCTTTTCTTTCCCCCAAATTCCTTCCCTCCTCTTCCCCCTTTCTCAGTATATTTGGACGGATCCACTATCCTTCCTGTTCCCTCGGCCCGCAATCTAGGGGTTATCTTTGATACCTCTCTCCTCCTCTGCACATATCCAGCTTTTAGCTAAGACCTGCCGCTTCTTTCTCTACAACATTAGCAAAATCAGCCCCTTCCTCTCAGAACACAATACCAAAACCCTTATCCACTCCTTAATCTCCTCTCGCCTCAAGTACTGCAACCTACTCCTTGCGGGTCTCCCCATGAGCCACCTCCTTCCCCTTCAATCTATACAAAATCACGCTGCTTGACTAATCTTCTGCCAGTCTCGCCATGCCCACGTTACTCCACTTCTCAAGTCCCTTCACTGGCTCCCTGTCCAATTCCGCATCGAATTCAAGCTTCTCCTACTGACCTATAAATGCATTCACTCTACAGCCCCTCAATACTTCTTATCTCTTGTCTCTCCCTACGTCCCCTCTCGGAACCTGTGCTCTGCTAGCAAATTACTTCTATCTATGCCTTTCACCCGCACTGCCAACTCCCGACTTCGCTCCTTCCACCTCGCTGCATCCTACGCCTGGAACAGCCTACCTGTGTCTGTACACCAGGCACCCTCCCTGGCCCTCTTCAAATCCAGATTGAAGACCTACCTCTTCACCATTGCCTTCAGATCCTGACTTCTATCCTTATCTTATGCCTTGCACTGAACTGACCTATGCTCTGTATTACATGACTGATGGGCAGGGACTGTCTTTTGTATGTGGGCTGCTTCTTGTAGGTTAGCTGTACAGCGATGCGTGCGTGGCACTCTACAAGTGCTAAATAGTAGTAGTAGTAGTAGTAGTAGTCGGACAACAGTGGAGGAAAGCATGCTCAAGAAGTTTAGAAATGAAAGGAAATGGGTCGATAATTCAAAGGACAACTAGAGTTAAGAGAATGTTTCTTAAGGAGAGGTGACCACAGCATGCTTGAAGGCTGCAGGGACAGTAGCAGTGGAGAGCAAGAGGTTGAGAATATATGAAATGGAAGTGAAGATAGAAGAGGAAATGGAGTTAAAGGGTGGGGGTAGGATCAGAAGAGCGAGTAGTAGGTTGAGAGGAGGAAAGATGATAAGAGGTTTCCTACTCAGAGATCTCAGAAAAGGAAGAAAGGGTAACAAGACTGAGGGGAAAGGTTGGTATTGAGGAGGGGGGAAGAGGGGATGAAGCTGATCTAGAGGGGAATTGGAGTGCAATTTTGTAGATTTTGTCATGGCCATAGCCAGGATCTAGGCAGAAAGGAGGAGTCCATGCTTTGAGGAGAGAGTTAGGAGTTGAGAAGAGATGGCGGGGGTCAGTGGCAAGAGAGTTAGTCAGATGGACACAGTAGTTTTGCTTGGCAAGTGCTAAGGCTGATTGGAAGGAGATAAGTATGTATTTGAAATGATGAAAGTCAGAAAAGGAGGAGGATTTGAGCTAAATGCGCTAAGTTCAGCAGGTGCAACAGTGTAGACAGCAGGTGGTTGAAGAAAACCAGGGTTGAGGTATAGTGTGTCTAACAGGACGTGGGATTGGTGGAGCAAGAGTATCCAGAGCAGAGGAGAGGACAGTATTATAGGAAGCTATAGCCTCATCAACAGATTTAGAAGATAAAGTGGAAGAAAGAGGTGAAGAGACAATAGTGGAGAGAGCCAATGAATCGACAGCATGAAGATTTCTACAATGGTAGGAGTAGACTGGGCGAGATTGAGGAGGGAAGTGATGGAGAAGCTTAGGAGGTGATGATTAGATAAGGGAAGAACTGAGATATGGAAATTGGAGGATACAGGAAACCAGGTCATGGCAGTGACTGTGCTGAGTAGGAGCAGAAGAACAAAGTTGGAGGTTGAATGAGGAGGCAAGGGAAAGGAGATTATTTATTTATTTTTTATACCGCGCTCTTTAGAATCAGTGCGGTTTACATGTATACTAACAGATACTTTTTATTCCCTTGTCCCTGAAGGGCTCACAATCTAAGTGTACCTGAGGCAATGGAGGGTTAAGTGGCTTGCCCAAGGCCACAAGGTTGCTTGTCCCCATGTGTGAATTGAACCCCCGGCCTTCCAGCCTGAGGTAACCTGTCCCAACCACTGAGTCACTCCTCCCTTCTTAGAAGCATAGGGGTCAGAAGGGTTATCAACAGGAATCATTACTTATCCCTTGAAAAGAGCTATGAGAAATTGGATCTTTTTGGGATCTTCTGGGTACTGGGGACCTGGATATGAGGCTGAGATTACATAAGAATTGAGTCTTGGTCTGACACAGTACGTTTTAAAGACCATAAATAGCCCATCCTTAAGAACTATTATCTATGGTTCTACATCATGTAACGGGTCACAAAAGAGTCCTTGTGGAGTCACAGCATCCAATATAGGTCTAGAGGCAGTGCATTTATCCTAGCAAAAAAGGTGCCGGCACTCATGCAGAGCCCTTTCATTAATACGAGGGTCATGGGTCAATTTTTAGCAGGCAATGAAAAAGGTGCTGGAATTCCATCCAATCACGCACCCTGTCAAAAAAAGCCTTGTCTAGAGATAACTCAAAGAAAGGAAAGGAAGTTTCCCACAAGTATGTGTAAGAAGGGATGAAAACCCCATTCTGTTTTCCTGTCCTTGTGTGCTGTGAAACTGCAAATGAACCTGTTACCATATGCCATGTCTGACTGGAAATAACTTGCATCAGTAAAGAGACATTTCAGAACACCTCTATCTTGTCTGAACTAGTGACATATTCTGTGAGAGTAATTTTATAATAGGGTGCCTATGGAGTTGGTGCAAGAAGGCGAACCTCATCCCTTGCATGCGCCCCCCCCCCCCCATGCTGGCCCTCTATTGGGAGTTGCAGCAGCATCAATGACCTCAAACAGCTTTGCAGCGCTCACCCTAAAACTTTAACCAATGATAAAAGAAACCCAAGTCCATTCATTTTTGTTGGAACGCACACCATGAAGATAAACCATTTCTTCTCGCAGTGTGTTGTTCCGTTTTTTCTTTTAAAAGGGGGACACGACCCCTACAAGCACTAAGGAGATATGAACCCCTCAGTACCACAGTACAATTCTTTCAGACTTAGCTGTTATCATAAATCAGAGAAAAGTCACTTAGCTGATCCCAAGATCTCTGCTATGGAGAACCGATTTTCTGAAGAGGCGTCATTCACACAGGGAGCCAAGCCTTCATCCTTTAACGATCATCACAAAAAAATGCCAATATTTCAGCTTACAACCGTTCTCTCGCAGCCATTTCTCTTCCGCAGACTTTTCAAACTTTCAAAGGCATCCGTGAAAAGCAACTATGTCGTGGTAAGACCACGAGCTAGTAACCCAACGTTGCGTTTCAAGCCATGGATTCTCTTGGCTCTTCATCAAACTTTGTTGCTTACTAAAACTTTGGCATGGTGGAACTTTGTTTCTGCCCCCTTCAATGCTCAATGCCAACTTCCTGTTTGCATGAGGGTGCCCCTAGAAAAACAAAGTTGGCATCAGGCATCAGAGGGGTTGGTAACAAACAGTCCCACCATGCCTAAGTTTTAAGGTAAGCGCTGTGGGGCTGTTTGAGGCCATTGCTTTAGGTCCTGGAGAACAGAGGCAATGGACCACGCCTGGACCATTGGTGTCCTAGGCAGCCACCTAGTTTGCCTAATGTTTGTGCCAGCCCTCGGTGCCTAGGTTAAGCAGGTTGGCAGATGCCTATGTTATCTTTCCACAATGGACTTCCTTCTAATGCCTCAGGAGATATTGATTTTGTTACTGTATAAATTCTCCTCTTAACTAGTTTTTTATTGAATGCTCACAGAAACCTAGCAGTCTTTCTTTTTTCTCCACGAACTCAGGGTCTGAGACCTACCGGGCACTACATTCCAGACTAAGTCTTGAAAGTAATGTGCCTCTTTCGCATCAATGACCTCTGGGTTCTTAATGCTTGAGCATCTTCAATGATTTATCAAATTGCTCTTATAATTAAGAAAGCTCAAACAAGCGTTTAACGCCTGATCACAAAGAACCCCCTGAAGAAACTTATGAAAGTGAAACGCAGACAAGGTGCCAAGGAAAGGCGCTGGGGACAAGAAGTACAACTAAGTAAAGCGCTTGTTTGAGCTTTCTTAATTATAAGAGCAATTTGATAAATCATTGAAGATGCTCAAGCATTAAGAACCGGGAAGTCATTGATGAGAAAGAGGCACATTACTTTCAAGACTTAGTCTGGAATGTAGTGCAGGGTATGTCTGAGACCCTGAGTTCCTGGAGAAAAAAGAAAGACTGCTAAGTTTCTGTGAGCATTCAATAAAAAACTAGTTAAGAGGAGAATTTATGCAGTAAAGAAATCACTATCTCCTGAGGCATTAGAAGGAAGTCCATTGTGGAAAGATAAGTTAGACCTTCTGAGAGTTGAGCAATAGGTGCCTATGTTAAGCAAGGTAGAAGGTCAATGCAAAAGAGGAAGGCCAGCAATGAGATGGATTGATACAATAACAGCAGCTATACATGCCACTCTATCAACAATGAGCCGCCTGACTGAAGACCGAACACAATTTAGGGCAACTATGATGAGGGTCGCCGTGAGTCGTCACCGACTCGACTGCACTTAACATCAACAACATGTTTTTAGAAAAGCACTAATCGCAGCTACATTATGCCTGCTTGAGAACAAGCGGAAATGCTCGCACCTAGCTGATGGAAATACATGCTTACAATAAGGAATGTTATCGTGTACTTCATGACTGCAGCATGCACGGAACACCTACAGTACAAGCAGCGCGTGTACTTTTACGCCTAGTGCAATTTTAGAAGCGCCATTTTACACATTCGCTTCCACATATGTGCGAAAATCACTTTATAAAATTCCTCCCTTTGAACCCTGAAGTGCAGAGACTTAGCGCTGACATCGTCCTTGACCCACAGTGAGCAGCCAGAAGAGCGATCAGGCATATCTGTGCTGCGGGCTAGCCTTGCCTAACCCGAACCTCCTAGTTCAGCGCGGCCCCGTACAGCGCTGTGTAGGTCTCCTGGCTCCCTAGAAAGGATCAGCAAGAAGCAGCCCCGCGAGCCCAGGGAAACGTTCCCTCACCTCCGAGACTGGCAGCGAAGCAATAACAGCAAAGCACGCCCCAAGAGGGGGCGGGATCGGCAAGTCAAACGTCACGGTGAGGAGGGAGGAGTCGGGTGCTGGGAGGAATCAAAGCGACGAGATGCAGCCAGGACGGGGAATCGAGCCTCACTGAGGTGCAGTCATAGGGGTAGGGGAGGAGTCGGAGGGTGGAGCGTCAGGGGCCAGTGGATGAATCAGGTGAACAGATGCTTCGGAGGAGGAGTCCGGAGGACGAGGGCGCCCGCGTAGGAGGAGGAGTCAGGCAGATGATAGGTTACGGAGGATAGGAGACTCAAGGTGTGGGGGAGGAGTCCGTAAGTGAGGGAAGAGGAAAGAACAGGTAGATGAGAGCGGCAGGGGTAGGGGCGGAGTCTGAAAACGGGACGTCACGGGGTGGGGGCGGAGTCGGCGCAGCGTCGCGCCGGGCGGGGGAAGAGCAGGCGGGGGTTGCGCTGCTCGGGGCCGCAGACATGGCGGCGGATCTGAACCTGGAGCGGGTCTGCTCGCTGCCCCGGACCTGGAGCTTTGGCGTCAGTCGGGCCGGACGCGTCTTCTTCATCAAGTAATTGCGCTTCGGGGAGGGGGGAAGCGGTTCGGCCGAGTCCTGCAGCCTGCACTATTCCAGGGAGTGATTTTACCGCACCTGTGAGCACTGCAGCATTCGGGGGTTATTGTTATTTACTCTCCCAGTGGAGCAGTCTCTCACCTGCGAGGGTTTCATGTACTGTAGTAGTATTCCTGTTCCTCTGGGGCAGTCTCTCACCTGCGAGGGTTTCATGTACTGTAGTAGTGTTCCTGTTCCTCTGGAGCAGTCTCTCACCTGCGAGGGTTTCATGTACTGTAGTAGTGTTCCTCTGGAGCAGTCTCTCACCTGCGAGGGTTTCATGTACTGTAGTAGTATTCCTGTTCCTCTGGGGCAGTCTCTCACCTGCGAGGGTTTCATGTACTGTAGTAGTGTTCCTCTGGGGCAGTCTCTCACCTGCGAGGGTTTCATGTACTGTAGTAGTGTTCCTCTGGAGCAGTCTCTCACCTGCGAGGGTTTCATGTACTGTAGTAGTATTCCTGTTCCTCTGGGGCAGTCTCTCACCTGCGAGGGTTTCATGTACTGTAGTAGTGTTCCTCTGGGGCAGTCTCTCACCTGCGAGGGTTTCATGTACTGTAGTAGTGTTCCTGTTCCTCTGGGGCAGTCTCTCACCTGCGAGGATTTCATGTACTGTAGTAGTGTTCCTGTTCCTCTGGGGCAGTCTCTCACCTGCGAGGGCTTCATGTACTGTAGTAGTGTTCCTGTTCCTCTGGGGCAGTCTCTCACCTGCGAGGGCTTCATGTACTGTAGTAGTGCTCCTGTTCCTCTGGGGCAGTCTCTCACCTGCGAGGGTTTCATGTACTGTAGTAGTGTTCCTGTTCCTCTGGAGCAGTCTCTCACCTGCGAGGGTTTCATGTACTGTAGTAGTGTTCCTCTGGAGCAGTCTCTCACCTGCGAGGGTTTCATGTACTGTAGTAGTGTTCCTCTGGGGCAGTCTCTCACCTGCGAGGGTTTCATGTACTGTAGTAGTGTTCCTCTGGGGCAGTCTCTCACCTGCGAGGGTTTCATGTACTGTAGTAGTGTTCCTGTTCCTCTGGGGCAGTCTCTCACCTGCGAGGGTTTCATGTACTGTAGTAGTGTTCCTCTGGGGCAGTCTCTCACCTGCGAAGGTTTCATGTACTGTAGTAGTGTTCCTCTGGGGCAGTCTCTCACCTGCGAGGGTTTCATGTACTGTAGTAGTGTTCCTGTTCCTCTGGGGCAGTCTCTCACCTGCGAGGGTTTCGTGTACTGTAGTAGTGTTCCTCTGGGGCAGTCTCTCACCTGCAAGGGCTTCATGTCCTTGTAGTAGTGCTCCTCTGGGGCAGTCTCTCACCTGCGAGGGTTTCATGTACTGTAGTAGTGTTCCTCTGGGGCAGTCTCTCACCTGCGAGGGTTTCATGTACTGTAGTAGTGTTCCTCTTGAGCAGTCTCTCACCTGCTAGGGTTTTCATGTACTGTAGTAGTATTCCTGTTCCTCTGGGGCAGTCTCTCACCTGCGAGGGTTTCATGTACTGTAGTAGTGTTCCTCTGGGGCAGTCTCTCACCTGCGAGGGTTTCATGTACTGTAGTAGTGTTCCTGTTCCTCTGGGGCAGTCTCTCACCTGCGAGGGCTTCATGTACTGTAGTAGTGTTCCTGTTCCTCTGGGGCAGTCTCTCACCTGCGAGGGCTTCATGTACTGTAGTAGTGCTCCTGTTCCTCTGGGGCAGTCTCTCACCTGCGAGGGTTTCATGTACTGTAGTAGTGTTCCTGTTCCTCTGGAGCAGTCTCTCACCTGCGAGGGTTTCATGTACTGTAGTAGTGTTCCTCTGGGGCAGTCTCTCACCTGCGAGGGTTTCATGTACTGTAGTAGTGTTCCTCTGGGGCAGTCTCTCACCTGCGAGGATTTCATGTACTGTAGTAGTGTTCCTCTGGGGCAGTCTCTCACCTGCGAAGGTTTCATGTACTGTAGTAGTGTTCCTCTGGGGCAGTCTCTCACCTGCGAGGGTTTCATGTACTGTAGTAGTGTTCCTGTTCCTCTGGGGCAGTCTCTCACCTGCGAGGATTTCATGTACTGTAGTAGTGTTCCTGTTCCTCTGGGGCAGTCTCTCACCTGCGAGGATTTCATGTACTGTAGTAGTGTTCCTGTTCCTCTGGGGCAGTCTCTCACCTGCGAGGGTTTCATGTACTGTAGTAGTGTTCCTGTTCCTCTGGGGCAGTCTCTCACCTGCGAGGGTTTCGTGTACTGTAGTAGTGTTCCTCTTTAGCAGTCTCTCACCTGCGAGGGTTTCGTGTACTGTAGTAGTGCTCCTCTGGAGCAGTCTTTCACCTGCGAGGGTTTCGTGTACTGTAGTAGTGCTCCTCTGGGGCAGTCTCTCACCTGCGAGGGTTTCATGTACTGTAGTAGTGTTCCTGTTCCTCTAGGGCAGTCTCTCACCTGCGAGGGCTTCATGTACTGTAGTAGTGTTCCTCTGGGGCAGTCTCTCACCTGCGAGGGTTTCATGTACTGTAGTAGTGTTCCTGTTCCTCTGGGGCAGTCTCTCACCTGCGAGGGTTTCATGTACTGTAGTAGTGTTCCTGTTCCTCTAGGGCAGTCTCTCACCTGCGAGGGTTTCATGTGCTGTAGTAGTGTTCCTGTTCCTCTAGGGCAGTCTCTCACCTGCGAGGGTTTCATGTACTGTAGTAGTGTTCCTCTGGAGCAGTCTCTCACCTGCGAGGGTTTCATGTACTGTAGTAGTGTTCCTCTGGGGCAGTCTCTCACCTGCAAGGGCTTCATGTAGTAGTGCTCCTCTGGGGCAGTCTCTCACCTGCGAGGGCTTCATGTACTATAGTAGTGTTCCTCTGGGGCAGTCTCTCACCTGCGAGGGTTTCATGTACTGTAGTAGTGTTCCTGTTCCTCTGGGGCAGTCTCTCACCTGCGAGGGTTTCATGTACTGTAGTAGTGTTCCTGTTCCTCTGGGGCAGTCTCTCACCTGCGAGGATTTCATGTACTGTAGTAGTGTTCCTGTTCCTCTGGGGCAGTCTCTCACCTGCGAGGGTTTCGTGTACTGTAGTAGTGTTCCTCTTTAGCAGTCTCTCACCTGCGAGGGTTTCGTGTACTGTAGTAGTGCTCCTCTGGAGCAGTCTTTCACCTGCGAGGGTTTCGTGTACTGTAGTAGTGCTCCTCTGGGGCAGTCTCTCACCTGCGAGGGTTTCATGTACTGTAGTAGTGTTCCTGTTCCTCTGGGGCAGTCTCTCACCTGCGAGGGTTTCGTGTACTGTAGTAGTGTTCCTCTGGGGCAGTCTCTCACCTGCAAGGGCTTCATGTCCTTGTAGTAGTGCTCCTCTGGGGCAGTCTCTCACCTGCGAGGGCTTCATGTACTATAGTAGTGTTCCTCTGGGGCAGTCTCTCACCTGCGAGGGTTTCATGTACTGTAGTAGTGTTCCTGTTCCTCTAGGGCAGTCTCTCACCTGCGAGGGTTTCATGTACTGTAGTAGTGTTCCTGTTCCTCTAGGGCAGTCTCTCACCTGCGAGGGTTTCATGTGCTGTAGTAGTGTTCCTGTTCCTCTAGGGCAGTCTCTCACCTGCGAGGGTTTCATGTACTGTAGTAGTGTTCCTCTGGAGCAGTCTCTCACCTGCGAGGGCTTCATGTACTGTAGTAGTGCTCCTCTGGGGCAGTCTCTCACCTGCGAGGGTTTCATGTACTGTAGTAGTGTTCCTGTTCCTCTAGAGCAGTCTCTCACCTGCAAGGGTTTCATATACTGTAGTAGTGCTCCTCTGGGGCAGTCTCTCACCTGCGAGGGCTTCATGTACTGTAGTAGTGTTCCTCTGGAGCAGTCTCTCACCTGCAAGGGTTTCATGTACTGTAGTAGTGTTCCTCTGGAGCAGTCTCTCACCTGCGAGGGCTTCGTGTACTGTAGTAGTGTTCCTGTTCCTCTGGAGCAGTCTCTCACCTGCGAGGGTTTCATGTACTGTAGTAGTGTTCCTCTGGAGCAGTCTCTCACCTGCGAGGGTTTCATGTACTGTAGTAGTGCTCCTGTTCCTCTGGAGCAGTCTCTCACCTGCAAGGGCTTCATGTACTGTAGTAGTGTTCCTCTGGAGCAGTCTCTCACCTGCGAGGGTTTCATGTACTGTAGTAGTGCTCCTGTTCCTCTGGAGCAGTCTCTCACCTGCGAGGGTTTCGTGTACTGTGGTAGTATTCCTGTTATTCTACAGCAGTCTCTCACCTGTGAGGTTTTGATGTACTGTAGTAGTATTCTTGTTCTTCTGGAGCAGTCTCTCGTGTGAGGCTAGCATTTACTGTATTATTCCTGTTATTCTACAGCAGTCTTTCACTGTGAGGTTAGCATTTACTATAGTAGTATTCCTACTATTCTGGAGCAGTCTCACACGTGTGTGATTTGGACTCACTATAGTATTATTCCTGTTTCTCTGGAGCAGTCTCTCACGTGTGAGGTTTTGATGTAATGTAGTAGTAGTCCTGTTCTTCTGGGGCATTCTCTCATGTGTGAGGGTAGCACGTACTGTAATATTACTATAATTCTGGAGCAGTCTCTCACGTGTGAGGTTTTAATGTACTGTAGTATTATACCTGTTACTCTGGAGCAGTCTCTTCTACATGTGAGCTTTGGACTTACCGTAGTTTTACTCCTGTTCCTTGGAGTTGTCCTAAATTGTGTTGGAGCAGTCTCTCACATGTGAGGTTTTGATGTACTGTAGTTATTAGTCCTGTTCCTCTGTAGCAGTTTCTCATGTGTGAGGTTTCGATTTACTATAGTATTATTCCTCTTACTCTACAGCAGTCTCTCACCTGTGAGGTTAGCGTTTACTGTAGTAGTATTCCTACTATTCTGGAGCAGTCTCTCATGTGTGAGGTTTTTATTTACTGTAGTAACATTCCTGTTACTTTGGAGCAGTCTCTTCTTACATGTGAGGTTTGACTTTTGTTAAGTGCCATTGAGTTGATGTCGACCCTCTGATAGTTGTCCTAAATTGTGTTGGAGCAGTCTCTCACGTGTGAGGTTTTAATGTACTGTAGTATTATTCCTGTTACTCTGAAGCAGTCTCTTCTACATGTGAGGTTGGGACTTACTGAAGTATTAGTTCTGTTCGTCCAGAGCAGTCTCTTACCTGTGAGGTCTGCATTTACTGTAGTAGTATTCCTACTATTCTGGAACAGTCTCACACGTCTGAGGTTTTGATTTACTGTAGTAGTATTCCTGTTACTCTGGAGCAGTCTCTTCTACATGTGAGGTTAGCATTTACTGTAGTAGAATTCCTATTTTCTTACCTGTGAGGTTTGGACCTACTGTAGTATTAGTCCTGTTTATCTGGCGCAGTCTCTCACCTGTAAGGTTTCGATTTTACTGTAGTATTCCTGTTACTCTGGAGCAGTCTCTTACTTCAGTAAATCCTAATCTCACATGTATTTTTTCCTCTGGAGCAGTCTCTCACATGTGAAGTTTCGATTTACTGTAGTGTTGTTCCTTCTACTCTACAGCAGTCTTTCACCTGTGAGATTAGCATTTACTGTAGTAATATTCCTACTGTAATGGAGCAGTCTCACATGTTTGAGGTTTGGACCTACTATATGATTATTACTGCTCCTCTGGAGCACTCTCTCATCTGTGAGGTTTTGATGTACTGTAGTGTTGTTCCTGTTCCTCTGGAGCATTCTTTCATGTGTGAGGTTTCGATTTGCTGTAGTAGTATTCCTGTTACTCTACAGCAGTCTCTCACCTGTAAGGTTAGCATTTACTGGACCATTAGATAATAGAGGGGTAAAAGGGGCACTAAGTGAGGACAAGGCCATAGCAGAGAGACTGAATGAATTATTTGCTTCAGTCTTTACTGAAGATGATGTAGAGTAGTTACCCGTGACTGAAATGGTATATAAAGGTGATGTATCAGAAGAACGAAAGACTTATCGATTAAACCGGGAAGATGTATTACAACTATTTGATAAACTGAAGAGTAGCAAATCACCTGGACCGGATGGAATACATCTACTCTACATCAATCTCTCACCTGTGAGGTTAGCATTTACTGTAGTAATATTCCTACTGTAATGGAGCAGTCTCACATGTGTGAGGTTTGGACCTACTATAGTCAATACTGAAAAAGGTGAATTGTGGCGTACCCCAGAGATCTGTGCTGGGCCTGCTGTTTTTTAACATTTTCATAAATGACTTGAAAATAGGAATAATGAGTGAGGTGATCAAATTTGCAGATGACACCAAATTATTCAAAGTTGTTAAAAACACAAGAGGAGTGTGAAAAATTGCAAGAAGACCTTCAGAAAATGGAAGACTGGACATCCAAATGGCAGATGAGTTTTAAAGTGGAAAAGTGCAAAGTTATGTACTTAGGCAAGAACAACCCCAATTAAGCTACTTTATTCAAGATACTACCTTAGAAATCACCACCCAGGAAAAAGATTTATTCTTCATTGTGGATAATACGTTGAAACTCTCCATCCAGTGTGCAGCGGCGGACAAGAAAGCAAATAGAATGCTAGGAATCATAAGGAAAGGAATGGAAAATAAAACCAAGGATATTAGAATGTATCTGTATCGTTCTGTGTTGTGACCGCACTTTGAATATTGTGTGCAATTCTGGTCGCCATATCTTAAAAAGGATATAGCAGAATTAGAAAAGGCACAGAGATGAGTGACAAAAATGGTAAAGGGGATGGAAGGATAACCCTGTGAGGAGAGGCTTAAAAGATTGGGGCTCTTGAACTTGGAAAGCACGTGGCTGAAGGGGGACATGACAAAGGTCTATAAGTTAATGAATGGAGTGGAACAAGTAAACGTAGATCGATTGTTTACGCCATCAAAAAAGTAGAAAGATGAGGACACACAATGAAGCTACATTGTAACCCATTTAAGGCTAATAAGAGAAAATATTTTTTTACTCAACGCATAATCAAACTCTGGAATTCGTTACCGGAGGTTGTAGTAAAAACGATTAGTGTAGCTGAGTTAAAAAAAAAAAAAAAAAAAAAGATTTGGACAAGTTCCTGGAGGAAAGGTCCATAAACCATTATTAGAGAGGACCTGGGAAATCCACTGCTTACCCTGGGATGAGCATTGTGGAACATGTGTGCCTTTTTGGGAACCTGCCAGGTACTTGTGATCTGGATTTTCCACTTTTGGAAAGAAGATACTGGGCTTGATGGACCTTGGTCTGACCCAATATAGCATTTCTTATGTTCTATTGCAGTAGTATTCCTATTATTCTGGAGCCATCTTCTCATGTAAGGTTAGAATTTACTGTAGTAGTATAATTGTTACTCTGGAGCAGTCTCTCATGTGTGATGTTAGGATTTACTGTAGAATTATTCCTATTATTCTGGAATCACCTGGGGTGTTTTGATTTACTGTAGTATTATTCCTGTTACTTTGGAGCAGTTTCTTATATGCAAGTTGGATTTACTGTGGTGGTATTCCTATTGTGGTGCAGTCTCTCATGTATGAGTTTGAGACTTACTGTGGTGGTATTCCTCTTATGGTGGAGCAGCCTCAAATGTGAGGTATGGATTTACAGTGGTATGATTCTTGTTCTGGAGCAGTCTCTCAAGTGTGTTAGAATTTACAATAGCATTATTCCTATTCCCCTGGGGCAGTCTCTGAGGTGTGAGGTTATGATTTAATGTATTATTGTTACTCTTTTTTGCAGTCTTTCTCATGTGAGGTTTGGATATACTGTAGTAGTAGTCCTGTTGTTCTAGAGCAGTCTCTGACGTGTAAGTTTAGCATGTACTGTAGTAGTATTCATATTATTCTGGAGCAGTCTGTGAGGTTAGGATTTAATATAATATTATTCCTATTACTCTGGAGCTGCGTATGGGTTTCGATTTACTGTGGCATTATTCCTATTCCTCTGGAGCAGTCTCTCTCGCATGTGAGGTTTCAATTTACTGTGATGATATTTTTGTTACTCTGGAGTAGTCTCTCACTTGTGAGGTTAGAATTTAATGTAGCATTATTCATATTACTCTGGAGCAGTCTCTCGTTTGTGAGATTTGGATTACTATAGTTTTTTCCTGTTTACTCCAGAGCAGTCTCTCAGATGTAAGCTTGGGATTTACTGTAGTATTATTCTGATACCCTGAAGTAGTCTCGCGTATGAGATTTGGATTATAGTGGTATAATTCCTGTTGCTCTGTAGCAGTCTCTCATGCATGAGCTTTGTATTTACAGTGGTGTTATTCCTGTTATGGAGCAGTCTTTCACGTGTGAGGTTAGCATTTACTATAGTAGTATTCCTATTATTCTGGAGCAGTCTCTCACCTGCAGGGTTTGTATTTTCTATATTGCTGTTCTTCTTTCTCTGGAGCAGTCTCTAGAATATGATATTCCTCTTTTACACTGAAGCAGTGCTTAAATTTACTGTAGTATTCCTGTTACCGTGGAGCAGTCTCACATGTAGGATTTTGATTTACTATAGTATTCTTCGTATCACCTCGGTGCATTGTTACGTGTGAGGTTTGTATTCGCTATAGCAGTAGTCCTATTTCTCTGGAACAGTCTCTTATGTATTCTTATTTTGGAGCAATCTCTACTAGTGAGGTTTAGATATAATATAGTGTTTATTGTTATTACCATGAAGCAATCTCTCATGTATGCGGTTTGGATTTACTGTTATATTATTCCTGTTACTCTGGAGCAGCCTCTCGTGTGAGGTTCTGCTTTACTCTCTTGTGTGATTTTTGGATTTACTGTTGTAGTATTCATATGACTCTTGAGCAGGCAGTCACGCATGAGGTTTAGACTTAGTATTCATATAATCTGAAGTAGTCTCTTACAAGTGAGGCTTAGATTTATTTTAGCATTATTCATATTGCCCTGGAGTGTGCCTTCTCATGTGAGGTTTGGATTTACTGTAGTAGTATTCCAGTTTTTCTGGAGCAGTCACCTGTGTTTGAGGTTTAGATAGACTCTTATTCTGCAGGAGTCTCTCTCACTTGTGTGATTTAAATTTACTGTAGTAGTATTCCTGTCACTCTGGACAGCCTCTCATATGTCAGGTTTGTATTTACTGTGGTAGTATTCCTATTACCTCTGAACAGTTTCTCACATGATGATTGGATTTTACTGTGGTAATATTGCTTTTACTTCTTAGCAGTCTCTCACTTGAGATTTAGATTTACTGTAGTACTCATACTACCCTGGATCTGTGTCTCACGTGTGAGGTTTGGATTTACTGTAGTAATTGTATTACTTTGAATCAGTCTTTGACAGTGAGGTTTGCATTTACTGTAGTACTTGGATTACTCTGGAGCAATCTCAAACGTGTGAGGTTTACATATACTATAGTGGTTTTGTTGTTACTCGTGAACAGTTTTCCATGTGTGAAGTTAATATTTACTGTAGTATTCCAATTTCACAAAGCAATCTCTCACGTGTGCAGTTTGGATTTATTGTAGAATTATTCCAGTTACTCTGGAGCAATCTCTAAAGCATGAGGTTTAAATTTACAGTGGTAGTGTTGATATCATTGAGAGATTTGCATCCACTGCCTCCATTGTATGCAAATCTCAGTCGAGCATATTCATTGTGATTATCCTGAAAACCTGACTGGCTGGGTGTGATCCGAGGTTTAGGTTGAGAACCCCTGATCTACCTGTTTGTTCACACCTTCAAAAAAATGTAACAGGTTGGTGAAGCAATATTTTTCCCTTGGCTAAATCCATGTTGACTTTGTCCCATTAAACCATGACTATGAATATTTTCAGTAATTTGTTCTTTATAATGGTTTCTACCACCTTGCCTGGCACTGACATTGGGCTCACTGCTCTGCAGTTTTCCTGGATCACCCCTGAAACCCTTTTTAAAAATTGGCATTATATTGGTCACTGTCCAATCTTCAGGTATTATAGATGGCTTTTAATGATTGTTTGTTTAGAAATGACTAATAGTAGGCCTGCAATTTAATTTTTGAGCTTTTTCAGCATCCCAGGATGTATACCATCTGATCCAGGTGATTTTCCACTCTTTAATTTGTCAAATTGCCTTTTTATATCTTCCTGATTCACTGAGATTTGTTTGTTTCTCCGATTTTATCATCTTTAAATATCGTTTCTGGCATGATAAATTAATTCTCTGCTTCAATCTCTATCTTCTCTGCTATGGCCTTGTCCTTTAGTAACCCTTTTACCCCTTTATCATCTAATGGTTCACCCGACCCCCTTCACAGACATTTTGTTTCAAATGTATCTGAAAAAGATTTTATGAGTTTTTGCTTCCACAGTAAGCTTCTTTTTAAATTTTCTCTTTGCCTGCCTTATTAATGCTTTGTATCTAACTTGCCAGTGCTTATATTTACTATTTTCTTCATTTGGATCTTTTTCCCATTTTTTAAAAAATATTATTTTGGGTTATAATAGTCTGTCCTCCTTGTTTGGTCTTCTTTCCTCCTTTCATAAAACATGGAATATATCTGGTCTGGGCTTCCAAGATTGTCTTTTTAAACAATATCCAGGTCTGATGTGAACCCTTAACCTTTTCAGCTGCTCCCCTTTTTTTTTTTTAGTTTTTTTTCTGAACTATTTTCCTCATTTTATCATAATCTCCCTTTTGAAAGTTAAATGCTAGTACAGTAGATTTCCCTGCTGTCCTCCCTCCATTTATTAAATCACATTTCATCATGTTATGATCACTGTTGCCAAGTGACCCCAATACAGTCACCTCTCACACCTGTGTTCCATTAAGAACTAGATTCAAAATAGCTCCCTTTTACGTCAATTCCTGAACCGTTTCATGAATTAGTTATTAATTTCACCTAGAAACTTTATTTCCCTATATGTCCTGATGTGAAATTGACCCACTCGACACTGAAATAATTAAAATTGCCTGCTATTACTGTGTTGCCAATTTTGTTAGATTCCCTAATTTCTGTTAGCACTTCATCTACCTGTTCATTCTGGCTAGGCAGCCAGTAGTTTGCCCCCACAGCTATTCTCTTCCCACTTACACATGGAATTTCTAATGATTTAAAGATTCTATAGTGCATTTTGTTTCCTGCAAAACCTTTATCCTGTGGTATAACGGTGTCCCATTGGTTATCCTCCTTCTACCAGGTCTCTAAAATGCCAATTATATCTACCTCTTCATTCAGTGCTATAAATTCTAAGTCTCCCATCTTACATTTTCAGACTTTCAGCATTTGTATACTAGCATTTCAAGGTATGATTTTTGTTTGTAGTAACATAGAAAACGATACTCAAAAAGTCCCAAATGAGGAATCCACCTCACACGTAACAATGCACCGAGGTGATACGAAGAATACTATAGTAAATCAAAATCCTACATGTGAGACTGCTCCACGGTAACAGGAATACTACAGTAAATTTAAGCACTGCTTCAGTGTAAAAGAGGAATATCATATTCGAGAGACTGCTCCAGAGAAAGAAGAACAGCAATATAGAAAATACAAAAAAAAAAAAAAAATCAAAATCCCCAGTGTTGAAATGTCCTAAAAAATATATTCCTTATCATCCCTCCAGTCCAGTCCCACACCTCTGGGTAGTGTACCTCTTCCAGCAGCTTGGAGACTGAACATGTCATCTTTTGATGACACCAGTGTACTTATGCAGCTGGCATCGCCTAACAGCCCCAGTATGCTCAGTCTCCAAGCAGCTGGAGGAGGTAGTGAGTTAGGGTGCTGGACTTGCTGAGGGACAACTAAGCAGATAGCTGTCTTTTCGTTATTTATTTTCCTGTGCTAGCAGGACTTCCTTATTTTGATTTTGTTTTCTTTGGTTAAAAAAAAAAATTTCAACAATTAAACAAGCTGCCCGAGGATAAAGAGCAGGAGCTCCCAGCAGACAAAGGAGAGGATCCTTCTTTCTCCCAGGTGTTCGGAGAAGGCTGGTAGAGGACCTCATTCTGTCCGGCACAGCAGGCGGCTCGAGGAGCCACTGCACGCGCGTCAGCCCTCATACAGGCAGCCTCTAGATAAAGCGCAGAAGCTGGAACAGAGCAGTTGAGCGCAGGGGAGAGCAGAGACCCCGTGTGCCGTCACCTGGGATGCACAGGTAAGAGTGGGGCAGTCGCGGCAAGAAGGACGTGTGTCTTCAGCATTGTTTGGAGAGCAGGGTATTGTACCAGAAGCAGACCTTTTTGGGAGCGAGGCCTAAGGCCACATGGCGGTAGGCCACACCAGCGCGGGAATCAGTGACACATTCTTTTTCTTCCCGGTTGCGGCCCGTAGAATCGGGCAGCAGTTTTCCCCCTCAGGGCTGGTTGGAAGTGGGAAACTAAGAACGACAGCTTGTACTTTGCCCTCCCATGCGGGGAAAGATCAGGACAAGGTGTCCTGCTCCCCTTTTCATTTAGTTTCTTTTCATTTGATATATTTTAATTTAATTTCTTCCCTCTCACTGATTTAGTTTATTTTTCTGTGAGGGGCGGGAGTTGATTTACTTTTTGATTTGACTTTTGATTTAATTTTTGGTTAGGATCTTCCTTTGCTCCTGGAATGTGCTTGCCAGGGGCATATTGTGGTCCTGGGCGCCATGCCAGCCAGACCTTAGTGCCTAGTGTGTGGGGACCTAGCGGGGAGGAGGGCGGTCTCAGATAAGTTTATCTGGGATGCACACTGGAGGCCACGTCCTTGGAAAAGGACCTGCAGGAAAGGTTGTCCTACCCGGCTAGGGTGGTCCAGGATGCAGAGGGGGCCACAATGTCGATGTTGGAGTCAGCTACCTGACCCCCTGGCCATTCCCGAACCCTCCACTTTGTGGGACCAGGGAAACGTGGGGCTTCTGGGGAATTTTTCACTGGAATTTGTACTGCTGTTGCACAAGGCTTTTTTCATACACCAATAGGAGTCAGGGATCGGCCCTCTGGTGCAAGACCACGGTACTAAGTAGGCAGCGAGCTGGAAGGAGAGCGATATGGAGGTAGCGGCCTCTAAGAGAGCTAGACACTCAGAGGAGGATCAGGTGCATCCTTCTTTATTTGAGGAGCCGGATGGTGGACATGGAGCTAGAGTTCCAAGGTGAAGAATTGGAAGAAGGGGTATTCCCGGATCAGGAGGACCAGTCGCAGGTGGTTTGAGTGTTCTGTCGGGAGGAGTTGGCGGCACTCATCGCAGAGTCCTTGAAGGCTCTTAATATGCCAGCAGGTGTGTTGGCAGAAGAGGAGATGTTTGAGGATCCCCTGCTACAGGCAGTGCGGAAACCGCAGAAGGTTTTCCTGGTGCACAGAGTGGTCAGGCAGATGATCCAAGAGGAGTGGAATCTGCCAGAAGCAGGCCTCAGGGGTACGAGTTATGTCATGGTTGTACCCTTTACCAGAGCAAGAGTGCGAACTCTTTCGGTCGCCTAAGGTAGATGTGGCGGTGTCAGCAGTCACCAAGAAGACGACAATCCCGGTAGAAGATAGCGCGGCCCTTAAGGATGGCCAGGACAGGAAGGAGGACACCTTGCTGAAACAGGCATTTGATGTCAACACCTTCTCCTTACAGGCCTCCATTTGTGGGGCCTGGATAGCCAAAGCTTGCCTCCGCTGGTCACAACATGTCCAGCAGCAAGGGGAGCTGACAATGGACCTGTCAGATGAGGCGGCCAAATTAGGCCGCCCCCAGTTCCATCTAGTGGACACCCACTACAGTCTCATTAGAGGTCTCTCGAAAAGCATGGCATTGCTGGTGGCAGCTCTCTGCTACCTGTGGCTGAGGAACTGGATGGCAGACAATTCCTCCAAGTCCCGCCTTAGCAAGCTCCCCTTTAAAGGTAAACTTTTATTTGGAGAAGATCTGGATAAGTTGGTCAAGGACTGGGGGAGTCCAAGGGTGGATGTCTGCCCAAAGATAAGCAGAAGCAAAGCAGACTTCCACCTTTATCGAGAGGGCAGCCGAGAGAATTCAAGCGTTTTCGTACATCCTGCTTTGTCCCTTACCAGAGAGGCAGAATCCCCTCCAGGGGGCAGGGTTTTCGAGGTTTCCGGGATGCAGACAGGGACTTTGGAGCTGGCACTTCCTTGGGATCCAAGAAACCCCAATGAGGTGAGGGGACCCAGGTGGGGTTGCTACCTTTTTGGGAGGCTGGCTACGGGAGTTCTTCCATGCCTGGGCCAGATCACTTCAGACCGGTGAGTCTTTGAAGTCATCTGGGACGGCTATGTCCTTGAGTGGGCACATCTGGCTGGCCACTCCTTTGTTCAGTCTCCCTGCAAGGTGCCAGGTATGGCAGTAGCGGTAAAGGACACCCTGACAAGACTGTTGCAGTTAGGGGCCGTGGTGCTGGTACCCAGTGACCAAAATAGGTGCGGTCGGTACTCCCATTTATTTTGTGGTGCCCGTCAAAGGAAAGCTACTTTTGACCGACAAGGGCGTGAACCGTTGTCTGTAGGTGCCGCACTTTCACATGGAAACATTTTGGTCTGTCATAGTAACGGTAAGAAGCAGGGAGTTCTTGACGTCTCTCAACCTCACGGAAGCGTATCTTCACATTCCCATGTGTTCAAAACCTCAGCAGTTTCTCCACTTCGCGGTTCCGATGGGGCATTTCCTGTTTTGGGCATTGCTGTTCAGTCTAGCAACGACTCCGCGAACCTTCACCAAGCTTATGGTGGTTGTAACAGCAGCCTCCGCAAGGAAGCAGTTCTCGTACACCCGTACCTCGACGATTGGTTGATCCAGGCGAAGTCCAGAAACAAAAGCGAAAAAGCAACAAAGAGGGTGGTGCAATTTTCTAGAAAGTCTCGGATGGGTGGTCAACTTGGCCAAGAGCCATTTGGTGCCAACTCAGGAGCTGGAGTATTTGAGAGCGTGCTTCCAAAACCAGCATGAGAAAGATCTTTCTACCAGAGCAGCAAGCGCAGGGGCTGTGATGGCTGGTGAGCCAGTTTTTGCACGTGTCCCAACCGTCGGCTTGGCACTATCTGCAGGTCCTGGGGACCATGGCAGCCACAGTCGAGCTGGTCCCGTGGGCGAGAGCCCTCATGCATCCATTGCAGAGAGCTCTCCTGTGCTAGTGGTCCCACCAGAGTCAGCCATTAACCAAGCGACTCTCATGCCTGGGGCGGACCAGGAGAGTGCTAAGGTGTAGTTATGTCTGGGGAGTCTGGAAGGGAGCATGCCCCTCGAGTCCCCAACATGCATCCAGCTGATGACAGATGCTATCCTATCCGGTTTGGGGGTCCATTGCGAAGGGTGCATTGCTCAAGAACAATGGAGCTCGCAGGAGGCCCTCTGGTCCATCAAAAGGCTGGAAATGTGGGTGATAGTCCAGGCACTCCAGAGCTTTGGGATCTGGTTGCAAGGGAAGGCGGTCCGGGTCCTCTCGGACAATACGACCACGGTAGCCTACATCAACCGCCAGGGAGCCATGGGCAGCGTGGTTTTAGAGGAAGTTGCCGGGGTGCTGTTTGACTGTTCGGAAAGTCACCTTCAGGCCTTATCATAGAAACATACCGTGTTTCCCCGAAAATAAGACCGGGTCTTATATTTATTTTTGCTCCAAAAGATGCACTAGGACTTATTTTCGGGGTAGGGCTTTTTTTTACTGATACCGGTAGCACTTGCTGATTGGCTGACTGTCATGAGGCGGCAGCCAATCAGTGAAGTGTTACCATAGAGCGCACAGGGAAGCAGTGGATGTGGGCAGCGACAGCCCCTTGGAGAGAAGGAAGAGGCCCGCAGCGTAGCGACAGCACCGGCAGCTGATCGGCGTCAGCGTTTTTCTTTTCTCTGAGCATAAGGACGGAGCATTGGCGGGCCAGAGGGAGATAAAGAGAAGCCGAAGCGCCAGCTTGCCCTCTAACTTTGTCGCAAGTATTTTGTCTCCCTAAACGCCACCTCGTTAATGCGGCTGCCTTCCCAGTCCACGCCGTGAGACTGCGCATTCTTCATGATGGATACACCCCCTCTCGGCGCGTGTGTAACAATCTCCTGTGGACATGATGGATTTGAAAGGCCCCCGCGAAGCATGTTGCAGAAACCCCCGTGCCTTGGAAAGATAATTTGGACATGGAAATCGCCATACCGGTAGGTAGAAATATTATCTGCTTGCTCTCCTTCATGCTGTGCTGTTCATTATGACTGAGTTCTCGTATCCCCAGTTTATTCACAGCTACGGTAGTGCAGCATCCACTCGGTGTTAAATACCTTTAATGTAAAGTGCAGTGAATTTAGGCTGAAGGGTTGAAATGAATGCATGGGGACCAAAAGGAACAATGCCTATTTATCTAAAAATGCATTCCCCTACCTCAAGAACACACACAGGCAGCCCTCCTCCATGATCTTCACTAGGTCTTATTTTTGGGGTAGGGCTTATATTATGGGAATCACAGAAAAACGTGCTAGGGCTTATTTTCGGGGTAGGTCTTATTTTCGGGGAAACACGGTAGAAATATGACGACAGAAAGGCCACGTGGTCTCTATCTAGTCTGTCCTTCCATAACAACTACAACAGTCCCCTTTTTACCTTTAGAGATCCTCTGTGTTTGTCCCATGCTTTTTTGAATTCAGTTACTGTCCTCATCTCTACCACCTCCACTGGAAGACTATTCCACGGATCCACTACTCTTTCCGTAAAGAAATATTTCCGCATATCACGCCTGAATCTATCTCCCTTCACCTTCATCCCATGTCCCCTCATAGCAGAACTTGCTTTCAATTGAAAGAGGCTCTCTCCCTGAACATTTATGCCACGGAGGTATTTAAACATCTCAATCATATCACCTCTATCCCGCCTTTCCTCTAAGGTGTACATATTAAGATCCTTCAGTCTGTCCTCATATGCTTTATAATGAAGACCACTAATCATTTTAGTAGCCACCCTCTGCACCGACTCCATCCTGTTCACATCCTTTTGAAGGTGCGGTCTCCAGAATTGCACACTATACTCCAAATGAGGTTGCACCAAAGACTTATACAGAGGCATTATCACCTCCTTTTTTCTGCTAGCCGTTCCTCTCCGTATGCACCCAAGCATCTAGCTTTTGCCGTTGCCTTTTCTACCTGTTTAGCTATTTTAAGATCATCAGACACAACCACGCCTAGGTCCCGCTCTTCTTTAGTGGACAAAAGTACTTCACCCCCTATACTATATTGCTCCCTTGGATTGCTGCAGCTCAAATGCATGACCTTACATTTTTTAACATTAAATCCCAGCTGCCATATTCTAGACCATTCTTCAAGCTTAGCTAGATCCCTCCTCATGTTATTTACCCCTTCCTGGGTGTCTACTCTATTGCAGATTTTGGTATCATCCGCAAAGAGGCAAACCTTACCTGAAAGCCCTTCCGCTATATCACTAACAAAGATGTTAAAAAGAATTGGATCAAGGACAGATCCCTGGGGCACACCACTGGTAACATCCTTCTCCTCAGAGTGAGCCCCATTTACCTGTACTCTTTGTCGCCTCCCACCCAACCAATTTCTAACCCAAGCAGTAACTTTAGGGTCCATCCCTAGGGTGCTCAGTTTGTTTATAAGTCGCCTGTGAGGAACAGTGTCAAAGGCCACGTCGCGGGAGTCGACAACGTGACGGCCGACTACCTAAGTCGGGTGCACATGGACCCGGGCGAGTAGACTCTCAACCAGAAAGGTGTTAGAGCAGGTGATGCGTTGATGGGGCACACCAGTCATGGACCTCTTGGCAATGTTCCAGTCGGCCAAGGCGAGCCGGTTTTTCAGCAGGAGAAGAGAAAGGATGTCAGAGTCTGGATGCCTTTGTACAAAGGTGGTGCGTAGAGGAACTTCTCTGTTTTCCCTCCATGGGTGCTCATAGGCCAAATAATACAGCGGATAGAGGTTCATCGGGGGTTCATCATTCTGATCGCCTCAGATTGGCCAAGGCATCCATGGTATGCCGACCTGGTGTGGATTCTAGCAGACAGGCTGTGGCGGTGTCTGGCTCAGGAGGATCTGTTGACGCAAGGGCCGGTTCGCATGCCTTAGGTGGATTGATTCTCACTTAAGGTGGCTCTTGAAAGGGCAAAGCTGCGGAGGAAAGGTTATTCAGAACCGGTGATAGCAACCTTACAGAAGGCTCTAGTGTATATCAGTGTTGTGCGTCTTTGAGGCATGGTGTGGGGACCGGCGGGCTCTCCCATCCATGGCTTCAGTGCCAGAGATCTTATCCTTCTTGCAGGATGGTTTTGACAAGGGCTTAGCCGCGAGTTCCTTGAGGATGCAGTTGGTGGCGATTTCCTGTTATCGTGGAAAGGTTCAGGTGGTGGTGTTGGGTACGCACCCAGACTTGCTGTGCTTTCTGAGGGCAGTGGGCCACCTTCAGCCTCCAAGGAGGTTGGTGGTTCTGCCATGGGATCTTAATTTGGTGCTGGCTGCACTCACCGGTGAGCCCTTTGAACCATTAAGTCGAGCGTCGCTGAAGGATTCAACCCTGAAAACTGTCTTCCTGGTGGCAATTTGCTCAGCATGCAGGATATTGGAACTTCAGGCCTTATTGTGTTGGGAGCCCTTCCTTTCCTTTTCGCAGGAGAAAGTGGTCCTTACTAGAACCTTCTTTCTTGCCCAAGGTGGTTTCGACTTTCCATTTGAACCGGTGAGTTTCTCTACCGGCTCTGACGACCGCGGACTTGAATTCCGCTAACCCGCAATTGCGGCTCTTGGATGTCAAGATTCTTGCGGCGTTATTTGAAAAGGACAGCATCCTTTCGGAAATCTGATCATTTGTTAGTTCTGTTTAGGGGGCTTCGCAGAGGAGAGGCGGCAGCCAAGACCTCCTTTTACAGATGGATTACAGAAGGAATTGCATCGGCATACATCTGGAGGGGTGGAGTGGTGCCAACAGGATTGCGGGCACATTCCATGAGAGCTCAGGTGGCCTTGTGGGCAGCGTATAGCTTGATGCTGCCGGTGGAAATCTAAGGCAGCAACATGGTCTTCTCTGCATACTTTTGCAAAGCATTATCGCTCCCCAGCGTCCAATTAGAAAGCTTTTGGGAGCATCCCACAGCGCCTGCGTGCTGCCTTCCTGCCTTTCCCAACTGCCTCTCTCCAGTTCTTCGTTTTCCTGTCACTGCAGAAATTATCCCATATTTTTCATTTTTTTTTGTGGTAGCGTTTGCCTTCCTCGACGCTATACCGGTACCGCCGGTTCGTTCTTTCTTTCTTCAAAAAAAAAAAAAAATTTTGTAATCCTATATATTTTTTTTTTTCTGGTTTTTCCAGCCTTTTTCTCTCGAGTGCCACATGCCATTTTGGGCACTAGGCCCAATTTTTCCTCAACATGGAAAAACCCACTTCGGGTTTTAAAGTGTTCCAAGTGTGACGGTACCATCTCCGTCACCAACACTCACGAGTGGTGCCTCAAATGTTTAGGTCCTGACCACTCCATCTCGGAGTGTGTTGCCTGTGGGATGATGTCGAAAAGGAGTCGGCAAAACTGAGCTGCTAAAATTAGCACCCTTTTTCCCTCCGATGCAGCATCCGTGGCATCGACTTCTTCCAGGGCTTCGTCTTTCTCCCATGGATCTCAGGTAACCAAACATAAATCTGGCTGGTCCTCAAAGGGTAGATCTCCTTCCAAGCATCAAGATGCCTCTGGCGTTGCCCTTGAGAGACTTGTACTGGCAAAATTGCCTTGGCAGGAGGCTTCGGCTTCCAAAGCACTATCAGGGCTCCAGGATGTTCTCGAGGCCTCAACCTCGGCAGAACTACTGGTGCCATGCTCTGGGGTACCGGCTGCTTCGTCCGGTACTGACACCCAGGCATCGGCAGCGTCAATTGACCAGAGATTCCTGGCTATTGAGCGCAGTCTGGCGGCTCTCCTTGCGGCATCGACACCGGTTCCGGCACCGATACCGGTACCGACAGCATCGACATCGGCGAGTGTGCTACCAACACAGAGTCATGCTATTTCTTCCGGTATCGACAGGTTGGTACCGGACCCCTCCGGTACCGACTTCGATCGGTACCGGTATCGTGCTTTACAAGAGCACCCGGACAGAAGACATTTTGAATCCTCCGATGACTCTGACAGCTCTGTCGATGCCGGAGTACTTCTCTCTGAGGAGCCTTCTTCTCTTAAACGTAGGATGTCCCCTCCAGAGGATATATCCTTTCAGGATTTCATCAGGGAGGTGGCTAGAGGTCTTTCCATCGCAGTGGCTCCTGAAACAGAGCCCAGAGCAAAGGAGTTGGAGATTTTACAATATCCTAAAGCTCCCAAGGAGGCAGCTACTTTGCCTGTTTATGAGATCTTGCATGATCTCATGTTAAGAATGTGGGAAACACCTCTTACTACCTCTCCTCATTACTGTAGGCTGGATACTATGTATCGAGTGCCTCCTTGTCCTGGATTTCAGAAAACTCAGTTGCCACACCACTCCATAGTGGTGGAGTCAGGTATGAGAAGGATCAAGAGTGCAAAAAGACATGCATCTAATCCTCAAGGATGTGAATGTAGGACTCTTGATGCCTTTGGGCGTCAAACATTCCAGGCCTCTCTGCTTTCTGCCAGGATTAGTTCCTACATCTTATACATGGGAATGTTCCTTAAGGAGGTTACAGGAGATCTAGAGCTTATGAGCCCCCTCCGTCCTGATGATAAGAGGCAGAATTATCTTACACTTGTCAAACATGCCCAGGATGTTTCCAAGTTTGTTAATCGTGCAGCGTTTGACTGCTTTGAGTGCATAAGCAGAACCTCTGCCATTGCCATAGGTGCTTGTAGGATTGCCTGGCTCCAGGCATCTGACTTAGAACTCTGGGTACAGGACAAACTGGGGAATATCCCTTGCACATTCAAATATCTCTTTGGCAAAAATTGGCAAGAGAAAGCTAATGAGCTGGATGCTGATAATACCACTTTGGATAGACTATCCAAGGCTACAGCTGATCCTGCAAGGAGAAAATCCTATAAGAAACCATTCTTCTCTAAAAAGAAGAGATTTTACCCCTCCTATACCCAGCAGGTGCATTCTGCAGGTCAGTCTGCCCAAAAGGGACAGCAGCCCCCAAAGCAAAGGAAAACAAAGATTGCTAAGCCTCAATCGGCCCAGCAGACTCATCCTCCACAGAGGTTTGACTCCCATCTAGAGAACTTGGCCTTCCTAGCCCTGAACGGGCCAGAGCCTTCCACCATCCCAGGAAGGTTGTGTCATTTTGCCCCCAGATGGGGGCAGATTACAGCAGAAGAATGGACTCTTTCCATTGTAAGAGAGGGGGTACAAGCTTCATTTCTTCAATATGCCCCCTCCTACAGTGGTAAGACAGTTCAATTCTCAGACTTCACCCAACACTCAGTTGGGTCAAGAGGTCAGTTTACTCTTTGCCCAGGTGGCAATAGAAGACGTACCCATTTCCCAACAGGGTACAGGGTTTTACTCCCCCTATTTCTTTATCCCAAGGAAAACAGGGGGACACAGACCCATTTTAGACCTCAGAGAATTGAACAAATTCCTGTTCAAAGAGAAATTCAAGATGATTTCTCTGGGAACTCTGCTGCCATACCTTCAGAGTCAGTATTGGCTTTGTTCTGTAGATCTCAGGGATGCGTACACTCATGTTCTCATCCATCCAACTCACCGAAGATTCCTTTGTTTTCTTTTTCAAGGAAAGCACTACCAATACAGGGTGCTTCCTTTTGGCCTGGCCTCAGCACCAAGGGTGTTTATGAAATGCATGGCTGTGGTAGCAGCATATCTCCAGGAACAAGCAGGAATGAGTCTTCACATATGGGTATCGTCGGTACCGACGGAGCCTGCGCGGGAATGCTCCCCAGCGTCCAAAAGGAAAGCTTTTGGGAGCATCCCACAGCGCCTGTGTGCTGCCTTCCCGCCTTTCCCAACTGCCTCTCTCCAGTTCTTCTTTTCCGCGGAGCCAGCAGGTTGTGTTTCCTGTCACCGCTGAAGAATTTCTTATTTTCTTTTATTTTTCTTTAGTCGCGTGTCTGCCTTCTCGATTCCGGACCGGTACCACCGGTCTTTTTTCTTTCTTTAAAAAAAAAAAAACCAAAAAAAAACTACTACTCTTTTCAGTGCATTTTTTCTTCTGGGGCCTTAGGCCTACAGATATATTTTTCCTCATGGAAAAACCCGCCTCTGGGTTTAAAAAGTGCACGAAGTGCAGTAGCACTATTTCTGTCACTGACACCCATGACTGTTGTCTAAAATGTTTAGGTCCTGACCACTCCATTGCGTGAGTCCTGTTCCATGATGTCTAAGAGAGGGTTACAAAATCGGGCAGCCAAGCTCAGTACCCTGTTTCCCTACGATGCAACTTCTGTGGCATCGACGTCTTCCAGGGCTGCTTCTTCATCCCATGGATCTCAGGTAACCAAACTTAATTCTGGCCGGTCCTCAAAGAGTTCATCTCCCTCTAAGTATCGAGATGCCCCCGGGCTTACTCTTGAGGAATCCACACCGGCAAAATTACCCCGGCTGGAGGCTCCGGCTTCCAAAGCTCTACCTATGGCGTCACAGGTTGACATCGATGGCTCGGCCTCAACCGATCACCTGTTACAATGTTCTGGGGTACCGGCGGTTACCACCGGTACCAACATCCAGACATTGGTGGCGTCAATGGATCAGAATATTCTGACCATGCAGCGTGCCATCACGGTATTCACACAAGCTGCGACGCCTACGGTACCGCAACAAACCCCATTGTCGGTACCTGTACCGATTCCGGTACCGGATCCGAAATTGGTTCCGATACCAGTACTGCTTGCATCGACATCAGCATCGACGGCAGCGGTACGCTATCCAGTGATGTCCATCAGTACCGACTCGGTACCGATTACTCCCGATGTCGATACCTCCCGGTACGCGTATCGGGCTCTGCGAGAGCATCCAGACAGTCGATACTTTGATTCCTCTGAAGACTGATTCTTCAGAGGCCTCAATTGAAGCATCGGGGATCCTTCCTCAGGAACCCTCTTCTCCAAAAAGGAGAATGTCTCCTCCTGAAGACTTGTCTTTTCAGGACTTCATTAGGGAGGTGGCCAAAGGCTTGTCCATCTCGGTGACCTCTGAAACTGAACCTAGAGCCAAAAAATTAGATATCCTACAATATCCTAAGGCTCCTAAAGAGGCAGCCACCTTACCAATACATGAGATTCTTTATAATCACATGTTGGGCATATGGGAGACTCCTCTTTCCACCTCCCCTCATTCTAGAAGGTTGGACACCATGTATCGTGTTCCTCCTTGTCCTGGATTTCATAAGACTCAGCTTCCTCACCACTCCATTGTGGTAGAGTCTGCTATGAAAAATATCAAGAGTACAAAAAGGCACTCCTCTGCTCCTCCAGGAAGAGAATGCAGAACCCTAGATGCCTTTGGCAGGAAAATCTTCCAGGCCAGTATGCTTGTAGCCAGAATCAACTCCTATAGTCTCTATATGGGGATGTTTCTAAAAGAAGTTACAGATCATCTGCAAACCTTATCTCCTTTTATGTCAGAAGATAAGCGAGAAGAATATATCACCTGGCTTAAACATGCACAGGATGTATCCAAGTTTTCCAACCGTGGAGCCTTTGACTCTTTTGAGGGTGCCAGTAGAGCCTCGGCTATTGCCATAGGTGCACGCAGAGTTGCTTGGTTGCAAGCCTCTGATTTGGAATCCTGGGTACAGGATGGTCTAGGTAACCTTCCCTGTACAGGCGAAAACCTGTTTGGCAAAGATTGGCAAGCAAAGGCCAACCAGATGGATGCTGAAAATTATGCTTTAGATAGACTTTCAAAGTCGTCTACTGCTCCTTTTAAAAAGAGGTTGTTCAAAAAGGGATCTTTCCCAAAGAAAGGGAAATTTTCTTCTGGTTATGGTCAGGCCTCTTCTCAAGGTCGTTTTGCTACAAAGAGACAGCAACAACTAAAACAGGCCAAACCTCAGGCTGCGAGGACTGCTACGGCCCAACAGCCTCAGCCTCCTCAGGGCCTTTGACTTTCCACTAGAGAACTTAGCCTTTCTGGCTCTAGAACATCCAGAGCCTCTCACCATCCCAGGAAGGTTAGCTCACTTTGCTCCCAGATGGGAACAAATCACAGCAGAGCAATGGACCCTCTCCATCATAAGGGAAGGGTACAAACTTCATTTCTTAAACCTTCCTCCTCACACCATGGTGAAACAGTTCAATTCTCCAACATCTCTCCTCAACCTTCTAGGTCAAGAGATTGCTATCTTTCTTGCCCATGGGGCAATAGAAGAAGTACCTCTTCTTCAACAGGGCTCAGGGTTCTACTCCCCTTATTTTCTCATCCCAAAGAAAACGGGGGGCTACAGACCCATATTAGATCTCAGAGTTGAACAAGTTTCTATGCAAGGAGAAATTCAAGATGACTTCTCTCGGAACTCTCCTTCCATACCTCCAGAGTCAGGACTGGTTTTGTTCTCTAGATCTCAAGGATGCGAACACCCATGTCCTCATCCATCCAACACACAGAAGGTTCTTTCGGTTCCTTTACCAAGGAAAGCACTACCAATACAAAGTGCTTACTTTCGGTCTGGCCTCTGCTCCAAGTGTGTTCACAAAATGCATGGCAGTAGTAGCTGCATTTCTGCACACTCTAGGAATATTCGTATTCCCATATCTGGACGACTGGCTCATCCGAGCTCCATCCCAGTCAGAGGCCCAGGCTTCCCTGGCCTGCACAAAGCGTGTTCTTCAGTATCTGGGACTGGTAATCAACATTCCAAAATCCCATCTCACCCCTACTCAGTCTCTGGAGTTTATAGGGGCCTTGCTGGATACCACAACTGCAAGGGCCTATCTTCCCCAGGCCCGTTGCCTACGCTTGGTGCAGTTAGCCTCCCAGATTCAGTTAAAATCCCATTTAACTGCTCGAGAGATATTGCAACTCTTAGGCCACATGGCATCCACGGTGCATGTGGTTCCCTATGCTTGCCTTCACATGAGGGCAGCTCAGTGGACCCTATCCACCCAATGGACCCAGGCATCAGGTTGCCTGTCAGACAAAATAGCAACCTCCAGTCGCCTCTTTTGGTCCCTCCATTGGTGGAAGTCCACTCAAAATCTGTTGCTGGGGTCCCCCTTTCAACAGGTGTTGCCCCAAGCAACCCTTACAACAGATGCCTCTCCAAAGGGTTGGGGGGGCATCTGGTCTCCACAGGAGACATCTCTTCATATCAACCTCTTAGAGCTCAGAGCAATCTTTCTGGCTCTCAGTCTTCCACACCCTGCTCAGCTACAAGACAGTCCTCATCCACACGGACAACCAGGTAGCCATGTTCTACGTGAACAAGCAGGGAGGGACTGGCTCTCTGTCGCTTTGCAACAAAGCTCTGAGATTGTGGGCCTTCGCCAGAGAGCATCAAATCCATCTCATGGCAGTGTATCTTCTAGGGGTTCAAAACTCTTGGGCAGACAGACTTAGTCGAGTTCTGCTTCCACACGAATGGTCCCTCCATGGGGACCAGATAGCCAGGATTTTTTGGATTTGGGGTACCCCAGACATAGACCTGTTTGCAAGTCCGTGGAATGCCAAACTTCCCCGGTTTTGTTCCAGGATTCCATGTCGGGGAGTTCAGGCCAGGGATGCCTTCCTCCTTCATTGGGGGCAAGACTTCCTCTATGCCTTTCCACCTAGTCCCCTCATCCCAAAGACTCTGTTCAAGCTTCAGAGAGACAAGGGGTCTATGATCCTCATAGCACCACTTAGGCCACGCCAAGTGTGGTACCCTCTACTTCTGCATCTCTCTCAAGCTCCCTCCCTAGACCTGGGGTCTGCTCCAGATCTCCTCTCCCAGGAGGAGGGAACCTTGTGGCACCCAAATCCTCAGTCTCTTCATCTCAGGGCCTGGTTGCTGATGGCTTAGACCTTCAGGATTTACACCTTTCTCAGCAAGTGAAGGATATCCTTCATGCTTCCAGAAAGCCTTCCACCAGACGTTCATATGCTTTTAAATGGAAAAGGTTTTCCATTTGGTGTGCAGAGAAGGGTCTCAACCCTCTTGCAATACCTTTGAATTCTTTACTAGACTATTTGCTGCATTTATCCCATGCAGGCCTTAAAACAAATTCAATCAGAGTCCATTTGAGTGCTATTGCAGCATCCCTTAAGCCTCTCAATGGACAACCTATTTCCTCTCATCCTCTTATAGCAAGATTCATGAGAGGCCTTCTTTTGACTAAACCTCCCATTAGACCACCTCCAGTGGCATGGGACTTGAATCTGGTTCTTGGCCAGCTTATGAAGCCACCCTTTGAACCCTTAGCCACTACTACCTCCTTGAAATTCCTTTCCTGGAAGGTTATTTTTCTCATTGCAGTCACCTCAGCTCGCCGTATCAGTGAGTTGCAAACTTTAGTGGCTAATCCTCCTTATACAAGGTTCCATCATGACAAGGTAGTCCTCAGAACTAATCCACACGTTATGCCTAAAGTGGTCTCACCTTTTCATCTGAACCAGGAGGTGTATTTACCTGTCTCTTTTCCAGGACCTCATGCATAAAGTGCAGAGAGGAATCTTCATACCCTGGATTGTAAAAGAGCACTTGCTTTCTACTTACAAAAGACACAGCAACATAGAAAGTCCTCTCAACTTTTTGTTGCTTTTGATCCTTCTCATTTAGGACTTCCAGTCTCTAAGAGAACTCTGTCCAATTGGATTGCTCAGTGTATTTCCTTCGCCTACCAGAGTAAGAACCTTTCTCTGGAGGGCCATGTCACAGCTCACAATGTGAGGGCCATGGCAACCTCTATGGCTCATCTAAACTCTGTGTTCATCGACCAAATCTGTCGAGCGGCCACCTGGGCATTAGTTCATATCTTCACAGCCCATTACTGCTTGGACAAGGACTCCCGCCGGGATGCCTTGTTTGGTCAGGCTGTTCCTGTTCCATACCTAATCAACTCCTACCCTCCATCCCTGACTGGATGCCTGAGATTCATGGGTGCAGGTGGAGCCCTTCCCAGGGACTCACAATCTGGGTGATCTCCCAGGCATCTCTAGCTGGGGAGTCTCCATATGTGAAGACTCATTCCTGCTTGTTCCTGGAGATAGCACAGTTACTTACCTGTAACAGGTGATCTCTGGGAACAGCAGGAATAAGTCTTCACAACCCACCCACCTCCCCTAGGAGTTGTATCTCTCTATCTATCTATCTTTCCTTTCCTCTCTCTCTCTTTGTCTCAGCTTTAAAACTCGAACTGGAGAGAGGCAGTTGGGAAAGGCGGGAAGGCAGTGCGCAGGCGCTGTGGGATGCTCCCAAAAGCTTTCCTTTTGGACGCTGGGGAGCGTTCCCGCGCAGGCTCCGTCAGCACCGACGATACCCATATGTGAAGACTTATTCCTGCTGTTCCCAGAGATCACCTTTTACCGGTAAGTAACTGTGCTTTCTTCGCACCCTAGGAATATTCGTCTTCCCCTACTTAGACGACTGGCTCATTCGAGCTCCATCAGCGTCAGAGGCCAGAATTTCTCTGTTTTGCACAATGCGTATCCTTCAGTATTTGGGCCTGGTCATAAACATCCCAAAATCCAGCCTAACTCCCACTCAGTCTCTAGAGTTTATAGGAGCTATGCTGGATACCAGAAAAGCAAGGGCCTATCTTCCACAGGCCCGCTGCCTTCGCATTGTGCAGTTAGCCTCCCAGGCAGTGTTAAAGCCTCATCTCACTGCTCGGTAAATGTTACAACTACTAGGCCACATGGCATCTACCGTGTATGTGGTTCCCTATGCTCGCCTCCATATGAGAGCAGCCCAATGGACTCTATCCACGCAGTGGACTCAGGCATCAGGCTGCCTATCAGACAAAATAGCAAACACAAGTCACCTTATTTTGTCTCTACAATGGTGGCAGTCAACCCAAAACCTGTTGGTGGTTCCCCTTTCCAGCAACCCCTATCCCAGGTCACTCTAACGACAGATGCCTCACAGGTGGGTTGGGGAGCTCGTCTGCAAGATCTCTCTACCCAAGGCACCTGGACTCCACAGGAGACCCACTTACATATCAATCTCCTAGAACTCAGAGCAATCTTCCTTGCTCTTTGAGTGTTCCACACCCAGCTGAGCTACAAGACAGTCCTAATTCAGAACGACAATCAAGTAGCTATGTTCTATCTGAACAAGCAGGGAGGAACAGGCTCTCTGTCGCTTTGCAACGAAGCTTTGTGACTATGGGCCCTCGCCAGAGAGCATGAGATTCATGTCCTTGTGGTGTATCTGCCAGGCATTCAAAACTCTTGGGCAGACAGACTCAGTCGAGTTCTGCTCCCACACGAATGGTGAATGCCAAACTTCCCCGGTTCTGTTCCAGAATTCCGGCTCAGGGTTCTCAGGCCAGGGATGCTTTCCTCCTCCATTGGGGTCAGGACTTCCTATATTACTTTCCACCCATTCCCCTAATTCCCAAAACTCTATTCAAGCTTCAGAGAGATAAAGGCCATATGATTCTCATAGCTCCACATTGGCTACAGCAGTGTGGTACCCTCTGCTCCTACATCTCTCTCAAGCTCCATCTCTGGAGTTAGGATCTGCTCCAGATCTCCTGTCTCAGGAGGACGGGATGTTGTGGCATCCCAATCCCCACTCTCTGCATCTCAGGGCCTGGTTACTGAGAGCCTAGACTTTCATGGTCTTAACCTTTCTCAACAAGTAAAGGATGTCCTTTGTGCTTCCAGGAAACCTTCCACAAGAGGCTCTTATGCTTTCAAGTGGAAAAGGTTTTCCATATGGTGTTCGCAAAAGGGTCTTCACCCCCTTGCGATACCTCCTGGAATCATTACTGGAGTATCTCCTTCATTTATCTAATGCAGGACAAGACTAACTCAGTAAGAGTCCATTTAAGTGCTATTTTAGCTTCTTTAAAGCCTTTAAATGGGCAGCCTTTTTCCTCTCATCCTCTCATAGCGAGATTTATGAGGGGCCTTCTTCTAACTAAGCCTCCCATTATTCCACCTCCAGTGGCGTGGGACCTGAATCTGGTTCTTGGGCAGCTCATGAAGCCACCTTTTGAACCTTTAGCTACTACCTCCTTGAAATTCCTTTCCTGGAAAGTTATCTTTCTCATTGCAATTACATCAGCACGTCGCATCAGTGAATTGCAAGTATTAGTTGCTGATCCTCCTTACACGAGGTTCCATCATGATAAGGTAGTCCTTAGGACTCATCCACATTTTATGCCAAAGGTGGTCTCGCCTTTTCATTTAAACCAGGCTGTTTACCTGCCTGTGTTTTTTCCAAGGCCTCATGCTTCAAATGCAGACAGGAATCTTCATACTTTGGACTGTAAAAGAGCACTTGCCTTTTACTTGCAAAGGACACAGCAACATAGAAAGTCCTCCCAACTCTTTGTTGCTTTCGATTCTTGTCATTTGGGACTTCCAGTCTCCAAGAGAACATTGTCCAACTGGATTGCACAGTGTATTTCTTTTACCTATCAGAGTAAGAACCTTTCTCTGGAAGGCCATGTCACAGCTCACAATGTGAGAGCCATGGCAGACTCAATGGCTCATCTACACTCTGTGTCTATTGACAACATCTGTCGAGCAGCTACTTGGGCCTCGGTTCATACCTTCACAGCCCATTACTGCTTAGACAAGGACTCCCACCGGGATGCCTTGTTTGGTCAGGCTGTTCTACAACACCTGTTCCATACTTAATCAACTCCTACCCACCTTTCCCGGTAGGATGCCAGAGATCCATGGGGGGAAGTGGAGCCCTTTCACAGGGGCACACAACTTCTGGGGTCTCTCCCTGGCATATGTAGCTAGGGAGTCCCCATATGTGAAGACTACATTCCTACTTGTTCCTGGAGAAAGCATAGTTACTCACCTGTAACAGGTGATCTCCGGGAACAGCAGGAATTTAGTTTTCACAACCCACCCACCTCCCCTAGGAGTTGTATCTCTCTTTTCTTTTCTTTGTCTCAGCTTTAAAACTCACCTGGAGAGAGGCAGTTGGGAAAGGTGGGAAGGCAGCACGCAGGCGCTGTGGGATGCTCCCAAAAGCTTTCTAATTGGATGCTGGGGAGCGTTCCCGTGCAGGCTCCGTCGGTACCAATGATACCCATATGTGAAGACTAAATTCCTGCTGTTCCCGGAGATCACCTGTTACAGGTGAGTAGCTATGCTATCTTTCATGATCTCCACCACAAATCAGCAGGGGTACGTGATCAATTACATGCTATTTTAACTGGGAAATGGTATGATCACAATGCATATAATGCTGAAACATAGATGCAGATGAAGTCTTAGTTCTAAGTTTAGAACGATATTCATCCAGCTGGACCTTCAATGTAGGCAGGTGCAATATAGAGCAAATCACAAGGACACTGTATCAAGTACACTAGGCAGGTGATGATAAATCGATTAGTGTAACACCTCCCTGATGTAGAGTAGCATCACTGGACTCCTTCCCATCATCAAAATCACATTGACCACACTTACAATGTCTGCCAAATGCAGAAAGTTGCGACACCGGGGCCAACATAAATAAATAAAAACATGTTATGTACTACTATATCCCTGATATTTTGACCCCGGGAATAGGAAAACAATAACTCGGTTTAAAAATTAGAATGAACTGAAAGTACATACGAAAGCTTCTTGAGCAAAGATACAACCTCTATAAAACTGTCCATAAAGGGTAAAACACACACAATGCGATCTCAGAATTGGATGCAGAAGGTAATAAAAGCCAGTTCCAATGAGCCCACTGGGCACGCTTATAAGCCCGATGAACCACATCGTAGGGATAGCCACGCTGCAAAAAACGACCCTGAAGCTCATTCGCTACCTCCTGAAAATCATGTAGTAAAGAACAAATGCGGCGAATCCACAGAAATTGACTTACAAAAGGCCCCCGTTTAAGGCCAAGTGGATGGTGGCTATGGTACCGCAACAAATTGTTACATTCAATTGATTTGCGGTATAATGAAGTGTTCAGATGTTCATGTTGCAACCTGATCTCAACATCCAAAAACTGAATTAACTGTGAATGCTCAGTCAGTGTAAAAGATGTACAAATGTTGAGATATTGTGTGAATGACTCCAACTTGCATGCTTCCCCACTCTAAATAAAGAAAATATCTTCCAAAACCCAGCACCAGCACATAATCTGCTGAAACAAATGTTTGCTCAAGTCACTGAGGGTGCAACTGTGATGCCCATAGCCATTCCAAACACCTGAAGATAAAAATTCTGATCATGTAGATCGATTGTTTACACCATCAAAAAAATAGAAAGACTAGAGGACACGCAATGAAGCTACATTGTAACCCATTTAAGACTAATGAGTGAAAAAATATTTTCTCTTAACGCGTAATCAAACTCTGGAGTTCATTACCAGAGGATGTACTAAAAGCTGTTAGTGTAGCTGGGTTTAAAAAAGGTTTGGACAAGTTCCTGGAGGAAAGGTCCATAAACCATTATTAAAGAGGACCCAGGAAATCCACTGCTTACCCCAGGATGAGCATTTTGGAAGCTGTGGACTTTGGGTACCTGCCAGGTACTTGTGACCTGGATTGGCCACTGCTGAAGACAGGATACTGGGCTTGATGGACCTTGGTCTGACCCAGTATGGCATTTTTTATGTTCTTATGTGTGCTTGCGAGCCAATGCAGCCTTAGCGTGCGCTGTTATACTTTCCCTAACTCTCTGTCCTCATCCAGGAAACATTGTTTGACCTGTGGCAAGCGAGGTGCCTCATCCTCAGCTTCTGGACTCTGCTTTTCCTGCATGGCAGCTTCTGAGTCACCCCTGGAGGGCCTGTTTTCCCCCTCTCAGCTGGGGGATACAGTTAGTCCGATCTTGCTCACCTCAAGACGGATGGATGGTACTATGGGTAAGGATATTCAACTGACCGGAGGCTCTGGCCACCATGCTCTAAGCTGCTTGGACTTCCTCAGCCAGCAGTCTTGATCCTGGAGAGTGGGAGTTGAGCCACGAGGCATTTCAGTTGATTTTCTGCTGCTGGGGTTGCCTTGAAATGGATCTGATGGTGACCCGCTGCAATGTCAAAGTTTGCTGCTCTTTCAGTTGCTGCATGGAGATGGAGTATGAGGATGTCCTGACCCAGCCCTGGCCAAGTCTGCGACTGGTGTACGTGCTTCCTCCATGGCCCCTGGTGGGGCATGTGATTTGGAGTGTAGAATGCTACCCAGGCAGGATTGTTCTAGTGGCACCATATTGGCCGAGGAGAGCTTGATTTGGAGACCTGATGAGGCTCCTGCAGGTGTTGCTTTTTCGGTTGCTTCCTTCTCTAGGTCTATTGCGGCAGAGACTAATGGTCCTTGAGGTCTCTGCTCCCTTCTTGCTTATGATATGGCTCTTGAAAGGGGATGGCTAGTGCATAAGGGCTACTCTCCAGCAGTGGTCTCTACTCTGCTTGGTGCCCAGAGGAGGTCTACCAAGCTAGCATATGTACAGATATGGTGTCTCTTTGAGCGCTCTTGTGGCTCATGACATTTGGCATCTTAGGCAGCCAAGGTGTTCTCCCTGTTGGCCTTTCTACAGGATGGCCTAGAGAAGGGCCTTTCTCTTAGCTCCCTGAAAGTTCAGGTGGCAGTTCTGGCGTCTCTGGCATTGCACCTGACTGTCCCGCGTTTTCTCCAGGGGGTTCAGCACCAGCATACTCCCCTCCAGTCTGTGATCCCTTCCTGGGATCTTTGGTTGGTGCTCAGGTCCCCGATGGTGGTGCCCTTTGAGCCATTGAAACATGCTACCTTAAAGGATTTGATGCTCAAGAATCGTGGTCTTGGTTGTTCCGCAAGGTGGATTTCCAAGCTGCAGGCTCTGTTTTGCTGAGATCCTTATCTGTCCTTTTCAAAAGAGGCCGTTTCCAGTCGGCCTGTGCCTTCTTGCCTAAGGTGCTTTCAGGGATAGTATGTATTTTCCTATCCCCTGCTGATCCTTAATCTAAGTTTGTACCTCAGGCAATGGAGGTTTAAGCAACTTGCACAAGATCACATGAAGTGTCAGTGGATTTCGACCTAGGTTTCCATACTCATGGTAAACAGACTATTTAGAAAAGGACACACTACCTAAAGGAATACAAAAGTCCTCGAATCTCTGAAGGACGGATCATGAAAAACAGGAGCAACAACTTTTTGACCAACTACTTTCCATCAAAGCCCAAGTAACAATGACGGCCAGAACCAATCTATTTCAAAACGAAGACCCTCCAACAACTCTATCCCCTCCTCAAACCAGCAGACTTTCGATCAGCACTTCAAGCCCTCGCTCTCCCTCATGCAGACTATTCCAACAGTATCTACCAGGGCCTGCCACAAACCACCCTCCTCCTCCTTCAAACTGCTCTATACACTGCTGCACGTACAATCCAAGGAGCTGCTAAACACGACCACATTACCCCCATCCTAAAGCAGCTCCATTGGCTGCCCCTCCCCAGCAGAATCGAATATAAATTCTTACTCCATGCACAAAGCACTACACACCCACCTGGCCACTCTCCTTCAGAAACTCGCTACGATCAAAAAACTTACCATACCGCAATCCAAAATGAAATTCAACTAACAAATTTGCCACAGAGCTTTTGAACTCTATGCACTGTCCCTTTGGAACTCTCTACCAGACACAATGAGGAATTTCAGCAACCTCCACTCCTTCCGCAAACACTTGAAAACCCTCTTATTCTCTGAACACTTTGGACCCACCACCTAACACCCCCTCCAACATGACAGCAACAAGACAGAATCTACATTTGTAAATAGTTAAAGAATATACCATCTGTGTATAGCTCTTCTATTGTTTATAGTTCAATGATTGCAAATAGTTTGCTGTTATATATACTATATAACTAAAGTGTTCGTTCCATGTAACTGTGTTACTTGCTATCTAATGTGTTGTTTGTTCTATGTAACTGATGTTCTGTTCACTGTAAACTGCTTTGACCCGGTCTTAGATAGTGCTGGGGAGGAGTCTGCTGTCTTGGTACATGTCGGTACCAATGACATAGGAAAATGTGGTAGGGAGGTTCTGGAGGCAAAATTTAGGCTTTTAGGTAGGAAGTTGAAATCCAGAACTTCCAGGCTAGCATTCTCCGAAATGCTTCCTGTTCCACGCGCAGGACCCAAAAGGCAGGCAGAGCTCCGGAGTCTCAATGCGTGGATGAGACAATGGTGCAGAGATGAGGGTTTTGGATTTGTTAGGAACTGGGGAACATTCTGGGGAAAGTAGGGGCTCTTCCGAAGGGATGGGCTTCACCTTAACCGGGATGGAACCAGGCTGCTGGCTTTAACCTTTAAAAAGGAGATAGAGGAGCTTTTAAACTAGATATTAGGGGAAAGCCGACAGTCGCCCAAGAGCGGATGGTTCGGAAGAATGTATCCTTGAAGGATACTACCAAAAGCAGAGAGGTTCCACAAAAGAGTAAAGTAGCCCAAATGCCCTCAAGTATGGAGCAGACAGAGCTTAAAGATCCCAATTTACCCATGTCTAACAATAGCCAAATTAACATGAATAAAATACATTCTCTAAAATGCTTGTATGCAAATGCTGGAAGTCTAAAGAATAAGATGGGAGAGTTAGAATATATAGCACTAAATGAAAGGTTAGATATGATTGGAATATCAGAGACATGGTGGAAGGAGGACAACCAGTGGGAAACTGTGATACCTGGGTACAAACTATATCGTAATGATAGAGCTGATCAAATTGGTGGAGGGGTTGCGCTCTATGTTAGAGAGGGCATTGACTCAGAAAGGATTAAAGTTTTGCAGGAAACAAAATCTGCTGCAGAATCTATATGGATTGAAATTCCATATAAAAGGGGGAAGGCGATGGCAGTGGGGGTGTACTATCGAGCACCTGGCCAGAATGACCAAATGGATGATGAAATGCTCAAAGAAATCAAGGAAGCTAACAAAAGTTACAGCGCAGTAATAATAATGGGTGATTTCAATTACCCCGGTATCGACTGGGTCAGTGTCACGTCAGGACATGCTAGGGAGATAAAGTTCCTAGATGGAATAAATGACTGCTTCTTGGAGCAGCTGGTTCATGAACTGACCAGAGGGGAAGCCATATTAGACCTAGTCCTTAGTGGAATACCAGATCTAGTGCAAGAGATAAGGGTGTTGGGGCCACTTGGCAATAGTGATCATAGCATGATCGCCTTTGATTTAATTAGTGGAGGAGGGATAGTAAGGAAATCCACAGTACTACCTTTTAACTTTCGAAAGGGAGACTATGATAAAATGAGGAAAACAGTTAAGAAAAAACTAAAAGGAGCAGTTGCGAAGGTTAAAGACGTACATCAAGCTTGGGTGTTGTTGAAAAATACTATCTTGGAAGCCCAGACCAGCTGTATTCCACGCTTTAAGAAAAGTGGAAGGAAGTCCAAAAAACTGCCAGCATGGTTTAAAGGTGAGGTCAGAGAGGCTGTTGCCAAAAAAGCATCTTTCAGGAAATGGAAAAAAAGAGCCAAACGACAAAACCTGGAAACAGCACAAGCACTGGCAAGTCAAATGCAAGGCATTGATAAGGCAGGCAAAGAGAGAATTTGAGAAGAAGCTTGCTGCGGAAGCAAAAACGCGAAATAAAGACCTTTTCAAGTTCATTCGTAGCAAAAAAACCTGTGAGAGAGTCAGTTGGTCCATTAGATGATAAAGGGGTTAAAGGAGCACTAAGAGGCGACAAGGCGATAGCGGAGAGACTGAATGAATTCTTTGCTTCGGTCTTTACTGAAGAAGATGTAGGGATGTTACCCATGACTGAAGTGGTATTTAAAGGTGCGGAAGAATTGAAGGAAATATCGATACATCGGGAAGATGTCTTACAACTATTAGATAAACTGAAGAGTAGCAAATCACCTGGGCCGGATGGTATACATCCAAGGATATTGAAAGAACTGAAATATGAGATTGCAGAACTGCTATCAGTAATCTGTGAACTATCATTAAAATTATCTCTAATACCTGAAGATTGGAGGATCGCCAATGTAACACCAATTTTTAAAAAGGGTTCCAGGGTGATCCGGGAAACTACAGACCAGTGAGCCTGACGTCAGTACCGGGAAAAATGGTAGAAACCATCATAAAGAATAAAATTACTCAGCATGTAGATAGTCACAACCTAATGGGAGACAGCCAACATGGCTTTAGACAAGGAAGATCTTGTCTTACTAATCTGTTATGTTTTTTTGAAGGAGTGAATAAACAGGTGGACAAAGGTGAGTCGGTTGATATTGTGTATCTGGACTTTCAGAAAGCCTTTGACAAGGTCCCTCATCAGAGACTTTTGGCAAAACTAAAGAGTCATGGGATAGGAGGCAGTGTACTATTGTGGATCAGGAACTGGTTAAAAGATAGAAAGCAGAGGGTAGGGCTAAATGGCCAATTTTCCCAATGGAGAAAGGTGAATAGTGGTGTACCCCAGGGATCTGTGCTGGGTCCGCTGCTTTTTGACATATTCATAAATGACCTGGAAAGTGGAATAACGAGTGAGATTATCAAATTTGCAGATGACACAAAACTATTTAAAGTTGTTAAAACCCAAGAGGATTGTGAAAAATTGCAAGAGGATCTTGATAAATTGGAAGACTGGGCATCAAAATGGCAGATGAAATTTAATGTGGACAAGTGCAAGGTTATGCACCTAGGGAAGAACAACCCAAACTATGGTTACACGATGCAAGGTTCCACATTAGGAACCACCACCCAGGAAAAAGATTTAGGCGTCATTGTGGATACCATGTTAAAACCCTCGGCCCAGTGTGCAGCGGCGGCCAAGAGAGCAAATAGAATGCTAGGTATGATAAGGAAAGGAATGGAAAATAAAACAAAAGATATTATAATGCCTCTATATCGTTCCATGGTGAGACCGCACCTTGAATATTGTGTGCAATTCTGGTCACCGTATCTTAAAAAGGATATAGCGATTTTACAAAAAGGTACAGAGAAGAGCCACCAAAATGGTAAAGGGGATAGAAGGATACTCCTATGAAGAAAGGCTAAAAAGGTTAGGGCTCTTTAACCTGGAAAAGAGACGGCTGAGGGGAGATATGATAGAAGTCTATAAATTAATGAACGGAGTGGAACGGGTAAACGTAGATCGATTGTTTACCTTATCAGAATATAGAAAGACTAGGGGACATGCAATGAAGCTACAGGGTAAACTATTTAAGACTAATAAAAGAAAATATTTTTTCACTCAACGTGTAATCAAACTCTGGAATTTGTTACCGGAGGATGTAGTAAAGGCTGTTAGTTTAGCTGGGTTTAAAAAAGGTTTGGACAAGTTCCTGGAGGAAAGGTCCATAAACCATTATTAAGAAGGGACCCAGGATATCAATGCTTGACCTAGTACAAGCATTGCAGAACCTGTGTCTTTTGGGGAAACTGCTAGGTACGTATGACCTAGATTGGCCACTGTTGGAAACAGGATACTGGGCTTGATGGACCTTGGTCTGACCCAGTATGGCATATCTTATGTTCTTATGTTCTTATGAAAAGCGGTATATAAGCCTAGATTAAATAAAAATTTAAGAAGGCAATCAACTGTGAAGATCCAAAAAACACATACTTCACATCTCTAAACCTCACCACACATTTGCAAGGAAATTTTAAAAAGAAAGAGGCCCCAGTTAGAGAACCCTAGGCTTAAACAAGAGAAATTGTTTTCTGCGCCCCTGTATGGGCATAGAGACATCAGGAAATACCCACATTTTTATATTACAAAACAATGACTGATGATATTTGAAATTCAACTTAAGAATGAGATCACGATCAGCTTCGAATGCAAAAGTAGCTATCATGGTGGCCACAGAGCCCTCCTCTCTAAAAGCTTCCAGAAAATTAGTCAAATCTAAGCTATCTATAGATATCCTCGAAGTCTCATCAAGTTGGCCCCCATACCATCCGTCTTAGCTGCTGGCAAATTAAAAAGTATGAGCCGTTGGTGGCAACAATTCTGTTGAAATCTTTAAGAAGTTCCTTAGCCGAAATGAGTGGAAGCCAAGGAAATTTGACAAAGTGAAATTCCTCACTCTCATGACATTATCAAGAAATTCATATTTCCTATGAATAAGAGTATTATCTTTGTGCAACACAACCTCATCATGGGAAATCTTTCTTCAGTTTTGGCTTCTCATTCTCTTTTCTTTATCTTGCAAGTTTCAATCTCTGCAGCATTTGTTGCCGTGGATTTCACAATAGTACCCACTTGGGAAGAAAAATAATTAAATTGACACATAAGGGCTTTACCCAAGGATTCAGTTGCCACCCAGAAGGACTCCAAGGTAATCTACTTGGGGTGCTCTCGGGAGAAGGTTTGCTATGCAATTAACTGCACCCGATGCTGCTGCACATGAAGCCGCCTATAGGGTCACCGGGCGAGACATTCCCCGTAAGGAATTGGATGCTTCTATTGGCCGTGGTTCTACTCCCCCAGATGAAATCTTCAAGGCTGTAGTCTCAGCCGCAGTGCCAGCCCTTGCTCCAAAGCCCTCTTGCACCGGCACAGACCTTACTTATATCTATGCCTTTCACCCGCACCGCTAACTCCTGACTTCGCTCCTTTCTCCTTGCTGCACCCTACGCCTGGAACAGCCTACCTCTGTCTATACGCCAGGCACCCTCCCTAGCCCTCTTCAAATCCAGGTTGAAGACCCACCTCTTCACCGTTGCTTTCAGATCCTGACTGCTATCCTTATCTTATCTTAACTCCTGTCATTTCTCATGACCAATTGTATAGACCATACCGTGCCTTGCACTAAACTGACCAATGCTCTCTATTGTTCTGACTAGATTGTAAGCTCCGATGAGCATGACTGTGACGGGCAGGGACTGTCTCTTGCATATTGGCTGCCTCTTGTAGGTTAGCTGTACATCGCCGCGTGGGTGGCGCTATACAAGTGCTAAATAGTAGTAGTAGTAGAAGGAAAATCAAGGATTCGTGCCAAGAGCAGTGGTTAGCAACCCTCCATCTTGCTCCACCCTGCATTCTGGTATACTTTTTTGCCCATGTTGCCTAAAATCTTGTGCTCCTTATCCAACGGTACTTGTGTAAGCGGTTTAATTTATTAATTGTTTGATGAGGTAGGTGTGTGGCCTGATGTCCTGGCACTAGCAGGACTTTGTATTTTAATTACAGCCTGCATGACGTCAATTGAATAAATGAGGGGATTTTTCAAATTGAAAGTTGTAGGTCTTGCAGAACTTGGTGTATTGGCAGTGCTATTGTCTCTTTCAGGACCCCACAGAATTAGTCTGGATTGAAAGTCCATTTTTTTAAATCTGCGATTAAAGTTGAGGAGAGAGCCAAGACTCTGGGCATTTTTTTGCAGAACTTTTTGGATACAAATACTCTATCTGTTGATTCAGGAGAGATTTCATAGTGTTGCTATTCAGGAGAATTTATTCTGGGGGGTTCTCCCTCTCTTGGAAGTAAGCTAAGCTCTTGAGGGGGGAGGGGGCAGTAGCCATCCTGGAAATACGGTGGGGTCTTACATGCATGGAGCTTTTTGCCCTCAGGGAATGAGTCCGATCTCGGAAGGCTAGAGTAGCAGACTTGGGAGGACGTAAGGAAGTCAGAGGTACATAAACGAGACCTATAGGGACGTTGTACTGAAGTATCAGCTCCAGTCTGGCAGCCTCTCAGTTTCCATGGAGGAGAAGAGAGGTCATGTGAAAGGAGAGCATCACCTTGGTGCGGTAGGAAGTGATCCTGTAGCTAGGACCTGTCTGCCAGGAGATGTAACACCCTCATGCACTGGATAGGAAAGTGTGGGAGAGAGCCAAATTTTAGGCTTTTAGGTAGGAAGTTGAAATCCAGAATTTTTAGTGTAGCATTCTCTGAAATGCTTCCTGTTCCACGCGCAGGTCCCAAAAGGCAGGCAGAGCTCCAGAATCTCAATGCATGGATGAGATAATGGTGCAAAGAAGAAGGTTTTGGATTTATTAGGAACTAGGCAACATTCTGGGGAAGGGAGTGGCTTTTCTGAAAGGATGGGCTCCACCTTAACCAGGATGGAACCAGGCTGCTGCCATTATCCTTTTAAAAAAGGGATAGAGCAGTTTTTAAACTAGATAATAGGAAAAAGGCGACAGTCGCCCAAGAGCACATGGTTTGGAAGGATGTAACCTTGAAGGATACTATCAAAAGAGGGATGTTAGGGCATCCTGACAGAGATTACAGTAAAGATAAAAGTAACCCAGATGCCCTTAAGTACAGAGCTGAAAGATTCCAAATTACCCCTATGAACTGATAACCAGATTAATATGGATAAAATACAACCTCTGAAATGCCTGTATGCAAATTATAGAAGTTTAAAAAATAAGATGGGAGAGTTAGAATATAAAGTACTAAATGACAAAATGAAAGGTTTGATATGATTGGCATCTCAAGAGACTGGTGGAAGGACGACAATCCATAATGGGTACAAACTGTATCGCAGTAATAGATCAAATTGGTGGAAGGGTTGCGTTCTGTTAGAGGGCATTGAGTCACATAGGATTAAAGTTTTGCAGGAAACAAAATACACTATTTATTTTATTTTATTTATTTATAGTCTCTTATATACTGCACTATTCAGCATCAGCGCGGTTTACATGTAACAAAAATGCTCAGTACAGTTGAAAGCGTATGAGTTTTACAGGTAACAGGGCACAAAAACTTGGATCTCTGGAATCTTGGATCCCCTGATCTCTGGAAGGGGCGGTATATAAGAAACTGTTAAATAAATAAAATAAATAAATAAGATAACAGGGGAAAACTATTTTGATGGATAGAAATCCCATGTAAAAAGGGGAAGTCAGTGGCATGGGGGTGTACTACTGAACACCTGGCCAGAATAGACAGATGGATGATGAAATGCTGAAAGAAATCAGGGAAGCTAACAAAAGTTACCACACACTAATACGGGGTGATCTGAATTATCCCAGTATCAACTGGGTCAGTGTCACAGCAGGACATGCTAGAGAGCGAAAGTTTCTAGATGAAAAAAAAAATGACTGCTTCTTGGAGCAGCTGGTTCATGAACTGACAAGAGGGGAAACTGTTTTGGACCTAGTCCTTAATGGAACACAGGATCTGGTGCAAGAGATAAGGGTTTTGTGGCCACTTGGCAATAGTGATCATAGTGTGATTGCATTTAATTTAATAAATGGAAGGAGGACTACCTTTTTAACTTTCAAAAGGGAAACTATGATAAAATGAGGAAAATAGTTAAGAAAACACTAAAAGGAGCAGCTGCAAAGGTTAAAGATTTGCATCAAGCATGGATGTTGTTTAAAAGTACTATCTTGGAAGCCCAGACCAGATGTATTCCATGCTTTAAGAAAAGTGGAAGGAAGGCCAAAAAACTGGCAGCATGTTTTAAAGACGAGGTTGGAGAAGCTGCTTGTTGCCAGAAAAGCATCCTTCAGGAAATGGAAAAAGGAGCCACATGTTGAACACGGGAAACAACATAAGCATTGGTAAGTAAAATGCAAGGCATTGATAAGGCAGGCAAAGAGAGAATTTGAAAAGAAGCTTGCTGTGGAAGCAAAAAAGCATAATAAAAACTTTTTCAAGTACATTCATAGCAAAAAAACTTGTGATCATTGAATGACTGGGGGATAAAAGGGGAGCTAAATGAGGACAAGGCCATGGCAGAGAGAGTGAATGAATTCTTTGCTTTGGTCTTTTTGAAGAAGATGTAGAGAAGTTACCCATGCCTGAAATGGTATATAAAGGTGATGCATCGGAAAAATTGAAAGAAATATTGATAAGCCCGGAAGATGTATTGCAACAATTTGATAAATTGAAGAGTAGCAATTCGCCTGTACTGGATGGTATACCTCCAAGAGTGTTGAAAGAATTGAAATATGAGATTGCAGACCTACTATTAGTAATCTGTGAACTATCATTAAATTAATCTGTAATACTGGAAGACTGGAGAAGGGCCAAAGGGTTCCAGGGATGATGCAGGAAACTACAGATCCATGAGCCTGATGTTGGTTACAGGAAAAATGGTAGAAATCATTATAAGGAATACAATTACTGAACATATATTACTGAATCATGGTTTAATGAGAGAAAGCCAACATGGATTTAGCTGAGGAAAGTCTTGTTTTACTAATCTGTTATATTTTTTTGAAGGTGTGAACAAACAGGTAGACAAAGATGAGCTGGTTGATATAGTGTATCTGGATTTTCAGAAAGTCTTTGACAAGGTCCCTCATGAGAGACTCTTGTGAAAATTAAAAAGTCATGGGAACGGAGGCAGTGTACTACTGTGGATCAGGAACTGGTTAAAATATAGAAAGAGTAGGCCTAATGGCCAATTTTCTCAGTGGAGAAAGGTGAATAGTGGAGTACTCCAGTGATCTCTACTGGGTCTACTGCTTTTTAACATATTCATAAATGACCTGGAAACAGGCATAATGAGTGAGGTGATCAAATTTGCAAATGACACTAAATTATTCAAAATTGTTAAAATGTAAGAGGACCTTGATAAATTGGAAGATTGGATGTCCAAATGGCAGATGAAATTTAATGTGGACAAGTGCAAAGTGTGCACCTAGAAAAGAACAACCCAAACTATGGTTACACGATGTAAGATACCACCTTAGAAACTACCACCCAGAAAAAAATGCTAGGAATCATAAGGAAAGGAATGGAGAATAAAACCAAGGATATTATAATGCCTCTAGTAACATAGTATGTGACAGCAGATAAAGACCAGTATGGTCTATCCAGTCTGCCCATAAGGCGGCACGAGTAGGTGTACATGCCGCTCCGTGCAGGACATCCCTCCCCATGCCTGTGTTTAGGACTGTACCCACTGCTCCGAGTAGGCCACCCCTGTTTGTTCAGATAAAAGAGATATAGTTATATTTGTTTTGATTTTATCCTGTTGCTATAAAAGGATCCACTGTGTCTGTCCCATGCCATTTTGAATTCTGTCACTATATTTTCCCCCCACCATTTCCATCGGGAGAGCATTCCAAGTGTTCACCACCCTTTCAGTGACAAAGTATTTCCTGACATTGCCTTTCAGTTTACCCCCTTGCAGCTTCATGTTATGCCTTCTGGTTTTACAGCTTCCTCGTCTTTGAAAGAGGTTTCTTTATTCATTAATACTCTTTAAGTATTTAAAGGTCTGTCTCCCCTGTCCCTCCTCTCTTCCAGAGTGTACATATTTAGGTCTTCAAGTCTCTTCTCATAAGTCTTCTGACGCAGGCTCCAAATCATTTTGGTCACCTTCCTCTGAACTGTTTCCAGCCTTTTTATATCCTTTGCGAGATATGGTCTCCAAAACTGAACACAATATTCCGAGTGAGGCCTCACCAGCGACTTGTACAGTGGCACTAGTACCTCTTCCGTCCTGCTGGTAATTCTTTTCTGTATGCAAACCAGCATCCTTCTGGCTTTTGCCACTGCCTTGTCATTCTGTTTCACCACCTTGAGATCCTTCGAAACGATCACTCCGAGGTCCTTTTCCTGGTCCATGCACACCAAACTCTTGCCCCCTATCGCATACATTTCCTTTGGATTTCTGCTTCCCAAGTGCATGACACTGCACTTCTTCACATTAAATCTTAACTGCCAAGCATTAGCCCATTCTTCCAGCTTTTGTAAATCTTTCCTCATGTTCTCCACTCCCTCAGGGGAATCCAGTCTTTTGCAAATTTTTGTGTCATCTTCCATTCAGTCCTTTAGCAATATCACTCATAAATATATTGAACAGTACCAGTCCCAGGAGTGAACCCTGGGGTACACCTCTAATCACCTTCCTTTCATCCGAGTGAGTTCCATTTACCGTCACCTTCTGTTGTCTGTCAGTCAACCAATTTCTGATCCAGTTCATCACCTTGGGACCCATCCCCACGCTGTTGATTTTATTGATAAATCTCCTATGAGGAACAGTATCAAAGGCTTTGCTGAAATCTAGGTAGATCACATCCATCGCATGCCCTTAATCTAGTTTTCTGGTCACCCAGTCAAAGAACTCAATCAGATTTGTTTGGCAAGATCCTCCTTTGGTGAAACCATCTTGCCGCGGATCATGCAACCTCTTGGTTTCGAGGAAGTCCACTATTCGCTCTTTCAGGAGCACCTCCATTACTTTTCCCACTACCAAGGTAATTCTTACTGGCCTGTATGTCACTTTTTCCTAACTACCACTTTATGAAGAGCTACCACATCAGCCTTTTGCCACTTCTGTGGAACTTCTCCTGCCTCCAAGGATCTATTAAAAACATCCTTTAACGGCCCTGCAAGAACCCCTGAGCTCTTTCGGTATCCTGGGATGTATCCTGTCTGGTCCCATAGCCTTGTCCACTTTCAATTTTGCAAGCTGTTCTAACCCATCATCTTCTGTAAAGGATGTGGTATCTACTCCATTCCCATTTGTATATTTATCAATCACAGGTGATCCTTCTCCAGGATTTTCTTTAGTAAAAATAGAACAGAAGTATTTTTTTAGCATTTTCGCTTTTTCAATGTCACTTTCCACGAATCCATTCCCAGCACTTTTGAGTCCTGCAAATCCACCTCTGATTTTTCTCCTCTCCCAAATATACCTGAAAAAAGTTTTGTCGCTACACTTCATATCTTTAGCCATCTTTTCTTCTGCCTTTGATTTTGCTTTCCTTTTTTTCCTCTTTTTGTCTCTTTTAGTTTGATCTTATATTCTTTTCTGTGTTCCTCTGTTTGCGAGCTTCTGAATTTTGTGAAAGCCGTTTTTTTTGCCTTTATATGTGCAGCCACTTCTTTTGAGAACCAAATAGGTTTCCTTTTCCTCTTGTTTTTATTTATTTTCCTTACATATGTATCTGTTGCACCTTTTATTGCCTCCTTTAGTTTAGCCCATTGCAATTCCACTTCCCTAATCCCTTCCCATCCTGCTATCTCCTCCTTCAGGTACTTGGCCATTTTACTGAAGTCAGCGTTTTTGAAGTCTAGGACGTTGAGCTTGATGTGATTGGATTCTACCTTGGCTTTTATCTCAAACCACACCGTGTGATGATTGCTGCTGCTCACATGGGCACCCACCTGGATATTCAACATGCTGTCTCCGTTGGTGAGCACTAAATCCAGCACAGAGCTCTCCCTGGTTGCCTCCATCATCATTTGTTTAAGTAATGCATCTTGGAAGGCATCCACAATTTTTTTTTATTTTTATTTTTATTTTTTTACTTCTTTCCAGTTTTGCAGAAGGAACACTCCAATCCATATTGGGTAGATTAAAGTCACCCAATATGATCGTGTCCCATTTTTATGGCTATCTTTGCAATATCAACAATCAATTTGCTATCCATTTCTTCAGTTTGAGTTGGAGGCCTGTAGACCACACCAGTATGGATAACAGTGCCATCTCCTCTTTCCAGCACAATCCATAGCGCTGCTTCTTTTCCCCATGTTCCCTGCATTTCAACAACTTTAATATTGCTTTTGACATATAGGGCGGCTAATCCTCCTTTTCTGCCCTATCTATCTCTTCTAAATAGATTATAGCCAGCTATGGCTATATCCCATTCATGCGATTCGTTAAACCATGTTTCTGTAAAGGCCACGTGTCCAAGTCCATTTCCACCATTAGGTCTTCCAGATCAGGAACTGTATCATTCCATGATGTGACTGCACCTTGAATATTGTATGCAATTCTGATCACCATATCTTAAAAAAGATATAGCAGAATTTAGGAAAGGCACAGAAAAGTCACCAAAATGGTAAAGAAGGATATCCCTGTAAGAAGAGGCTTAAAAGGTTGGGACTCTTCAACTCTGAAAAGAGATGGCTGAGGAGTGATATGATAGGTCTGTAAATTAATTAATGAATGGAGTATAACAGGTAAACAGATCAGTTGTTTATGCCATCAAAAAGTAGAAAGACTAGAGAACACGCAATGAAGCTACAGGGTAACCCATTTAAGACTAATAAAATAAAATATTTTTTACTCGGTGCGTAATCAAACGCTGGAATCCGTTACCAGATAATATGATAAAAGCTGTTAGTGTAGTTGGGTTTAAAAAATGTTTGGACAAGTTCCTGGAGGAAAGGTCCATAAACCATTATTAAAGATGATCTGGGACATCTACTGCATACCCTGGGATGAGCATTGTGGAACCTATGTGCTTTTTGGGAACCTGCCAGGTATTTGTGACCTGGATTGGCCACTGTTGGAAAGAGGATACTGGGCTTGATGGACCTTGGTTTGACGCTGTATGGCATTTCTTATGTTCTTGTAAGTGTGGTAGGTGTCTGGGGACTAGTCTGATTCCAGAGGCACGGTTAACCTCGGAGAAGGCTCTGCATACTCCAAGGGTGACTGGTGTAGCGGAGGAGCTGGCATGTGTATGGGGGCTGTTCGAAGAACAGCGATAATGTCCTAGACAAACTTTGAGAGTAATTGGAGGAGAGCTATGAGCGAAACCAAAGCAGGACTTTGTCTGTGGAATTTGCTGTTGTGGTACCAGACTGGCATGTTTGGGGCAGAGGAGGGGGAGAGAGTCTGACAGACCTGTGGAACACCAGAAACATTTTTTGCCTTTTCCTGTCAGATTTCTGAGAAGGCGGCTCTGTGTCTTTTCTCTGGCTTATTCTTGGAAGGAGGTGTTGCAGTGTCTGAGGGATTATTGGCAGGTTGTGAGGAGGCTGCTCAGTGCTTTGGTTTGATCTTACCTTGTGGATCAGACATTTTAGATGGTGATTTTCCCTTCTTGGCAGTGGTTTAGCGGGGGGCTGCTGGTGGTGATGTGGAGCAGGAGCCTCTAGAGGGAGAGAGATGCTGCTGGGAGGTCAGAGGCGATGGTGGGAAAGAAGCTGCTTCCAACAGAGCAACAAAAGCTGTTTGCACCTTTAATTCCTCTGGTTTTAACAGCCGCTGCATACTCGCTTTCACTTAGTTGGCTGAGGTGATTGTGGCACCTCTAGATTAAAGGAGCAGCTTAGCTTGCCGAATCGGTGACGACAGAGCCACAATGATTGAGAATGTAAACAGGCGTTTTCGTTTCATTAGGGGTTATTTTGGAGCAAGAGGGAGTGGTGGACAAGCAGATTAGTCGGGTAGTACAGGTTGCGTGGCTGAAATTGTGGCTGATTCACCAACTACATCCTTTCTTGAATGACAAGGCTTTGCAGTTGGTGGTTCAGACACTGGTGCTGGTGTCTTTGGATTATTGCAGTGCGCTTTGTTAGGTTACCAAAGACGTCCATATGCAGGCTGCAGGTGGTACAAAACGCAGCCTTGCATTTTTTAACAGGAGCACGACGATGGGGTAGTGTGCGCCCTTTGCTGGTACGCTTGTATTGGCTTCCTGTTAGGGCATGTTGCTGCTTTAAGCTGCTGGTTATTTCCTTTCAGATCTTATTTGATTCTCACTCAGAGTACTTGCGGGATCTTTTGGAGTGATTTGACCCCCTAGACCATTGTGCTCCTCACAAGAGTGGTTGCTGGTGATCCCCGATTTGTAGGTAGTCCATAAGGCACATTGGCAGTCGGGAATGTTTTGGGTGGTGGTAGCTGAAAAGTGGAATGAGTTGCCTGTGTAGCTCTGGGTGCTGTCCAGTTTACTGGGTTTTCAAAAAATGTTGAAGACCTTTTTGTTTGGGGATAGGGGTGAGTGGTTAGGGTTTGTGGGGTTGGGTGATTTTTGATACTGTATTTACTATTCTGTATGTACACCATTTTGATTGACTATGGTCAAAGTGGTATAAATGTTTATAAATAAATACTTTAAAAATAAGAACTGATGCTGCAAAATATGGTGAGCTGAGAACAGAAAAATATAATAAAATCTCTGTGATTAAATCACATGATGAAAAAGATTGAGGGCAGGAATACTGATAAATGATAAGAGGGAAGTGACAGAGCAGGGTGCAGTGGAAATCTTCAAGCCTTCCATTCAGCTTGAGGAGGGTTCCACACTCATTGGTTTTGTTGGGGGACATCACCAGAGTGTTGATGGAGAAAACCAGAATGCAGTCTATGAAGTTCTAAGTAAGGTTGTAAATGAGAACTTCCAAAAGCTTGGAAGACAGGCCACGGGCAGTAAATCAAGCATTGCTGTAGGTCATCAGAGTGTGTTTTTATTAAGAGGGGTCAATACTATTGGACCAAATGAAGTCGCAAAGCAACCATCACACAGGGCTTGATTTACAAATATCGCCAACCAATACAGTAGCCCAGTAGAGATGTTTTTCAATAATACTCCGGAGCAGTCTCATGTGTGGTGAATGGATTTACTCTAGTTTTTCTCAAATGTGAGATTTGCATTCACTATAGTGTCATTTATATTACTTTGTGCTTTTAACTGTAGTATGATTTTTATTACTCTGGAGCAGTTTTAACATGTGGTGTTTGAGTTTACTGTAGTTTTTACTCAGTTATAAGATTTGTATTTTACTGTAGTATCATTCATATTGATGTGGAGCTACCCTTCTCCTCCTAGATCAGTGAAATTGTTAAGTCCTTCACCGCACTCCATCAGTTCCGAGCCACTCATCCTTTCTTGGACTCTATGGCACAAATATCAGGCAAACCACAATCATGCTGAGAACAAGTGGTTTATGGTTTATGTATTGGGGCAGTTCACAAAAAAACAAAATAAAAACAATAGAAGAGGAAAGAATGCCAATTTGAAATAGGACATGGTGATAGAAAAATAGAGAAGGTAGTAAGGGGAAGGGTAGTAGAGCTGCCCAATGTTCCGAGAGTACAATGGTTCTTATGTCTTAAGTGATACCCAGATTTATATTGAAAGGCAGTGTGAAAAGGTGTGTGTTAAACGCTGCTTTGAACCTTGGACATGTTGACCCAAGGCGTAAGACTGGTGGGAGTGAATTCCACAATGAAGGGTCGAGAAAGAAGAAGGCAGAGTTGCGGGTGCTGTTCAACTGTGCGTTTTCTGGGGACGGCAGGTAGAAATGGTGGGAGTATATGGAGCAGAGCAAGCGTGTACAGTAGCATAGAAATATGAGGACAGAAAAAGACATAAGAACATAAGATATGCCATACTGGATCAGACCAAGGTCCATCAAGCCCAGTATCCTGTTTCCAACAGTGGCCAATCTAGGTCATATGTACCTAGCAGTATCCCCAAAAGACACAAGTTCCACAATGCTTGTATTGGGTCAAGCATTGATATCCTGGGTCCCTTTTTAATAATGGTTTATGGACCTTTCTTCCAGGAACTTGTCCAAACCTTTTTTTAAACCCAGCTACACTAACAGCTCTTACTACATCCTCCGGTAACAAATTCCAGAGTTTGATTACACGTTGAGTGAAAAAATATTTTCTCTTATTAGTCGTAAATAGTTTACCCTGTAGCTTCATTACATGTCCCCTAGTCTTTCTATATTCTGATAGCATAAACAATCGATCTATGTTTACCCGTTCCACTCCATTCATTAATTTATAGACCTCTATCATATCTCCCCTCAGCCTTCTTTTTTCCAGGTTGAAGAGCCCTAACCTTTGTAGCCTCTCTTCATAGGAGTAGCCTTCCATACCCTTTACCATTTTGGTGGCTCTTCTCTGTACCTTTTCTAATAACGCTATATCCTTTTTAAGATACGGTGACCAGAATTGCACACAATATTCAAGGTGCGGTCGTACCATGGAACGATACAGAGGCATTATAATATCCTTTGTTTTATTTTCCATTCCTTTCCTTATACCTAGCATTCTATTTGCTTTCTTGGCCACCGCTGCACACTGGGTGGAGGGTTTTAACATGTTATCCACGATGACTCCTAAATCTTTTTCCTGGGTGGTGGTTCCCAATGTGGAACCTTGCATCGTGTAACCATAGTGTGGGTTGTTCTTTCCTAGGTGCATAACTTTGCACTTGTCCACATTAAATTTCATCTGCCATTTGGATGCCCAGTCTTCCAATTTATCCAGATCCTCCTGCAGTTTTCTACAGTCCTCTTGGGTTTTAACAACTTTAAACAGTTTTGTGTCATCTGCAAATTTGATAACCTCACTAGTTATTCCCTTTTCCAGGTCATTTATAAATATGTCAAAAAGTAGCGGACCCAGTACAGATCCCTGGGGTACTCCACTATTCGCCTTTTTCCATTGGGAAAATTGGCCATTTAGCCCTACTCTCTGCTTTCTATCTTTTAACCAGTTCCCGATCCACAATAGTACATTGCCTCTTATCCCATGACTTTTTAGTTTTGCCAAAAGTCTCTGATGAGGGACCTTGTCAAAGGCTTTCTGAAAGTCCAGATACACTATATCAACCGACTCACCTTTGTCCACCTGTTTATTCACACCTTCAAAAAAAACATATCAGATTAGTAAGACAAGATCTTCCTTCTCTAAAGCCATGTTGGCTGTCTCCCATTAGGCCATGACTATCTACATGCTGTGTAATTTTGTTCTTTATGATGGTTTCTACCATCTTCCCCGGTACTGACGTCAGACCATATGGCCTATCTAGTCTGTCCTTCCATAACAACTTCAACAGTCCCCTTTTTTCCTTTAGAGATCCTCTGTTTTTGTCCCATGCTTTTTTGAATTTAGTTACTGTCCTCATCTCTACCACCTCCACTGGGAGACTATTCCACGGATCCACCACTCTTTCCGTAAAGAAATATTTCTGCATATCACTCCTGAATGTATCCCCCTTCACCCTCATCCCATGTCCCCTCGTAGCAGAACTTGCTTTTATCCTATATGCATAGTAGGCACATATGGGATAATATGGGAAGATAAATAGGTAGCTGGCGTTAAGAATCTTGTGGATTATAACGAGTAATTTATATTGGATACGATAGGATATGGGAAGCCAATAGGATTTGATGAATAGTGGGGTGACATGTTCATGAAGGGAGGACTGATGAAGGAGGTGAATAGCAGTATTTTGAACTGATTGTAAACATTTCAACTGATATTGGGGAAGACTGGAATAGATAGTGTTACAATAATCCAACTTCGAGATTACTAAAGAAAGGAATAGAATAGTAATAGCATTTAGTGGAAGAAAAGGGCGAATGGCTCGGTCCTGGCAAAGGGAGAAGAAACACTGATGGATGATAGAATTAATATAGGATTGAAAAGTGCATAAGGGGTCAAGAATAATACGTAGGTTAAGAGTTTGGGCAGTGGGAATGGTGGTGCCTTCGAGATTTGGGCAAACGGATGGAGATGGAAATGAACCAGATAGCCACAAGCTGGAAGTCTTTGCTGGATTAAGTTGCAGATTTTGTTCTCAACCAAGCAGCTACCAAATCAAAACGGGTGTTCACTGAGGAAAGATCAGGGGAAGTAGGGTGAGTGTGAAAGAAAGCAGCAGGATGTCATCCACATAGAAATATGCAGACACACCCTGCTGCTGGATAAGTAACACAAGCGGGGCAAGAAAAACATTGAACAGCACAGAGAAGAGGGAAATGAGTTGAAACAGAGGATTGAAAAGGAACATAGTAAGTCGGAGAAGAAAGAATGATGTGAAACCAATGAAGAACTGTGGATCTTAGACTGGAGGAAGAGAGGCGAGATAGGAGGGAGTGATGAACCAAGTCAAAAGCGCTGGAAAGATCGAGTGATACTGCTAATGAGACGTTACCTTTCTCCCAAGACATACGGACTTCATTCAGGACTGATAGCAAGATGGTTCTGTGCTATGGCCCGGCCGAAAACCCGATTGATGTGGGTGAAGGGAATTTGTGCTTTTAAGATGGCATAAGAGTTGAGCAAAGACAAGTTTTTTCCAAAAGTTTAGATAGAAATGGGAGATTAGAGACAGGATAAAAATTTAGCAGTGCAGGTGGGGTCAAGTGATGGATGTTTTAGAAGAGGCTGGACCACAGCAGTCTTCCAAGATAAAGGAAAAACACCAGACCAAAGACTATTCTTGAAAAGGGCCAATACATATGGAAGAAGAGCCAGTGACAGATCAGAGATCCAGATAGAATGGGATCCAGGACCCAAGTTGTAGGGGAAGGGGAAGAAATAACCTTCCTCAAGTCAGAGTAACTGGTTGAAAGCACAACCAGGAATGGTAGAAAATAGGATCAGAGGAAACATCTGAGGTTTCCAAGGAGGGTAGATCACTTGTTATAGGAGGGGGGAATGAGGTGGACCCGGGGAAGGAAAATTAAGATGCAACGAAGAAACCTTGTCAGAAAAATATTGAGCCAGTTCTTCAGCTGAAGGGGCAGTTGCAGATTGAGAACGTGAAAATGGCAGAATAAAATGTGAAACAATGGAATACAATTGCTTAGGCTTATTTACTGCTTTGGTAATAAGCCTGTTAAAATGACATTTCTTTGATACTGTGATAGCTTTGCAGTAGGTAATGTGAGCATTCCGAAATACAATTAAAAAAGAAGGGGTGTGATGGCTTCGCAGGCAACTCTTCTTACCAGTTAAAGAGATTACCGACTGTCCACAGCCCAGCCTTGTGGGTACTAGTCCAGGCAGGATACTTCGACCACATCACACCTTTGCTATCCAATACACTCGCTGATCCAGCCCTCTTGACGAGTGCATCACTTGACCCCTGCTGCTTTTTTTGGATCAAGATGACCAGACATGATCTCACCCCAACCATTCTTCTCCTGGTCCATGCATCCCTGTCACTCGGCCACATGCCATCTCCTCTCAAATTAGTCTCCATAAGACTCTACTAAAAAGCTACTCAGCTGACCCCTCAGCCATGGTCTCCTACAGACATATCAAGCATCCCCTCCCTAGCCAAAATCATAGAAAAGGCAGTGCAGCTTCAGTTGCAAGAATTCATAGACACTCGTGTCCCTCTTGACAAGCAGCAGCACTGATTCAACCATTTCACAGCACCGAAACCCTTCTGACCTCCCTCCTGAATAATTTAAACAAAGATAAACAGAAAATCACCCAAAGATTTATTCTCATCTTTCTCGAAGTCTCTGCAGTTTTCGATTCAGTCACCCACACCCAGCTATGCTGTCGCCTCCACTCAATCGGTATTGGAGGTACAGCTCTACAATTGTTCCAGTCTTACCTCTTCAACTGATCCTAACAAGTATGAATCGGAACTGAAATCGCCAAACCTTTCCAGCTATTACAGGGATTACCTCAAGGTTCCGCATTATCACTTATGTTCAACATTTTCTTTCAGCCCCTATGCACACTCATAAAATAAGATCCACTATCATCTGTACGCAGATGACATACTGATCTACACCCCATTATCCACTACCAACCCAGACTACTCCAGGATCAGCAGATGCCTAGAAGATACCATCCAGTGACTTACAAACACAACATGTACATCAACCCCAGCAAAACAGAAGTCCTCCTCCTAACCAAACACCCATCCTTCACTCCTCCAAATTCTGTTAGTCTGGCCAATTTAACCCTACACGTCAAACAACGCGTAAAATATTTTGGCATCACCTTGGATCATCAACTCAGCTTCCACCACCACATTAAATAGGCTTCTAAAGCTGCTTACTTCAGGATGAGAACACTACGACACCTGAGCCCACTGCTGGACTCGAGTGATTGGCAGATGTTTCTGAAATCATTAATCACACCCATCCTGGACTATGCAAACATAATTTACCAGGGTCTCCCTAAAGCTAACTTACTACCTTTTACAGCTTGCCCAAAGCTGCAACCAGAATAGTCACAGACATGGGCCCACGAGAGCATATCACCCCCACTCTGAAACATCTACACTGGCTGCCCGTCCACATGAGGATCAACTATTCAAGACTATCCACCACCTCTCTGCAGACATCCCTTTCTCCCTTCTTCAACAACTACTCAACAAGATATCAACACAGGCCACCAGTCGCAACCTTCTCTGGATTCCAGCTTCTTTCACCCACTCCAACAATACCAACACCAACAGAGCCTTTGCCTATTATGCATCATTTATTTGGAACTCCCACACCCCAGAAGTATGGGCCTTGGCAGAACTAGGCAAATTCCGGCTCAAGCTGAAAATCTCCCTCTTTTTGGAAACTTTGGCACAAACGTTTAGCCACACTCCCACCATATCCTCATATGTATCTCACACAGCACCAATTCAGCTTTATGTAAATAGTTATGTTGCACTCAGTTACGTTATTCCCTATGATCGATGTAAGTTACTGGTTCGTTTTTTCCATGTAAACCGCTGTGACGGGTAGATACAGCAGTATAAAGAAATGCTAGCTAAATAAATACATGTGTGAGGTATGAATTTATTGTTGTATGGTTTCTGTTACTCTGGAGTAGTGTCTCGTGTGTGAGCTTTAGCTTTTCCATATAATTATTTTATTTTTTTGTATTGAGCTTTGTTTCATGTTTGAGTTTTGGATTTCTTTTGTAGTCTTTCTATTCTTCCTCGAGTGGAGTACTCTTTTGTGTGTGACGACTGGCTTATTGCAGTTCTTCTGTGCTGTGATCATTATTTTGCATTTAGTGATTTGGTTTTTCTATAGTAACATTCGTATTACTCTGGAAATGGAGTAGTCTCTCGCATGTACAGTTTGGATTTTCCATAGTGTTGTCTTTCTAGGAATGTCTTAGTCTTTGATTTGCCAGAGTAATAATTGCATTACTTTGGTAATGGAACAGTCTCTCCCCTGTAAACATGGTAGTATTTGCATTACTTAGACTGTTTTTTGCAAGTTCCACGTAGTACTCTGGAAATAACGCCATTGCTTACAATATTTGTTTTACCGTAGTATTATTTGAGTTGGTCTCTCATCTGTAAAAAGTAGCTATTACTCTGCATAGGAGCTTCTCTCTTATTGTAATACTTCTTTTGTTATTCCTTACAGTGAGGAGGCAAAGAGCACAACCTGGCTGCATCCAGTTACTGGGGAGGCTGTGGTTACTGGTCACAGAAGAACTCCAGGTACGGCTTGTTCTGGCTCAAGGAAAATGGCACACTCTCTCAAAGGCAGAAAGAAACGTGTTCCCTCATGTACCCATGACAATGGCTCCTTTTATATGCTTCCAGCTGTTTGCTAAAGGTGACCTGGGGGAAAGATTTGGGTGTTTGAAAGAAGGGGTAGATTTTTGTTGAATCAACTGTCTCCCATCCCCCCAGCCTTTCGGGGTAGGGGCCAGGGAATAAGTGTGCACAGATAAATGCATCCACATCAGATGGAAGGGGAATGATGGTGGTGGTGAAATTTAAAGCAGGCTTTGACAAATTTTCTTGGAATCTATGAGCCGGCCATCAAGAGCTAAAATGGGTTTGTGCCTCCCCCTCACACCTTAAAGGTGTTTGCCAGTTGCATTTTTAGAGCCTGACTTACTAAGACTGTTTTCCCATTTTCTTTAAAAAAAAATGTAATTGTTAGTTTGCTCTTGACAGCTTTTAAAACCCTTTGAAGGCCTACTTTAAATTTTTAATCCACATTCTGCAGCTGGGTTAATTTTTGCATATTTCAGGAAAATTGTACCCGTCTCATTCAATGTGTTCTAATAGTGATTTTCCTTCTGCTATGGTCATGTATTACATACCATTTGATAGGAATATTTAGTCAGAATTTTGGATCCCGAGAGTTTTGGGCTCGGTCTGGAAAGGGTTAAATTGCAGTAACAGCAATAAACAAGAAAGCTTAGGAAGTCAGGCTCTTAGCATGCCACTGCATAGGGCCCTCTCCTCCTCCCTCCCCCTCCAGTGACCCTTTATAGCTTCACCTGAAACAACTTCCTTTACTGCTTCACATATCTGTATGGCTGGTGCTATGTGATGCAAAAACAGAAGGCTTTTTCCTTGCTGTGACGACTACTACTATTACTGAGCATTTGTATAGTGCTACAAAACGTATACAGCACTGCACAGACATGTAAGAGACAGTCCCTGCTCATCCGAGCTTACAATCTAGTCAAGGCAGACAACATGGTAAGTGTAGACAGGGATACATCGAAGGGGAATGGTAAAGAAACACAAAGGAGATCAGGTAAGTCCAGATCCAAAAGCGGCAGCGAAGAGGTGAGTTTTCAGCTTGAATCTGAAAAGGGCCAGAGAAGGTGCCTGATGTACAGACTCAGGTAGTTTGTTCCAGGCATAAGGAGCAGCAAGGTGAAAGGAGCGAAGCCTGGAGTTAGCAATAGAAGAGAAGGGCACAGATAGAAGCCATTTGCCAAAAGAGTGGCGTTCTCGGAGGGGTGTAGGGAGAGAGAAGAGAAGAAAGTTAGTGAGGAGCTGCAGAGTGAATGCACATATAGGTCAGCAGGAGAAGTTTGAACTGCATGCAGAAATGGATAGGGAGCCAATGAAGTGACTTGAAGAGGGGTAATACGAAGCTGGCGGAAGATTAGCTGTGCAGCAGAGTGTTAAACAGATTGAAGGGGAGAGAGATGATTCAGTGGGAGACCAGAAAGGAGGTTTCAGTAGTCAAGATAGGAGGTGATTAAAGAGTAGATAAGTGTCTTAATAGTGTGTTCCGAAAGGAATGGGCAGATTTTGTTGATGTGTTAGAAACGGCAAGTCGTAGCTATCAGATGGATGTGTGTGGAGAAGAGGAGAGAGGAGTCAGACACAACCCCAAGGTTGCGAGCTGAGGAGACAGGGAAGAGTAGAGAGTTCTCCACAGAGACTGAGAAAGGGGAAAGGAGGTTTTAGAGGGAAAAAATAAGCAGTTCAGTTTTGTCCCTGTTCAATTTCAAGCGGCGGTGAGACATCTAAGCAGCATTGTCAAAAAGGCAGGCAGAGATCTGGGTCTGGATTGCTGGAGAGATTTCAGGTATAGAGAGGTAGATCTGGGAGTCATCAGCATAAAGATGGTACTGAAAGCCATGGGAAGAGATGGGTCCACTCCTTTTTTCTCTATATACCCAGTCCCTTGGTGCACTCAAGACAGATCCTTGGGGTACACCAACTGAGAGCGGGATAGTAGCAGAGGAGGATCTACCAGAACAAACACTGAAAGAGTGATGGGAGAGATAGGAGAACCAGGACAGTACAGAGCCCTTAAAACCTAGCGAGGACAGGGTATCAAGGAGAAAGGTGTGGTCAACAGTGTCAAAAGCAGCAGAGAGGTCAAGAAAGATGAGGAACTGAGTAGAGGCCCTTGGATTTTGCCAGGGACAAGTCATTGGAGACTTTTTGGCAAGAGCCATTTCAGTAGAATGTAAAGGACGAAAGCCAGATTGTAAAGGATTCAGGAGGGCTTGAGAGGAGAGAAAGTCAAGGTAATGGTGGTCCACCGAACGTTCAAATAGTTTCTCTCCCCCTCCCAAGTCTTTACCCAGTCTCTTCTCTTTGCCACGACCACATCCCCCACCCTTTACGCAGTCTCTCTCCCCCACTCCAAAGATTTCCCTCCCACCTTCACCAAGTTTCTCTCTTTGCCATTGACCTTCCCTCCCCCCCCTCGCCTTCACCCATAAACTGGAATGGAGAATAAAACAAAGTATATTATAATGCCTCTGTATCGTTCAGAGGTGCGACTGCACCTTGAATATTGTATACAGTTCTGGTCGCGGTATCTTAAAAAGGATATATAGTGTTATTAGAAAAAGGTACAAGAGAAGAGCCAGCAAAATGGTAAAGGGGATGGAAGGATACCCATATGAAGAAAGGCTAAAGAGGTTAGGGCTCTTTAACCTGGAAAAGAGACGGCCAAGGGGAGATATGATAGAGGCCTATAAATTAAAGGGGTGGAACGGGTAAATGTAGATTGTTTACGCCATCAAAATGTAGTAAGACTAGGGGGACATGTAATGAAGCTACATTGTAACCTATTTAAGACTAATAAGAGAAAATATTTTTTCACTCAACGCATAATCAAACTCTGGAATTTGTTACCGGAGGATGTAGTAACAACTGTTAGTGTAGCTGGGTTTGAAAAAGGTTTGTACAAGTTCCTTAAGGAAAGGTCCATAAACATTATTAAAGGGGACCTGGGAAATCCACTGCTTGCCTCAATACAAGCATTGTGGACCCTGTGTGTTTTGGGGAGACTGCTAGGTACTTATGACCTAGATTGGTCACTGTTGGAAACAGGATAGTGGGCTTGATGGGCCTTGGTATGACCCAGTATGGTACATCGGGCCTTTCACGCTAGCACACCACAGTATCTGGCAGACCTTCTCACCTATCACACCCCCAGGCACACGCCTCGTTCATTTCACCTTAACCGTCTCACTCTCCCTTCCCCCTCTCTTGCTCACCTTCAGTCCACCCGCTCCTCCGCTTTTTTTTTGCAGCTCCTGCCCTTTCGAATTCTCTCCCCCCTTGCCTCCGCCTTGAGCCCCACTACCTTACTTTTAAGTGTAATTTGAAAACCCACCTCTTTTCCCTTGCCTTTGACCTTCCCTCCCCTTTTGCTTAAGCTCTCTTTACTGTGATTTATGTTGTTCTTTTCTCCTCCCTCTTTCCTATCCAGAGATTGTAACTTCCTTTTCCTCTCTTCTAGCTTAATATTTTTATTATTGTTTTTATGGCTGTTTTTATGACTCTTTTTATATTGTAAAGTGCGGTATATCAAGCTACATAAAACATAAACATATGGCTTATGTTATGTTAAGCCCACGTGGGAAGTGGCCAATGATAACAGGCTGGAACCGCAACACCGCGCCGGAGCCTTTGGTAAGCACGGTGTGTTGGTTGCCTTGCTATTGCTGCTGCTGCTGCTGGCCCTGGGTCAGTTGGTTGGGCGTAGCTGGGAGGAAGAGTGTCTCAGTACGGAAATGGACAAGATTTTCTCCCTTTGGTATGTATGTGATTGTCTCACTGCACACATTGTGGTGCAGTACTTTGCACACTTGCACATGTACCAAAGGGAAAAAATCTTGCCTTGTAAATAAAACTTCTTATAGAACAAGGACATTTTTCATTTTGAATGTTTCCTTTTCCCACATGCTGTCCGTAGATAGATCTGCTCAGGAAGTGAGGTGTGGCTTATCTCTGCCTTCCTGCTCATCTCGTATTAACGTACAAAGGCAATGGACTGTGATGCCGAGGAAGCTGGTGTCCCCCAGGCAGTGAAGGATAGTCGGATGGCTCTATCGTGAGTCCCAAGAAAGGCCGGAGATCCTACTCAGCCAGTGATTTTCTAAGGTTTTAAAACCTAAGAAAACCTTTCTAACTCCTGGAGCATTGTATCATTTTTACTTAGAGCCACTTTTCTCTCTATAGTGTTTACAGTAAAGTTAGTTCCTGTTGTGTGTATGCTTAATGCTGGTGTTTATTTCTAAATTCTATATGCAGCTTTCAGTATTTCCAAAGTAACTAACCCAAGAGAAACTCTTTTTCTGGATGGGGTTAAGGCTGTGTTTCCTGGTCTGATTTTCGGGATATCTGTAGTAAGTATGCATGAGAGAGATCCGCTTACATGAGAGACTCTGCATGCAGATCCATCTTCTGCGTATTCATTGTCGCTGTCCTGAAAACCCGACTGGCTGGCTTGTTGTGCCTCCAGGAGAGGGCTGGATTAGGACTCGCCCTTTAGCTGACTCCTTATATAAATACAGTGTTCATAGGTCTGGGCTGTGGTTTACTTTAGCCAGCTGTTAGTACTAAGGTTATTGATTGGTAACTTGGAAGCTGTCCTGCAGTGATGTAGGAATCTTGAGCCAGACTTCCCACTCAGGTTGTGTCTATATACATATTTTTGAAGTATTATAATTGTAGAGCATGTTGGGATTCAGTTTAGATGCTTCGCATGGGAGTTGCTTGTTGTTTTATGCTGATATATCATTTTCTTTGGATCACCAAACAACCCAAGGTGGCTTGCAACAATTAAAAATAAAATAAACAGTCATTACTGCAAATAATCCAGTCTGTGATAATTCTATACAGTAAATAACTAAATACATTAAGTAAAGGCACTAAATATATTTTGGGAAATCTAACGTGGCTTGTGGGATTCAGGTATGGTAGGATGCTGGTCTATTTCCAAGTCTTACATGTGGCTTTGATAATGTCCAACTGGCTCGATGTGCAGTGAGTTATTGAGAGCAGACTGCATAAAATATAGGCAGATTCACACTTTCCTTTTGCCTTTGTTTTGAGCGATGTATTTTTTTTTGTACTGTTTATTGACTGATGTCAGATTAATTGCCCATTGATATGACCTACAGAAAAGAATTCATTCTGAACTCTCTTGTTCTGTGATGACTGCTAAAGAGACATTTTCAGCTAGTTTTATGAGTAGCTGTGGATGAGCCCAGGGCATGTGCTGTAGCATACCAACAGTGTTAAAGGCAATCGGCTTAAAATATATAAAATGTGATAGGTGACTCCACCAAGAGCAAAGATTGAGAGACTGAGAGAGAAACGCAAGATCTCTGAGCAAGCAGACGTAGACATCACTGGGGATTGCTTTCTTCTTTGTAAGTGCTCCCAGTTGAAGGGCAATGGAAAAGTTCCACAAGATTGGAAAGGCATTTCTCACACATTTTTTGAGCCATCCATTCCTTCGTTCTCGACTTAAGCCATCGCTACTACTACTATTTATTATTTGAATAGCGCTACAAGGCATACGCAGTGCTCTACACGTACAGGTAAGAGACGGTCGCTGCTCATCAGAGCTTACAATCTAAGACAGACAACACATCAACCACTTTTCTGTAGCGGTTCCTCAACTAGTTGTCTATTCTTGAGCAAGTCTGTGAACAGCTTCACTGAGATAATCGAGTGTTCAAGCAAGACTGCTGAGCCTAGGAGGAAGAGGCCCTGCTTCGATGTGGGTTTTCTGGTGGGTCCTGTGCTTGCCTTAGGAGCTATTGAGAAAGGACCTTTGTGGAAATGTTTATAAACAAGTTTATTAATACCTCTTCCATGGATGTCCATGCACTGACCTCAGTTCTTCCCTCCTTCTGAAAATGTGACATATTCATAAATGACCTGGAAAGGGGAATAACAAGTGAGGTTATCAAATTTGCAGATGACACAAAACTATTTAAAGTTGTTAAAACCCAAGAGGATTGTGGAAAACTGCAGGAGGATATGGATCAATTGGAAGACTGGGCATCAAAATGGCAGATGAAATTTAATGTGGACAAGTGCAAAGTTATGCACCTAGGGAAGAGCAACCCAAACTATGGTTACACGATGCAAGGTTCCACATTAGGAACCACCACCCAGGAAAAAGATTTAGGCGTCATTGTGGATAACATGTTAAAACCTTCGGCCCAGTGTGCAGCGGCAGCCAAGAGAGCAAATAGAATGCTAGGTATCATAAGGAAAGGAATGGAAAATAAAACAAAAGATATTATAATGCCTCTATATCGTTCCATGGTGAGACCGCACCTTGAATATTGTGTGCAATTCTGGTCGCCGTATCTTAAAAAGAATATAGCGTTATTAGAAAAGGTTCAGAGAAGAGCCACCAAAATGGTAAAGGGGATGGAAGGATACTCTTATGAAGAAAGGCTAAAAAGGTTAGGGCTCTTTAACCTGGAAAAGAGACGGCTGAGGGGAGATATGATAGAAGTCTATAAATTAATGAACGGAGTGGACCGGGTAAACGTAGATTGATTGTTTGTTATCAGAATATAGAAAGACTAGGGAGCATGCAATAAAGCTACAGGGTAAACTATTTAAGACTAATAAAAGAAAATATTTTTTCACTCAACGTGTAATCAAACTCTGGAATTTGTTACCGGAGGATGTAGTAAAGGCTGTTAGTGTACCTGGGTTTAAAAAAGGTTTGGACAAGTTCCTTGAGGAAAGTTCCATAAACCATTATTAAGAAGGGACCCAGGATATAAATGCTTGACCCAGTACAAGCATTGTGGAACCTGTGTCTTTTGGGGAAACTGCTAGGTATGTATGACCTAGATTGGCCACTGTTGGAAACAGGATACTGGGCTTGATGGACCTTGGTCTAACCCAGTATGGCATATCTTATGTTCTTAATGTGCATCTCAGGTGATATATTCTTCTGGAAGGGTTTTAGTTTGAGACGCTGGCTTTTGCCAACTTCATAGATGCGCCTCTCTTCCTTGGAGAGTCTTGAATACTCCAGCCTGTGGGTTTTGATACCTCATGGAGTTGAAAAATCGGTGAATAAGGTCACAAAAAAGCTGCTTTTCTTGCCTTCAGACTTTCCCTCTGCTGTGAAATGGGCAGTGTCAGCAGCCCTCTATGCCTGACACGGTTACAGGCCCTATTCCTTCCCCTCCTCCTTTGCAGATTTCTGTTGGCCTGGAACCTACACCGAGGACTTGGAGCCTGCAAGTGATGCTGACTCCCGGGCCCTGCTTCCTGCTGAGAATGGAAACCCAAACCGGGGCTTCCGGATCAATGTTCTCACCAAGCTGCACTGGAGTCTTCCAGCCTTGCTGCTGCCAGTAGAGGGAGCTGCTGTGAAGTTGCGCTTTTAGTAGCAAGGAACAGGCAGCGCCCGTGACATCGCAGCACCTCCCCTGTCGGCAGCATTGTGGCCGGAGAGCTCTAGTGCAGACTGATAGGAACGTTGCTCCGAATGTGTGCCTACTCCAGGGCCATGTCCCCATGAGGGGAGGGTCAGGGCAGCTGTTATAGTTGGTGATTCAATCATTAGGAATGTAGATAGCTGGGTGGCTGGTGGACGTGAGGATCGCCTGGTAACATGCCTGCCTGGTGCGAAGGTAGCGGACCTCACGCACCGCCTAGATAGGATCATAGAGGAGTCTGGGGAGGAGTCTGCTGTCTTGGTACATGTTGGTACCAATGACATAGGAAAATGTGGTAGGGAAGTTCTGGAGGCTAAATTTAAGCTTTTAGGTAGGAAGTTGAAATCCAGAACTTCCAGGATAGCGTTCTCCGAAATGCTTCCTGTTCCACGTGCAGGACCCAAAAGACAGGCAGAGCTCCGGAGTCTCAATGCATGGATGAGACAATGGTGCAAGGATGAGGGTTTTGGATTTGTTAGGAACTGGGGAACATTCTGGGGAAAGGGGGGGCTCTTCCGAAGGGATGGGCTTCACCTTAATCAGGATGGGACCAGACTGCTGGCATTAACCTTTAAAAAAGAGATAGAGAAGCTTTTAAACTAGAAATTAGGGGAAAGCCGACAGTCACCCAGGAGTGCATGGTTCGGACAAAGGTATCCTTGAAGGATGCTACCAAAAGCAGTGAGGTTCCAAAAGGGAGTATAGTAGCCCAAATGCCCTTGAGTAAGGAGCAGACAGAGCATAAAGATTCCAAATTACCCCTGCCTACCAATAGCCAGATTAATATGAATAAAATACAGTCTCTAAAATGCTTGTATGCCAATGCTAGAAGTCTAAACAATAAGATGGGAGAGTTAGAATATATAGCACTAAATGAGAGGTTAGATATGATTGCACTCTCAGAGACATGGTGGAAGGAGGATAACCAGTGGGACACTGTGATACCTGGATACACACTATATCGTAATGATAGAGCTGATCAAATTGGTGGAGGGGTTGCGCTCTATGTTAGAGAGGGCATTGAGTCAGAAAGGATTAAAGTTTTGCAGGGAACAAAATTTGCTGTAGAATCTCTATGGATTGAAATTCCATTTATGAAGGGGAAGGTGATGGCAGTTGGAGTATACTATCGACCGCCTGGCCAGAATGAACAAATGGATGATTAAATGCTCAAAGAAATCAAGGAAGCTAACAAAAGTCGCAACAGAGTAGTAATAATGGGTGATTTCAATTACCCCGGTATCGACTGGGTCAGTGTCACAGCAGGACAAGCTAAAGAGAGAAAGTTTCTAGATGGAATAAATGACTGCTTCTTGGAGCAGCTGGTTCATGAACCGACCAGAGGGGAAGCCATACTGGACCTAGTCCTTAGTGGAACGCCAGATCTGGTGCAAGAAATAAGGGTGTTGGGACCACTTGGCAATAGTGATCATAGTATGATCATGTTTGATTTAATTAGTGGAGGACAGATAGTAAAGGCATCCACAGTACTACCTTTTAACTTTCAAAAAGGAGACTATGATAGAATGAGGAATATAGTTAGGAAAAAACTAAAAGGAGCGGTTCCAAAGGTTAAAGACTTACAGCAAGCTTGGGTGTTATTTAAAAATACTATCCTCGAAGCCCAGACCAGCTGTATTCCACGCATTAGGAAAAGTGGAAGAAAGTCCAAAAAACTGCCAGCATGGTTTAAAGGTGAGGTCAGAGAGGCTGTTGCTGCCAAAAAAGCAACCTTCAGGAAATGGAAAAAAGAGCCAAATGATGAAAACTGGAAACAGCACAAGCACTGGCAAGTTAAATGCAAAGCATTGATAAGGCAGGCAAAGCGGGAATTTGAGAAGAAACTTGCTCCGGAAGCAAAAACACGAAATAAAGACTTTTTCAAGTACATTCGTAGCAAAAGGCCTGTGAGAGAGTCAATTGGTCCATTAGATGATAGAGGGGTAAAAGGGGCAGTAAGAGGAAACAAGGCTATAGCAGAGAGACTGAATGATTTCTTTGCTTCGGTCTTTACTGAGGAAGATGTAGGGATGTTACCCAAGACTGAAGTGGTATTTAAAGGTGATACTGCAGAGGAATTGAGAGAAATATCGCTACACCGGGAAGATATATTACAACTATTTCATAAACTGAATAGTAGCAAATCACCTGGACCGGATGGTATACATCCCAGAGTGTTGAAAGAACTGAAATATGAGATTGCAGACCTGCTATTGGTAATCTGTGAACTTTCATTAAAATCATCTGTAATACCTGAAGATTGGAGGGTCGCCAGCGTAACACCAATTTTTAAAAAGGGTTCCAGGGGTGACCCAGGAAATTACAGACTGGTGAGCCTGACGTCAGTACCAGGGAAAATGGTAGAAACCATCATAAAGAACAAAATTACACAGCATGTAGATAGTCATGGCCTAATGGGAGACAGCCAACATGGCTTTAGACAAGGAAGATCTTGTCTTACTAATCTGATATGTTTTTTTGAAGGTGTGCATAAACAGGTAGACAAAGGTGAGTCGGTTGATATAGTGTATCTGGACTTTCAGAAAGCTTTTGACAAAGTCCCCCATCAGAGACTTTTGGCGAAGCTAAAAAGTCATGGGATAGGAGGCAGTGTACTATTGTGGATCGGGAACTGGTTAAAAGATAGAAAGCAGAGGGTAGGGCTAAATGACCAATATTCCCAATGGAAAAAGGTGAATAGTGGAGTACCCCAGGGATCTGTACTGGGTCCGCTGCTTTTTGACATATTCATAAATGACCTGGAAAAGGGAATAACTAGTGAGGTTATCAAATTTGCAGATGACACAATACTGTTTAAAGTTGTTAAAACCTAAGAGGATTGTGGAAAACTGCAGGAGGATCTGGATAAATTGGAAGACTGGGCATCCAAATGGCAGATGAAATTTAATGTGGACAAGTGCAAAGTTATGCACCTAGGAAAGAACAACCCACACTATAGTTACACGATACAAGGCTCCACATTAGAAACCACCACCCAGGAAAAAGATTTAGGAGTCATCGTGGATAACATGTTAAAACCCTCCGCCCAGTGTGCAGCGGCGGCCAAGAAAGCAAATAGAATGCTAGGTATCATAAGGAAAGGGATGGAGAATAAAACAAAGGATGTTATAATGCCTCTGTATCGCTCCATGGTACGACCGCACCTTGAATATTGTGTGCAATTCTGGTCACCGTATCTTAAAAAGGACATAGCGTTATTAGAAAAAGTACAGAGAAGAGCCACCAAATTGGTGAAGGGGATGGAAGGCTACTCCTATGAAGAGAGGCTAAGAAGGTTAGGGCTCTTTAGCCTGGAGAAGAGACGGCTGAGGGGAGATATGATAGAGGTCTATAAATTAATGAATGGAGTGGAATGGATAAACGTGGATCAATTGTTTACGCTATCAGAATATAGAAAGACTAGGGGACATGTAATGAAGCTACAGGGTAAACTATTTAAGACAAATAAGAGAAAATATTTTTTCACTCAACGTGTAATCAAACTCTGGAATCTGTTACCGAAGGATGTAGTAAGGGCTGTTAGTATAGCTAGGTTTAAAAAAGGTTTGGACAAGTTCCTGGAGGAAAGGTCCATAAACCACTATTAAAAAGGGACCCAGGATATCAATGCTTGACCCAGTACAAGCATTGTGGAACCTGTCTTTTGGGGATATTGCTAGGTACGTATGACCTAGATTGGCCACTGTTGGAAACAGGATACTGGGCTTGATGGACCTCGGTCTGACCCAGTATGGCATGTCTTATGTTCTTATGTACTCGCACGCCTTGCACTGACCCTTGTTGCTGCTCACAGCTGTGTCCCCATATCCAGCGTGGGTAATGATGGACTGCTTGAGATGGGGGAAAGGGGTAATAGCTGCTATTTTATTTTGATCATCTGAGGTTCTGTAAATTTTCAAGTGCTTAAAATGGGGTCATATTAGGTAAAAGTTTGGGAACTACTATACTAGCTGTTCTGAGAGAGAGAGCGCGTTTACTTCTGTCCCAAAAAATGCAGTAAAAATCTTTATTCCATTTTCATCATGCAAGATCTGCACAATTCTTTATTCCATAAGGGCCCAATTCTGATCCCGACGTCCATGTCCTTGATGTACAAAGGAGATCGCAATTCTGATCCCGCGGGGCACGTCTAGCCCTGCGGATTAGAATCACTAACAGGCATGTAGGTGCAGGCTGGGACTGCGATTCAGTCCCGGCCTGCGATTCAGTCCCGGCCTGCATGTACAGCCATAGCCCAGCTAAGTTAGCCAGGGCTTTTAAATGGAGCCGTGGCACCATGGCATCATGTTGCCATGGCGCCGTGGCTCCATTTAAAAGCTGAGATGCCGGCTGCTGCAAAACAGAGTTAATTCCCCACAGTCCGACACACCCCCCCCCCCCCCCCCCGATCTGGCTTCCTGAGGCCAGGGTCTGGCTGCGGGGAATTAACTCTTGCCCCCCTAGCCTCATCCGCGCCCCAGAGCTGAACAAAAGAAACATCCAGGGAAGTTTGAACTGGATACGGAAACTGATAAGGATCCAGTGAAGTGACTTGAGAAGAGGGGTTACATGAGCATAGCGACATTAGTAGAAGATGAGCCGTGCAGCTGAGTTTTGAACAGATTGAAGGGGAGAAAGATGGTTCAGAGGGGACCCAGTGAGGAGTAGGTTACAATAGTCAAGATGGGAGGTGACTAGTGAGTGGATCAGGGTCTTATTAGTGTGTGTAGAAAGGAAGGGACGAATTTTGGCAGTGTTATAGAGAAAGAAGTGACAGGTTTTAGTACTGTAGTGCCTTGTCACCTAATCCTCCAGCACTTGTTCAGCGTTTTGTCTGTCATGATTGCAGGACTCATTCTGTGATGTGTGCCAGTCCTAGAGAGTTTTAGTGGCAAAGGTTTCACAGAAAGCATAAAATACCTCTGATATATAACCGCAGACAGAAATGTTAATGCAGCACAGATTTGGAACATGTCAGCGGTGCTGCCATCAGCATGACTTCTAGCAGTGGCCAGATTAATTGCCAGCTGATATTGCTTAAAAGAAACCCTTCAACTGTGCATAGATATAAAGGTTAACAAATAAAACAATAAAAATAAGGTGATACCACTGTGGACTAATAAGGCATTTCTTTAGCTTTTGGGAGTTAACACCGCCTGCCTTCATTCAGAAAAGAATAAGGAAAAGATGATACAGTATTTCTAGTAAATACGGTCTCTCCAGCCTGTCCATCCTCACCGACTGCTCAAATACTTCCTCAGGGATCCTGTGTTCGCTTTCTGAATTCTAATACTGTCCTTGTCACTGTCACCTTCACTGGGAGGCTATCCCATACATCCACCATCTTTTTTATATTGCTCCTCAGTCTACTCACTTGCACCAGAGCTTTCTTTCCATTGAAGGAGGCCCACATCCTGTACATTTATCCCTTCGGAGTACTTAAATGTGTGTGTCTTATAGCCACTATCCTTCCTTTCCTCCAGAGTCTTTTGCCATATGTTCTGTGACAAAGACCCTTGACCAGTTTAATTTGCTTGCCACACTGGATTGGCTCCATCTGGTTAATATTCTTGAAAGCTGCGGTCTCTAGAAGTACCCCACCAGAGACTTGCAAAGGTGCTGTCATCTTTTCTCTGCTGGTCATTCCTTTCTCTGTGTACTCAAGCATCCTTCTAGTGCCTTCCATCACCTTATCTACTTGCGTTGCTGTCTTAAGATTATCGGATACGATCATCCCCAAGTCATGTTCCTTTTTTGTCCCCAGAAGAAATTCATATTTTGCACTGTACATCTTTCTTGGGGGTTTTTTGTAGTCCAAATGCTGGAATCTGCATAGTTGCCAAACTCAAGAGCATTTCTAAAGCTTTGTTAAATCTCTCCTCATGTTGCGAGCACCTTCCCTGTTGCTGATTTTGATATCATCCATAAAAAGGAACAGCGTTCCTGATGGCCCTTACTTGGTTTCTCTTTCGAAAACCATGGACCAAGGACCGATCTTGGTGACATACTACTGGTAAAGCCTCTTTCCTTAGAGTGAACTCCATTTATCACTTTTTCTCGCCTCCTACTCAAACAAGTTCCAAGGCAATTGGTCACTTTGTTCCCATACTAAGGGTATTCAGTTTATTAGGTCACCTATTTGGAACTGTGTCAAAGGCTTTGCTTAAATCAGCTCATAAATCAGATTATCCCGCCTAATTTCTCTATTTAAACCTGCCATAGAAGCAACCGTAAAGGTGGTGGGGTCTTTATTCTGGCTAAGACAGAACTAAAATTTCAACTAATATCCTCCAAGAGCACTACGCACACTGACACTGTCTCCATTGCAAATTTATCACCATAAACCTTATATACAGAGCTCCTTCTGCACCTTCAGACGACATCTCCACCTTCATTGACCTAGCCTGCAACCCCGTCAATCACACAATCCCAATTGGCTACTCGGAGACTTCAACTTACCATCCCTACAAACAGATCAGGCAGTTGCCTTCCTGGATGCAATGCAAGCTCTTGAATTTGAACAATTGGTGACGGCCCCCACGCACCAGAAAGGAAGCCTACTCGACCTAATCTTCGTCCCCATCTCTGCGGTAAGACACAAACCTGACCTCAACTTATCCATCACCCCTGTTCCTTGATCCGACCATAACTTGATAACTTTCCAAATCCCCTCGCAGCATGACCTAACATCACACACTGCTGCCACAAATACCGCAAACACCACACGCCCCAGACCTCTTGTCATAGATGAGTTCGCCAAAAATACACTTCCGACCCTCCAACAAAAGTCATCCAACCTGGAAGAAGCAATCCTCAACTGGAACAGCACTTTGAAAGCCTTCGCCTATCCAACCTCTTCAGACAATTCAGGGACTCACAAGAGCAACAAAAGTAAAAGTCGGCAAGCTCCATGGTTTTCAGCAGAACTCCGCGCTTCCCTCATCGCACTCAGGAAGCATGAAAGGAAGTGGAGACGCTCTCGCTCGCAAGCCCACAAAACAGCGTACCTTGAACACCTGAAGTCCCACTGTGAAACAATATACCGCAGAATGAGCGATTACCATGCCCAACTCCTACTCCGCTCAATTAACAAACCCAGAGACCTATTCACTCTAGCGAGATCCCTAATTAAAGAACCATCCCCCACCCAACCGGACCCAATACCCCCTCAGTCATACGCTGACTTCCTCCATTCCAAGACCCACACAGCAAATAAACCCTCAGCATCAACTGCGTCCACTCCCTGCCAAACACCCACCTTGCAACCACCACTCACAGAATTTTATCCACCTGCAGTGAAGAATATCCAAGACCTCATTGCTAGCATCAACAGGTATGATAAGGAAAGGAATGGAAAATAAAACAAAAGATATTATAATGCCTCTATATCGTTCCATGGTGAGACCGCACCTTGAATATTGTGTGCAATTCTGGTCGCTGTATCTTAAAAAGGATATAGCGATTTTAGAAAAGGTTCAGAGAAGAGCCAAGGCTAAAAGGTTTAGGGCTCTTTAACCTGGAAAAGAGACGGCTGAGGGGAGATATGATAGAAGTCTATAAATTAATGAACGGAGTGGAACAGGTAAACGTAGATCGATTGTTTACCTTATCAGAATATAGAAAGACTAGGGGACATGCAATGAAGCTACAGGGTAAAACTATTTAAGACTAATAAAAGAAAATATTTTTTCACTCAACGTGTAATCAAACTCTGGAATTTGTTACCAGAGGATGTAGTAAAGGCTGTTAATGTAGCTGGGTTTAAAAAAGGTTTGGACAAGTTCCTGGAGGAAAGGTCCATAAACCATTATTAAGAAGGGACCCAGGATATCAATGCTTGAACCAATACAAGCATTGTGGAACCTGTGTCCCTTGGGGAAACTGCTAGGTACATATGACTTAGATTGGACACTGTTGGAAACAGAATACTGGGCTTGATGGACCTTGGTCTGACCCAGTATGGCATATCTTATGTTCTTATGTTAACACGTCCACAGCCCCGAACGACCCCTGCCCAGCTTACTGGATTAGAACACTTCGGGTTGAACTCAGCCCAATCTTGCTGAACATCATTAGTCTATCATTTGCAACAGGAGCATTCTCGCCACTCCTCAAACAAACCTCAATAAGACCACTCATAAAAAACAGCAGACTCGATCCTATGAATCCAGACTCCTACCGCTCAATCTCGAGTATTCTTCTACTTGCCAAAATAATCGAGAAGGTGGTCTATAGACAGATCCAAAATACATAGACATGGCAGCCCCTCTTGACCCCTGCCAGCACGGGTTTAGAGAATCACATTGAGTAGAAACACTTCTCATCACCCTCATCAATGACCTTAACAAAGGAATTGACAATGCAGAAAATGGATTTGCTCTTATATTCCTGGGCATCTCAGCTGCCTTTGACTCTGTCAATCACAACCAGCTACTCACCCGCATCCACGACAAGGGTATTCACGACCTCGCCTGGGAGTGGTGTAAATCTTATCTATCTGATCGCTGGCAACAAGTCTGGGTCGGCTCTCACACCTCGGCACCTTTTCACCAACAACAAGGTGTTCCACAGGGCTCATCCCTATCCGCTCTACTTTGCATATCGGCTGCATGTAGATATTGAAATCTCATCCGTTCTTTCAATATCTCTACAATAATCTACGCTGATGATGTGCTACTATTTACTCCGTTCAAAGTCAAACACCCAGATTTATTCAACCTTGTCAACTGCTTCAACGCAATTACAGACTGGCTATTCACCCAAAACCTCTACATAAATTTCAAGAAAACTGAAGTTTTATTTATATCAAGGAACAAGAATTTCTCCCCTCCACCCATCCTAAGAGTAAGAGATGCAGAGCTTTCAATTCGAAGTACCATACGATATCTCGGAATCGCACTGGACCAGCACCTTGACTTTAAGGAACACATAAAAATTATAACCAGATCCATCTACAACAAAATCGGAACACTGTGACACCTCAAACCCATGCTGCCCCCTAAGGACTTCTGCACCATCTTCCAGGCCCTCATACTACCACATTTCGACTATGCAAATGTAATTCTATATGGTCTACCAAAGAACACCTTCAACTCCCTTCAACTAGCTATGAACGCGGCTGCCTGCATCCTCTGTGGTCTCTCCAGATCAGACCATATCACGCCAATACTTAAAGATCTCCACTGGTTACCGATATACTGCAGGCTAACATACAAGATCCTGCTGATTACATTTAAGATTAACAACAACATAGCCCCCAATTCTCTCAAGAACCTTATTACACCAACTCCACAAATCAGATCTAGAAGGACAGCAACAGCCAACACATTGACCTTCCCTAAAGGCTCCATAAAGTGCACCCAAACAACCAGGAGAAGAGCTTTTGCACACTGCACCAAAATGCTGGAATGACCTCCCACCAGAAATAAGAACAATCAAAGACCACCTACAGTTTCGGAAGGCAATAAAGCACCATCTTTCTGCTACATTTTGCTCAATCAGCTACCCCGCCCCAGAGAAATCTCCCCCCATCCCCCACAAACCCCTCACTCACAACATAACACTCATGCTTTAAGCAATCACACTCATGCCCGTAAACACTTCACGTCTATTCACACCATGTAATATTTATTACTCCATGTCAACCTGTATATACTTACCATGTACTCTCCATCTATCCTGACCAAACTCAGCGTGTATATAGTTACTCTGTATTTGTATCGTTTAAAGATATCGCAGCATGTAAATAGTTACCCTGTATGGTCCAAGTTCTAACTCCTGTTATAATGTAAACTCAAACAGTCTTGACTGCACTGAGCTGTCGTTGAGTGTAAACCGCACTGATAACAAATAGCGCGGTATATAAGAATTGTTAAATAAATAAAAATAAAATAAAATAAAATAAATTTAAGTGCACCACATCTAGCAAGCATTCCCCCCTGATCCAGCATCTGATCACACAGTCAAAATAAGCAGTCAGGCTGTCTTGGATCTTGTAATCCACCAGATCCTAGAAAATTGCACTGTCCTTAATTTTAGTAGCCATGCTATTAAGGTACTCCAGCTTCAATCAGCCTGTAGTTCCCAACCTCCTCCTTATCTCCACTTTTGTGAGAAGGGAACCACATCTACCTGTCTCCAGCCCTCAGGCACTCCTGCTTCTAAAGAAGCACTAAAAAGGTCAAACAGAGCTGCCAGAATTTCCCTACGTTCCTTCAGTGCCCTTAGATATATCCTGTTTGGCCCCATCACTTTTTTCACTCTGGTAAATCCCCCTTTCCTTCATAAGTTCCTGATTCCCTATATGCCTCCACATGTCCTTCGTTCAGCCACACAGCATCTTCTAGTTATCTCTAATTTCCGCCAGATCCGTTCTTCTGTCCGCTCCTCCTCTTATGGGGTTGCTGCTCCCACTATGTGGAACTCTCTCCCTCTTGACCTTTGATGTCCACTTTCCTTCACCTGCTTCAAATCTCTTCTTAAAAACTACTTTTCAGCTCAAGCATTCCATCTGCAAACTTCTCATAATTGTTGATACCACTTCCTTTAGCCACTACCCCCATGGCCATGACTCAGCAATCTAGCTTATTCATATCTGTCCTATGCTATTCACTACCTTGCCTCCCTTCCTTTTGTGGCTTGTGTTTTATGGATATGCCAGTAATTTTATTTATTTTTTTATTTATTTTATTGCTTTTATATACCGCGCTCTTTAAAATAAGTGCGGTTTACATATAACATATCTCTAGGAACAAGCGGAATGAGTCTTCACATATGGGTACGTCGGTACCGAGGGAGCCTGCGCGGGAATGCTCCCCAGCGTCCAAAAACAAAGCTTTTGGGAGCATCCCACGTGCATGCGCGCTGCCTTCCTGCCCATTTACTTCCCTCTCATCATTTTTCCGTTTTCCGCGGAGCCGGCAGGACGTATTCCTGTCACCGCAGAAAATTCTTCTTTTAATTCTTAGCTTTTTGTGGCCGCATCTGCCTTCCCTCGACACCACCAGTACCGCCAGTGCTTTTCTTTCTTTTTCCTGAAGAATTTCTTCTTTTCTTAGAAATTTTTTCCTGTTTAGTGCCTGACGGTTTCTAGGCCACTAGGCCTTTACCCTTCCATTATGGAAAGCCAGCCACTATCCTTAAATGCTCAAAGTGTGGCGGTACAGATATTTTTTCAGACACTCATACTTGGTATCTAAAATGTTTAGGTCCTGACCATTGCCCTCTGGAGTGTCTCTCCTACTGGAGCTCAAACAGAAGAAGTCTTCAGAATCGAGCACAACTCGATACCCGGTTCACATCGCTCTCGATGTCACCATCTAGAATATCTTCTTCTTCACAGGACCAGGTAACCAAACAAAAATCTGTAAAGTCCTCGAGTGGTAGATCTCCTTCTCGGCATCGAGATGGCTTCGGCCTTGCCCTCGAGGACATCTTGGCAATAAAGCCCTGGCAGGAGTCTTCGGGCTCCAAAGCATTAACAGGGCTCCAGGTTGTTCCTGGAGTTCTTACCTCGGTGAACATACCTGGGCCATGCTTGGTGGTTGTGGCCGCTTCAAGCGGCACCGACACCCCGGCATCGGCTATGGTGATGGATGAAACACTCCTCACCGATGAACCTAGAGTTGCTGCAGACCGTTCCTCGAGTATCGGTATCGGCTTCGGTACCGGTATCGACATCGGTATCGGTGTTGGTACCGTCCATGCTTGCTTCGACAGAATCGCTTCCCTCGATGCCAAGCCTGGAATCGATCTCTAGCATGGAGGATTCGGTACCGACTCGTCTCGGTACCGACCTCGGGTGGTACCGAAGACATCGCTTTAAAGAAAATCCGATGCTTCATCCTTTTAAGTCATCCGATCCTGATGACTGGGATGAATCCATCGGTACCAAGGCTGATTTTTCTACAAGCCCAGCCTTTACCCCTCATTTTAGAGGGTCCTCCTCGGGGGAGATTTCTTTTCAAGCTTTTCTGCTTGATATGGCAAAGTTACTTGCCATTTCTATACCTGGTAAAGAATCCCTTCCGGGGAATTCAGAGACGCTGCAATTCCCCTGGATTCCAAAGGAGGTGATCATGCTTCCTTTGCATCAGATCTTACAAGATCTACTATTAAGAATGTGGGAAACTCCTTTAACGGTATCCCCACATTCTAAGACAGTTGACACTATGTACAAGGTTCCACCTTCTCCAGGTTTTCAAAAGACTCAACTTCCTCATCATTCTATTGTTGTAGAATCAGCAATGAGGCTTATTAAGAGTGCAAAGAAGCACTCTTCTTATCCGCCAGGTCGTGAGTTTAGGACTTTAGATGCCTTTGGACGTCGATGCTTTCAGGCATCCATGCTTTCAGCAAGAATTATCTCATATTTTCTATATGGGATTATCTCTTGAAGAGGTCACAAAGAACTTAGTTTTTGAACCCTTTTCTTCCAGAGCATAAAAGAGCAGACTATTTCTTATTAGTCAATCATGCTCAAAATATCTCTAGGTTCCTTAATCGTGCTTCCTTGGACTGTTTTGAGTCTATTAGCAGAACTTCTGCTATAGCCATAGGAGCACGACGCATAGCCTGGCTCCAAGCTTCAGACTTGGACAGATGGGTTCAGGAAAGGCTGGGAAATAGTCCTTGTACTGGTGAAAATCTCTTCAACAAGGAGGCTTTATTTCAAGCTAATCAGTTGAGCACTGATGCTGTTACTTTTAGAGGATTATCAAAACTTTCCTCTGTCCCAGTTAATAAAAAATCTCCTAAAAAGCTTTATTCCCCCAGGGGAAAAAAGTTTTATCCATCTTCTACCCATTCTGCAGATGTTTCCAAAGATGGGCAACATCACACCAGGCTAAGAAAGTCAAAACCTCAACAGTCTCAGCAAACCCAGCAATCGCAGGGTTTCTGATATTTTATTCATTTTTTCTGTGTGAGGTTTAGAACTTTTGAGTCTACTTCTTTTCAACAGAAGCATCCAAAATTCATCTCATCCATGTTGAGATATCAGTCATACATTGATTCAATCCTCGACTCTGGGCATGAATCTCTTGCTACAAGAGAAATCTATCCTTCTAGCTCTAAGAGCTATTAAGGACTATCATACCCCAGGGATAACAGGTTCCTCCTTTTAAAACAAAAGGAGGCCTAACTACTAACAGGGTAAGCTATACCCTTCACCTTGACAGTTTACTGTACGAGTATATCTCATACTTTTAACTGCAAGGGGACCTTATCTCTTCAAAGACTTACCAAATTGTAAGTCTTCTCAACTCTGTATTACTTCTACCCCTCTTAGCCTAGACATTCAGTCTCTGAGTACTGCTACTCAACTGGAGGACTTATTCCCTAAGCCATAGGATTTTCTTCAATACCTACTCCAGTAAGTAGTTTCCATACAGAGTTTTCTCCCCCTTTTGCGGTTCATCTTCTTTTCAGATATCTGTTAAGGTAGCTTTTCGGAGAGAAGTTGGGTATCACTACTCCAAATTGTGTCTCTCGGTCCTCTCCAATTCATAGGACCTAACTTTTTATGCTGCCTTAATAACAGATAATTCCAAAAGAGGTCCAGAACTCATTTGGACTGTTTATTGTTGCAGGCTTCAGGCCTGTCTACTATTCTTAGCCACCTTCAGTTCTCTTTGGCTTCAACAGAATAGATTAGGTTGCACACTGGCAATTCAACAGCCAGATCTAAGCAACCTACAACATGCTCTCTGCAAATTCTACAACAAAGCTCTGCAACTGTGGGCCTTTGCCAGAGAGCCTCAGAGCTACTCCTAATAAGTAGCGGCCAGATAGTTAACAAGGGCTTCAGCTGGTAGATTCTACCAGTCATGCTCCTACATGACTGTTTTCTTTCCTACTCTTACCATATTCCTTAAAATTTCCTTTTAAGAAAAGGTAACCAGGGTTTAGACCAAGTGAAAGCGTACAAAATTGCACAGTTCCCTGGTTTGTTCCACATCTCACTGGAACTTCCACATCAGGGATGCATTTTTTCACTGCAGTTGGTCCTTATTCACTACTTTCCTTCTAATTCCTATACTTCATGGTAGCTTATGTTGAACAAGAAAACGCATGATACTCATATTGCCCTCATAAAGAGGCAAACATGTTATCCCCTTATATTGCGTCTTTTTCTCCAGTTACTATTTGAAATTATAGAAGGATCCAGACTTGCTATCTTAAGACTAAGGATCTCCTCTGCACTCATTCACGTACGTCTCGAGACCTGGTTTATTTCAGGGGCTAGATCTTTTCAAGAAGTCTAGTCCTATCCCTGTAACTGAAGAACATAATATCAGTTTCCACGAAACCTCCTCTATAGTTCTTCCATATTTAACCAGACGATATTCTCAAGTAGGTCTTAATCCTTGTTATTGCATCAATCTCTATACAACATCTGACTTTGAAAGATCTTCAAGAAGTTGACGGCTCAACGCCTAGTACAAATGTCTTTGTCTTTCATTGGAATAAAGGGGGTCTTAAAGACCTATTCCCTTTTTTCTGCCAAGGGTATTTCTGCCTTTTCATCCAAACCAGTCAGATTATCTCCACTTTTTCCTAGGACCTCATTCTGCTCCAAGGACAAAAAGTTCAATTTTTTGGGACTTTACAGAAGCTTTAGCTTTTTCTCAAAAGTCTGACCTCATTGAACTCTCCCATTACTTCTTCTGGGGATAGTTCTGGCCATGAGGGCTTATCTCTTCCTGTATTGCAAAATATTTTTTTCCCTCTACTTCACATTGAGGGAATCTCTTTGAGGATAATATACTGGCTCTCAACCACAGATCCATATTACCCTCAAGTATGTTTTGCAATATTTTTGAGTGAGATCCACATTAGGAAATTGGAGTTCAATATTTTTCTAATATTTATGGTTTACACAAGGACTTCCCTCTGGATACCTTGTTTAGTCAAGCTGTTCCACAGCACCTCTTTATTTCTTTCTAGTTCAACTCCTACCCTCCATCCCTTGGATGCCTGAGGTTTGAGGGATAAGCATGGCCCATCTTTAGATTTGCAACATGCTGGGGCCTCCTCCAGGCATCTTAGCTTGGGAGTCCCCATATGTGAAGACTCATTCCTGCTTGTTCCTGGAGATAGCACAGTTACTTACCTGTAACAGGTGATCTCTGGGAACAGCAGGAATGAGTCTTCACATATGGGGACTCCCAAGCTAAGATGCCTGGAGGAGGCCCCAGCATGTTGAAAATCTAAAGATGGGCCATGCTTATCCCTCAAACCTCAGGCATCCAAGGGATGGAGGGTAGGAGTTGAACTAGAAAGAAATAGAGATGCTGTGGAACCCACCCACCTCCTCTAGGAGTTCTCTCTCTCTCTCTTTCTCTCTCTAATTTGTCTATTTCCCTCCTTCGGTCTCAGCTACAAACCCAACTGATGAGAGAGAAGTAAATGGGCGGGAAGGCAGTGCGCATGCGCATGGGATGCTCCCAAAAGCTTTCTTTTTGGACGCTGGGGAGCGTTCCCGCGCAGGCTCCGTCGGTACCGACGTACCTATATGTGAAGACTTATTCCTGCTGTTCCCAGAGATCACCTGTTACAGGTAAGTAACTGTGCTTTTTGTGCATAACAGACATACTGCTGTGCACTTACAATGAACGGGTAACCTAGGCCTCCTTCCCCCTTCCCCCTTCACTCCTTTCCTGTTTTGTATTTATCACACCCTTTTAATCCTTTGTTTTGTGTTAACTTTTCAGTTGTTAACCGCCTAGATATTATTTATAATAGGTGGTATATCAAATATAGCTAACTGTAATTGTCTATTTTTAGTTTAGTTAAGTCCTAAAAATCATTTGAGGTCTACCTCACCTCACTTTCATTCCTATTTATGTCCATTTTCTGCAGTCCTACTCCCGGCCCTTTTGTATTGAACACCAAACATAAATATGTTTTAATCAATCCTGCTTCTTCCTCATCAGTCAATACATTTTCCTCCCTTTCATCTTTTCAGGCTCATGCTGCCCCTTCTGCACTTTCTTCTGTCATTAGTGTATCTTTAAAAGAAGTCTGTTCTTCACTGTTTCACTGTTTTGCACCTGGGCTCGCTTGACTGTTCTACCAACTTCCTTTGGCTTACCAAATACTGTTGTCTATCTTCTTTCTGCAGTCTCTTGAGGTTTATAAGCACTAACCTTTTTCCTTATTTTTCTGGCTGTTGTAGGAAACTGCAGTACAGGGGCCTCTTTCATCTTTCTTTTATTTTCTTCCCTAATAGAAGGCCTGTTGCCCTTACAATGTCTCCCTTCTCTATCACCTGCTTTTTTTCTACTCCCTTTAGATTTTCCCAGCCAACTAACAACTCCTTGGCCATCGCCTTTTAAAGGAGCCTTCACTGCTTGTGTTGTAATACTGAACCACAGATCCCAGAAGATCATCCACTGTGACACTTTCCCCAGTCCTAAGCACCAAGCCCAGTACTGGTCTCGCCCACATGGATTCTGTACAGCTGCGGGAAGAGTTCTCTGTGCAGAGAATCCAGGATCTTCCTTCTTTCGGACATCCTGCCTGAGGTGTTAATTAAACATCTGGCAGACTGCAGTCTTCCCTTTTGAAAGTAATTTTGTGCATTTCCTAAAGATTGCAGGTGTCAGGAGGAGAGATTGTTGAATGATCAAAAGGTGACAGGCAGCCAAATTCTGAGACTCATAATGAGATTTTTGTTCATTCTTTCTTGTTGGTTCCAAAGTGTCTGATCATTTTGACTTTTCCTTTCAGTATTCTGATCATAAGGTCATTGATGCGCTGATATGGTCCTAAAAAGTGCCCTGCCGGAGTTTTAGCCTTCCTCTGCTCTTTGGCATGTAGTCGTGGGTGTCTGGAAAGCGAGCTGGATTAACATGCTCTCTGCCAGAGTATAACCCAGAAGCCAAACGCTGCCCACCAGTGGCGTAAATACTGTCCGAGCAGCTCCTGAAGTGGGGGGTGGGGGGGGGGAGGGAAAATATGGCAAACATCATACTTGCGCTGTATTTTGCAGCAGCCAAAGGCCCAGAAAGGTATCTCCCATGGAGGGTCAAAATGTCACGATACCCAAGACTTCAGCACAGCAGTGGGATGTGCTTCTCTGGCTTTAGAAGCAGAGAGGCAGCGCAGCAAACGTTTTTTTAATAGTAAGTATGATGTTTGCCGTGCACTGACACTTGTCGACACACTTTGCCATGCTCTGACATTTGGTGACACACTTTTCATGGCCATCGCCACCATCATCATCATGAGGTACCCACAACAAATTTAGTTTGGGGGCACTTCATTTGAAGTTTGTCACTGCTGTCCACCCTCTGATGGCCAAGTTCTCTTCTGTGCCTTTGTCTCAGTGTAATTTTTCCGGCTGCCCTCTTTCCTCCTCTGCTGAGTTGCATAGAAAGTTGTTGTGAGGCCACTCAAGGGATAGAGTCCTAGTTTAGGAAGACGCAGTGCGTAAGGCCCTCAGTTCTTGTGGAAGGTATCTTTTCATTTAAGCATTCACCTCTCCTAAGTGCCTAGTGCTATGTACAGGCCATATTTCAACCAGAATGAATTTTTTTGTGCTACTTGAAAGTAAGACAAGGCACAGAACAAAAGCCAACTTTTTCACTTCAGCTATGTGAGCTACTGCTGGTTGTGTTGAATATTGGAGAGTTATTACGTTACTGATTGATGAAATGGGAGTTAAGATAAATTTTGATATTTGAAAATTCCAGGCCTCCAACTGTACAGTTTTAGTCCAATCATCAAGATGTCCAGACAAGACTTATGTAGTTAAAGAGGTGCGATGGGGTTAACTGGAGAGCACCACTATTCAGCACTATCTGGTTACATTTATGCTATTGTTGGATTGCATAAACTGCTAAGTAAATAACAGCTGAATAGTGGCCCTCCCAGAATTGACCTCTCTCTATGCATTTTTGAGTTTTCAAAGCCTCATCTTTAGTATTACCTTGACCTCCAGTTCTCTCTTGTTTTTTTTCTTTTCCTTCCCCAGATTTGCCCATGGGTTGGGAAGAAGGATATACATTTGAAGGAGCAAGATACTACATTAAGTAAGTAAGGAGATTTGGTTTACAAGCTACCATGAGGAGCTGTGATGTCCTCTTTCTGCTGCTCTGGATGTATGCACTCATTTAGAAGATACCCTCAGTTTCTGCACTGTGCAGGTTGTGTTATGGGGCTATTGTTCTGCTTTCGCCTGTGATTCTTTGTTTTTAATGTCTTTTATTAATACCTAGTCATGATGTTGGTGTTGAATGTTGAAAAGTCCAAGATTCTGTAAAACTGATGGAATCAAATTTTGTGGTTCGCATTAGTGACAATCCGATTTTGAAGATGCAAGCAATGCATAATTTTGGAGTCTCCTTAGATCAGGACTTAACATTTGAAGTAGATGGTTCAGTTGGGGTCTTTTTTAACATTTTTGGGTTCTTTGCTTGTTGTGGTTCCTCTCGTTGCAGGCTATGATCTTGTTGCGTTTGGTTTATGGCAACGCTCTTTGTGGGCCTATCTAAGATAGCTTTGTCTCTACTGCAGCTGGTATATTAGGAGGCCTGGGGGTGAGAGAGTATTACGCCAGGATTCCCTGTGGCTTAGCAATAGATTCTCAGACTCTTAATGTTGTTTTTAAGGGTCTCTAGGCTTTAGCACCCAATTATCTATGTGAGACGCTAATTAAGTACCAAGCCAACAGTTATTCAAGATCAGTATTGCAAAATCTGTTAGATTCCTTCTACCAAGTTATTGAGGTTGCAGTGGAGTAGGATGAGATCCTTTTCCATTGTGGGCCCCACCTAGTAGAAGCTGCCAGTTGAAGTTTGTCTTGAGTCTAGTTACTTGCATTTTCTCAAACAAGTTTAAATCATGGCTCTGACAGATGGCATTTGTGGGATCAGACTCCTGATGAGTTTTGTATTTTTATAGGGGGGAGGGGGAGCTATTTGTGAGTTTTGATGATATGTTGTTGTTGTTTTATGATTTGTTGTATTTTATTTTTGCTGTAAATCACCTCACAATTTTGTTAGAGAGGATTAAACAGTCACAAATAAATAAATGATGCTGGGAATGGAAAAGTTGCCTTTTAATGATCTGAAGCTTGTTTTGTGGTTAGGTGTCCTGTTTCCTGTGGAGAGATCTCCTTGTGCTGGTGGGTAAGGCTGTGTTGCTCTTATTCAGTAGTGCTGAGGAACTTTGCAGTTTCCTGACGTTTCCAGCAGTATGTGTAAATGAGAAACTCCTAACGTGAGGAGAGTGATGTAATACCTTTGGTGCACTTCTGATATTTCTTTTCTTGTTTTATGCCTTTCTTTGCCATTCCTCAAAAGAGTTGTCAAGCATGACTCTGTTCCCTCGCTGACTGAGCAAGAATTTGGGACTGAATCCCTTGTGTAGCCTGGATGCTGTACAGGTGCAGGTCCATCTTCCCTTGGTGCCCAACCTGAGTCTGCAATGTTCAACCTATTGGCCCAACGTTTATAGCAGAGTCGCCAACTTCCTCAATTTCAGTAGTGAGATTTTAAGCCAGTCCCATCCTGATGCATTATGGGACCGGCAGCACAGATTCCAATGGGTAAAATCAGGGACTACAAATACCATACTGCATTGCAAGGCAAATGTAAAACCAGAACTGGCCAAAAGGTCTCACTCCTGGAACTGAGTAACTTTTGGCAACTCTGTTATAGTCACATAGTTCTTCCTGCCCTCCATTGATGTGTCAGGCAGTGAGGAGACATAGAATCCTAGAAAGTGATGGCAGGTAAAGACCAGACAGCCTGTCCACTCTCTGCCCATCCATATGAGCTACTAAGCTCTACTTGTATCTTTGTACTTGGTGTTCTTGAATTCAGATACAGCTCACTTCCCCGCCACCTGCTGAGAGGCTGCTCTCGCATCCACCGCCAAGGACTCAAGTCTTCTTCCCTTGACCCCTTGTTCTAGTGCTTTCTCTGCAGTTATGGTACCTGGAAGCTTCGCCTGCTGTTGCGCTTTGTGTTAGTTTTCAGTTGTTAGCTTCTGTGCACAAGCTTGGTGTATGGATGTGTGACGTGTGCTCTAGGATTCTGTGACAGCCGTTGCTAACATTGAGTTGATAGAAGTGGTAGTAGAAAAGAAAGCATTAAAGACAGTCTTGCTGGGGCCAGAGAAGAAGGGTGTCAGAAGAGCCTTTTCTCCACACTCATATTTGTTTTGGGAATTGCGTGAAACTACTGGTGCAGGAAGCAGAAATTGTACTATTGCTTTGTCATCATTTCTGTGTGGAAAGTGGACATGAGGCAAATAGCTTTTGCTAGGAGAGCAGCTCGGACTAGACGGCCACTTCTGGGGTGCAATGTCTGTGCTTCTGAGGGAGGGAAGAGAGAGCTGTCAATCTGAGCACTACTTTGGCTGCTAGTAATACTAGCTGAGAAATCGCACACAGGTGATAGCAGAGTGCAGCTTAAATCCCAGAAATCTCACTGCTCTGACCAGGTCTTTGAAAGTCTAGGTTTTGAGCTATTCCTGCAGGTTCAATCTTTCCATGCACTCGTCACAGTGTGTGGGTTTTGCAGTTTTGGGTGAAGAATGTGGTCCTCCCTCTGCCTGCCAGACTGACACAGGTGACCTCTAGGATGGGGCATAGAATTGCTGCTTGTTAAATTCTAGTTCACACTTTCAGGGGTGGCTGCTATTTCTAGCACATGAATCTTGGCAGCAAACTGGCTCTTCTGTCTGTGTGACTGTGAACACCACTGGCTTGCCTCTAGACTGGTGGCTTTCTTATTCCTAAGTCTCCCACTTTTGATTTAACATGTTTTTGTTTCTGTTTTTGCAGTCTCTTAGTAAAAATGTTTTTTTGTTTTTTTTGTTATGGCCCCACACTCCGCTTTACAGAACCTCTCCGTAGTCCATTCCTGTTTTGGATATGTCAGAACAGCAGCCACACATATTCCATAAATCCAGTTTAGCAATACTCGGGTTCACTAAAATCCAGAAATGGTAGGGGAAATGGCTAGTTTCGTAAGGTGACAGAAGATTTTTCAATAGAATAAATACTGAAATACCTGGTAAAGGTTTAAAGCCTTCTTTGGTATCTGCAGTTAGAGATCAGCGAGAAATGCTACACTTCCTTATTCTTGCTGGAACATGTTCGGTGACTGACTTTCTCCTTTTTCTACCTTGTGCTGCTGTTTTTCAGTTAATGAGCTATTTTATTTTCCTTTTGCTTTTACCATCGGGAAGGAAATTTTCAAAAGCCATTTACCCATGTATACAAGTGATTGGAGAATTGCACCCCTTATGTGTGGGTAAAAGTATATTTATTTATTTATTTTGACAGATTTGTATTCCACCTTATCCTTCAATCAAGGTGGTCACATCACAATTGGATGGCTACATTTAACATTAGGGTATTTGTCAACATTTAGACAGAGCAATTACTTAACACCATTTAGACAGTACAATTGAAGGGTAACATTTAACAAGAGGGTGTTTAATAACATATATATTAATCTTGAGTGTGTAGGTAGGATGAGTGCATGCCTAGTTGGCAGAGGTGGTTGTGTTTCTGTTTGGGTATGGGATGTTGTCTAAATGTCCGTATGATTCTATAATTAAGAATGTTTTGAGGTCTTTGTGGAAGTCTGTGATGTCATCCATTGCCCTCAGGCTCGTTGGGAGGGAGTTCCATAGTGTGGACGCCAGTAGTGATGGAGCTCTTTTTGAAGTTGTTTGGCACACCTGCAGGCTATCACAAAACTAAGCAATCATGTTGTCGTTATTGGTTCTTCTTGGTCTATTGTTGATATCTCTTGTTATAACGTCTTGGAGTACGTCTGCTGAGAGATGGTGAATGATTTTGAAGATGATCATGAGTGTTTTGTATTTAGCTCTTGCCAGCATTGGGAGCCAGTGTAGTTGTAAGACAGGGGTGATGTGTTCTGTCCTTGGAGTGTCTGTAATGATGCGTACTGTGGTGTTTTGCACCATATGTAGTGGATGTAGTGTCTGCTGAGGGAGGCCTTGGTATAGTGAGTTTCCATAGTCAAGCAGTGGTGTGATGAGTGCTTGGCACACTGTGCGTAAGTGGTCATGACGGAATATTGGTTTGATTTGTCTGATGGTCCTCAAACGTTGGTAGGCCTTGTTTGCGGTTTTGGTGATGTGGGATTTCAGGTTCAGCGCTCTGCCAATGTGATGCCTAGATACTTAACTTCTTCTTTGACTACTATATGTTTGTCTAAGATGCTGATAGTTTGTGGAGGCATGAAGGTGGGGTTCCTGGTGACGAACATTGCCTCGGTTTTATCATAGTTGACCGTTAGGTTGTTGGTTATGAGCCAGTCATTCATGTCTTCGAGGCATTTGGTTATTGTTGTGGTATTTAGTGCTAGTAGGTTGATTGGAGCGTATATCATGTCAGCATAAATGTGATAGTGTAGTTTATGGTGCTTGATGATGTTGCATATGGGCTGGATGTAGATGTTAAAGAGCATTGATGATAGGGCTGAGCCTTGTGGTATTCCTTGCATAACTGGGAATTGTAGTGATTTCTTTTGGTGGTCGCATTTGACTACTTGTGTTCGCCCTTCCAAGTATGATGTGAACCAATTCAGGGTGTTCTTACATAGTCCTATCTGTTGTAAGTGATGCAGTAGCTTAGTGTGGGACACGGTGTCGAAGGCCGCCGAAATATCCATAAACACTAGCAAGAAGCCATTTTTTATATTGTCAGTGCCTCTTAGGAGTATATGTGGACTTTACCTCTAGAACAGGGATGGCGAACTCCAGTCCTGGAGTGCCACAATCCAGTCTGGTTTTCAGGAGGTCTCTAATGAATATTCATGAGATATATTTGCATCCACTGTCTCCCATTGTATGCAAATATTTTCATTAGGGACCTCCTGAAAACCAGGCTGGATTGTGGCACCCCAGGATTGGAGTGCACCATCCCTACTCTAGAGGCATAGGTGAAAGCCAGTGAAGTTTTTTGACTGAATCTGACTCCCACTGCAGACCAGGGAAGGGATGGGCTAAACCCTGGCCTGTCTCTTGGAACCCTTTTCTCATTCCAGTAGAAATCTCTCTCTCCATTGCAAAACTCCCAAAGGTCTAATACTTAGTCACTGAGCAGATTCAGACTATTTCTTTGGCCGCGGCTCCTGATTGGCCAATCTCAGGCTGCCATCTCTGCCAGTTTCCGCTTTGCTGGTTGAATAAAAAGCCAGCAGACTTGGTGGCAGGTGGGAAGTCTGTTTTGGGTAAAGCACCACGCACCTCCTGCGCTCTTCCTGGGCACAGCTTCTTCTAAGGAAAAGGCCGTTTTCCGTGCAGAGTGTCAGACTAGAAAATGGCTGAAGAAAGTTGGTGAAAGCCGAATGAGTTCTGTTGCAGGAATGCCAGAGATGTTTGCTGCCGCATGCTGCCAGCTTTCTTTGCTCTGGAATCTGGATTTAAATGCATTACAGCACTGTGCAGTAGAGCATTTTGAGTATTTGGGTTGGTTTCCCGTTTTAGTACCTGATCCTGAGATCTCAGTATCCTAAGGCTGATGATCAGTCTATATATGGAACTGGAGAAATTAATTTATTATATCCATTTTATACACATAGAGACCGATTCAGATAAGGGCAAGTCCGGGCCGTGCGGACGGCGCCAAGCAAGATGGGCCCGTTTGGACCCGATTCTGGACTGTGGGAACAAAACATACCTGCGGTAACCAGAATCAGGCCCGAGGACAGCCCGGCGTGCCCCTGCTGCCTGTGGGGACATCCTCCCCAGAGGCACCCCTTACTTCAATGTCCTCGACCCCCCCCCCCCCCGACCCCCCCCTCCTTTCCCTGCCGCCCGACTCAATGGTCGTGCAACCCCGCAACCTGCGTCCCGGAATTGGACCCATAATCTGTCAGTCTGAATGATTGTCCTTGTCTAAGTGCGTCAGTGAAAGGAAAGGTATCAAGGCCGGTGCACGGATATTGGGCGCCCTCGATGTCTACCCCTGCCCCTTCCACTCAACAGCAATCATGATCTTTCCAGCATTATCCCTCACAAAACATACGTTTAGATATTAAGCTTTGCTTTGTGTGAGCTCACACTCTCTGCAGGTAAAAGAATGTGCTGATGGCTCTTTGCGTTTGTGCAGCTTTCAGGATCTAGTGTTTCGCTTTGCTGCTGCGGCTTTATGCCGCCCCTAGGCAACCACCTAGTGTTGAAACTGTACTCGCTCACATCTTAAACACAGCATTGGCAAAGATGGAAAGCACCTGCCCTTTATTATTAGATCTGGTTTTGTTGCTTTTCCCTTTCATTTCTGAGGCGACATTACTATTTCCCATTTTTGAGTGGGGTACACTGTATCACTACCCCTATGCAGAAAGACTGAGGACATGACATACCCTAGCTTTAAGCATGAGCTTCGTTACTGTCGCAATATGTGCAAAGAAAGTTCATTCGGAGACACTAAGGAGACATTGGTTTAGGCTCTGTTGGAGATGTTTGCTTTTCCCAGGGGCATCTGGTGTTCAGTGTTAATTTTAAAGGGGAACATTTTGCATTGCCCCTTTTCCCAATGTGCGCGAGCAGAGCTGCAGCTGTTTTGTGACTGCAGAGTTGTGCTCCTTGCAGAAGACAAGGATCCCAGACAATGCCATTTCCTCCTCATGATTGGTGTATTCCAGCAAAAGGCTGCAGTGATCACAGCATGAGCTGCCCAGTGTGCCCTGGAGTCTACGTTCAGTTTGTTGCTGCGTAATCAGATTGGGCGAACGGCAGAGAGTCTGCGTTTTGGAGTATTTAAAGTTCACTCTTGTGGTCTGCTTGGCTGCATTCTCTCTGCTGCACCATCTGGTGGAATTATGCAAGCGACATGCCGCCATACTCGCAGCGTGGCATGAAGTCGGCTTCAGGCTTCCTCTAAAGGCTATATGAGTATGACAGTGGCAGCCTTCTTTGCTTTGGACTATGCTTTTTGGAATATGTAGTGGGACTTTGAACTGCAGTTTAGGGTCTTGGGGAGCATTCAAATTGTAGCACTGTATTCCCCAAAAAATATGGGGGGAGGGGGCTTCAGTGCCTTTTCCTGCAGCGTCAGGAACTCTCGAGTTTAATAAAAAAGTGCTAACAAAAGGCCTTTTCTAGATACTTCAGCTGTGGATGTGCTGAGTCGTGTACGTTTCTGGAGTGCAGCTTCTAGCTAGCTAGGTACGAGGTTTGCCCACAGTAACGAAAGGGAATCTGCTAGATACTTCCAAGTGACCCGGACTAGCCACTGTTGGAGACAGGATGCTGGTCACAACTGACCATTCATTTAATCCAGCTGGACAGCTTTTATTCTTCGCCCAGGAATTAAACACAGTAGAATAATAAGTGTTTCTTTTTCAGAACCTTGCTTCTTCTCTTCCAGAGCTTTTAATCAGTGTCTGCTGTGCCGGTCCTCATCAGAAGGACATGCAGGCCCTGCACTGCCATATGTATAGTCAGCTGAAGAGAGGTCTTGGAGTGAAAAGTGTAAAGCTATAAAATATTTTGGAAGAAGACAACCATGGGGGTTGCATTTTAATGGAGGAAGGAGTCTGAATTCCAGTTGCCACATTTTACTTTAAAACCAGTGCAATGACCCTGCAGTATCCTCTCCATATCTTTTAGAGACTTTATTCCAAATACCAGCTGCACTTTGAGTGCAGACAGGTCTTCTCAAATTGAAGGAGCGCTGTCTCTAAGCTTTCTGCTGTTACCCCTAATTGGTTTTCAATTAGCTTAATGTCCAGATGGTCCCTTGGAACCTCGCTGTTATCTTTGGAGACTTCTTCTGAGGTGCTGACTCGTCAGTGCTCATTTACAGGTCTGTCCTTTCTTAGTAGCTAACCAAAACTAGGTGGTGTGATGCCTTGTACAGGAGATAATTACCTCATGCTTTGGGCTATAACATATCTATGGATCTGCTGCACAGCTTGCAAGCAGTGCCTCACCATGAGGGGCAGAATAGGATGGAAATATGGTAGCAAACCTCCAGTATTGTGCGAGTATTTATTTTGCATCAGCTGTGTAGGGCTTGCATGGTTAGTATCCCATCTCCAGAGATCTTGCATCTTCTTTTAAATTGGACTGCATGGAGGCTAAGTGGAAGAGTAGCCTTGTGGTTACTGCAACAGTCTAGTACCCAAGAGATCTGGGTTCGATTGCCACTGGTGCTGCTTGTGACCTTGGGCAAGTCACTTAACCCTCAGCTGCAAAACTTAGGGGTATGTTTACTAAAGGTTAATGTGCATTAAATAAAGTTAACGCAAGTTAAGTGCTGCATTGGTCCATAGAAATGAATGGGTAGTGGCGGCACTTAACGCACATTAACTTTACTTAATACACGTTAACCTTTAGTAAACATGCCCCTTAGATTGTAAGCCCTCTGGGGACAGGCAAATATCTACATACGTGAATATAACTTGTTTTGAATTATCATTGGACTGGCCTGAGCTAAATATGAATAAGTAAATACATAAACTAAGTGACTTTTGGAAGGTTGTCCAGTGAGGCTTCAAGTTCGGAGCCCTGGACTCTGCATTACTGGCTCCTTCTATATGCTGCTCAACTAGATACCTTGCTGAGTTTGCAAATTAACACTCCAGAAGTTGTTAGCCAAGAATTAGCTATTAATGGTGTTGTCACTTCTACAGAACGGAGCTGTGAACTATGGATAACTTGAGGTTCTCAGGCTGCAGTTTGAGATTTCCAGAACAGATCTGCAATTTGGAAGATTGAAAGTTTGTCTTTGATTTTATTTGCTGCCAAGTCTTTCCTCAGCTCTAATATATAAACAGAATACAGGAGAATAAAAGAAAAAGCAATGTGCAATTCTCCAGCACTGGTATGCAAATGAGAAACAGCTCTGTGCAGGTTACTCCAGTGCTGTTAGGCTTGTAGCCCTGGCCGCTCTGTGCAGGTTACTGAGCACCCTAGGGATGGACCCTAAAGTTACTGCTTGGGTTAGAAATTGGTTGAGTGGGAGGCGACAAAGTGTACAGGTAAATGGGGCTCACTCTGAGAAGGAGGTTACCAGTGGTGTGCCCCAGGGATCTGTCCTTGGTCCGATTCTTTTTAACATCTTTGTTAGTGATATAGCGGAAGGGCTGTCAGGTAAGGTTTGCCTCTTTGTGGATGATACCAAAATCTGCAATAGAGTAGGCACCCAGGAAGGTGTAGATAACATGAGGAGGGATTTAACTAAGCTTGAAGAATGGTCAAGAATTTGGCAGCTGAGATTTAATGTTAAAAAATGCAAGGTCATGCATTTGAGCTGCAGCAGTCCAAGGGAGCGATATAGGGGGTGAAGTACTTTTGTCCATTAAAGAAGAGCGGGACCTAGACGTGGTCATGTCGGATGATCTTAAAGTAGCTAAACAGGTAGAAAAGGTGACGGCAAAAGCTAGAAGGATGCTTGGGTGCATACGGAGAGGAATGGCCAGCAGAAAAAAGGAGGTGATAATGCCTCTGTATAAGTCTTTGGTGCGACCTCATTTGGAGTATAGTGTGCAATTCTGGAGACCGCACCTTCAAAAGGATATAAACAGGATGGAGTCAGTACAGAGGGTGGCTATTAAAATGGTTAGTGGTTTTTATTATGAAGCATTTGAGGACAGACTTAAGGATCTTAATATGTACACCTTAGAGGAGAAGTGGGATAGAGGTGATATGATTGAGATATTTAAATACCTCCGTGGCATAAATGCACAGGAGGAGAGTTTTGTTCGATTGAAAGCAACCTCTGCTACAAGGGCACATGTGATGAGGTGATAGGGGATAGACTCAAGAGTGTGTGACGCCCCACTTGTCTAGGCGGTTGCCTATAGGCAGGGGTGTACCTCCTAATGTCCCTTTTTGTATGGGTTCCCAGAGACGAGGCTTCTGGGGCTTGTAGTTGTGTGAAATGATGAGTAGGCCGAGGGTTTGAAGGCAAAAACACAGTAAAATTTATTTTTCTCTTCCTTTGCACCAAAAACACATATTAACAAAATCAGGATACTTCTCCCACAAAAGAAAGAATTTCAGATCAAGAACTTCAGTGACAAAAGTTGCAATTGCTTCTTCAGCTGTTACATAATGCAGCTTGTAGTTCCTTTACTTCTGGCTTAAACAACTGCTTTTCCAAACTGTGCAATATTCAAATTAAAGCTTCTTTTACTTCTGGCTGCTGCCCACTCAGATAATTCTTTCTTAAACATTCAAATCAAGCCTTTGAATATTTTCTAGCTGCTTTAAAACACCAGCTACTTCATTTCAAACATTTTCAGCACTCTAGGCACAAGACATACTGGTATAATAGCTTCTGGGTCTTTCCGCATTTAAACCCTATAGCTTTTTCATTTTGTCTTTATACAAAAAGAGCAATCCATTTGAGATTCTGTAGAGGCATTATCAGAATCATAATTATCTGCATGCCCTCATAATCAGGATCCGTTGTCTCCTGACTAGAATCAGCTTGTGGGAACGTAGGCTTAATTTCTTCTAACAATTTTAAAACCTTTTCCCAGTGAGACCTCTCTCTAGGTTCAGGGGTTTTTGATGGGCTATGGAGATCCTTATCTTTCAATAAATTGTTCAAGGCTTCTAATGGGCTCACCTTTTTTCTAGCAACAGTTCTTTTCATGGGCCTTTCCAGAAGTGAAACTCTCCCCACAGGCTCTGCAGCTTCCTCAGGCCCAATGCTCCTGTATCCAGAGCCAGCTGTAATTCCTCTACAACACGGGCTTCCTTCAGGGCTGTAGTTTCCTGTGTTTTGGCTGCAATGGGAATCCCTTCTGAGGCTGTCTTTGGTGCACCTCTCTCTTTCACCTTCCCTGAAAGATTCTTTTCCTTCTGGTTCCCTCGTGATCTCCTCGCCTTCCGTTTCCCTGGTGGTCTTCCTTCTTCCTGTTCCCTGAGGCTTAAATGAGTGGGGCTGCCCTACAGCCTCGAACTCCTCCCCCAGGTGCTTCTCATTACCTCTCTTGGTTGCCTTGGAGCTTGGGCGTGGTCTGAGCTCAGCAGCCCCATGTGTGTTTTTTTTCACTTTGGCTGTACTTTGAAAGTCAGTGCTCTCTGGGCTATCCCTTTGCTTGAAGGTAGATGTTTGTCTTTTATCTATTTCCATGGGCTCTAATACAGTTTCGCCACCACAAGTGATATGCAGAAATATTTATTTACGGAAAGAGTGGTGGATCCATTGAATAGTCTCCTAGTGGAGATGGTAGAGATGAGGACAGTATCTGAATTTAAAGAAGCAGGGGACAAACACAGAGGATCTCTAAAGGAAAAAAGGGGACTGTTGTAGTGGTTGATTTGGAAGGACAGACTAGTGGTCTTTTTCTGTCATCATGTTTCTGTGTTTCTATGTTAGTCCAGTGCTGTTAGGCTTGTAGCCGTGGCTGCTCTGTGCAGGTTACTCCAGTGTTGTTAGGTTTGTAGCCCTGGCCGCTCTGCAGGTTACTCCAGTGCTGTTAGGCTTGTAACTGTGGTCGCTCTGTGCAGGTTACTCCAGTATTGTTAGGCTTGTAACCGTGGCCGCTCTGTGCAGGTTACTCCAGTGCTGTTAGGCTTGTAGCCCTGGCCGCTCTGTGCAGGTTACTCCAGTGCTGTTAGGCTTGTAGCCGTGGCAGCTCTGTGCAGGTTACTCCAGTGCTGTTAGGCTTGTAGCCCTGGCCGCTCTGTGCAGGTTACTCCAGTGCTGTTAGGCTTGTAACTGTGGTCGCTCTGTGCAGGTTACTCCAGTGCTGTTAGGCTTGTAGACGTGGCCGCTCTGTGCAGGTTACTCCAGTGCTGTTAGGCTTGTAGACGTGGCCGCTCTGTGCAGGTTTCTCCAGTGCTGTTAGGCTTGTAGACGTGGCCGCTCTGTGCAGGTTTCTCCAGTGCTGTTAGGCTTGTAGACGTGGCCGCTCTGTGCAGGTTTCTCCAGTGCTGTTAGGCTTGTAGACGTGGCCACTCTGTGCAGGTTATTCCAGTGCTGTTAGGCTTGTAGCCATGGCAGCTCTGTGCAGGTTATTCCAGTGCTGTTAGGCTTGTAGACGTGGCCGCTCTGTGCAGGTTACTCCAGTGCTGTTAGGCTTGTAGCTGTGGCAGCTCTGTGCAGGTTACTCCAGTGCTGTTAGGCTTGTAGCCGTGGCTGCTCTGTGCAGGTTGTTAGATTTGTAAACCTGGCCGCTCCGTGCAGTTTAGGCCAGACTTCTTCTTTGAAGTTGGTCATTGTGTCAGTCCTCTCTGCCCATTGGCTTTTATTCTGACTTATTGACATGTGATTGAGCAGAACCCAGGACCCCCTTCCTAATTTCTTCTGCCTGTTCTCCCCACCCAATCTTACTGCTGTGTTCTGTGCTGGAGATTTGGCATGGTTTTGGTTATTGCCACATCTCTCTTGATACTTTCCCAGCTTCTACCGCCTCTGTTTCCCCTATACCTTCAACCCCCAAATTCATATCATGATCTCTTATTCTTGAATTTCTTTCCTCATGGAAACCTTTTTGTTTCTGTACTATACTGAAAATGCTTCTTTTCTATCCTGCTTTGTTTCTTTTGCTTTCATCAGGTATATTTTCAGTATCTTTAATTTCTTGTAGGGTTCATGCTGCAGAGAAATGCTGAAGATGTTGATTTTAGTCTTTTCTGGTTAGCAGATTAAGAAATAGTTCTTGAATATTAATTTACTCAACTGTAGGTAAGTTAGAAGCATACAGGTGCCTGAGGCAGGCTTTCATTTTAGTTTTTTTACATTTAGCAGACAGTTACCATAAAGCCAGTGATGGGTAAGCAGGGGCCATTGCCCTTCTCTGAGTCTGTAAGGCCAAAACGGAGAGGAGGGTCCCTGAAAGTTACCCTTGCCGCAAGCGCCATTTATCCAGCAACTGCCCTCATGCCTCCGACACACTGGAATGGTGAGAATCCTTGGCATCCTGTTTGAGCGACAGGCAGCGATTCCTGTCTGTAAAGAGAGGCTGTTTTCCCGTACACACACCTGCACACTGTGGAACTGGATATCTGCTTTCTCTCCTGCAGCTCCATGCAAGTGTTTGCAGCAGTGAGCAGATAAATACATTGGAGGATTGAATGTAGAACACATATATGAAAGGGAAATCAGCTGGAGACAAATAGAAAGCCCTCCTGCTGGCCCTCTTCTCTACTGGCCGCAGCTCAGCAAGTGACCCCTTTCCTTAGTAGTTTGCTTCTGTGCCGGCCCAACTCTCTAAGGCAAGATTCCAGCACAAGCTTTTGGCTCTGGACTCCGAGCGGAGGTCTTGCCTTTTGGCTTAGTTTGAAAAGCACTATCATAGGAAAGGTTAACACCCTGTCGTCTGCTCCCATTGGGGAGACGGTTACATTCGGATGATTAAACATCCTTTTAAAAAGGCAAGAAAATTTGGTGTGAATGGGCTTCTAAAGAGACTTGGATCAGAAGCATTTTTGGAGTCTTAGTCTGATGTGCCCTGACCAGTTGTCCATCTTCTCTGGAGTTAACTTGGATCCATGCTCTTGGTTTAAAGTTGTAACTCAAATCTGTATCTGTCACAGCAAAAAGATGTTAATTAGTTGATGTCATCGAATAACCTTGCCATTCCCAAGAAATCTGAAAATATACAGCGCTGGTAATTGCTGTTGCCTTGTTGCAGTCAAGTACTTAGCTGAGACCTCGTGAAAGGTCTTTGTTGAAGCGGCAGACAGAAGTGTATGTGGCTCTTTTTATTTATTTTAAAGTTTCCGGAGCCAGATTTTAATTTGCAGTAAATTGTCTCCTTTGAGATGTGGATGTCCTTACGAACCACGTCACAAAAACATGCGCTGATGGGGAGGGGAAGGTAGCCAGGAACCGGATACTGCAGTGATGATCTCTAATAGAGCGGCTGAACAAACTGTCCCTTTTGTACTTTTTGTAAGTTTCTAAACACACAAAACTTGGGTCTCATCTAGAGTGAGTGTGACTAGGTAACTCATCTTTCTGTTATAAGATATTTGAAATCTTGTGGTTTAAATTTCACCTAATCTTGCTTAGAATCTCTGCGCATAGAGCTTTGCTCCTCACATCAGAAGATAATGTGCAATTTTCTGTATTCTTCTCCAAGACAGTTAGATCCACTGAAAAGGAAGAGATTCTGTTTTAAAATGTTCTTTTTACATAAGTTTACGCTCAGTTAACAAGACACTTATTGCAGGAATTGAGTGCACGTATATAAAATAAACTAAATAAGATTATAATAGAAAATAGGTTTTCTGCAGCTTGATTTGGTTTGACTATGAAGCCCACAACTAGAAGGGACTATTGAGCACAAAGAGTACATGACGGCAGAATGCCCGGTAAGTGTGGAAAGCATGCAGGGGAGGCTCATGGAATTTTTTTCCCACTCTTCTGCATGTTTGTGTGTGTGGTGGCGCTCAGAGGAGAGCGGGGAAATGTGTCTGAAATGGTGCAGTTCCCAAACATTCTGTTGATTTGAAAGGGTTAATTAAATTTAAATCATAAGATGTCGCTGATAACGGATTTGAAAGGGTAACGGTGCCACTGTCCCACGGCCAGCACCAAATTCCCACTATATTGTGCCTTAGGCAAACCTACATTTACAGGTCTCTTCCATAGACCATCTTTTTGCAAATCTCCCACCCTTGTCCATAGTCTCATCCACTATTTCCCTGCCTCCCCCCTTGTATCCTTATTCATATTTCACCTCTCCACAAGTAGCAGAGCTACTACAGGGCTTACTTCTGCAGGATTTTGGAGACTGGGGTCTACGCAAATTGAGGATCCTAATGGTTAAGAGTAGTGGAAGTTGGATGAGTCATTTTTTATCTCCTATTGACTTTGGTACAAAGCAGTGATACCAAGGACCCCAAAGAGTGAGATTTCTAGGCAGTTTTCCAAAGATTAACTAGAAAGATTTAATTTCAGAAGGAAAAACAGAAAAGAACATTTAGGTTTCTCAGAGAAACCGAAGGCAGTATTAGGACAGTTTTGGAAGGAATTGTTCATTTTATTTCAGTGCTTATATACTGAAAATCTATGTGGTTTAAATAAAACATATGAAATGCTCAAGAAGAAATATGAGATAAAAGAAACAGCAAAAGTAAAATTTAATATTACTGTTCAAAAGCAAGTCGGCAATGAAAGAGCCTTTAACTTCTTCCAAAAATCGTCATATCAGAATTTCATTGTAACTCAGCAAGTAAATTGTTCCATTCTTTGGGGGGGGGGGGGGGGGGCAAACAGACTATAAATAATTCCAAACATGACCACTCTAAGTAGAAGAAAGTAAAGGATATTTCAACATTCTTCCCCCCTGTGATGATAATGACAGTAAAATACCCTGGGATACATAATTGGAAAAGAAATTCCCATTTGCAACACTTGAAAAATTAAAACCGTCACTCAAAACTGGATCCTAAAAAGTGGAAATCTCACAGATGAGAAGAAATGTGCTCTAACTAATGTACTGCAAATAGAAGACGGGCTGCAGAATTTGGCATGACTTGTAAAGGTTTAAACTATGTAATATGGTTCTACAATAATCAAAAAGAGAAAGCCCACTGTTTGAATAATTAATCTAAAATCTGCTTCTAAAGCCTATAAAAACACTCTGATATAAGGGCAAAAGGAGAAACCGGAGTCTATAAAAAAAAAACCACCTAATTTGCCCAGGTAATTAAATAATTACACAAAGTGTAAACCAAGGGCACATCTGTAGCACTGACCTCTCCAGCCTCAGTTTTCAAAGGAAAGATGTAGAGACACACTCACTAGCTCTGCCAGTGATCCTGTAAAGGCTTTACTTTCCCTGACAGCTTTTTTACTGAGCTTGCAGCATCTACCCCTCCCTTTCCCTCATCTTGCTTGCATTTCTTACCCTTCTCATGCAACTCTGATTCTCGGGACACTCGTTGGCTCTCTCGAGATCAGTCCAGTGCTTTTACAGAGTTCTGATACCCCACCTCATGCAGCACATAGATCTTCCCCTCCCTTCCTCTGACTAGAGCAGCATTCCAGTGCTCTACCTCTACAGCCTACCCATTGACTGGATACTAACATTGTAGCATAGTAAACGATGGCAGAGAAAAGACCAGCATGGTCCATCTGTTCTGCCCAGTGATGTGGCCAGCATTGTAAACTGCTGCATCAAGCAGGTTTTTGCCCTCTGTTTTGGAAGTGTAAAAGTTACTGAAGTTTTTGCTTTGATTCCATTCTCTTGCTATAACATCCTTTGTCTTTGTTCCATGCCTTTTTGAAGTCTGTCACTGTTTCCCCCCCCCCCCCCTCCTTCATGAAAAGGTATTTCCTGACATTGTTTTTCAGTTATGGTCAAAATACCTCAGTGTAACAAATGAGACATATATAACTAATAAATTAAGTCACAAGTGAAAAAACACTGCACTGCTACCAAGGAATAAACATTCTTTGAATGTTGGGTTTAACAGACAGGAGAAGAGCGAGACAAACCTCTCTGCTCGTATGTCCGTAAAGTCCTCTTATGAATGTGTTTGTGAAAAAAAGATTTATGACATACATGTTTCGGGTCCCAGAAAGACCCTTCAAGTGTACAACCCGCTGTAGTGCAGAAGCTGTGAATGCCGAAAAAACACCAAAATCTACTGGTTCCCTTTGTAGCATTTTCAGTTGCTGATAGGCTGGTCAAATGACATCAGCAAATATTTTGGAGGCGGCTCAAAATTAAATGGAAAATGGAAAAAGTCAAAGACTGGGAGAAACCCCAGAGCCAAAAATGATAGAACGGATCAACAGATTGACACAATCAAATAGCTTACAAAAGGCTCCACCACTCATGTTCTAAATTTAAACCCCCAGGTGCCACTGTGTGGAGTCGAAAAATCCTCTGTTGCTCCAGCCATTGTAGTCAGTACATGCAATTGCCCCCTCTAGGGTCCAGGGGGACACTATCAATGACTCTCCATTTCAAATCTGGAAAGGAGTGGCCAGCTGTGACACAATGTTCGACTACTGGAGCCGAAAGATTAGAAGTCTGTATCCTAGAGGCATGTTCTCATAAACGGATTTTCACCGGACAGATAGTCCAGCCAACATACACCAAATTCCATGGACATTGCAGTTATATATACCACAAAACTAGTCAAACAAGTGCTTGAGCCCAAAAATTTATAAATATAACCAGAGTTTGGGTGGCTCCATGATATGCCTTCCAGAGTGTTCACACAAAACTTGCACTGATTGCAGGCACGATGTCCCTGATGAGGTACTAATCTTGAGGGGCTATCAGATGGCAACACTGAATGTACTAAATGGTCTCTAAGATTCAGACCTCGTGTATAGGCAAAGGATAAAGATTTCTGAAAGCAAGGCATGTAAATGAAGTATATGCCAATGTTTCTTCAATAGGCAGGTTACTACAGAAGTATGATTCATGAAGGGTAAGAGCCCTAGATGTGGTGTATTTAGATTTCAGTAAAACCTTTGACACTGTTCCTCACAGGAGACTTATAAACAAACTGAGCACCCTAGGGATGGACCCTAAAGTTACTGCTTGGGTTAGAAATTGGTTGGGTGGGAGGCGACAAAGAGTACAAGTAAATGGAGCTCACTCTGAGGAGAAGGATGTTACCAGTGGTGTGCCCCAGGGATCTGTCCTTGGTCCGATTCTTTTTAACATCTTTGTTAGTGATATAGCGGAAGGGCTGTCGGGTAAGGTTTGCCTCTTTGCAGATGATACCAAAATCTGCAATAGAGTAGACACCCAGGAAGGTGTAGATAACATGAGGAGGGATCTAGCTAAGCTTGAAGAATGGTCTAGAATTTGGCAGCTGCAGCAATCCAAGGGAGCAATACAGTATAGGAGGTGAAGTACTTTTGTCCACTAAAGAAGAGCGGGACCTAGGCGTGGTTGTGTCTGATCTTAAAGTAGCTAAACAGGTAGAAAAGGCGACAGCAAAAGCTAGAAGGATGCTTGGGTGCATACGGAGGGGAGTGGCTGGCAGAAAAAGGGAGGTGATAATGCCTCTGTATAAGTCTTTGGTGTGACCTCATTTGGAGTATAGTGTGCAATTCTGGAGACCGCACCTTGAACAGGATGGAGTCGGTGCAGAGGGTGGCTACTAAAATGATTAGTGGGCTTCATTATAAAGCATATGAGGACAGACTTAAGGATCTTAATATGTACACCTTAGAGGAAAGGCGGGATAGAGGTGATATGATTGAGATGTTTAAATACCTCCGTGGCATAAATGTTCAGGGAGAGAGCCTCTTTCCATTGAAAGCAAGTTCTGCTACGAGGGGACATGGGATGAGGGTGAAGGGAGATAGATTCAGGAGTGATATGCAGAAATATTTCTTTACGGAAAGAGTAGTGGATCCGTGGAATAGTCTCCCAGTGGAGGTGGTAGAGATGAGGACAGTAACTGAATTCAAAAGAGCATGGGACCAACACAGAGGATCTCTAAAGGTAAAAAGTGGACTGTTGTAGTTGTTGATATGGAAGGGCAGACTAGATAGGCCATGTGGTCTTTTTCTGTCATCATGTTTCTATGTTTGTAATGCTACAAAAGGAACCGGTAGTTTTCGGTGTTTTTTTCGGCGTTCACAGCTTCTTCAATACAGCGGGTTGTACACTTGAAGCAGGGTCTTTCTGGGACCCGAAACATGCATGTCATAAGTCTTTTTTTTTTTTTTTTTCACAAACACATTCAATAAAAGGACTTTATGGACATACGAGCAGAGAGGTTTGTCTCGCTCTTCTCCTGTCTGTTAAACCCGACATTCAAAGAATGTTTATTCCTTGGTAGCAGTGCAGTGTTTTTTTCACTTGTGACTTAATTCATTGTTCAGTTTTCTTTCTTGCCTAGGGCAGACTGGGCAGACTAGATGGACCATACTGGTCTTTATCTGCCGTCACTTACTATGTTAGTATGTTACTATGAGTCTCTATTGCTGGGAGTGGAGGAGTAGCCTAGTGGTTATTACACTGGCTTGGTAAGCAAGCAAGCAACCAGGGTTCGAGTCCCACTAGCATTCCTTGTGGCCTTGGGCAAGTCACTTAACCCTCCATTGCCTCTGAAGAAAGGCCTGGCAATCTACTTCCGGTGATACTGCCAAGAAAACCCAGGAGCTTCTGGGTCGCCAGGAGTCAGGACTGACTCGAAGGCACACATTGCATTTTTGCATGTTACTATGAGTCTCTATTGCTGGTTACGCTGGAAGCAGGCAGGGCAGCAGGATTATCATTTCTATGGTTTTCCTGCCCATTTAGGTGACTTTTTTGCTTGGCTTGTGGGGAAGAAATCACGGGTTATGGGTTCTTGCACTGTTGCCTGAGAAACCCATGGAAAAGGGGCAAAACTGTAGTATTTTTTGTTTGTCCTTCCCCAGGCTGGCACAGTTAGAACCGCAGAAGAATGTTGGCCCTTGCTCCATCTTATTGGTCATGCCCCTGAAGAGCGCATCCAGAGCAGCAGGGAGGGAGTGATTACACATGATGGCTGCCAGACTCCAGCCAGCCAATCGGGGTGATGGAGGGCATTGCCATGTGGCGGAGTCACACCTGATGGACTTTCAGACCAGCCAGTCAGAGAAGGGGAGATCAGGGCCAAGGGAGTTGCTGTTTTGTGCTATTTTTGCATGAACATTGGGCTGAAAATTTTCAGGTCATCTGCCAATGCAGCAAGTCAGGCTTAGGAAGGAAGATTGGAGAACTGCAGATGCCAAGGAATTTTTCAGTGTTTAAAACCCCCATGTTAGCCTTCTTTCTAGCTCCAGGCATGATGCAAAAATCTGTAGAATCCTGAAAAAGCCCGACAATTGGCAATCGTAACCTTCTGAATCCTGAGCACATCTGACAGAACCTCCCAAAATATTTGTTCCCTAAGTATGTGCTTAATTGGTTGATGTCTTAATCTGGCCCTGCCCACAGCAGTGGGTATTAGTTGCAAGTTCAAATGGCAACCAGGGAGAAAACTATGGTTGAGTCAGTAGATTTCACAGCAGAGAAAATAAACCGTACGTCAGAATCACTAAAAGTCAACTCGTTATTTCACATCCCTATAATTGTGTGCGTGGTGGTTTTGTGACTGAAAGAGCAGAGAAGAGGGGACAGGCAGGTTGTAAAACGATTCCCTAACTGCGAGGGTTGACTGTATCGAAATGCCTATGCTGCAGAAGCTGCCCCATAGAAACGTACTAAGCCATTTTTGGGGGAGGTTATTTCTCTGAACCTCCCTTCTTACAAATGGAACAGCAAATGTGTTACACATTACATTAAAACATTCAGATGAGGGAAACAAAACACATTAAACACAGCGGAATGACAGTATGTTTACTGTTCATTTCAATTTATTTTTTATTTTGTAAAGATCAAGAAAACAAAACACAAGATCTGGCCCATTTTGGAACTCGATCTCTTTACTGGTTTCAACTCTATGTGAAATTTTGATCCTAGTCTGTTCAAATTTTGGAGAGTTATTTTACCCCCGACAAACATTCTCGACCCCTTTTATATAAGATAGAATGAGAAATGAAAAGACAGACAGTAAAAGAAGTGAGTAAGGACATTGTATCTCTTGCTACATCTTGCTGGATCACGTTCATTGTGGAGTGAGATACCTTAGAATCAAGAAATTGCATAAGTACTTTCTTAGGGTCCAGAAAAGGCTAGTCTCATATGCAAATATTGTACCAAGCATTTACAAAGATGATGATTAAAACGTTTCCCCTAAGGAAATAACTCGTGATGCATGTGTGCAAACTCTTTCCATCTGTTTGGTGTCAATTTATGGACATCAGGAAAAAGTTACATCTTTTGGCCCATAAACCAACTATTCTTAGGTTTAAGAAGCATCTTAAAAGAGAACTTTAATCATAGTCAAAAACAAAAGAGGTTATGGCTGTCAGAGACCTTCTCAGACTGTCCCTCCTTGCTATCTTCCTAAACAGTAAAGAGGACACAATGTTCAGTGGAGGTAGTGCTTCTGTTAAATATTTCTTGACTAGGTCCACAAGGTTGGAAATAGCCCACCAAGCCACCATGAAGTTCTCTTGAGTAGACAGGCCCGATTGACCTTTCGAATTGAGGCGACGTGAACATGCTTCACTTTTCTATTATGCTTCCCTCAGCAACGTGTAGCCTGGGGGCTTATTTGTTCAGTATTCCAAGAGTCCCTTCCATTTCCTGCATTTGCTTAGAAGTGATTCTTTCCAGGAAGTAATTCATGTAATCAGTTTTAGTGGTTTGTTGGGAAAATTGTCCACAGATTGCTGAAGACTTCACAGTCTTTCCTGTGAAACTTGTCTTCCTGTAATAAACCTTCACAGCTCAGGTGCTGCATTTAATACTGGCTTTAATCTTTTCCACTTCTATCCCAAGCAGTTTCCAGCTTTCTTATTGTTCTGTGAAACCCACACACAGCAGTGAAAGCCAGTGGGTCTGCAGCCATTGAATATAACGAGTTGGATCATTCTGAAAACGCTCTTCTTCTGTATCTATGAAAAGAGTGTCTGTAGGCCCCCTGGAGACAGGATGCTCCTAAGCAAAGGGCATGAAGACGAGGAAGAAGAGAATGAAGCCTGTCTTCTGCGCTTATCATAGTATGCCAATATGCCCACTCCAAGCTAGGACTTTTGAGTAACTCCTTTTCATGGCACCCTCTGGGCCCTTCTCCTGGTGGGTGAGACTGTCAGGCTCAGTTCCCCCCCCCCCCCCCTTCTAATCATGAGCTATTGCTTTCTGAAGTGTGTGTGTGTTTTTAATAAATTGTTTCCTAGCATTAAACTGTTGATTTCTTGTCTAAAACTTGTAGACACCCACTGGTACTGTTTACATTTTGAAATGAAACAGTCCAGGTCTGGATTTGGGTAGTGGCAGCTGCGTAAGTTGCTAGATACCCGGCTTTGTGATCTCTGGGGGAGAAACCTTCTCTCCCCATCACTCTCCAGTTCTGCCTATGAACACCAACATTTTAAATTGGGCCCTGGAACAGTACTGAGCTGTAACTTTCCTAGCAATGAAACATTAGAACCCATTTCCTAAAGAAAAGGTTGCAAACACACTATCCAAGCTACTGAAGATATCTATGTATTTACACAATTTGCCTATCACTTTAGAAGAATTAATGCCTTCCAACTTTGCCGATAACCAACTGGATGTGCCGTTTGTGCTGCTTATGAAAATCTGATTTAAAAAGATTTTGCTGTATCTTGACCGCTGAAAGTTACTTTGGAAATGGGAGGTTTGGGATATGCTCATCTTGTGCACATGAAGGGCAGTTTTTAGACAGTCCATGGTGCCTGCAGCCTTGCTTTCCAAAAGGAGCCCTGTACAGTTTAGGACAACTATCCAAAGGGTCGTATGAGTCGAAACCGACTCAACGGCACTTAACAGAGTTCCTCTGAAAACTGGTCTGGCTCCAGGGCTGGGGTAACTTCTTCTTGCCTACGTTTGCGTCTGTTTTGAGTTAGGTGGAGATTCACCTACAGAGTTTCAAAATGAATTCCTATGTGTAGGCTTGTACCCAAACTGTAAATGCGCTGAATGCAATGTGCAAATCTGGTGCCCCCCTCCACCCAGCTGTGCACAGGAACTCACTTTTGTTGGATTTCCTGGAAGCACAGTGATGACATCAGTGCCCCTTCCGTACCTGCAACCTGTGTGGTTGCACAACTCACACATGCCTTGGTGTGGCCTTGCCTGCATGCACTCGCACTCCTTTGACCTTTCCCTGCACTTTTGTATGTGACCAAAATGACTGCTTTTACCTGTACTGTGAGGGAGGGAGGAATTTTCAGCCAGCTTTTTTTCTGCAAGTAAGCAGCTGTTTTGTGGAAAATATTATCCAAACTTGCTTGGCTTTCTAAAGAATATCAACCTCTGCTTTGTTTAGGTTGTGTTGTGACTCTCATGACAGTGTAGCACTGCTGTAGGCTTGCTGTATGAGAAGGAGGTGCATGGGTTGAGTTGGCCGTTTTCAATAACCATTGATTGTAAGAAGATGCAACAGATGGACGACCCAGAGACTCATTAAGAGCACAGTTGGGTTCATAAGGGAAAGGGAATTGGATTTAGGTCACGACTTTCTTAGAGGTGCATAGTATTTTCCCCACCAGAGGGTTTAAAATCAAATTTGGTACCTGAGGCAATGGAGGGTTAAGTGACTTGCCCGAGGATTACCTGGAACAGCAGTGGGATTTGAACCCAGCCTCCTGGTTCTCAGTCTGCTGCTCTCATCATTCCACAACTCCTCCACCCATTTCCTCCGCTGAGCAAGTTGGCTGGGAATGCTGTGGAGATAGTGTTCATGGCCGTTTGGACTTTCACAATCATGCAGCAGTGTCGCACACACAGGCCCGTTTTACATAGTACGTTGACAATAAAAATGAGATGGCAAAGTTGAATTGTGCTGAATTTCAGCAGTATTTTACAAAAGGCTCTGTCAAATGGGTAAGAATGTGCAGGCGTGCATGTGGATTTGCCACTATGTACAGACGGAAGAGCCACATTGGGAATCTTCCACATGGCAGTGCTGAAAATGCCACTTCTCCAGGACCAAGCAGGAAGTCAGTCCTCACATATGAGTGACGTCAGCGCCGACGAGGCCCTCGTGCGGAGCATTTCCCCAGCTTTCAAAGAAAGCCTTTGGGAATTGCAGCGCGCATGCGCGGTCCCCTTCCCGCCCAAGGGTGCCATTTTGCTCAGTCTTCTTTTTTCCGCAAAGCCCGACGGACGTAGTTCATTTTTCCCCGAGGAAAAATTTGATTTTCACTATTTTTCTCCGGTTCGACACCGGATCCTTTTCCCGCTCGGACCGATACGCTGGTATCGAGTCCTTTTCTTTCTTTTTCGTTTTTTGTCCTTTGTGACTGGCGTTTGCGCCTTTTTTCTTTTTTCCCTGGCAGCCCGGTCCTTTGACCTAGCAGGGGCCCTTTTTCCCCCGATGGCTACCAGCGGGTTTAAGAAATGTGATCGCTGTAAGAAACTTATGTCTCTTACCGACACACACGACTGCTGCCTCCGTTGCCTCGGACCCGATCATGACCCGATGATCTGTGGTCCGTGTGGCAAAATGTCCTCGAAGGCGTTGAGGAGTCGGCAGCACCAGAAGGATAGAATTTTTTCTGACTCCGCGTCCGGCCGGGCCCGGACCTCGTCAGAGGCCTCGACGTCTCGGAACTCCGGCCCCGAGCAGCGTCGGGGTTCCTCTGAGCGGGGGTCTCCTTCGCGGGAACATCGCAGGAAGAAGAATCCCGCGAGGGCGGCGTCGGTGGACGCTCCTGGTTCCTCGAGGGCCAGGTTGCATAGCCCCGATAGCCGTCCCGGGTCTTTGGAGTCAGAGAGGCCTGCCAAGCATCCTCGTGTCGAGATGGAGTCTCCTGGACACGTAAGTGCTGTTGTCCTCATTGACTCTCCTCTGAGGGAGCCGACGTCGGGGCCCGATTCGGGGGCTGCTGGGTCTCCTGAGCTCGGACTCAGGTTGACGCCCTTGGAGAGCAGCTTCGCTGCCTTCATGGAACAGCAGCGGGCATTGATCGCCGGTCTCACCGGTGCATCTGCCCCGACCACCGGGACCTCGACGTCCAAGTCGACCCCGGAGGCCAAGCCGATCCTCGAGTCCATGCGGGCTCGAGTCGATCCTCAGCCACGGTCTCCCTCGACCTCCCGTTCGGGGCCGAGGTCGTCGACGCCGATACCCTCAGCGTCAGGGCGGAGGGCATCGGTGCCCGCCTGAACGGAGCCGCTCGATTCCTCCTCCGAGGAGTCAGGCTGGGAGACCGAGGACGAAGAGTCACCCGACACTCATCGGACTCGGTGTGTCCCATATGACTCGCCCGAGTCCGAACCTCGGAGACGATCCCTACCGGAGGATACCCGGTTCTCAGACTTTGTGCAGGATATGGCCAAGGCCTTGGCCTTCCCCGCGGATCCCGAGGAGGAGCCTCGAGCCGAGGAGCTCGAGGCCCTCCAGTATGACTCTCCCCCAAAGGAGGCCTTTACTGTTCCGGTTCCTCTGATGCTGGAGCGGCTGCTCTTCCGCATGTGGGAGACCCCGGCCTCGACGCCGGTGTTAAGCAAGCGGGTCGATTCCATCTATCGAGTCCGCAAGAGCCCCGGGTTCCAAAAGGCACAATTACCGCACCACTCCATGGTTGTGGAATCGGCCATGCATCGACTGAAAAGTCAGAAGATGCACTCCTCGGTGCCTCCCGGCTGGAAGGCCCGGAACCTGGATGCCCTCGGTAAGAAGTGCTTCCAGGGCTCTATGCTTGCTTGCCGAGTCCAGACTTACCAGCTCTACATGGGCATGTACCTCCGAGACCTGGCAAAGGAGATTGCCGGGTTCTCTGCTGGTCTCTCCGAGGTACCTTTGCAGAGGTTCCAGGCCTTGTCCACCGGTATTCGAGAGTGCTCGAAGTTTATCTCTCGAGCAGCCTACGATGGCTTCGAGGCTTCGGCCCGAGTAGCCGGGGCCGGCATCGGTGCCCGCCGACAGGCTTGGCTACAATCATCCGGCCTCGAGCCATGGGTCCAGGACAAGTTGGTCGATGTCCACTGCCGCGGTGAAAACCTCTTTGGCAAGCCCATGGCTGAAAAGGCTGCAGAACCCGAGACCGAGACTCTGACCAGGACTAAGCTTTCCAGGAAAACCTCTGCCCCTTCTCAGAAAAAGAAGGGCTCGGGAAAAAAGACCTTTTACCCAAGGAAGTCATCTGCCTATAAACAATACCCTCATTATCAGGCCTCTGCAGCTCCCCAACAGGGTCAGCAGGCCAAGGGGCAGGGTCAAGGGCCCCGTAGGCAGAAGGCCCCCAAGCCACCAACACCGGCCCCTGCTCAGCAGGGTGGGGGTTTTTGACTCAAACAGCATAGCCTCTTCTCAGCTGGCTTCTCTCAGCACACAGGTGGTCAGCTGTCACATCAGATACCTGGGTTCTTCATATAGTCCAAAAGGGCTAACTTCTCCACTTTCACCAGGTACCTCCCTCCTATTTTCCAGGGGAGCCTCCAAGACCCCCTCTGCACAGGGACCTACTCCTTCAGGAGTTAGCAGGTCTGCTACAGGATCAGGCTGTGGAACCGGTGCCCCACCACCTGAGAGGTCAAGGCTTTTATTCAAGGTACTTTCTGGTACCAAAAAGAACAGGAGGCCTCAGACCCATCCTAGACTTGCGAAACCTCAACAAGTTCCTGGAGAGGGAAAAGTTCAAGATGCTTACCCTTGGAATCCTGCTGCCCTACCTCCAGCAGGGAGACTGGCTATGCTCCTTAGATCTAAAGGATGCGTATACTCACATCCTTATTCATCCAGACCACAGACAATATCTCAGGTTTGTTGTGGGAGGAAACCACTATCAGTACAGAGTACTACCCTTTGGCCTGTCCTCCACTCCCAGGGTGTTCACCAAGTGCCTGGCAGTGGTGTCGGCCTACCTGAGGCTTCAGGGTCTCTTTGTGTTTCCGTACCTGGACGACTGACTCATAAGGGGCCAATCTTCCCAAGAAGCCAACCAGGCCACCCTACGCACTGTGGCTCTGCTTCAGCACTTGGGGTTTGTCATAAACTTCGCAAAGTCCACTTTGCTCCCGTCCCAGAACTTAGAGTTCATAGGGGTCAGGCTAGACACTCTTCAAGCGAAGGCTTTTCTGCCTCTGGACAGGGCCCACAGGCTAATGGATCTGGCCAGCCAGTTTGGCAGCAAATCTCCAGGAACAAGCAGGAATGAGTCTTCACATATGGGTACGTCGGTACCGACGGAGTCTGCGCGGGAACGCTCCCCAGCGTCCAATCAGAATGCTTTTGGGAGCATCCCTCAGCGCCTGCGTGCTGCCTTTCCAACTGTCTCTCTTCAGTTTTCGTTTTTCCGCGGAGCCGGCAGGACGTTCTCCTGTCACCACAGAAACTTTTTTCTTTAATTCTCGTTTTCTTGTGGTCGCGGCTGTTTTCCTGCCTCCACCGGTACCGCCGGTGGGTTTTTTCTTTTCTTTTTCTCAAACTCAGGGAGAGTTTTCCCTCAGTTTCTGTCTTAACATTTTTTTGGACCTATAAGGCCTCTCCATTATGGAGCCTTCTTCTCCTAAGAAGTGCCTTAACTGTGGAAATACAGTTTTCTTTTTAGACTCCAATAACTGGTGTCTAACCTGTTTGGGTCCTGACCCTTTTCCTCCAGAGCCATTAGGCTATAATTTTATGAGAAGAGATTTTCCTTTTCTAGTTTCCCTCGATACCGAGTTCCCTTCCAATGTCAGGGCACCAACCATTTCTTCTCTACAGGATCAGGTAACCCACAAACAGTCTGTTAAGACTAGCCAATCCTTGGGTGGTAGGTCTCATGCCAAGCATGATGACGGCTCCGGCCTTGCCCTCAAGACCCTATTGGCTTTAAAACCCCGGCGGGAGTCTTCGGTCTCCAAAGCATTTCAGGGGTTTCAGGTTGTTCCTGGGGCTCACCCCTCACAGAACATACCTGAGCCATGCTCGGTGGTGGCATCCGCTTCGAGCGGTACCGATACCCCGGCATCGGCACCGGTGTTGAGTGATCCACTCCTCACCAGGGATCGTCATCTGGCATTCTTGGTACCTTCGGGCCCGATCGATATGAACCAGATTGACTTTCCAGTATCGGCAGCATCGCCGATACGACCACCGACGCCGGTACCCTCCAGACATGCATCGATAGACTCGCTTCCTTCGATGCCGAGTCTGGAATCGATATCTAGTCTGGAAGACTGGGTACCGATGCGTCTCGGAACCGGTGCTTACCGGTTCCGGATGCGCGGTGTCGAGGATACTCTCAAAGAGTTTTTGGTTCCCTCGGTACCGATTGAGCAGCCTTTGATGTCTGCTTCTATGTCGGTACCGCCTCCGATTCCGGCATACCTACTGGTACCGGTATCAATGCCGGTTCCGGTAGTAACATCGGGACCAACTACTTCCATGCCTTTTTCACCAGGATTGCTCCTTTCTATACCTAGTTTGGAGTCGATACCCGGCATGGACAATGCAGTACTGACTGTCTCAAGTCATAACCGACAGTACCAGTATCCATCCACTAGGGCTCTTTTCCTGCACCGGTCCGGTGCCCAGGCTAGTTCTTCAACTTTAGCCTGTCCAGGGATGGTTCCCATTGGAGATCCTTCTTTTCAGAAATTTCTCCTTGACATGGCTACATTCCTTGCTATTCCTATCCCTGGCTATGATCCTACACAAGGCTCTTCTGGGGAAAGGAAAATATAATGCTACCTTTACATTATTCTTTGCAGGATCTTCTTCTGAAAATATGGGAAACTCCTTTAAGGGTTTCCTCACCTTCTACAGCAACTGATCTTCTGTATCAGGTGCCCCCCTCTCCAGGGTTTCAAAGAACTCAACTTCCCCATCATTCCATTGTAGTGGAATCAGCAATGAGGAAGGTAAAAAGCAAGAAGAAGCATTCTTCTTATCCGCCAGGTCGTGCTTCTAGAACACTGGATGCTTTTGGACATCAAACCTTCCAAGCATCTATGCTGGCAACAAGGATTCTCTCATATATTTTTTATATGAGTCTATCCCTTCAGGAGGTCACAAAGAAATTATCTCTTTTGACTCCTTTTCTATCAGAGCCCAAGGCTGCAGACTATTCCTCACTTCTTAGTCATAGCCAAAATATATCTTGGTTTCTTTCTCATGCTTCCCTTGACTCCTTTGAGTCTATTAGCAGAACCTCTGCTATAGCCATAGGAGCACGACGTAGAGCCTGGCTCCAAGCTTCAGACTTGAACAGATGGGCACAACAAAGACTGGGTAATACTCCTTGTACTGGAGAAAATCTCTTCAATAGGGAATCTTTACGTCAGGTTGCTCATTGCTCCACTGACTTCCCTGTTTCTGAGGGCTATCCTAAGCCTTCTCCTTCCCCAGTAGGTAGGAAATGCCCTACCAAACCTTCTTTCCCTAAAAGAAGAAGGTTTTATTCTTCTCCTGCCCATCATACAGATGTTCCCAAACAAGGGAAACCTCGCCCTGGTCTGAAGAATCCAAACTCAAGCCAGGAAAATTAACCCTCAATGGAGTTCTAATTAATCTCTTATAACATACAGTTCACTTCTTCTCAACAGAAGTTTTTCACTGTTTTTTCATGTATAACTCTAGGCATGGATTCCTGTTTCCAGGACATCCACTTGCTCTCAGGTAGGCTGAGCTGTCAGGAGATTCATGTCTGTGGATCACAGGGTTTTCCTCCTCTTCCCACCATGAAGAGAGGTTTGCCAACTATCTCATGATAGTTTCCTGTACCACCATGAATCTCTTCCTTCTACAGACTTACCATATAGCAAGTCTCCCTTCAGCTCCTATTTTTCTTTACCCTCGTTCCCAGGGCTTCCCCTGTACGAGTGGTACCATACGACTGGAAGGCTTTCTTAGCCTTTCTAGTCTTCCTTTCCTTTCCAGTGTAGAGTTTTTCTGGAGTAACCTCCCTGCTTTCATTGGGCAGCTCATCAGACATAATCAGGATTTCTCCTCTGTTCTGTCTGTTCTCCCTGTTACAAACAGAAGGATTCTCTCTGCTGTTCTATTCAGCAGCTGCCCATGCAGGGGTTCCAGTGATTAGTCTACTGGTACTTTCTATGAGTTCCAGTCTTGTCTTCCACTACTTTTTTCTGGTCTTAGTAGTGCTTCCAAGATAGTGCTCATCTCTCTTGGAAAATCCTTATCGCTTCTTGTCTGTCGTCTCCAAATCCCTGGAGTTGGCAGCATAACTGTGGTGGCAGCTGGTTTGCTCCAACAGCCACTTTTATTTCCCAATTCTCCTGCATAGTGCTCTCTGCAATCCTACTGAGAAGCTTTCCACTATGGGCCCTTGCTAGAAAGCATGGGGATTTTTTCTCTAATTACTATCCTATATGGTTGAAAAAGGCTTCCTCAGTCATCCCTCATGACTGTAGGGGTTTTTTATACCCTTCTTTTTCCTTTTAATAAGGGACATAAGCCTTCTCTATGTGACAGTCTAAAGAGTTACCCAGTTTCTACAGGTAATAGGCTCTTTTTCCTTGCAGCTTGTCCTCATGGTATCCTAATCCTTCATGGACAGCACATATTTAAGTTAACAACGCATGATACCCCCCCCCCCCCTTGTTCCTCAAGTGGGTCAACCTGGTATCTCATCCTATGTGTTTTCTGTCCATTTACCATTATTTATTTATTTATTTATTTGGACAGCTTTTATATACCGCTGCTTCCAAGGATCAGCAGCGGTTTACATTATAACAAACAGAACAGGTACATTGAACTTTAAAAACTAGGAACATTTTACATTATAACAAATCAAATATCAATACAATTGATTCAGAGCTATCTCCAGGAACAAGCAGGAATAAGTCCTCACATATGGGTACGTCGGTACCGACGGAGCCTGCGCGGGAAAGCTCCCCAGCTTCCTAGAATGGAAGCTTTTGGGACCTCCCACTGCACATGCGCACTGCCTTCCCGCCTTCCTGAACAGCTCTCCTCAGTTTCTCTTTTTCCGCGGAGCCAGCAGGTCGTGTATCCTGTCACCGCTGAAGAAATTGTAGTTTTTTGTTTTGTTTCTTTAGACCGCGTACCTGCCTTCCCATACCGATACCGGTATCGCCGGTCTTCCTTTTTCTTTCTTGAAAAATTATTTCTTTTCTTTTATTATTTTTCAGCACTTGGTCACTTCAGTTAGGCCTTCAGGCCTACTTGAATTCTCCACATGGAGAAGCCAGCCCCTGGATTTAAGAAGTGTACCAAGTGTACTGCTGTAATATCAGTCACAGACACCCATGAATGGTGTCTTAAATGTTTGGGGCCTGACCACTCCATTCCGGACTGCCCTTCCTGCTCCCAAATGTCTAAGCGTGGGCTGCAGAACCGGGCCAACAAATTCCATGTGCTGTTTGCTTCAGAGAATCCAACATCACAGTCATCCAGGTCATCATCCCCGGATGGATCTCAGGTAACCAAACCTTCTGTGGGCAAGTCCTCAAAGAGCAAATCTCCTTCAAAGCATCGAGAGGCTCTTAGTTTTGAGGACCCTGCCCCAGCCAAACAGCCCTGGCGGGAAGTCCTACCTTCCAAAACGCCAATACAGGGGCTACAGGTTGACATCGATGGCACGGCCTCGACAGATCACCTGTTGGACTGCTCTGGGGTACCGGCCCATACCGGTACCGACATCCAGGCAGCCGTGGCGTCTATGGGCAATACTGTCCAATCCATGCAGCAGGCCGTCATGGCTTTCATTAAAGCTGCAACGCCATCGGTACCGCTTCCAGCGGTTCCGGGCCCGGTTCCGGTATCGTCTGCCATGCCGGAACCCAGGCCTTCCTCTTCTAAACGCAAATCGGTACCGTATGGGCTTTCGCTCCATACCGCTTCCATACCCGGTACGCCCGATGTCGATACCGATCGGTATGCGTATCGTGCGTTGGAGGAAACTAGAGAATACACCGATTCCTCTGAGGATTTTGTCTCCTCTGATGAGTCTGCAGAGCTCTCCCTTGACCTTCCTGAGGAACCTTCTTCTCCAAAAAGGAGAATGTCTCCTCCAGAGGATTTGTCCTTTCAGGACTTTATTTTAGAAATGGCTAAAGGCCTTTCTATCACTACTTCCTCTGAAACGGAACCAAGGTCAAAAAGATTGGATATTTTAGGATACTCTAAGTCTCCTAAAGAAGCAGTTACTCTGCCTATCCATGAAATCCTTCAAGAACAATTGATGGATTTCTGGGAGAACCCTTTAACTCTGTCTCCTTATTCCCGTAGGTTGGACACCATGTATCGGGTCCCTCCTTCTCCTGGTTTTCAGAAAACTCAATTGCCTCACCACTCCATTGTGGTAAAGTCTGCAATGAAAAAGATCAAGAGTACTAAAAGGCACTCTTCTACACCTCCAGGAAGGGAATGTAAGACACTAGACTCTTTTGGTAGGAAAATCTTCCAGGCTAGTATGCTTATAGCCAGGATTAATTCCTACAGCCTCTATATGGGCATGTTCCTAGGGGAACTTGCCAAGAAAGTACGGCATTTTGCCTCCTGTATCCCTGAGGATAAACAGGAGGACTTCCTTTCTGTTGTGAAACAACTTTTAGATGTTTCTAAGTTCTCCAACAGAGCTGCCTTTGATTCCTTCGAAGGAGCCAGCAGAGCTTCTGGCATTGCTATTGCAGCCAGACGCCTGGCTTGGCTCCAGGCTTCTGATCTGGAACCCTGGGTTCTAGATGGCTTACGGAATCTGCCCTGTACAGGTGAGAACTTATTCGGTGCAGAGTGGCAAGTTAAGGCCACTCAAATGGACGCTGAAAATGCCACCTTAGAGAGACTTTCTAAGTCCACTTCTACTCCCACTAAGAAGAAGTCTTTCAAGAGGCCTTATTATAAGAAGGCCAGATATGCTTCCAATACTGGCCAGCAATCTTCTCAACCTCGTTTTGCGGCTAAACGTCAGCAAACGAAACAAGCAAGAGCAAAGCCTGCAGCAGCTACTGCAGCTCAACAGGCTCCACCCCCTCAGGGGTTTTGACTTGCCCCTAGAGAACTTGCCATTCCTGGTTCTGGACCAACCAGAACCTCTCACCTGGAAGGTTAGCTCACTTTGCTCCCAGATGGGAACAAATCACAACAGAGCAATGGACCCTCTCTATCATCCGAGAGGGTTACAAACTTCATTTCTCCAACCTTCCTCCTCATCACATGGTGAGACCCTTCAATTCTCCATCTCCTCTCCTAGCCCTGTTGGATCAGGAGATCTCTTCTCTGCTTGCCCAAGGGGCCATAGAAGAGGTTCCTCTTCATCAACAAGGGTCAGGTTTCTACTCCCCCTATTTTCTCATTCCAAAGAAGACAGGGGGATTCAGACCAATCCTAGATCTGAGAGAATTGAACAAATTTCTGTACAAGGAGAAATTCAAAATGCTCTCTCTGGGCATTCTCCTTCCATACCTTCAGAGTCAGGACTGGCTTTGTTCTCTAGACCTGCAGGATGCGTATACACATCTACTCATCCATCCATCCCACAGAAAATATCTTCGCTTTCTGTTCAAGGGAAGTCATTACCAATACAGAGTACTTCCCTTCGGTCTCGCCTCTGCCCCAAGAGTCTTTACCAAATGCATGGCAGTCGTAGCCGCATTTCTCAGAAGCATGGGAATTTTCGTATTCCCATATCTGGACGACTGGCTCATTCGAGCTCCAACTCAGTCGCAGGCCCAGATTTCCCTAGACCGCACAAGGAGCCTTCTGCAGTATCTGGGACTGGTGGTAAACCTTCCCAAGTCTCAACTCAGCCCTACTCAGTCTCTAGAATTCATAGGGGCCCAGTTGGACACCACCACTGCAAGAGCCTACCTTCCACTGGTTCGGGGTCAGCGTCTGCTGAGCTTGGCCTCCCAAGCCCAGTCCAGTACTCACTTGACAGCCAGGGAAATGCTACGCCTCCTGGGCCATATGGCCTCCACAGTACATGTGGTGCCCTACGCTCGTCTTCATATGAGAGCAGCTCAATGGACCCTGGCCACCCAGTGGACTCAGGCGTCGGGAGCACTCTCAGACCAAATACAAACCTCAAACCGTCTGTCTTGGTCCCTCCATTGGTGGATATCCACCAAGAATCTGTTGTTGGGGGCTCCCTTTCAGCCCTTGCTACCCCAAGCAACCCTCACAACAGATGCCTCCCAATTGGGGTGGGGAGCCCATCTGCTAACTCTCTCCACTCAGGGCACTTGGTCTCCACAGGAGGCCACCCTTCATATCAACCTCCTGGAACTGCGAGCAATTTACCTTGCCCTCAAGGTCTTCCATACCCTCCTTGCCAACCTGACTGTCCTGGTTCAAACAGACAATCAGGTGGCCATGTTTTACATAAACAAACAAGGAGGGACGGGCTCTCTGTCGCTTTGCAACGAAGCTCTCAGATTATGGGCCTTCGCCAGAGAGCACCAAATTCATCTGCTAGCAGTGTACCTTCCAGGAGTTCAAAACACTCGAGCAGACAGGCTCAGTCGAGTTCTGCTGCCACACGAGTGGTCCCTACACGTGGACCAGATAACCAGAATCTTTCAGGAATGGGGGACCCCGGACATAGACCTCTTTGCAAGTCCGTGGAATGCCAAACTTCCCCGGTTCTGTTCCAGGACTCCGTGTCAGGAAGCTCAGGCCACGGACGCCTTTCTCCTCCATTGGGGTCAGGCGTTCCTATATGCCTTTCCACCCATTCCGCTGATTCCCAAGACTCTGTTCAAACTCCAGAGAGATCACGGCTCTATGATCCTCATAGCTCCACGCTGGCCACGCCAAGTGTGGTTCCCTCTGCTTCTACAGCTCTCCCAGGGATCCTCCCTGGACTTAGGAGCTGCACCAGACCTTCTGTCTCAGGAGGACGGGACTTTGTGGCACCCAAACCCCAAATCCCTACATCTCCGAGCTTGGTTACTGAAGGCTTAAGTCTTCAAGACTTTAATCTTTCTCAACCTGTGAAAGATATCCTTCATGCCTCTAGGAAACCTTCCACGAGGCGGTCTTATGCTTTCAAATGGAAACGTTTTTCCATTTGGTGTGCTCAGCAGGGCCTTGACCCTCTGGCACTTCCTTTGAATTCCCTCTTAGACTATCTCCTGCATCTTTCCAATGCAGGCCTTAAGACGAATTCTGTAAGAGTCCATTTAAGTGCTATTTCAGCATCCCTGAAACCTGTCAATGGACAACCTATCTCCTCTCACCCTCTTGTTGCAAGATTCATGAGAGGCCTGACCCTCACTAAACCTCCCATCAGACCCCCCCCGGTCGCATGGGATTTGAATCTAGTGCTTGGTCAGCTTATGAAGCCACCTTTTGAGCCGTTATTTTCTACCTCCTTGAAATTTCTTTCCTGGAAGGTACTATTCCTAATTGCAGTCACTTCCGCTCGTCGCATCAGCGAACTGCAAGCTCTAGTGGCTAATCCACCTTATACAAGATTTCATCATGATAAGGTGGTCCTTAGGACGAATCCCCACTTTATGCCTAAAGTGGTCTCGCCTTTTCATCTTAATCAAGAGGTATATCTACCTGTATTTTTTCCGGCTCCTCATGCCTCCAGTGCAGAGAGGAGCCTTCATACTCTGGATTGTAAAAGAGCTCTAGCCTTTTACCTTAATAGGACTCAGCCACATCGAAAGTCTTCTCAACTTTTCGTGGCTTTTGATCCTTCACATTTGGGACTTCCAGTCTCCAAGCGTACACTTTCCAATTGGATTGCTCAGTGTATTTCCTTTGCTTACCAGAGTAAAAACATTTCTCTGGAAGGCCATGTCACAGCTCACAATGTGAGAGCCATGGCAACTTCTATGGCTCATCTGCACTCTGTTTCCATTGATCAGATCTGTCGAGCCGCTACCTGGGCCTCGGTTCATACCTTCACAGCCCATTACTGTTTGGACAAGGACTCCCGCCGGGATGCCTTGTTTGGCCAGGCTGTCCTCAAACACCTGTTCCATTCTTAGACAACTCCTGCCCACCTTCCCAGGATGGATGCCTGAGATCCATACGAAGATGGCGAACCTTGACAGGGGATCCCACGCATCTAAGCTAGGGAGTCCCCATATGTGAGGACTTATTCCTGCTTGTTCCTGGAGATAGCACAGTTACTTACCTGTAACAGGTGATCTCTGGGAACAGCAGGAATTAGTCCTCACAACCCACCCACCTCCCCTAGGAGTTGTATCTTTTATCTATCTATCTTCCTGTCCTCTCTCTATTGACTCAGCTATAAACTCGAAACTGAGGAGAGCTGTTCAGGAAGGCGGGAAGGCAGTGCGCATGTGCAGTGGGAGGTCCCAAAAGCTTCCATTCTAGGAAGCTGGGGAGCTTTCCCGCGCAGGCTCCGTCGGTACCGACGTACCCATATGTGAGGACTAATTCCTGCTGTTCCCAGAGATCACCTGTTACAGGTAAGTAACTGTGCTTTATGAGCTAATTTACATTATTACAGGTATTGTATAATGCAATACTAGTATAAATGTATTACAATATAACATAACATTATTGAACTATATTACAAATAATAGTTTACTTTAATAATTATATTAATGTGAGAAGAATACTTATATCATTTGAAGTTGTAGTTGATTCAAATTAAGGTGTACCATTGGAGAGAGTAATTGATTCAGTTTATGGAGGTTGGGAAGTTATACCTGTTTCTCTATACTCTGTTTCTCTATGCGAGAGTTCTATAGGACTCAGGACTTGCTGTTTACAGACTGATATTATCCTCTGTTTTTTACACAACCGTCCTGGTTATTTCACTGGATAGCATTCCTGCACCATCTTAGCCAAGGGGAATGGATAAGAACATAAGAATATAAGACATGCCATACTGGGTCAGACCAAGGTCCATCAAGCCCAGTATTCTGTTTCGAACAGTGACCAATCTTGGTCATATGTACCTAGCAGATTCTCTATATATCTTCTCAAGTAGGTTCCACCTTCTTGTTAGATGAATCTTTATCCTTCACATCTCCCATGTGAATGTTCTTATGGGCATATCTCTATCTGCTTAGTTGCAGTCATTTATCTTTAGACATCTATATACATCTATGTATATATTTCTATATACTTCTCTATAGATACCTATGTCTGTAAGCTGCGTGTGCATATCTTATGCCCCTCCTGATCTCCCTATAGACATTATCTATATCTATATATATCTATATATATATATACCCCTGTATATCTATATATATATACACCTATAGATATATATATCCCTCTATGTGTATCTGTCGAGATGCTTCCTTATAGGTAGATATGTAGTTACATACTTATCTCTCTGTCTATGCTTATAAAAGGTTTTTACCTTCCTATAGGTTCCAGACAGTGGGCTTGCATATCTTCATACTGTTCCTCAGTATGTCTGGGGTATTATGCACACAACCACTACTGTGGTACTGACAGTTCCTACTTTAACCCTAGGTCTAGGTATCCCTGAAGCTCCATGCTTACTATCTTTCCTATCTCTCAACAGATAGGAAAGACAGGGTGGATCTTCAGTAGATCTGAAGTTTCAGCCCTTTAAACATCTGTCCTCCTTGGGAATATGGGCTTTTTTCCATACCCCTTCTTCCCTCCAGGACTACGCTATTTGTCCAAATCAGTCAGTCTTCCTAAATGTTACTAACTCTGTATCTAAAAGAGTTCCCAGCTTTTTCCATAAAGCTTCCACTAAAGACCTGACGTTTTTGTACTGCCCCAGTTGACACCTGGGTCGCCTGTCAATCTCAGATTTGGACCTTCGCCTTCACTTCAGTGAGGTCACCTTGAAGATTCCTCTACTGGATCTCCTGTAGACTCCATCACCCTCTCTACTTCCTGCAATCCAGTAGGTGAGGTCAATATTGTGTGTGTTCATGTTAATATTTTTCATGATAAGTATCATACATACAAGGACTCCTTACCAGTAGTCCTTAGGTTAGCTGTTTTTCCTACAGCTCCTCTATTTTATTTATTTATTTAACAGTTTCTTATATATATTTTCAACTCCTACCCTCCATCCTCAGGATGGCTGGCCATATGAGGTGTAGCATGTTCCAATCCTCGCCATGCTGGGGCTCCAGGCATCTTAGCTTGGGAGTCCCCATATGTGAAGACTCATTCCTGCTTGTTCCTGGAGATAGCACAGTTACTTACCTGTAACAGGTGATCTCTGGGAACAGCAGGAATAAGTCTTCACAACCCACCCACCTCCCCTAGGAGTTGTATCTCTCTATCTATCTTCCTTTCCTCTTTCTCTCTCTTTTGTCTCAGCTATAAAACTCAACTGAAGAGAGACAGTTGGAAAGGCGGGAAGGCAGCACGCAGGTGCTGAGGGATGCTCCCAAAAGCGTTCTGATTGGACGCTGGGGAGCGTTCCCGCGCAGACTCTGTCAGTACCGACGTACCCATATGTGAAGACTTATTCCTGCTGTTCCCAGAGATCACCTGTTACAGGTAAGTAACTGTGCTTTATATCTAAAGCATCAAATCAATATTTCAGGCAGCCTTTAAATTCCAGTGGTATATTCTCAATGTCATATTTTGTTACGTTCATGAGTGGCTTGCTCTTTTTCAACTTTAACTTGAGTTTGCATACTAGTCAGCTCCATGTTTTGTCTTTGTTGATGTTATCAAATTTTTCTATCATTGTCTTCCACAGATGTAGTCAATTTGATTTCTGTACAGATCCATTGAGTGAAGTCCATGTGTTGCTGGAAAAAGGTGTTTGAGATGACTAGATCATTGGTCTTGCATAATTCTATCAGTCTTTCTCCAGCTTCGTTTCTGTTGCCAAGTCCATATTTTTCAACCACTTTGCCGCTGCATTTGTTGCCAACTTTTGCGTTTCAGTCACCCATGACTACCAAGATATCCTGTTTGCATGTTCTGTCAATTTCAGCTTGTACTTGTTCATAGAACTCATCAACGTCTTCCTCTTCTGATGCTGTTGTTGGGGCATGTACCTGAATTATAGTTGTGTTGATGGGCTTTCCTCGTAGACGAATAGAAATTAAATGCAATATCTTTTATTCTTTGTCTTTCATTTCCAGTATGGTAGACCATATGATCATCAGATGCAAAGTGCCCAAAGCCAGTCCATTTTAGTTCACTGACACCCAACAGATCGAGTTGAATACATTCCATTTCATTCTTGACCACCTCCAACTTCCCTTAGTTCATGCTTCATATGTTCCATGTCCCAATATGTAAGACATCTTTGCAACTTCTGACTCTCGTTTGATGTGCAGCTACATCAGCAGATGTAACCATATCATAAATGCTGGCTTTACTCTGAGAAATCTTCAGTTCATCCCCAGTAGCCATTTGAGTGCCTTCCAACCTGGGAGTCTCATCTTCCTGCACTATAGTGCAATTTGTTTTGTTACTATCCATTAGGTTTTCTTGGCAAGATATAAAAGTATATTTGCCAGGCTTTCATCCACACAGTTAATTTCAGTGTTGTTGCATTTGTCACAGAAATGTGATCCTCCACTTACAAAACCGTCCTGTTCTGCTGCTGCCCAGATGGGTCCCCACCATATGCCTTTGTAATTTCCACATGTAAATAGCATCTTTCTAAACTTGCATTTACCCATATATTCCAATTTTCACATGTAACTACTGCTTTTTACTTGTGTAGAAATTTCTAAAATAGTCCCCATAGTGTTTGAATGTATTGAACACGATTGCAGAGCTCCGGCAGGCCCATAGTTGAAAAATCTCACTAAAATATCTGGGGGAAGGTGAATACTTGTGAATGACAGCTCATGGTGTCACCTTTTGGCACTGGTTTCAGTTGAGCTGGAAGCCAGGAGGAAGTAGTCAAAAGTAGATTAAAAAAAATAGAAAAGTCGGGGTGTAACCTGGAAGTTGTGGTTTTGTGAAGGTACTGAACTGTTGCTGAAAATGAGGCAAGTTGAAGAGTGCCCTGAGGAGCAGAAGGCGACATCTTAATTAGAAGTTATTTTCTCTCTAATTTAGGTTTACTGCATGCCAGGGAGCTATTGCTCCTCTGCCTAATGGCTTGTGAATAAAAGATGTTGGGAACATGGAAAACGTCTCTGAAATCAGCAACAAAGTCCAAATTGCAGTAAGAGAACTGAAAAGTCACAGCCGTGTTGCTGTCTGTAGTGTTTAGGTGCCAAATGTAGTTCGTAAGGCTTATCATGGCCCTTGGATGACATTCTGTAATGTCAAACAGCACAGCTCTTTGAAGGTTATGTGGAAATAGTGTTTGATTATATGAATGTGACCAGGCTTGGTGCTGACTGTACACCAGTAGAGTGCAGGAGGAGCCAGGTTCGAATCCCACTGCTGCAAGTCACCTAAACCCTTGGTTTGCCTCAGGTGCAAATTTAAATTGTAAGCCTTCTGGGGACAGGAAGATACCTACCGTACCTGAATGTAACATGCCTTGAATTTCTGAGAAAAAGGCCTGAGCTCAATCAGTTCCCTTTCCTTTCCCCTTCCCACGCGCTGCTTTATAAAATCCTTTGAAAGAAAGAAGGCTACTGTACTATAGTAAATTGTGAAATATTGTCAAAAGTTGGCCCTTCTTTTCAACAGCTTGGTGAGAGTAAAAGAGGCCACCCTAAGGTGCTGGCTTTATTAACAGCTGTTTAGTCAAATAATCATTACCTTATGTAAAAATGGAGCAGATGATAGAGACATTTAAATATCCCTATGGCGTAAATGAGCAGGAGGAGAGCTCGTTCAATTGAAAGGAAGCTCTGGAACAAGGGATCATAGGATGAAGGTGAAAAGGGAAAGACTTGGATATAATCTAAGGAAATATCTCTATGGAAAAGGTGGTAGATGTGTGATGTGGTTGAGATGGGAGTTTTGAATTTAAGAAAACATCAGATAAGTATAGAGGATCTCTGAGGGAGAGGAAGGGATGTCCATATGGTCCTTAGCTGCTGTCATGGAGGTGTTGGAGGAGTAGCCTAATGGTTACAGCATTGGCTTGGCAACCCAGAGACCGGGGTTTGATTCCCACTAGCACTCCTTGTGGCCTTGGCAACCCAGAGACCGGGGCTTGATTCCCACTAGCACTCCTTGTGGCCTTGGCAACCCAGAGACCCGGGGCTTGATTCCCACTAGCACTCCTTGTGGCCTTGGCAACCCAGAGACCGGGGCTTGATTCCCACTAGCACTCCTTGTGGCCTTGGGAACCCAGAGACCGGGGCTTGATTCCCACTAGCACTCCTTGTGGCCTTGGGAACCCAGAGACCGGGGTTTGATTCCCACTAGCACTCCTTGTGGCCTTGGCAACCCAGAGACCGGGGCTTGATTCCCACTAGCACTCCTTGTGGCCTTGGCAACCCAGAGACCGGGGTTTGATTCCCACTAGCACTCCTTGTGGCCTTGGGAACCAAGAGACCGGGGTTTGATTCCCACTAGCACTCCTTGTGGCATTGCCTCAGAAAAATTCAAGTTATCAATGTCTCTGTTTAATGTACTTTGCCAAGTTTAAGTTACAATCTAAATTGCTTTGATTGAAATGATAAAGCGATATAAAAAATCTGCTAAATACATTTTTCTATTTTTCAATTTCTGTAGGCACCAGGGTAGGCCCAACTGGTGGGAAGCATTTTGTATATACCTGTATTTTACTTTAGGTGACGATTATCATGTTGGGTGGTGGTATCTAATGACATTTATTTACAGTCTCTTATATACCGCACTATTCATCATCAGCGCGGTTCACATGGAACAAAATGCTCAGTACATTCAACACGTATGAGTTTACAGGTAACAGGGCATAAATAACTTGGATAACCGGGGTAACTATATACAAGACATACTACATGGAATCATATGCACAGAGGTTTCATAGGAAATCACCAGCCCACTATAGGATTGAGTATCAAACTTGGTGTGATGTTGAAGTACCATAAATTTATCTGGGACTGGTATTAGTGGGTGATATTGAAATGAACGTACCGTACCGTAAGATTTATTTCAGTCCTTTATTTCTGGAACTTGTTTTCAGAATGTAAAAGCAGACAGAGATTTGGTTCAGCAATGCTACCGCTGGAACATTGAATCTGAATGATTGCTAAGGTGCTTTATTTACAAATCAGCTGACATGCATCAGAGAATCAAGGGAGGCCACAGATCCCAGCACGATTTTCCTTTTTTTTTTCTTAGCCGTGCTGCATGGATTGCATGGATTGCAAGGGCCTGGACTGTTTCCCTCTGTTTGTCACCTCCCTCTTTCTATGCCACCTCCCACTTTCCCACTGTCACCTCTGGTTCAGAAATTGGTTGACTGACAGACAACAGAAGGTAAACGGTACTCACTCGGATGAAAGGAAGGTATTTAGTGGCGTACCCCAGGGTTCGGTCCTGGGACCGGTACTGTTAAATGTATTTGTGAGTGATATTGCTGAAGGACTGAATGGAAAAGTCTGTCTTTTTGCAGATGACACAAAAATTTGCAACAGAGTGGACTCCCCTGAGGGAATGGGAAACATGAGGAACGATCTGCAAAAGTTGGAAGAATGGTCTAATGCTTGACAGTTAAGATTTAATGTGAGGAAATGCACTGTCATGCACTTGGGAAGCAGAAATCCAAGGGAATTGTATGCGATAGGGGGCGAGAGGTTGGTGTGCACGGACCGGGAGAAGGACCTCGGAGTGATTGTTTCTGAGGATCTCAAGGTGGCAAAACAGTGTGACAAGGCGGTGGCAAAAACCAGAAGGATTCTGGATTGCATACAGAGAAGAATTACCAGCAGAAAGGAAGAGGTACTAATGCCACTGTACAAGTCACTAGTTGAGGCCTCACTTGGAATATTGTGTTCAGTTTTGGAGGCCGTATCTCCTAAAGGATATAAGTTTGGAAACGGGTTCAGAGGAAGGTGACCAAATTGATCTGGAGCCTGCATCAGAAGATGTATGAGAAGAGACTTGAAGACCTAAATATGTACACTCTAGAAGAGAGGAGGGATAGGGGAGATATGATTCGGCCCTTAAAATACTTAGAGTATTAATGAACAAACAAACCTCTTCCAAAGACAGGGAAGCTGTAAAATCAGAGGGCATAACATGAAGCTGCAAGGGGATAAACTGAAAGGCAATGTCAGAAGATACTTATCTTCAGGAACAAGCAGGAATGTAGTCTTCACATATGGGTACCGTCGATACTGACGGAGCCTGTGCGGGAACGCTCCCCAGCATCCAATAGGAAAGCTTTTGGGAGCATCCCACAGCGCCTGCATGCTGCTTTCCCGCCTTTCCCAACTGTCCCTCTCCAGTTCTTCATTTTCCACGGAGCCAACAGGTCGCACATCCTGTTACCGCAGAAATAAATCCCTTCTATTCTTCTTTTTTGTGGTCGCGTCTGCCTTCCCTCGACGCTACACCGGTACCGCTGATTCTTTTTTCTTTTCTTAAAACCCCCCCCCAAAAAACCCTTTCTTCTGGAGTCTTTCCAGTAATTTTCTCTTCAGGTGCCATGAGCCATTTTGGGAACTAGGCCCAACGTTTTCCTTCAAAATGTAAAAACCTGCTTTGGGTTTTAAAAAGTGTTCTAAGTGTGGCAGTACCATCTCCGTCACCGACACCCATGAGTGGTGTCTCAAATGTTTAGGTCCTGACCACTCTATTTCTGAGTATGTTGCCTGTGGGATGATGTCAAAAAGGGGCCGGCAAAACCGAGCTGCTAAACTTAGCACCCTTTTTCCCTCCGATGCAGCTTCCGTGGCATCGACGTCTTCCAGGGCTTTGTCTTCCTCCCATGGATCTCAGGTAACTAAACATAAATCTAGCCGGGCCTCAAAGGGTAGATCTCCTTCTAGACATCGAGATGCCTCTGGCATTGCCCTTCAGGGACTTTCACCGGCAAAATTGCCCTGGCGGGAGGCTTCAGCTTCCAAAGCACTAACGGGGCTCTAAGATGTTCTCGAGGCTTCAACCTCAGCAGAACTACTGGTGCCATGCTCTGGGTTACCGGCTGCTTCATCCGGTACCGATACCCAAGCATCGGCAGCATCGATAGACCAGAGATTCTTGGCTATTGAACACAGTCTGGCGGCTCTTCTCATGACCTCGATGCCCCTGAAACCGCTTCAGACAATTCAACCGGTACCGGCACTGACTCCGGTGCCGGCACCGACTGCATCGACATCGGCAGGTATTCTACCGGGACCGAGCCATGCATGTCTTTCCAGCATCGACAAGTCGGTACCGGACCACTCCGATGCCGACTTTGATCGGTACCGGTACTGTGCCTTGCACGATCACCCAGATCGGAAATACTTCGAATCTTCTGATGAGTCTGAAGACTCTGAAAGCTCTGCCGATACCAGAGTACTTCTTCCTGAGGATGATTCTTCTCCTCAGCGTAGGATGTCTCCACCAGAGGATATGTCCTTTCAGGATTTTATCCAAGATGTGGCCCGAGGTCTTTCCATCACAGTGGCTCCTGAAAAAGAGCCTAGGGAAAGGAATTAGAAATCCTGCAATATCCTAAAGCTACCAAGGAGGCAGCTACCTTACCCATTCATGAGATCTTGCATGATCTCATGTTAAGGATGTGGGAGACACCTCTAACCACATCTCCTCACTCTCGAAGACTCAACACCATGTATCGAGTTCCTCCTTGTCCTGGGTTTCAGAAGACTCAATTACCACACCATTCCATGATGGTGGAATCAGCTATGAGAAGGATAAAGAGTGCAAAAAGGCATGCATCTAATCCTCCAGGACGTGAGTGTAGGACTCTTGACACCTTTGGACGTTGAACCTTCCAAGCTTCCATGCTTTCTGCTAGGATCAGTTCCTATATCTTATATATGGGAATGTTCCTTAAGGAGGTCACAGGAGATTTAGAGCTTATGAGCCCTCTCTTGCCTGATGATAAGAGGCAAGATTACCTCGCCCTTGTCAAACATGCCCAGGATGTTTCCAAGTTTGTGAATCGTGTAGCCTTTACATAGTAACATAGTAAATGACGGCAGATAAAGACCAGCGTGGTCCATCTAGTCTGCCCAGCAATATGGCAAGAGTAGGTGCACCCCTACCCATGTCTTTGCTTAGTGGTGTACCCAGGAGCAGGTGCATCCCTCCCCATTTCTTTGTTTAGGGGTGAACCCACTGTTCCTCCCGCATTGCTCCATGTAGGACACCCCTATTTGTTGAGAAATTAGATGGTTCAGTTTATTTTGATTTAATCTTGTTGCTGTAAAGTGATCCACTGTGTTGGTCCCAGGCCACTTTGAATTCCGTCACTGTGTTTGCCCCCACCACCTCCATCGGGAGGGTATTCCAAGCATCCACCACCCTCTCAGTAAAAAAAAAAAGTATTTCCTGACATTGCCTCTCAATTTACCACCTTGCATCTTCATGTCATGTCCTCTAGTTTTACAGCTTCCCTGTCTCTGGAAGCGGTTGGTTTGTTCATTATTTCTCTTTAAGTGAATAAAGGTCTGAATCATATCTCCCCTATCCCTCCTCTCCTCCAAAGTGTACATATTTAGGTTTTCAAGTCTCTCCTCATAAAGCTTCTGACGCAGGCTCCAGATCATTTTAGTCGCCTTCCTCTGAACAGCTTCCATTCTTTTTACATCCTTTGCAAGATACGGTCTCCAAAACTGAACACTGTATTCAAAGTGAGGCCTCACCAGAGACTTATACAGTGGCACTAGGACCCCTTCCTTTCTGCTGGTAATTCCTCTCCGAATGCAGCCCAACATCTCCTGGCTTTTGCCACCGCCTTGTTGCACTGTTTTGCCACCTTGAGATCTGCAGAAATAATCACACCGAGGTCTTTCTCCTGCTCCATGCACACCAACCTCTTGCTCCATATCGTGTACATTTCCTTTGGATTTCTGCTACCCAAGTGCATGACACTGCACTTCTTCGCATTAAATCTCATTTGCCAAGCATCAGACCATTCCTCCAGCTTTTGCAGATCCCTCCTCATGTTCAGCACTCCCTCAGGGGAGTCCACTCTGTTGCAAATTTTTGTGTCATCTGCAAAAAGACAGACGTTTCCATTCAGTCCTTTAGCAATATCACTCACAAATACATTGAACAGTGCCAGACCCAGGACCCCGAACCCTGCGGCACCCCGTAATCACCTTCCTTTCAACCGAGTGAGCTCCATTTACCATCACCTTCTGTCGTCTGTCAGTCAATCAATTTCTGATCCAGTTTACCACCTTGGGACCCATACCCAAACTACTGAGTTTGATAAGCCTCCTATGAGGGACAGTTTCAAAGGCTTTGCTGAAATCCAGGTAGATGACATCCATCACATGTCCTTGATCCAGTTCTCTGGTCACCCAGTCAAAGAACTGAATCAGATTTGTTTGGCAAGATCATCCCTCGGTAAAACCATGTTGCCTTGGATCTTGTAACCTGCTGGTTTTGAGAAAGTTCACTATTCGCTCTTTCAGGAGCATCTCCATTACCTTTCCCGCCACCAAGGTAAGGCTCACGGGCCTGTAGTTTGACACTTCTTCCCTGTCACCACTTTTGTGTAGAGGTACGACGTCAGCCATTCTCCAGTCCTGAGGAACCTCTCCTGTTTCCAAGGATCTTTTGATGCTTTTTGGCCTGAGCGGTATATCAAATGTAATAAACATAAACCATCCTTTAACGGCCCTGCAAGAACCTTTCTGAGCTCTTTCAGTATCCTGGAATGTATCCCATCTGGTCCCAGGGCCTTGTCCACTTTCAGTTTTGCAAGTTGTTCTAACACCTCATCGTCTCCGAATGGTGTGGTATCTACCTCATTCCCATTTTTATATTTGGGAGTCGCAGGTGGTCCTTCTCCAGGATTTTCTTTAGTAAAAATAGAGCAGAAGTATTTGTTTAGTAATTTCGCTTTATTAATGTCATTTTCCACGAGTTCATTCCCAGCACTTCTGAGCCCTGCAATTCCACCTCTGATCGTCTTCCTTTCCTGAATATACCTGAAGAAAGTTTTGTCGCCGCGCTTAACATCCTTAGCCATCTTTTCCTCTGCCTTTGATTTTGCTATCCTTATTTCTCTTTTTGTCTCCTTGAGTTTGGTCCTGTAATCATTTCTGTGTTCTTCTGTTTGCAAGCTTTTGAATTTTGTGAAAGCTGTGTTTTTTGCCCTTATTTGAGCAGCCACTTCTTTGGAAACCAAATAGGTACACGGGAATCCCTATGTGCAAGGTTTTATGGATGACGGGGTAATCTCTAATTTGGTTTCTGTAGGGAAATGGAAGCCAGTGGAGATTTTTCAACACTGGGTTGATATGATCAAATTTCTTGGTGTTGGTCAATAGTCTTCCTGCTCAGTTTTGGAGAAGTTGGATCCATTTCAGTGTAGACTGAGTTGGGCCATAAATATAACTGCAGTAGTCAATATAATTAAATAGGAGAGCAGAAGTAATAGGGCAGAAACCACATCTATGAATCACAAAGCTCTGGAGTCGTTTCCGAGACTAAAGAGCTGTTGAAAAGTTGGACAGCAGAACTGCCAGAACCTCACTAAGTTCCCTTAATGCCCTTGAATGTATCTTATGTGGCCTCATCACATTATCTGGTTTTAGTCTGACTTAACTCATGATCATAATCTTCTGAGAATTGTTTGAGGTCTGCTTCACTTTTATTCCTATTTGTATCTCTTCTCTAGTCCTCCTTCCAGCACTTCCTCAGTGAACATCAAACGGAAACGTTTGTTAAGCAGTTCTGCTTTTTCCTACTACCCTTTGCCTTTTGAGACACACACTTCTTCCCCCTTTTACCTTATCAGCTGATTTTTTTTCCCATTTGACCTTTACTTTCCTGACTACATTCCCAGCTTCTCTTCTCTTTTCTGGTTGTTGTTGCCTGCCGTCCTCTTTTTTGCAATTTCTTGTAGTTTATGAAGACTAACCTTTTTTCCTTTGCAGCTGTTTTTTAGAAAACCAAATTAAACTTTTTTTTTCCTTACATTTTATTTTCCTTTCATGAAGCCTTGTTGCTCCTAAAACCTCCTTGCAGTTTAGCCTACTGCTGAGATACCTTAGCTTTTTTGGTCTCGCTAATGGCTCCTTAAGGTACTACTACTGATCATTTGTGTAGCACTACCAGGCATATGTAGTGCTGCACAGAGACATGTAAGAGATGGTCCCTGCTCATCATTTTATCATAGTTAATTTTCCTAAAGTTTGGGGCCCTCGCTGGTTGTGTTCCAGTACTGAATCATACCCTCAGGTGCTCACCAGGTTTAGACAATCACCCCCTTTGACTTCAGAAACACTTTCATAATTTGTAAACACTGGGTCCAGTATCTGTTGCTAGTTGCTGGAAGAGTTATCTCAATCAGAATCCAACCGATAGGACATCTCACCTTTCCTAGCAATTTCGTGAATTTCTTCTCTTAAATCTCTATGTGTCTTCTGTATATCACGCTAGTATGACTAGGTCTTTCCACCTGGACGCACAGTGTTGCCTTTTTACATATAGTGCCACTCCTCCCTTTCTTCCTGTCCTGATCACATATCCCAGTCATGGTTCTGCGTGACTGCCACTAAATCCCAGTCAGCGTATTCCATTGCAGTCTCTAGATCCAGGACTTTATTTCTTATTGTGCAGGATTAGTATTTACAGCTCTCTAGATGGTGCCCTTTTTTCTCATTTCTATGCAAGTGTTTTAATATTTTTCTTACCCGAAGGTTTGTGTTTACCTGTCCCTGGCGATCCTGGCTTAAAGAGCGATAGAAAACAGTGCACTCTCTATCACCTCTGAAGGGTCACCTCAGTAAGAGGAAATATTGGCATGTCTCATTAGAGCAGGGGTTCTAGATCCAGTCCTTGGGACACACCTAGCCAGTCAGGTTTTCAGGATAACCCCAATGAATATACATGAGAGCGATTTGCATGACCTATCTAATACATATTTATAATGGTTATCCTAAAAACCCGAGTGGCTAGGTGTGTCCCGAGAACTGGGTTGAGAACCCCAGCTTTAGAGAGATAATATTAAAGCTGGGGCAATATTGGCTCAGTTGGTGCAGTTTTTGCTTTTAGTTGTCTGTATGTGTGTAGCTATGCATTATATATTATAATGCTTTTCACATAAGAAAAGAGGTTTTTAAAACTTAGTAAGTGGCTGGAGTCCCCGCTTCAGCTGTCTGTGCTGTGTTAATGCTTTATATACATCAGTGAATGCCTGCATGAAGTTTTAGTTAAGATCTGGTCTTCATTTGTTTGTCTTGTATTCATGCTTTAAGTTTTGGTTTGATGCCTCCATGGGGTTCTAATGAAAATTTGCTTTTCATCTGTCTGTGCTGTATTCACGCTTTACATGGATTGGAGTAATGCCTGATTGTGTTTTTGGCCTGTACTTGTGTTTCATGGTTTAAACATCAAGGTGTCCTTGGGAATGAAGAGAGAATATAACAAGGTGGCATCAGGCATTCATGATGATTGTGTGACAACTGATTTAAAATGACATTTTTATTTGCCAGTACTGTTTCCTTTAAATTCAAGCTGGACTTGGCCATTAAATACAGTGGTGGATGAATAGGCACTGAAATCTATTCAGTGGTGCTTGGAGAGTCTTGGAGGGCTCTTAAAAGAAGGTCAAACAAGGACTACAAGTCTTTATTCATCTGAATACTGTTGTCAGCTAGCAGTCTTTGTGTCAGTTTTTCATGTAGTACTCGTCTAAGTGTTTGGAAGCCCTCCAGTGCCAGGCGCTTTATTTAAAATCCTCAGGGATGGATGCATTAGCTGGGTAGTACAGCCTGAGAAAATCTGTCTAGGCGTCATTTTCTCTGGAGTCCTATTGAAGTGTTGGTAGGTGGGGGCTGTATCACGCGACAGCTACTGGAGTTTTTCTCCTCTTGACTTCCTGGGGGATGTAAGCACTGCAGAGATTATGGCTAATACTTTGGACACTTCAATCTGTGTCTAGAGGGCTTCCAAACCCATTCCCTCTTCTCCTTTCTCTGTTTCCATCTCCTTAGCTTGTAACATTAACCATAAACCATAAACATTGGGGTTGTCTTTGAATCCGCTCTCTTTTTGTGCTCTTATCCAACAATTGCTAAAACTTGTCATTTCTTTCTCTGTAACATCACCAAAATCTGTCCCTCCCTTTCTGAACGCACTACTAAAAACCCTTATCTGCACTCTTATCTCCCAATTAAACTGACTACTTCTCACAATCTCCCACTAAACCGCCTCTTTCTCTTTCAATCTATTTCACTCAGTTGCATGACTGATCCTCTGTCAGTCGCTACACTCACATAACTTCTATTTTCTCACATCACTTCATCGACTCCATATCAGAACTATTTTCTATAATCTCTTCCTCCTCCTCAGAGATCCTCTGTGCTTGTCCTATGCTTACTTGAATTCACGTACAGTCCTCCGTTGGAAGGCTGTCCATGCATCTACTACCTGTTCCATAAAGAAATACGTCCTCTCTTTATCATCCTGCTAGACCAGTGCAGATGTGTGCGTTATGCTCCCCAGCCAGCAGGTTAAGGCAGACTTGAGCAGCTTGTAGAGATGTCATCCTTTGGTATATTCTCTTCTACAGCACTGAGAGAACACTGTATTATCTGTCTCCCGAAGGTGGCAAGGTGTGTGGACTGGTATAGCAGTGAAAGAGGCCTGACTCTCCTTGCTCTGTAGTGTGGATGAAGGCCTTGGTTTGAGTTATGAAGGGCCCAACGGAGCAGGGGTATGCCTATTGCTCCGGAGTAGACAACTGCCCTTTGTCCATGCTGTTTCCTAGAGGATACGGGTGCTGGTGCACTAGGAGGAGCAGGAGAGCCCCACAGAGGATCCCTGAAGGGTGTCAGTAAGTTGGGCCCAAGACCTTACCCTACCCTCTTACTGTCCTGAATGTTCTTCACTTTTTTCCCCCCTTGTTTTGTATTTTTGGTGATTTTTCTTTTTCTAGAAAAGGTACAGAGAAGAGCCACCAAAATTCTAAAGGGGATGGGAGGATACCCCTATGAGGAGAGGATAAAAAGGTTAGGACTCTTCAACCTGGAAAAGAGATGGCTGAGGCTCTTCTCTGTACCTTTTCTAATAACTATATCCTTTTTAAGATAGTAACCAGAATTGCACATAATATTCAAGGTGCGGTCACACCATGGAACGATAAAGAGGCATTATAAAATCCTTTGTTTTTTTTCAGTTCCTTTCCTTATGATGCCTAGCATTCTATTTGCTCTCTTGGCTGTCGCTGCATACTGGGCAGAGGGTTTTAACATGTTATCTACGATGACGTCTAAATCTTTTTCCTGGGTGGTAGTTCCTAATGTGGAACCTTGCATTGTGTAACCATAGTTTGGGTTGTTCTTTCCTAGGTGCATAACTTTGCACCTGTCCACATTAAATTTCATCGGCCATTTGGGTGCACAGTCTTCCAATTTATCAAGATCCTCTTTGCAATTTTCCACAATCCTCATGGGTTTTAACAACTTTAAATAGTTTTGTCTCATCTGCAAATTTGATAACCTCACTCGTTATTCCCTTTTCCAGGTCATTTATGAATATGTCAAAAAGCAGCGGACCCAGCACAGATCACTGGGGTACACCACTATTGACTTTTCACCATTGGGAAAATTGACTATTTAGCCCTACCCTCTGCTTTCTATCTTTTAACCAGTTCCTGAACCACAATAGTACACTGCCTCTATCCCATGACTCTTTAGTTTTGCCAAAAGTCTCAAATGAGGGACCTTGTCAAAGACTTTCTGAAAGTCCAGATACACTATATGTATACACCGTTAGGTTAAAAAATGTAAGGTCATGCATTTGGGCTGCAGCAATCCAAGGGAGCAATACAGTATAGGAGGTGAAGTACTTTTGTCCACTAAAGAAGAGCGGGACCTAGGCGTAGTTGTGTCTGATGATCTTAAAGTAGCTGAACAGGTAGAAAAGGCGACGGCAAAAGCTAGAAGGATGCTTGGGTGCATACGGAGAGGAATGGCTAGCTGAAAAAAGGAGGTGATAATGCCTCTGTATAAGTCTTTGGTGCGACCTCATTTGGAGTATAGTGTGCAATTCTGGAGACCGCACCTTCAAAACGATGTGAACAGGATGGAGTCGGTGCAGAGGGTGGCTACTAAAATGATTAGTGGGCTTCATTATAAAGCATATGAGGACAGACTTAAGGATCTTAATATGTACACCTTAGAGGAAAGGCGGGATAGAAGTGATATGATTGAGATGTTTAAATACCTCCGTGGCATAAATGTTCAGGGAGAGAGCCTCTTTCAATTGAAAGCAAGTTCCTTATCGTCACTCCAGTCCAGTCCCTTTACTTTTGGGTTGCGTAACCCTTCCAGCAGCTTGGAGGCTGAGTCAAACCCTTTTGAGGCTGGTTAGGTATAAATACCTCTGGTACCACCCCTAAGCCCCAGTATTCTCAGCCTCCAAGCAGCTGGAGGGTTCCGTAAGCCAAGGGCTTACTGGAGTCTCCCTTTTAGTCCCCTTATTGGAGATTTATAATTTTATTTATAATTTATTTAAAGGTTTGCTGTTCAATTTTTATTTTCTGCAGTGGTAGTTAGTGCCCCTTTAAGCCTTTCTTTGCTTCTTGCTTCTCCTCCCCCCCCCCCTTCCCTCCCCTCTACCCTCCGGAGTAAGAGCTCAAGCACTCTGCTCGCAAGGCTCCTTTTACCGGTGACTGGGGTGCTAAGGAAGAGACTCCCTCTCCAAAGAGGTTTGCCGGCAGCAGGGGGTGGATCGCGGGAGCCCTACAGTTCCGTCGGCTCTCTGTCCTCAGCACCGGACTCTTCCGCCTCGCGCCGAAGCCCTCAGGCGGCTGAGCGCTTGAGGCTACAACGCGCCCCCCCTCCGCGCTCCCGGCTTAGCGAAGCAGCTTGGGAGCGGCTGGAGGTTGCGGTTGGCTGCGGGATCGCTCCTTCTGGGCAGTGGCGGGACGGCGGTGCAAGCCGAGCCGCCGGGTCCCGACCTGCATTCCACGTGGCTGAGGCCCAGCCACGTGTAGTACCCCGCAGGAAGTTTTTCATCCTCGGAGCTCAGCGCTAATCGTGGAAGCCGGGAAAACGCAAGTACAGGGGTTTTTTCCCCTCCTATTTGGATATATTTGCATTGGGGCATTTTTAGCTTAATTGATTTTGTCTTTTGCTTTCTATTTCATTTTATTTCGTCGGGGAGTGTGGGGGGAGGAAGTTTGGGAGCTACAACACAGGAGCTAGTGAGAGTTATTTCTCATTTCTTTTAATTCATTTGTGACCTGGTGGGAGCAATGTCCAAGCTTCGGTGCCCTTCTTGTGGCACCCGCAGGGGCACGGCCTCTGAGGCAGGGATCTGCAGGGCTTGTGCTGCAGAAGCTGCCTCGGTGGAGCACGGCATCCAATTGTCTGCTTCTCAAGCTAATGAGGGTCCAGTTGAGCATCTGGAAGGCAAAAGAGAGCCCTGCCTCCCTCCGCCCTCAACCTCTGATTTTCCCACTCCCTCTCTCCCCTGCCCTTGGGGAAGAGGGCCCTTCTGACCTCTTTTCACCTGAATTCATCCTCCTGCTGCACAAAGCCTACTGCATGCGCAAGCAGGGGCTAGGGGCAGGAGGTCAGAGCTCAGGGAAGGAAGACCTGGGGGTTAACCCAGGGAAGTCCGCTCCCCAGGATCCCGGCATTCCAGGGGGGCCAGCTTCTAAACGCGTGCGACTAGCGAGTGAAGAACCGTTCTCTACCCCTCCTCACGACATTCAGAAGGAGGAGTTTTCCAATAAGGAGATAGGGGATGAAGAGGAGGAACTCGAGGAAAGAGAGATTCCGGAGGAGGAACAATCCCGCATAGTGCGGGTTTTTCGCCGGGAGGAGCTCCCGGGGCTAATCAATGAGTCTCTAAAGGCCCTCAAGGTAGCTTCAGACACACCAGCAGATGACGAAGCGCTGGAGGATCCCCTGATCCAAGCAGTCAGAAGGTCCCAACGGGTATTCCCTATACACAGGGTCGTCCGCCAGATGATTCAGGAAGAGTGGGATCAGCCTGAATCCTCCCTGAGAGGGGTGCAATCTATGACACGCCTTTATCCAGTACCGGATTCGGACAGGGAATTGCTGAAGTCGCCCAAGGTGGATGCGGCGGTATCTGCAGTTACTAAGAAAACAACTATCCCAGTAGAAGGTAGCGCGGCCCTCAGGGACTCTCAGGACAGAAAATTGGACACACTACTAAAGCAGGCCTTTGATGTTAGTGCCCTCGCCTTACAGGCTTCGGTTTCGGGGGCCTGGGTAGCTCGGGCTTGCCTGAGGTGGTCCCAACAGCTTCAGCTGTCGGAGGGTACCGCAGGAGACGTACAGCCAATGGCAGCTAGGTTGGAGTCAGGAGCAGCCTACCTGGCAGATAGTCAGTACGATCTCATCAGGAGCCTAGCTAAGAACATGGCATCCGTAGTCGCAGCTAGGCGCTGTTTATGGCTCCGCAATTGGGCAGCCAACTCTTCTTCTAAGGCGCGCCTGGGTCGTCTTCCTTTTAAGGGGAAGTTGTTATTCGGTGAGGACCTAGAAAAGCTAGTAAAGGACCTGGGCGAATCCAAGGGAGGCAGACTTCCAGAGGACAGACCGAAACAGCCTCGCCTTCCAGCGCCCTCCCGCAGTCAACCAAGAGACTCTCGGAGGTTTCGGCCTCCCAGAACAAGTTCCTTTCCTAAGGGTCGCCTTCCAGCCAGGGGTTCAGGTTTTAAGGGGTTTCAAGGAGCATGGAGAGGTTTTGGAGCCCCTCCCTCATTCTCGGGACCTAGAAAATCGCAATGAGATAGAAGGGGTCCGGGCGGGCGATTTACCCTTGGGGGGTCGCCTAAGGCTATTTCTTCCCGCCTGGACCCGGGTCACGTCCGATCAGTGGGTCCTGGAAGTGATCAGAGAAGGTTATGCCCTCGAATTTGGAAAACAGATTCTACCAGCCTTTATTCAATCCCCCTGCGGCTCTCCGACAAAAAGGAAAGCTATAGAAGCCACCCTGTCAAGACTGGTAACGCTCTGGGCTGTGACCCCGGTCCCACCAGACCAATACGGCTCCGGTCGGTACTCCATTTATTTTGTAGTCCCAAAAAAGGAAGGCTCCTTTCGTCCTATCCTAGACCTAAAACAGGTCAATCGCTGTCTCAAGGTACCCCATTTCTGGATGGAAACCCTGAAGTCAGTCATTTCGGCCGTAAGGGCCAGGGAGTTTCTCACAGCTCTCGACCTGACGGAAGCATACTTGCACATTCCGATCCGAAGGTCTCATCAACAGTTCCTGAGGTTCGCGGTGCCAAGAGGTCATTTCCAATTTCAGGCGCTGCCCTTCGGTTTAGCTACGGCTCCCAGGACCTTTACCAAAGTAATGGTGGTGGTGGCCGCCTTTCTACGAAGGGAAGGAATCCTGGTACACCCATACCTCGACGATTGGCTGATCAGGGCGAAGTCAGAGGAGGAAAGTTGCTCGGCTACAGCCAGAGTAGTAGAGGTCATGGAGGAGTTAGGGTGGATAATCAATCGGTCAAAAAGCAAGTTGATACCCACTCAGGAACTCGAGTACCTCGGGGCAAGGTTCGACACCAGAGGAGGAAGGGTGTTCCTACCCCGAAAACGGGCAAAGGATCTAAGGACTCTCGTATCACAGTTCCTGGGAAGACGAAACCCCTCAGCGTGGCTTTACCTCCAATTATTGGGTACCATGGCTGCGACAATAGAGGTAGTTCCTTGGGCCAGGACCCACATGCGGCCTCTACAACGCTCCTTGTTACGTCGTTGGTCTCCTCAGAATCATCCCTTGTCCACCCCACTGCCCTGCGCACCTCGAACCAGGGAAGCCCTCCGGTGGTGGAGGTGTCCGAAGAACCTAGAATGCGGGACGCCTCTCGAAACTCCGCAGTGGATCCTGCTTACAACGGACGCCAGCCAGTCGGGCTGGGGAGCCCATTGCCAGGGACAGTTTGCTCAGGGCTTTTGGTCCCCGGTGGAGTCGCAGTGGTCCATCAACAGGCTGGAGTTACGAGCAGTTGTCCTGGCGCTCAAGACGCTCGAGCCTCTAGTGAGGAAGAACGCAATTCGCGTCCTCTCAGACAATGTCACCACGGTGGCTTACATCCACCGGCAGGGGGGGACGAGCAGCCCCGCCCTAGAGAAGGAGGCGACCAGCCTGTTCCAGTGGGCCGAGACCCGGTTATTAGCCCTCTCAGCTCAACACGTGGCCGGCACAGACAACGTCACAGCGGATTACCTCAGCAGGTTCAAGGTCGACCAGGGAGAATGGGAGCTGGATCAGGAAGTCTTCAACCAGATTGTCTCCCTCTGGGGCCCTCCAATCATGGATCTCATGGCCCGCTACTCGTCGGCCAAAGCAAGTCGTTTTTTCAGCAGAAGAAAGGAAAGAATGTCCGAAGGCCTGGATGCCCTGGCTCAGAGGTGGCCCTCCAGGGGTCTTCTCTACGTGTTCCCTCCTTGGGCCTTGATTGGGAGGGTGCTTCAGAGGGTCGAATCCCACCAAGGCCTGGTCATCTTCATTGCTCCAGATTGGCCTCGCCGCCCGTGGTATGCGGACCTAGTGAGATTGGCGGTCGACCAACCATTCCGTCTTCCCTGCAAGAAGGACCTTCTCAGACAGGGACCTCTGCTGATGCCTCACGTGGATCGATTCTCGCTTACGGCCTGGCTATTGAAAGGGCGCGGCTTCGGAAGCGGGGATACTCGGGTTCAGTGATTGCAACCTTGTTGAGCGCGCGAAAGCGCTCCACTTGTCTTTCCTATGTGAGGGTGTGGCGCATCTTCGAAGCTTGGTGTACGGGACGCCAGAAGAAACCCTTTTCAGCCTCCATCCCAGAGATTCTAGAGTTCTTGCAAGTGGGTTTTGAGAAAGGCCTGGCTCCCAGCTCCCTACGGGTCCAGCTGGCAGCCATCTCTTGCTATAGAGGCAAAGTCCGTGGGAAGTCCTTAGGGGTCCACCCGGACGTGACCAGGTTCCTGAGAGCGGTTAGTCGTCTGCGCCCCCAGAAAATATCGATAATCCCTCCCTGGGACCTTAACTTGGTGTTAAATGCCTTGACCAAAGAACCTTTCGAACCAATAATGGAGGCCTCACTTAAAGATTTGACGTTGAAGACGGTCTTCTTGGTAGCCATCTGCTCAGCAAGACGCGTCTCCGAGCTCCAGGCTCCGTCCTCCCAGCCTCCCTTTCTCTCCTTCTTTAAGGACAAGGTGGTTTTACGAACAGTCCCTTCCTTCCTCCCCAAGGTAATCTCGCCTTTTCATCTGAACCAGCCGGTTTCGCTGCCTGCGTTCCCAGCTGCCAGGCGGGGAGAGAAGGATGGCAATCTACGTCGCCTAGATGTACGCAGAGCACTGAAGCGTTACCTCTCGCGCACGGCCCCCTTTAGGAGGTCTGAACGTTTGTTCATTCAGTTTGGGGGTCCCCACAAAGGGGAGGCCGCGGCCAAGGCATCCATCTCTAGATGGATCAGAGAAGCCATTTCTTCCGCCTATATCCTGAAGGGGAAACAGTCCCCGGCAGGTCTGCGGGCCCACTCCACACGGGCGCAGGCTGCCTCCTGGGCCGAGTCCAGCCTGGTGCCGCCAATTGATATTTGCAGGGCGGCAACTTGGTCATCGCTGCATACCTTTACCAAGCACTACAGGCTGAATGTGCAGAGGTCTGCAGATGCTAGCTTTGGGGACGCGGTCATTCGTTCCGGCATAGCGAACCCCCACCCAAGTTTGAACTGCTCGGTTACATCCCAGAAGTAAAGGGACTGGACTGGAGTGACGATAAGGAAGAATTAATTAGTCCTTACCTGCTAATTAGTGTTCCTGAAGGAACGACAGTCCAGTCCCTGATCCCACCCGGGCTACGGTGAATATAGCGGATCGATTCCGGGGCAGAGGCGGAAGGAGTCCTGGATTGCTCGGGTCAGGTGAGCCGGGGGGCGGGAAGGCTGCGGCAACCTCTGGTTAACCTCCCTCCCTGTCCTACTTCTCTGGTCTCCGCACGTTTCTGTTCCTACATTATTAAAAACAAAAACAAAAACGTGGAGTGTTAATATTTCAGTTCATTTTCAGTTTTTTCCTACAGTTAATGGTTTAGTACGTTAAGTCTGCTTTTTCAATAGATTACTGGTGCTTAGGGGTGGTACCAGAGGTATTTATACCTAACCAGCCTCAAAAGGGTTTAACTCAGCCTCCAAGCTGCTGGAAGGGTTACGCAACCCAGAAGTAAAGGGACTGGACTGTCGTTCCTTCAGGAACACTAATTAGCAGGTAAGGACTAATTAATTCTTCTGCTACGAGGGGACAAGGGATGAGGGTGAAGGGAGATAGATTCAGGAGTGATTATGCGGAAATATTTCTTTACGGAAAGAGTAGTGGATCCATGGAATAGTCTCCCAGTGGAGGTGGTAGAGATGAGGACAGTAACTGAATTCAAAAAAGCATGGGACCAACACAGAGGATCTCTAAAGGTAAAAAGTGGACTGTTGTAGTTGTTGATATGGAAGGACAGACTAGATAGGCCATGTGGTCTTTTTCTGTCATCATGTTTCTATATCTACCTGTTCATTCACACCTTCAAATAAACATAACAGATTAGTAAGACAAGATCTTTCTTGTCTAAAGCCATGTTGGCTGTCTCCCATTAAGCCATGACTATCTACATGTTCAATAATTTTTGTTTTTTATGATGGTTTCTATCATTTTTCCTGGTACTGACATCAGGCTCATCGGTCTGTAGTTTACTGGATCACCCCTGGAACCCTTTTTAAAAATTAGCTTTGCATTGGCCATCTCCAGTCTTCAGAAATTACAGATGATTTTAATGATAGTTTGCAGACCTGCTATTAGTAATCTGTAATCTCATATTTAAGTTCTTTCAACACCCTTTGATGTATACCATCTGGTCCAGATGATTTACTGCAATGCAGTGTGTGCCTTTGAGTCAGCCCTGACTCCTGGCGACCCAGAAGCTCCTGGGTTTTCTTGGCAGTGTCACTGGAAGTAGATTGCCAGGCCTTTCTTCCGAGGCAATGGAGGGTTAAGTGACTTGCCCAAGGCCACAAGGAGTGCTAGTGGGAATCGAACCCTGGTTGCTTGGTTACCAAGCCAGTGTTCTAACCACTAGGCTGCTACTCCACCCCATTTACTACTCTTCAGTTTATCAAATAGTTGTAATACATCTTCCCGGTGTATCAATATTTCTTTTAATTCTTCCACAGTATTTCCTTTAAATACCATTTCAGTCATGGGTAACATTCCTGTGTCTTCCTCAGTAAAGAGCGAAGCAAAGAATTCATTCAGTCTCTCCACTATGGCCTTGTCCCCTTTTAGTGCCCCTTTTACCCCTCTATCATCTAATGGTCCAACTGACTCTCTCACAGGTTTGTTGCTACGAATGTACTTGAAAAAGTCTTTATTACGCGTTTTTGCTTCCACAGCAAGCTTCTTCTCAAATTCTCTTTGCCTGCTTCATCAGTGCCTTGTATTTAACTTGCCAGTGCTTGTGCTGTTTCCAGTTTTTGTCATTTGGCTCTTTTTGTATGTATGTATGTATTTATTTTATTTAATAGGTTTTAAATACCGCTTTATTATCTCAATCAAAGTGGTTTACATTGAAACTTAAACAGGGACATTGATAACTTGGGTTTTTCTCAGGCAATGGAGGGTTAAGTGACTTGCCCAAGGCCACAAGGAGTGCCAGTGGGAATTGAACCCTGGTCTCTGGGCTCCCAAGCCAGTGTTCTTAACCATTAGGCGGCTACTCCACATCCACATTTCCTGAAAGATGCTTTTTTTTCTGACCTCACCTTTTAAACCTTATTGGCAATTTTTTGGACTTCCTTCCACTTTTCTTAAAGCGTGGAATACAGCTGGTCTGGGCTTCCAAGATAGCATTTTTAAACAACACCCAAGCTTGACGTAAGTCTTTAACCTTTGCAACTGCTCTTTTTAGTTTTTTCTTAACTATTTTCCTCATTTTATCATAGTCTCCCTTTCGAAAGTTAAAAAATAGTACTGTGGATTTCCTTACCATCTCTCCTACATTAATTAAATCAAACATGATCATGCTATGATCATTATTGCCAAGTGGCCCCAACAACCTTATCTCTTGCACCAGATCTGGTGTTCCACTAAGGACTAGGTCCTAATATGGCTTCCCCTCTGGTCGGTTCATGAACCAGCTGCTCCAAGAAGCAGTCATTTATTTCATCTAGAAACTTTTATCTCCCTAGCATGTCCTGCCATGACACTGACCCAGTCAATACTGGGGTAATTGAAATCACCCATTATTATTGCTGTGCTGTAACGTTTGTTAGCTTCCCTGATTTCTTTGAGCATTTCATTATCCATTTGTTCATTCTGGTCAGGCGGTTGATAGTACACCCCCACTGCCATCACCTTCCCCTTTTTACATGGAATTTCAATCCATAGAGATTCTACAGCAATTTTGTTTCTTGCAAAACTTTATTCCTTTGTGATTCAATGCCGACTGGTTGTCGTCCTTCCACCAGGTCTCTGAGATACCAATCGTATCTAACGTCTCATTTAGTGCTATATATTCTAACTCTCCCATCTTATTTTTTAGACTTCTAGCATTTGCCTACAAGCATTTTAGAGACTGTATTTTGTTCATATTAATCTATCTGTAGGCAGGAGTAATTTGGAATCTTTAAGCTCTGTCTGCTCCGTACTCAAGGGCATTTGAGCTACTTTTGTCTTTATTGGAACCTCTCTGCTGATATACCCTAACTTCATTCTTTTGGTAGTATCCGTCAAGGATACATTGTTCCGAACCACACGCTCTTGGGTGACTATCGTCTCTCCCCTATTATCTAATTTTTTTTAAATTTAATATTTATAAATTTTAACAAAAAAACACAAGCAAAACAAGCTTGTCAGAAAAGGAGATACCATCCAGCAATAAAACATCAACAACTTTTAAGGAAGAAACCAACAGTAGTGGTTCACCTGTAGTCCACAAAGGAAGAGAGAGTGAGAGAAAACCCCACACTTGGTGGTTGAGGAAACCCCACACTTGGTGGTTGAGGAAACCACCAGGATTATTACAATTAATTAATATAAAGAAAAAGATAGCCATAGGGCAAAAGAGTAAACCAAATTTATAGCAAGGTTACTTCAACCAACAGCTTGGGGCATGACCGGGGGCAACCTAGAACTAATAAAAGCAGATAAAGCTTCAGGCTGGTAAAATATAAATTTCTGCGAATTGTACACAATAACACATTTACATGGAAAACGCAAATGTATGTCCCCCCCTATCTGCATTACCCCATTCTTTAACAGAAGAAATTGCCTGCGCCTTTTCTGAGAGTCTCTACTAATATCAGGAAACAGACGCTTTTACCCCATAAAACAAAGAAAAATGTTTCTTAAAGAATAATTTAAGCAGCCACTCCCTGTCTGAGACCAAAGCAAGGGAAACCAACAAAGTTGACACTTTAACAGAGCTTTCGGTTGGGGAAGCTAACAAATCAGAAACATTTAATACATCTGTAGCCACATCATCCCTAATAGATCCCGGCTCCCTTTTTGTCTGAAGAAGGTAGAAGACCTTCGATGATTAAAGAGTTCCAACGGTGTAGTCCCTGGAATAATAGGAAAGTTCAGCACTCTCAAATTAGCAGCCCTAGCAGCATTTTCCAGACCCTCCATCTTCGCATGGAGAAAATTATTATCTTTAACAAGAGCCATTTTAGTAACTGACACAGAACTCAGCTTTTGATGTGTTTCTCCAGCCTGTTTTTTAAGTTGGTCCACATCGATACAGCAACTCTGTATTTTTTCTTCAATTTGACACACCCTCGCTGAAGTCCCAGCAACCTGAGTAGTGACTGCAACTGATAACGAAGTAATTGTGTCCTATGTTATCCAAAGTTATTATCTTGGGGCGAACAAGCTCAAAAGAGGAAATAGAGACCTCAGGAGCCGTTACCAAAGTACCTGTGACATGACGGAGTTTGCAGACCCAGCTGTTGGGACTCGACTGCCGCCAAATCTCCGCCGACGACATTGCTCACTCTCCCCACATACACCTCAACTGCTTCCCGCCACGCCCCAGCAGTGACACCGCATTCCGATTCACTCGCTGGGGAAGCCGGAGAGGGTAGCGGAGAAGACGCTGGGGGCTGCGGCAGGGACCATGCAGCAAGAGAAAGTGTGGTATCCAGGCACTCCGGAGAGATCGTCTCCTCTCGCGATCCTCCACTGCCTGTTCTTATCTCCTGTATCTTCCTATTCGTCTCTCCGGGCCAGTCCAGGACATTAGGGTAGTCAACCTCCTCCAGCAGCTGAGGACTGAAAACGGAAACTCTTGCTGACAGCATATCCAGCTCCCCCTGGTGTCTGAAAGTCAGTCTTTCAGTCTTCAGCAGCTGAACAGGACGTGTGGCTGACAAGCTCCCTGGAGAGGTGGATAGGAAATTGACCTGTAGGGTGGTATTTGGTTTAAAAAAAAAAAAAAAAGAGGAGGTATACATAAGAAAAGGAAACAGAAGTTGTGGTTTGATTGCCCTAGCGGGGCAGTACAGCAAAGAAAGTTTTCTCTTCAATTGAAAAAAAAAAGAGGAGGGACGGTCCTCATCGATCCGGCAGAGCTGATCGGCACAAGGGGCTGAGCCTGCCTCAATTGGGGGATGCGTCGCTCGAGGAGGTTGGGAAAGGACCTGGGAGCCCCGGTATCCTCTTCCCTGCCTCTGATCACTGCAGCTCCATCTGTCCGCTAGCAGCGGTGAAGCGGGGTGCAGAGGCTCCAACCCAGTGTTCTGTCAGCTAGGATTTTTGCAGAGGGGCACAGTTTGACCGGCGGGGTCTGCGGATCGCTGCCGCTGGGTTTTAAAAGATGGTCCATTTGTGTGTGGTTTTTCTTTTCGTTCAGCGCGTGAGTAAGCGATCGCTGTTGCTGAGCACCGCACGGTCTGGTTGTCAGGGTCGTGCGATTTCGGAGCTGGTCGGTGCGGTTCACAGTTTCTTTTAGTTAGTAGGCTCGGTGTGTAACCGGGGGTATGGAGCACAAATGTTCTACGGAGCAAAGTGTGGAAAAAGCGCAGGGCTCTTCAGAAAGAGTGGGAATGGCGGCCATTTTAACTGAACCAGCCATTTCTCCCGCGCTGCAGGCAAAGGCAGGTATAAAGAGATCTAAGTCTCACAAGGCCCCTCCTGCTAAGGAGCCAGTTAAGCAGCCGTTGCCAGGAGTGCACTGATCTCTGGGACGCATTGTTTTCAGCAGAGTTCATCCTAGCTCTGCATAAGGCTTATATATTAAAGATGTCTGTCCTCATACAGTACGTCTGATGCCAATCTGTCAGTGGCACAGGAAGGGAATTCCAGAATAGCAGACCCGGAGGAGGGGGTCTCTACTAAAATAAAAGCTTTAGAGAGAGGCTTAGAGGGCTGTGGGCCTCATAGCTCCGTTCCTCAGATGGCAGAGGAAGGAGAAATTCTCCAGGACCAAGCAGGAAGTCAGTCCTCACATATGGGTGTCATCGGTGCCGATGAAGCCCCAGCGGAGCATTTCCCCAGCTTTCTATGAAAGCCTTTGGGAATGCAGGCATGCATGCGCGGTTCCCTTCCCGCCTAAAGGTGCCATCTTACCTCAGTCTCTTTTTTTCCGTGAAGCCCACCAGACGTGTGTCCCGTTTTTCCCGGTTAAAAGTAGATTTTTCAGCAATTTTTTTGCTCTTTTTCTTCCGGTTCGATGCCGGTTCCCCTCCCGCCGGGTTCGGTACACCGGTATCGAGCCCGATTCCTCTTTTTCAGTTTTTGCCCTTCGTGGCTGGCGTTCGCGCCCTTTTTTCTCTTTTTCCCTGGAAGGCTGGTCTTTTGACCTCATGGAGACTCTTTTTTTTTTCCCCGATGGCTTCCAGTGGTTTTAAGAAGTGTGATCGGTGTAAGAAACTAATGTCTCTTACCGACACACACGACTGCTGCCTTCGGTGCCTCGCCCCGACCACGATCCTAAGTCGTGCGGGGCCTGTGGAAAAATGTCTTCCAAGGCACTACGAAGTCGCCAGCAGCAAAAGGAAAGGCTTTTCTCGGACTCAGCCTCCGGCCGGGCCCGGACCTCGTCTGAGGCCTCGACATCTAGGGATTCCGATCCCGAGCGCTGTCAAAGCTCCTCGGACAGGGGATCCCCCGACTGGGAATGCAAGAGGAAGAAACGGCTTGCGAGGGCGTCAGAAGAGGTCCCTGGCTCCTCGAGGGCCAGGTCTAAGACCCCCGACCGTCACCCCGGGCCTGTGGAACCGGAGAAGCCTGCCAAAGTTCCTCGTGTGGAGCCGGAGTCTGCTGGACATGTAAGCCCCGTAGTCCTCGTGGACTCTCCTCCCAGGGAGCCGACATTGGGCCCGGCGCCGCCGAGGCCCGAGTCGGTGGCTGCTGCGTCTCCCGAGCTGAGTCTCAGGATGACAGCCTTGGAGAGCAGAATGTCTGCCTTCATGGAGCAGCAGCGAGCACTGATGGCCAGCCTGTCTGGCGCATCTGCCCCGACCACCAGGACATCGACGTCCAAGTCGACCCCAGAGACCGAGCCGATACTTGAGTCCATCGTGGCTCGGAGTCGACCTCGGTCGCGGTCCCCCTCGACCTCCCATTCGGGACCGAGGGCGTCGACACCGGTGCTTCCGGTGTCGGGGCGGGTGCTCCAGGGCCCCGCGGGGTCAGACCCTGACTCTTCCTCGGATGAGTCGGCTTGGGAGACGGAGGACGAGGAGTCTCCAGACACTTTAAGACTCGGTGCGTCCCTTCGGACTCACCGCAGTCTGAGCCCCGGAGTAGGTCCCCCCCGGAGGACACCCGGTTCTCGGAGTTCGTCCAGGATATGGCCACTGCCTTGGCTATTCCGGCGGATCCTGAGGAAGAGCCTCGAGCCTTGAGCTCGAGGCGCTGCAGTATGACTCTCCTCCGAAGGAGGCCTTTACTGTCCCGGTTCCTCCGATGCTGGAACGGCTCCTCTTCCGTATGTGGGAGGCACCGGCCTCGGCGCCGGTTCTTAGCAAGCGAATCGATTCGATCTATCGGCTTGGGAAGAGCCCTGGTTTTCAGAAGGCACAGCTACCACACCATTCCATGGTTGTGGAATCGGCCATGCATCGTCTGAAGAGTCAGAAGATGCACTCCGCGGTGCCTCCTGGCAGGGAGGCCTGAAACCTAGATGGCGTCGGTAGAAAGTGTTTTCAGGGCTCGATGCTTGCCGTGTCCAGTCTTACCAGCTGTACATGGGCATGTACTTGCGGGATCTGGCCAAGGAGTTGGCCGGATTCTCTGCTGGTCTCTCCGGGGAACCCTTGCAGAGATTTAAGTTCTTGTCCTCGGGGATTCGGGACTGCTCGAAGTTCATGTCCCGCGCCGCCTATGATGACTTCGAGGCTTTGGCCCGAGTTGTGGCAACCGGCATCGCGGCTCGACGCCAGGCATGGCTGCAGTCATCGGACCTCGAGCCATGGGTTCAGGACAAGTTGGTCGTAGTCCCTTGCTGAGGTGAAAACTTTTTTGGCAAGCCCATGACCGAGAAGGCCGCTCAGCTCGAGACCGAGCACTTCACCCAGACAAGGCTGTCGAGGAAGACCTCTGCCCCTTCTCATAAAAAGAAGGGCTCGGGTAAAAAGCCCTTTTACCCGAGGAAGGGCACTGCCTACAAACAGTACCCACAATATCAGGCTGCCCAAGCTGCCGGCCAGGGTAATGGGCCCCGTAGGCAGAGGACCCCCAAGCCTCAGGCCCCTGCTACAACTCAGCAGGGTGGGGGCTTTTGACTCCTTGAGCATAGCCTCTCCTCCACTGCTCTCCCAACCCTGCACAGGAGGTCGTCTCGCCCTCTTTGCCCACCAGTGGCCACTTATCACTGGGGACAGTTGGGTGCTGGAGATAATCCACAAGGGATATGCCCTCCATTTCCACCAACTGCCACCCCCATACTTTCCAGGGGAACCTCCAAGGCCTCCTCTGCACACACAGACCTTCTCCGTCAGGAGCTTCAGGGTCTGTTGGTGGACAGGGCGGTGGAGTCTGTGCCTCCCCACTTGAAAGGTCACGGATACTACTCCAGGTATTTCCTGGTGCCCAAAAGGATCGGTGGCCTTCGTCCCATTCTGGACCTCAGGAACCTCAACAAGTTCCTAGTGAAAAAAGTTCAAGATGCTTACTCTTGGAACCCTTCTGCCCTACCTCCAGCAGGGAGATTGGCTATGCTCCTTAGATCTAAAGGATGCGTACACTCACATCCTCATTCATCCAGACCACAGAAAGTACCTAAGGTTCATCGTGGGAGGAAACCATTATCAGTACAGAGTGCTGCCTTTCGGCCTCACCTCCGCCCCCAGAGTCTTAACAAAGTGCTTAGCAGTGGTGGCGGCCTACCTGAGAAATCAGGGCATCTTTGTCTTCCCTTATCTGGACGACTGGCTCATCAGGGGTCAGACAGGTCAGGAGGCCACTCAAGCCACCCTCAGGACCATTGCTCTTCTACAACGCCTGGGGTTTGTCATAAACTTCGCAAAGTCCACTTTGCTCCCTTCCCAGAACTTGGAGTTCATAGGGGCAAGGTTGGACTCTCTCCTGGCAAAGGCATTCTTGCCAGAAAACAGAGCCCGAAGGTTAATGGCCTTGGCAAGTCAGTTTCTCAGCAGGTCCCTGGTCTCCGCCAGACTCTGCCTGCGGCTTCTAGGCCACATGGCTTCGACAGTACATGTGACCCCCAATGCCAGGCTCCATATGAGGCCTGCACAGTGGTGCCTTCGGTCTCAGTGGTCGCAGGCCACAGACAGCCTTAGAGACAGGATAAGGGTATCCAGACCATTTCTGCACTCCCTCAACTGGTGGCTACACCCACCCAATCTGCTGAAAGGGGTGCCCTTTCAGATTCCAGGTTACACAGTGATGCTAACTACAGATGCCTCCCTGCAAGGCTGGGGAGCGCATTGTCTGGGCAAGTGCACCCAGGGCCTCTGGTCTCCCTGGGAAGCTGCACAGCAGATCAATCTCCTCGAACTCAGAGCTATTCGATTAGCACTCAAAGCTTTCACTCCTACCCTGGCTCAACAGTCTGTCCTGATTCAGACAGACAACCAAGTTGCCATGTTTTATGTGAACAAACAGGGCGGAACTGGGTCCAGGATCCTTTGTCGGGAAGCTCAGGACCTTTGTTCTTTTGCCCTCAAGCACAACATGCTCCTCAGGGCTGTGTACCTTCCGGGCCAGGACAACTACCTGGCAGACAGATTGAGCAGGATACTGCATTCCCACGAGTGGCAGCTGCATCCTTCAGTAGTTCAGAAGATCTTCCTGAAATGGGGTCTCCCCTTTGATGGATCTCTTTGGCAGTTGCTTGTTGATGGGGCTGGCAAAGTTCTGCTCCAGACAACCACATCCTCTGTGGACAGCAGCGGATGCTTTTCTGATATCTTGGTCTCAGGGCCTCCTCTATGCGTTTCCTCCCACGCCCTTGGTGGCCCGAACCCTATTCAAGATTCTCCACGCAAGGCCTCGGTCCTACTGGTAGCTCCCAGGTGGCCGAGACAGCCTTGGTTTCCTCTTCTGCTTCAACTGGCAGTGGATCCTCCACTGCCTCTGGGGTTGCAACCCGACCTTCTCACAGAGGACCAGGGTTCCCTTCTGCACCCTAATCTCAAGTCTCTCAATTTGATGGCCTGGAGGCTGCAAGGGTAGTTTTGGCTCCCTGGGGCCTACCTCAGGAAGTTGAGGAGGTTGTCCTAGCCTCTAGGAAACAGTCCACTAGGAAAACCTATGCTCTCAAATGGAAGAGGTTTTCTGTGTGGTGTCACCTACGTACAGAGGATCCTTTCTCCTGTACTGTGCCAGTAGTTCTTCAGTACTTACTGCACTTATCCAATCAGGGACTTAAATCCAATTCTGTTCGGGTCCACCTCTCAGCTCTAGCAGCTCACCACTCATTGGTAGAGGGACAATCTCTATCTGGTCACCCCTTGGTGTCCCGCATTCTCAGGGGCTTGCTTTTGCTCAAGCCTCCCATCCGTCATCCTGCCCCTGAGTGGGAGCTGAATGTGGTCTTGCAGCAACTGACTCGCCCTCCTTTTGAGCCGATGGCTACTTGTCCACTACACTTCCTCTCCTGGAAGACACTCTTCCTGATAGCCGTTACCTCGGCTAGGCGAGTAAGTGAGCTTCAGGCCCTGGTCTATGACAGGCCTTACACCAGGATTTATAGGAACAGGGTAGTCCTCAGGACTCACCCAAAGTTCCTCCCAAAAGTTGTCTCCTCTTTCCACCTTAATCAGGAGGTGGTCCTTCCAACATTCTTCCCTAGGCCTCATGCAAGCCAGGCTGAAGCAGTTCTGCATACCCTGGACTGTAGGAGGGCCTTATCCTTCTACCTTGACCGTACGCAGGGGCATAGAAGGGCTGCTCAGCTCTTCGTATCTTTTGACCCCAATAAGTTGGGGTTGGCTGTGTCCAAGCATACCTTGTCCATCTGGGTGGCTGACTGTATTACCTGGGCTTACAAGGCGGCTGACCTTCCTTTGCAGGATTAAAGGAAGATGTAACATCAAAGCTTACTTCATTGAAAGATAAGGACAAACAATATGATAAATCTAAAAAAGACTTTGACAGGAATATGTCTGAATATAAGAAAATTATTAAAGATAGGAAATTAAGGAAATTTAAGAGAGACGAGGAGGATTATAAAACTGGGAATGTTTATTTTTGGACCAATAATACAAATCCCCCTAGAAGTGTTTCAAAAAAACGTAAATTTGACTCTAAATCAGAGAAACAGTATAAGAGAGTTCCCTCCGTTGCAGGTAGTCCCGAACCATTTCGAAAGAGAAGCAGGAGTATCCATATTGAATCAGTTGGTACAGCTGCTCCACTTACCCCCCCTAGAGATGGGCCTCCCAAAAATCCACCCAACAGAAACCAGGGTTTTTCCATGGACGCTTTATGGAAAGGAGGGGGTTCCAATCGCTCTCAGGAACAGCCCTCCACGTCCAAGGATCCTCTATACCATCAGTCCGGCACTCACTCCAGAGGCAGGGGCAGAGGGAGAGGACAAGAGAGTCAACAGTGGGATCCCTAGAGGGCATTTTTAATTTATCTAAATATGTCCTTAGTCCCCTTGAGATTTCTGTTTTACAAAAGGGGCTGTCCTTTGTTCCTTCAGTTCGTCACGATCGTTTCAACACCCAAGTAGAGTTGTTCAAATTTTTCAGAAAGCTTCATATTAAAGATTTTTTTAAAAATCAGGAAACAGGTAATGGAGATCCTTCTGTTATTAAAAACCACTCTACTTGGATGCCCAAAGCTGACAATGCTATCATTAATACGTTTCAACAAGTGGTACTACATGAGATACAAAAAATGTATGACACAAAAAAGACGCATACTTATTTTAACTTAAATAAAGAGGAAAAGCAAGCACTTTCCAGTTTAAAAACAAACTTTGAAATCATCATAAAACCAGCAGATAAAGGTGGAGCGCTCGTTATTCAAGACAGAGATGATTATATTCAAGAAATTTTACGACAAATTAAAGATATAAAATATTACACAAGATTACGTGAAGATCCCACTCCGGCTCTTAAACAACAGGCCGATACGTTAATTTATATTGGTACACAAGCTGGGTATCTTACACCTAAGGAAGCACAGTTTCTTACAGTGTCTCATCCAGTGATGCCTACGATATATGTTTTACCTAAAATTCACAAATCATTAGACAATCCCCCTGGCAGACCCATTGTCTCTGCCATAGGGTCTTTGTTTGAACCCATATCGAAATACTTGGACGTATTTCTTCGCCCATTTGTACAACTCACTCCATCATTTGTACGTGATTCATCACATATGATTCATTTACTGAGTGCTTATGATGGTGTTTATGATGGGATTTTTCTTGTTACATTGGATATTAAATCTCTCTACACTAACATTCCTCAGAAAGCTGCGATTGAAGTTATAGCAGATTATTTAATCACTAGGATTACACCTGTTCGCCCTACCAGTTTTCTCATTCAATTAGCTTCTTTAATATTGTGCAATAATTTTTTTCTGTTTCCAGGACCTGTATTACCATCAAATACAAGGAGTTGCAATGGGCTCATCAGTAGCACCGGATGTGGCCAACCTTTACGTCTCACATTTTGAATCTGTCTTTTTAAATGTACACCCTTACAAGCCGCACATAAAAATGTGGAAACGTTATATTGATGACGTGTTTCTCATTTGGGAGGGCACAGAAAATTTGTTGCTAGGTTTTATTCAGTGGCTAAACTCCTGTGACCCGCACCTACAGTTTGAACATACATATAGCTCAAATGAAATAGCATATCTGGATATATTAATTAAAAACACTCCAGAAGGTTTTATTACTACGTTGTACCGTAAACCTACCGATAGAAATTCTCTTCTACACTTTAGTAGTTTCCATAATCGGTCGTTGAAAGAAAACCTTCCTATGAGCCAGTTCCTGCGAATTCGACGACTCTGTACCACAGATGAGGATTTTACAGTCCAGGCTGGCATCTTAGGCCAAAGATTTAAAGATCGTGGTTATCCAGATGCTTGTATCACTAAAGCCTGCCAACGTGCGTGGTCAGCTGATCGTATGTCCCTGTTACATAAACGTGTGCCCAATGCTTCCAATAATATTGTTTGTGCAATCACGTTTTCAGAACACTCAAAGGAGATTGCGAGTATATTAAGGAGAGCATGGCATATTTTAGATCCTCTTTCCTCCTTAAGTGAGACAAAACTTTTGGTTGCGTACAAGAGGAATTCGAACATAAGAGACATTTTAGTACCATCTGCTTTAGGCAAACCAAAATTTATTCCAAGAGCGTGTGGACATTTCAAATGCGGTACATGCTGCGTTTGTGAAAATGTTCTAGTAACTAAGAAAGAATTCTCTAAGCCGAACTCAACATATAAAGTACTGTTAAAAGATTTCTCCAATTGTAACACTCAGAATGTCATTTATTTGATTCTTTGCCCGTGTAACCTTTGTTACATTGGTAAGACCAAAAGGTGCATCAAAACACGTATTATCGAGCACAAGAGCAACATCCGGAGACAGGTGGTGGATAAACCACTAGTAGATCATTGGTTGGCAGCTCATCATACTCTTTCAGATCTAAAATTTTTGGTATTGAAAGTGGTGCGGCCTCATTGGCGAGGGGGCAATTTAGATAAACTCCTCCTACGTCTTGAGCAGAGATTCATTTATGAATTACATACATTACACCCCTTGGGACTAAACCAAGAAGTTGATCTTTCTGTTTTTTTATAGGTGGTTCCTTTTTTCCTTCCTCCCCTCCCCCCCCTTTTTTCCCCTTTCCCTCCCCCCTCCCCCCCTCCCCTTTCCCTTCCCCTTCCCCTCTCTCCCCCTCCCCCCCCTCCCCCCCCTCTTCCTTTTATTTCATTTATAATTGATTGATGTTCATCTAACATAGATAGTATTCTGTTTAGTATTCACACATCCATTTGTTACCTTGAGTCAGTGAACTTTAACCTGCACGGGCGGGAAAATGCTAGTATTTAGGTGGCCATACACAGTAGGTTCAACAATTGTTTTTTTCGAACTCCGTTGTTTCACAGCTTTCATAATTGACTGATGTGATCCAATATAAATAGTATTTTTGTTTAGTAGTTAAACATTTATTTGTCTTTCTGAGTCAGTGACCCTTAACCTGCACGGGCGGGAAAATGCCAGTATTTAGGCGTCTGTTTATGTATGTCCTGCAACGCTATTCAACAATGTAGCATTGCAGAACGCTGTTTCTTGGTAAGTTCATTTCTTGACGTTTTTTTAAATCAGAGCGACACAATTACACACTGCGGCTGCAGGTCAACAGGTTTTTAGATTATCATTTTAGTAGGGTTCATTTTGTCAGCAATTTTTTGCTGCGATTCGGCTCTGATAGAAAAAACGCTGCGTGACTGAGAAGCTTTTGAATGTCGACTTCTGTTTGTTTAAAAGTGCCGGTGCCAACATTTTTGTAACCAGTTTTTGACACATATCTGTTCATTTTTAGATATAATTTATTCTCCCCTTTTTTCACTGTTTTTATCGGGTACTCGTTACCTATAGAAATGAGCAAATTATTTATTTGTAGTCGTTTCATTAGCAGTAAATGTCACTGCACTGTTGAACAGCTCCTCTGCACGTTTTTACATTCGGTTTATGTTTTTGTTTTACCCCATAAAAGTTTTTTATTTTTATTTTTGGGAATTTTTTGGTTTATTATTTGCCAACATTCTTAATATATATCGTTTGTATAATATGTGCGTCATAAATGCCGTGTAGGGTACTTAATTCAGATATACAACTTTTTGCAAGATTTTCGAATACGTTAATGTTCAATACATTGACCTTCATTTTAAGAGCGTCTCCACCTTTTTACATACTTGTTTTATGATGTATTTTCTCTTTGGTTGTTTTTATGTTATTTTTGATAGAGACAAAATTTATTTTTTACATGTTTTTATATTTACACGCTTTTCTTGTTTTTTAAGTGTCTTTTTGGTGCCCATATATGGAATTTTTTATATAAGGATGTTTTTATATATATGGTTTATATATTCTTTATATATTTTTACATATATTTTTTTGTATTTCATGTATATGTATATTTATTTATATAATTAATTATTATTAATTGGTTATATTTATTAATATGGACTCATTGGTTTTAGTATTATATATTTGTCTTATAGATGTATATTTACCTATTTAATGACTTATTTATTTATCCATTGTCAGCTGTTAGTATCTTACAGGTTCGATCCATGATAATATTCAATTTGACCATAATAAGGTATTTATTTATTTTTTGTTTCTCCTCGTCTCTCTTTCCTCCTTTATAGTTGTTCAATATGGTTTTATCATTTATTACTATTTTTAATAATTTTTTATCTATAAGTTGTCTTTTTTATTATTTTTATAGATTAATAGATTGTCCTTTGTTTGGGTAATATCATATATTTTTTATTTTTTATTTATTTTTTATTGATATATGTCAGCGTATTTTATATTATGTTTTGTTTATTTAATCCATATGTTAATGTTTATTTGTTTTTGAGGTGTGCTCTTTAAAGACCCCCTGAAGAAGGCCGGTGGCCGAAACGCGTTGGGGCGCAATAAACAAGGTTTACGAATTTGTCAGTCCAGGCTCCGCTTTCTTGTTGACTTGGATTTAGTGGCAGTTACAGAAACATGGTTCACAGAAAACCATGACTGGGATGTAACTATACTTGGCTATACTTTATTCAGAAAGGACAGGATAGGAAGAAGGGGAGGAGAAGTGGCACTATATGTAAAAACTACTATTAAAGCTTTGGAATTACAGAGCTTAAAAGGGAGAGAGGAGGTATTGTGGGTTAAACTAGAAAGAGGGAAAGAAAAATCGATTTGCATTGGTGTGATATACAGACCTCCCTTACAAGAGGAAGAGGTGGACAGAGAGTTAATTAAAGACATACACAGCATTGCTAGGAAAGGGGAAGTGCTACTGATAGGAGATTTCAATATGCCAGATTTATTTATTTATTTATTTACCAGGTTTTTTATACCGCCTTTTCCTTCAATCAAAGCGGTTACAAAGACAAACGAGGGTTATACAAAAGCAAGGGAAACATGCATTGCATAAACAAAACATCAAAGAAGTAAGGTGGGATACATAAAAGATACAATAAAAGGAGTTCAGTTAGGTGTCTGATCCATAGTGCTCGGTGAAGAGTACAGTCTTTAATTGTGTTCGGAAGTCCTTTATATCGTCCATTGATCATAAGTCGGGAGGGAGAGCGTTCCATATTAATGGGGCAGCTAGAGAAAGTGCTCTTTGTGTAGTGAAATTGCATGACTTTGAGTAGTTACTTGGGGTGCTGAGTGTGTCTGACGTGGTTTTCCTCCTTGGTCTGTTGTTGGTGTTGGGGAGTAAGAGGGCTTGGAGGCTGATTGCAGAGCACTTGTGTCTGATTTTAAATATATTAATGATCATCTTATATTTGATTCGTTGACTTATTGAGAGCCAGTGGAGTTCTTTGAGGACGGGGGTAATGTGGGCATGAGTTGTGGTGCCGGTGATTATTCTGGCTGCTGTATTTTGAGCCATTTGAAGTGGTTTGATTGAATGTTTTGATATTCCGTTGTAGATTGGGTTACAGAAATCCAGTATGGGGGTTATTAGAGCTTGGCAGACTGTGCGGAAGTGTTCATAGGAGAGAAGAGGCTTTAGGCGTCTGATGTTGATTGGCACATTCCTGCTGCAGTATCATCTATAGAAGTAAGGAGATCATGGATTCTCTACAGGGAGAACTATTCAGGCAATTGGTAACAGACCCCACACGTGAAGGGGCCATACTGGACTTGGTGCTTACCAATGGTGAAAGTGTTTCTGATGTTGTAATGGGAGATCATTTTGCATCCAGTGATCACCAGATGGTGTGGTTCAGTATTAGGACTAGGGCTGTTTGAATCCATTCCAAGGTGAGGATCTTAGACTTTAGGAAGACTAACTTTGCGAAGATGGGCCAATAGCTCAGGGAGTTGTTAGTGGGATGGGAACAGCTGGGGGATGTAGAAAAACAGTGGGCAAAACTGAAAGGGGGTATTTTAAGGGCAACCAACCTTTTTGTTAAAATGGTAAATAAAGGCAAAAGGAAAAGGAGACCGCTATGGTTTTCGAAGGAAGTAGCTGAAAAAGTGAAGAAAAAGAGGGAGGCCTTCATGAAATACAAGCGATCACAGAGAAAGGAAGACAGGCATCAGTATTTGGAAAAACTTAGGAAGCTAGCAAAGTAGTCAAGAAGGCAAAGATTCAAAAGGAGGAGGAAATAGCCAATGCAATAAAATGGGGGATAAGACATTTTTCAGATATATTAGTGAGAAGAGGAAGGGCAAAAGTGGTATTGTCAGACTCAAGGGTGCAGGGGGGGAATATGTAGAAGCTGATAAGGATAAAGCGGAATTGCTTAACAAATATTTTTGTTCTGTGTTCACAGATGAAGAACCAGGAGCAGGACCTCAGAAAACACCCACAAATAAGAACAGAAGCGAGGGACATCTTGAACAATTTTCAGAACACTGTGTTCGTGAGAAACTAGCTCAACTTAAAGTAGACAAAGCGATTGGACCGGATGGGATACACTCTAGAATACTGAGGGAACTTGGGGACGTTCTAGCAACTCCACTGACTGACCTTTTCAATGCCTCGTTGGAGTCTGGAGTGGTGCCAAAGGACTGGAGAGAGGCTCATGTGGTGCCTTTACACAAAAGCGGAAGTAAGGATGTGGTTGAAAACTACAGGCCGGTTAGTTTAACTTCGGTGGTGAGTAAATTATTGGAAACGCTGCTGAAAGAGAAAATAGTGAGGTTTCTGGAGTCCAGCGGATTACAGGATCCGAGGCAGCATGGATTCACCAGAGGCAGGTCTTGTCAGACAAATCTGATTGATTGATTTTTTTGACTGGGTGACCAGGGAGTTGGACTGAGGGAGAGCTCTAGATGTGGTGTATTTAGATTTCAGTAAAGCCTTTGACACTGTTCCTCACAGGCGACTTATAAACAAACTGAGCACCCTAGGGTTGGACCATAAAGTTACTGCTTGGGTTAGAAATTGGTTGGGTGGGAGGTGACAAAGAGTACAAGTAAATGGAGCTCACTCTGAGGAGAAGGATGTTACCAGTGGTGTGCCCCAGGGATCTGTCCTTGGTCCGATTCTTTTTAACATCTTTGTTAGTGATATAGCGGAAGGGCTGTCGGATAAGGTTTGCCTCTTTGCGGATGATACCAAAATCTGCAATAGAGTAGACACCCAGGAAGGTGTAGATAACATGAGGAGGGATCTAGCTAAGCTTGAAGAATGGTCTAGAATTTGGCAGCTAGGATTTAATGTTAAAAAATGTAAGGTCATGCATTTGGGCTGCAGCAATCCAAGGGAGCAATACAGTATAGGAGGTGAAGTACTTTTGTCCACTAAAGAAGAGCGGGACCTAGGCGTGGTTGTGTCTGATGATCTTAAAGTAGCTAAACAGGTAGAAAAGGCGACGGCAAAAGCTAGAAGGATGCTTGGGTGCATACGGAGAGGAATGGCTAGCAGAAAAAAGGAGGTGATAATGCCTCTGTATAAGTCTTTGGTGCGACCTCATTTGGAGTATGGTGTGCAATTCTGGAGACCGCACCTTCAAAAGGATGTGAACAGGATGGAATCGGTGCAGAGGGTGGCTACTAAAATTATTAGTGGGCTTCATTATAAAGCATATGAGGATAGACTTAAGGATCTTAATATGTACACCTTAGAGGAAAGGCGGGATAGAGGTGATATGATTGAGATGTTTAAATACCTCCGTGGCATAAATGTTCAGGGAGAGAGCCTCTTTCAATTGAAAGCAAGTTTTGCTACGAGGGGACATGGGATGAGGGTGAAGGGAGAGAGATTCAGGAGTGATATGCGGAAATATTTCTTTACAGAAAGAGTAGTGGATCCATGGAATAGTCTCCCAGTGGAAGTGGTAGAGATGAGGACAGTAACTAAATTCAAAAAAAGCATGGGACCAACACAGAGGATCTCTAAAGTTAAAAAGTGGACTGTTGTAGTTGTTATGGAAGGACAGACTAGATAGGCCATGTGGTCTTTTTCTGTCATCATGTTTCTATTTTTCTATGTTTCTATGCGCTAGAGTTCGCTCACCCACTGGCGGAAGCTTTTGTGTCGTCCCCGTACGGCCCTCAGGTGAAGAGGGCAGCAGTCAGTGACACGCTGCTGCACTTATTGCGCCTTCAAGCGGTAGTGTCAGTACCTTCAGACCAGTTTGGCTTAGGTCGATACTCGATTTATTTTGTGGTTCCCAAAAAAGACGGTTCTTTTTGCCCCATTCTGGATCTAAAGCACATAAACCACTGCTTGAGGATGCTTCATTTCCGGATGGAAACGTTAAGGTCAGTTATCCGGTCGGTAAAGAATGGAGAAGTCCTCTCATCCATAGATTTGACAGAAGCGTATTTGCACATTCCGATCAGGAGGGATCATCAAAGATTTCTACGCTTTGCAATTCCCGTGGGTCATTTTCAGTTCCGAGCATTGCCGTTCGGACTAGCTACAGCGCCGCACACCTTCACCAAGGTAATAGTAGCGGCGGCGGCAGCGCTACGGAAGGAAGGGATTCAGGTGCATCCCTACCTGGACGACTGGTTGATCCGAGCACCGTCGCTAGCGGAGTCTTCCATGGCAACCACTCGGGTAGTGGAGTTCTTCGAACAGCTAGGTTGGGTCATCAACCAGGCAAAGAGTCATTTGGAGCCGGTAAAACAGTTGACATATCTCGGGGCCTTCCTCGACACGGAGATAGGGTCGGTGTTCCTTCCTGCGGACAGGGTGCAGAAGATTTTGGCTCAAGTAGCGGCATTCTTGTGCTTGAGGGCTCCAGCGGCTTGGAGGTATTTACAGTTGTTGGGATCAATGGCGGCGGCCTTAGACCTAGTTCCGTGTGCCAGAGTTCATATGCGGCTGCTTCAGCATGCTTTACTTTCCAGGTGGTCTCCGCAGGATCATCCTCTTTCACGGAGGCTGCCATGTCCAGAAGAGGTGTGCTTCAGTCTACAGTGGTGGTTGGTGCCAGCACATCTTCAAGCAGGTGTTCCCCTGGACCTTCCGGAGTGGGTGTTACTCACTATGGATGCCAGCCTTTCCGATTGGGGAGCTCATTGTCTGGCGCACATAGCACAAGGGATTTGGACTGCGGAGGAGAGCGCTTGGTCGATCAATCGGTTAGAACTAAGAGCGGTGCGTTTGGCTCTGCTAGAGTTTGTTGGTCTGCTCGAAGGGCAGGCAGTACGAGTGTTCTCCAACAATCTAGTGACGGTTTCCTGCATCAACAGACAAGAAGGCACGTGCAGTGCAGTATTGCTAGAAGAGAGTCGTTCGGATGGGCAGAAGTCTATCTCTTAGCGCTCTCGGCAGCACATGTGGCAAGAAAGGACAACATTCAGGCCGACTATCTCAGTCGAAATGTACTAGATCCCGGAGAATGGGAGCTGAATTGGGTGGTCTTTTATGAAATCACGATGAGATGGGGTCAGCCAGTCATGGATCTCGTGGCTACTCCAGCCAATACCAAGGCGGCTCGGTTTTACAGCATACGCAGAGAGCACATGTCGGAAGGACTCGACGGCCTGGTTCAGCCCTGGCCATCACGAAAGCTGCTGTATGTGTTCCCGCCATGGCTGCTATTAGGGCGAGTCATTCAGAGAATAGTGGGGTACAATGGGAAGGTCATTCTCATTGCTCCGGATTGGACCAGACTGCCATGGTATGCAGATCTGATGCGACTTCTGGTGGAAGCTCCGTGGAGGCTACCCGCTCGAGTCAATCTGTTGAGCCAAGGTGCCATATTAATGCTGCAGGTAAATCGGTTTTTGCTTACGGCATGGCTCTTCAGAGGGACCGGTTGCGACGTCGGGGATACCCGGTGTCAGTGATATCCACTATGTTACGGTCTAGGAGAAGATCCACTTCCTTGGCGTACGTTCGGGTGTGGCGCGTTTTTGAAGCGTGGTGTGATGAGCGGAAAGTTAGACCTTGGTGGTCGAAATTGCCAGATATTCTATCTTTCCTTCAAGGAGGTCTAGATAAGGGGCTGGCCCTCAGCTCTCTTAAGGTGCATTTGGCAGTTCTAGCTTGTTATAGAGGAAGAGGGGGGCACGCTCTCGTCACATCCGATATTCAGTGTTTCTTTAGAGCGGCAAGAAACATTAGGCCTCCAGTTAGGCAGGTCGTGCCTTCTTGGGATCTGAATTTGGTGCTAGAGGCTCTAATGGGACCTCCTTTTGAATCCAAGTCGGCAGGGAATCTGAGTGAGTTGTCCTGGAAGATGGCCTTTCTGGTAGCGTTGTGTTCTGCTAGGAGGGTATCGGATCTGCAGGCGCGCTCGTGTAGGGAGCCGTACATTCAATTTTCAACCAAGAAGGTGGTGGTATGGCCGGTGCCATCCTTTCTCCCTAAAGTGGTGTCCAGTTTTCACGTGAATCAAACCGTTTCACTTCCCACTTTTGTTGGTCAGAAGGGGAGCAATCTGAATAGGGCGCTCAGGAAATTGGATTTAGGGTGCGTACTGCGTAGATACCTCAGGGAAACTGAACCGTTTCAGAAGTCTGATAGGTTGTTCGTTCTTTTTAGTGGTCCATGTAAAGGAAAAGTGGCGACCAAAGCTTCCATTGCTCGCTGGGTGAAGCATGCGATACGGGCGGCTTATGAAGCGAAAGGCAAGTCGGCTCCAGAAGGTCTCAGAGCGCATTCTACTAGGGGCCAGGCGACGACGTCGGCTGAGTATGCGTTGGTTCCGCCGGTGGATATCTGTCGAGTGGCAACATGGTCTTCTCTTCATACGTTTGCGAAGTGCTATCTGTTTAGATGTTCAGGCAAGAGCAGATGCTGGGGTGGGGGCCTCGGCCATTGTTGCGGGGCTCGCAGGTCCCTCCTGGGTTTAGGTACTGCTTTGGTACTGCCCTAATGTCCTGGACTGGCCCGGAGAGACGAATAGGAAGGAGAAATTAGACCTTACCTGCTAATTGTCTTTCCTTGATTTCTCTCCGGACAGTCCAGGACCCACCCCATATTGTCTGCGAGTGCTGAAACAGTCGGGGGCCTCGGCCAGTAGTTCAAAAATACAATGGGTTACTGCGCTGGTGACCGGAGCTGAGGTCATTAGATGGCATAATCAAAGGGGATTAGGGGGGTTCCTCTGAAATTAGAAGGGACTCTTCAAAGTCATGTAAGAAAAAAAAAATAAAGAAAGGAAAAGAAGTTTAAGAGAATGCTTTTTAAAGGGCTAAGTACGATTCCCAGAAGCTAGAGTAATTTTGTTGTTTTTTCAAGTTTATAGTTATAATTCCGTTGCTTTGATACCAGAAGACTGACTTTCGGACAACAGGGGGAGCTGGATATGCTGACAGCAAGAGTTTCAGTTTTCAGTCCTCAGCTGCTGGAGGAGGTTGACTACCCTAATGTCCTGGATTGGCCTGGAGAGAACTCAAGGAAAGACAATTAGCAGGTAAGGTCTAATTTCTCCATCTCCTTGGTCATCTGAACGTACCGATCCATGGGGTCTGCTACGGTTTCGGGCGGGAACACCCTTAACTTGCCCTTCTGCTTTGGCATGATCTCATTCAGCGTTCACTCTGACGGCCATCTTAGGTAGACCACTCCCCCTATTATCTAATTTTAAAGCTACTCTGTCTCCTTTTTAAAGGTTAATGCTAATAGTCTGGTTCCATCCCGGTTAAGGTGAAGCCCATCCCTTTGGAAGAGCCCCTCCTTTCCCCAGAATGTTCCCCAGTTCCTAACAAATCCAAAACCCTCATCCTTGCATCATCTCATCCACGCATTGAGACTCCGGAGCTCTGCCTGCCTTTTGGGTCATGTGTATGGAACGGGAAGCATTTCAGAAAACGCTACCCTGGAAGTTATGGATTTCAACTTCATATCTAAAAGCCTGAATTTAGCCTCCAGAACCTCCCTACCACATTTTTCTATGTCATTTGGTACCGACATGTACCAAGACAGCAGACTCCTCCCCAGCATTATCTAGGACCTTGTCTAGGTGGCGCGTGAGGTCTGCTACCTTCTCACCAGGCAGGCATGTTACCAGGTGATCCTCACGTCCATCAGCTACCCAGCTATTTATATGCCTAATGATCGAATCGCCAACTATAACGGCTGTCCTAACCCTTCCCTCAAGGGCACATGACCCGGAGAAACTTCCTCGGTGTGAGAGGGTTTTACATCACCTGGAGGACAGGTCCTAGCTACAGGATCACTTCCTGCCACACCAGCGTGATGCTGTCCTGTCACGTGACCTCTTTCCTCCATGGCAACAGGGATGCTGCCAGACTGGAGGTGGGACTTCAGTACTATATCCCTGTAGGTCTCGTCTATGTACCTCTCTGTCTTCCTTATGTCTTTCAAGTCTGCTACTCTAGCCTCCAGAGATCGGACTCATTCCCTGAGAGCAAAGAGCTCCTTGCACCTAGTGCACACGTAAGCTCCCTCACCAACTGGGAGAAAATCATACATGTGACACTCAATACAAAAGACTGGAAAGCCCCCATCTCACTGCTGGACTTCTGTCTGCATCTTAGTTTTAAGGTTGTGTTTAGATATTTAAGTTCTTTACTTACTAAGGGTTGCTGGAGATACTTATACTAATAAAACTATACCTAATATGTTTAATGTACTTTGTTCACCTGAAGCTTAATTAATCTCAGGTCCTTAATGTATGCCTGATGAGGATAAACAGCTGCACCTGAGAGTGAATATGGCACCCCCTTTCCTTTAAGAGGTTTAAGCACCTATAAAGCTACAATTATCCAAGGGGTGGGTGGGTGTCGGGGTGGGAGGGAGGGAAAGAAGACTTATTTAAAAGCTGGCTGCTACACAGTACCCTGTCCTGTGCTTCTAAGGTAATCTGTGACCAATTTCCAGGGAAAGTCCCACAGCCTTTGTTGGGATAGAGGGAGTCTTGGGTTCTAAATTTAACGAGAAAGCTCTCTTCTGTGTTTTAAATTTAAACTGAAAGCTCTTTGCTACTAGGCTGTGACTGATTTAACAAATACACTGGTTTCACAGATTAATCAGCTTTAATCTAAAAAATTCCTTTTTCCCCAAGATTTAGAAAAATTCCCAGAAGTAAATACTTACAATTGTAGATCTCTCTCCAGAAGTAGCAGTCCCCTTTTGTACGTATTCCTAGCTAACTACTTGGCCACTTTTGATAAGTTGGTGTTTAGAGTTGAAAGGTCTGGATTATTTCTGTTTGTAAAGACTACGAGCTGGATGTCATCTGTGAAGTACAAACTGCTAATTCCTAGACAACCCTATATTAATGTGGCTAGAGGAGTTACAAATGGGTTAACTAGAGTTGGTGCTAATATAATTCCTTGAGGAAGGCCAATTGTTAGAGGGTAGGGTTTTGATACTGTGGTCCCTATTCTAACTTTGTAAGAGCGATCCTGGAGATAGGAGGCAAAATTGTTGTAGATGGTGTCCTTGTTTTCTAAACTGGAGAGATGTGTGAAAAACAGAGCTGACTGAGAGGAGTTATGAGAGGGGTCTATAAAATAATGAGTGGAATGGGTAAACGTAGATTGTTTACTCTTCAAGAAGTAGAAAGACTAGGGGACATGAAATGAAGCTACATTGTAATACATTTAAGGTTAAGACTAACTAGGGAAAAGTAAGGTTACTTACCTGTAACGGAATTTCTCTGTGGACAGCAGGATGTGTTAGCCATACCTGGTGATGTCATTCGGCGCCGTGGATGGACTGCTCTCCTATAGCTCAGAAAGGTAAAACTTTCTGAGCATGTGTCCTGTAGGCCCTACCTCCTGACCCATTCCTACCTGGCTCAATCAGTCACAAGCCAAGCCTCCTCGCAGGTAGGGGCCTGCTCGGGCTTTCTGCCTCATCTGTAGGGGAGGAGGGATGGCTTGTGTGGCTGACTTATCCTTCTGTCCTCTGAGAACCTCTGTTACAGGTAAGTAACCTTACTTTCTCCATTGGCTAGCAGAATGTGTCGGCCACACTTGGTGACTCCCTAACTGGCCGCTAGGCCTTGTTGCTGCGGACAGATGGGGCGAGACAAGGTTGACGTGAGTTGCAGCAACTTTATTGCCAGCCATACGCCCTTAGATAATGTAACAGTATATAACTTAACAGCAGTAACAGTATGACTTCCAATACCTGCTTGCCCATTAACCATGGGGAAGCGCAAGTAACAACAATAGCAACTCGCCCATTAACAATGGGAAGTGTAGGTAACAGCAACAACAACAAAGCTTGGAACAGGACCTGAGAACAGTGGTCAACTTTGACACATCTTACAGTCCTTAGAGTTCCTTCAAGTGTCAGTTACCATGCATAATCTTTCGGTTATTGCGTTGTGATGGGCATGGTTGGGCTCTGGGCCATGCTCGTTGCGCCGGTGCGTTCATCTAAGACCGCATGCCAGAAGGTGCTGTGTCCCCGGGTGAGCCGATCAAGGCAGTAGTGCTTGCAGAAGGTGTGTGCAGAAGCTCACGTCGCTGCTTGGCAAATGCTCTGGATGGGCACCGCATGTAGGTTGGCCAAAGTGGCCGCCATGGCTCGCAGTTGGTGTGCGTGAGCTAGCGACGGGATCTGCGCCCGCCTGAATGTAGCAAAAGGTGATGCAGGTGGATATATACATTGGGAAAGTGTTCTCTTTGTAACTGGTCGCCCCGGCCTGGTGGGGTCGAAGGAGGCGAACAGCTGAGATCATTTGCGTGCCGCCTCTGTCCTTGCCAGGTAGGTGTGTAAAGCTTGCACACAGTCCAGGGTGTGCAGGTGGCACTCCTCCGAGTAGTGTGGTTCTTGGTAGAAGGCGGTGAGCTCAGTGGCTTGGTTGATATGGAAGGGTGATGCTACCTTGGGCAAGAATTTGGGATTCGTATATAGTAGGACACGGTCCGGGTGGAGAACTGTGTAGGGCGAGTGCGCCACCAAGGCCTGGAGTTTCTGATCCGTCTGACCGAAGTGATGGCGATGAGGAATATAGTTTTCCATGAGAGGTATTTGAGGGGAGCCACCTCCAATGGTTCGAAAGGTTCCTTCATGAGCTGGTGGAGGACGGAGAGGTCCCATGCGGGAACAGGCTTTTGTACCACTGGCCGGGCGTTGACTAGGCCTTTCATGAACTGTGTGGCGATTGGGTGCGCTGACAGGGGGCATTTTCAACGTGGTTGTGGAAGGCGGCGATCACTGAGAGATGCACCTTGATGGAGGAGGTTTGTAGCCCTGAATGGGCAAGTTCCGATAGGTAGCATAGGAATCTGGGAGGGGGCAGGATAGTGGATCTAGGCCTGTGCCCTCACACCAGGTATTGAAACGTTTCCACTTCAGGTTGTAAGTGCGCCGTGTGGAGTCTCTCCGAGCTGCGAGGATGAAATGTTGCACCTCAGTTGACAGGTTCATGGCGGTCAGTCTTGACCTCTCAATTTCCAGGCAGTCAGAGCGAGGGTAGCCAGGTTGGGGTGGCATGTTCTTCCTTGGTCCTGCCATGTTCTTCCTTGGTCCTGGGTGATCAGGTCCGGCCAGAGGGGCAGACGGACTGGTGACTTTGTGGCTAGGCGGTGGAGGAAGGGGGAACCGCATCTGCCTCAGCCATTGAGGGGCGATGAGGATGATGATCACCTTGTCATTGATTTTTTTTTATATATCACCTTGATTATGAGTGGTGTGGGTGGGTATGTGTAGAGGAGGTTGTAGTCCCCCCAATGGGGAGGTCGAAGGCATCTGTTGCTTCGCCCGCAGTGAGGAGTCTGATGCAGAAGGATGGGCACTTGGCATTGGATGGATGGGCGAAAAGGTCCAGTTCTGGCCAGCCCCACCGATGGAAGAGGTTTTCCACTGCTTCCATGTTGAGGGACCACTCGTGTGGTTAGAGCTGACGGCTGAGTTTGTCGGCTAGGATGTTGTCCTTACCCAGTAGGTAGGCTACCTGGAGATGGCAATTCTTGCTGAGTGCCAAGTCCCATGTCCGTTGGGCCTCTCTGCAGAGGGTTAGGGATCCCGTGCCTCCCTGCTTGTTGATATAGAACGTGGCAACCTGGTTGTCGGTTTGTATCAGGACTGTCTTGTTGAGGATCCTCTCTGAAAAGGCATGCAGGGCATACCTAATCGTCCTGAGCTCCAGGTGGTTGATGTGGAGACGTTTCTCAGGTTCCGAGCACATGCCCTGCATGCGGAGGTGTAGGTGTCCACTCTAGCCTAGGTTGGAGGCATCGGAGGTGAGGACTAGATTGTGCTGTCATGCCCGGAAAGGCTTCCCTTGGGTAAGGTGTTCTTTCTTCATCCACCAGTTGAGTGCTGCCCGGGTCTCCTGGTTGATGGGTATTTTGCAGGACAAGAGCTGTGAGCACTGTCTCCAGTGCCGCCTCAGATGCCACTGAATGTATTGCATGTGGAGATGGGTGTGAAGTAGGACTTGTGACATGGCTGCCATGTGACCCAGTAGGCGTAAAAGTGATCGTGCTGAGACTTGCTTGGCCGCGGAGGTGGATCGCACTGGGGCAATGAAAGTGTCTGTCCTCTGATCCGGGAGGAAGGCCTTTGCCTGTTGGGTGTAGAGAGTGGCCCCATTGAATTCCAGACTCTGCACTGGCTGGGGGTGGGACTTTCCGTAGTTGATTAGGAATCCCAAGGTGCTGAGGACAGAGATAGTGTCCTGGACTGCTTTCTGCGTCTGCTCTTTGGATGGGGCTGTTATGAGTCAGTCCAGGTAGGGGAAGACATAGATCCTGTATCGTTGGAAGTGCATAGCTGCCACCACCACACATTTGGTGAAGACTCTGAGGGCTGGTGATAGGCCAATGGAAGAACTCTGTATAGGAAGTATTGGCCGAGGATGTTGAAGCGTAGAAACGGTCTGTGCGCCGGATGGATGGGGATGTGTGCATAGGCATCCTGCAGATCGAGTGAAGCTAGCCAGTGATGTGGTTGCAAGAGCGGGAGGATGGACCCAGGGAGTACATTCTGAAGCACTCCTTGCAGATGAATTTGTTGAGGACTCTGGTCCGGTATAGGGTGCAGCCCTCCAGACTTCTTGGGAATGAGAAAGTATCTGGAGTAGAATCCATGTCCCCTCTGAGTTGTGCGGACTTGTTCTATCATCCGCACTGTCAGGAGGGTCTGTATCTCTTCTGCCACAATGGTGAAGGAGGTGGTCCAGAGTATTGGAGGTTGGGCGTGTTCATTGGTGTGGGATGGAGGTGAAGCGCATTTTGTACCAGGAGTCGATGATCTTCAGCACCCATTTGTCTCTGGTGATGTCTCTCCAGGCCCTCTTGAAGGATAGATGTCCCCCTACTGGGGGATAGCCGTTGGTCGACGTGTCAAAAGGAGGGATTCTTTTCCCCAAGGGCGCGTTGGTTTGCTTTTGCTGCCTGCTTTCTCTTTGACACGGCTTCTGGTAGGACTGATAGTGTTGATGTTTGGGGTCTTGTGTCTGCCATTTGCAGTAAGGCTGGTGACGCTTGTTAGAGGAGTAAGATGAAGAGTAGGGTTTTCGTTGGTATGAGCTTGCATTTTTCGGGAGCCGCTCTGGTCCAGGCTGTCAGAGGCTAGGGTTTGGAGAGTTGTGCAGGAGTCTTTCATGTTATTTACCATCTCTCTGACTTTCTCTCCGAACATGTTGTCTCCCGTACAGGGAGCATCCGCTAGCCGTTCGTGTGTGTCTTCATGCAGTCCTAATGCTCGGAGCTAGGCCTAGCGCTGGGACGCGATGGCAGCGGCAGCTGTCCTAGCCGCCAAATCAAACGAGTCGAATGTAGAGTGGATTAGGTGTTTACTACACTCTCCTAGGTCCACCAAGAGATGCTCTATGGTCGCTTTGGTGTTGGTGTCCAAAGTTTCTGTTGCAGTTTTCAGTGAGTTTAGTATTGAGTCCAGATAGAGGACCTGCTGGAAATGATAGGACGCTATCTTGGCGCTTAGCATCACCGCTTGGTAAGTTTTCTTCCCCGAGTCGTCTAGGAGCTTGTGGTCCTTGCCCATGTGCGGGCGTGAGCTCTTTGACTGTTTATGCGCGGATTCCATGACAATAGAGTGGTGTGGCAGCTGGGACTTATCAAAGCCAGGGGCAGGCTGCACCTGGTATTTTGCCTCAAGTCTGCATGACGTTGCGGGAACTGAGGCCAGTGTTTGCCAGATCTGGGTGAGGTTGTCCAGGAGCATTTTGTGCACTGGGATAGAGACGATAGATCTGGGTGTGGTCAAATATTTCAGCAAGTCCAGTACCTCATTCCTGGGGGTGAAGTGTCCACAGAAGATAGGGATAGGTGACTTGCAAGTTTCTGGAGGAACTTTGGGTAGATAAGGTCCTCTGGCGGCAAAGGTGGAGGAGGTGGTGGCGTGGTAGGTTGGTGTGAGGTTGGTTCTTTTCCCCGTGATCTGCTGTAGTGGCTGCTCCGAGGTGTTGCTCCGGCTGCTTCCTCTCCTTCGCTGTCCGTGTATGGTTCCAGGGAGAAGGCTCTGAGTGTTAGCGATCTGGGGAGCGAAGGCATCCTGGGCCAAGGGCAGGGGTCCCTCACAAGGAGGAGCTAACCCTCCGGGTGCTGCGCTGTTTGCTGTCGCTGCTGTTTTTCTGGTTTAGCAGACAGGTGAGGAGCTGAAGCAGGGCTGTTCTTGTAGGAGTGCTGTCCTGTTCACTTTTACTCCTATCCAAGTTGCAGCGTCTTTGTTATGAGGGTGGGCTCTGGGAATGTGAAACAGAGCAATTCTGTGTTGACCCTGTGGAGCGAGAGAGAGAAAGCCTGTGCCTTCTGTGTGGTTTTGAGCTGTGCCGGCATTTCCTGTCTTTCTGTGCAGCTGTAGGTGCTGCAGCAGCTGGAAGCGCTGTTTCTCCGTCGGTGCGGTCTGCGGGGAGAATCCCCAATGGCACCAGAGTTCGCTGGGGAGGGGTTGCTTCCTCTGGAGTGGTGGAGGTGAGGGCTTCCCTTGTTGGTGTGGAGACGGCTTCCTCATCATCTGGCTGTCCATTCGTGCCGACGAGTGGCGGGGCTTCCTGCTGCATGGCTCTAGTTGCATCGGGTGGAGCTATGCAAGCGGAGCTGGAACCGGAGGAGGCTGCCTGCTTGTGACTGCTTTGCTGCAGAAGATGTCGGGGCCGCTTCTGGTGCTTCTTTTGTTGGTTCTGTGGGGGTCGGAGAGCCCAGAGATGGGGGTGGAGTCCTGAGAGTGGCCAGTTTGCCAGCGGCCATGTTGCTTCCAGATGCTTTCCCCTTGCATTCTGGACCCTGATCTTTTTTCTTCATTTTTTCCTCCTCATGTTTAGTGTGCGTGGGGGAGTTCGTTCCAGGTCTGTTGGACTTGTTGAGGAAATCATTTAGGGTGAGACTGCAGGAGCGCCGTTCCCGTTTAGACATGCGGGCACGGGGGGTGGGGGGGGGCAGTCCTCCACATGGTGGGCTTCTTCTAAGCACCGGATACATTGATCGTGGGAATCCTCTGCATTCATCTTCTGGAGCAATCAGAGCACTTCTTGAAGCCAGGTTTGTTCTTTTTCTCGATTCTCTTTTCTTTATCCATACTGAAAGTGGTAATTGGAGAGCAGAGTTACGTCCGGCAGGCTGGACGGACGAAACGAGACTGAGCCAGATAGGGGCGGGCCAGGAGGTAGTCAATCCATGGAGAGCAGTCAATCCATGGTGCTGTCGGATGACGTCACCAGGTGTGGCTGACGCATCCTGCTAGTCCATGGAGAAATACTGTTTCACTCAGTGTCATCAAATTCTGAAATTCATTGCAAGAGGAGGTAGTAAAAGCTGTTAGAGTAGCTGAGTTTGAAAGTGGTTTGGCCATATTCCTGGATGTAAAACCATGACCAGTTATTAAGGTAAACCTGGGGAAATATACTGCTTACCCATTGGATAAGCAGCATGGACTGTCTGCCTTTTGGGAACCTGACAGGTACTTGTGTTGCAAACAGTACACTAGGCTTGATGGACCTTTGGTCTGAATGGCATATCTTATGTTATCCACTAGATTGAAGGCAGTGCTGAGGTCAAGCGATATCAACTAAGCAATGTGATTAGATTCTAATTTACAATGTACTTCATTTAGTAAACTGAGTTATAAAGATTCGGTTCAGTGACCTGGGGGGGATCTTGACTGTCTAGGATGAAGAGCATCGATTTTGTTCAAAAATGTACTGCAGTCTCTCTCTAGTTTCCTCTCTAGGGCTGCCCCAGAGTTTGTTCAAGGTGTTGGTGGCTTAGGCAGACCTTAAGCCTTATGCCCCCTCTGGCGGTTTGAATACCATGCTTTTTGCCCCTCCTAGAAGCTGCTGCCCTAGGTGATGCCTAGTTTGCCTGGTGGTTGGGCTGGCCCTGCTTGTCTTACCTACATCCAGTTCCTGTCACCAGTATATCTCTCTCCCAGCCCCAAGCCATTCTTCCCCATTAACCCTCTCTAATCCTTCTCCATGAGTCTCTTCCTCCCCACTCTTGCTTAATCCTACCCTACTCAATCAGTATCTCAGTCCTATGGACTTCCTTACCAGCCTCGTCCTCCAGAGTAAGTCTTTGACCCTCCATATACCACTCACCAGTCTCGCTCTGGCTCGCGCCAACCCTTTCCCACCGATATCTAGTCTGCATCTCTCTTATAAGCAGTCTTTCTTGTTAGAATCTCCTTCCATCCATATTTCCAAACCACCAGTCTCTCTCTGTCTCTTTTCTCCACCTGGCTGTCTCGCCCTCCACACCTATTTGTCTCTCCTTTTCTCCCAGCTCAGCCCTTCCACTATCACTAGCTACCAGCCATGGATCTCGCTTTCTCTCCAGCCTCCTCAAATAATTCCTCTTGTTTGCCCCACCAATGTTGCTGCCTTTCAGCCTCCTTCAGCTGACAAGTTGTATCCTTGGGACCTCAAATGAATTTTTAAAGGGCTACACCCCATAGAGTTCCCTGTAAAATATTCTGGAGCCTTTGTCTGTTGAGAGAGTGTAGTACCTTCAAATGTATTTGTGGATAGCCAGATGATCCCTGGCAGTCATTTTTCCCCATGGTCCCTTCCCCCTTTGCTGATGCTTTCCCTTCTGTTCTGCTTTCCCCCACTCTTGGGCTCTTCCATGTCTTTTAGGCATGTGCATGGCAAAAAGTTTTGTTTCTTTTTCGATTTGATTTTCCCTGATTTTTGCAGATTTTCTTTTTCAGTTATTTTACGCTTTTGTGTGAATAAAAATGTGTTAGTGCACCTTAAGGCTTGTTAGTACATGGAAATCAGCTATACAGTATATATGTAATTTATAGGTTAACATGCTTGAAGTCAGATTTGCGTACACTTCTTTTTAAGGAACTGACTCTCTGCTAAGAAATGCATTCCTTCTGCCTTGGTGGTAGTCATCAGCCGCACTTTTCCCTGCTTCCCCTCCATGTCCATTTGGGCTCCTTGTGGTAGCGACCAGTTCCACTTTTTACCTTTTCTCCACATGACTCTCTGCGCTTGTGGTTCTAATCTTCCTCCATTCTGTGATCAGGCAGCAATGGCCTTAGTGTAGAGGGTCCGGCTCTTTTGCCTCAGACTTCAGGTCAGTAACTATTTATTTTATGTATTTATTTAACAGGTTTTTTATACTGCCTTATCATAAATTCAAAGCAGTTCACATTAAACACAACTACTGATGTAGACCTATACCCCATGCTAATCATTGGACTTGGATAAGAGTTCCAGGCTTGTAAAGTTAAAATTCAGTTGAAGGATATATTTTTACCAAAAAAGCCTCTAGGTGTTTGATTACCTTGTTTCGTTTTCCTCACTGTGTTTTATTTGCTTGTTCATTGCTTTCGGTGACTTATAAATATGAAATAAATGTGACAGAGGAGGTGGAGTTCAGTACAAGAACCATTGGCCTATGCTCCATTTCTTATGTCTGTGCTAAATACTTAAAATGTTCTAACAGATCTGTTTACTGTAAGCTCTGCTATCTGCCGAAGTCTCTAGCTGTCTTTAGTCTTGTGCTGTTCCCAGCGTGGACCTGACTTTCCAGGGATCTTTTCTCTCGGCGTGGCCTCGGGGCCCCTCTTAAGCTCATTTTTGCTGTGTCCTATACAGGCCTGCTCCCTAATTCTGAATCCGTCATAGAAAACGCACATGGTGAATATACCGTAAGACTATCTGCATACTGAGGCCTTTGCTTGTATGTGTCGCATGGGTGTAGCTCGTTGTAACACTTGTCAGGGCCACTTGCAAATTCGGGATTAAGCTCTCCACCTGTTGTATTTAAACACCCTGTTAATGAAAACAGTAGAAGCTGGTGTCTGAATGTAAAGGATTAAGTGTAAGCTTCGCGCTGTCCTCAGCCATAGTGGAGAAGCTGCAGTAGTGTCTGCATTAGGCGTTTTAGCAGTCTCTGGCTAACATCAATCCCGTTTCTCTTTACCTGTCCTTGAATGACTGTTGCATTCCACTGGGAGGTAGCCTTGGTTTCTGTGGGCACCAAAGGTCACTGTGTCATTTTCTTCCCGATTATCAGTCCAAGTTCACTGTGATTTACAACCTAGAGCTGCTTGTTTGCTATTGTAATACCCAAGTGAGACGTCTTCTAGGAGCTTTGCCGGTAATGGATTATCAGTTGGTTCTGATGCTCCTTACAGTGTAGCTGCAAACATCTGGCAAAACCATTACGATAGCCTCATGATGAAGGTCTGGAAGTTTAGCTTGGGTCTGCTGGTGTCTAGTGATGTGCTGTTTTATTGTAAAATTCATTTTTGTGCAGGAGTTGGGTTGCCCTAGAAACACGTTGAGTCATCGCTGCTCTGCATTGTGCTACTAGATTGACGCATGGCGGACCCTTGAAAAGTCCATTTTTAATTTAGACATTAAGATACCCAGCTTCAGTGTGCCTGTGATTTTAAATGACTCGCTTATACATTCCCTGAAAGCCTCCGAAGCAGTTATGTGTCTGAAAGGCTAGCACCATGCGTACCCAAGCCTGCCAAGTACAATCTGCATCTCCTTTGATTTCCAAAGAAATGCAGTGCTTTAAAGTCAGGTTGGTCAGCTTTTGTACTCCTGAATTTGATCCCATATCCAGTATGTCAAGTGCAGCGACGCTGGGCAGAATTTCCAATGCCTCAGTTGAGCAGTAGTGTGCACCATGGAGGAATTAAAAGAAGTTTTCAGCTGCACCTTGTCAAGACTCGTGAAACGTATGCAGAAGGACCTTGGATTGCATCACACAAACTGCATCTCTTTGGTCCTCATAGGTTCCGATGCTCACAAACTGACAGTAGTGGGTTATTTATTACAATTTATTCATCTTATAAGCAGGAATATGGAGAGTGGAGTAGAGCATAGTCAACATTTGTTCCCAAACAGGGGAGCTAATAAGTTGCTGACCCCCCAGTTGTTAAAACCCGCGAAGGTGATAGATATCTAATATAAATCTAATATAAATCACATTTTTGAGCTCTTTCTTCTGCAGAAAACCGTAAATGCTACTTGTCGTGGATAATCTTTGTGGAGCCAGGGTTTGGCACAGGTACTGTAAGTCCTCGTCCTACAGTGCGCTCTGTAAAATGTACTTGGGGAGCTATGACCTGCGCGCTGGAACATTTCATCTGCTTAGGCCAGAGATTCTCAATCCAGTGCTTGGGACACAGCTAGCCAGTCAGGTTTTAAGGATAACCACAATGAATGTGCATGAGAGAGATTTGCATGCAAATATCTTATCTTAGCATATTCCAAGGACTGGCTTGAGAGCAAATGGCTTAGGCTGCTGCATAGTTAATAGCTAGGCTTTATAAATGAATGCATGAAATAAGCTGACATTTTTTGTTTTCCTTTTTAATCTCTGGGGGCATCATAGTGATAGTAAGTACAGTTCTAGCAGCCATTTGGTGCGTTGCCCTTTGCTAGGGTGCATATTATGCTTTGCCTCAGTGGTGACTGTATGCCAGTCAAACTGGGTCACCAACCTGGAACCCTTTAGTCTGCTGAAAAGGAGTGGAGCATATGGTGTTTGGCCAGAAGATCACTGTTGCCCTACCTATGAAAGGCAGGCAACCCAAGGAATGTGCATCACCACTCTCCTTCCCTTCTTCCTCCAAGAGGCCTTGGAAGTATGGACCACCCTGCTTCCCATCATAGCTGAGGAAGAGTTTGGTGGGAGAGGAGGGGTAAAGGTGAGCCAAGCGCAGGGAGGAGAGAGAGGGGCAGAGGAACAGCAGTGAGAGATAGGACAGGATATTCTTTTTATGTTCTGGGCTGAGGATTGTACGATATGTCCTTGCTAGGAGTGAGTTCAAATCTTAGAGATTTTGGGCTGGGAGGGGGGGGGGGTATGATGAGTGTCTGGTCCTTGTGGTGCTGACCTTGTTTTTATAGACAAGCGCTCTCAGACTCAAGAGTCAGAAACTTATTACTGTATCTTCACTTTTCCTTCTCATTAGGAAGTATGATAAAGGCATATTTTACTGTTTGCTTTCGCTCTTGCTGCAGCCAAGGGCCTCTCTGGAGGAGTTGGAGACCCAAGGCACTGACTGTCCACAGAGGAAGATTATTGTAATCAGAGGTGTGTTTTAAGGCTTGTAAAATGAGTTTAGTGATATTTTTCAACAGAAATAGCTGACTGGAGTATTTCTTGGGAGACCAGTCTCTCCCTTTAAGGTCTGAACCTTTCATTTGCGTTCCTGTATAATACTCCAAAATGCTAACTAGCCACTGATGAGCATTTCAGCAAATTTAATGAAGGACAGTGTTCTGCCGGGCTTTACAGCGGCTTGCTCTTGAAGCTCAAAAGATCACCCTTGCTGTTGCCAGTCCTCAATCAGAAACTTTATTTACACAGAAGTCTGGAAACTGTGTTTGCTGAAAATTCAAACTAAGATACAGTTTTGTATACACAGTCTGCTGAAGGCAGGAGTTAAGTAAACAGGCCTGCTCTGGTAACCAGAACTTCTCAAGGGCACCGTAGAGCTAAGGAAACTTCCGGCTGCCCTGGGAACCATCAGTGCAGCTGCTAACAGTCTCCTGGACTTTGTCCCCGGTAAATCTTGTCAGTGCTACAGCTGCTGTGTGTGATAGTCTCGGATAGTTCAGTGGGGAGGGAAAGCAGCAAAGCAGCTTGCTGCAGCTGATACCTTTTAATAAAGGCTAATAAACTTTTCTGGATGTGAGCTTTTTGGCTTTCTAAGGTGCGTTCAACTACAGTTGTAGTCAAAATTATTGGCACCCTTCAGTTCAACCCCATAACGTTCAATATCTCAAAAAAAAATGTGCCCAGTGAAGTGGCTTTGGACACACAAAAGAATCGGTCAAAGACCTCCGAACCTTCAGAAAAGAATTAAAAACACTTCTCTTCATTGAACGTTACAGTAGCCTCAATTGTAACAATCTGGATACAACCATCACCTTTACACAACAGTCCCCATAACCCCATTCCCCCATACCAAAATCAGATTCTGTCCTCCCGTTAGCAAAATAGCAAATAAACTTGCTAATTTACTGATTGATGTATATATGTTAATAGTTATCATGTAAAATAGTTATGTGATTTACCACTCCTACAATTTTCTATGTAACTCGTTTGTTTCAATGTAAACTTTGGAAGGGGCGGTATAGAAAAATTTTTTCAAATAAAATAAAACAAAACAAAACAAGACCAGTTAAAAAAGGAAATAGTAGTACATTGCCAGGACATGATTATCTGCACCTTTATAAACAATGCAAATCAGTTTACACAGAACCATATTTTCATTGCAGTAAAATTACTCGCCTGTGATCAATTCTCAGTACTTGCATGACTTGAATCAACCAATGAATGATGGCTCTAATGTTTAAAATGGTAGGAGCCACAGCTGTTAGGGGAAGGAGGGGGCTGAAACGGAGCTGATGTGGGGTGAGGAGGGGGCAAGAACAGAGCTGATACGGGGGAGGAGAGGGGTAGGAACAGAGCTGACACGGGGAAGGAGGGGGGCAGGAAGGGAGCTGACGGGGGAAGGAGATTATTGGAAGGGAACTGTTGGAGGGGACAGGAAGGGAGCTGACAGAGGGTGGAAAGGAGGGGTTGGAAGGAAGCTGATACCGGAGGATGATACCGGAGGGGGATTGGAAGAGGGATGAAGGGAGCTGTCACCTGGGGATGTTACTATAGGAGGACTGGAAGGGTGATGACACTAGGGAGGGAAGGAAGGAAGGAGGGGGATGGAAGAGAGCTGACATCTGGGGATGGTACTGGAAGGAGGACTGGAAGGGAGCTGACACCTGGGGATGGGACTGGTAGGTGGCTGGGTAATGGGGAGGAGGCTGGAAGGGAGGGGGCACTGGGATTGGAAGGGAGCTGACACATGGGGATGGCACTGGAAGGGGGATGGACAGAGATTAGGGTGACTGGAAAGGTGCTGACGTGGGGGGAAGGGGGTCGCAATATTTGGAGTGGAAGTGAGCTGATACCTGGGATGGTATTTGGACTAGAAGGGGCTGGACAGTGGGGAAGGAGGGGGACTGGAAGGGAATGGACACCAGTGGCGGTGCTGGGAATGCAAGGGGGTTGATATTGGAAGGCTGTGGGAGGGGGAAGGTTGGAAAGGGAGCTACTGGGGAGGATTATTGGGACTGGAAATAGGCTGAAGGAAGGAAGTGAAGAAAACAAAAGAAGAGACAAGAAATGGCAAATAGACTATAGACCATAGAGAGCTAAGAGAAGACAGGAAAGCAGAAGCCTCAGATCAGGGCCAGCATGATCAGAGAATAAAATGGTCAGAAGACAAAGGTAGAAAATATATATATTTTTTAAATTTAGTGATTGGACATTGCGCTAACTTTATATTTTACACAGTATGGGGAACTGCATCTCTTCTCTCTCTGGTGTTGCACTGCATGTGTAGACTGGCTTCTTGGGGTTTCGGTTTAATTTTTATCTACATATTTTTATTCTTACTTTTAGATTGTGATCACTTATTCTGTACTTGGTGAAAGTCTGTGTTCTGAGTGTGTGACAGAGGCTGCGTGCTGTTAACATGGAGTTTGTACACAGGGATCTGTACTGTAGTAATTTGCCTTGTTCAGCTTTTCAAATAGATGTTAGATGTTCTAGGGCCTACTGCAGTATTTATAGTGCTTCTTTTTTCTGGGTAGCCACCTTATATAAGTTTTGGAAGTTTATGCTAATATGTATGGTATGGTAGATTTGGCTTTGTAGATGTATGGTGACTTTTGTAGGGTTTTATATTAGTTCCCAATATGCCTGGTACTGGAGAATGTTAGTGAGATGACCAGAATCAGATGTATTTTTTTTTATATATATTGAGTTCTGTGGGTCCTACTTCTGCTCTGCACCCATTGTCCAGGGAGAGGTTTCTGTGGATGCAAAATATATATTCAAAAAGAAAAAGTGAGAACCATAATGCAGTTTATAACAGAATAAAATGAGTTATAATTTGGTCTTATAAACTGTGCTGCTGTTCTCACTTTTTCTTTTAGTTCCTTGGTATGAGCATCTTGCATTTGTATTTCCTTTTTTTTTATAGAATATATATTTACCTTAACATCATGCTGGTCCAGTGTGAAGTTTCAGGAGTTATGTTGGGGTTGCCAAGCCCTTCTTGGTGTTTTATGTTCGAGTGGGAGGTGTTGTGTTGGGGGTCACATAGTCCCTTTTGTTTTTCAGAGGATGGGAAGTGCTGTGTTGCGGCGCCAAGTGGCTCTTGTTTTTGTGGAAGTGGGAGGTGCTGCATGCGTGCTGTTGGGCCCATCTTGTTTGGCATATATAGCAACATGTTTCCTAGGCTCTGCACTGGTAACATATGAACATAAGAGCAAATGAAATGCAATACTGGGTTAGACTAAGGTCCATCAAGCCCAGTATCCTGTTTCCAGCAGTGGCCAATCCAGGTCACAGGTATCTGGCAGGTTCCTGAAAAAGGGCACAGGTTCCACAATGCTCATCCCAGGGTAAGCAGTGGATTTCCCAGGTCCTCTTTAATAGTAGTTTATGGACCTTTCCTCCAGGAACTTGTCCATACCTTTTTTTAAACCCAGCTACACTAATGGCTTTTACTACATCCTCTGGTAACTAATTCCAGAATTTGATTATGTGGGTCCGTAGGCTAACCTCAGAGAGGCAGTTCTATCTCCCTGCAGTTACCGCATTTCAGTGTGGCAAAACAGCTACTAGTGCAACTAAGGTCACCCACTGAGGTGGCATCAGTTGCACTCGCCCTACTTGTGCTGCGCCATTGTGTTAGTATCTGATGACAATGCAGATGCCTGTGTGTGAGAATTCTTTCTCTTGCCTCACTCTGCAGTAAAGTATAATTTTGGGAAAGAAATCCTGTAAGCCTAATAGTAATGGGTGCAAGCATTTTTTGACTACATATGTCTGTTTTTAGTTTGTTCTGATAGATCTTCACCAAGTAGGGAATATATCTCTGCATATGTGTGACTGAGGTTACATGTTCTGATAGCATGGAGTTTCTATGTAGGGAGTTGTAGTAATCTGATGGGGGGGGGGGGCTGTGCAAGTGGCTTTTTGATAATCTAATGTCATGTTTTATTATTATTATTATTATTATTATGTTTTATTGTAACATCTGCTTTACTAAGTTGCATGAATGTGTTTGGAAGCCACCTAGGATTTTAGATTGGTGGCATATACATTTTAAACAAAGTATACTAAATTTATGTAAATGACGCTGCATTGAATCTCCGCACATGGCCCTGCATCATCCTCATGCTGCCCCTGGAAGGTGAAGTAAAGCAGAAACCTGAGATAGGGACCAGCATGATCAGAGAATAAAATGATCAGACAACAAAGGTAGAAGAGAATTTTTTTTTAAATTTAATGATGGCACTTTGTGCTATCTTTATATTTTATATAGTACATGGAAATGCATCTCTTTCTATTTTTCCTTGTATTGCATTTTATGCAGAATCTGACTTTTTGGGGTTACAGTTTAATTGTTATCTGCATATGTTTATTTTTAGGTTATGGTCACTTATTCTGTTCTTTGGTGAAGGTCTGTGTTGTGAGTGTGTGACCAAGACTAGGTGTTCTGTTAACATGGAGTTTGTATGTAGGGATCTGTATGTAGTAATCTGAATTGCACAGTTTTTCAAATAGGTGTTGGATGTTCCAAGGCCCACTGCAGTGTTTACAGTAATACGGTTTTTGGATGGGCTCCTTATGTGAGTTTTGGAAGTTGGTGCTGGTATGGTATGGTAGATTTGCTTTATAGATCTTTGGTGACTTTGTTGTAGGGTTTTGTATTAGTTCACAATATGCCTGGTACTGGAGAATGTTTGTTAGTGAGATGATCAGAATCAGATTTTTTTTTTTTTAAGATATTGAATTCTGTGGGTGAATGTCATAATTCTGCTCTGCACCCGCTGTTGAAGGAAGGGGGTTCTGTGGATGCAAAATGTATGTTCAAAAAGGCAAAGTTAAAACAATAAAATAAAAATGAATTATAATTTAGTTTTATAAACTGTGCTTGTAGTTCTCGCTCATTTTTTTAGTTCCTTGGTGTGCAAATATCTTGCATTTCCTCCACATTAGATAATTATTTTTTTGGTTTGGTTCAGTCCCTGATTGGAGTTTTGAGAAAGGTCCCCCCCCCCACACTATAGAGGAAGGGGGGGGCACCATCTCATCCCTCGCCTCAGGCAGCAGATTGCTTTGAGCTGCCCCTTCATGGTATACTCCGTTCAGACAAGAACCTTCAGGGTTGAAAGTTGTATGACATGAAATATTCAGCATAGTTTAGTAGACAGTGTTCCTGGGTGTGTGTTCTGAGTGTACGCTTTCAGCGGGATGCTCCAATGCAAACCATCAGGCTGATATAGAAACCCAGCGCTTAAAGCTCTAGCGCAGGGTTTCATAGCGCAAGTACTATGCTGGAATATGCAAATTAACCCATGTGCAAAACATCTGCATTAAACTGGGAGAGCAAGCTGAACATATGCACACAGAAGTCAGCCTGACTTTGGTATACTGGCCCGGAGAAACAAGGTCATCTGAGATGAAATTTGACACTTCACCTCACATGATCCAGGCACTGGGGAAATTCCCCGATAGCATCAGCACACTGATGGGGGGCCAGTGACCTCCTGGACTCAGACGCCCCCTACCCATCAAACAAAAGACCTGGTGGCCCAGTGGCCCTGATTTCTCTCTTCTCTTCACCCAATTGCCCACATGCTGCAGCCTCCACATCACCTTTTTGTAAAATATCTGTGCCTGGCTCCATGTAATGCATCCTGGGATACGTCGGGTGGGGTCAGACTAGCTTATAAGGCAAAAAATGCCTTATAAAGCAGAGTAACCCCCATGTTGCATCTTGGGACGCGCAGGTTGTGCTATCCCAAAAGTAACACATTCCATGCTACTTATGCCCTGGGATAAGCAGTGGTTTTCTCTTGGATTACCTTAATAATGGTTTATGGACTTTTCCTCCAGGAATTTGGCCAAACATTTTTTTAAACCCAGCTACACTACTGTAGCTGCTTTTTATCACATCTACCGGCAATGACTTCCAAAGATGAATTACATGTTAAGGAGGAAGAAATATTTTCTCTCTTTTTTTTTTTCGTGGTTTTTTTTTTTAAATATACGACTTTGTAGCTTCATGGCATGTCCCCGAGTCCTTGTATTTTTTTTTTAAGAGTAAATAATCGATTTGCATCTACCAGTTCCGCTCCATCAGGATTTTATAAACCTCTATCATATCTCCCCTCAGGTGTCTTTTCTCCAGGCTGAAGAGCCCTAACCTCTTTAACCTTCCTTCATAGGAGAGTCCTTCCATCACCATTAACGATTCTGGCTGCCTTTCTCTGTACATTTTCTAATGCCACTATATATTTTTTGAGATTCACAGACCAGAATTGCACACAATACCATGTATCTTACCATACTGTAGTCCCCAGTTTTGTGGTGATTAATTCATCTTGATTAGATTGTAAGCTCTGATGAGCAGGGGCTGTGTCTTAGCGCTCTATATGTACAGTGCTGCATACTACAAATGATTAGTAGTAATAGTATCATGGAGCAATACAGAGGCATTATGATGTCATCCTTTTGTCTTATTCTCTGTTCCTTTCCTAATGATTCCTAACATTCTGTTTGCTTTTCCTTATCGTCCCTCCAGTTCAGTCCTTCACCTCTGGGTTGTGCACCACTTCTGCAGCATGGAGACTGGGCATGTCAGACTTGTGATATCACTGTACATATCCGGCTGGCACCACCCACCAGCTTCCAGTGTGTCCAGTCTCCATGCAGCTGGAGGTACTGAGCCTAGGTGCTGGGCTCACTAGAGGAGCGAATAAGGAGCTTTAGGCTAGTTAGGATTTTTTGCCATTCATTTTGCCATATATCTTGTTTCTTTTGGTTTGGTTTGCTTAAAAACAAAAACAAAAAAAGTGGTCAAGAAAGGTGAAGGGGGAGATTTGGGAAAGGTTACCTCTCACTCTCCCAGTCATATTTGGCTCTTCTGTCAGCTCTCCCCTTCTAGTCTGCATGGAGGGGAGCTGCCAAGTAATTGTACCCTTCTCTGGCCAGCTCAATTTCAGCACTCTGATCTGTGCTGAAATCGCCTTCGGACAGATTGAGCTGCTGCAGCTGCTGTTTCAGACAGATTGCGAGGCCAGGCTGCAGGCAGGACTTCCCCTTGGTCAGTGAGGTGATTAGTTGCACTGAAGGAGCCCGGAGGCAAAGGTGAGTGCTCTGATGGTGTTTTTCATGATCGGGGGAAGAATCGGGGCCTGCTGCCACGTGGGGACCGCGTTTAATGGCAAGCAGTGCTGAGGAGAATCGCGGGCCGTTTTTCCTGCGGTTTTTGCTGGCAGAGCGGTTTTTTCTTTCAGGAAGCCTTTAATTCGGTGAAGTCTTTCAGTCCTGTTGATTTTTCAATTCTTTAGCTTATTTATTGTTTTTGGTGTTCTTAAAGGGACAGCACAAAATTTTTTTTTTTTCGTTTTGCTTTAGCGGCTTTACTTTTTTTGTTTCCTGATTGCTTTTGTGGAGCTCTGCTGGTCCAAATTGTTATACCTTTTGGTGTGTCCCATAGTGCTAATGCCTACATGCCCTTTGTGCCTAGTTTGTGGCTCCCGTTGGGGCATGGTCTCAGACGCTGGTGTGTATCGGGGCTGCGCTCTTGAAGCTCTTAATATGGAGCCGGAGCTCCAGGAGAAGGCTGTGGGGGATGCTCCGTTGGGAACGCAGGGTTCTACAGGTGCTTTGGAGGGGGAAGCCCTGCTGGATACCCCGGCTATTCCTATTACTGCGAGCCCGGTGTTGCCTGGTGTGTCCGCTGTGCCGCTAGGGGTGGTGTCAGCACTGGGAGGCTTTACACCAGACTTAGTGCTACTGCTTCATCAGGCCTACTGTTTATGCCAACAGGGGGCGGTTGTGGATGCGTCGCTTCTTGGGGCAGCGGGAACCCAAGCGGCCTCGGTCAGGGCTGGAAGTGCTGACAGTAGGCCAGTTAAGAGACCTTGGTTGGTGGACGATCAGCCTTTAGGTCCAGATTGGCTGGAAGCTGAGGACTTTGATATGGAGCCAGAAGCAGGAATGGAGGAGTTATGGGAAGGTGAAATTCAGGAGCCTGAAGATCAAGCCAGGATTATCCGGGTCTTTCGGAGAGAGGAGCTAACAGCACTCATTACTGAATCTCTTCAGGCGCTCAATCTTTCTTCGGGCGCACCCATGGAGGATGAGGGATTAGAGGATCCTCTCATACAGGCGGTGCAAAAGTCCCAAGCGTTTTTTCCCATTCATCAGGTTGTCAAACAGATGATTCAAGATGAATGGGATTTGCCAGAGGCAGGTTTGCGTGGTTTGAGGTCTATGAATCGTCTTTATCCCTTGGCTGATCAGGAGTGGGAGATGTTTCGTTCTCCGCGTATAGATGCAGCAGTTTCAGCAGTCAAGAAAAAGACTACCATTCCAGTGGAAGGCAGTGCGGCTTTAAAGGACACACACAGGATCGGAAAGTGGATGTCCTATAGAAGCAAGCTTTTGAGGTTAATGCTCTGTGTCTTCAAGCCTCTATTTGTGCAGCTTGGGTAGCGAGAGCATGCCTTCGATGGTCGCAGCACTTGCTACAGCCGGCGCAGCAGACGCAGGAGGATGTAACTAGGCTGGAGTCGGGTTCAGCTTATTTAGCCGATGTACAGTATGATCTGATTAGAGGTTTGGCAAATTCCATGGCTTCCTTGGTAGTCACTCGCTGTTATCATTGGCTCAGGAATTGGACGGCGGATGTTTCCGCCAAGTCACGTCTTAGCAAACTTCCTTTTAAAGGGAAGAAGTTGTTTGGTGACGGTCTGGATAAGCTGGTTAAGGATTTGGGAGAATCAAAAGGAGGTCGCTTGCCAGAGGACAAGCCGAAGCTGGGGCGGTCTCAATTACCTTTACTGGGCCAGCCTCGGGACTTTTGGCGTTTTCGCACCTCCTGTTTGGGAGGCTTTCAAAGAGGAAGGTCTTCCTCTCGGAGTCAAAGTTATAGAGGCTTCAGAAGGGCGGGCAGAGGCTTTGTGACTCCCGCCTCCTCGGGGTTTAGGCAGACTCAATGAAGCGAGGGGGGGCCCAGGCAGGAATTCAACCAATAGGGGGTCGTCTTCGGGAGTTTTTTCCTGCCTAGGTCCAGATAACATCGGACCAGTGGGTATTGGAGGTCATTAACGAGGGGTATTCTCTCAGAGTTAGCTCGCCCAGTTGTCGATTCTTTTGTCCTGTCCCCTTGCAGGAGCCGAGAAAGGGCGTTGGCGGTACAGGAGTCTCTGTCTCTGCTTCTGCAGCTAGGAGCGGTGATCCCAGTACCGCAAGAACTATACGGTGTTGGTCGATACTCTCTTTATTTCGTAGTACCAAAGAAGGATGGGGCCTACCGTCCAATTCTAGATCTCAAAGGGGTAAATCGTTGCCTGCGCTACCTCATTTCCGGATAGAAACCTTGCGTTCCGTTATGGAAGTGGTTCATCAGGGAGAGTTCTTACTGTCTCTCGATCTCACCAAAGCGTATTTGCACATCCCAATCAGGCCAGATCATCAAACGTTTCTGAGGTTTCATTGCTGGGGGTGGGGGGGGCATTTTCAGTTCCAGGCACTGCCCTTCGGCCTAGCGACAGCCCCGCGCACCTTTACCAAGGTGATGGTGGTGGTAGCGGCGGTTCTTCGAAAAGAGGGAATATTGGTTCATCCCTATCTCGACGACTGGCTGATTAGGGTGAAATCCAAGGCCGAAAGTCTGCGAGTAACAGGCAGAGTGGTACAGCTCCTACAAAATCTTGGTTGGGTAGTCAATACGGCCAAGAGCCGGTTGGTCCCAATACAAGTTCTGGAGTACTTAGGGGTGCGTTTCGACACTCAAGTAGGAGCAGTATTTCTTCCGGAGCAACGGGCCCGAGCCTTTCGTCAATTGGTGCGCAGTTTTTTGAAGACTCTGGCTCCGTTGGCCTGGGATTATCTCTGGGTGTTAGGAACAATGGCAGTGACTCTGGAGGTCGTGCCATGGGCCAGGGCTCACATGTGTCCGTTGCAAAGGTCGCTGCTCAGCCGCTGGTCTCACCAGAACTCTGGCCAGGCACCTTCCCTGTCCACTGCAGATAAGGGCATCGCTACAGTGTTGGCTTTGTCTGCGGAATCTGGAGGCGGGCATGCCTCTCGAGCAGCCGCGTTGGCTTCCGGTATTGACAGATGCCAGTCTAGCAGGTTGGGGAGCTTATTGTACAGAGCTGTTCGCGCAGGGCTTCTGGACTGTTCAGGAGTCTGAGTGGTCGATCAACCGTCTGGAGTTGCGGGCAGTAGCTCTGGCGCTTCGGGCCTTCGAGACCACTGTAAAGGGTCGTGCAGTTTGAGTACTATCGGACAATGCAGCAACAGTAGTGTACCTCAATAGGCAAGGTGGCACAGGAAGTGCGGCAATGGAGGAAGAGGCAAAAAATCTGTTCGCTTGGGTGGAGCCGCGTCTCCAGGCGCTGTCGGAAGCGCACATTGCAGGATCAGACAATGTGACGACGGACTATCTCAGCCGAGTAAGGGTAGATCCAGGAGAATGGGAGCTCCACCCAGAGGTCTTTGCTTGAATAGTCACCAAGTGGGGCTCTCCGATTATGGATCTCATGGCGACCTTTCGGTCGGCAAAGGCAAATCATCATTGTTTTCAGCAGGAGACGAGAAAGGATGTCAGAAGATCTGGATGCCTTGCTTCAGCAGTGGCCCGCGCACGGTCTCCTCTACGTTTTCCCTCCTTGGGCTCTCATAGGGTGTGTGATTCAGCGCATTGAGGCTCATCGGGGAAGAGTGGTCTTAGTGGCTCCAGATTGGTCTCGTCGGCCGTGGGATGCCGATCTGGTGCGCCTTCTCGACGGGAGCCCGTAGCGACTGCCGGCTCGGGAAGATCATCTGCTTCAAGGTCCTCTGCGGATGCCGCAGGTGGCTCAGTTCTCGCTTATGGCTTGGCCCTTGAAAGGGCAAGGTTAAGGAATAGAGGTTATTCCAATGCAGTCATTACCACTTTGCTGTTGGCTAGGAAGAGACTGACATCCTTGGCATATATACGCTTATGGCGTGTTTTTGAGGACTGGTGTGAGCAGCGTCACGTTCGCCCGGCTGCGGTGTCTGTTCCAGTGGTGTTGAGTTTCTTGCAGGATTTATTTTATTTTATTACAATTTCTTATATACCGCGCTATTTGGCATCAGTGCGGTTTACATCATAACACAATGACCATAACAAACTGTCTGGTTTTACATCGAACAGGAGTGCAAACTTGGATAACAGGGGTTAACTATATACATAAGATATTTACACGGAACAAGGTTAGGTAAAAATCACATAACAAATGTAAGGGTCTTTCTGAGTGGGTCATTTCTTCAGAGGGGATATCTAGGTTCAATTACTGGTTGGGTAGTATTGGAGGAAAAGGTGGGATTTGAGTGCCTTCCTGAACTGATGTAGGTCGGCAATGGCCCTAATGTCAGGGGGTAGAGCATTCCAGCATTTGGGGACATAGAAACTGAACGCCCTGCTTGTGGTTGTCATGTTGCACTTTGTCCATGCCTTTGGTGTTGTTAGAAGGGTTACGGCTGTTGCTCTTCTGGATCTGTTGGGGGGGACCATGTGAATAAGATCTGTGAGTGAGGAGGATGAAATACCTTTGATTGCCTTGAATGATAGGAGTAGGGTTTTAAAGATGATCCTCCCATGGATAGGTAGCCAGTGAAGTTGTTTGAGAATGGGAGTCACGTGGTCGCCTCTGGAGGCTCCGTAGAGGACCCTTGCTGCGGAATTCATGGCCAACTGTAAGGGGGTTAGTGTGGATTGGGGGAGACCTTGAAAGATGGCGTTTGCAAAGTCAAAGTGTGGCAGGATTAGTGCTTGGTATATGGTCTGGAAATCGTCTGGGTCCAACAGGGAGCGTAGGTGCTTGAGTGAGCGGATTTTGAAATAAACGGCTTTGACTATGTTGCTTATGTGGTGTTTCATATTCAGACGTTGATCCAAAGTAACTCCAAGGTATTTTATTGTTTCTTTAGTTTGTAAGTCAGCTTCCTTGACACTGACATGGGATGGGGGAGTAAAGTTGGGGTCTCTGGTGATGAAAAGCACCTCTGTTTTTTTATGTTGAATGCGTAAGTTCTGTGATTGGAGCCACGTTGAGACTGCATTGAAACAGTCTATAAGCGGTCTATAAGGATGGTTTCGATAAGGGATTGGCGGCCAGTTCGTTAAGAGTCCAGCTGGCAGCTATTTCTTGTTATCGAGGGAGGAGTGGCCTAGTGGTTGGGGCAAGGTACCACAGGCCGGAAGGTCGGTGGTTCAAATCCCACTAGAGGACAGCAACCTTGGGCCGGAAGGACTGGTGTTTCTAGTCCCACAGGTGCTCCTTGTGGTCTTGGGCAAGCCACTTAACCCTCCATTGCCCGTGTTCCCTGTAAGTATTAGTGTATGTGTCTCATATCCCCTCGTGTTAAATGTATCCCTCAACCGCTTTGACCCGGTGAAAAGCGGGATATAAATGCAGCTAAATGCAGCTAAATAAATATCGAGGTAAAGTGCAAGGGGTCGCCTTGGGGGCCCATGCCGATGTAGTACATTTTTTGAGAGCGGTAGCACATCTGCGTCCTTTGCGCAGGGTGGTGTCTCCTCCATGGGATCTCAGCCTGGTTTTAGGGGCTTTAACTAGGGAACTCTTCGAGCCATTGCATCAGGCTTCTCTGAAGGATTTGACTTTGAAGACCGTGTTTTTGGTAGCCATTTGCTCGGCACGTCAGATCTCGGAGTTGCAGGCTCTGTCCTGTCGGGAGCCGTTTCTGACTTTCTCTAGGGAAAAAGTGGTGTTGCGTCCTGTTCCATCTTTTCTACCAAAGGTAGTTTCAGCTTTTCATGTGAATCAATCTATCTCTTTGCCAGTTTTGGGTTACTGAGATGATAGCATGGCGGACCGTAGTTTGCGTTTGGATATAAAGAGGGTTCTGAGGCGATATTTGAAGGTCTCGGAGCCCTTCCGCAGGTCAGAGCATTTGTTCATACTCCTTGGAGGGCCGTGTAAGGGGGAAGTGGCAGCCAAAGCTTAGATTTACAGATGGATCCGTGAAGCGATTACCTCAACGTATATCTTGCAAGGTCGTTAGGTGCCCTTGGGGCTGAGGGCTCATTCTACTAGGGCACAAGCGGCGTCGTGGGTGGAACATATCTTGGATCGCCTGGTTGAAATTTACAGAGCGGCCACGTGGTCTTCATTGCATATGTTCAGTAAGCATTATTGCCTGGATGTTCAGGCGGCGGGAGATGCCTGTTTCGGTTCTGCGGTCTTGTGGTCTGGGTGGACAGGTGCCTCCCATAATTTACTGCTCTGTTACATCCCAGAGGTGAGGGACTGAACTGGAGGGGCGATAAGGAAAGAGAAATTAGACTTACCTGCTAATTGTTGTTCCTTGAGGAATTCTAGTTCAGCCCCGATTCCCGCCTGTGTTCGGTTCAGTTCCGCAGAGTCCTTTTTTTAGTCAGGACGTGTAACAGTAACTAAGCTGTAGAAAAGCAACCAGATTTTTCTGTATTCAGGCAAGGTATGTTCTATTTTCTAGTGGTATATTCTGTATTCTGCCTTCTCTCTCTTTCCTTTTCTGTTCTGTTCTTTCCATGCTAGCGGGAGAAAGAGCATTATCCTCTAGGTAAAGGGGGATTTAGTTAAGTTTACAAGTTAGATGTTATATTTATTACTATAGCTACTTATTTGTTGCTCCTTTGAGTCTGCTTTGTCATTAGATCACTGAAAGCTGGTGGGTGATGTCAGCCGGATATGTACAGTGATGTCACAAGTCTGACATGCCCAGTCTCCATGCTGCGAGAAGTGGTGCACAACCCAGAGGTGATGGACTGAACTGGAGTTCCTCAAGGAACAACAATTAGCAGGTAAGTCTAATTTCTCTTTTTTGCTTCTGCCACACACTGAACAGAAGATTTCAATGCATTGTCTACGATCACACCCAGATCCTTTTCCTGGGTGGCAACTTCTAAATGTGAAACCCAGTATTGTGTATCTATAGTTCAGTTTATTCTTCCCTGCATATTTCGCTTTGCACTTGCACACTTTAAATTTCATCTACCATTTGGATGCCTAGTCTAGCAAAGTCTTCTTGCAGTTTCTCACAATCCGCTTGATATTTAACAACTTCGATTTAGTTCTGTATCATCTGCAAATTTAATCACCTCACTTGTAGTTTCCAATTCCAAATCCTTTATAAATATGTTAAAAAACGCCAGTCTCCCAATACAAATCTCAGGGGAACTCCACTATTCACCTTTCTCCATTGAGAAAACTGATCATTTATCTGTCTATTTTCTGTCTGTCATTCAGTTTCCAATACACAATAGGACATTGCCTCCTATCACATGACTTTTTAAATTTCTTAGGAGTCTTTGATGTGGGATGTTATCAAATGCTTTCTGAAAGTCTTAAGTACACTATATCTACTGGCTCACCGTTTATCCGCTTGTTTATTCATGCTTTCAAAGAAATGGAGCAGATTGGTGACAAGACCTCTCTTGGCTAAATCCATGTTGACCTTGTCCCTTTAATCTGTCCAAGTGTCTGGGTTTAAAAAAGGTTTGGACAAGTTCCTGGAGGAAAGGTCCATACACCATTATTAAAAAGGGACCCAGGATATCAATGCTTCACCCAATACAAGCATTGTGGAACCTGTGTCTTTTGGGGATACTGCTAGGTATTGTAAACGGGGGCGCTGGGTGAGAATGTCCACAGTCTTGGCAAAGGCAAATACTATTATGACTTGCAAAGGATTGTGGAGAATGTAGTCCATTCATACCAGAATCAGCCGTTCACAAAATAATGAGTTGTGTTGCTCGAGTGTAAGCAAAGAAAATATATTTTATTTATGGGGTTATTTCTCCCACACAGATTTACTTGGTAACGCAAAAGGATACTTGCTTTCAGTATTGTACTTAGGAAAAACAAATCATGATATCAGCAACTGAACTACTTAAGCAATCAATCAAACAATAAAGACCTTGATGGGAAACAGGTCTTTCTGAGGGCTCCTGCTAATACCTTTTAGCAGTGCTCCAAAGCAAAAACAAAACCCAAAAAGTAACCAAAAACTGTTCTTTTTCAAGGATGACTTTCTTGTATTTTCACACACCAACAGTAGTTTCCTTTCAGAGCTCACGTGCAACTGTGCATAGCTTAATTGCCAACAATTAGTCAGCTGCAAACCCCTTTGCTGGTTTACATTCTACACGTGGCTCAAATCCTACCCTAAAGCTTTCTTGTAAACTTTTCTGGGTAGATAAAAGAACAAGTTATATTTCTTTTTGATGGTGGTTGTATTTGTGAAAGTATTTTACCACAGCAGCTTATTCAGAGAGCAATCCATGTATTCATTCTGATCATTTAAAATATCTCCTTCTTCAACTATCATAGAATCAATATCATGGTCTGGCTCAGAGGAATTCCTTAATGGAGCACTCTCAGGACAATACTTGTTTCCCTGCTGTCTTCCAAGTGAAGAGCTAGGGCATAGATCAGTGTTCATACCTGAGCTTCCTTTGTTGTTAGGTTTCCTCTCCAGATATCCTGGCCAGTAAGTAATCCAGCTTTTATGTCCAGCCTTCCAATCCAGATCCCTGGACACTGGGTTTCTCTTCACATGCCTTCTTGCACTGGTCTTAGGGCCCCTTCCAAATGCAGCCGTCTCCCTCACAGCTGCCGTCCGGGGATTCCTGGCTTTGTAACCCCACTCCTCTGGCGTCCTCCAGTCCAATGGAGTATGCTTGCCTCTGGAATGACTCCCAACACACGTACTGCTATGGGCTCCTTCTTTAGACCTCCAAGATGTTTTTCTCTTCTTTCTTCCACGTTGTGGCTGCTGCTGCTTCCTGATCCTCAACTCCTTCTCATTCTGTGTAGAATCTGTTTTACTTTTAACTTGTCTAGAGGGATACTCCACCCTAGCACAGCTCAGCTGTGCTGAATCAAGCCCTGCCCTTGGAGATGAGTGATTGGGGATTACCTCATAGCTCTCCTGATTGAACACACGTTTCCCCACTTCAGCTCTTCTAGTGGCTGTTTGAAACCTGGTGCATTCTGGGACTGGTAGAATTTTATGAAAACATTGTTTTATTATTTCTACCAGCAAGGACAGGTTGCTTGTTCAGAGCCAATTCACCTCTAATATAGCTCCTTCCTGAACTATGATAAGCTTCCTTATCACAGTATGTATGACCTAGATTGGCCACTGTTGGAAACAGGATACTGGGCTTGATGGACCTTGCTCTGACCCAGTATGGCATATCTTATGTTCTCCAGGACCAAGCAGGAAGTCAGTCCTCACATATGGGTGTCATCGACGCCGATGAAGCCCCAGCGGGGCATTTCCCCAGCTTTCTATGAAAGCCTTTGGGAATGCAGGCACGCATGTGCGGTTCCCTTCCCGCCTAAAGGTGCCATCTTACCTCAGTCTCTCTTTTTCCGAGAAGCCCACCGGACGTGTGTCCTGTCATCCCGGATAAAAGTGTGATATTTTTTTCGGCGATTCTCGCTATTTTTTCTTCCTGGTTCAACGCCGTTCCCCTCCCGCCGGGTTCGGTACACCGGTATCGAGCCCAATTCTTCTTTCAGTTTTTGCCCTTCGTGGCTGGTGTTTGCGCCCTTTTTTTGCTTTTCCTTGGAAGGCCGGTCCTTTGACCTCGCGGGGACTCTTTTTTTTTTTTTTTTTTTTTTTTCCCCCCCGATGGCTTCCAGCGGTTTTAAAAAGTGTGATCGGTGTAAGAAGTTGTCTCTCACCGACACACACGACTGCTGCCTTTGGTGCCTCGGTCCTGATCACGACCCTAAGACATGTGGACCATGTGGGAAGATGTCTTCCAAAGCACTACGAAGTCGCCAGCAGCAGAAAGAAAGGCTTTTCTCGGACTCAGCCTCCGGCCGGGCCCGGACCTCGTCTGAGGCCTTGATATCTCGGGATTCAGATCCCGAGCGCTGTTGGGGCTCCTCGGACAGGGGGTCCCCCGACCGAGAACGCAAGAGGAAGAAGCGGCTCGTGAGGGCGTCGTCGTCGGAGGTCTCTGGCTCCTCGAGGGCCAGGTCTAAGACCCCCGACTGTCGCCCCGGGCCTGTGGAACGAGAAGCCTGCCAAAGTTCCTCGCATGGAGCCGGAGTCTGCTGGACACGTAAGCCCTGTGGTCCTCGAGGACTCTCCTCCCAGGGAGCCGACGTCGGGCCCGGCGCTGCCGGGGTCCGAGTCGGTGGCTGCTGCGTCTCCCGAGCTGAGTCTCAGGATGACAGCCTTGGAGTGCAGACTGTCTGCCTTCATGGAGCAGCAGCGGGCACTGATGGCCAGCCTGTTTGGCACATCTGCCCTGACCACCGGGACATCAACTTCGAAGTGGACCCCGGAGACCGAGCCGATACTCGAATCCATGATGGATCGAGGTCGACCTCAGTCGCGGTCTCCCTCGACCTCCCATTCAGGACCGAGGGTGTCGACGCCGGTGCCTCCGGCGTCGGGGCGGGTGCCCCAGGGCCCTGCGGGGTCAGATCCTGACTCTTCGTCGGACGAGTCCGCCTGGGAGACGGAGGATGAGGAGTGCCCCGACACATTCAAGACTCGGTGCGTCCCGTCGGACTCACCGCAGTCTGAGCCCCGGAGTAGATCCCCCTCCGGAGGATACCCGGTTCTCGGAGTTTGTCCGGGATATGGCTACCACGTTGGATATCCCGGCGGACTCTGAGGAAGAGCCTCGAGCCGAAGAGCTCGAGTCCCTGCAGTACGACTCCTTCGAAGGAGGCCTTTATTGTCCCGGTTCCTCCGATGCTGGAACGGCTCCTCTTCTGGATGTGGGAGGCACTGGCCTCGGTGCCGGTTCTAAGCAAGCGGGTCGATTCGATTTATCGACTCCGGAAGAGCCCTGGCTTTCAAAAGGCGCAGCTACCACACCATTCCATGGTGGTGGAATCGGCCATGCATCGCCTGAAAAGTCAGAAGATGCACTCCGCGGTGCCCCCCGGCAGGGAGGCCTGGAACCTCGATGGTGTTGGTAGAAAGTGCTTCCAGGGCTCGATGCTTGCTTGCCTTGTCCAGTCTTACCCAGCTGTACATGGGCATGTACTTGCGAGACCTGGCCAAAGAGCTGGCCGAGTTCTCCGCTGGTCTCTCCGGGGAGCCCTTGCAGAGATTCAAGTCCTTGTCCTCGGGAATTCGGGACTGCTCGAAGTTTGTCCCGTGCCGCCTACGATGGCTTAGAGGCTTCGGCCCGAGTTGGGGCAGCCGGCATCGCGGCTCGACACCAGGCATGGCTGCAGTCATCGGACCTCGAGCCATGGGTTCAGGACAAGTTGGTCAATGTCCCTTGCCGAGGTGAGAACCTTTTTGGCAAGCCCATGGCCGAGAAGGCCGCACAGCTCGAGACTGAGCACCTTACAAGGACAAGGCTGTCTAGAAAGACCTCTGCCCCTTCTCAGAAGAAGGCCTCGGGTAAGAAGCCCTTTTACCCGAGGAAGGACACTGCCTACAAAGAGTACCCTCAGTATCAGGCTGCCCAAGCTGCACCCCAGGGTCAGCAAGCCAAGGGGCAGGGTAATGGGCCCCGTAGGCGTAGGACCCTCAAGCCTCCGGCCCCTGTTCCCACTCAGCAGGGTGGGGGTTTTTGACTCCTTGAGCGTAGCCTCTCAGTCCCTGCTCTCCCAACCCTGCACAGGGGATCGCCTTGCCCTCTTTGCCCACCAGTGGCCCCACATAACTGGGGACAGTTGGGTGTTGAACATAGTCCACAGGGGCTATGCCCTACATTTTCACCATCTGCCTCCGCCCTACTTTCCAGGGGAGCCTCCAAGGCCTCCCCTGCACACAGATCTTCTCCCCCAGGAGCTCCAAGGTCTGTTGGTGGACAGGGTGGTGGAGCCTGTGCCTCCCCACTTGCAAGGTCAGGGGTTCTACTCCAGGTATTTCCTGGTACCCAAAAGAACCGGTGGCCTTCGACCTATTCTGGATCTCAGGAACCTCAACAAGTTCCTAGAGAAAGAAAAGTTCAAGATGCTTACTCTTGGAACCCTTCTGCCCTACCTCCAGCAGGGAGATTGGATATTCTCCTTAGATCTAAAGCAGGGGTCTCAAACTCAAATTGCTTTGAGGGCCAAATGAGGACTTGTAAAGTAACCCGGGGGCTGCATAAGACGCGGGGCCTCATTTGCATAAGGGGCCTCATTTGCATAAATATTTGCGTAATGTTACCATACACTAACTTTTAGTAAACATGCCTCTTTAATGAGTATGGATAAAGAAAGACTAAAAGATTTAGAAACAAGAAGACAATAATTAAACTGGGAACCGCAAAAGCCAAACTTGGAATGTACAACAACACTGTAGAAATAAAACTATAAATTAATTTCCTCTTGTACTAAACAAAGCGCAAACATTAATGATGCACATTTCCCAGAGCTGACATATTCCAGTTAATAAATTCAAAATAAAGAGATATTTTTCTACCTTTTGTGCATTTTTTTCAGTTGCAATTGTTCCAGCCACTTTCTTCTGGTTTCTTCATGTCTTCTGCTAACTCTCCATCGTCTGCTGTCCATTTGCCCTTTCTTCTCTCCTAGTTTTTTTTTCCATTCTCTCTCTACATCTGCTTTAACATACTAATCTTTCTCCTTTTTCTCTTTCCTCATTCCTATTTCATCCACTCAAATTTTACCCCTCCATCCTCAATCCCCACTTACTCTCCCAATACCTGGCCAATTGTAGATTTGTCTTCTCTCCCAGACAAAATATTTTTCCCCTCTCCATTTCACTTTCCCAGCTCCATCCCATTCTAATCCTCCCCCAACATCAGCTCCCTTCTAGTTCCAGCCCCACCCAGCATCCGCTCCCTTCTAGTCCCCCCATTAGTCCATTTCCAGTCCTATCCTAGCCTCACCATCAGCCCATTTCCAATCCTAGCCCCCCATCAGCCCATTTCCAATCCTAGCTCCCTCCCCTCACAGCCCATTTCCATTCCAAGCCCCCCTCCCCATCAGCCATTTGCAGTTCAAGCCCCCCTTCCACTCAGCCCATTTCCAGTCCTAGCAACCCCCCCCAGCCCATTACCAGTCCTAGACCCCCCATAGCCCATTACCAGTCCTAACCTCCCCATAGCGCACTTCCAGTTTTACCCCCCATCACCCCATTTTCAGTCTTACCCCCCCCCCATAGCCCATTACCAGTCATAACCCCCCTGCCAATAGCCCACTTCCAGCCCTAACCCCCATTTCAGTCAGCCCTTCCATAGCTCATTACCAGTCCTAACTCCCCCCATCAGCCCACCTCCAGTCCTTCCTAACCCCCACCTGCCCATTTCCAGTCCTAGCCCCCACCATAGCCCATTACCAGTCATAACCCCCCTGCCAATAGCCCATCTCCAGTCATAACCCCCCCCCCTGCCAATAGCCCATTTCCAGTCCTACACCCCCCCCCCCAGGTAAATTAAAAAAAAACCTGGCTTCTGCTGCTCAAGCAGCAAAATCAGCTGTCCTGCGGCCCCTTCCCCTGTGCCCGGAGATCCGAGTCTGCTCTATCAGCGGCGTGCTTTTCAAGCCGCGAAGAGAGTATTCCCCTCTCGCGCGGTTTCAAGCCGCGCGAGAGGGGAATACTCTCCTCGCGGCTTGAAAAGCACGCCGCTGATAGAGCAGACTCGGATCTCCGGGCACAGGGGAAGGGGCCGCAGGACAGCTGATTTTGCTGCTTGAGCAGCAGAAGTAAGTTTTTTTAAAAATTTGACAATTGATTCTGCCGCTGCCACGGCGGCAACGGCAGAAGCCAGGGTTTTGGGTTTTTTTTGTTTTCCTCCGTCGCGGGCCGCACAAAGTTGTCTCGCGGCCCGCGGGCCGCGTGTTTGTGACCCCTGATCTAAAGGATGCGTACACTCACATCCTCATTCATCCAGACCACAGAAAGTACCTCAGGTTCATTGTGGGAGGAAACCATTATCTGTACAGAGTACTGCCTTTTGGCCTAACCTCCGCTCCCAGAGTCTTTACCAAATGCCTGGCAGTGGTGGCGGCCTACTAGCCTTAGTACTTTGTTTGATTTTGCTACCTGCCTTCAGTGGCTTTTTCAGCATGTCAAATTTTAAAGCACTGTCCCTGCATGCCATCCTACATGATTGCCATGTGCGAATACTGTTGAAGGGGGTTTGTTGGCTGATTGGTTCTTGTTGTTTTTTGGAGGCCCGGAGTGGGAGCTCTGTTCTACACGTCTTCTCTCCTATCCTGCATCGCATGACCTCTTGAGAGTTTTTTTTCCCCCTTAATTTCCATGTTAATTTTTCTGTGCTAATACCAGGTAGGAAAATTATCACCTGATGTCTCCATAGTATCCATTTTTTTTTCAAATTTATTTAAAATTATTCAACAAACAAACCAACCCCCCTCGAGAAAAGATCAGTATCCGAGGTTACACTACAAACTTATCAATGGTCTGACAAATATGCATCTAAGGCTGTCCATATCCTTTCTACCTTCTCAATGCAATGAGTGTAAATAGAGGCAGCGAGTCTGACAGACAACATACCACCAAAAAGTTACATTCAGTGACAGTGTCTTTCCAGCACTGTGTGTTGGATTACCACTGAAATCACCAAATATTTTTTTATCATATCTATATTCAGAAAATAAACTGAATAAAGAATGAAATATCACAGTTTGGAGTGTTATTGGGGAGTCTAGGTGGAAAACGTCACAAACCTATCCCGCCATTCCAGAAAGCCTTAATACAGGGACATTTAAAAAGCATATGTTCTAGGTCCAATATCTGCAGAACCGTGCCAGCACTGCCCTGAAATTAGTATCCCTGCTCTAAACATGCAGTGTGAGCTAGAAAGAACAGAGTATCCTTAACACAGGCCTCGACTTAGAATGACTGAAATTGTATTTATTTATGGGCAATTTATAAACAGCAGCCTCTTCCAGTATATTTCCAAACCCGCCCCCCCCCCCCCCAAAACAGCACTCTTGGTCACTATATTCCTCTCCTCAAACATAGCAGCCTCTCTCAATGTATTCCACCCAACACCACAGCAGCTTCTTCAATCCCCCACAAAAAAGGCCTGTTTGAATTTTGAAGAAACATATCTAGCAGCCCCTCCGGTGAAACACTTCAGCCTCCCGATCAGGTCTGCAGGTAAGGAAGAGACTCCTGCCACTGCTTTCCAATCTGCCTGCCTATGGTTGCTGTACAAAATCCAGGCGCCCGCTCCAATTTGTTAGTCGCCATGGCATCCTGACCCCTGAGGTTTGTCAAGCTCTGCCTTAACATCTTCTGAATTACGCACGCCCATGCTTCGTCTGCATCTGTGCATGTGAGCTTCCATCCGCGGACTAGATGCCCTCAAGCTATGCCCCGAGGTTTTCTGGGATGCTTTGATCCCATGACAACCCAGGGATCACACAGTTTCCAGAAAGGCATCCAAAAATGTTGGGATTTATTTATTTGTTCTTTTATGCCACTTTATCTATGAATCAAAGTGGGTCACATTGAACAACATGGGATTAAACATAAACCAATTTGTATGGGGTATGGGATATCCAGATAACAATGAATTAAAGGGTCTGGTAATGAGGAATAAGTATGACATGAGTCATGCATATAGTCTTTTCAGGACATGGAATTTTCTGAACTATGGTACCTTAGAGAATTAAAGAGGGGGATCATATAGCAACTCATAAGAACATAAGATATGCCATACTGGGTCAGACCAAGGTCCATCAAGCCCAGTATTCTGTTTCCAACAGTGGCCAATCTAGGTCATATGTACCTAGCAGTTTCCCCAAGAGACACAAGTTCCACAATGCTTGTACTGGGTCAAGCATTGATATCTTCGGTCACTTCTTAATAATGGTTTATGGACCTTTCCTCCAGGAACTTGTCCAAACCTTTTTTAAACCCAGCTACACTAGCAGCCTTTACTACATCCTCCGGTAACAAATTCCAGAGTTTGATTACACGTTGAGTGAAAAAATATTTTCTTTTATTAGTCTTAAATAGTTTACCCTGTAGCTTCATTGCACTTCTTTTGGTCTCTTAATTATTCTTAGAGGCAATGCTAACAAACTAAATGCTTGACTAATAAAGGGGCAAATCGGTGAACATAAAAAGATGAAAAAGCAGGAGAAAGGAAAAGGGATGTTCACAATATACGTTTCTGCAGTGCTAATGCCGGTGGGATCTGAGACCTTGAAAGAAATTCCCTGGTCTGCACTGTGAAGCCCAGCTGAGAGACAAACACAAATCGCTGTTAAGTTTCCTGCCAGCTGAAGTTTGACAGCAATGAGCAGTGGCGCGGCAGAGATGCTGTCTTATTTAACAAAATTTTTTATACCAATTTTCTACAAGTCAAAACGGTTTATATAGAACTGGGTTGATACAGAGAACAAGTTACAAGGAGCATCAAAAGCCATTTGCAATTACCATGAAAACTATTTAAACGTGAACAGTCTTACAGGACTTCCTTTCTCGTGCCCCCTCTTATTACCTGAAATGTGCTTTAAGGGAGTTGGGAGTTATTTGGTGTTAGAGGAGTCCTGAAAGATTTGTTAATGGTGGCGGAAGATGGTTCTCTGCATCACAAGTCAAGGTGCGCTGAGATCAGGGAATGAATCAGGAGGGCAGAATTTAAGCTATTGAATGATCCTGTGAGAAGAGACTAAGAGAAGACATTTTTAGCTGCTAGAAGCAAAAGAAAATGAAATTACAGAAGTAGTTGCAGAAAATTTAAGGCGTCAGTGCATTCAAGTCATTCAAAAGAGGAAATTTACAACTGTCAGGAGACTGAAGCAGAACTTGAAAATTGAAAAAATAAATTCCCTTAGTTTGGCTTGTTGAACAGAATAATACATTTGGAGTTTCAGGTAAACAAGTAATTGCGCTTTGAGAAAAAATGAATATTTTCAGAAGCATGTCCTACTCACCCCATGAGCAAATAACAGTTGTTCTGTTCCTGAATCAATTTAGTAGCTAGCGTTGACCCCTGAGAATTAGAGGAAAATCTGAATAAAGTATCTATCTGCTGCCTTATCCTCCCCCACCTCCCAGCTGAGCGTGGGGCTGGGGTCCCTGCGGTAGCCACGGCCCTTTCTCCCATTGCAGCTGAGCTCACTGGCATTCAGTGGAAGAAGTGACCGTTAAAGCAGATAAAGAGAGAACACCTTACAGTACTAGTTGCTTCAACGGGATTCTGGTTTGCCTTTATCCCTTTCACCATCTTCTGTAAGCATGATATGCAAAGAAAAATGAATTGTATGCTTGAAATTTAATGTTGGTTCAGTTCTTGAAAGAGAATTATTCTCCATCTGCTTGATGCTTTTGTTAAATAAAGCAAAAGATTGACTGATTTGATTTTTTGGAAGAATGTATCCAAGTCCTCTTTTAAAAAAACAAACAAACCAAAACAACCCTACGCATCTCCCTCCAAGATAAGGCAGGACTAGGATGGCCAGAAGTTGCTTATGTTTTTTTGTCCCTTCTGTCCATGGTGCACAAGTGTAGAGTCAGTCTGTACGTCTCTGGCCTTTTTCAAATCCAGGCTGAAAACTCACTTCTTCAAGGCCACTTATGGATCCTGATCCCCTTAATCTCCTTATCCCCTAGATGTGTCCTTGTCCTCAGCTGTTGTGTTGTCTGTCTTCACTAGATTGTAACCGTCGATGAGCAGGGACCTTCTTTCACACTTGTCTGTACAACGTTGTGTACGCCATGTAGCGCTATACAAATGATCAGTAGTAGTAATAGCAGTTTTGCTTGACTATTCTGTACTCTTAACTCTCTATCTGAACTGTTTAACCACTAAGCTTTTGTGATACCTTGAGTTGGAAACTCATGTGTGACTAAGGAAGTATCATTTTGCTGCGGAACATTTGTTTGGTTTCCACTGGTGCGGGGTGGGGTTTTGCTTTGAGGTTTTGATGTAAGGTGTTTGTAGGGACATAGACCCGTTTCACTGTGGAGAGTGTAACGGCAGCTAAAATTCAAAAGGGTTATACATTTTAAAGTATTGGACCAGTAATGACTTTCTGCCATGTCCCTCACCTGGAATCTTCTAGAGCTTGGCTTCCTTTTCTCCATTGAAGCTGGATCCCCCTGTTGGCCTTGACCTGGTAATTGCCATTGCATTGGACCAGAATGCTGTAGCACTTGGCGGTCAATAAATGTTTTAAACCAAATAAATAATGGAGTATAACTGAGAACCTCATGCATTGTTGTCTTGCATTGGTTTTCTAATGTATCTCCAGGAACAAGCAGGAATGAGTCTTCACATATGGGTACGTCGGTACCGACGGATCCTGCACGGGAACGCTCCCCAGCGTCCAATCAGAAAGCTTTTGGGAGCATCCCACAGCGCCTGCGTGCTGCCTTCCCGCCTTTCCAACTGTCTCTCCTCAGTTGTTCTTTTTCCGCGGAGCCAGCAGGTCGTGTTCCTGTCACCGCAGAAGAATTTCCTTATTTTTTTCTTTATTTCTTTTCTGTCGCGTCTGCCTTCCTCGACGCTATACCGGTACTGCCGGTTCTTATTCTTTTCTTTAAAAAAAGACTTTTTTCCATTATTTTTCTTCAGGTGTACTTCAGTTTTGGGCCTTGGGCCCAAAACCCTTTTCCTTAAATATGGAAAAACCTGCCTCAGGATTTAAGAAGGACCCAGTAAGAAACGTGGAATGCGACGAAAAGACGTGAAGTAAAAAACGTATTTCTTTATTTCACTCCAGCCACCGGCCCGACACTGGCCGTGTTTCGTAAAAACCTTCCTCAGGGGCAAGTAATGGCTGTATGTTGTGTGTTTCTGCTGTCTTGTGAGTTGTGAGTCTGCTGTCTTGGTACATGTTGGTACCAATGACATAGGAAAATGTGGTAGGGAAGTTCTGGAGGCTAAATTTAAGCTTTTAGGTAGGAAGTTGAAATCCAGAACTTCCAGGATAGCGTTCTCCGAAATGCTTCCTGTTCCACGTGCAGGACCCAAAAGACAGGCAGAGCTCCGGAGTCTCAATGTGTGGATGAGACAATGGTGCAAGGATGAGGGTTTTGGATTTGTTCGGAACTGGGGAACATTCTGGGGAAAGGGGGGGCTCTTCCGAAGGGATGGGCTTCACCTTAATCAGGATGGGACCAGACTGCTGGCATTAACCTTTAAAAAAGAGATAGAGAAGCTTTTAAACTAGAAAATAGGGGAAAGCCGACAGTCACCCAGGAGCGCATGGTTCGGACAAAGGTATCCTTGAAGGATACTACCAAAAGCAGTGAGGTTCCAAAAGGGAGTATAGTAGCCCAAATGCCCTTGAGTAAGGAGCAGACAGAGCATAAGGATTCCCAATTACCCATGCCTACCAATAGCCAGATTAATATTAATAAAATACAGTCTCTAAAATGCTTGTATGCCAATGCTAGAAGTCTAAACAATAAGATGGGAGAATTAGAATATATAGCACTAAATGAGAGGTTAGATATGATTGCACTCTCAGAGACATGGTGGAAGGAGGATAACCAGTGGGACACTGTGATACCTGGATACAAACTATATCGTAATGATAGAGCTGAACAAATTGGTGGAGGGGTTGCGCTCTATGTTAGAGAGGGCATTGAGTCAGAAAGGATTAAAGTTTTGCAGGGAACAAAATTTGCTGTAGAATCTCTATGGATTGAAATTCCATTTATGAAGGGGAAGGTGATGGCAGTGGGAGTATACTATCGACCACCTGGCCAGAATGAACAAATGGATGATGAAATGCTCAAAGAAATCAAGGAAGCTAACAAAAGCCACAACAGAGTAGTAATAATGGGTGATTTCAATTACCCCGGTATCGACTGGGACAGTGTCACAGCAGGACAAGCTAAAGAGATAAAGTTTCTAGATGAAATAAATGACTGCTTCTTGGAGCAGCTGATTCATGAACCGACCAGAGGGGAAGCCATACTGGACCTAGTCCTTAGTGGAACGCCAGATCTGGTGCAAGAAATAAGGGTGTTGGGACCACTTGGCAATAGTGATTATAGTATGATCATGTTTGATTTAATCAGTGGAGGACAGATAGTAAAGGAATCCACAGTACTACCTTTTAACTTTCAAAAGGGAGACTATGATAGAATGAGGAATATAGTTCGGAAAAAACTAAAAGGAGCGGTTCCAAAGGTTAAAGACTTACAGCAAGCTTGGGTGTTATTTAAAAATACTATCCTCGAAGCCCAGACCAGCTGTATTCCACGCATTAAGAAAAGTGGAAGAAAGTCCAAAAAACTGCCAGCATGGTTTAAAGGTGAGGTCAGAGAGGCTGTTGCTGCCAAAAGAGCAACCTTCAGGAAATGGAAAAAAGAGCCAAATGATGAAAACTGGAAACAGCACAAGCACTGGCAAGTTAAATGCAAAGCATTGATAAGGCAGGCAAAGCGGGAATTTGAGAAGAAACTTGCTACGGAAGCAAAAACACGAAATAAAGACTTTTTCAATTACATTCGTAGCAAAAGGCCTGTGAGAGAGTCAATTGGACCATTAGATGATAGAGGGGTAAAAGGGGCAGTAAGAGGAGACAAGGCTATAGCAGAGAGACTGAATGAATTCTTTGCTTCGGTCTTTACTGAGGAAGATGTAGGGATGTTACCCAACACTGAAGTGGTATTTAAAGGTGATACTGCAGAGGAATTGAGAGAAATATCGCTACACCGAGAAGATATATTACAACTATTTGATAAACTGAATAGTAGCAAATCACCTGGACCGGATGGTATACATCCCAGAGTGTTGAAAGAACTGAAATATGAGATTGCAGACCTGTTATTGGTAATCTGTGAACTTTCATTTAAATCATCTGTAATACCTGAAGATTGGAGGGTCGCCAACGTAACACCAATTTTTAAAAAGGGTTCCAGGGGTGACCCGGGAAATTACAGACCGGTGAGCCTGACGTCAGTACCAGGGAAAATGGTAGAAACCATCATAAAGAACAAAATTACACAGCATGTAGATAGTCATGGCCTAATGGGAGACAGCCAACATGGCTTTAGACAAGGAAGATCTTGTCTTACTAATCTGATCTGTTTTTTGAAGGTGTGCATAAACAGGTAGACAAAGGTGAGTCGGTTGATATAGTGTATCTGGACTTTCAGAAAGCTTTTGACAAGGTCCCCCATCAGAGACTTTTGGCGAAGCTAAAAAGTCATGGGATAGGAGGCAGTGTACTATTGTGAATCGGGGACTGGTTAAAAGATAGAAAGCAGAGGGTAGGGCTAAATGGCCAATATTCCCAATGGAAAAAGGTGAATAGTGGAGTACCCCAGGGATCTGTACTGGGTCCGCTACTTTTTGACATATTCATAAATGACCTGGAAAAGGGAATAACTAGTGAGGTTATCAAATTTGCAGATGACACAAAACTGTTTAAAGTTGTTAAAACCCAAGAGGATTGTGGAAAACTGCAGGAGGATCTGGATAAATTGGAAGACTGGGCATCCAAATGGCAGATGAAATTTAATGTGGACAAGTGCAAAGTTATGCACCTAGGAAAGAACAACCCACACTATAGTTACACGATGCAAGGCTCCACATTAGAAACCACCACCCAGGAAAAAGATTTAGGAGTCATCGTGGATAACATGTTAAAACCCTCCGCCCAGTGTGCAGCGGCGGCCAAGAAAGCAAATAGAATGCTAGGTATCATAAGGAAAGGGATGGAGAATAAAACAAAGGATATTATAATGCCTCTGTATCGCTCCATGATACGACCGCACCTTGAATATTGTGTGCAATTCTGGTCACCGTATCTTAAAAAGGACATAGAGTTATTAGAAAAAGTACAGAGAAGAGCCACCAAATTGGTGAAGGGGATGGAAGGCTACGCCTATGAAGAGAGGCTAAAAAGGTTAGGGCTCTTTAACCTAGAAAAGAGACGGCTGAGGGGAGATATGATAGAGGTGTATAAATTAATGAATGGAGTGGAACGGATAAACGTGGATCAATTGTTTACGCTATCAGAATATAGAAGGACTAGGGGACATGTAATGAAGCTACAGGGTAAACTATTTAAGACAAATAGGAGAAAATATTTCTTCACTCAACGTGTAATCAAACTCTGGAATCTGTTACCGGAGGATGTAGTAAGGGCTGTTAGTATAGCTGGGTTTAAAAAAGGTTTGGACATGTTCCTGGAGGAAAGGTCCATAAACCACTATTAAAAAGGGACCCAGGATATCAATGCTTGGCCTAGTACAAGCACTGCAGAACCTATGTCTTTTGGGGAAACTGCTAGGTACGTATGACCTAGATTGGCCACTGTTGGAAACAGGATACTGGGCTTGATGGACCTCGGTCTGACCCAGTATGGCATTTCTTATGTTCTTATGTGTTTCTACTACTGTAAATTGCTCTTCCTTTAAAACCATAGGAGAGCCTGTATAGTAATTGACACCCAAAACCAGTGTGTTCCTATAATGCCACAGTGCTAATCAGGTTAAATGTACAGGAGAACGCTCTGCTGAACTACATAAAAGCGGCTTTATGTCCATCGAACGCAGTCTGGTGGCTTTCCTTGTGGCATCGACGCCCGTGGTACTGCAACAGACTACTCCGCCGGTACCGGCATGGGCACCGATTCCGGTACTGGTGGCATCGACATCAGCATCGGTGTCAGCTATGCCGGTACTCTGCCCTCTGCAGCCCTCCGGTACCGATACCCTGGTACCGATACCCCGGTACCGATGATTCCCGGTACCGATCCCGGTCGGTACGGGTATTGGGCTTTGCAAGAGCATCCCGACAGACGATACTTCGATTCCTCTGATGACTCTGAGGATTCTGAAGAGTCTGTCGATGCAGCGATGCTTCTTCCACAGGAGGAGTCCTCTCCCAAATGAAGGATGTCTCCTCCAGAGGACTTGTCTTTTCAAGACTTTATCAGAGAGGTGGCTCGGGGTCTCTCTATTACAGTAGCCCCAGAGTCAGAGCCTAGAGCTAAGGAGTTAGATATTCTACAATATCCTAAAACTCCTAAAGAGGCAGCTACCTTGCCTATTTATGAGATTCTGTATGATCTCATGTTAAGGATGTGGGAAGCACCTCTATCCACCTCTCCTCATTCTCGCAGGTTAGACACCATGTATCGTGTCCCTCCTTGTCCTGGTTTCCATAAAACTCGGCTTCCTCACCACTCTATTGTGGTTGAGTCTGCAATGAGAAAGATTAGAAGTGCCAAGAGACATGCCTCTAATCCTCCAGGACATGAATGTAGAACTCTGGATGCTTTTGGTAGAAGAGTCTTCCAAGCTTCCATGCTTGCTGCGAGAATTAATTCCTATAGTCTCTATATGGGAATGTTCTTAAAAGAAGTCACTGACCATTTGCTGACTTTAAGTCCTTTTATGTCGGACAGTAAAAGGCCAGAATTTCTCTCTGGGCTCAAACATGCCCAGGATATCTCCAAATTCTCCAACCGTGCAGCTTTCGACTCCTTTGAATGCGTAAGCAGAGCCTCAGCTATAGCTATAGGTGCACGTAGGATTGCTTGGCTTCAAGCATCTGATTTGGAGACCTGGGTCCAAGATGAATTGGGAAATATCCCTTGTACAGGTGAGAATCTATTAGGTAAAGATTGGCAAGCAAAAGCCAATCAAATGGATGCTGAAAATTCTGCTTTGGATACACTATCCAAATCTACTGCTGCTCCTGCTAAGAAAAGGTTGTTCAAGAAAACACCTTTTTCTAAAAAGGGAAGATCCTATCCTGCTTATAGTCAGAGAGCATCTTCTGCAGCTCAGTTTCCTTCCAAATGTCAGCAATCCTCCAAACAGACCAAGGCAAAGGCTGCGAGGCCTGCTCCAGCCCAGCAATCTCAGCCCCCTCAGGGCCTTTGACTCTCTGCTAGAGAACTTAGCCTTCCTGGCTCTAGAAGGACCAGAGCCTTCCACCATTCCAGGAAGGTTATGTCACTTTGCTCCCAGATGGGGGCAAATCACAGCAGAGCATTGGACACTCTCCATCATAAGAGAGGGGTACAAACTTCATTTTTCCAGCTTGCCCCCTCTCACAAGAGTGCACCAGTTCAATTCTCCAACCTTCCTCCTCAGCCTGTTAGAGCAGGAGGTTGCCACTCTTCTAGCCCAGGGGGCAATAGAGGAAGTGCCTTCTCAACAACAGGGCACAGGGTTCTACTCCCCCTATTTTCTTATCCCAAAGAAAACAGGGGGCTTCAGACCCATTTTAGATCTGAGAGTTGAACAGATTCCTAGTCAAAGAGAAATTCAAGATGGTTTCACTAGGAACTCTGCTGCCATACCTTCAGAGTCAGGATTGGCTTTGTTCTCTAGATCTCAAGGATGTGTACACTCATGTTCTCATCCATCCAACTCACAGAAGGTTTCTTCGGTTCCTTTTCCAGGAGAAGCACTATCAATACAGAGTGCTCCCCTTTGGCCTGGCCTCTGCACCAAGGGTGTTCACGAAATGCATGGCAGTGGTTGCTGCTTTTCTGCGCACCCTGGGAATATTTGTCTTCCCTTATCTGGACGACTGGCTCATTCGAGCTCCCACTCAATCAGAGGCCAAGACTGCTCTAACCTGCACAATGTGTATCCTTCAATATTTAGGGCTGGTAATAAACATCCCAAAATCCAATTTGATCCCTACTCAGTCCCTGGAGTTTATAGGGGCGCTACTGGATACCACAAGGGCAAGGTTCTATCTTCCCCAGGCCCGTTGCCTTCGCTTGATGCAGTTAGCTTCTCAAGCAGAGTCAAAACCCCTCCTAACTGCTCGAGAAATGTTACAGTTGCTAGGCCACATGGCATCCACCGTTCATGTGGTACCATATGCTCGCCTTCACATGAGAGCAGCTCAGTGGACTTTATCCACCCAATGGACCCAGGCTTTAGGCTGCCTGTCAGACAAAATAGCAAACACAAGTAACCTCATTTTGTCCCTCCCGTGGTGGAAGTCCCCTCAGAACCTGTTGCTGGGGTGTCCTTTTCAACAGCCTCTACCCCAGGCAACTCTTACAACAGATGCTTCTCCAATGGGCTGGGGAGCTCATCTTCTGGACCTCTCCACCCAGGGCATCTGGTCCCCACAGGAGACTTGTCTACATATCAATCTCTTAGAACTCAGAGCAATCTTCCTTGCTCTGCGAGTTTTCAACACCCTGCTCAGCCACAAGACAATTCTTGTCCACACAGACAATCAGGTAGCCATGTTCTATATAAACAAGCAGGGAGGAACTGGCTCTGTTGCTTTGCAGCAAAGCTCTGCGACTGTGGGCCCTCGCCAGAGAGCATCACATTCATCTTCTGGCAGTCTATCTTCCAGGTGCTCAAAACTCTTGGGCAGACAGACTCAGTCGAGTTCTGCTTCCACACGAGTGGTCCCTACACAGGGAACAGGTATCCAGGATTTTTCAAATTTGGGGAACCCCGGACATAGACCTCTTTGCAAGTCCGTGGAATGCCAAACTTCCCCGGTTCTGTTCCAGAACTCCGGCTCAAGGGGCTCAGGCAAGGGATGCTTTCCTCCTCCATTGGGGTCAAAACTTCCTGTATGCCTTTCCACCCATTCCCCTAATTCCCAAAACCCTGTTCAAGCTTCAGAGAGACAGAGGCCACATGATTCTCATAGCTCCACATTGGCCACGGCAAGTGTGGTACCCTCTGCTTCTACATCTCTCTCAGGCTCCCTCCCTAGAGTTAGGGTCTGCTCCAGATCTCCTCTCTCAGGAGGACGGAAAGTTGTGGCACCCCAATCCCCAGTCTCTGCATCTCAGGGCTTGGTTGCTGAAGGCCTAGATCTCCAGGATCTTCCTCTTTCTCAACAAGTGAAAGATGTTCTTTATGCTTCCAGAAAACCTTCCACTAGACGTTCTTACGCTTTCAAGTGGAAAAGGTTTACCATCTGGTGTTCTGCAAAGGGTCTTAACCCCCGTTCAATACCTCTGGGATCGTTGCTGGAGTATCTCCTGCATCTGTCTAATGCAGGCCTTAAGACAAATTCCGTAAGAGTCCATTTGAGTGCTATTGCAGCTTCCCTCAAGCCTCTAAATGGACAACCTGTTTCCTCTTATCCCCTTGTAGCAAGGTTCATGAGAGGCCTCCTTTTAACAAAGCCTCCCATTAGACCACCTCCGGTTCTTGGTCAGCTTAAATTTGGTTACCTCCGGTAAATTTGGTTCTTGGTCAGCTTATGAAGCCGCCTTTTGAACCTTTAGCTACTACCTCCTTGAAATACCTTTCTTGGAAGGTTATCTTTCTCATTGCAATCACATCAGCACACCGCATCAGTGAATTGCAAGCACTAGTAGCTAATCCACCTTATACAAGGTTCCATCATGACAAGGTGGTCCTTAGGACTAATCCACACTTTATGCCTAAGGTGGTCTCGCCTTTTCACCTCAACCAAGAGCTCTACCTACCTGTCTTTTTTCCAGGGCCTCATGCATCAAGTGCAGAGAGGAATCTTCATACCCTGGACTGTAAAAGAGCTCTAGCTTTTTACTTACAGAGGACACAACAACATAGAAAGTCTTCTCAACTCTTTGTTGCTTTTGATCCTTCTCATTTGGGACAACCAGTCTCCAAGAGAACACTTTCCAACTGGATTGCCCAATGTATTTCTTTCGCCTATCAGAGCAAGAACATTTCTCTGGAGGGCCATGTCACAGCTCACAATGTGAGAGCCATGGCAGCCTCTATGGCTCACCTAAACTCTGTGTCTATCGACGACATCTGTCGAGAAGCCACTTGGGCCTCGGTTCATACCTTCACAGCCCATTACTGTTTGGACAAGGACTCCCGCAGGGATGCCTTGTTTGATCAGGCTGTTCTCAAACACCTGTTCCATACTTAATCAACTCTTACCCACCATCCCTCAGGGGATGCCAGAGATCCAGGTGGGGAAGTGCAGCCCTGTCCCAGGGACACACAACTTATGGGCTCTCTCCCTGGCATCAAAAGCTAGGGAGTCCCCATATGTGAAGACTCGTTCCTGGAGATAGCACAGTTACTTACCTGTAACAGGTGATCTCTGGGAACAGCAGGAATAAGTCTTCACAACCCACCCACCTCCCCTAGGAGTTGTCTCTCTCTCTCTCTCTTCCTTTCCCTCTCTCTCCCTCTTTGTCTCAGCTATAAAACTCAACTGAGGAGAGATGGGAAGGCAGCAAGCAGGCGCTGTGGGATGCTCCCAAAAGCTTTCTGATTGGACGCTGGGGAGCGTTCCCGCGCAGGCTCCGTCGGTACCAACGTACCCATATGTGAAGACTTATTCCTGCTGTTCCCAGAGATCACCTGTTACAGGTAAGTAACTGTGCTTTATCTGATGGTGATCTGAACTGTGACTTTTTTGAGGGAGGGGGAAGGGGTGAGCGGCTAATTATGATCTGGCAGGATTATCGAATTCTGATTAGCTGGGCCACCTTTTGACTCAGTGGCATTCTGCAGTGCCATATAGGCAAGCAAGATTTGATTTACAAGCCTGCTCAGCACCTGGGGCTGAGGATGCCGTGAAGGTGGGACTCGCAGCCCCTGGGGGAAGGGAGGCTCTGCTGTTGTGCAGTGAGGACACCTAGTGGTCATATTCAAAGTGCACGTGGATAGGGTTCCATAGAGAGCAGACGTGTGATTTTCTGGACACCATTTGTCTTTTCAAGTAATTGTTTTTAGCATTAGGACAGTTTTCTTGGGATATTTTCACTGCATATATGGAATGGTTTTTGCACTGAGCAGGTTGACACATGTCTAAAAGGCACTTTTCTTGGAGACAAGCCTGTTGGCGCATTGGTTTTTTTAAATCAAATGTCATCATATCCTTTGGCAGGAAGCCAGCAAGTTGCACAGAGAATAGATTTATCCCAGAAGTTTCATTCAGTTCAGAAAAGGTGTGGCTTGAAATCAAGATAGACCTGAAGAACCAGTTCTAATATAGCAAATGATCTGAAAAGGAATATTGGTGTATAACATGGAACATGACCCTGACACTCCTTACTGTTTTCTCAAAGACCTTTCCTTTTTGGCTGTAGTGGAGTGCAAAGCGACATAGAAAATTGATGACACATAAAGACCATGTGCTTATCCAGTCTGCCTTTTAACGCCAATTACTAAGCTGAATCCCTTCCCCTCCCTTAGGATCCTCTGTGCTTGTCCCGTACTTTTTTGAATGTGAAACAATCCTGGACTCCATCACCTCTGCAGAGAGGCCCATTCCATAAATATTTCTTTAAATTTCTCCTATCATTTCACCTTTATCCTAAGACCTCTTGTTACATACTCGGTCAGACTAAAATCCATCAAGTGGAGGAGTAGCCTAGTAGTTAGAGCACTGGCTTGGGAACCAAGAGACCAGAGTTCAATTCCCACTAGAGCTCCTTGTGACCTTGGGCAAGTCACTTAACCCTCCATTGCCTCAGAAGAATCCAAGTTATCAAAGTTCCTGTTTAATGTACATTACCAAGTTTAAGTTTCAATGTAAACTGCTTTGACTAAAATGATAAAGCGCTATAAAAAACTATTAACTAAATATCCTGTTTCTAACAGTGGCCAATCCAGGTCACCAGTACTTGGCAGGTTCCCAAAAAGGTTCACAGATTTCCCTGGTCTTTTTTAATAATGGTTTATGGACTTTTCCTCCTGGACCTTGCTCAAGCCTTTTTTTAAACCCAGCTATGCCTTTATTACATCCTCCGGTAACTCATTCCAAAGTTTGATTACTCGTTGAGTGAAAAAATATTTTATCTTATTAGTCCTAAATGGGCTACATTGTAACTTCATTAAGTGTCCCCTAGTCTTTCTACTTTTTGAAGGAGTAAACAACTGCTCTGTTTACCCATTTCACTCCATTCATTGCCATATTTTATTTATTTATTTATTTAATGTCTTTTTTTTTTTTATACCGCGCTCTTTAGAATCAGTGCGGTTTACCGTTAACAAATTTGTGCAGTGCAGGCAGGGCCTACACTGGACTTACAGTGAACAGAGATTTCTACACGGGGCCTACATATAGACCTCTATCATATCTTCCCTCAGCTGTCTCTTTACAAAGTTGAAGAGCCCTAACCTATTAAGTCTCTCCTCATAGGGATATCCTTCCATCCCCTTTACCATTTTGGTGGCTCTTCTCCATACCGTTTCTAATGCTGCAATATCCTTCTTAAGATATGGTGACCAGGACTGCACACAATATTAAAGGTGCGGTCGCACCATGGAACGATACAGAGACATAATATCCTTGGTTTTGCTCTCCATTCCTTTCCCTATGATTCCTACCATAACTGGGCAGATGGTTTCAACATATTATCCATGATGATGCCTAAATCCTTTTCCTGGGTGGTGGTTCCTAATGTACAATCTTGCATCATGTAACCATTGTTTGGGTGGTTCCTTCCCTAAGTGCATAACTTTGCAGTTGTCCACATTAAATTTCATCTGTCATTTGGACATCCAGTCTTCAAATTTATCAAGGTCCTCTTGTAATTTTTCACAATCCTCTTGTGTTTTAATAACTTTAAATAATTTTGTCTCATCTGCAAATTTGATCACCTCACTCGTTATTCCCATTTCCAGGCCATTTATGAATAAGTTAAAAAGCAGCGGGCCCAGCACAGATCCCTGGGGATTTCTATTGAGAAAATTGTCCACTTTCTGCTTTCTATCTTTTAACCAGTTTGCGATCCACAATAGTACACTGCCTCCTATCCCATGACTTTTTAATTTTGCCAAAACTTTCTCATGAGGAACCTTGCCAGAGGCTTTCTGAAAATCCAGATATACTATATTGATTGGCTCACCTTTGTCTACCTGTTTATTCATACCTTCAAAAAGATATAACAGATTAGTAAGAGAAGACTTTTCTTGGCTAAATTCATGTTTTTTTTAATTTAACATTTCTTATATACCGCCTTTCATGATATCAAGACGGTTTACATTGAACAAACTGAAATTACATTGAACAGGGCATTATAACTTTTAGATAACTATTTTACAGGGAACATGGGCAATGGAGGGTTAAGTGGCTTGCCCAAGACCACAAGGAGCACCTGTGGGACTAGAAACCCCAGTCCTTCCAGCCCAAGGTTGCTGTCCTCTAGTGGGTTTTGAACCCCTGACCTTCCAGCCTGAGGTACCTTGCCCCAACCACTAGGCCACTCCTCCCTCATGTTGGCTTTCTGCCATTAAACCATGACTATCTACGTGTTCAATAATTTTATTCTTTATAATGTTAATACCATTTTGCCTGATATGGATGTCGGGCTCACCGGTCTGTAGTTTCCTGGACTCTTTAAAAATTGGCAATACATTGGCCATTCTCCAATCTTAAGGTACTGCAGATGATTTTAATGATAGTTCACAGATTACTAATAGTAGATCTGCAATCTCAAAAGTTCATTTCTTTCAACACTCTCAAATGTATACCATCTGGTCCAAGTGATTTGCTGCTCTTCGGTTTATGAAATAGTTGTAATACATCATCCCAGTTTATCAATATTTATTTCAATTGTTCCAATACATCATCTTTAAGTAACATTTCAGGCATGGGCAACTTCCCTACATCTTCAGTAAAGACTGAAGCGAAGAATTCATTCAGTCTCTCCGCTATGGCCTTGTCCTCACTTAACGCCCCTTTTACCCCTCTATCATCTAATAGTCTAACAGACTGACTCAGTTTTTTTTTTTTGCTTTGAATGTACTTGAGAAAGTTTCTATTATGCATTTTTGCTTCCACAGCAAACTTTTTTCAAATTCTCTTTATATGCCTTATCAATGTCTTGCATCTATCTTGCCAGTGCTTATGTTTCTTGTTTTTGTTATTTGCCTCATTTTTACATTTCCTGAAAGATGCTTTTTTTGGCCACAGCAGGCTCTCTGACCTAACCTTTAAACCATGCTAGCAGTTTTTTGGTGGTCTTTCTACATTTCTTAAAGCATGGAATACATCTAGTCTGGGCTTCCAAGATAGTATTTTTAAACAATGCCCATGCTTGATGTTAATCCTTAACCTTTGCATCTGCTTTTTGTAGTTTTTTCTTAAGTATTTCCCTAATTTTATCATAGTCGTCTTTTTGAAAGTTAAAAGGTAGTACTATGGATTTCCTTGCTGTCCTACCCCCATTTATTAAATCAAAAGTGATTATGCTGTGATTACTATTGCTAAGTGGCCCGGCGCCCTTATCTCTTGCACCAAATCCTGTGTTCCGCTAAGGACTTGGTCCAAAATAGCTTCCTCCCTTGTCGGTTCATGAACCAGCTGCTCCAAGAAGCAGTGATTTATTTCATGTAGACACTTTATTTTCCTAGCATGCCCTGGTGTGACACTGATCCAGTCAGTACTGGGATAATTAAAATTACCCATTATTACTGTGTTGTAACTTTCGTTAGCTATCCTTATTCCTTTTAGCATTTCTTCATCCATCTGTTGCCATGACCTTCCCCTTGTCACATGGAATTTCTGTCCATAGAGGTTCTATAGTGTACTTTGTTTCCTGCAAAACTTTAATCATGTGTGACTCAATGCTTCTCTAACAGAGTGCAACCCTTCCACTAATTTGATCTAGCCTTATCATTGCAATATAGTTTGTACCCTTGTCCTCCTTCCACCAGGTCTCTGAGATACAATCATATCTAACCTCTCATTTAGTGCAATATATTCTCTCTCATCTTATTTTTTCAACTTCTAGCATTTCAACACAACTATAATTCAAGTATATGCCCCAACAACAGCTGCAGAAGAGGATGGAATTGATGAGTTCTATGAACAAGTACAAGCTGAAATTGACAGAACATGTAAGCAGAATATCCTGATAGACTGGAATACAAAAGTTGGCAACAAAGAAGAAGACAAAATGGTTGGAAAAATATGGACTTGGCAACAGAAATGAAGCTGGAGAAAGACCGATAGAATTCTGCAAGACCAACAATCTATTCATCTCAAACACTTTCTTCCAGCAACACAAGCGGCAACTGTACACATGGACTTCACCCAATGGATTGTACAAAAATCAAATTGACTATATCTGTGGAAGTCAACGATGGAAAAGCTCTCTAACATCAACGAAGATAAAACCTGGAGTTGACTGTGGTACAGATCACCAACTACTGGTGTGCAAACTCAAGCTAAAGTTGAAAAAAGAGCAAGCCACTGCAAAATTGATTTGCTGCTTTAGATACAAATGACAGAGCACCAGAAGAGTTATGGAATGACATCAAGAAGACTGTGTTGGAAGAAAGTGAGACATTTCCTCTACAAAAGGTGAAAAAGCAAAAATGGCCAAATGGATAACTGAAGAAACTCTAAAAATTGCCCAGAAACGCAGAAAAGCTAAAGCCAGAGGAGAAAGTGAGGCAATCGCAGAACTCAACAGAGATTTCCAACGTGCAGCAAGACAAAACAAGGAGTACTACTACAATTTATTTTATTTATTTATTTAGACAGTTTTGTATACCACCTTATCCTTCAATCAAAGTGTTCACAACACAATTGGGGGATACCTTTAACACGAGGGGGTATGAGACACATACACTAATACTTTACAGGGAACATGGGCAGTGATGCATGCAAGGAAATAGAAGCAGAAACTATTAGAGGAAGAACAAGATTGACTTTCCTAAAGCTACGAGAGTTAAAGAAAAAATTCCAGCCTCGAATTGGAATGTTAGAAGATGCTCAAGGATCTGTGTTGAATGATACTGAGAAAATCAAGAAAAGGTGGAAAGAATATACAGAGTCTTTATATGATAAAGATCAAGTGGACCAACAGCTGTTTCAACCTGTACCTTATGATCTGAGACCATTGATGATGAAAGAAGTTGAAGCAGCATTGAAAGCCTTATCAAAGAACAAAGTACCAGACATTGATGGCATTCCAATAGAAGTATTATAGCAATCTGATGCAGCTGTTACCATACTTACAAGGCTCTGCCAGGAAATTTGGAAGACAACATCATGGCCAACTGACTGGAAAAGATCTGTGTTTATACCAATATTAAAGAAAGGTGATCCAACTGACTGTGGAAATTATCGTCCAATCACTCTGATCCCACATGCCAGCAAGATTCTACTGAAGATTATTCAACAGAGACTACAATCATACCTGGAATGAGAACTACCTGAAGTGCAAGCAGGTATAGGAAAGGGCGAGGAATGAGAGACGACATTGTAATTGTGAGATGGATCCTTGAAAAAACTAAAGAATACAAAAAGGATATTTATTTGTGTTTATTGACTACAGCAAGGCTTTTGACTGTATAAACCATGAGAAACTCTGGGCCCATTAAGAAGCATGGGTATACCAGAGCACCTGATCATTTTCTTGCATAACCTTTACATTGATCAAGAAGCAACCGTTCAAACAGAACAAGGAGAAACAGAATTATTTATTTATTTATTTACATTCTCTTATATACCGCGCTGTTCCACATCAGTGCGGTTTACATGAAACAACAAACTTACACATTTCAATTGGTTGATCTGTGTTTACAATTAACAGGTACTTGAACTTGGATCCAAATTTAGGTAACTATTTACATCTGTATAATCTAGTACTGCTTCATCATTTGTACTGCATTGGTTAGCTAGTTGATGCGGCTATTATGGTACTGTCTTCCGCGTAATGCAGGAGGAAGAGGTGATGTTTTAAAGCTTTCCTAAACTGGGCTAGGTCAGTGATTGCCCAGATGGTTTAACATCAGCAAAGCTGTACGACAAGGCTGCATACTTTCCCCCTACCTGTTTAATTTATATGCAGAACAAATCAGAGAAGCAAGACTGTATGAAGACAACAGAGGTGTGAAGATTGGTGGAAGACTCATCAACATCCTTCACTATGCTGATGATGATACCACATTACTGGCAAAAAGTGAAGACAATCTGAAACATTTGCTTCTCAAGATCAAGGAACATAGTCTTAAAATGGGCTTGCGCACCTTAATGTAAAGTAGAAAAGGATCATGACAACTTGCAAAATGAATAAGTTTATCGTTGATGGAGAAGAAATTGAAATAGTTAACAACTTTAACCTACTTGGATCAACTATCAATAAAGAAGCAACAAGCAGTCAAGAAATCTGACAACGTATTGCTCTTGGCAGAATGGCTATGAAGGACCTAGACAAGATTCTCAAGAGCAGAGATGTCTCTCTCCATACAAAGATTCAACCTGTTCAAGCCATGGTGTTTTCAATAATGTCATATGGATGCAAAAGTTGGACAGTGAAAAAGATAAGCAGGAAGAAAATTGATGTCTTTGAATTATGGTGCTGGTGACGAATACTGCGTATACCATGGACTGCCCGAAGAACAAACAAGTCAGTACTAGAGGAGATGAAACCTAAGCTTTCCTTAGAAGCTCAGATGACAAGACTTCGACTTTCATACTTTGGACACATCATGTGAAGAGAGAGATCATTAGAGAAAGACATAATGCTTGGCAAGGTAGAAGGGCAACGCAAAAGAGGAAGACCATCAATGAGATGGATCGATAAAATAACAGCAGCTTTGGGTGCCACTCTGTCAACAATGAGCCGCCTGACTGAACACTGAACACCATTTAGGACAACTATCCTGAGGGTCTCCATGAGTCAACACAGACTCAACGGCACTTAACAGCAGCAGCAGCAGCAGCAGCAGCATTTTATTCATATTAATCTGGTTATCAGTTGATAGGGGTAATTTGGAATCATTCAACTCTGTCTGCTCTGTACGTAAGGGCATCTGGGTTACTTTTTCTTCATTGGAATCTCTGTCGGGATGCCCTAACTTCCCTCTTTTGCTAGTATCCTTCAAGGATACATCCTTACGAACCATTTGCTCTTGGGCGACTGTCTGCTTTCCCATATTATCTAGTTTAAAAAAGGGGGCACCAGATACCTCTTGATTTGCAGTCAAATTCTCTACCACTGAGCTATGCTCCCAAGACCTCTACCACTGAGCAATGCCCCAAAGAGCTATGATCCAGAGCTTCCTTTCAATTGAAAGCAATCCACTTCCTGTATATTTATACTATGGAGGTATTAAAGTAGTCTCTATCTTATAATCTCCTGTTCGACCATTCTTCATATATATGGCTTACTTGTCTGCTGTCAGGGACATTAGCTGAGAAGTAGTGCAATGTCATTGACTGCTGCTTTCTTCAGTGGGAGCCAGTCGGACATTTTGTGGATGCCTTTGAGTCCTTCCTCCTTCAAGGTAAATTGGACTTATGTTTGAAGTTGAGTGCTTGGTATTTTTCTTTTTTGCTGCCAAAGGGGCTCACGCATTGAATAGGATGGAATGTTAGCAGAGCTCACGGTTAGTCTTTTTTCAGCATCTGGTCTCCTCACAAGCCATGGCTCCATGTTTTCCTCAGTGGATTTGAGGTTAGCAGTTCAGGTCCTGTGGTTCTTCCTGTCTTAAATTTTTTTTTCACTTTTCAGGTAGATGAAAGGTCTGGCAACCCCCCTTCCCCCCCCCCTTCCCCTTCTTCCCATGGAGTGGTTCCCTTTCAGAATCTGAAGATATATTGTTTTTATGTTGGGGTATTTTGGGCATAAAAAGCAGCCATCTTGTTCTGTTGTGCCTAGCCTAGCTCTCTAAGGGGGAGGTGCTGGGCTCTCAAAGGGGTTCTTGGCTCGAGATAGCAGGAAGGGAGGTTAGTTAAAAATTCACACTCGCTCTCTTCGGTAGGGAACATGGATCAGCGAGATTGCTTCCCTTTCCTATTTGAGGCATTTTTTTGTCCCAGTGGGAGCTGGGTACCTTTCAGCCATTTTGGCACAGACAGGGCTTCCTGGTGCTGAGCTGTGTGGAGGCTGCTCTAATCTTGCCAAGTGCCAGAACAGATAAATTCCTGGATCTTTCATACTACTTTAACTAAAAAGTATTTTGATTTTGGTGACTCCTTTTGCTCTTTGGGATTCCCGGTATTGGTTACTACTGCTACAGTGATCTGGCGAGAACGTTCTCGTTGGTCACCTTTTTCAGCCTTTAGCTGCTTGAGGCACAGTCAGGCTGGCTGTTCTTCAGTAGTAGCTTAGAGCATTTTCTGTTTAATTTGCCTAAAAAAAACCCAGAAGAAGTGAATGTAGGGCTGATTGCTTGGGAAACCAGTCAGGGGTCTTTAGTGGCCTATTACTATGTTTCAGGGACATGTTTATATGTTCCTGGCTACTGTTAGCTATTTAGGGTACTTTGTTTGTTCCGGTGTTTTTAGGTTTTCCCAAGCAACCAGGGATTGGTTGGTACAGTATATTCTGCTATTTGTTGACCCAGGCACTCCATGGTGAGGGTTCCTGTGCTTAATTCATCTAGTTCCAGCATGTGCCAGTCTCCTGGGCCCTTGGATTAAGGCATAAGGCGATTGGTTTCTCATTTGGACAAGGTCGCCGTACTGGTTGGGATCCCTGGGTTTCCTTCTGGAATTTGGTTTCAGAATGTTACTTAGGATTTTTGATGCCTTTGTCTTGAGGTGGCTTGAGGATTTTGCTGCTTTTCTTTCTGAGATCATGGTTTTCATGTCTTGCTCACCTCGGCAGTGAGCGTTGATGCTTCTGTTCCTCAGTACTTTTTATTTGGTTTAGAGCAGATCTGCTACAGAGAGGTTCTCTACAGACTCTATAGGTGGTTCTCTAAGTATCCCCTTAGAATATAATTGGATTTGTTTGTTTTTTAAAAAAGTGGAAGGCAAAGAATTGGAACTTCTGGCTTCAAGGATCTGGGCCTTGAGCCCTGTCTCCCAGTTTTCGGTGGACAGGTCATCAGTTGCGAGCCTTGACAGGCAATCTACTTTAAGCTTCAACAGGACAGTCGGCTGCTAGATCATTCAGAGCATTGGCTGCAGTAGCTAGTCCAAGAGTGTGGCTGCGATGCGGCCTGTTGGTTACTATCCTGGTCAGAGATCTGCCTGTCTAGTGGGTGGTTAGCATGGACAGCTGGTTCTGTCCTGGTGTATGCCCTAGCGATTATAGTGATGGCCTAGCATCTAAGAGATAAGGCTTCGGTTTCTTCTGGCATGCCTGTTGGCGTTGAGCAGGGCACTTCCTATTTGGGGTACAGAGTTCGCTTGGCCTTCGCAGTTTCCACACTGCCTTAGCTAAGTATTGGAAATCAGAGTTCATCTTGAGCGGTCTAGTATCAGTAGTTGCAATTTTTTTTCCCTTTGTTAATGTAGAACTTGTATGGTTATCTTTTTGTAGTTTTTTCTTGAAATCGTACTTGTGGTAGTTGTAGCAGGGCTATGTCTCCAGTTTTGTGCTTGATTCCTTGGTCAATATCAGGTTCACGAGAGATAGGCCTGCTGAACGGTAGTTTTTTCAGTCTGTGGGTATGTTTTCGGCCACGTGTTTTAAAGTTTAGGTGTTCACATTGGGGCAGGATGGAAGTGCCTTCTGTCTCAATCCATGTGGAGGAGGTCCAGAGTCTTTTCCTACTTTGATATGGTTCTATGAGTGTCAAGGGACTGTCTTCCAACCTAGCTCCCTGTGTTCCATAAGATTGGTTCTGCAAAGTGTCGGTCATGCCATTGAGATGGGATCATTTGCTGAGTTCGTCTGTCCCATCAGTAGACAGTTTGTGGACGAGATCTTAGTCCTGAGGGCTAAGGTTGCAATGCTTGTTCTTCTAGCCAGTTTGCTGCCTTCAATCTCTTGATCACTGAAGCGAGGTCTCTCGAGCAACTGGGAAATTCCATAGATAAGGGCATACATGCATAAAATATGAATGAACAAATGGGGTCTTGATGACTGTTCTGCAGAGGCCTGCCTTACAACCCAAGGTTATGGGTTTGAGGCCAGCCTGGAATGTGATCAACTTGCCTGGTAGGGTAAACAAAGAAAGTGGTCTTGGTGGTTAAGTTGGGCAGCCATAGACACTTGTTGCAGAGTGGTTTCAAGTCTTGCAGTGTTCTGTTGGTTCCTTCCGGTCCTGTTCTCTCCCTTGCATGCAGTGTCTGTCCTTATCATTTATATTCTCAGATTGTGGGGTATAGCTGGTTGCAGTTGCATTGCATATGAGTTCCTTGTAGGTGGTGTACGTGTTCGGCAGTCAGACAGGTTTCCTTTGTGCAGGCCTCATCTCCTCAGCGTGCCTATATCAGACTTTCAGAGGGGAAACAGTACTTATGGCTGGGAGGCTCTTCCTTTTCTGGTGGACATTGCTATACCTAAGGCTTGGGACTGCAGGCCTTTGTTGGCGGTCGCTGAATTAGGGTTGTTTTTGCCTGCTTCATGTTGCTGGGGCATTAGGGCATCTTTAGCTCATTGAATGATTCATTTTGAACCTCAGGCTGGGTTGTGTTTGTGCTTTTCCCTCCCTGTGGATGGGTTCTGCTTTGTTACATCCCATGCATCTTGACTGGCCTGGAGGGATGATAAGGAAGGAGAAATTGGACTTTACATGCTAATTGTCTTTCCTTGTCCCTCCAGACCAGTCCAGGACCCGCCCTTTGTGTGAAATGTACCTCATTTTTCTTGTGGTGTTCCTGGCCTTTGGAGTCAATAGATACACCACAGCAGTGTATCCAGGTGATTGTCACACACATGCAGATTGCTCATTTGGTCTTCCAGTGCTTTTTAGAATGGGGCAAAAGTAGAGTTTGTCTGCTCTCCTGATAGAGTCGTTATGTCTCCGTTTTTCGATTGCTTAGTCGAGCAACACAGGCCATTTGATGTGTATGCTGGAACATGTTGCTCAGTTTGGATGGCATGCATAATAATTTTTAGTGTCCTAATCTACTTTGTTATAGAAATACTGGTGAGAGTGAGGCTGCAGAGAACCTCTCGTATCATGATGTCTGAAAAGATCAAGCCACTGGTTCTCAGTCTCCATCTGCTGTTAGGCATGCATAACGCATGTGTCTGGGCTGGAATGGAGAGATTCAAAGAACGACAATTAGCAGGTAAGGTTTAATTTCTCCATATAAAGGAGAGTCTTTTTTCAATAGAGCTTATAATCTATTCAAGACAAGCAACACTACACTGGGGACTAGGGTAAAACAAGGGGAGATGGTTAAAACATAAATGTAATTTAATTTAACAAGGGCATTTATAACCTGCTTTTTCTAAAACATTAGATTCAAAGCGGATAATGGACATTTTAGAACATCCATTTTGATGAATTATTTAATGCAGTGAATTACTGCCATAACAACAATATGTTGTGTCATCCTTCATTTATTTATTTAACACATTTTTTTTGTACCGTTTTATCATTTCAATCAAAGCGGTTTACATTGTAACTTAAACTTGGTAATGTACATTAAACAGGGACATTGATAGCTTGGATATTTCTAAGGCAAAGGAGGGCTAAGTGACTTGCCCAAGGCCACAAGGAGTGCTAGTGGGAATCGAGTCCTGGTCTCTTGGTTCCAAGTCAGTATTCAGTGGTTGACTAACCAAGTTTTTAACCATTTTCTAAAGACCTCATAATTTCTCTCCTGATGCAAGCCTTTTGGTAATCAATTCCACTCAATTGGGGCACTTGCAGTTAGTTCTCTTACTAACACTCACTAAGCTACACTGCTTCCTAGAAGAATATTTTAATTGACTATCAGATTCTGATGTTATGGATTGTGATGGCAAATATGTTTCCACAGATTTATTATAATAACCTGGGATACTTCTCCAAATAATCTTGTGTGTCATGGAGAACAGTTTAAATGGAAGAATAAAGAGGAGACTCTAGGTGTCACATAAGCGAGTAAGAGGTTTCTCTGCTTGCTCCAGATATCCTGCTTGTCCCGCTATTAATCGGCAAATTAACGTGCTTACACCAGAAAATCTGGTTGGAAATACCTCTGTGCGGACGACAGAGCACGAGTGGTTGTGCTGGTGTATGCGGCAGGGTGAGAATGCCTCCACCGCTGAGAAAAGAGCGAGAGAAAGTCACAAAGGCTGGGGCCTCTATTACAGTGGGGCCGGCAGTAAAGATGGCGCAGCCATGCTTGCCGGGCGGTGAGAGTGTGGATTCTGGGCCGGAGGAGTTGGTACACGAGGTGGCAAAGCTGCTGGAGCCAAAATTCGACTTGATTTTAAGTAAGTTGGAGACGATTGCGGAGTGCACATCGCCTGGGGCCTTAGGACTGAGAATCGCCAACGTCCGAGAGTGGTTATTGCGCGAATTTTAAACTTTCAGCACAAATGGCTATTACTTCAGGCCTTCCGCAAGAAACGGGACCTGACTTTGGATAATCAGTCTGTACTCTTGTTCCAGGACTATTCTGCGCCCGTTGCGGCGAAGCGGAAAGAGTTCTCGCCGATTTGTGCTGCCTTATTAAAAAAGCAGGTTCGCTTCAACTTGGCCTTTCCGGTGGTGCTGCGTGTGCATTTTGCGGGGAAGCAGCATGTGTTGGCAACGGCAGCGGAGGCACGCAGGTTCGTTGAGCAGCTGGATACAGGCAGGCCGGAGAGGAGCCCACAGCGGGCAGGAAGGCTCATAAAACACGTAAGAGGATTTTCCTGAGGTAATCAAACACTTGCAAGGGAATTTTAAAAAGAATGTAGCACCACTTGAAGGACCCTGGGTTTGAGGGCCAGAAAGCCTTTCCTCCGGGTCTGAGTTTGCTTAGATGCATCAGGAAATATATTTATTTTCTGCCCACAAAACAACTCATTCTTTTTAGAAAAAAAACTTTTCAGAATCTCATTCTTTACACTTTCAGAATGAAAAGAGACCAATAAGGTTGCTCTAACTGAAATTTCATCCAACGAGGATTCTATAAATTCAGAAACATTCAGAGACTCCACTGAGCCGAGTACATCCACCTCTCCTTCCCCTCTAACCTCTTTTTTTGAATTAGAGAGATAATAAATATTATTGAAAACAAACGTAGAAGGATCCTGATATCCCAATATTTCCTTCAAGTATTTACGAAAAAGAATATCAGCGGACAAATGTGTTTTAGGAAAGTTGAGACACCAAAGATTCTTAGCTCTAAGACCATTTTCAAATTGTTCGTGTTGACGATGCAGCACCAAACTATCTTTTATAGAGGAGGAGAGGGCACTCTGCACTGTGGAGACCTGAGACTCCAACTTTACACATCGAGAATCCAAGGAATTTAAACAAATATCTTGATGTGCAAGCTTATCAACTGTCTCTTGAGAAAACTGTACAAACTGAGGCATTAGCTTAGATAAGGAAACTTCCATATGTGTTAACAAGCTCCATATATCAGACAAGGAAACATCCTGTTTAGTAGATAGAGCTATAGGATCAACCAACTCAGAAGAAACTTTTGGAACCTCGCCTACTTGAATTACTCGAGGAAGGGGGACCACCCCTGCCCGAGGACTCAACGCAGGAGAAGGCACCACAGATGAAAAAGCAGGAGTAGACCTCTCTCCTAGAAAAGGAGAAGAGGTTAACCCAACCACTAATCGCGCCTTGGCTAGTGGGGGAGGGATATCACCCCCTTCAATATTGGAGGAGGAAACAGAAGAGGAGACACTATTGGACACTGGTAAAGACACATTAGCAATCTCATTAGGAGTTAGTACAACATGTTTGTCCATAGGACCGGTTGCTTTAACAGCTTTAGATGGATTCATCACACTCACACCAGTCACCTTCTTTTTCCTCTTACCCATACCCGACAGTACAACCGCTCCAGTATTCCTCAAAGCTCCGAAGTGCTCAGAAGGGGCTCAAAAGGGGCTTGTCCTGCCCCTTGAACCACGCCCCTTCAAACACGCCTGCGGCCGCGTCCCGCGGAAATGGGCGCCTTTTAAACCCCTTCCGATGACGCTGGGGTACTGCGGCCAATGAACAGGAAGGAAACCAGGGCTCCAGCAGCCTCCCGTGCAGGCAAGATGGTCCGGGTAGGTCCCGCAGCTCCAGGCACACTCTCCCTCATTCAGGTCCTTTTGAGCATGGAAAGATGTCTCTCACAGAAACGTCCGCTTCTCTTGGCTAGCTTGGATGCCGAAAAGGCTTTTGATAGAGTTGCGTGGGATTATATGTTTGAAGCGTTGCGTCGCTTTGGTTTTGCAGGGCGGTTTGTGGAGTGGGTGCGTGCCCTGTATACCGAGCTGCGGGCATTCATTACGGTAGGGGGAGTGAATTCGGAGCCGTTCTGTTTGCAGAGGGGTACCCGGCAGGGGTGCCCATTGTCCCCGCTCCTCTTCATACTACACCTGGAGCCTCTGTTGGTGAAATTGATGCATCAAGAAGGAGTGACAGGAGTGGGTTGGGAGGCTGGTGAATTTAAAATCAGTGCGTTCGCGGACAATATGTTGTTGTGTCTGATGAATCCGCAGGTGTCCTTGCCTCGGTCTTTACAAGTGATAGAGGGTTTTGGGGCATTTTTGGGTTTGCAAATAAACAAAGGTAAGTCTCTGGGGCTCGATGTTGGGGGGGACTCCCGGCGGGTGTGGAAGGGTGCATTTCCCTTGCTGTGGGCTGAGGGACAGATACGATATCTCAGGATCCAAATCCCTGAAAGGTTAGATCAGCTGTATCAGGTGAATGTTCCGAGGCTGCTGGCCGGGATGAGTAGTAGGTTGCGAAAATGGATGGAGCTACCGTTGTCGTTGAGTGGTCGAATAGCTTTGTACAATATGGTAGAGTTCCCGCGCTGGGCTTACATTCTGCGTCACCTCCTGGTGTGGCTTTTGCGTAGAGATGTTGAGCGTTTGGGTAGTCAGTTGTCGCGATTTCTGTGGCAGGGTCGGAGGGCTAGGATTACCTTAAAAACTTTGATGCAGCCCCAGGGGAGTGGGGGAGCAGGATTGTTATCAGTCCGGCGGTATAATCTGGTGTGTTGGGCGAACGTCTTTCAGGATCTGCTGGTGGGCACGTCTGAAGTCATTCCATTGCGGGTTATTGAGGAAGTGGTGGCTCCGCTACACCGAATGGTGCCGGCCTATGTGGAGCGTGGGAAACTCCCTGGGACCTGTCGGCGGTCGGGCTATTGGCGAGCTCTCCGGATGGCCTGGAAGGTGTTGTGCGGCTTCCGGGGAGGTCAGGGGAGTCTGTCGGATTGTATTCCCCTGGGCGGTAACCCGGATTTTCTTCCGGGGCTGCGGGCCTCTATTGCACAGGAGTGGGCAGCTAACGGTTTGTGCTATGTAGGCCATTTTCGTAGGGAGGTGGGGTTCGATGTGAATTTGTTTGCTTCTTTGCGGGAGAGATATGCTTTGGGGGCGCGAGACTTATACTTCTACTTCCAGGTACGTCATTATGTGAACACGCTCCGGACAGGTCAGGTAGCCGTGTTGACGTTGGGAGGGATGCTGGAGGTGTTTGGTGTTTTAGAGGGGAAGATTACGGTGCGATCCCTGATGGCAGCCTTGTGCCCAGACGGGGCGGAGGTCCATTTAGTTGCTCTGGTGGAGAAATGGCGGAAAGATGGAGTAGTTGAAGGCACGGCTGGGCGTCTGCAGGGAGCATTTGCTGCGATAAAAACTATTTCAGAATCAGTCCAGTTGCAGGAAATCCAATACAAATTTCTTTGGCGTGCATTATGTGTGGGCTGCGAAGGTGGGCCTGGCAGTGACAGATGTGTGTAGCCTTTGCAAGATAGCGCAGGGGGGATTTGCGCACCGTTTTTGGTTCTGTCCCTGTATACAAGAGTTGTGGGTGGGGGTGGGGCGGCTGCTACGAACCTGGTTACAGGTTCCGATGGAGCTGACCCTGGAGTGGTGCCTGTTTGGGTCCTATGAGGGAATGCAGCCCCTTCGGGAAGGTGAGCGGAAGCTTTGCGCAAAGGGTTTTGTTCTTGTGAAACTGTGTGTTTTGCGCAATTGGTTGAAGGACTATGCGCCTGCAGTAGGGGAGTGGGAGCGGGCGATGGGAGATTTGATGGGCATGGAGCAACGTACTGCACGTCTCCTGCCTGGGGGTGCCTGGGAGAGATTTCTCAGTGTGTGGCGGCCCCTACGGGATTCAGTCCCTGGGACGATGGGTGGTGTGGAGGATGAGAGTATAGACCGAGTTTAATACTGCTGGGTGTGGGAGGGAGGGTGGTCTGGGCGGGGGGGGGGGGGTGAGGGGGTGGGGGTGGGGGTAGGTGGGGGGGAGGCTAGGATAGCAGGGAGGTAGTTTGGGAGGGAGGGGATTTGGGGAGCTTCGATTGGTTGCTGGTCTGTTTTGAGTATTCTGGTGGATGATGGGTGGGGTGGCCTTTGTGATTGTTGATTGTTACTGTGGTGGGGGATCCCTCACGTTGGTGTTATTGTTTGAGGATTCTAATAAAAATGATTTTCCTTAAATGGAAGAATAAGGGGGTCAGTATCCGAAAGCAGCCTCAGAGGTGAGATTTTAGCCTGGTTTTGAATATGACCAGTTATGGAGCCTAATATACTGACAGGTAGTCTGTTCAAGGTGGTAGGTTAGTTGTGTTAGCTGAGCTTTGAATGGATTGAAGGGGAGAGAGATGATTCAGTGGAAGACCAGTGAGGAGCAGGTTGCAGTAGTCTAATTGGGAGATGACTAGAGAGTGAATAAAGGACTTAGTAGTGTCTCTAGAAAGGAAGGGATGAATTTTGCTGATGTTACAGAAAGTTTTAACCATCTGTTGGATGTGTACAGAAAAAAAGAGAGGAGAGTCAAAGAGAGGACTCCAAGGTTGCGAGCTGAGGAAACAGAGAAGAATTTAGCGTTATCCACAGAAATAGAGAAGAGAGGAAGGCAGAGGTGGGTTTATGGTAAAGATAAGAAGCTCCATGTTGACCGTGTTCAGTTTCAGATGGCAGTGGGACATCCAGGCAGTAACATCAGACAAACAGAATGAAATACAGGCCTGGATTCCTGGAGCGTTTTTAGGTACAGAGCGTTAAATCTGAGAGTCATCAGCATAAAGATGCTACTGAAAAGCATGGGAGGAGATCATGGCACCAAAGAAATTAGTAAAGAGAGAACAGAATAGGTCCCAAAATAGAGCCCTGAAGTACACAGACTGAAAGCAGGTACAGGATTTAAGCCAAAGGTATTCAGCAGAGCTAGGGCTGGGGAACAGTATGCTTACAGGACATGCATTGGGAGAAGAAAGAGACTCCAGAGTGCAGTGTTATAGGAAATGACTGCCTCATTAACAGACTCTGAAGAGATAGGAGATGAGGCTGCAGTAGAAAGAGGAGAATGGTCAAGTTAACCTGAAGATCCCTAAGTGTGCTAGTGGAGACTGGACGAGACTGTGGTGTTGGATGTTTAAAAATGAAAGTGAGGTAGGGTCAAGATGGTACTAGTGCCACTGTATAAGTCTCTGGTGAGGCCTCACTTGGAATACTGTGTTCAGTTTTGGAGACCGTATCTTGCAAAGGATGTAAAAAGAATGGAAGCTGTTCAGAGGAAGGCGACCAAAATGATTTGGAGCCTGCGTCAGAAGCCTTATGAGAAGAGACTTGAAGACCTAAATATGTACACTTTGGAGGAGAGGAGGAATAGGGGAGATATGATTCAGACCTTTAAATACTTAAAGAGAAATAATGAACAAACAAACCTCTTCCAGAGACGGGGAAGCTGTAAAACTAGAGGGCATAACATGAAGCTGCAAGGTGGTAAATTGAAAGGCAATGTCAGGAAATATTTTTTCACTGAAAGGGTGATGGATGCTTGGAATGCCCCTCCCGATGGAGGTGGTGGGGAAAAATACAGTGACGGAATTCAAAGTGGCTTGGGACAGACACAGTGGATCACTTTACAGCAACAAGTCTAAATCAAAATAAACGGAACCATCTAATTTCTCAACAAATAGGGGTGTCCTACATGGAGCAATGGGGGGAGGAGCGGTGGGTTCACCCCTAAACAAAGATATGGGGAGGGGTGAAGACATGGGGAGGTTTGCAGCTGCTCCTGTTGGGTGAACCCCTAAATAGACATGAGAAGGGGTGAACCTACTCCCAGCACCCCTAAACAAAGACATGGGAAGGGGTGCACCTACTCCCTAAAGACATGGGAAGGGGTGCACCTACTCCCTAAAGACATGGGAAGGGGTGCACCTACTCCCTAAAGACATGGGAAGGGGTGCACCTACTCCTGCCATATTGCTGGGCAGACTAGATGGACCATATTGGTCTTTATCTGCCGTCATTTACTATGTTACTATGTCAGCGAGGTAAGGCTGGCTGTTGTACCACTCCGTTCTTCAGTTTCTTTGTTGCCTATTATGTCTTCTAAACAAAAGGGGAAGGGAATGGTCAAATTCCTCAAGACCCCAAGCAGCTGAAGCTTGACAGCTATCTCCAAGTTGGACCGAAGCAATAAAACAGCACTGCTGTACCTCCTGCTGTAGGAGACGCAAGTGGAGATTTTGGCCTATATGGGAATGAATCCTTGATATCATGGTGGCTTGGTTTGGACCTCACCTCTCCCCAGGTGGCAGAGACGGACCCAAAGATGATGTTTCCCTCCTAGGGCTGGTGATAATGTCCACTCCTGACTCAGATAGAAACCAGCCGATTTAAACTTGGGAAGTGCCAGGTATTGGCTCTGTGGTAAACTCCGCGGAAAGAGAAGGGGATGGTAGTGGAAAAAGAGAATTCAGCTTTAGAATGTTCTTGGACCTGGAAAGATTGTTGTTAAACTTCCTACTCTAGTATTTCTCCCAGGGAGATAACTAGCATGGCCCAAATATTTTGTAAAGTTAAGTTGGCTGCCACTGTTTCTCGATCTGCTAAAGATATAAATGTGTTGCTTCAGAGAGTGGTTGTGGTGTTTCAATAGCACGAGTCCTTTGTGAAAGATACTAGAGAGAAGATTGGGGCTCTTGAGATGGATGTGAAAAATTCTAAATTGATAATTGATGCTGTGGTTAAAGATAAGCTGGTTATCCAACAAAAAATAGAGAATTTTGAGAACCATGTGAGACATTTAAATATGTGTTTTGAGTTTTCCTAAAATTCCTGCAATGTTACCAGTAGAAATCTTCAAGAAATATCTACAGGAATTACTGGAGATACCTGCAGATGTCTTTCCGCCTATAAGGCGTACTTTTTACTGAAAGGAAAGGACTCTGTTCCTCTGGACTCAGTCCCTTTGGATGTATCAATGTTAGAAACATATTTTCAGGATATACAGGACCGTGCAATGTATGTTAGCTTTGTCTTTGAGATAGATCTTTCTCAAATTTTGAAGCTTTAATTTGTAAAAGATTAATATTCCATTTTGTAGTCATCTGGTGCAAATATTTCCTGATGTGGCATGTGCCACTCAGGAAAGAAGGAAGCATTATTTTGGCTTTATGTTCTAAGGTTCTGTCCTAAGGGGCCACTTTTCAACTTAGATATCCTTGCAAATGTATCATTAGATTATGAATATTTGCTACATGTTTTTTGTACCGGAGCAACTTATGTCTTTGGAAGTTGAAGGCTAACGGACTTGTCCTCAACACCAGTCCCACAGGAGAGTCAGGATCCTGCTGTATAAGTATTGTTTGATCCTTACTGCTTATGGCCTGTTTTTTCTTTTTTCCATTATTACTTGAGTTTTACCACTATTCTTTCTCCCCCCCTCCCTCTTTTATATTTGAGGTCTAAGTGGAGACATTGAAGTGCTTTCCTTTATTTTTTAATTCTATTTTCTATGCTATGTATTGTTGTTGTCTCCATGTTTCCTTAACAAGTGGATACTTGTGTATCTCCAGGAGCAAGCAGGAATGAGTCTTCACATATGGGTACGTCGGTACCGACGGAGCCTGCACGGGAATGCTCCCCAGCATCCAATCAGAAGCTTTTGGGAGCATCCCTCGCGCCTGCGTGGTGACTTCCCACCTTTCCCACTGCCTCTCCTCAGTTTTCGTTTTTCCGCGGAGCCAACAGGACGTCCTCCTGTCACCGCAGAAACCTTTTACTTTAAAATCCTTATTTTCTTGTTTTCTTGTGGTCGTGGCTGTCTTTCCCGCCGATACCGGTACCGCCGGTGCTTTATTCTTTTCCTTTTCAAACTTAAAGAAATATTTCTCCTCAGTTTTTTGTTTTAACATTTTTGGGCCTACCAGGCCTTTCCAAAATGGAGCCTTCTTCCCCTAAGAAGTGCCTTCACTGTGGAAACTCAGTTTTCTTTTTAGACTCCAATGTTTGGTGTCTATCCTGTCTGGGTCCTGACCTTTTTTCCCCTGATACTTCAGGCTATATGGTTGGGAGAAGACCTTCCCTTTTTCGAGTCTCCCTCGATACCGTTTTTCCTCCTAAGGTGAGGACACCGGTTTATTCTTCTCTCCAGGATGAGGTAACCCACAAACAGTCTGTTAAGACTAGCCAATTCTTGAAGGGTAAGTCTCATGCCCAGCATGATGACGGCTCTGGCCTTATCCTCAAGACCTCATTGGCAATAAAATCTCGGCAGGAGTCTTCGGGCTCCAAAGCATTTACAGGGTTTCAGGTTGTTCCTGGGGCTCACCCCTCACAGAACATACCTGAGCTGTGCCAGTGGGTGGTATCCGTTTCGAGCGGTACCGATAACCCGGCACCGGCATCGAGTGCTGCACTCTTCACCAGGAATCGTCATCTGGTGTCCTCGGTACCTTCGGGGCCGATCGATACAACCCAGATTGGCTTTCCTATATCCCAGCCATGCTCGGGGTTGGTACCGGCTTCGAGCAGTACCGATACCCCGGTATCGGCATCGGTATTGAGTGTTCCACTCTTTACCTGGGATCGTCATCTGGAATCCTCGGTACCTTCGGGGCCGATCGATATGACCCAGATTGACTTTCCTATATCTTCACCGTGCTCGGGGTTGGTACCGACTTCGAGCGGTACCGATACCCCGACATCGGTGCCAGTGTTGAGTGTTCCTCTCTTCGCCGGGCATCGTCTTCGAACGTCCTCGGTACCTTCGGTGCCGTTCGATGAGATTCCAATTGACTTTCATGTATCGGCATCGCTGATACCACCACCAACGTCGGTACCTTCTAGACATGCATCGATAGACTCGCTCGCTTCGATGCCGAGTCTAGAATCGATATCCAGTCTAGATGACTTGGTACCGACGCATTTCGGAACTGATCCATATCGTTTCCGACTACGCAGTACCGAGGATATTCACCAAGGCTCTCTGGTTACCTCGGTACCGCTTCAGCAGCTCTCGATTACTGCTTCGATGACATTATCTCCGATACCGGTACCGGTGTCGGGGTCGATTCCTGCAGTTCCATCGGTGCCATCGATCCTTTCTATGCCTAGTTTGGAATCGATACCAAGCACTGACGATGCAGTACTAACTGCCTCAAATCAGAACTGTCAGTATCACAATCCATCGAGCAGGATTCTTTTTCTGCACCAGTCCAGTATATCTTCTGGTACTCAAGCTGCTCCTTCAACCTCAGCTTGCCCAGGATTAGTTCCTATTGGAAATCCTTCTTTTCAGAAGTTTCTCCTTGACATGGCAGCTTTTCTTGCCATTCCTATTCCTGGTTTTTCTCTTGACCAAGATCCTGCAGAAAAGGAAAACATAATGCTTCCTTTACATCATTCTTTACAGGATCTTCTTCTGAGGATATGGGAATCACCCTTAAAGGTTCCTTTGCCTTCTACAGCCATTGACGTTCTGTATCAGGTACCTCCCTCTCCAGGGTTCCAGAAAAACCAACTTCCACATCATTCCATTGTAGTGGAATCAGCAATGAGGAAGGTAAGAAGCAAGAAGAAGCATTCTTCTTATCCGCCAGGTCGTGCTTCTAAAGCACTTGATGCCTTTGGACGTCAAACCTTCCAAACTTCTATGCTGGCTTCAAGAATTATTTCATATATTTTTTTATATGAGTCTGACACTTCAGAAGGTCACAGAGAAATTATCTCTTTTATCTCCTTTTTTGTCAGAACCTAAGGCCTCTGACTATTCCTTGCTTCTCAATCATAGCAGGAATATCTCTTGGTTCCTTTCTCGTGCTTCTCTAGACTCTTTTGAGTCTGTTAGCAGATCCTCTGCTATTGCCATTGGAGCACGTCGTACTGCCTGGCTGCAGGCTTCAGACTTGAGCAGATGGGCACAACATACACTGGGTAATTCTCCTTGTACTGGAGAAAATCTCTTCAATAAAGAGGCTTTACGTCAGGTTGCTCATTGCTCCACTGACTTTCCTAGTTCTGGAAACCGTCCTAAGCCTTCTTTTTCCCCAGGGCGTAGGAAATGTCCTACCAAACCTTCTTTCCCTAGGAAAAGAAAATTTCATCCTTCTGCCCATCCTCCAGATGTACCCAAGCAAGGGACATCTCATCCTCGTCTGAAGTCTCCAGACTCTAACCAGGCTAATCATAGCCAGCAACCATAGGTTTCTGTATGTTGCAATCTACAGTTAACTTCTTCTTACCAGAAGTTATTCTTCAAATCCTACACTGGTTTTTCTTTTCAGTATGCTAAGCTGTTAGGATATTTTTGTCCATGGGTTACAGAATTCTCCCTTTCTTTTTATTATAAAGGGAGATTATAATTATCCAAGGATAGTTTCTGTCCCCACAGGGACATTTTTTCCTTCAGCTGACTTACCATATGGTATGTCACCTTCCAAGCCCCTCTCTCCCAGGGTTTCCCCTGTTCGAGTTGGTACCATACTGAAACACTTCTTTCTTTCCAGTGTAGACTTTTTGCTATCCTTCAATGCATGCTCTGAACAACTCATCAGACAGGGACGGGAATATCTCCGCTTCCTCTGTCTGTTTTTCTCCCTGTTTTTATACAGGGGGATCCCCTCTGCTCTTTTGTTCAGTTGCTGTACAAGCAGAAGTTCCAGTGCTTACTTTAATGTTTCTTGCAAGTTCCTTTCAACTATCTTGCATGATACTACTCACTGCAGGTTATCTTCTTCTTGCCATATCCTTACCTAGGATATGGCACCACATCTGACTGCTGTCAGTTTCTCTCATAATTCTCCTGCACAATGCTCTCTGCAATCTTCAGAGAAGCTTTCTACTATGGGCCCTTGCTGTAGAGCATTGAACTTTGTCTCTGAGGGTTTTTCATATAATAGGAAAAGCTTATATAGTCATTCCATGGCTATATCGTTTCTTTATACCCTCTTGTCTCCTATTGTGATACAGAAGACAAGCTTTTTCTGCGTGAATGTCCAAGGAGTTCCCAATCTGGCAGGAATCTACCCCTTTTTTCCTTACAGCTTGGCATTATCTTTTCTACTCCACTTGGACAACGCATACTCTTTTACTGTACATGATACCCCTGAGTCCCTTGGCTGGGTCATCCAGGTGTCTTAGTCTATGCGTTTTCCTGTCCTTTAGACATGTCAGAGTCCTCAGGTACTCCTGACATGCTCTTACCAGACTGCTATTATCCTCTGTTTTTCACGCAAGCATACTGGTTATCCACTGAAATATATTACTGCACCACGGAATTAGATTCTCTATATATCTTCAGGTGGTTTTCACCCCTTATTAGATGAATCTTTTCCCATCACATTCCCCATGTGAATGTTTTTGTGGAGCTCAGTTGCAGACATGAATCCTCAGACTTATATTCATGTCTGTATATGTCCTATACATACATATTTTTGTAATCTGTATGGGCATAAGCCATGCCCATCTATATCTATATATCACACATATCTGGACATATATCCACATATATATAGACATGTATGTATCTCCATATATATGTGCCCTTTGGGAGATGTCCATAAGACACTAGGTATTACCTACTATCTCCCTAACTGTCTGTGCTATAAAGCTTTTACCTTCTTAAAGGGTCCAGACAGTCAACTTGCCTATTCTCATACGGCTCAGTAAGTGGGAACGGTTATACACACAATTACTGCTGTGACGTCAACAGCTTCTATTTTTGTTATAGATCTCCCTATCCATGAAGTATTAAACTTCATTGTCTTCCTATCTCTTACCAGCTAGGAATGACAGTGTACATCTTCAGTATTTCTGAGTACACTTCTGTTCTCCTGGGGAATAGGGGCTTTTTTCCATACCCCCTCTTCCCTTCCGGACTGGGCTACTTTTCCAGATCGGTCAGTCTTCTTCTTTTAGTCCTCAATGTTAATAACTCTGTACCTAAAAGAGTTTTCAGCTTTTTCCCATAAAGCTTTCCATTGAAGACCTGCCGTTCTTCTCCTGCCCCAGTTGACACCTGGGTCACCTGCCCATTCCAGATTTGGAACTTCATCCTCACTGCTGTGAAGTTACCTTGAGGATTCCGCTACTGCATCTGCAGTACACTCCATCACAGTTCTACTTCTACAATCCAGTAGGTAAGCTCTATATTGTGCTAGTTCATTAAATATTTTAATGATACTTGACATACATTCTAAAGACTCCTCTCCCCTGTAGTCTTTAGATTTGCTGTTCCTTGCAGCTCTTCTCTATTCAACTCCTACCCCCCATCCCTCAGGGGATGCCAGGGATCCAGGTTTGGAAAATGCCGTCCTGTCCAGGAATATGCATTTTATGGGATCTCCCCTGGCACCCACAGCTAGGGAGTCCCCATATGTGAAGACTCATTCCTGCTTGTTCCTGGAGATAGCACAGTTACTTACCTGTAACAGGTGATCTCTGGGAACAGCAGGAATTAGTCTTCACAACCCACCCACCTCCCCTAGGAGTTGTATCTATCTATCTCCTTTCCTCTTTCTCTCCTTCTGTCTCAGCTATGAAACTCAATTGAGGAGAGGCAGTGGGAAAGGCGGGAAGTCACCGCGCAGGCGCGAGGGATGCTCCCAAAAGCTTTCTGATTGGATGCTGGGGAGCATTCCCGTGCAGGCTCCGTCGGTACCGACGTACCCATATGTGAAGACTAATTCCTGCTGTTCCCAGAGATCATCTGTTACAGGTAAGTAACTGTGCTATATGTGAAAATGTATTAAATAAAAAATTAAAAAAGAATGAAAGTTTAGCAGAAGATGATTGGATAGGGGAAGAACTAAGGTAGAAAAGTTAGAGGGGGAGCGGTCGGAGAAAAAGACAAGGTTGAGGCAATGGCCAGGCTGGTGAATACAACACAGCTGGAGATTGAATGAGAAGGTTAAGGCTAGGAGCTTCAAGGTATAAGAAACACAAGGGTCATCAGCATGAATGTTAGTTCCCAAGAATGAGAGAAGGGGGAAGATGGGTTCAGAAAAAACACCAGGAGTCAGTCAGTGAGAAAGGAAGAGGTGGATTTGTCAGGGGGTTGATAAATCAGCTAACTGGAGAGGTAGTGGAGTAAGTAGGTGGATGGAATGGACTTTAAAGGAAGAAAAGGAATGAGACTAAGGAGGCAGGAGGAGGGAGGAGCAACTGGTTGAGTTTTTTATGGGAGAAAAGGCAGCAACTGAAATCATAAGAGAGAAGCCAAGTCTTCGTTAGAGCAGGAAGATGCAGAGTATTAGATAAATAGGTCATCAATGAAGGTGAATTTGTTGGAGACGGAGTGGACGTTTCACAAGATGCATGAGAAAGGGAGAGAGGAAGGAGGAAGAAGAGGGATATGCATAAGATTAGAGGAGTTGCAGCTGGGCCTGCATAGGGAGTGAGAAATGCTCAAGGGGCCAGGATTGGGATTGATATCCCCAGATGAGATAAAATGGAGCAAGAGGGTAGAGGAGAGAGAAGAGGCACAACAGTGATGAGCGTGAGGAGGTGCTGTCAGAGAGAGTGGAGATGGCTGAATAAATGGAAGTAAATGCTGAAGTTCAGGAGCAGATGAAAGGATAGATGACAAATTGGCAGAAGTGAAGAGAGTAAGGAATTGGTGATAAGGACTAGGGGTTTGAAGTTGTTGGCATGAAGAGATTAGGGAGAGTTAGCATCAAGAAGAGAAAATGATGTGGAGCCCCAGGAATAGATGGAGAGGAGAAACAGACCTGAGGAGATAAATGGTGAGACAGGACAGAAGCCCCATTGGGTTGGGTGCATCTGAGTGATAGTGTTAATGAGCCTCAGGAAAGCTATATAAGAAATATAAACCACAGGGTGAGTCAGCAGGTGAGAAAGGAAAACACTAAGTTTAGTACTATATCAGGTCTCGACGCATTTTCTTGGAATCTAGGAGCCAGCTTAAAAATTTAGGAACTGGCAGCTGAGACTTCTGACCCTACCCTCCAAATGCTATATTGTAACTCCTTCTTTTTTAAGGACCTGATTTTACAGTTTTCCCATTTTCTATGTGAAAGGAAAGCTTAATAACTCAGGCTCTTAATGTGTCATTACATAGTGCCAACAGGAGGCAGCGACTTCACCTCCCCTGCCCACCAACCCCAATGAGTACGTTGTCAGCAGAATATCGATGACCCTTTATAGCTGCACCTGAGGCAACTTCCTTTTCTGCTTCACATATCACCATGGCCTGGTAATACATGAAGCAAACTTATCATAATCCCTTGCACCCTGCCTTCACCCTCTCTTAGCCCTCCAGTCTCTGTCCCTTGTCTTTCATAGCCCCCCCCCCAGTCATCATACAATGTGTCTCTCTCCTGCATAGCCCCTCCAGCTTTCACCCAGTGTCTCTTACTCTCTCAAAGGCCCTCCCTCCCCCCCCCCCCCGCCTTTACTGGGTCTCTTTCTCATATATGTTTTTCCTGGGTTGTCGCAATTTTGGAAGTGTTCAGGGACCCTGTATGGGAGCAGGTCTAGTCTGCAGCTTGTTTTTGGAGACAAATGTTCTGGGCAGGACAGTGTTGCTGATTTTAAAAAAGAAAAAAAAACAGGTAGGAGGCTGCCAGGACTGCAGGATCTTGCTGATCAGGGCTCGTGTTTGGCTCCGGAAGCATCAGGCAACATGGGGATGGATCTCCGACAGCTGGAAGTGAGCACAGATGTGCAAGTAGAACCTGTGTGTGAGCTATACTCGGGGGGGGGGGGGGGGTTAGCACAGCTGACTTGAGCACAAGCTGGAAACACCACTGATGGTGGCTGCCTTGAGCGCTGCGGTGCTCTGCATGTAAGAAATCCTGGATGCTAGGTCGCAATCTATAGGCACCATGGTAACTTGGCACCTGGGATTTGTCAAGCCCTCTGCTAGAGACAAGGGTAACGTTTTCTACCTTAATGAAATAAGGAGAGGTCTAGGCGCAGATAGGTGAACAGATCCAGCACAAAACCAGAATGAGAACAAGAACGGACAGGCCAGTGTAAGAGTTTGTGCGCTGGTGCAGAATGCAGGAAGGGACTGAACATGAGTGTGAGCTGCGCACTAGTGTCTGTGCTAATAGCACTGCATAGTGCATGTAAATCTATTTAAATGGTGTTAATGAAGCAGTTAGCTGTGCAATAGAGATGCAGAAGACCAGAAGGCTGAGTTCAATGCAAGGAGACGTTAGGGGTTTAGCCTGTTTATAGTTACCCCAGCTATAAATCCAAGTTACTGCGCCTGTTCAATGTAAGCACAAGGCAGGCCCTCCCTGCTCTGTACAAGGAAATGTTAATTGTAAACCGCACTGATTTTAAAGACCGCGGTATAGAAAAGCTTTTAAATAAATAAATAAACTCATAGGTCTGTAGCTGGTGCTAGTGAAAATTTTCTGCCAATTTCTTGACCATACAGCAAGAAACTATTTTTTTTTCCAGCTTGTCTGAAGAGATTGCTGGAAAAAAAACCTCAGGGGATGTGTGCTGGAACAATGTTATGCGCATGAGCGGGAACGTGATGCGGCACATAACAGCAGTACTGCGCACAATAATATTGCTATCATGCACGGCATAGCATTCCAGCACAAGTGCCAGGCTGATGGGGGATTTCCTTTGTGCAGAGACCTTTGTGTGCATGTGCCTGGCTTGCTCTCCCTGTTTAGTGCAGACGTTTTGCACACAGCTCATCACTGAGCAAAACCTCCGCGGTAAACTTGCATTAGCTTTAGCGTAGGGTTTCAGCATTGAGCCCAGAGTAAACAGAAACAGCAGAAATGAGCAAATGGCAAAACAGATCCCAATCAAATGAAATAAATAAGTAATACAAACAAGTAAATACCAATATGGCTTCAAGTCAGTGCTGACTCTTAGTGACCCTGCAGCTCCTGGGTTTTCTTGGCAGTGTGATTACCAAGCTTTTCTTCCAAGGCAATAAAAGGTTAAGTGACTTTCCCAAGGTCACAAGGAGTGCTAGTGTGAATCGAACCCTGGTCTCTTGGTTACCAAGCCAGTACTGTAACCATTATAAATATTTATTTATTTATTTATACCGCGCTCTTTAGAATCAGTGTGGTTTACATGTATACTAACAGGTACTTTTTATTCCCTTGTCCCCAAAGGACTCACAATCTAAGTGTACCTGAGGCAATGAAAGGTTAAATGGCTCATACCAACTAATACACATTGCTCCCTCCTCTTTGTCCTCTGCTTATGCACTTCAATTCGTCTGGCTTTTGCCATTACCTTTTCTACATGTTTGGCCGCCTTAGGATGATCTGATATGAGAACCCCAGATCCTGCCCTCCTTTTGTGCACAGACCTGTTAGTTCATTTTGTGTTCATTATTTTATATGATTTACTGTATGTTTGTTTATTTTATTTGATATACCACCCTTTGGAAAAACAGAGCGGTTTACAATATACAAAACCTCATAAGAAAAAGGCACGAGGCCAGAAGGAAGAAAGGAAGTTACAATTATTGATAAGTAAACAGGAAAGAAAAAGAGAATAGGACGAGACTGGAGGTCAGGTTACACAAAGGGGGAGGGAAGGTCAAAAGCGAGGGAGAAGAGGGTGGGTCTTTAGATCCCGCTTAAAGGTGAGGTGGTGGGGCTCTATGCGAAGGGAGGTGGGGAGTGAATTCCAGAGGGCAGGGCCTGTGAAAAAAAAAGGCTGAGGAGCGGGTGGACTGAAGGTGTGCAAGGGAGGGAGAGGGAAGATGGAGGCGATTGAGCTGAAATGAGCAAGGAGTGTGTCTGGGGGTATGGAAGATGATGGGATCTGCCAGGTATTGCGGGGTGTTGGTGTGGTGCCCTATGAACAAGAGAAACTGAAAGTGAAAGGGGACAGGTAGCCAGTGAAGATGAGCAAGTAGGGGAGCAGCGTGGTCACGTGGAGAGGAGTGAGTGATGATGCGAGCAGCAGTATTTTGAATCCTCTGTAGTCTGTTGAGTTGGGATTTGGGAAGGCCAGTGAAGATGGAATTAGAGAAGTCTAGGCGTGACATGACTAGTGACAGTAACAGCGTGGTGAGGGCGGGCGGGGTGAGAAAAGGGCGAATTGCGCAAACTTGACGCAGAAAGAAGAAAGAGGTCTTGGTGATATGTGAGACGTGTGCAGCTTAGTACTAGGAGGGGGGCTGATAAGTCTCTGGCCTTGTAACACTATGGGCACACTTCAGTTCCAGAGGTCCATATGATCTCTCTGAAGTTTCATTTTATAAAACAAAACTGCAGCGAGATCATTCGGACCTCCGTAACTGAAGCGTGCCCAAAGCTTTCTGTTTCCAAGATTCACGCTTAACACAACCCCAACTAGAAAATTCGTTAGCCTGACACTCCTCCTGTTACCTATCCATTTTTCACATTACAATGCCTAATATGATGATTTAATCTTTTTTACATAACACTGTACATAGTTTTTCTCCCTGTTCATCCAAGTTTGTGTCCCTTGTTGATTGTAAACTCAATGTAACATGTTACATTGCTGTATATTTTGTTCAAATGTAAACCGCACTGATTGTAATAGCGCGGTATATAAGAAATGCAAATAAATAAATAAATACAAGGCCAGAGACTTATCAGCCCCCCCTCATATTGTAGATTTACAGCATATAACTATTCTTAAATAAGTAAATGTCGTCATCTCCTATACGGTACTACTCGCTTGGGTTTTTCCAGCCCTAATGCATGATTCTAAATTTTTTTGGTATTAAATCTTAACTGCCACACTCTTAAATCATTGCTTTTGCTGGATCCCTCCTCATGTTTTCCACAGATTCCTTGTTGCAGATTTGTTATCTGCAAAAATGTAAATCTTTCCTGATGGCCTTTCTTCAAGATGCTTACACAAATGTTGAAAAGAGTCAGCCCACTGACTGATCCTTGCAGCACCCCAGTGGTTAAGCCTTTCCTCAAAGCAGACTTCATTTACCCCTGCTTGTCGCCACTTCCCACCTCCTGCTCAGTCACTTCAGGGCCCAGTGTGGAAGCATTGTAGTGTACTCAGATTTCGACATCAAGCGCTGTCACCCAATCCAACCCTTTACTGTTTTAGGAGACCAAGTGCTAGCAACTGTTTATGCACCTGGGTCCTTGTGAGCAGGAGAGTTTTCTATGGCTAAGCTGCAGTACAATTCAATCAGGGTTGAGTATTAGCAAATAATGAAAAGGTAAAACCAGAAATAATGTGGACCATGCAATTACTTTGTTAAATCTCTCATAAACACGCTTCCTCTGAACGGCTGTTCCAGGACCCTGCAGATTTCTCCTGTTAACTGGACGCACAGAAGTTGTTTCTCACTTCAAGCATATGAAGACTTGAGTTGCTAAACTGGATGTCTTCCTAAAATTCATACCATGATTTGTATTATAAAGGGAAACTTATTCATATTTCTCATTCATTTTAAGTGAAATACTTGTTACTTTTTCACAGATACATATAGTGCCTTTTAAAAGTCTTCACACCCTGTATGATTTGCATATTCTGCTGTCTAAATAGTGCAGTTCATAATGCGTTAAAGTTCAAAGAGCGCAGTATATAAAAGTAAATAAATAAATACACAACAGACTGCTTTCTCTGTATGAAAACGATTATAGAAATATTATAGAAGTAATTAAGGATAATAAACAAAACAGTCTTGATTACATGAGTCTTTGCACCCTTGTCATAGCAAAGTCAGATTAGCTTCTTTTCCCAAAATTACCTTAAGGCTCATAATAAATTACACAGAGCCTTCCTGTATGAAATCACAGTAGTTGATGTGATTTAAATACTCCTGCATAAACAATTGAGCCATTTACGTTGTGCGAAGTGAATCTGAAGCAGAGGTCTAAAGGCCACGAACATGGAGCTGCTGAAAGAAGTCTTAGATATCCAATGGTACAGATTGGGGGAAGCCTGTAAGAAGATTTCAGTGCGTTTGAATACCCCCTTACAGTCCTCCTTAAAATTATGTATTTCAAAAATGTGCTTATCTTAGCAATTCTTTTTCCCAACGCCTCTTGTCGGCGCCTCTCCACGTTTCACTCTTTCGTTTTTCTTCAGGGATTGATCCCTCATGCCATATTATTGTTTTTATTCATGTATAACATTTTGCATGTTTACATTTGGTTTTATATATTTATTTACTTAATTATTTAATTAGTTATTTACCGTTCGATCTTTTGATGGTGTTCTAATTTCTTTTTATTTGTTTTAATCTATTTTGAGGTTTGTTTCCTCACATGATATCCCCCTGAAGAAGGCCGGTGGCCGAAACACGTAGGGGTCATTAATAAAAGGGGTTTGGTCAAACCTGAACTGCCAGTCCTGGTATCTGTTTTTTGCTCCAGACCTACCAGCTGTACATGGGCATGTACCTACAAGACCTGGCAAAGGAGATTGCCGGGTTCTCAGCTGGCATCTCCGAGGAACCTTTGCAGAGGTTCAAGGCTTTTGTCAACAGGGATTCGAGAGTGCTCGAAGTTTCTCTCTCGAGCAGCCTATGATGGCTTTGAGGCTTCGGCCCGGGTAGCCGCGGCCGGCATTGGTGCACACCGTCAGGCCTGGCTACAGTCATCAGACCTGGAGCCATGGGTGCAGGACAAGTTGGTCAATGTCCCTTGCCGAGGTGAAAATCTCTTTGGTAAGCCCATGACTGAAAAGGCTGCGGAAATTGAGACTGAGACTCTCACCAGGACAAGGCTGTCCAGGAAGACTTCTGCCTCTTCTCAGAAAAAGAAGGGCTTGGGGAAGAAGCCCTTTTTCCCCAAGGAAGGGTGCTGCCTACAAATCCTACCCTCAATATCAGGCCTCTCCAGCTCCCCAACAGGGCCAGCAGGCCAAGGGGCAGGGGCATGGGCCCCGTAGGCAGAAGACCCCCAAGCCGCCAGCTCCGGCTCCTGCACAGCAGGGAGCGGGGTTTTGACTCCCACAGCATAGCCTCTTCTCCACAGCTGGCTCCACTCAGCACAGGAGGTCGGCTGACCCTGTACACCTACAGGTGGCCAGCCATCACAGGGGATACCTGGGTCCTCAGCATAGTCCAAAAGGGCTACATGCTCCACTTCCACCAGATACTCCCCTCCTACTTTCTAGGGGAGCCTCCAAGACTCCCTCTGCACAGAAACCTCCTCATTCAGGAGTTGGCAAGTCATCTTAAGGAACAGGCGGTGGAACCGGTGCCTCATCACCTGAAAGGGCAAGGCTTCTATTCCAGGTACTTTCTGGTACCAAAAAGGACAGGAGGCCTCCGGCCTATCCTAGACTTGCAAAACCTAAACAAGTTTCTGGAGAGGGAAAAGTTCAAGATGCTTACCCTTGGGATACTGCTGCCCTTCCTCCAGCAGGGAGACTGGCTATGCTCCTTAGACCTAAAGGATGCTTATACTCGCATCCTCATTCATCCAGACCACAGACAGTATCTCAGATTTGTGGTGGGAAGAAACCATTTCCAGTACAGAGTACTTCCCTTTGGCCCAACCTCCGCCCCCAGGGTTTTCACCAAATGCTTGGCGGTGGTGGCGGCCTATCTCAGAAATCAGGGAATTTTTGTCTTCCCATACCTGGACGACTAGCTCATCAGAGGTCAGTCTCTCCAGGAGGTCAGACAAGCCACTCTTCGCACTGTCTCTCTTCTTCAGCACCTGGGCTTTGTCATAAACTACGCAAAGTCCACTTTGCTCCTCTCACAGAACCTAGAGTTTATAGGGGCAAGATTAGACACCCTGCAGGCAAGAGCTTACTTGCCCGAGGACAGGGCCCACAGACTGATGGACTTGGCCATCCAATTCCAAAGCAATTCTCAGGTCTCCGCCAGACACTTTCTGCGGCTCCTGGGCCACATGGCATCCACGGTTCCGACAGCATAACGGCATGGAAACCCTATTGACAACTCTTCTAGATAGACTCCACACTGGCTTAGACAACAAAAAACAAGGATTCATCCTAATATTCATGGACATCGCCTCTACTTTTGATTCAGTCAACCACAGTCTCCTACTTAACCGCCTACTCCAAATAGGTATAAGGAACACAGCCCTCAATTGGTTCAAATCCTATCTTTCTGATCGCCAGCAGCAAGTCCACATAGAAACGCAGTCATCTAGACCATTCCAGCAGACACAAGGAGTCCCCATAAGGCTCATCCCTCTTCGATCTACTGTTCAACGTGTATATTCAACCGATCTGTGCCATCATTCAATCTTTCAAAATGTACTACCACACTTATGCTGACGATGTCCTACTCTATGCCCCTTTCTCCACAGGCAGCCCTGACTATTCTTCCATCATAGAGTGCTTCAATGCAGTCTCAGATTGGCCTGCCTCCCACAACCTGACAGTTAACAGCAGAAAGTCGGAGGTCTTATTTATAACTAAAGACAAGACTTTCACCCCACCAACTTCCCTCAGGTTGAATGACATCGATCTTGTGCCTAAACAGGAAGTATGCTACCTGGGAATCACATTGGACCAGCATCTGAATTTGGAAACCCAGGTACAAAATATCACCAAGGCAGTTTACCATAAACTGAGAACACTCCAGCATCTACGTCCCCTTCTTGAACCCTCAGATTTCCGCATAGTTTGCCAAGCCCTCATTTTTCCTCACTTCGACTTCTCCAACATAATTCTCCATGGCCTCTCTAAGCACGCTGTCCAACCTTTACAACTGGCTGTGAACACTGTCACTGAACGCTTCTGTCAGTGTCCAGATATGAACACGTGACGCCCCTCTTGATACAGCTACACTGGCTCCCTATAGCAATTCGCCTGATTTACAAAGCTCCTACTTACATTCAAAGCTCTCAACGGCATGTCTGCATCCTCTGTTGCTGAACTCATACAACGGACCCTGGAGACCAGAACCAGGAGATCATGCATGGTAAACTCTCTTGTCATCCCTTCTGCAATAAAGTCTTGTACTCAATCTACCAGGAATCGTGCTTTCTCATTATATGCACCAACCAACTGGAATGCTCTACCCCCAACGATCTGAAGCATCCCAGATTTAACATCCTTTAAGAAAGCATTAGAGACTTACTTGTTTCAATCAGTCTACAACCAACCACCCTAAACAAGACCTTCTCTTTTGTCCAACCTTACCCATCCCCCACATCCACATTGACTATGAACAATCGGCTAGATTTTATTTTTACTACTGTTCCACTGTTCTAGTTAAAGTTCTTTATTCTGTTCTATACAAATTTGTTCAATGTAACCGTTCAACTGTTTCGTTCTTGATATCTCCAGTTCTATGTAAAATGTTTTGATCATGTTATATGTAAACCGTACTGATTTGAAAGCGTGGTATATAAAAGCAAATAAATAAATCACTAGCCAACTTTTAAAGAACTTGCTTGAGCTTGCCTGCCAAGTGAAATGGGAAAAAACTGCATCATTTTGATATGCAATTTTGGTGGACACTTAACTGAAATGCTGTTGCTGCAGATGGGGCTTCCATCACGTACTACGTCAAGGGGAGTGGAGACTTATGCAATCAAGACATTCTGGTTTTATTCTTAACTTTCTGAATCTTTTTATAATTGTTCTTTCATATTGAAAGTGTACAGTGTGTTGCATAAAGCAGTGAAGCCAGCTATTATAATGCTGTATGAATTTTGCTTTTTACAAGTATAGCAGAATGTGAAAAATGTACAAGGGAGATGTTTACTATATACACTATATACAGCCTGTCTTAATTTACAAAATTCTCCTTTATGAGATGACACTTCTGATTGTATTTGATTCATTTGTACAGGACACACCTGACATGGTTTTCTTACCATGCTCTCACCTTTCCGTTGCTCTTTGGGATTTTTCTTGAAGAGCTCTGAAAGCCATGAATACGCTGGTGTGGATGAGAAAAAAATCCAATTTGTTGCAGTGAGCAACAGCCCTCTGGTTCAGCACACCTTCCTCCTGATAATCTAAGCTGAGCATTCCTTACCACCTCGACTCTGTCATGAGAATGGTAATGGAGAGCTGGTACTTGGAAGCAAAGGGAGAGGCCCAGTTTTCAGGAAGATGAGATTCGATCCTTTCTGTTGCTTCTCTTCCTGACAGTGCAGTGCTAACTCAAGTTAGACCAGTAATTTTTGTTAAAAAGAATGGACTCTTATCTTTCCCCCTAGTTCTATTGCTCATTTAGAATAGTGATGAGGCTGAAAGGAGAGAGGAGAAGAGGACCTGAGTCAAGAACACCAGTGTACTAGTGTGATGTCATAAGGGCCTTGCCTCATGTGTACCAAGGTTGTTTCCATATGTAAATATGTTATTAGATTGCTGCTCTTTCTGGGCACAGAGGATTTTATTCCCAGAACTAAGTCTTCTAGTAGGTATATCAAAATTACTTTCCTGTGTTTTATATAATTAATTTGTCCTAGCACCCACCCTTTGCAAAACGCATGCCTGCCTTGATAGCCTACACTGCTGTCTAACAGCTGTCATTTATTATCTTGCCAGATTTTGCTGTGTACCATCTACAGTAGCTAAATGTGCCAGAGCTAGAGGAATGGAGTGGGCAAGGGCGGCCCAAGGGGGGTGCGGGGCCATGTGCAGAGAATCATTGTGAGACCTTGTTTGCATAAGGTCTCATTTGCATAAATATTTGCATAATGTTAACGTGCACTAACTTTTAGTAAACACGCCTCCTAATGAATGTCTGAATAAAGAAAGACTACCAGATTTCTATATTACTACACTCCAGTGCCAACCGCCAGGCACATTAGGAAACACTACCAAACACTGCCCATTTAGAACCCATAGCAAACCCGCTGTATCATAACAACACTACCAGGACTCACAAAGCACCAAACCCTACCTATTAAAAGGCAACACTGCAAATATTAAACCAATGCATCTCAGAGAATACCAGTACATCTCCTACTGGGGAAAGAGAACAAGTGGCACTGTCACATAGAAACTACATGAACAGAATACCTCAGCTCGGTTATTTATTTAACAGGTTTTATATACCGACTTTCTACAATTCAAGACGGTTTACAAGGAACATAACAGACAGTATATTTCAACTGAATGCATTGTAACAAAAAGGATCACAGTATAAATGATTAACAAGAAACTTATTTATTTATATTCTCTTATATACCGTGCTATTTTTCATCAGTGCGGTTTACATTGAACAAACTGAAATTACATTGAACAGGGCATTATAACTTGGAGATAACTATTTTACAGGGAACATGGGCTATGTAGGGTTAAGTGGCTTGCCCAAGACCACAAGGAGCACCTGTGGGACTAGAAACCCCAGTCCTTCTGGCCCAAGGTTGCTGTCCTCTAGTGGGATTTGAACCCCCGACCTTCCGGCCTGAAGTACCTTGCCCCAACCACTAGGCCACTCCTCCACTTACTCCTTGCGGAGGCTTAAGAACTATTTACATGGAGGCTTAAAGGGCTATTTACATGGAGAATTATATAGGAGGTTAGAGGGAGCTATGTAAGTAGGGAAAAGTTACACATGCAGAGCATAGACAGTCAGCAAACAAAGAACAAGGGATCACAGTTTAGACATAGGAAGACATTAATTAAACTGGGAACCCCAAAAGCCAAACTTGGAATGTACAACAACACTGCAGAAATAAAGCTATAACTTAATTTCCTCTTGTACTAAATAAAATGCAAAGATGTTAACGATGCACATTTCCCAGAGCTGACACATTCTAGTTAATAAATTCAAATTAAAAAGTATTTTTCTACCTTTTGTTTAGGCGTTTTATTTTTCAGTTGCAATTGCTCCAGTCACTTTCTTCTGTTCTTTTTTAGTGTCTTCTGCTAACTCTCCGTTGTCTGCTGTCCATTTCTTCTTTCTTCTCTCTGTCTACATCTGCTTTAACATACTGATCTTTCCAATTTTGCTCTTTCCTCCATTTCTTTCTTTATTCCTTTTTCATCCACTCAAATTTCTCCCTTCCATCCTCAATCCCCACTTACTCTCCCAATATCCGGCCAATTGTATATGTTTCTTCTCTCCCACACAAAATATCTTTTCCTCTCTCCATCTTCATTTCCCCAGCCCCATCCCCTTCTAGTCCTCCCCCAACATCAGCTCCCTTCTAGTCTCATTCTCTCATCCCCCCGCATAGCCCATTTCCAGTCCTATCCTCGCCATCAGCCGATTTCCAATCCTAGCCCCCCCATCAGCCCATTTCCAGTCCAAGCCAACCATCAGCCCTTTCCAGTCCTATCTTAGCCCCCATCAGCCCTTTCCAGTCCAAGCCCCACCCCATCAGCCCATTTCCAATCTTAGCCCCCACCCATCAGCCTTTTCCATAGAAACATAGAAATATGACGACAGCAAAAGACCACCTGGCCTATCTAGTCTGTCCTTCCATATCAACAACTACAGCAGTCCCCTTTTTACCTTTAGAGATCCTCTGTGTTTGTCCCATGCTTTTTTGAATTCAGTTACTGTCCTCATCTCTACCACCTCCACTGGGAGACTATTCCACGGATCCACTGTTCTTTCCGTAAAGAAATATTTCCGCATATCACTCCTGAATCTATCTCCCTTCACCCTCATCCCATGTCCCCTCATAGCAGAACTTGCTTTCAATTGAAAGAGGCGCTCTCCCTGAACATTTAGGCTACGGAGGTATTTAAACATCTCAATCATATCACCTCTATCCCGCCTTTCCTCTAAGGTGTACATATTAAGATCCTTCAGTCTGTCCTCATATGCTTTATAATGAAGACCACTAATCATTTTAGTAGCCACCCTCTGCACTGACTCCGTCCTGTTCACATCCTTTTGAAGGTGCGGTCTCCAGAATTGCACACCATACTCCAAATGAGGTCGCACCAAAGACTTATACAGAGGCATTTTTTCTGCTAGCCATTCCACTCCGTATGCACCCAAGCATCCTTCTAGCTTTTGCCGTCGCCTTTTCTACCTGTTTAGCTACTTTAAGATCATTGGACACAACCACAACTAGGTCCCGCTCTTCTTTAGTGGACAAAAGTACTTCACCCCCTATACTATATTGCTGCAGCCCAAATGCATGACCTTACATTTTTTAACATTAAATCCCAGCTGCCAGATTCTAGACCATTCTTCAAGCTTAGCTAGATCCCTCCTCATGTTATCTACACCTTCCTGGGTGTCTACTCTATGGCAGATTTTGGTATCATCCGCAAAGAGGCAAACCTTACCCGACAGCCATTCCGCTATATCACCAACAAAGATGTTAAAAAGAATCGGACCAAGGACAGATCCCTGGGGTACACCACTGGTAACATCCTTCTCCTCAGAGTGAGCTCCATTTACTTGTACTCTGTCGCCTCCCACCCAACCAGTTTCTAACCCAAGCAGTAACTTTAGGGTCCATCCCTAGGGTGCTCAGTTTGTTTATAAGTCGCCTGTGAGGAACAATGTCAAAGGCTTTACTGAAATCTAAATACACCACATCTAGGGCTCTCCCTCGGTCCAACTCCCTGGTCACCCAGTCAAAGAAATCAATCAGATTTGTCTGACAAGACCTGCCTCTGGTGAATCCATTCTGCCTCGGATCCTGTAATCCGCTGGACTCCAGAAACCTCACTATTTTCTCTTTCAGCAGCTTTTCCAATAATTTACTCACTACCGAAGTTAAACTAACCAGCCTGTAGTTTTCAACCACATCCTTACTTCTGCTTTTCTGTAAAGGCACCACATGAGCCTCTCTCCAGTCCTTTGGCACCACTCCCGACTCCAATGAGGCATTGAAAAGGTCAGTCAGTGGAGCTGCTGGAACGTCCCCAAGTTCCCTCATTATTCTAGGGTGTCCGGTCCCATCACTTTGTTTACTTTAAGTTGAGCTAGTGTCTCATGAACACAGTCTTCTGAAAATTGTTCAAGATGTCCCTCGCTTCTGTTCCTGTTTGTGGGTATTTTCTGAGGTCCTGCTCCTGGTTCTTCATCTGTGAACACAGAACAGAAATATTTGTTAAGCAATTCCGCTTTATCCTTATCAGCTTCTACATATTCCTCCCCTGCACCCTTGAGTCTGACAATACCACTTTTGCACTTATCCCCCCCATTCAATGTACTTTCAGTTTGTTCAATGTAAACCGCACTGATGCAGAATAGCACGGTATATAAGAGAATGTAAATAAATAAATAAATAAATGTAAATAAATTTTATTGCATTGGCTGTTTCCTCCTCTTTTTGAATCTTTGCCTTCCTGACTACTTTGCTAGCTTCTCTAAGTTTTTCCAAATACAGATGCCTGTCTTCCTCTGTCTGTGATCCTATCCTAGCCCCCCATCAAGTTATTTCCAGTCCAAGCCCCCCATCAGCCATTTCCAGTCCAAGCTCCACCTCATCAGTCCATTTCCAATCTTAGTCCCCACCCATCAGTCCTATCCTAGCCCCCCATCAAGTTATTTCCAGTCCTACCCCCCCCCCCCCCTGTGCCTGCCTGTCTGACTGGCTTTAGAGTGAGCCAAAGAGGTCCCGGCTTACCTCTGTACAGCTGCTGATGTTTTTCTTCACTTCGGCAGCTGTGTTCTAGTATAGGCTGCTGGCGCGCTGAGTACCAAGAAACAAGAAATGCCCTGTAACCTCTGGGGCACCAGCAGCTTACGCTAGAACACAGCTGCCAAAGTGAAGAAAAACGGCACTCTTCACTTCGGCGCTGTACAAAGATGAACTGGGGCTCAGGCCTCCCTGGCACCCTCTGAAGCCGGCCCTTTCGGGAGCAGACAGCATGTGCAGGATATTGTTGGTGCAGGGCCCTGTGTGAACAACATTCTCACACAATGGTTGGGAGTGGGGATCTCTGGGAGTGGGGCCAATATTTTGCTGAACACAGCATCAGTAACTAGAGAGCTTGGGGGTGGGGCTGAAGATTGGCACCTCCAACCAAAAAGATATTGTGCTCCCCCTAAAGTGTGTTATATAGATTCCCATTTTGAAGGGGTCTGTCTTGTAACATGTAAAGGGCAAAAGACCACGCAAATATAAAACATAAAAAACATGAAATGGTTAAATGCTTTTGTATGAATAATCTGGCAAAAGTAAGAGAAGAAAGGTTTCCCAGTTATGAATGTCTTAAGTTGAAAACTTTCATGTATAATTTTTTGACTGAGAGCTTAGTCATTCTTTGTTTATTGCTTAGTATCTTGCCTCTTGTGGGACCTCAGCAGATAAAATGAAAATTTAGCGCCAATGGAAACTTAATTTTAAATGTCTGAGAATGGAACTATTGAATTACAGCATCCTGAAATCTTATTTTTTGTTTTGTTTTTGGGGGTATGAAGAGGATATGATACAGCAAGATGAGATTAGAATGGTTTCCTTTACTCACAGAGGAAAACAGAGCGAGCTCACAATGTAGGGAATTGCCTGAAATGTGCCTGTTGGGCTCCTGCTACCTCTGGTGTCTGAGGAAAGAGCCGTCTCCTGCGTTAATGAACTCCAAGAAGCTTACAGAGACATTATTTGCTGAGTTCTGCTGCTGGACTTCCATTTTAACTATCTAAAAGGGGAAAGAATACTATTTTAAAGTTGTTTGAGTAACAACTAGCAGAATAGTATCTTTGGAGAATGAGCAAAAGATAGATGGAGGCCAGATCAAGCTAGTTATTTAAAACTATATTCCACCAATAGGCACTCTACAGCGGAGAGCAAAATAATCGAACATAAAAACGACACAAATGATGATAAAACAGAATGAACTAAACATGAAAACCCCTAAGAATAATTCAAAGTTCTCCAAATGCCTGCCCAAATATCCAGGCATTCTGTGGAGGGGAGTAGACACTAGGGGCGGTGATTTTATAAACCTTTTCCACCCGTAAAATGCTGCTTATAAATTAGGTCATGCTAAGAAGCATGTACAGTGCAAGTAGGTGTGTGCTTGTAGAGTTTGTCGTGCTCAGGGGAGAGTTTGATGGAGCATCCATCATTCATACCTGCTCCCTCTATTTCTGCAGGATTTGCTAGTATTTTATAAAGACAGATGGTCTCCTGTATACCTTAACAAAATAGGTGTCTCCTTTACCTCAGGACCACTTCCTTCCAGGAGATTGGAGAGACCAGGAATGATGATGTCTTTTGGAGAGCTGGAAAGAGACCACTCCTTTCTCAAGAGACTGGGCAGGTCATGTCATACTTGGGAGTTTCCTGTTAGTTGTTAAATATTACTTATTCTTTACCTGGTCCCCCTCCCCAACTAGCCTTCCTGATTCCCCAACACTGCTGATTATAGAGTGGTTGAAAAAGTAAAGAAGTGTTGCCCAAAAGAAAAGCTCAATCATGGACACTTTTTTAAAAATGGTGTTTCCAAAGCCTATATTTTGCTATATTATTTTGGTCTCACAAGTGGTATTTTGCTCCCCCTCCCCCATCACTCAGTTTTACTTACTGTACCTGAGTACAGCACACAGTCAGCAGATTTGGCTTCTAGAATTACTCACTTGAGCTGTAATTGTGTGTTAAATGATGATGACGATAAAAACAACAGGTTTTATAACCATCTGTGATTTTGTTTTTATACATCCCTATGTATGTTGGAGTGGAGGAGTGGCCTATTGGTGACTAATAGACCAGGGTTCAATTCCCACTAACATTCCTTGTGGCCTTGGGCAAGTCACTTTACTCTTCACTGCTTCGGAGGAAAGGCCTGGCAATTGGTCACACCTTGCCAAGAAAATCCAGGGGCTGCTGGAGTCGGCATGGGCTTGATAGCACACACAACAACATGTTTGTCATGCCCCCACCTCGAAAACATTTCTGTATGCACCTCTGCAAGATATGTTGCTCTGGTAAATGCTGATTTGTGACTTTCTGCTGGAGGAGGTTGTGTAGGCTACAAGCATAAACACGTTTGCATGGATGAAAGTCTGAAGCTCTGAAAGAGGCACTGTGGTAATCATACCCTTAGGTAACTTCATTTAACTGGCCTACTGTTTTCAGAAATTGCACTAATACCTCATTTCCCAGCTAGCTCTCCCTCCACCCCCAGGCAGTGTTTAGCCACTCATTGCAGGAAATTCCAATTTTGTGGCTTAAGAATTAATTTGGATTGTTGAATAACGTGTCTGCTCTGTTATGAGGCCGAGGTAAAAGATTCCTATAGGAAATGAGATTGTGAGGTGGGAAGAAATTATTGATGGACAGAACATCTAGTCCAGAGCTAGAATGGAAAATGATTTGCAGTATCACATCAGATCGAAATTAGGAAAACATTCTGCATCTTTTTATTTGATTCCTCTCCTTCAGAGAGAGAGAGAGTGTGTGTATGTGTGTGTGTATAATTTAATTTATTTTAAAGCTCTTGCATACCACTAACAGAAACCAGCATTCAAAGCAGTTTACATAATCAATATAAGAAGTAAAAGACCAATAATAAAGAAACAAAGCAATTGGAGTCCAATTGTACCAGCCCCTGCCTCAGCAATCATCTTTTAAACACACTGCCAGAATATTCAGGGAACTGAAGTGTCCCCTAGTCGCCCTCTTATCTTTAAGTACAGGAGAACTTATTCCAAGTAGGTGCTGCTCTCAAGCTCTTCTTAGTTGTTAATGTCACACATGACAGTGATCAGGAATTACATGGCTCAACTTCAAAACTCTACCTGGCTGATACTATAGAAGCTAGCTTGCAAACATGTAGGACCTCCCTCCCTCGATTCCAAAAGCAAGTTAATGATAACATTTTAAATATACTGCTTTCATGAATCAGGACTCGGTCAAGCCGACGTAAAACATTAGCAGCTGGGTCCCTCCTACATCGCCTGCATAAGCTGCACGCTACAGCGTTTTGAACCACTTACACCTTCCGCAACAAATACCCAAGCAATCCCTTATATAGGAGACTGCAGTAATCCACAACTGGAATTACTGCACAGGCTCCTTCCTCATCTAAAACCGGATGCGACTGTCCATTATTCATCCAGTCAGAGCTTGCAATTTTCATCTTTACTTTGTGAGCATGGGGGTGGAGTATATTTGTAAAAAATAGAATTTTTTTGAATAGTATTTTGCTTTGCTGTAAGCCACTCTGGGCAGTCCATTTGGAGTGGAAAGGTAAGATATAAGCCTGAATGGAAATCGGAAACTGGAAAGATTTGTACTTTAACCAGAGCTGACTAGGGCCATTGTTATGATATCCCCACTGACTTTTCTTTACTCTCAGTTCTCTCCTTAAGGCACCTCCCCCTCCTATCCCCTTTCTCTCTCTGCCCAAAGCCTAACTTGAGTTCTTCTATAACAAAATACTTGAGATTTCTCTGCAATTCCCCCCCTAGAACAACTTCACTACCTTCTCAATACCAACTTTTCCCATCAATCTCTATAACCTTTTCTTCCTTTCCTAAGATCTCTGATGATGAAACATCTCATTGTCTTTGCTCCTCCAAAATTACTACCTGCTCTTCTAATTCCATCCCCACCCATCTCTTTTCCTCCATTTCCTCCTCTGTCATTCCTTCCATCTCACATATTCTCAACCTCTCTCTTTCCACTTCTTCTGTTCCTGCAGCCTTCAAACATGCTGTGGTTACTCCCCTACTCAAGAAACTTGATCCTAACTCTCCTTCTAATTATCATCCAGTTTTCCGTCTTCCCTTCATTGCAGAACTACTTGAACACGCAGTCCTCAACCGTTGTCTTGAAATTCTTCTCAAGCTCTTCTGGAACCTTTTCAGTCTGGCTTTTGCCCTTTACATTCTACTGAAACATCACTTGCCAAGGTCTCCAGTGACTTGTTCTTGGCCAAATCCAAGGGCCTCTATTCCATCCTTATCATTCTTGAACTTTTGGCCGCTTTTGATACTGTTGACCACTACCACCTCCTTGACACTTTGTCATCACTTCGTTTTAGAGGCTCTGTCCTGTCCTGGTTTTCTTCTTATGCCTCCCATCGCTCTTTCTGTGTTTGTTCTAATGGTTCCTCCTCTTCCCCTATACCGCTTTCAGTTGGTGTTCCCCAAGGATCTGTTCTGGGCCCTCTGCTTTTCTCTCTCTGTACCCACTCCCTTGGTTTTCTCATCTCCTCCCATGGTTTTCAGTACCCTTTTTAATGCTGATGATTCTCAGATCTCCTGATATTTCTCTGGAATTGCAGACCCGTATTTCTGCCTGTCTCTCTGACATCGCCACCTGGATGTCTCACCGCTGATAGAAACTTAATGTGAACAAAACTGAGCTATATGTCTTCCCCCTAAGCATTCCTCTCCCTTTCCTCCTTTTTCTGTCTCAGTTGGCGATATTCTTCCTTCTTCTGTTTCTTCAGCCCATAACCTTGGCGTTATCTTTGATTCCACCCTTTCCTTCTCCTTACATATACAACAAATTGCTAAAACCTGTCACTTCTTTATCTGTAATATTTACATAATTCATCTCTTCCTCTCTGATAACACTGCTAGAACACTTGTCCACCCTTTAATTACTTCCGGTCTTAACTATTGCAACTTCCTACTTGTAGGTCTCCCTCTGAGTCATCTCTCTCCCCTTCAATCTTTTCAAAACTCTGCTGTACATCTAATCTTTTGCCAGCCTCGTTTTTTTTTCTCAGATAACCCCTCTTCTAAAATTACTTCATTGGCTTCCCTTTTGTTTCCGTATCCAATTCAAACTCCTAACCTTCAAGTGCATTCATTCTGCTGCTCCTTGCTATCTCTCCTCTTCCTCTACACCCCTCCTCATGAACTTCGCTCTTCTACTGGCTTGCTCCTTTCATTGCCCTTTTCTTCTTCTGCTAACTCCAGACTTCAATCCTTTCACCTCGCTGCTCCTTATGCCTGGAACAAACTCCCTGAGTCTGTGTGACAGGCTTCATCTCTATCATTCTTCAAATCTTTGCTAAAGGCTCACCTCTTTGAGGCTGCCTTTGGATCCTGATCCCTTGTTCCTTGTGTCTCCTTACCCTTCCTTATTCTATCCACTTTCTAACTTTGTCTTGTCTTGTCTTGATTAGATTGTAAGCTCTAACGAGTAGGGACTGTCTTTGTCTGTTTGTACAGTGCTGTGTATTCCTAGTAGCGCTTAATAAATGTATAGTAATGGAAAAGATTTTCAGTAGAACTGGTGGAGCTACAAAGATGAGAAGAATTTAAAGTGCAGCTAACTTTTGAGATCGAAAAGAGGCAAGTAGCATCTAAATGTCTTTTAGCAAGGAAGTGAGACAGAGATTGAAATTTAAAAAAAGGAACAATGTATCTTGATCTTTGCAGGTTTTATCTGCTCTTATTTTGTACACAAGGGTAGAAAATATTTAGAAAATTTGGGCACCAGCCTAAAGTTTTAGGAGCCAGTACAAAATATTTGTTCTTGGCATCTTTTTTTTTTGGCCTGTTTGTTTTTATGCTTTTTATTTGAGAGAGGAGAGATATAATGGCTATTCTTTTTTTATTTCTTTTCTTTTTTTTGTTTTATTCCAAACTTTCAAGACAAAGAAAAAATGGAATTAAACGAGGCCACAACTGAAAAGATGCAAAATGTCTGTGTTTATTGGGAGACTTGACCATATTAAGTCCATGTGTGACAATTAAAACAATACACAAAAAGCAATAAGTAAGTGCTCCTCACATTTAAAAACAGATTACAATATATAAACAAAGCCACATTACCAGAATGGTTATGTAGCAGAAAGCTTAACACTAGAAGCCCCAAAAGGCATTTTACCTAGAAACCCCAAAGTGCATCAATTGATGCATTATCATGACGACTGCGTTTAGCATGACATGCAGATGTGAATTAGGATATCAATGCTTGAACCAATACAAGCATTGTGGAACCTGTGTCCCTTGGGGAAACTGCTAGGTACGTATGACCTAGATTGGCCACTGTTGGAAACAGAATACTGGGCTTGATGGACCTTGGTCTGACCCAGTATGGCATATCTTATGTTCTTATGTTCTTAATGTGAAGTTAGTTATTTGTTAAATACGTGCAGTATGTGACGTCATTACATGATGTCATCGTGTGTGTGTTTGTAATGTCTGAGTAAAACTAAACAGTGATTGAGATGCGCCACCTAGTGGGAACATGAATTTATACCTAGAAGCCCCAAAGTACGTCAGTTGACGCATCCAAGACAATTGAGTGCGTCAATTGATGCATCCAAGACAATTGAGTGCGTCAATTAACGTACTTTGGGGCTTTCTAGGTATAAATTCATTTTTCTGCTAGGTGGTGCATCTGTCATTAATTTTCGATGCACATATTTGAACATCTTGACCTTGCTAACAAAGTCATGGAACATGACTGACATGGTTCTAGCAGGCGCTAGTATACAACTTCGAAGATGCATTTGCGTCAATTGACGCGCTTTGGGGCTTCTAGTGTTAAACAAGTATAAGGCTTAAACAAGGAGTAGACCTAGGAGACGAAAAGTATAAAAACATGAGCTGCAAAAAACAAACAATAAATCAAAAGCTATTAAAGTATGTCCAGGGAAAAATGTATCTAAAAAAAATGTGTAAAAATTCTTATACTGAATATAGTGAATATGGAAAGCAGATCTTTAACAAGTAGCCAGTCATACTCATTAAATATGGAAGAGCATCGATGATGCAAACTGTTCATAGACATTCCTTCATAAATTGGTGTAAATAACGTAGAGAGTGTAAAATTATGTAAAAACGGCACCATATTTGGAGGATCATATTGCTTAAAAATTCCGTCAATGATGTAGTCTGAATATGCTCTCATAATTCATACCAGACCATAGCAGAGCCTATGATAAAGGCACAACATTCTTATGTAATGCCATGCAGAAGTCAGGTGCCCGATTTTTATACCATGGCCATATTCAAGACAACACAGAGAAAAAAAACACCACAGTTCAAAGAAATAGGGAGTTAAACATAACTTGCACCAACTGATAAACTAGTGCTGTGATGTGTACCTGAAAGCCTCAGTTGTATGGACTTGTCAGTTACCCTAGCACTACAACTTTAGCCAAGCAGCTTTTCAATAGCTATAGTCAGAGCTATATTTAATAATAAAGAGAGAAAAATGGCGGGATAAGAAGGAAGAATTAAACTGTAAACAACAAAAACACCTTTCGCAGCAAGTAGAAACGCCGTGTATCTGACTAGTCCAGAAATAAAGAAAAATTGCAGAAAAGCAAATTCTTTAGAAGAGATGGATATGCAGAGCAAAGACATACAAGAGGTGTATTTTAACATAGTCTAAGTTAAGTGAAAGGAACGTCATTAATTTTACCTATGCACAGACACTCCCTTTCAACATTTCTTTGTTCGCTATATTCAGTCTAAGAATTTTTACACTTTTTTTTTAGATATATTTTTCCCTGAACAAACTTTAATGGTTTTTGATTTGTTTATTTTTTTAGTGGCTCCTCTTTTAACATTTTTCTTCTAGGTCTACTCCTTGAATAGCCTTACACTTGTTTAAGCTTTTTGCTACATATGCATTCTGGTAATATGGCTTTGTTTATATACTGTAATCTGTTTTTAAATGTGATGAGCATTTATTGTTTGTTGCTTTTTGTGTATTGTCACACATGGATTTAATATAGTCAGGCCTCCCAATAAACAGTCATTTTGCACCTTTTCAGTTCTGGCCTAGACTACCTCCATTTCTTCTTTGTCCTTATTCAAAACTCAGTAAATGCAGAGACGCTAAGATGGTGTTGGTCAGGGCTTAGCGATGTGTTCGTCTTTACTATGGGTCAAAAGCATAAGGGAAAAGGGCTAGTGGTGCCTTCCCGTACCCCTGGTACCTCTACACCAATTGCTTCTGGACCGATAGATTCCTTTGTGCAAAGACTGTCTCTATACTCGGCTATATCGGGGAGGATACTCAACTGCAGTGATGCCAGAGCAGGAGTGTTTGGCGTCTGCTTCAGGGAGTCCATCTCCCCCCCCCCCTCTCCCCCGATCTACAGCTGTTTCTGAAGATGGGGTGTTTACAGCAGCTCGTTTGGGTGGCCTGCAGCAAGAGGAGCCCTCAGGAGAAGGGTCCTGGTTTACGCCTGGAAAGCCAGGCGTTGGGGGCGGCAGGTTTTGCATTGACCTCTGGAATGGCTGCGGCTGTGGGTGCTGTAGCAGCATCGGCAGGAATGGAGGGAACTCCTGGTCATGATTCTGGTCCTGTTTCTTTTTCTCTGGACCGCCCAATGAATTTTACACTAGAATCCATCTGGCAAGCTGTTTCCTTGGGAGAAGCTATATTTATTTACATTCTCTTATATACCGCGCTATTCTGCATCAGTGCGGTTTACATTGAACAAACTGAAATTACATTGAACAGGGCATTATAACTTGGAGATAACTATTTTACAGGGAACATGGGCTATGGAGGGTTAAGTGGCTTGCCCAAGACCACAAGGAGCACCTGTGGGACTAGAAACCCCAGTCCTTGCGGCCCAAGGTCGCTGTCCTCTAGTGGGATTTGAACCCCCGACCTTCCGGCCTGAAGTACCTTGCCCCAACCACTAGGCCACTCCTCCACTCCATTGCCGCAGCTTTCTTCTTTGGTGGTTAAGGTACAACACAACAGCGGTGGAACGTTTATCATCAAAGGTAACTGTGTTTCAAGCAGAGGTTTTAAAGGTTCAAACTAGGATAACACATCTGGATGAACAGTCTACATCTTTTGTTAAACATTTTAACTTGTTGAACACAAAGATTGAACAGTTGGAGAACTTGTCTTGTGCAAATAATTTGAGGATCATTAATTTTCCTAGAGTGTCAACAATAACACCAAAAGACATGCTTAGAAAATATTTAATTGAGACTCTTGCAGTTTCCAAAGATATATTTTTTAATTAATTAATTGTATTTATTTGCTTTTATATACATACCACGCTTTTTAAGATCAGTGCGGTTTAAATATATGCGATGCCTATATGTAAATAGTTATCCAGGTTTTACCAAAGTTTAAGCACATGTTTTTTGTAATGCGGAGCAGATTCCTGCACGTATAAGTTTTTGTTGTCATGTTAACCGCACTTTTGTTGAATAGTGCGGTATAAAAGAGATTGTAAATAAATAAATATAACGTGAACAATAAACGTGTTTACATAGAACAGATTGCATAAAACATTTTACATTGAATTGGAAATAACATTAACAGTGAAACAGAAAAACATCAAACCTATTGTGAACGTTTTTTTACTTGCCAATTGGGAAAAAATCTGCTTCTTCGGTAAGAATTGATGATCAACCTGTGGAGGCTTTGAATATTATGGCTTTGTTGGAGTCTTCGTCAGTGGAAACTCCAACTCCATCTACTCTAATGGTTACATTTACTTTGCGATCCGATAAGGAGTGGACTTTAAAGCTCTTCTTTAGAAAGTGACATTTACTTTTTAAGGGGTTGATGGTACGGGTTTATCTAGAGATACCCAGAGACTGCGCAGGGAATTTCTTTTACTTTGCCCTGGGGTTCACCAGCTGGGGACCTTTTTTTCCTAAAGCACCTATGTAAGTGCCTGGTTAAGTATCATTCAGTTTGTTTTTCATGAGCCCTCTCAGCTGGTGGCTCGTTGCCTAGAATCATCCATTGTCTGAGTCATAGTTTTTTTGTATTGTCTGGGAAGTGCCTTGTTTCTTTTTCTTTTGTAGCTTGCGAATTAATATATAGTTAGTTCTTTTAGTTCCTCCTCCATTTTGAGGGCTAGGATGAGCTAACAGTGATTGTTTTTCTTTAAAACTTTTTCTTATTTTGGTTTTCAACTGCATTGCTCTGTTTTCTGTACAAGATGGTTATTTATTGTTCCTTCTTGGTTTATTGTTAAAATTGCATAAATATAAAATTTAAAAGAAAACTCAACAAACTGTTCAAGGAATAAAAAGAATCATGTACCAAAATTGAAGGCAGCAGTAACTGAGGATACATGAGGAAAAAGTGACTAGAAACCTAAATACTAATTATGTGCAGATATAGTCAAGTCCTCATGAAGGGGGCGTTTAAAACCATCTCAGTCTTGGAAGTCTAGTTGGTACAAAGCACAATCAGCTGCAGCACTCCTACATGAAATCCACATAGTGAAGCCAATTGCCAGCGTGAAATTACTGTTTGGAGCAGTTTTAGCCTTTAGGGAAAATTCCAGCTGCTAAGGGTCTGAGGATATCTCGGAGGAACAGGCTTTTCCTGCCTGCACTGAGCAGGTTCCTTTAGAACAATCTCCAATTCCAATCCTGGAGCGCCACAAACCAGTCAGATTTTCAGGATACCCCTAATGAATATGCATAAGATAATTGCATGCACTGCCCCATTGTATTCAAATTTATCGCATGCATATTCATTAGGGGACATCCTGTAAACCTGACTGGTTTGCAGCCCTCTAGGTCTAGAGTCGGAGACCCTTGCTTTAGAAGCTTCTGCATGGCTAAGAAGCAGTATTTACACGTGTAGATTGGCATATTCCGCGTGTAAATGCTATTTCAGAAGAGGGTTTTTTAAATGTAGGGATGCTTACGATGTTTAAATTCCCTGGGGGGGGGGAGTGGTTTGGGTGGGCCTACCATTTAAACATGGATTCTCTGTTTCATATAGGGAATCCACATCTTTGGCATTTAGACCTCCCCCCTAGGAACATATAAATGCCCGTTGACAGGGGCAGCTATAAATGTCAAGGTTCCCCCCCCCCTCCATGAACCCCTCCCTTGCAGCTGTCTGTGTTCTCCCCCCCCCCCATGATCCCTCAGGCCTGGTTGTCCTTAGCATTGCGCCCCCTCTGCGCATCTCCCCATTCCCTGTTTCCCCCTTCCCCATTCTGCAAAGCCCCCCCCCCAAGCTACTGTGTGTCTCCTCAGTAAAAAGGTCACTGCCAGCACTAACACCCCATATTTGACACCCCCCTTCAACTTGGCAACACCAGACTCCACCTCAGATCCCATCTCCGGGCTTATCAGGGTCCCTGGTGCCGACTCCTTTCTGCCCTGCATGCTCGGCTTGCAAAATAATGCTGATGATTCGGTGGTTTTTGCAGCTTTGATGCTGGTATTTTTCATAAAAAGTTGGTAGGCTAAAGAAAAGGACATGAAGATCAGCTGGTTGGTTCCTTTCTTTCTCTATTAAATGAATTCTGAGCCAGTATCGCATCTCAGGCAAACGACTTTTGCCGTCCCCTTACAGAAGCATCATCTAACGTCCGTTTGCAGGATATTTGTAGTGATAGCTTTTCAGGTTTAGTTGGAATAAAGTTGAGATTCCCTCCCTGGGTAAACACATAGTACCTTATAACTGGAGACTAAAGAGCAGCCTCTGAGATAATGCTTTCAGCACTGTGTGCAGGAGCAGTTACAATCTCCTTCTACTTTGGTTGAAATCCCTGAATGCAGAACTTTTGATTAGGATAGCATTAAAATATGGCAGAGTCTGGGATCATTAAGAACCATCTCCTGATCTATCCTATGACAGAAAAGAAAAAAGCATGTGTGAGTAGGTGTTTATGAGGTCCCATGATATAAAGCCCTACTGTGATCCCTGCACTAGGAAAGTCAAAAATAATGGCACGTTTCAGAGTGGAAAGCCTGGAAAAGATTCAAGTGATCGTTGAGTTTATTTAAATATTTAGTTAGTGTCCCTCTGATCTTTTTTAAAAGAAAAATAAATGGAAAATGCATGGAACACCCAAAAAGTCATTTCGGCAATGTTTTTCTGGTGACATATGTTAAAATCTAGCTGATGGCTGTTTTCTTGGAGAGACGAGCTCCTAGCTTTCAATGGTAAGTTGCTGGTGCTTGTGTAAAGCAAGGAAAACGTGGGAGCTCCATCTGTGCCTTTTGGAATTTGGATAAAAAAATCTGTGCAGTTTACATAATAGAACAGAAAGCGCTTATCGTTCATGGTGACGGCTGCATGCTCATTCTCTGAGAACAAGCAGGAAGTCCATCCTCACATATGGGTGATGTTGGCGCCGACTGTGCTCGCATGGTAATCTCTCCCCAGCTTTCAGAGTGGTGCCCTTCCCGCCTAAGGGTGCCATCTTGCCCCAGTCTCCTTTTTTCCATGGAGCCCATCAACACGTGTCTGTTCCCCTCAGAAAAAGTTGATAGTTTTTCTCTTAAAAATTTCTTTTCTCCAGTCGCGTACTAGTCCCTTCTCGCCCCCGAGTCTGCTTGCCTGGGCGTCGCTTTTTCTCAGGTTCTTTTTTTTTCTCTAGTTTTTGTTCGGCATGGGTTCATGTCTTTTTCCTGGCCAGGTCAAGTGAGTTTGACCTTGCAGGGCCGTCTTCCCTGCCATGGCCTCAGGCAGTGGCTTCAAGCCATGCAACCACTTCGTACACAACATATCGCGCATAGACCCGCACAATTGCTGCCTTTGATGCCTTGGGCCAGATCACGATCCCTTGGTCTGCAGTCTCTGTAAGCAGATGACTCGCAAGGCCCTTAAGAGTCATCAGCAGCAGCCATGAGTCTTCCACAAAGTTGACTCTGTCCTAGAGTTGTCCGCGAGACCTCTCTCCAAGTCCTCTTCCCAGACCTCAGATCCTTGCGGGGACTGAACTGCCTTGGAGCCTCAAGGCCACGGTGCTTCCAGCCAGAGCTTCACCAACAGGGGCCACCAGAAGAGACGGAAACCCTTGAAGACCACATCGGGAGATGAGTCATGGGCAGTGGGGAAATCCCATGGGCTCAGAACCCATAGCTCTCGATGTGAGGCTGAGAGCGACAGCTGGGAGAGGCCCTCTAAGTTGCTCTGATGGGAGCCGTCAACATCGAGAGATCAGTCTCGGACCATCGAGGCCATCCTCATCAAGGACTCTCCCTTTGACGGTTGGCAGCAGGCTTGAGGTCCTCGGTGCCTGCGCCAAAGGCTGCAGAGCCATCTGGTCTCAAGGCCAGTTGGAGCACAATTTATCTGCTTTCTTGACCCAGCAGCGGGTTCTGATGCCCAGTTCTTCCAGGTCATCACTCCCATACACAGGGCCCCCATGTCAAGGGACTCCCCAGAGATCGAGCCGATCCTCAAGCACCACTGGCCTCAAGAGATCTCTCGGCATCTGTCATGGTCCCATTCCTTGGGGCCACGGTCTTCCTCACTCAGTGCCCTCTGTTCTGAGTGGCAGGCTGCTGGGGCGCCAGAGCCATTGGGGCTGAGGTGCGACCTGGGGAATCCTCCAACTCCACCACCTTGGAATCGGATTGGGAGACAAAGGACGATGAGTTGCTGGACACCCGCTGACATCGGGACATACCCTCGGACCCGTCTCCCCAGGAGACATGGTGTCATTCCCCTCTCGAGGACATGGCCTTCTTCGACTTTGTGAGGGATATGGCAAAGGCCCTCGCCTTCACCACAGAATCAGAGGATGATCCTCATACCGAGTACCTTGAGATCCTCCAGTACAGGGCGCCACCAAAAGAGGCACTCATGGTGCCTGTTTCCCCCCCCCCCCCCCCCATCTTGGAACGTCTGCTTCTCCGCAGTGCCCCATCGTGAGATGCCTGGACTTGATGTACTGGGTTCATCAGAGCCCTGGCTTCCAAAAAGCCCAGCTGCCTCACAACTCCATGGTTGTGATTTCAGCCATGCATAGACCTAAGAGCCAGAAGGCGCACTCCTCGCTGCTTCTGGGTAGGGAGACCCATACCATGGCTGCTATAGGCAGGAAATGCTTTCAGGGCTCGATGCTTGTCAGACGGATCCATGCCTACCAGCTGTACATGGGCATCTCCTGCGGGTCCTGGCGAAGGGAGCTCTCCGGGTTCTCGGCTAGGCTCTCAGAGGAACCTCTCCAGCGGTTCAGGACCTTGGCTCCGCAGTCAGGGAGTGCTCCAAGTTTATTACTCAGGCAGCCTATAATGTCTTCAAGTCGGCAGCTAGAGTGGCTGTGGTGGGCAATAGTGCTTGATGCCAGGCCTTACTACAGTTGTCCCACCTGTAGCAATGGGTACAGGACAAGCTGGTCAATGTCCCCTGCCAGGGAGAGAACCTCTTTGGCAAACCCATGACAAACAAGGCTGCAGAGTTGGAGTCTGAGTACCTGACAAGGACCAGGCTCTCCAAGAAGACCGCTGACCCTTTCCGAAGGAAGGCTTTGGGCAGAAAGTCCTCATTCCTGAAGAAGAGGAGGCTTACGGAAACTACCTCCAGTACTGGGCCTTCCCAGCTCGCCAGCAGGCCAAGGGACAGGGGCATGGCCCGCGTAAGCCTAAGGCCCTCAAACCCCAGACCGCACCTCTGGTGCAACCTGGAGGGGGGTTTTATCTCCGTGGGCATAGCTGCTCTTCCCTCAGGAGGGATAGCCCCTGCAGCACACAGGAGATCCTCTGGTACATTATGCTCACAGGTGACTGGCCATCACCACCAACATGTGGGCCCTCCAGGTGGTCAGGGAGGGTTACCTCCTACAGAACCCCCACCATTCTTCCCAGGAGAGCCCCCCAGGACTCCACTGGGTCCTGCTTCAGCAGAAACTACAAGGCCTTTTAACAAGCGGAGCTGTGGAACCCGTCCCCATCCATCTCGGGGGCAGGGGGTTCTACTCCTGCTACTTCCTGGTCCTCGAAAGGACAGGAGAGTTTCATCCCATTCTAGACCTGCGGGACCTCAACAGGTTCCTGGTGAGGGAGAAGTTCAAGATGGACTCCCTTGAAACATTACTGCCATACCTCCAACAGGGAGACTGACTTTGCTCCTTGGACTGCACAAGCCTTGTCCTAAAGCACTGGGGCTCGTAGTCAACTACCCAAAGTCTCATCTCCATCCAACTCAAAACCTGGAGTTCATAGGGGAGCAGCTGGACACGGTGCAGGCCAAGGCTTTTCTTCCAAGGACAGGGACCTGTGCCTCCAGGCGCTTGCAGAGGGCACCCAGCGCCACCTCTCGGCCTCTGCCTGACACATTCTCCATCTACTGGGACACATGGTGTCCATGGTGCACGTCACCCAGATGCCTGCTTGCAGATGTGGGTGGCCCAATGGGCACTCCGCTCTCAGTGATCACAGGCCACAGGGTGCTTGCAGGACAGGATGGTCATCACCAGTCCCCTGGTTGACTCTCTCAGCTGGTGGCAACACCTCCTACACCTGCTGGCAGGGATGCCTTTCCAGACCCCCACACTGCAGAGGATCCTCACGATGGATACCTCAAAATTGCGGTGGGGAGCCCTCTGCGGTGACCTCTGCACTCAAGGCAGTTGGTTGGCAGCAGAGAGCCTTCAGCAAATCAACCACCTGGAGCTCCATACTGTTGCCTTAGCTCTCTGGGCGTTTTGCTACCACCTGTGGGACCAACCGATACTGGTCCAGACCGACAATCAGGTGGCGATATTCTACATAAACAAGCAAGGGGGCACATGGTTGTCCCTCCTTTGCCAGGAAGCGGTGACCATCTGCACTTATGCCAGTAACCATGGGATGCTCCTGTGAGCAGTATACCTCCCGGGCCTGGACAGTTCCTTGGCACACCAGCTCAGCTGGGTCCTCCAGCCACAGAAGTGGAGACTGGACCCCAGAGTTGCCCACCGGTTATTCCGTCTCTGGGGGTTCCCACAAATGGTTCTTTTTGCCAGCCCAGCCAATGTCCAGCTTGCCCCATTTCTGTTCTCAGTAGCCATACTATGCCAGGGTCATGTAAAAATAGATTCACCATGAAACAAGCCCTACAATTTATATTCTTTTTGTCGGAGCGGGCTGGAGGAGGAATGGAATAGAAAATACACCAACACCAGATGGCAAGCTACTTTTTTTCAAGTTAGGTTCTCCACCTTAAGTTTCGTTTTTTATTATATATTTTTATCTGAAATGTCCATGTACAGTGAAAACTGCCACACCGTTGCCCAAGAAAACTGTTTTTACACGACGTGCACGTTTCGGGAAAACCCTATTTCAAGTGCTTATCAATTGTATTCACCAGCAACTGTGATTCAAAAAACGCCGTCCCGCAGCACAAGGCTATTCTTTCTAACAATCAGGCCAATAGGACAAATTTGAACAGAGAACCCACAAATCACGAGAGGGAATTCCTCATTACGAAAGGGGAATCCGTGAAGTGATTGGCCAATCCTAACAAAGGAACATTAAATGCTCTCATAATAGACTTCCCCAGTCTATCTCCCATTTAGCCATATGGATGCATAGAATTAAGATTAAAAATCCAACGTTGCTCCGTCCATTGCAATTTCTGGATCCTATTCCCACCTCGGGGATCCAAGGGAGTATGATCTATTATTGTCCATTGAAGTTCAGTGAACAGGTGGCGATTAGTAACACAATGTTGGACTATGGGAGCTGATATAAGTTCTTGTCGTAATTGTGAGGCATGTTCCGCTAGCCGTTTTTTAATTGGGCGAGTGGTTCTACCCACATATATAAGATTGCACGGGCACTGTAGAATATAAACTACATAAGTTGACAAACAAGTAGTATTCCAACAGCGAGTAAACTTCTGAGCAGTGTTTAGGTGTTGCCATGTCTCACCCAAAATTGTCTGTGAACAATATACACATTCATTGCAAGGACCATGGCTCCCAATCATCGAGGTTGAAACCGGTCTGTCAATGATCGCTGTAGACTTCACCAATCGATCCTCAAATTGGAACCTCTCGAGTATGCAATCATTAAAGGTTTTTGAAAACATTCATGCAAACGTAATATAGGACAATGAGAATGTAATATACGTACTAACTCAGCGCTACGATCAGTAAATGGAAAGACTCCAACAATCTTTTCCAAAGGTTGAGACATCGAGGTTGTATATTGAGGATCTAAGAGCCATTCGCGATGTACATGAGAAGCCCGACGATAGGCATTATGAACCACACGTAGGGGGTAACCCCTATCCAGAAGATGTTGTTTAAGATCTAAAGCATGACATTTATAGTCTTGTAAAGAATGACATAGTCTTCTTAAGCGAAGAAACTGGCCATATGGTAAACCCCTACGAAGGGGGCCAGGATGAAAACTCCGATAATGAAGTAGGCTATTACGTTGTACTGATTTTCTGAATAGGGTGGTCCTCAAAGTCCCTGCTTCAATATATATTGTGATATCCAAAAAATCTATCTTTAAGGGATCAATATGTTCAATAAATTGTATATTAGATTTTAAAGAATTTAACCATGTAATAAAATTATGAAGTGATATCAAATCCGATGTCCAAATAAAAAATATATCATCCAAAAACCTCTTCCATATCAAAACCTTTTCAAAAAACTGAGATGGTCTAATCAATTTTTCTTCCATGTCTGCCATGTAAAGCGTAGCTATCGAGGGAGCAACTGTGGCCCCCATCGCTATGCCTGAAATCTGTTGATAAAATGATCCCTCTGATAAAAAATAATTCCTCATCAATACCAACTCCACAAGTTTTAATAAAAATGACCGAGGAAGCTGAGAAGGAGCAAAGAAAAACAAACTCTCTAATAACTTCATTGCTTCCTTCTGGTCTATGTTGGTATATAAGGCTACCACATCTAAGGTCTAGAAGGAAGCAATGAATAAAATTTGTGGAGTTGGTATTGATGAGGAATTATTTTTTATCAGAGGGATCATTTTATCAACAGACCTCCACTTGCCGGGCATATGACTTCAAGTTGCGAAGGTTCTCCTTCTGGTGCGTGGAGTAGTGGATCAACCTCTTCTTCCATCCAGCTGGTGCTGCAGTATCTGCTTCACTTATCTGACAGGCTTTAAGTCTAACTCAGGGTGCACCTCAGCGTGCTGGCAGTGCACCATCATTTAATCAAGGGCAAAGCCTTCTCCACTGAGCTATTAGTGGCTCACTTCCTGAGAGGTCTCCTCCTCTTGAAGCCTTCCATCCGTCCCCCAGCGGCGGAGTGGAACTTGAAGGTGGTACTCTCAAAGCTTACTGCATCACCATTTGATCCTCTGTTCCTGCCACCTTAAGTATCTCACTTGGGAGGTGGTGTTCCTCATGGTGCTCACGTCTGCTCATTGTGTCAGCGAGCTCCAAGCGTTGTGGCAGACCCACTGTACACTAGGTTCTATAGGAACAGGGTCGCACTTCGCATGCATTCCAAGTTCCTGCCCAAGGTGGTGTCCCTGTTCCACTTTAACTAGCAGAAGGTGCTACTCACCTTCCTTCCGCAGCCCCATGCCAGCAGGGTGGAGGCCATCCTTCATACACTGGACTGTAAGTGGGCACTTTCCTTCTACCCACAGCACACCCAGGGCCACCGCCGAGCTTCTCAGCTCTTTGTCTTGTTTGACTCAGGTCGGTTGGGTGCGGCAGTCTCTAAATGCACCCTGTTCAACTGAGTAGCAGACTGCATCTCTTTAGTCTGTGAGCAGGCTGGTCTCTCGCTGGAGCGCTGTGTCATAGCGCACAGTTTCTGGCCATGGCGGCCTCTGTGACAAATCTGCGTTCCATTCCCTTGTTGGAAATCTGCTGGGCTATACCGTTGGCAGCTCATTACTGCCTGGAGAGGAGGGAGTCCTGTCTGGACAGCTTCTTCAGCCAGGCAATACTCCATCATTTATTCAGGGTGTAAGCAACTCCTGCCCTCTGGCCCTTGCTGTGTTCAAGTTACTGGTGAACTGGTTCCTTGCTGGACACTCGGGTTGCTCGTGGTCTGTTGTCTTCTGACTCAGTTACTGCTGCTCATGGCTCACCTTTTTCTGGTCACCCATGGCTTTTTACAGGTTTTTTCGATAGCCTGTAGCTGGGGAATCCCATATGCGAGGACTGACTTTCCTACTTGTTCTCTGAGAAAGCGTAGTTACTCAACTGTGATAGATGCTCTCTGGGGACAGCAGGAATCAGACCTCAGAACCCTCCCTCCTCCCCATGGCATTGCTTCTTGCTGGGGTTTTTTTGCCATCTTGTGCTATGATATCATACTGAAGCAAGATAGCACCCTTAGATGGGAAGAGGACCATGTATTTGTGGTGTATCTCCCAAAGGCTTTCTTTGAAAGCTGGGGAGAGATTACTGTATTGGCTCTGTAGGTGCTGACATCACCATATGTGAGGACTGATTCCTGCTGTCCTCGGAGAACACCTGTTACATGTGAGTAACCACGCTTTACCAGTGGTATAAGAGTAGATGATGAAATAACCATTGTGTTTACAATATGATGCCCTTGGCTAAGGGCACAACTGTACCATTTGTTGGTCATTAATTGCCTTCCATTACCTAAAACCATGGCATCTAGACAGAGTCATTGGTGACAGCATACATTTGAGCAATATCGTTTTAATGGATATTCTGCAGATGCTCTTAAGGTTATGGTATCAGTAGAGAGATGTGCTCTGTACACTAATGACAGGCAATCAGAAGGTAGCTGTTCTTTTTTTATTTTATATGTATACATTTTACAATAATTTCAAGACATAAATCTTGTTTGAAAATAGAAGATAATAGACAAAAATTTAAAGTCTATAATTAGATGCACCAAAAATACAGTAATACTTCATCCTTGCTCAAATCCACTCCCTGGAAACATGCCTTGGTTTGTCCACTTCACGGGATCAAGGGGACTAAGAGATGGTTTCTTAAGAAGTGGACAAACCAAGGCATGTTTCCAGGGAGTGGGAAAAGTACCAGAAGAGAGACTTTAATTCAGCATGGTTAATATGAAGGGCAGAAAAGTGAGAGAAGGTTCCAAAAGCCAAGATAAGGGTACAGGATTTAAGGGACAGTTTGTTTTACGGGATATAAAAATGGATTTTGAGAGTTCTGTGGTGGTAAGAGAGCGGAAGGTAGGAGATGAGGGAGCAGGAGGAGATCATGCACTTTGGAGGTGAACAAAGAGGCCAATTGGGAAGGGCTTGGGGCTGAACTGGATGTGATGGAGGAAGAGTGAGGCTGTATATTGGATAGGGTTCTAAGGACAGAGTACAGCTGACGAGTGGAGTTAGGTGCAGTGGAGATGACCCTAGAGAAATATGAGCATTTAGCATGATGAACAAGAGAGCTGTATTGCTGATGGCAGGATTTAAAATGTTGGCGTGCTGTGGAGGGTGGGATTTTCACCAGAGATGCTCAGACCGATGGAGATGGGAACGATGTGGAAGAAGTCCAGGGTGATACCAAGGTTGATGGGAGGGACCGGGAGGAAGATGCAGCTGCAGTGGAGCCAACTGATCAGTAAAGAAAATCACCACTTTTTTGCAAAAAAGAAAACAAATATAAACCACAATGCAAAAAATGTATATAAACTGAAAATACTAAATAAATAAATTCACATAATGTATCTTATATAAATGAATGAAAATTGAATTAAATGAAATACAGTAGTGTGTTTTTAAACATATTTGATTATCCAAAATTTCTTTATACAAAAGTTATTTCATTATTACATACTGCCTGGATAATTACTCTCACGATACATTCACAATATTCTTACAACCTACCCCTCTATTTAAAAACAGTACCTAATCCACTATAGACTACAGATAAATACCTAATACAATACATAAATACTTAGAGAATATTCTCAAACTGTTCTGCACTACTTCCAATCACATATATTTGTACATTTATTTCCCTTTCCCCAACTGATCAATAGCAGAGGAAAGGTTAGGGTTCCATAGAGAGACCTGTGAATTACAGGAGAGTATGGAAAAATCGTATGGAAAGAGTTGATTAGCAGAGGGAAAGTATTGGAGAGTCAGAGGGGTAATGTGGCGAGAGAGATATGTGGGAACCAGACCAGAGCGAGGAGGAAAAGCTGGAGAAACTTTGAGCAGAGGAAACTGCAAAAGGAATAATCCAAAAATGGCCAGTCCAAGGCCTTCGTGGACAGAACTGAGGGGGGTGGTGATGAGGTCTCCATCATAACACACGGTTAACGTACTCCACTGTGTTTCTTCTCTCTCCATGCCTAATCCGTACAAAATTCCACAGCTATTTCCTGACGGAACATCACAATGTCTAATCACCTATGTATTGCTTACCAGTGAGAATGTAAATAATTTACTTATGCTATTTTACATAGTTAACTCTGTTCAATGTATTCAACTTTTTGTTCATTGTAAACCGCCTTGATTGTCAGCTAGGGTGGTATATAAGAATGTGAAATAAATAAATAAGAGTATGCCTTACCATGTGAGTTGGCATACTCGCACATTGAGAGAGGGCAAGATCACAGAAGAGAACAAGAAAAGACTGGCAAGAAAAGAGAAAGGTGAAAGATAGTGATCATTAAAATCACCAAGAAGTACCAATTGGGGAAACTGAAGAGAGATTTCTGATATAGTAAGGGACAGGGTATCCCAGAGGGAAAGTGGAGGGTAGATCAAAAGAAAGTGGACAGAGGGGGACGTATGAAGACAAAGAAGAAGGGACTGAGTAGTGTAGGGAAGGGGAGCCAACCTGAATAAGCGGGAGGGAGGAATGGTAGAGCACTGCAACCCCAGCCTCGGTAGGGCAATATGGAGGACAGATATGTCCTAGAAGCCTGGCGGAAGGCACCGGGTGAGGAGAAGTTCTTCAGTGCCCTTCAGCCATGTTTCTGAAAGGAAAAGGAGATCGAGAGATTCCTGTAGAACAAGATCCTGAATTAAGTATCTTGGCATGCGATGATCAACAATTAAGTAATCCAAGATGAAGAGGTAGTGGGGGAGAGGGAGAAAGAGGGAAATCGTGGGACAGCAAAGGAGGGGCCGGACGACAGGGAGTAAGGCTGGAGTAGACATGCACTGCACATCCTCAGGGCAAAAGCTCCGGAGGGAAGGGACATCTGCCCCAATGAACAAGGTTATAAGCCATGAGCAAAATGAGGTAGATAACAGGCAGTGAGAGGCATGCAGGATAGCTGCATAGGAAACACCCGATAGTGCAGGGAGGACCAAAGGCAGGATAGAGATGGACAAGAGACCCGCGGAGTCACCTATGCTGCTGGAGCCGCCACAAGGAACACGTCCTGCTCCTTGGGCACGCTCTTTCATCATGCGCCCATGGTACGCCGCTGATGGCAATGTTTTATAGCTGCGTTCATGCAGCTGCATCACTTCGCGGTGGGGGGGGTGGGGGGAAGACAGGCAGTGACTGGGATAGTGTAGCAGACTTGCAGAGACAACACAAAAGATTCAGCAGAGACAGAACGAAACTGGAAGCAGAGGACAGCATGTGCAATGCGTTCTCTGGGAAAACCCGGGCAGTTCAGAGAGCTTTGTTTACTCTTTCTCTGACCCAGGTCCCATTAGTCCTCTGTGAGGAGTGATATCGTGCTGTCTTTGGAGAACACCTGTTACAGATAAGTATCTTTGTTTTACTGATCATTGTAAGGTATTGTTTGTAATATGTGCCTTTTAATGTTACTAGCAATCCAGTCAGTATAACTAGTGTGTTTTGTAATAAGGCACTGCTACATTTGTCTGGTTTAATCTTTGCTTTAGAAATTACAATGTAGCAAGACCATCTCCAGGTTTACGAGTATGAAATGTTGTTTCGCTGAGTTGCATGCTGGTTCCCCCCCCCCCCCCCCCATGCAAAGGGCCCATGTAATAATAGGGCTTATTATGAATCCTCTCCATTTCATTTACACGTATGTTTGTTTTGTATTTGCTGTTAGAATAGTACGCACATGATGCGTTGCTTGCTGGGTTAGGACTCTAATGCCATCTATGGTTGGAGCTGGTCATTTGCTTGGACTAGGAGACGTGCCATGAGTGTTTAAGTGCACACACAGCTTAGATCGGAAATCTGCTAGATGCTTGTAATACAGCTGAATTTAAAGAATTGCGCCATTTTGCAGGGCAGCAGCTAAACAGATAAGTTTTTAGTCAGACTTGCTGATTGCTAGTTCTGAGAATAATCTGCCCATTAGCATCTGTTAGTACCTCCAAGTGACCCAGACTGGATACCAGGCTCGTTGGATCATTGATCTGACTTCTTATGTGAATTCTTCTCCACTTGCCATCCCTTCTTAGCTATTACATCCTGCCCTAAACGTGACGCTTACTGATTTCTGCTGCTGCTGCCGCCACTAGACTTGGGCTCTTTCAGGGGGCAGTTTGCAGAAGGAGTCTCTGTGCAAGGACCCCCACTCCCTTTGAAAATCCCTCAATAGGGGAAAGTGCGTATGGCCTGAGATAAACACAGGCATTTCGTTTTCCAGTCTCTGTCGGTAGTTTCCCTTTGAAAATCGTCTTGCAAGACTGCAAGCTCTGTGGACTAGCTGAAAATTATATTGTAACCTGTTGTCCGTATGAGTAACAGTATCTCCAAAATATACAGACTTATAACTTCGGAGGCTATTGTAGAAGGATGGGTTGCAAACCACTGGTAATCCAAAAATAGAGTGATTAGTAAGGAGGGGATGAGTCTCACATGTAGTAGAGGCAAACAGAATCCTTCGGTTCGGTTCGGTGCTGTGCTTGGTTGTACTTGGTTTCCCTGTCTATTACTTATTTAGTTGGTAAATAAAAAGAAAATAAGGTGATATCTTTCTATTGGACTAACGTAATACATTTTTGGACCAGCTTTTGAAGGTCTAAACCTTTTCCCTCTGATCAGGACAGTAAGAGCAAAAGACGACCGTAGCAGAATATGTAAGTGGCTTTCTTAGTAGCAGCTAACACAGACATCTACAGGTCGTTGTCAGGAACTGCAGCGGCTGTGGACCCAACTTACACCAAGCAAGGGTAAAGAGTCCTATCCAAAAGCAGGACGCGTTAAAGTCTGTGAGTATTCCTAAAATAAGTAATTCAGACTCAGAGATGAACTTATCCTAACCTAAAAGGGTTTCCATACGGAAGAAGGCAGCAGTGAGGTCCAGGACGCATAGTGCTCACTTGCAAATGCTGAATTGTAGTGCTGGGTTTATTTCTTTATTTAAAAGGATTTATATCCCGCTTTATCTTAAAATCAAAGCGATTTTCACTTCAAACTAATCAGGGTTTACTACCCTTAATGAGACAGTGAGGTCTCTTGGGGAAGGTTTCTTTTATCGAATGACTTCTGCTGAACAAGAAAGCTGTTGAGTATTTAAAGCTGCAGATTCTTTGTTAACCCTCCTCTCCCCGGGACCATTTTTTCTAGATTCGGTCTTCTAGAAGTTCCCTTTGGCCAGTTTCTCCAGCCGTTTCTCCAGATCATACCACTTTACTGCAGTACTTCCCAGACTTTCCTCAGCCGCAACCCCCAAAACCATGTGGCCCTTCCCTATCTTTCATCCTGTGAATGTGCTCCAGGCTGATTTGCAGTATTGCCTGATTGCACCTCGTGCTGTCTCTGCCTCCTGTTGAGTCCAAGCATCCCATCAACCTGTCCAGGGGTTTTATTTTTTTCTTATAACCTTTGTTGCACCTTCAAATGAGGATTTAATAACCTGTTTGGAGTTGGGACTCGCAGTTTGGGAACTGTAACACGCTCCAGTGTTGTCAGGATTTGCAGAGATTGTTGGAAAAAAGACTGAAAGCTTTGAATGAAGCTCGTGAGCTGCACCTATCACAAGAGACTGTGGCATCAATTTTGAAGATGAAAGTCACATATGGAAAGTTTTAGATTTTATAACAGGAACCATTGAATGGGGTGAGGTAATGAAACAGTACAGATCAGCTTGATAATCCTTCGTTAATCCAGTACCTTAATTTACACAGCTCCAAAGCTGAACTTGGGCATCTTTAACAACCTTAGAAGGAAAAAAGAATTTTATTTTCGCTCTGTAATTCTGAGTCTGTGCCTGTGCTCCAGAAGTAAAACACTTTCACAGGAGTTCCTTGGACTTATTTTATATATTTATTTACATTCTCTTATATACCGCGCTGTTCTGCATCAGTGCGGTTTACATTGAACAAACTGAAATTACATTGAACAGGGCATTATAACTTGGAGATAACTATTTACAGGGAACATGGGCTTGCTGAGTGGTGCTTATTGATTATGTCACTATTTATTTTATTTATTTATTAGTGGTATTTGATATTCCGCCCTTTAGCCAAGAGTGGTTTACAATCCATTTAAAACCAGCCATATACATGAGTGCATTAAAAACTGATAAAATAAAACAGAGAAATAGATTGTACAATATGACAACAATCGGCGCCTGATACATCAGTTAGTATTAATGGCTCTGCTGATCTCTAAAGCTAAGCAGGGTTGGGCATGGCTAGTACTTGGATGGGCGACCACCTTAGAGTAACAGGTGCTACCCCAGCAGCACCTGGGCGTTCTGCCTCTGTGGCTCTAATGCAGATCGTGCAAGCCTGTGCTGCCGGCACAATGGATGATGTTAGTTGCTCCCTGCGGCAGTACCACCGCGATGAGCCATGCTAAATGCAGCAGTACAGCTGTGTATCCTGCCCCCCTACATCTAATGCAGTTCCACGTGCTAGTAATGCAGCCCAAATTGAGTTACTATTATGGGGCTTAGTCAACCGGCCCGTAATAGTTTTAAAATCCTAATTTGTTTTTCAAGGATGTATGCCACTAAGACATGGCAGTCTCCTACAGCAGTGGGAGCGAACAGTTCATCTTCGGCTCTCTCCACTTCCAAAAGCACATGGCCCAGAATGGGATGAGCGCATGACAAACTGCATTCATAAGCTCATCATGTCAAGAGGCAACAATTTGGAAAGGAACAATAAAAATATATTGAGCATAGATCTCTGACTGCAAGCAGTACCGCATTTGAACTGATCATTCGTACACGGACTGTTCCTCCCACCTCTGAGTCTATAATACAGTTTTATCAATAAACACCAAATGGTCTCTATTAGATCAGCCGTTCTGCACAGTCTGTGTTGATGATTTGCATTGCAGATACAGGCGGCCTGTCTCAGAAACCCTTGTGAATGAACTGCTTCTGCTGTCAGAATTAAAAAGCAAGATGTTCAATGTGATGCAGACGCCTTCATAAATATGCAGTTTCCATGTTGCTATCTTTGGTAGTCCTTAAGCTCCCCAAATTATATTCAGTCATTCAGTAGCATTTTTCTGCGGGAGAAATTTATTAAAATAATTAAGTTTCCAAAACAGTTTTGTTTGCATGACAGGAGCAATGCAGATACTGTGTATAAATAAATTACTTGTTTTCTGCTCAAAAAGAGAAGCAGAGTCTGGTTTTGTTGATATCTGTAATGGGCACAGATCCCCTGTAAGCTTCCACTTAGTTATTATATTTTTTTCATCTTTACCAATTGCTACTTGCAAAGAGAGTGAGTAAAATTTATATATATATAATTTATTTAAAACATTTCTAAGTGGTTCACAACAAAGCAAGCACAAAATGCCTTTATTTATTCTAATTTGATATCTTACTTTTCCTAAAAGTAGATCAGAGTGGTTTACAGTAAAAGTATCAAAACATTTGATGATAAAATTATTTGGGGGAAGAAGGGCAGGTGGAAGTGTTTTTGTGCTTAATCTTAGTTTGTAAGGATAGCAGTAAGTTTTCCCATGTGAGGGATCTGAAACCTTAGTTAGGCCAGGGATTATATTGTTGAATTTATTTATAGACATTTATTAATAGCCTTTCCAAGTCTTAAAACTCATCCAGAATGATGTAGACAGCTAAAACATTAAAACAAACCAAAGATGGACTACATACTCCATGTCTTCCTCCTTCCTGCATCTGTTAATTTTTCTCTCAGGCCCTCTCCATTATCAGTAAATGATATTGTTTTTCCAAAACTTCAAATTAGTTTCCTGCCACGGTATGAAGGGTAAATTATCCCATCTTGTTGGGGCTGCAGTAGAAAAAGTGCTATTATAATATTGTATTTTTGTCATCTCATTTTTTAATGGTATCTGCAGTGTGGGACTTTGAATAGATGTCAACATTCTACCTGGACTGTACCATGTGGTTGGGTCCTTTTTCCCACAAAACCTGATAGTTGGTTATCTTAAAATACGTTCCTGATAATGCCAGTAGTCAGTGTTAGCTGGAATAATAGCGGCTTCGAGCAGCACCAACGTGGCACGCTGAAAATGATTGGGCTGTTGCATTTTGTGCTACTTACAATCGCTGTAGGCTTTTCTTTTTTGGACATACATAAAGCCCATTGGAGTAATCAAAAATTATTTATTTAACAATTTTTCTATACTGCCTTATCTTAAAATCTAGGCGGTTTACAATAAAACTTCAATTTAAAAAGAACTTTCAGTAAGAACAATTAAAAACTTTCTCCCATTACAGAATAATGTCCTTAGCAAACATAGGGAGGGGGAGAACTGGGAATGCTGATGTATAACTTATGTACAATGTGATGTGTATGTAGGAGTTCATGATGGGAAGCATCAGGTTTCATTGAAGTGCTCCATGAAAAGAAGGGTCTTGAGTGGTTTCCAAAATTCCTTTGTCTGTGGTGATTCTCATTTTCTCCGAGAGAGTGTTCCAGATAGAGGGAGCGGCAAGCGAGAGGGCCCTCTTGGATGTGGTTTGTTTGGCTTTTGTGAACAGGCTGGGTGTTGGTATGGTATTGATGTTGCTGCTTCTCTCAGGTCTGTTAGGTTTGGTACAGATGAGATCCTGCAGACTTCTGGCTGTTAGGTTGTTTTTGATCTTGAAGATGGTTAGGACAGATTTGTATTTGGCACGTAATGTGATTGGCAACCAGTGCAGTCGGTGCAGGAGGGGAGTTGTATGCCCTCGCCAAAAAGATCCCATGATGGTTCAGATAGCAGTGTTTTGGACTAGTTGCAGGGGTCGGGTAGTTTTAGGCAGAACTGTGGGAAGAACTGAGATTTGCACTAGAACTTGAAATGCCAACCCCCCCCCCCCCCCCAAAGAAATGGACATAATTTCCTAACTAAACTTTCTTTCTTGTTTACTATTTTCAACCCATAGTTAAGGTCTTTTTTCCATATATCCACCCAAATTCCAAACACACTTCATTGGTTGAGAGGAGCTTATATCTAATTTCACCAATGGCAGGGAGACGGAAAGATCTGTCCAAACCCACAAGTACAAACTGTGTCTTCTTTGTATTAAGAACTAATTTATTTGGAGAGAACCAAAAAGCAGTTTTTTGTAAACCCAAATGCATTTCATCTAGAGCTTTCATAACATATTTCCCCATCTTCAAATAAAAGCCCTATCAACCCCCATTGTTGAAATAACATTTCCAAAGAGCATTAAAAACAAGGGGTGTATTATTTATTACATTTTTTGATTGTATTAATTGATATGTATTTTTGTATTTTGTTGTATTTAATTATATATTGCTGTGCAGTTGGAAATCACATTGGGTGGTCCTTTAGTGGACCCTGAAAGCCCTTATTAGACTAGACTAGATTACAAAGCCTGATAGGTTTGATAATGTGTGGGGCTGTGACATTCTTGGACCATCTTCCTCATGGCTTCCGATGGTCATGGAAAAACAAGAATCTCGAGAGATGAGTTTGTGAACAAAGACATGGTAGAAGTGGGGAAATAAAAGAAAATTAACTAAATGGCCTGCACCAACTGATTATTCGAAGACAGTGGGTCACCTTGGAGTCTGCTAGCAGTGTTCGGATACTGGTGATCTATGAAGTTGGGTTTCTGCTTCTGGCCCTGATTGATTCCCTGCACCCAGCGCTTCTCCCTCAATGTGTAGGACTAGAAGGGAGGCAGCCGGGGGTCGCAAGGTCATGGAAACCAGGTCCGTCTGACTCGGATTGCAGTTTAAACAGCAACAATAACATCTCTCGGGGGGGGGGGGCTTTTTTCATTTTTTCAATTTTCTTTTTATTTTAGAGGCTTTATCATTCAAAGATTATGGAAACTGATCATTGGCTGCACCCTAGCTGAAACATATCTCTTAGTGAAGTGGGGGCTATAGGTATGAAGACTATCACTATGCATAAGAGACAGTTCCTGCATCCCAGAGCTCACAGCCCCCTCAAGACAGATAAACAAGAGGCTAGGGAATTTCATTTAATCATTTATAGGGAAATGATTAAAACATTTATTTAACAGTATTTAGCTTACCAAAAACAGTCTCAAAAATGGTGGGTTTTTAGCGTGGATTTGAATATGACCAGTGACAGAGCCTGATGTGCCAACTCAGGAAGTCGGCATGAATTGCTGAACAGCAGTCTAAGAGAAGGAGCGAGACTTAATAAAAGACCATTTTTTATTCCAAAATCATGACAGAACAAGAAATCAAATCCATCGTGTTAGAAGGAAAAGTGTCATAGGAAACAGGTCAAACATACTCCCTAAGAGAGTCTAGGCATAGGGAAGCTGATATTTTGAATAATGTGGTTAACATTGTTGCTTTGATATATAGTTGCTTCAAACTACTTTACTTCTCTTGCAAGATGGCCTAATACATAATGAGCAAACAGCCTTGCTACTTCTGGTAACTTAGTGGTAGAGGATCTGGGACTCTGTAAGAAAAGAAAAGGAAATAAGGAAGAGTTGACTTGGATAAGAAGAACTGTGATGTGGCCAAAGGCTGGCAGCCGGGAGATATCCTTAGCAGCATGGACAGAAGAACTGGGCTGACAGACGGAATCAACTGATCTTTGTCATCCTCTACTATGGCTCTACTAAGGGAAAACCAGTTGGTTCTTCATGGGAGTTTAAAGCATGTTGGCTTTCTTCACTCCAGTGTTACGCCTTCATTAGACAGAACCGATGGATCCCCTGAAATCTGTGCAGCTGCTCTTGCTGGCTGTGGCATGAGCAGAGGAGCCCAGTGCAGCTTCAGGAGAATGCTGGTTCCCATTAGCTGTACTAATCTCACTTTTCCTTCCTGTTTCCGCCAGTTTCTCTCTTGCTATCTTCCTCTTTCTCCAGCCAGTACCCATCAATCTCTCTCTCTCTTCCCCTTCTCCAGCCAGTCCCTCCCAGCATCTCTGTCTCTCCCTAGCCACTTCTACAAATCTCTATCAGCCAATCCCTACCAGCCTTTTTCTTTTTCTCTTTTCAATAATCCTACAGGCCCTGTTGTGGACCATTGAGTCAATACGGACTCCTGGTGACTCTGTGGATAGCTGTGACTATCCCCCTAGGTTTTCTTGGCAAGGTTTGACCAGAAGTACTAACCTGGTCTGACCCTGCTTAGCTTTGGAGGTCAGACTCACTGAGGGTAGTGTGGCCATAGCTCAACAGACCCTTAGGAGTCTGCAGACCACAAGTAGGGAACCATTGTCTTAGATTTTGTGCCGATGTTAACAGAAGATAGTGAAACCTTTTATTTCAATTTACACATGAAAATGTCACGTTTAGAAAGGGCTTGGTCTACTTGTGGATGCCCGTACTATCTAGAAATCGCAAGGGAGCATGCTGGGGCTTGCTTAGGGCATGGCCTGGGTAGGTCTAGATCCCATTTCATAAGGAGATTTCATTTGCATGATTGCAGTTGCTCATGCCACGATTTGCAGTTGCTCATGTCACAATTTGCAGTTGCTCATGTCACGATTTGCAGTTGCTCATGTCACGATTTGCAGTTGCTCATGTCACAATTTGCAGTTGCTCATGTCACGATTTGCAGTTGCTCATGTCACGATTTGCAGTTGCTTCAGGCATGAAAAGGTTTTTAAAAAGTGTTTGTTTTGGCCATCTTTTACAGGAAGCATTAACATAGTAACGTAGATGACAGCAGATAAAGACCAGCATTGTCCATCTAGTCTGCCCAGCAAGATGGCAAGAATAGGTGCAGGCCACCCCTCTTGTTATCCTCCTTAATCCCAGTTGTTTATTTCCGATCCCCGTTTATTTCTGCTCCAAATTGGAATTAAAAATATCATCTGTGGTTAATTAATAGAAGTAGGTTTGCAAAATGGCCAGTGTACGAGTGGAAGTGCTGGCCACCTACATGTGGGATTTGCTGGGTTTTTCTCCTTTTGATTTTCTGGCTTCATGTATCAGCAAATACATGTTCACTCCGGCACTATTTTAGAACAGGCTCCACGTTTAGCAGAGTCTATTGTGTACATCGCAACCTCGGAGTCTGTCAGCAGCAAACTTGCAGTGTGCATCTTATCAGTGAGAAAACGTTTTTTTGCAATGCAGCAGTGGCAGCAGTGTGTCATTTAGACCCAGTGCCATGTTGCTAAAAAACAGACTCAGGATTCCATTGCCTCTCTGCCTTATGCCTCTTCATAGTGAGCTACTAAAATAGTGATGGATGTGTTTTAGGCTTATTAGTAACTGGCTTTTCCCCAGGGGTAAAGAATTGATTTCAACTCTTAAACATTCCTTGAACAAGAGTTAGTTACGTGCGCAGAGTATTCCGTTACAGCCCAGCAGCAATCTCAGCAGAAGCAGCACCCAACAGCAAGAGCAAAGAAGCATGCCCCTGTGCTGTTTAAAAGATTATTCAGAGGTGGGGAGCCGGCTCAGACTGGAAGAAAGCTGATCCTGGGGAGACTGGGAATGAAGAGAGTTGATGCTGGAAAGGGCCGATGCTGATGGGACTGAGAGAGGAAGGAGCTGGAAATAAGTTGATGCTGGGGAGGATTGGGTGGTTGGGACTAGAAATGGCATGATGCAAGAGGGGCTTGTGGCTGGAAGGGGCCAATGGTGGGGGGAAGGGAGGAGGTTGAAATGATAGGGGTCTGATGCTTGGAAGGTGTCTATTACTGGGGAGGTTGGGATGGGACTGGAACTGGAAGGGGGCTGATGCTGGCAGATGCTGGGGGCCAAGAAGGGAGATGAGAAGAGCTATTGTGGGGAAAGGAGGTTAAGAGGGAGGCTGGAGTGAGGCGAAGGAACAACAGGGCCCATGATTATTGAAAAAAAGATGTAGATGGGTGGATTCGGGGGAAGAGGAGGTGGTGGCAGAAGGGCAGATACTAGGGGCATGGGGATGCAGGAGAGCAGGGACTAAGATTGGGTGGGAGGCCAGAAAAAGACAGGCTCTAAGACTGGCTGGGTATTGGGAGTGTATATAGGAACTCGGCTTGGGTGGGATTCTGATTCAGTATTCAAAGACTGGGTAGCATAGAAGAGTGGAGATTTGGGAATTAACTGAGGGGGGGTGGGGGCTAAGAAATTGATCAGGGATTAGGAGAGCAATTGGAGCTAGATGATCGGGTGAGTGGTATGAGTAGGGCAGTGTGCCAGGGTGCAGAAATATATGGGGAGGGGTGATGGTTTGCAGGACCTAGAGGGGCTGGGTGACAGTTGAAAAAGATAGAGGATTATGGAGTGAATAAGGGACAAAGGAAGGGGCCAGTCTTTGAAGGGAGTGAGAGAAGGTGGAAATGGGGGCCTGGATAGAGGGTAAGACGCAAGAAAGGACCTGGAAGTGGAGAGGGGATGAGTGATAAGGAAGGAGCTGGATCTGATGAGGTAATGAGGCAGAAGAAAGTAGATGAGGCTGGAGAGGAAATAGGTACAGAGAGTGGAAATGGGGGGCTAGAAAGCGGGTGAAAGGCAGGGGAATAGGAGGCTGGCGGAAGGAATGAGACAGAGGTGAGATATGGAAGAACTAAGAAAGTTAGAAAGGTGGTAAGTATCTGAAAGGTGAAAAGAGGGAGACTGAAAACTGGAGGGGAGAAGGAGGAATGAAATCTAGATATAGCTAAGCAAAAAGGCAAATATGAGAATTGCAGAAAAAAAGATGAAACAGGAGGATCATTGTTAGAGAGAGAGATGAAGGGAAGAAACAGAAAATGGAAGTGAGATCCTGGCCAAGAACGTAGGAGGAGACCAAGAAGAAGAAAGAGTGAAGAGAGACTGGGATCTATCCAATTGTAAGAATAAAATGATCAGACAACAAAGGTACAAAGAATTTAATTATCACTTTATCTCCAGGAACAAGCAGGAATGAGTCTTCACATATGGGTACGTCGGTACCGACGGAGCCTGCGCGGAAACGCTCCCCAGCTTCCCAAAAAGGAAAGCTTTTGGGAGCATCCCACAGCGCCTGCGCGCTGCCTTCCCGCCTTTCCTAACCGCCTCTCCCCAGTTCTTCTTTTCTGCGGAGCCAGCAGGTCGTCTTCCTGTCACCGCTGAAGAAGTTCTTTGTTTTATTTTATTTCTTTGGTCGCGCGTCTGCCTTCTCCGACGTCGGACTGGTACCGCCGGTCTTTCTTTCTTTTCTTAAAAAAAAAAACAAAAAAACCCCATATTTTTCCCTCACTTAGTGTGTTCTTCCTCTTTTGGGCCTTAGGCCTCACGAAAAATTTTCCTCATGGTAAAACCAGCCTCCGGGTTTAAAAAATGCACTAAGTGCAGCGGTACTATTTCTGTTACCGACACCCATGAATGGTGTCTTAAATGTTTGGGTCCTGACCACTCCATTTTGGATTGTTTGTCCTGCTCCTTGATGTCCAAACGAGGTTTACAGAACCGGGCAGCCAAGCTCCATGTTCTGTTTCCCTCTGATGCAGCTTCAGTGGCATCGACGTCTTCCAGGGCTGCTTCTTCCTCCCATGGATCTCAGGTAACTAAACATAAAACCAGCCGGTCCTCGAAGGGTAAATCTCCTTCCAAGCATCGAGATGCCTCCGGGCTTGCCCTCGAGGATCCTGCACCCGCAAAACTACCCCGGCGGGAAGCTCCGGCTTCCAAAGCTCCACCTATGGGGTTACAGGTTGACATCGATGGCACGGCCTCGACTGATCACCTGTTAGAATGCTCTGGGGTACCGGCACAACCTTCCGGTACCGAATTCCAGGCATTCATGGCGTTGATGGATCAGAATGTTCTATCCATGCAGCAGGCTATCACGGCCTTCATTCAAGCTGCGACGCCGCTGATACCACAACAGACTCCGTTGTCGGTATCGGCCCAGGTACCGGCACCGACTGCATCGACATCGGCCATGGTGTCGTCTGCAGCGGTTCCCTGCCTAGGGATGCCCATCGGTACCAAACCGGTACCAATAACGCCCGATGTCGATACGGCTCAGTACGCGTATCGATCTTTGAAAGAGCACCCTGACAGTCGATACTTTGATTCCTCCGAAGATTCTGATGCATCGGAGGAGTCTGCTGAAGTATCCATAGCCCTTCCTGAAGAGCCGCCTTCTCCAAAAAGAAGAATGTCTCCTCCAGAAGACTTGTCCTTTCAAGACTTCATAAGAGAAGTGGCTAAAGGGCTCTCTATTTCAGTAACCTCTGAATTAGAGCCTAGAGCTAAAAAATTGGATATTTTAGGTTATTCTAAGGCTCCTAAGGAGGCAGTCACCTTGCCAATTCATGAGATTCTTTATGATCACATGATTGACTTATGGGAGACTCCTCTCACTATCTCTCCTCATTCTCGTAGGTTGGACACTATGTACCGTGTCCTTCCTTGTCCTGGTTTTCATAAAACATAGCTTCCTCACCATTCTATTGTGGTGGAGTCAGCTATGAAAAAGATAAAGAGTGCAAAAAGACACTCCTCTGCTCCTCCAGGAAGAGAATGCAGGACCTTGGATGCTTTTGGTAGGAAAATCTTCCAAGCCAGTATGCTCATTGCCAGAATCAACTCCTATAGTCTTTATATGGGAATGTTTCTGAAAGAAGTTGCAGATAAGCTGCACACTTTCCTCCCTTTTCTTCCAGAGGATAAAAGGGAAGAATTTCTTATTTGGCTTAAGCATACTCAAGATATTTCAAAGTTTTCCAACCGTGCAGCTTTTGACTCCTTTGAGGGTGCCAGCAGAGCTTCGGCCATTGCCATAGCTGCACGCAGAATTGCTTGGCTCCAAGCTTCTGATCTAGAATCTTGGGTCCAGGATGGTTTGGGAAATCTTCCCTGTACAGGAGAGAACCTGTTTGACAAAGATTGGCAAATAAAAGCCACTCAAATGGATGCAGAAAATTCTGCTTTGGAGATACTTTCAAAGTCAACCTCCATTCCTACCAAGAAAAAACCTTTCAAGAAGTCTTTTTTTCAAGAAAGGCAAATTCCATCCTGCTTCTGGCCAGCAATCTTCTACAGGTCGTTTTGCTGCTAAGCGTCAGCAACCTAAGCAAGCCAGGCCTAAGCCTACAGGGGCTGCTGCAACTCAGCAGACCCAGCCTCCTCAGGGCTTTTGACTTGATGCTAGAGAACTTAGCCTTTCTGGCTCTGAAACAGCCAGAGCCTCTCACCATTCCAGGAAGGTTAGCTCATTTTGCTCCCAGATGGGGGCAAATTACAACAGAGCAGTGGACCCTCTTCATCATAAGGGAGGGCTACAAACTTCATTTCTCCAACCTTCCTCCTCACACCATAGTGAGACATTTCAATTCTCCAACATCTCTCCTCGACCTTCTAGGTCAGGAGGTGGCTGCCCTTCTTGCCCAAGGGGCAATAGAAGAAGTACCCCTTCTTCAACAAGAGTCAGGGTTTTACTCCCCCTACTTTCTGATTCCAAAGAAAACAGGGGGCTACAGACCCATATTAGATCTCAGAGAATTGAACAAATTTCTATACAAGGAGAAATTCAAGATGCTTTCTCTGGGCACTCTCCTTCCATACCTTCAGAGTCAGGATTGGCTTTGTTCTCTAGATCTCAAGGATGCGTACACACATGTCCTCATCCATCCATCTCACAGAAGGTTCCTCCGTTTCCTTTTCCAAGGAAAGCATTACCAATACAGGGTACTTCCTTTCGGTCTGGCCTCTGCTTCAAGAGTGTTCACCAAATGCATGGCAGTAGTAGCTGCATTTCTACGCACTCTGGGGATATTTGTATTCCCATACCTGGACGACTGGCTCATCCGAGCTCCATCTCAGTCAGAGGCCCAGACTGCCCTGGACTGCACAAGGCGCATTCTGCAGTATCTGGGACTTGTGGTAAATCTTCCAAAGTCCCAGCTCACCCCTACTCAGTCCCTAGAGTTCATAGGGGCCTGGCTAGATACTACCACTGCAAGGGCCTATCTTCCTCAGGCCCGTTGCCTACGCCTAGTGCAGTTAGCCTCCCAGATTCAGTCAAAGAGCCTTTTAACTGCCCGGGAGATGCTACAACTGCTAAGCCACATGGCATCCATAGTGCATGTGGTCCCCTATGCTCGCCTTCACATGAGAGCAGCTCAATGGACTTTGTCCACCCAGTGGACTCAAGCTTCAGGGGCTCTGACAGACAAAATAGCAACCTCCAGGCGCCTCTTTTGGTCTCTACAGTGGTGAAAGTCCACCCAAAATCTGTTGCTGGGGTCTCCCTTCCAACAGTTGTTGCCCCAAGCAACCCTCACAACAGATGCCTCCCCAACAGGTTGGGGAGCTCATCTACAAGACCTCTCCACTCAGGGCACTTGGTCTCCACAGGAGACCTCCCTACATATCAACCACTTGGAGCTCCGAGCAGTTTTTCTAGCTCTCAAGGTCTTCCATACCTTGCTCAGCTACAAGACAGTCCTCATTCATACGGACAGTCAGGTAGCCATGTTTTACATAAACAAGCAAGGAGGAACTGGCTCTCTGTCGCTTTGCAACAAAGCTTTAAGATTGTTGGCCTTCGCCAGAGAGCATCAAATCCATCTCCTGGCCCTATACCTTCCAGGAGTCCAAAACTCTTGGGCAGACAGACTCAGTCGAGTTCTGCTTCCACACGAATGGTCCCTGCACATGGACCAGGTACTCAGAATCTTTCAAGAATGGGGAACCCCGGACATAGACCTCTTTGCAAGTCCGTGGAATGCCAAACTTCCCCGGTTCTGTTCCAGAATTCCGTGTCAGGGAGTTCAGGCCAAGGATGCCTTCCTCCTTCACTGGGGTCAAGACTTCTTCTATGCCTTTCCACCCATTCCCTTAATTCCCAAGACTCTGTTCAAGCTCCAGAGGGATCAAGGATCTATGATCCTCATAGCTCCACGCTGGCCACGCCAAGTGTGGTACCCTCTATTTCTGCATCTCTCTCAAGCTCCCTCCCTAGACTTGGGAGCTGCTCCAGACCTCCTGTCCCAGGAGGAGGGGACTTTGTGGCACCCAAACCCCAAGTCCCTTTACCTCAGGGCTTGGTTGCTGAAGGCTTAGACCTTCAAGGTTGGAATCTTTCTCAGCAGGTGAAGGATATCCTCCATGCTTCCAGAAAACCTTCCACTAGACGTTCCTATGCTTTTAAATGGAAAAGATTTTCCATTTGGTGTGCTGAGAAGGGTCTTGACCCTCTAGCACTACCTTTGAATTCTCTATTGGAATATCTCCTGCATCTCTCCAATGCAGGCCTCAAGACGAATTCAGTAAGAGTCCATTTGAGTGCCATTGCAGCATCCCTTAAGCCTCTCAATGGACAGCCTATTTCCTCTCATCCTCTTATTGCAAGATTCATGAGAGGCCTAACTTTAACTAAACCTCCCATTAGGCCTCCTCCGGTGGCATGGGACTTAAATTTGGTTCTTGGTCAGCTTATGAAGCTGCCTTTTGAACCCTTAGCCACCACCTCCTTGAAATTTCTTTCCTGGAAGGTTATTTTCCTTATTGCAGTCACCTCAACTCGCCGCATCAGTGAACTGCAGGCCTTAGTGGCTAATCCACCTTTTACCAGGTTCCATCATGATAAGGTAGTTCTTAGGACCAATCCACACTTTATGCCTAAAGTGGTCTCACCTTTTCATCTTAATCAGGAGGTGTATTTACCTGTCATCAAGTGCAGAGAGGAATCTTCATACCCTGGATTGTAAAAGGGCCCTTGACTTTTACTTACAAAGGACTCAGCAACATAGAAGGTCTTCCCAACTCTTTGTTGCTTTTGATCCTTCTCATTTAGGACTTCCAGTCTCTAAAAGGACACTGTCCACTTGGATTGCTCAGTGTATTTCTTTCGCCTACCAGAGTAAGAACCTTTCTCTGGAAGGCCATGTCACAGCTCATAATGTGAGGGCCATGGCAACTTCTATGGCTCATCTAAATTCTGTGTCCATCGACCAGATCTGTCGAGCAGCCACATGGGCCTTGGTTCATACCTTCACAGCCCATTATTGTTTGGACAAGGACTCCCGCCGGGATGCCTTGTTTGGTCAGGCTGTCCTAAAACACCTGTTCCATACTTGAACAACTCCTAACCTCCTTCCCTGGATGGATGCCTGAGATCCATAGGAGGAGATAGAGCCCTTCTCAGGGTCTCACAACCTTGGGGATCTCCCAGGCATCTCTAGCTAGGGAGTCCCCATATGTGAAGACTCATTCCTGCTTGTTCCTGGAGATAGCACAGTTACTTACCTGTAACAGGTGATCTCTGGGAACAGCAGGAATAAGTCTTCACAACCCACCCACCTCCCTAGGAGTTGTATCTCTCTATCTATCTTTCCTTTCCTCTCTCTCTTTCTCAGCTTTAAAACTCGAACTGGGGAGAGGCGGTTAGGAAAGGCGGGAAAGCAGCGTGCAGGCGCTGTGGGATGCTCCCAAAAGCTTTCCTTTTTGGGAAGCTGGGGAGCGTTCCCACGCAGGCTCCGTCGGTACCGACGTACCCATATGTGAAGACTTATTCCTGCTGTTCCCAGAGATCACCTGTTACAGGTAAGTAACTGTGCTTTAGAGGATGAAATATGTCAGCTTCGAGAATGTGGATTTCTTATATTATATGTGTTTTGGGAGTTTCTATATCCTATTTCATTTTTTTTGTGTGTATATGTTTGTAATTTGTAGTTTTTGTTTGTTTTAATTTTTTTTAGTAAACAGTAGTCCATGTTTTCTATGTGTAATTGAAGTTAGGATTCTGTTGTTTCTTAGTAAGAATTTCTGTCAGTCCGCTTTGTTCTCTTTTCCCAACTGAAGGCGTCCTGGGGTTCTGGAATATTTGCAGCGCTGACTTTTTTCCAGAGGTAGGGTTGTTGAAGTTTTGAGTCCTTGAACGTTGTGCTGTATGGTATAGTGAGCTTCTGAAGATCCATTTGAAGGGTTTTGTGACATTATCTGGCAGTGAAGGGAGTTTGCTATGTCACCTGAATTTGAATAGAATTTTTTGTATGTTGAGCAGTAAAGTGAAACCTCCTGTACTTGTCATTGAGAATTTTATTATTTTGGGAATGTTCCATATGAATGAGTAATTATACTGTACTGGACCAATAAGCAAAGTGCGCCTTTTTTGAGTCATTGCTGACTCTGGCGACCCAACAGCTGCTGGATTGTCTTGACAGTGTGACGAAGTAGATCGCTAAGCCTTTCTTCAGATACAACGGAGAGTTAAGTGACTTGTCCACGGCCACAAGGAGTGCTAGTGGGAATTGAATCCTGATCTCTTGGTTACCAAGCCAGTGTTCTAACCATTAGGCTACTCTTAGAAACATGACAGCAGAAAATGACCATATGACCTGTCTAGTCTGCCCTTCCATATCAACCACCACAACAGTCCTTTTTATTCCTTTAGAGATCCTCTGTGTTTGTCCCCTGCTTTTTTGAATTCAGATACTGTCCTTATCTCTACCACCTCCACTGGGAGACTATTCCATGCATCTACCACTCTTTCCGTAAAGAAATATTTCCACATATTATTCCTGAGTCTATCCCCTTTCACCTCATCCTATGTCCCTTTGCTTTCAAACAAAAGAGACTCTCCTCCTGTGCATTTATGCCACGGAGGTATTTAAACGTCTCAGTCATATCACTTCTATCCCGCCTTTCCTCTGAGGTGTACGTATTAGGATCCTTAAGGCTGCCCTCATATGCTTTATAACGAAGACCATTAATCATTTTAGTAGCCTCACTCTGTACCGACTCCATCCTGTTTATATTCTTTTGAAGGTGCGGTCTCCAGAATTGCACACAATACTCCAAATGAGGTCACATCAAAGACTTATACAGAGGCACTATCACCTCCTTTCTTCTGCTGGTCATTCCTCTCCCTATGCACCCAAGTATTCTTCTAGCTTTCACTGTTGTCTCTTCCACTCCTCTGGACCACTATTCAAAGACAATTGTGCATTCACTGGCAAATGCATAGCAAGGTAAATGCCAGCACTTAGTCGATATATTCAACAACACTATCCATATAGATAGATTGGATAGTGCGGTGATCATGTTGGCACTGTCTGTATGACAGGCCTATATAAACATATAATTCAACCAAATTGTGGTTGAATAATGAAGCCTGAATGGCCCAATATTATATGTATATTTTTATGGAAATACACAGGCTAAACATTAACCCCTATTTGGGTGGCTTATACCATAACATTGGCCCCAATATAGGAGCACAAAAGCAAAAATTGGCTCAGGTTATAGAAACATAGAAATATGATGACAGAAAAAGAGCACATGGCCTATCTAGTCTGTTCTCCCATATCAACAACTACAACAGTCCCCTTTTTACCTTTAGAGATCCTCTGTTTGTCCTATGGTTTTTTGAATTCAGTTACTGTCCTCATCTCTACCACCTCCACTGGGAGACTATTCCACGGATCCACTACTCTTTGCATAAAGAAATATTTCCGCATATCACCCCTGAATCTATCTCCCTTCACTTTCATCCCATGTCCCCTCGTAGCAGAACTTGCTTTCGATTGAAAGAGGCTCTCTCCCTGAACATTTATGCCACGGAGGTATTTAAACATCTCAATCATATCACCTCTATCCCACCTTTCCTCTAAGGTGTACATATTAAGATCCTTAAGTCTGTCCTCGTATGCTTTACAACCCCTTGAGCTGGCCCTGGGTGCCTGCTGCTGCCTTCATGCACTGGATAAATGGGGAGAGGGGGGCGGCGGTGGATGGGGAAGTGTGATTTTTAAGTATTTATTTATTTACAGTTCTTATATACCGCGCTTTTTAGTATCAGTGCGGTTTACAAATACATTTTTTGCATCAGAACAAAAGATCTTTTGTTTACATTGTAACAGGATTGGTAACTTGGGACTGTAACAAGGGTAACTATTTACAGATCAACAGTGGTTGTTGTATTTACAGTTTATATTGCAATTTGGAATCGTAATGCAAGAGACCATGTAATCTAAGATCATTGTGAGTGTGCCTGGGGTGAGTATGTTTATATCTTTTCAAGAGTTATGTTGTTGGTGTGAGTGATTTGAGTTGCAGGAATAGATTGTGTTAGGTTAAGGTGGCCGAAGTGAAGGCAGAATAAGTGATGTTTAAGGGCTTTTCTGAACTGTGAGAGGTCACCGATTGCTCGGATATGAGGTGGGAGATTGTTCCAGCACCTAGGGGCATAGAGTGTAAAGACTCTATTCCTAGTTGTTTGAGTGCATTTAGTAGACTCAAGTGGTATAGTCAGCGTGTTGGCAGCTACTGACCTCCTTAGCCTGTTTGTAGGGGTGATGGTCAGGAGTTCAGAGAGGGATGACGGGGATAGCCGGTTAATTGCTTTAAACGATAGGAGTAGTACCTTGTAGGTGATCCTGCATTGTAACGGTAGCCAGTGAAGTTCCATAAGTATGGACGTGATGTGATCTCTTCTGGATATGCCGCTGAGAATGCGGGCTGCTGCATTCATCGCCATCTGTAGTGGATTGAGGGTGCTGTTAGGGAGGCCGTGTAGGATGATGTTGGCATAATCAAAATGGGGCGTTACAAGCGTCTGGAATATTGTTCTGAAGTCATCTGGGGTTAGTAGCGGTCTTAGGTGTCTTAGTGTCCATATTTTATTGTAGATGGACTTGGTGGTGATCTTTATGTGTTCTTTGAAGTTGAGCTGTTGGTCTATTGTGACACCTAAGTAGCGTATTACAGATTTACATGGAAGCTCTGCATCTCGCACTTTCAATGAAGTGGGGGGAGAGAAGTTCTTGTTCTTGGTTATGAATAGTACCTCAGTTTTCTTAAAGTTTATGCGTAGATTCTGTGATAAGAGCCAATCAGTGATTGCGTTGACGCATTCTATTAGTGGGGAGAGGTCAGGGTGCATGATTTTGATTGGTGTGAAAATCAAGACATCGTCAGCATAGATCAAACTGGATATATTAAAGGAGCGGATTATATCACAGATAGGTTGCATATATATGTTGAAAAGTAAAGCAGATAGGGAGGATCCTTGGGGTACTCCCTGTTGATGGAATGGTTCAGATGTTGATGGTCCTATCCGTACATGTTGCCAACGGTCAGCTAGATAGGATTTGCACCATTCCCAGGCCAAGCCATGAATTCCCTTTTCCTGAAGGCGAGAGAGGAGTTGCTCATGGTTAACAGCATCAAATGCAGCAGCGATATCGAGAAAGATGAGTACAAACCCATTTTCGATTTTGTCAATACCTCTAGATAAGGTGTTGATAAGGTGAGTAGAGTCTCAACACCATGGGATTCTCGGAAACCATGCTGGTAGGAATCAAGAGGGGCTGATATGTCGATGTGTTGCTGCAGTTGCATTTGAACCACCTTCTCGATAATTTTAGCTAGAAAGGGTATGCTCGAGATCGGGCGATATGTGTCTGTCCTTGCCGGGTCAAGATTGTTGTTTTTCAGGAGAGGGCGTATAGACGTTTGTTTAAGAGCTGCTGGGAATGTTCCTGCTGCGAAGGAGAGCTTCATGATGTAGGCTACAGTTGGGCTGAGTTCTGCACGCATCGTTCTGATCCAGTAAGCAGGACAAGGATCATTTGGGGCTGTAGAGGTGTTAATAGTAGCAATGAGGTAAGTGATGTATTTCTCTGCTGGAGGGATGAAGTTTGTTAATGGTAGCAGTACTTTTGGAATGTAGCTGAGTGTGGAATTTGATGCCGTATTTGTTTTAATGATTTTAGATTGAAGGTACTCGGCATAGGGCTGAGGCTGAATTGATATCGTCTTATTGGAGGAAGGTGCCTTGGTTAAGGACTTAGCAATGCTAAAGAGGTCGCGTGGTTTATTTAATGAGCGGAGGAGGAGCTCTGTATGGTGTTCTCTCATTTCTTCAGATATTTTATTGAAATGGATAATATTAGATAAAAGTTTGGAAAGCACTGTTGTCCTTTTTAATCAGATTTTTGCTGGGGAGGGTCACCTAGCAAAGCTTGTCTTGCTAATCTAAAACCATGAGTTGGATTATGCCCTCAGATGTGGCAGCTTTATGCACACATGTCAGATAGCTGAATTATATCTGGTAGCAGACCAGAAGCCATTGTAGGCGTTTCAGCACTGGGGTAATGTGTTCCTCCTTTGCTTCCCCTAAAATCATCTGGTGGCTTTGATTTGACCCAGCTGCAACTTGCATATCAGTTTATCCAGGAAATTCACAGTCTAAGTGATGTGAAGCAATGGGAGATACTTGCTTGCCCGAGGTAACTAGGAGTGTCAGGGGCAACAGTGGGTTTTGGGCCCTAGTTTCTCCGGCTCTCGGCCCATTCCTCTAACCAGTAGGCCACTTCCTCTCCCTAGCCTAAAAACACATATCTTCATTGAACACTTTGATGGACCTGTTACTTAACTATAACACACATACCCTAAACTACAGCTTTTTTAGGCCACCCTCGCCCCCCTTTAAGCCCTCCCTTTTAGTCACACCATACATTAACCAGGCTTACCCATTGTAAATAGTTTGCATCCGTGTTCTCTTTGTTCTATCTGTTAAACATTGTTTGTAAACCACTATGACACACTGAAAGGTGATACATAAAAACAGCTAAATAAGTAATAGTAGTCAAACCATGTGACTTCAGATCCGACAAGCCATCGGATTCCAGAAACTGCACTATCCTCTCTTAGCATCAGACTAACTGAGCCTCTAATATCCCTTGTGTCATTGTGGAAATAATCACCATCTACTCAGCAGCTTATATCGGACATGTCATACACTTGGCCTCTGCCCAAATAATCAAGCAGCCAGGACCTGGATGACAGGAGCAAATAGCTGCTTCACGGGAATAAGACTCTGCATCTGGAGGTTTGCAGTCGTGCAGTGCTGCCATTTAACCTAGTTACGTGTCACAAACTGTACGTCCCTTGGAAATCTGCTGTATGCACACCCTGAGCGTGGTCATTGAGCATTGCCGCTGTGAAGCGTAGGTCTGTTTTCTCTTAGTCACTCCTTGGAGGGAACATGGATACAACCTCACAGCATATTGAGCCCCAGCTAATTTAAGGAGCAGAAGATGGGCTCAAAAATCAAATCCAAATCTCATGTATGAACACCCAGGCTGGTGCAGTTAAACACGCATTAACAGTTCGCATAGTGAAGAGTGTGAGTAGTGGTATTGAGGTAGAAATCCAGGCAGGGCTGAGAGCTGGAAGGGTTAAGTGAAAAGGACACGCCCCTCTTGGTGAGGTCATACCCTGGTACATGCTTGTCCCTCCCCTATTCCTTTGTCCTGCTGCTCTCTCTGCTTGCTAGAGATAACTACTCTTCCTTTGCTTCGCTAGAGATAAGAGTACAGTAGACTTTCTCCAATCGGGACTATACTGTAATAAAGTGACCAATCATCAAGAAATGCTGTAATAACCTGATAAGAAGTCTATATAATCTCTCTGAGCCCTCTGGTGGAGGCCCAGAATTTGGAAAAACTATTTTCTCTGGGTCTGTGCACATTAAACCGCTGTTTCCTTCTAAGACTCCTTGGGTGTTTCTTTCTTCACTCAATTATCTGCTACATTTTTGGTTCCCTGACCCGGCTGAGACAGCGAGATAAGAAAGAAAAGGTTATCTTGCTACCTCTAGGTTCAATCGGTTTGAGCCGGGCTGTGGCGAACGCAGGGGGGAATACAAGGCGCCACCAGATCAGTTGTTCTGGAAAGTATTGCTTCCTGATTCGCCTCTGCTGCTGGCTTTCTCCGACAGACACCTAAGAACCCGCTCTGGGGTCTAGGAAACAACCCATTCAACTCCGGAGGACATCTGAGTGGGGTAAGTGATAACGGGGGTCTGTCTCTATCTGCAGTTCAGAAAAATCGGTCCTTCATACGGGGAGAAGGAGAGCTTGATCACCTCTCAAGGGAATCGCCCTGGTACCCTGAGCTGAGCTGAGCTGGGGGAAACAGTGTTCCTAATAGACTATTTTCTATGGAATTGGGAGGCTGGCTGTGTTGGTTTGTGCTTGATTTATGTGTTTGGCACAAGCAGAGGCTTGTGCAGTGAGCATAGACTCCTGATTAGTGCAGTTCCTGGACAGGCGACCACGCCCAGGTCGGGGAAAAATGGCGAAAGCGCCATTTTTTGTTACCCTTCTTGAGACTAGAGCAGCTGGATTCCTGGCTGTCTGCATTCCTTTCCCTCTGTGTTTTCAAACCCTGGAAGAAAGATATGGGGGGATCAGAGACGAAATGCAGCCCCTTAAAGTGTATGGTAAAGCATTTCAGGAAGGGATTCTCTGCAGTTTATGGAGTTCGTATGACTCCATCCTTGTTAAAGAAATATTGTGAGCATGAGTGGCTAGCTTTAATACTGATTGGCCCCGAGAAGGAACATTTGATTATGACTTGGTTAGCCGAGTGCACCAAGTTGTGGTAGCTAAACATCCTGATCAATTCCCTTACATTGATTCCTGGCTGGATGTTTGTCGGCAGAGACCTAAATGGCTCAGGAGATGCTACGGGGAACACAGTCACATACTTTTGTCTCGTAGCCCACAGGAAATGCAGCCTAAATTAAAATCACAATTGCCCGTTTTAGTACAGGAGCCGGAGACAGAAGAATTACCCCCTTTCCCTCCTCCCAGGCAGAGTCCTGTGACTTCAGCTAGGTCAGCAGTCTCAGCAGGGAATTCGGCTAGTTCTCCCCCACCCCTCTCAACAGATACTACATTCTCTGACAGTCAGAAGAGCAGTGAGGGAAGCATACAAATGTCAGTTTCAGATACAGACCTGCCTAGCACTTCAGAAAGTTCCCTGAGTCCCAGATCTAAAGAATGTCAGTTCCACGTTCGTACACCCCCCCCCCCCATACTAGAGCACTGCGACCTCATTTGGGGGCCCCAGCGAGAAGCGCTGAGAGACTTTCCTGACCTAAAACCCCACTGGACGGCAAACAGTGATGCAGGCTGCCTTGCTCTGAATTGTTATTATCGGGCTCTCCTTGAAGGCTTTAAAAGGGGGGCCAGAAAGCGATGAATGTAGGGAAAATATCTGAGGTACTGCAAACCCCTGATGAGAGCCCTGGCCAGTTTTATGAAAGACTCTACATTCGAAGGAAACTTCAGAAGCTTGAGGGCTTTGCTGGAATGAATAACACCCAGCGGATGGAAGTTGCTATGAAAGTATTTGTGAACAGAGATCAGGAGATGAAGCGTGAGTGTGAACGAAAGATGAAAAAGAAAGCTGATATGTTAGCAGCGGCGCTAGTCGAGAAAGGACAAGGAAAGTCGACGTGGGAACCGAGATGCCGAGGCCGGGGTAGAGGAACCCGGCGAGGATCATTGGAGCAAGGACTATTGGAACGAGATCAATGTGCCTATTGCAGAGAAATGGGCCACTGAAAAAGAGAAGAAAAAACGAATGTCCCAATTGTCAGGCAATATTCCCTGCCCCGAAGAGATGTTGGGGGCATTCATAAACATCTCCAGCAACTACTTGTCTGGACTCCTGAAAACCATGCCAATCACCCTGGAATACCCCTTTGCTGCCAGTTCAAAAACCAGGTACTGATGATTACCGACCTGTGCAGGACCTACGGAAGGTCAATGAAGCTGTTACCATTCACCCTGTTGTGCCAAACCCCTACAATTTACTGAGTTTGATTCCTGCACAAGCAACCTGCTTCACTGTTCTGGACTTAAAGGATGCCTTTTTCTGCTTGAGACTGGCCACTCCTAGCCAGCCACTGTTTGCATTTGAATGGGAAGACCCTATTACTGGCAGTAAGGGACAATTGACATGGACACGGTTACCCCAAGGATTCAAGAATTCCCCCATGCTGTTCGGGGATGCACTTAGTCAAGATTTGCGTCAGTTCCAGTCTTGCCCTTCTCAACGCGTATTGTTACAATATGTGGACGATTTACTCATTGCTGCTGTTTCCCAGGAAGAATGTTTAACCGCTACTTCAGAACTTCTACACCTACTTTGGATGTCTGGCTATCGGATTTCCCGAAGTAAGGCCCAATTGTGCCAGACTGAAGTCAGATACTTGGGATTCCATGTTGCCCAAAGCCTTCGAAGATTGGGCTCTGAGTGGAGGGAGGCTGTTTGTTCTATTCCTGAGCCACAAAATTGCAGGCAGTTAAGAGGCTTCTTAGGGCCTGCCGGTTTTTGTCGAATCTGGATACCCAACTATGCAGTGTTGGCCAAGCCTCCCTGTATGCAGCTACAACGGAGGGAGAACGAGATACTTTCGACTGGGGCCCGGACCAAAAGGAGGTCTTTCAGAATATGAAGAAGGCTTTGCTATCAGCCCGCATTCTAGGATTGCCCGACGTGGAAAAAACATTCCATCTGTACGTCCATGAAGAAAAGGGGATGGAAGTTGGTGTCCTCACTCAGAGCCTAGGTTCCTGGCAATGACCTGTGGCTTATCTGTCCAAACAGCTGGATCCAGTAGCAAGGGGGTGGCCGCCTTGTCTCTGCACAGTAGCAGCAACAGCTCTCTTGGCAACTGAGGCTGATAAATTGTCCCTTGGGCAAGAACTGTATGTTAAAGTGCCGCATGCAGTACTGACCCTGATGGAGTACAAAGGCAATTATTGGTTTACCAACGAGCAGATGACAAAGTACCAGAGCATGCTGTGTGCGAATCCTCGGGTTCACTTGGAGATAGTGAAAAACACTCAATCCTGCTACTCTACTCCCTGTAGCACCTGGGCTACCTGAACATGATTGTATCCAGGTTATGGATGAAGTGTATTCCAGCCGCCCAGATCTGAAGGATGTACCACTGGCTTCTCCTGATGTTCAGTACTTTACTGATGGCAGCAGTCTCGTGGAAGATGGACAGTGGAAGACTGGATATGCTGTGGTCACTCCGGGGGTTGTTGTGGAGGCTGAGCCCTTACTCCTGGGAACGTCTGCCCAGAAAGCTGAACTCATTGCCCTTACTTGAGCCCTCCAGTTAGCTGCAGGTCTGAAGGCAAACATTTTCACTGATTCTAAGTATGCATTCACTACACTCCATGCCCATGGGGCCCCGTAGAGAGAGAAGGGGCTCATAAATTCAAGTGGGAAATCTATAAAGTATGGGAGGGAGACTTTGGAGTTACTAGAGTCTGTGTGGGCACCAGAAGCGGTGGCGGTAGTTCACTGCAAGGCACACCAGCAAGGAGACTCTGGTCATCCAGGGTAACCGCAGGGCTGATGGGGAGGCCAAGCTAGCAGCCCAGCGAGGAACAGTCCCAGTAAGTGTTCAAGCCCCCTGTTTCCAATTCCTACATCAGAGTGGGACTCACGTTATACCAGGAAAGAGATGGATTTCTTCACTCAGGAAGGGGCTACTCTCACTACTGCTGGGTGGTTGCGGTTACTGGAAGATCCACCCCAATATGTTATCCCTGAGAGTCTAGTGCCTGCTTTTTGTCCGCCGATTTCATGAGACCACCCACTTAGGTAAGACCTCCATGGAAACCATTCTACAGTCTTGCTTCTATGTCCCACATCTGACTGCCTTGACTTCAGCTGCAGCACATCGTTGTCTCCAATGTGCCAAGAATAACCCCCGCCAAGGGCCTCTACCTCCCGTTTCTATACAGGCAGTTGGTGTTGCCCCTATAGAGAATATTGTAGTTGATTTCACTGAGTTACCCCGAGTAAGGGGTTATCGATATCTGCTGGTGATAGTGTATACATTTTCAGGATGGGTTGAGGCCTACCCCTGTCAAACAGAGAGAGCCCGAGAAGTTACAAGGGCCCTGTTGAAAGAGATCATTCCTAGGTTTGGCCTTCCCCTTACTATATCCTAATACAGATGTCACCCTTATTAACCCACAAACTCTTGCTGACTATTACATAACTAAGCTCTCTTCACTATCAGACCCTCCAATTCCACTAATTTACTCCAACCCAAAACCTGAACACATATGGGATAAATTTCATACTGTAACACTAAAAGAACTGGATAAGGTGATCTCAGATATTAACACAACCACTTCTAGTCTTGATCCCTGACCAGTTAGCTGGATCAAAAATACTAAACCACTCCTAGCGCCCTACATTCTAAATATAGCAAATTTTTCTCTCACACATGGTACTATGCCAACCATCCTAAAGAGAGCCTCGATTAGACCTATTCTGAAAAACAAAAAACTAGACAATCTTGATCCCTCTTCATATAGACCTATCTCTAGCCTTCCATTTATGGCAAAGATTATAGAAAAATAGTATATAATCAACTTCAGGATCACATTGAACTTCATGCCCCCTTAGATTCACACCAATACGGCTTTAGACCATACCATAGTGTAGAAACACTTCTTGCAGTTATCTTTGATATTCTAAAATACATTGACAAATCAAAACAAGCAGTATTACTTATATTTTTGGATAAATCGGCTGCCTTTGATTCAATTAACCATCGTATCCTTTTTGAAAGACTCAAACAGATTGGTATACATGGCACTATTCTTGCATGGTTCCAATCATATCTAACTGATCGATCGCAACAGGTAAAAATAGGAAACTATACATCTAAAACCTATATGCAAAAACAAGGAATCCCACAAGGTTCTGCATTGTCAGCTCTACTCTTTAACATATATTTACAACCTATATGCCACATCATTCAACAGTGCAAATTAAAATATGCAATTTATGCTGATGTTATGATTTATCTCCCTATGGACATAGACTCCCTAGACTTCTCCAATATCAAATCATGCTTCACTAAAATGATGCAATGGCTAAATGAACACAATCTACACATTAACTTCAAGAAAACAGAAGCATTATTTGTTTCTAGAAATCAAAAATTTACCACCCCAACAGAAATAAAAATTGAAAACATAAGCATCCCCATAAAAGATGAAATAAGATACCTTGGCGTTATCATAGACAGAACGTTAAGTCTAACAACACACATCAGGAATACAACAAACACAATATATAATAAATTAAGATATCTTAAAAATCTAAAACCATTATTATCAAATCTGGACTTCAGATCAGTCCTTCAAGCCCTGATCCTGCCTCACTTAGATTTTAGTAACATAATTCTTCAAGGTATTCCAAAACATGCTCTACACCAACTAAAAGTAGCACAACATGTTGCTGCAAGAATGCTTATAAATGAGGGTCCAACTGAACACATAACCCCTATACTGTACAAACTTCACTGGTTACCTATACAAAGTAGGATAAAATATAAAGTTATCATAACAACGTTCAAACTGATAAGAGATATAGCCTCATCATATCTAACTGATCTACTGACAATTCATTCAAGGACCAGAACAGTGAGACAAAGGAACCTGAACACACTACTTGTTCCAAACAACTTTTCAAAACTCAATAAAACTACAACAAATAGGGCATTCAGCTTCAATGACCCTTTAATATGGAACGCTCTGCCGGATAAACTCAGAGATATCACAGATCTTTCAGCATTCCGAAAAGATCTTAAAACTCACCTATTTATAGAGTATTTTGGAGACTCATTCCCAATAGATGAAATATTTCCCACTAAAACTCATGTATACTCATATTCATTAATTCACAACTTACTCTTTCCTTTTTCTTACTCTGTCTTACAATACCCAATTCTCCACATTATCACATTTACTCTTTACACTAATAATTCTAGTGAACTATAATACATTTTTCCTTGCTCAGATAAGATTTTTGAAATTTGTAAATATTTAAATCTGTATATATGTTTAAACTATCTATATACCTAATCAGCATTTACTCAGCATTGTAACCCTCAAATTACCATTTTTATTATATACAATTTAATGTTCACTGTAATTTCAATTGTTTGAATAAGTTTCAATGTAATGTTCAAGTTTTGTTCTTTGTAAACCGCTTTGATTTTTCTGAAAGGCGGTAAATAAAACCGTTCAATAAATAAATAAATAAATAGGGTCAGATAATGGCCTTGCATTTGTTGCTAAGCGCCTTCAGGACCTTTCTAAGGCCCTCCAGATCACCTGGAAACTTCACACTGCTTACCGCCCACAGAGTTCGGGAAAAGTGGAAAGGAAAAACCGAACTCTGAAGCTCCAGTTGACTAAACTCTGTCAGGAAGCTCATCTTAAGTGGGATCAGGCTTTGCCAATGGCCCTTCTCCGGGTCCGGTCCTCTCCTCTCCAACTCGGACCTTGGGACTATCCCCTTATGAAGTACTGTATGGTCGACCACCACCCATTGTTCAGGGCCTTAAGGGAGACCTAGAGCAGATAGGTACTGAACTTACGAGACAACACCTACTGGCATTGGGATCTGTTTTTCAGTCTTTGAACAGGTGGATACAAGAGCGACTGCTTATCTCTTTGTCAGAGCCGCTCCATCCCCACCAGCTGGGAGATCGTGTGTGGATTAAGGAATGGAAACGTGAACCACTGTGCCCTACCTGAAAAGGTCCTTACACAGTTCACCTAGCCACACCGACTGCAGTCAAGGTCGCAGAGGTTACCCCATGGATTCATCATGCTCGTCTTAAGAAAGCTGCTCCTGACTTGGATGATAAGTGGACAGCGCACGAACATTCTCAGGATCCCTTACGCCTCACACTGTGGAGAACCAGGGAATCGGCAGATGACGGAGCCCTGCGCTAGCCGCATACCAGAAGCCGGCTAGTCTATGCACGGCGGAAGCTTGAGGAGTCATCTCCAGATACTGTTAGTGGGACATTAGCTCTATGGTCGTTATGCACCTGCTCATACTGACTTTTGTTCTGGCATTCATGTGGGGCCTTCCCTTGTTGGCCTCAGGAACTATAAATGTAGAAACACTACTTGCCGGGACTGCTTTGAATACTTCAGACTTTTGTGTACACAGCTCATCGCAGCCTGGAATTTTTGATCAACATGTCTTATTGCTGTATCCACTACTTTGTGTGAAATGCAAACGTTTACTGTAATGCATAATCTGAACTGCAAACAGCCAAAGCTAACCTTTTCTACATTTTTCTACATCATTGGTGTTACTCGTCCTACCTCAGCCTATTTTAACAAGGCCCCTTTCTCCTTGCAGGTTGTCTCCATGCTTAAAGCTACAGATTGCTTTATTTTTGTAAATGCAACTGAAGGGGTTTTTTAATGTCTAACACTGTATTATCATGCAAGTCTATTACGAAGGTATCTTATGCTTACTCAGAAATGTATCTTCCCTTAGGATGGTTTTTGTTATGTGGTAAAACTGCTTACACTTATGTTCCCATAAACGCTACTGGAGGGCCTTGCACTTTTGGCAGACTTACTACTGCTGCTTTCTCTCATACCCCCAGTAAGGTTAGTTCCCACTCGTGCTATCCTCGATCAAAACCTATGCCCCCTACCTGTAACTCCAATGTGGAACCTTATAGTGATCGGACAGCGCTGGAACTGGCAATATCCATTGTAGGAGCACCTGCGTTAGCTTTACACAATGCAATGGAAGTAAGCCGTATTGCTTGTTCCTTGGCCAAATCCATTAATCTTACCTCAACCATCCTAGCCACTATGAATCCCGAGATGTCTGGTCTGCGGACGGCGATTCTTCAGAATAGGATGACCATTGATTTTCTGCTTCGACGCTTAAATCATGGCTGCGAGGAGTTTGAGGATATGTGTTGGTTTAATCTCAATGATGAGAGTGTTTCCATTGAACGCTCTATTCAAGACCTACGTGACCTAGCTAATCATATCACCGCCCCTTCTATAGGTGCTGGGTGGTTTGCGGAATGGTTCAATTGGTTAGGTGGACTTAAAACCCTAGTGGTAGGGGTTCTCCTTATTCTCCTGCTATGTGTCATCCTGCCATGCTGTATCCCTATCCTTATCCTATTTATTACCTCCACCATTGAGACCATGGTGGAGCGGAAAACTGCTGCCCATGTGATGGCAGTATGCAAATACAAATCCCTTCCACAATCAGATCAACTGCTATGAGGAAAAATTGGCCTCCTTCACTACAAGGCAAAGGTTTCCCTTAAAAAGTGGGGAATGAGGTAGAAATCCAGGCAGGGCTGAGAGCTGGAAGGGTTAAGTGAAAAGGATACACCCCTCTTGGTGAAGTAATACCCTGGTACATGCTTGTCCCTCCCCTATTCCTTTGTCCTGCTGCTCTCTCTGCTTGCTAGAGATAAGAGTACAGTAGACTTTCTCCAATCGGGACTATACTGTAATAAAGTGACCAATCATGAAGAAATGCTGTAATAACCTGATAAGTCTATATAATCTCTCTGAGCCCTCTGGTGGAGGCCCAGAATTTGGAAAAACTATTTTCTCTGGGTCTGTGCACATTAAACCGTTGTTTCCTTCTAAGACTCCTTGAGTGTTTCTTTCTTCACTCGTTTATCTGCTACAGTATCACACAGTGGGTGCTATCTGGAGTGGCCACAGATCTCACTGGAGATGTATTTGTAGCGCTGGCCAGATGAGGGCGCCCTTTCTTCACATTTCTGCACTTGCACAGCCCAGCAGTAAGGCCTCAGATTCCTGTGCTGATCAGGTTGTCTGATTCATTGTTTAGTGAGGGAAGCTTATGCTTTTCACAGTCGCATTAAACTGAGTTTGGGGACCAGAAGTAACAGACATGGCTTCTCAGTGACGATTCATGTTGCAGTTCTGTTTAGATCTTTGTAGAAGAAATGAGTCTTTGGTGGACTGCAGTATTACGGAGGTTGATGCAGGCAGACTTGCTCCATAGCCACTGAAATATTACATAACGCAGGGGTTTTTCAGTAATGTTCAGCTACTCTCCCAAACGTGCACACAGAGCAGCTTCAGTTCAGCATGAAGCAGGATGCTCATATTTATCGAGAGAAAAGAAGTAATTAAGAAGAACAGTCCTTGCCTTCTAGTATTCACATTTCAGAATGTTCCTGGATCTCTCTAGATTTCTGGGATTAATTCAGCACTTTCTAGCTGCAGGGCTGACTGATAAAACAGAGCGTTTATTTCTACGTAGGTTTAGTGTTTAGGAATAGTAGGCTTTTAATATGATACACTGCTTGCCGCTAGGAATTAAGTGGGTTATAGCTCTGAATAACATGCAGTTCATTACCATACTGACTTTCTTCAGATTTGGAAGGATTTAAAATACTAAAATCTAAAAGATGACAAATAAAATCATAGCTTTGAAGATATTTTTTAACTGAAAGTAAAGACGACCATCTTGCCAATGCCATTAAAAACAATAATCTGGCAGAATATTATCATGCGACCCCTGAGGCAGTGATTTCCAAAAGAAAGGTCCCATGTAACTAAAAGCACTGTTCCTTATGAAAGATAATGCATGACAGAGGACTAAGTATAACAACCCTCTTTGGAATGACTGAATACATAGACCACCAGACATTTGGTCAAAGAGCATAGCATGCATCTCTGAAGTGATTTAAATACTGAACAAAAAAATGCAACTTGCAATTCCTGCCACACTAGTGTAATGCATCCTGCCTTCTTCTGCAGCTCTAGTTCAGATGAATTGAAGCATCCTCGGGCTGTTGAGACAAAGCCTTGCAATAATCTAATCTGCTTGTAATGGTTGAATGAACCACCATGATTATGTTGGTTGGCACCAGATGGACGTTCAAGTGATGACTAATCTACTTATTGTGTCTGATACTTATGGATGAAAGAAGCTGCTGAACCGATGAGGCAGTGGCCTGGAGTGGGGGTGTCCTCTCAGGTCTTGTGGAGAGAGGGTTGTGTATATATAGGGAGGTGAGGGAGAAAGCTGACGAGTGGTGTGTTCTCACCACATAGTCTTGCATGTGAAAGTATAGAGTGTAAGGAATCAAAGTGAAAACAGCATGCGTAGATTTCTGTAGAAAAATGTGTGTTAAGCACTTGATACTAGAAATTCTTTTGTAATGTACTCATAAAAGACTGGAAGGCTCAAAGGGACAAGGTTGAATGGGCAGAATTGTCAGATAAGTAAGGAAGTAGTATGGTTGAAGTGGTGGGCGTCAGAGAGAAGTCAGCTGCCATGCATGAAGAACTGATTCTAGTAAGGAAAGACCTAGCTGCCATGCATAAAGAAGTGACTCTACTGAGGGAGGAACTGGCTGCAATGAAGCGCACCTCTTCTAGGATACAAAGTGAACAAAGTCCACCACCGCTCCCACAAAGAATCAAACACCCCAGGAACAAATGTATCACAGTGGGTTCTGGTAGATTGCGACCTGTAATGCAGAGACATCCTACACATCAAGAAAGATCCCTGCACAATGCCTTCTGTGCCTTGGCTAATGAGGATGCCCAATCCAAAGAAACTGAAGGGCCCTTAAATGAGTCAGACAATGCCCAATCTCCTGCTAAAAAACCAAATATGAAGAAAACCTCACCAAACAGAAAACTACTACTACTTGGAGATTCCATCATTAGAGGCACCAACTTGGGAACATAGTTCAAAGGAGAGAAGATAGTCATGTGCCTACCAGGCTCTTCAGCCAGTAGGAATACAAACCAAGTTGTTGAAGTACTTAGCGAAAAAAGTGAACACTCCAAACTTGATGTTATCCATTTGGGCACAAATGACCTGGCTAGAAACAGTGCCTCTACAGTCCAAAAGGACTTCCATTCTCTGGGAGAGAAACTCAAGCCCATTGTTAACACTGTTGCATTCTCAGAGGTTCTACCTGTTCTTGGTAAGGGGACAAAAAGGCTGCATCGCTTTAATACATGGCTCCAGACCTGGTGAAAACAAGAAGGATTCAGATTTATTGGCAACTGGGGAAACAGATGGACCAACAAGAGACTATACTGTGCTGATGGACTACATCTCTCTGTCGCAAGGAAAAGAATCCTAAGTGAAAAATTCAGGCAGTATGTGGATACGCATTTAAACTAGGAAAAGGGGGTGACGGATGTGGAAGATCAAGATCTGCAAGCCACCCCCTGCAAAAGCAGAACAACATCAGAAACAGCCACACTTTTAAACCACACATCAAAAACAAGTGGGAAGAAGTGGGCAGAACAAAATCAATGCAAAATACACACAAGCTAGGTAAATGCTGGAAAGCAATGAGCACAAATGCTCAAAGCTTAGCCAACAAAGTTCTGGACCTGGAAGCCCTAATGGTGGAAATGGACTTGGACATTGTGGCCATTACAGAAACATGGTTTAATGAATCGCATAAATTTGATATAGCCATAGCTGGCTATAATCTATTCAGAAGAGACAGAGAAAATGGAAAAGGAGGAGGAGTAGCCTTGTATGTCAAAAGCAATATTAAAGCTACGGAAATGCAGGGCACATGGGGAAAAGAAGAAGCGCTCTGGATTGCATTAGAAAGAGGAGATGGCACTGTAATCCATACTGCTGTAGTCTACAGACCTCCAACTCAAATTGAAGAGAGAGATAACGAATTGATTATAGATATTGCCAAGATAGCCACAAAGGGGGAAGCGATCATATTGGGTGACTTTAATCTACCTGATGTGGATTGGATTACTCCTTCTGCACATCTGGAAAGAAGCAAAATAATTGTGGATGCTCTCCAAGATGCATTACTTAGACAAATGGTGATGGAACCAGCCAGGGAACGCTCAATGCTGGATTTAGTGCCCACCAACAGTGATAGCGTGTTGAATGTCTGCATGAGTGCCCCTGTGATCATCACACGGTGTGGTTTGAGATAAAAGCCATGGTACAGGCCAATCATAGCAAGCTCAAAGTCCTAAACTTCAAAAACACGGACTTCAATAAAATGGCCGAGTACCTAAAGGAGGAGATGACGGGGTGGAAGGAGATAAGGGAAGTGGAATTGCAATGGGCTAAACTAAAGGTGGCAATAAAAGGGGCAACAGATAAATATGTAAGAAAAGTAAATAAAAACAAGAGGAGAAGAAAACCTATTTGGTTTTCCAAAGAAATGGCTGCTCAAATAAGGGCAAAAACCACAGCTTTCGCAAAATTCAAAAGCTTGCAAACAGAAGAACACAGAAATGAATACAGGATCAAACTCAAAGAGTCAAAAAGAGAAATAAGGAAAGCAAAATCAAAGGCAGAGGAAAAGATGGCTAAAGATGTTAAGGGTGGCGACAAAACTTTCTTCAGGTATATTCGGGAAAGGAAGATCAGAGTTGGAATTGCAGGACTCAGAAGTGCTGGGAAAGGACTCGTGGAAAGTGACATTGAAAAAGCAAAATTGCTAAACAAATACTTCTGCTCTGTTTTTACTAAAGAAAATCCAGATGTGACTCCCAAATATAAAAATGGGAATGAAGTAGATACCACACCATTCACAGAAGATGAGGTGTTAGAAAAACTTGCTAAACTGAAAGTGGACAAAGCCATGGGACCAGATGGGATACATCCCAGGATACTAAAAGAGCTCAGAGGTTCTTGCAGGACCGTTAAAAGATGTCTTCAACAGATCCTTGGAAACAGGAGAGGTTCCTCAGGGCTGGAGAATGGCTGATATCATACCTCTACACAAAAGTGGTGACAGGGAAGAAGTGTCAAACTACAGGCCTGTGAGCCTTACCTCAGTGGTGGGAAAAGTAATGCAGGCACTCCTGAAAGAGTGAATAGTGAACTTTCTCAAAACCAATAGGTTGCAAGATCCGAGGCAACATGGTTTTACCGAAGGACGGTCTTGCCAAACAAATCTGATTGAGTTCTTTGACTGGGTGACCAAGGAACTAGATCAGGGGCATGCAATGGATGTCATCTACCTGGATTTCAGCAAAGCCTTTGATACTGTTCCTTATAGGAGGCTTATCAAACTCAGTAGCTTGGGAATGGGTCACAAGATGGTAAACTGGATTAGAAATTGGTTGACTGACAGACAACAGAAGGTGATGGTACATGGAGCTCACTCAGATGAAAGGAAGGTGATTAGCAGGGTGCCCCAGGTTTCGGTCCTGGGCCCGGCACTCTTCAATGTATTCGTTAGTGATATTGCTGAAGGACTGAATGGAAAAGTCTGTCTTTTTGCAGATGACACGAAAATTTGCAACAGAGTGGACTCCCCCGAGGGAGTGATTAACATGAGGAAAGATCTACAAAAGCTGGAAGAATGGTCTAATGCTTGGCAACTACGATTTAATGCGGGAAAAGTGCAGTGTCATGCACTTGGGTAGCAGAAATCCAAGGGAAATGTATGTGATAGGGGGCAAGAGGTTGGTGTGCACAGTTCAGGAAAAAGACCTTGGTGTGGTTATCTCTGATGATCTCAAGGTGGCAAAACAGTGCGACAAGGCGGTGGCAAAAGCCAGGAGGCTGTTGGGCTGCATACAAAGAGGGATGACCAGTAGAAAGGAAGAGGTACTTATGTCACTGTACAAGTCACTGGTGAAGCCTCACTTGGAATACTGTGTTCAGTTTTGGAGACCATATCTTGCAAAAGATGTAAAAAGACTGGAAACTGTTCAGAGGAAGGCGACCAAAATGATTTGGAGCCTACATCAGAAGCTTTATAAGAAGAGACTTGAAGACCTAAATATGTACACTTTGGAGGAGAGGAGGGACAGGGGAGATATGATTCAGACCTTTAAATACTTAGAGAAATGATGAACAAAGACACCTCTTCCAAAGACGGGGAAGCTGTAATACCAGAGGGCATAACATGAAGCTGCAAGGTGGTAAATTGAAAGGCAATGTCAGGAAATATTTTTTCACTGAAAGGGTAGTAGATGCTTGGAATGCCCTCCTGATGGAAGCGGTGGGGGCAAGCACGGTAACGGAATTCAAAACGGCATGGAACAAACACAGTGGATCCCTTTACAGCAACAGGATAAAAACAAAATAAACTGAAACATATAACTTCTGAACCATTTAACATCTCAACAAATAGGGGTGTCCAACATGGAGTGGTGGGTTCACCCCTAAACAAAGACATGGGGAGAGGTGGCCTGCACCTACTCTTCCCATCTTGCTGGGCAGACTAGATGGACCATGCTGGTCTTTATCTGCCGTCATTTACTATGTTACTATATTACTAGATGACACCAAAATTTGCAACAGAAAGGATATAAAGACTGGAAGCAGTTCAGAGGACGGCGACCAAACTGATTTGGAGCCTGCGTCAGAAGACTTATGAGAAGAGACTTGAAGACCTAAATATGTACACTCTGGAGAAGAGGAGGGATAGGGGAGATATGATTCAGACCTTTAAATACTTATGTCTTATGCGTCGAGGGTGTGAGATTCCCTACCCGGCAGGCCAGAGGAGTGAGTTTTTGGGCTCTTTTGCTTCCACATGGCAGACTCCACCACCATTGAGGTATGGGGAAGCTAGGCCTTCCGGAAGCCGGGCCCCTGCTGGACCCTGTACATGGTGTCCAGGCGCTTGCTGACAATGGGGATAGACGCAGGTGTCTCCCACATGCAGAGGAGCATCTGGGCTAGGATGGGCGGAACCAGGACCATGAGGGATTCCCTCGGCGGATCTTCGTATTGTAAAATATCGAGCTCCTCCGCACGAGGCTCCTCCTCGGATTGTGTGGAGAGCACTAGGGCTTGAGCCATGTCCCGCACAAACTCCAGAAAGGAGGTGTCTTCAGGAGGATATTGCCGCTTCTGAACAGGCGGAGAAGGATCTGAGAGGAGGTCCCGATGAGCCCAGGATTCAACGGAAATATTGCCATCGGACTCCCAGCCCAAAATGTCTGAAGAAGACTTGGAGCTAGGTTGCTTGAGCAGCGCCTAGGATGTGCACTGGGTTCTCAAGGCTGAAGCCTGCCTGGAGCCGGAGGCGCTGGTTCGGGACGATCTCGCACCCGAAGACCAGGATGGAGATCGAGACCTCTACCGGGATCCCTCATGAGGCCCCTGGCTCTCAGGGGTTGTCCTGGTGGTCTGGGGAGCCATTACAGGTGTCGCCCTTGAGGTCTCAGGGCACGTGTCAGTGGGACTTGGCACCAGCACCTGCTGGGTAGCAAGGAAGGCAGAAATGCTGCGCTCCAGTGCCAGCATTCGGGCCTCCCACTTGGGAATGGGGACTTGCGACTCCGATGCTGGGGTGACTGGGTCAGGAATCGAGGAGGAGAGGGGAGGTCATCACCGGGACAACCCTCAGGAGACAGAGTGCCATCACCAGAGGCCTCCATATCTTCTATGGGGTACCTTTTGCAGTCGCTCCTTCTCCGACTCTTGAGACTGCCGAGGGAGGGGGGCTGAGGGACGGAGCACGAGAACACTCACGCTTGCCGGAGCCCCGACAGGGTCCTCGAGGCCGCCTCCTTCCACTCCCTTTCAGGGGACCCTTGTTCAAAATGATGCCAGGGCCAATATGCAGCCACAGGGGACCCCGGATGCTTAAGGTCGGTGGAGCAGGAAGCTACCAGGGCCACCTTGCGGAAAATATCGTCTAATTTCTGCTTGCAGCTCTGGATGGCCTTGGAAGACATCTTTTTACAAAGGGAGCAGAGCTTCAGGTTATGGTCTGCTCCTAGATACCTAAGACAGCAATCATAGGTGTCCGTGAGCAACATGTTTTTGGAGCATCTTTCACACTTTTTGAAACCGGAGGCCATGGGGGCAAAAAGAGTCCTGCAAGGTCGAAGACCTTCGGCCCGGCCAGCAGTTGAAAAGGTTCAAAACGCGCTAGACGAACTCACGAAAAAGGAAAAAAAAAAAAGAAAAGAAAAACAGCAAAGTCCCGGGGCCCATTGCCAAGGCAGGGGCACTGGGGACGGCGGGAAGAGGTACTGGGAAACCGGAATTAGAAAGACAATTATGAAACATTTTCCGAGGTACAGGAATGTGCATCTGAAGGGCTCCACAGAAAAAGGGAGACTGATCAAGATGGCACCCTTGGGTGGGAAGGGGACCACGCATGCATGGTGGCATTTCCAAAGTCCTTCTTTGAAAGCTGGGGAAATGTTCTACACAGGCTCCAATGGTGCCGACGTCACCCATCTGTGAGGACTGACTTCCTGCTTGTTCCTGGAGAATAGATGGACCATGTTGGTCTTCATCTACCATCATATACTATGTTACTATGATCCAAATGCGGCCTCAAAAAGGAAAGCCTTTAGCATGGATTTGAAGAGGTGGAGAGAAGCAAAGAAACTTGACGTAAAGACAGAGGAATTTTTTTCCATGCATAAGGAGCAGCAAGGTGAAAAGATCGAAGTCTGGAGTTTGAAGAAGAAAAGGGCATAGAGAGAAGAAAGCCAGAAGAGTGGTGTAGGGAGAGAGAAGAGAGGAAAGGTAATGAGGGGCAGTAGAGTGAATGCATATATGTATTAGAAGGAGAAGTTTGAATTGGATTTGGAAACGGAAGAGCCAGTGAAGGGATTTTAAAAGACGGGTTTATATGAGTGTATCGGGGCTGGCAGAAGATTAGCCGCACAGCAAAGTTCTGGATAGATTGAAGAGGAGAGAGATGACACTGAGGGAAACCAGCAAAGAGGAGGTTGCAATAGTCAAGATGAGAGAGAACCAGAGTGGACAAGAGCCTTAGTAGTGTGTTTAGAGAGGAAGGGACAAATTTTGTTAATGCTGTAGAGCAGAGGTACTCAAATCCAGTCCTGGAGGGCCGCAAACCAGTCAGGTTTTTGGGATATCCCTAATGAATATGCATGAGATATATTTGCATGCACTGCCTCCATTGTATTTGAATCTATCTCATGCATATTCATTAGGGATATCCCGAAAACCTGACTGGTTTGCAGCCCTGCAGGACTGGATTTGAGTACCTCTGCTGTAGAGAAAGAAACAGGTTTTGGCTATATGTTGAATATATGTGGAAAAGGAAAGAGAGGAATCAAAGATGACCCCAAAGTTGTGGGCCGAGGAAACAGGAAAAAGAAGAGTAGGTCCTGCAGTGACCCTGAGGCACTGCACAAAGAGAGCTGGCTCAGTCCAGCACTGAAACCATCCTAGCAATCACTGCCTACTGCACAGCTTCTTATGGGAACAAATGCACGTCGCAAGGTTTTCTTGGTACTAAAGACTGAAATTCTGTTAGACTTCAAAAGGACAAAGAAGCACATATCCTGCTCAATAAATCTCTGGACAGCAGAAGCACATTCAAGATTACAATTGGCTCCATTCCTTAAACACTAACAGGCTTATTCTGTTCCGGACGTAGATCCCCAGGGGATTGCGATTCTGCTCCCACAGGGCACGTCTAGTCCCACGGGATCAGAATTGCAAACAGTCATGTACGTGCAGACCGGGACTGCGATTCCATCCAGCCTGCACATACATGACCTGCCCGACTAACTCAGTCAGGGCTTTTAAATGGAGCCACGGTGCTCATTTAAAAGCCGTGATGCCGGCCACCGGACAAAAGTGCTCATTCCCCGCAACCCGACCCTTGATCTGGCCTCGGAGGTGAACAACTTCCCTGCACATGTCGCCGGCCCTGGACATACAGGGATGACATTAGAATCGTCCCTGTATGTCCAGGGCCGGTGACCGCCCAGACTCTGCCCCCGCCCCTTCCCTGCCCTGTCTCCGTCCCCATCTAACATCTCCCCACAACCGGCGGGGAAGGTAGACACAGGCAGAGAAGGCACAAATAGCGGGGGGAGGGGGAGACGTCCATCCCTGCTGTTCTTGGCACAGAATCTGGTCCTAAGGATTAACATGCTACCATATGTATTGCTCTTCCAAAAATAAAAGTGCAGTGACAGGGCAGACAAACTCCACTGAATAGTAGGGAAGATCAAGAAACGGAGCATCTGTAACTAGTCCAGTCTTCTTACATAGTAACATAGTATATGATGACAGATAAAGACCAGCATGGTCCATCTAGTCTGCCCAGCAAGGCGGCAAGAGTAGGTGCACTTCCCGCTCTGTGCTTCCCCATGCCTGTGTTTAGGGGTGTACCCACCGCTCCATGTAGGTCACCCCTATTTGTTTAGATATGAGAGCGAGTTATGCTTATTTTGATTTTATCCTGTTGCTATAAAGGGATCCACTGTGTCTGTCCCATGCCATTTTGAATTCCGTCTCTGTATTTACCCCGACCACTTCCATCGGGAGGGCATTCCAAGCGTCCACCACCCTTTCAGTGAAAAAGTATTTCCGGACATTGCCTTTCAGTTTACCCCCTTGCAGCTTCATATTATGCCCTCTAGTTTTACAGCTTCCCCGTCTTTGGAAGAGGTTTGTTCATTAATACTCTTTGATACTCTGAATCATAGGATGAGCGTGAAAGGGCATAGATTCAAGAGTAATATGCAGAAATATTTCTTTACAGAAAGAGTGGTAGATATGTGAAATAGTCTCCTAGTGGAAGTGGTAGAGACGAGGACAGTATCCAAATTCAAAAAAGCATGGGACAAACACAGAGGATCTCTAAAGGTAAAAAGGTGACTATTGTAGTTGATAATTGAAGGGCAGGCTAGACAGGCCATGTAGTCTTTTTCTACTGTCATGTTTTTATGATTCTAAGGCAGACAATTTTGGATGAGCTTTTACCCATAGTACCTCCATCTTTATGGGATTCAGTTTCAATGTGTTAGCTCTTATTCAGATGGATCCATAGCCTCCAGTATTTTAGGCTTAAGCTAATCTCCAGGAACAAGCAGGAATGTAGTCATCACATATGGGTATCGTCGGTACCGACAGAGCCTGCGCGGGAACGCTCCCCAGCGTCCAATCAGAAAGCTTTTGGGAGCATCCCACAGTGCCTGCGTGCTGCCTTCCTGCCTTTCCCAACTGCCTCTCTCCAGTTCTTCTTTTTCTGCGGAGCCAGCAGGTCGTGTTCCTGTCACCACAGAAGAATTCTTTATTTCTTTCTTTTTTGTGGTCGCGTCTGCCTTCCTCGACGCTTTACCGGTACCGCCATTTTTTTCTTATTATTTCTGTCTTTAAAAAAATAATAAATTTAAAAAAATATATATATATATATAAATAAATCTATCTATCTATCTATCTATATATATCTATCTATATATCTATATATATATCTATCTATATCTATCTATCTATCTATATATATCTATATATATCTATATATATCTATATCTATATATATATATATATATATATATATATATATATATAGTCGTGAGGGCTACCCTGGTGGCTAGTAGAGGTCAGGGCAGGTCAGACACAAAAATTATAAAGTTGAGATTGGCAAGTATTCCAAAGGCCCAATTGACTTTTGGTCCTAGTAGTTTCCTTGATACCAATCTTCAATGAAAACAACTGCTCAGAGTTGTGGGAAAAATAAAGGCTTTTTATTTCCCTTCTTTGCAATGGTTCAAATGATTGGAATACAACTATAAAGCAAAATGTCCTTACTTCAGATGAGGAAAAGAAAAACTCAGGTTTAAAGCAAAAACTGTTACTTTCACAGGACTGGTGCTATTTATACAAAACAAGAGTGTTCAATTCAGCAAGTCACACAGCTCACAAGCCTGACAAGGATTCTAGGCTTCCTGTAACACAGTATGTACAATCCATTTCTGGATCTGAAATATCCCCTGCTAGTTCCACTTGCATTGGCTCATCTTCTGAAGCCTCTGAATCTGTGCCCCTGGTTTCAGGTAAAATATATTCAGGCTTTTTATACAGTTCCTGTATCACTTCCCAATGTTCTGGGCTAAGACTAGGGCGTCGGCTATGTGCTGTTTTATACTGAAAAGATTCCTCTTTATTCAGAGGTTTTATAGCAGCTCTATATAAACATTTTTCATTCAGAACTTTCTTCTTAGGTAAACATTTTCCATACCTTGTATCGTAGGAACCTTCAGACAAACGGTTTTCTTCTACTGCCTGTCTTTCCCATACAGCAGCTTTCTGAAATCTTTTTCCAGGAAAGTATGGTTTACTTTGTGAGGTTGTAGTCCCTTCTCCAAGTGAAGGTCTGGGCCTGTACCGGCTTAGCTTCTGGCTTGCCTGTGCAGCACGGCTTAGGTTCTCCAGCTGTCTCTCATTTGACTTTAGACTCCAGTTGCAGCAATGCTTTCACCTCTCTGGACAAACAGCTCTCACTCTTGTTTGAGCTGAGACCTTCCCAGGTCCTTCATTAGCTCCAGGGAAATCGTCTTCCACTCGGGGTGGTTTGCTAGCGGTAGAGTAATCAGGTTTCCATTCTAACCTCTTTCTCTCTGCGCTGCAAGAGATCCTTCCCTTGCTTCTGCTGGACTTGCCTCCTTGGCCTGCTTCTCTTTCTCCACTGCTGCTCTTCTCTCTCTCCTTCCTGCCGACCACCTTGCCGACCTGTCTCCTGCCGAACTCCTTCCTGCCCAACTCCTTCCTGCCGAACTGTCTCCAGTCTTCTACACTCTCCTTAAGAAGCACTCCTGCCCTCGAGGATTGGAAGCTGGTTGGCATTACCTTGTGACCAGCGGGGCGTGGCTCCTCAGTGTCTCTGAAGTCGCTCTGGCTCCCTCTAGCTGGTTCCTCCAAATAATGCAGCTTGTGCACGTCTTTTTCTCCGCTTAAAACATTTTCTTTTCTTTCAAGAGGGTCTGCTGCATGACTATATATATATATATTCTCTTTTTTCTTTTTCTTCAGGTGCACGCGTCTTTTTGGGCCTTAGGCCCAAAAACTTTTCCTTACCATGGAGAAACCTGCCTCAGGTTTCAAAAAGTGCACCAAGTGTGGCAGTACCATTTCCGTCACCGACACCCATGAATGGTGTCTAAAATGTTTAGGTCCTGACCACTCCATCACGAATTGTATGTCCTGTGCCATGATGTCTAAAAGAGGTCGGCAGAACCGAGCTGCTAAGCTCAGTACCCTGTTTCCCTCTGATGCAGCTTCGGTGGCATCGACGTCTTCCAGGGCTGGTTCTTCCTCCCGTTGATCTCAGGTAACTAAACATAAGTCCAGCCGGTCCTCAAAGGGTAGATCTCCTTCTAAGCATCGAGCTGCCTCTGACGTTGCCCTTGAGGATTCTGCACCGGCAAAATTACCCCGGCGTGAGTCTTCGGCTTCCAAAGCATTATCGGGGTTCCAGGATGTTCTCGAGGCCTCGACCTCGGCAGAACTACTGGTGCCATGCTCTGGGGTGCCGGCGGTCTCCTCCGGTACCGATATCCAGGCATTGGCAGCGTCGATAGACCAGAGAGTCCTGGCTATTGAGCGCAGTCTGGCGGCTTTCCTTGCGGCATCGACGCCCTCGGAACCGCGACAGACAATTCCACTGGTACCGGCACCAGCCCCGGCATCGATACCGGTACCGATAGCATCGGTTGCTGGTACCCAGTCATCCGATGATCTCTGGTACTGATACCCTGGTACCGGTTACTCCCGGTACCGACTTTGGTCGGTACGGGTATTGGGCTCTTCAAGAGCATCCGGACAGACGGTACTTCGAGTCCTCAGAAGAATCAGAGGATTCTGATAGTTCTGTCGATGCAGCGATGCTTCTCCCAGAGGAGCCCTCCTCCCCTAAACGCTGGATGTCTCCACCAGAGGATATTTCCTTCCAGGATTTTATCAGGGAGGTGGCTCGGGGCCTGTACATTACTGTGGCCCCTGAAACAGAGCCAAGGGCCAAGGAGTTGGAAATTCTACAATATCCCAAAACTCCTAAGGAGGCAGCTACCTTGCCCATTCATGAGATTTTATATGATCTCATGTTAAGGATGTGGGAGACACCTCTTACCACCTCTCCTCATTCTCGCAGACTGGATACTATGTATCGAGTCCCTCCTTGTCCTGTTTTCCATAAGACTCAGCTTCCTCACCACTCTATTTTAGTGGAATCAGCTATGAGAAGGATGAAGAGTGCAAAGAGGCATGCCTCTAATTCTCCAGGACGTGAGTGCAGAACCCTGGATGCTTTTGGACGTCGGGTCTTCCAAGCTTCCATGCTTTCTGCCAGGATCAGTTCCTATAGTCTCTACATGGGAATGTTCCTGAAGGAGGTCACAGATGATTTAGGGGCTTTAAGTCCTATTCTTCCTGAGGATAGAAGACAGGATTTTCTCACTTTGGTCAAACATGCCCAGGATGTTTCTAAATTTGCCAACCGTGCAGCCTTTGACTGCTTTGAGTGCATAAGCAGAACCTCGGCTATTGCCATAGGTGCACGTAGAATTGCTTGGCTCTAGGCATCTGATCTACAGCTCTGGGTACAAGACAAATTGGGAAATATCCCTTGTACTGGTGAGAACCTGTTTGGTAAAGATTGGCAGGAAAAGGCCAATGAAATGGATGCTGAAAATTACACCTTGGATAGATTATCCAAGTCCACTGCTGATCCTGCTAGAAAGAAATTGTTCAAGAAACCATTCTTTTCTAAAAAGAAAAGATTTTATCCTGCTTATGTTCAGCAGGGACGTTCTGCAGGTCAGCTTGCCAGGAAAGGTCAGCAACCACCCAAACAGAAGAAAGCAAAGGTTGCTAGGCCTCAACCGGCCCAGCAGGCTCAGCCTCCACAGGGCCTTTGACTCTCAACTAGAGAACTTAGCCTTCCTGGCTCTCCGGGGACCAGAGCCTTCCACCAATCCAGGAAGGTTATGTCATTTTGTCCCCAGATGGGGGCAAATAACAGCAGAGCATTGGACACTCTCCATCATAAAGGAGGGGTACAAGCTTCATTTTTCAAGCATGCCCCCTCACACAGTAGTAAAGCAGTTCAATTCTCCGACCTCTCTCATCAACCTGTTAGGTCAGGAGGTCGCTATCCTTCTTGCCCAAGGGGCAATAGAAGAAGTACCCATTCATCAGCAGGGTACAGGGTTCTATTCCCCTTATTTTCTTATCCCAAAGAAAACAGGGGGTTACAGACCTATCTTAGACCTCAGAGAATTGAACAAATTCCTTGTCAGAGAGAAATTCAAGATGATTTCTCTCGGATCTCTGCTGCCATACCTTCAGATTCAGGATTGGCTTTGTTCTCTAGATCTCAAGGATGCGTACACCCATGTCCTCATCCATCCAACCCACAGAAGGTTCCTTCGGTTCCTTTTTCAGCAAAAGCACTACCAATACAGGGTGCTTCCTTTTGGCCTGGTCTCAGCACCAAGGGTGTTAACGAAATGCATGGCTGTGGTAGCAGCATTTCTACGCACTCTAGGGATATTCGTCTTCCCTTACTTAGACGACTGGCTCATTCGAGCACCAACAGAGTCGGAGGCCAGGACTTCTCTATCCTGCACAATGCGTATCCTTGAGTATTTAGGGCTGGTAATAAACATCCCAAAATCCAGTCTAACTCCCACTCAGTCTTTAGAGTTCATAGGAGCTTTGCTGGATACCAAAAAGGCAAGGGCCTATCTCCCCTAGGCCCGTTGCCTTCGCATGGTGCAGTTAGCTTCTCAAGCAGTGCTAAAGCCTCATCTAACTGCTCGAGAAATGTTACAACTACTAGGCCACATGGCATCTACTGTGCATGTGGTTCCCTATGCTCGCCTCCATATGAGAGCAGCTCAGTGGACTTTATCCACTCAATGGACCCAGGCATCAGGAGGCCTGTCAGACAAAATAGCAAACACAAGTCGCCTTATTTTGTCCCTCCAGTGGTGGAAGTCCACTCAAAACCTGTTGCTGGGGTCCCTTTTCCAACAACCCTTACCCCAAGCAACTCTCACAACAGATGCTTCTCCGATGGTTTGGGGAGCTCATCTCCAAGACCTCTCCACCCAAGGCACCTGGTCTCCACAGGAGAGTCATCTACATATCAGTCTCTTGGAGCTCAGAGCAATCTTCCTTGCTCTGCAAGTGTTCCACACCCTGCTCAGCTACAAGACAGTCCTCATTCATACGGACAATCAAGTAGCCATGTTCTATGTGAACAAGCAGGGGGGGGGGGACAGGCTCTCTGTCGCTTTGCAACGAAGCTTTGTTACTATGGGCCCTTGCCAGAGAGCATCAGATTCATCTCCTGGCAGTGTATCTTCCAGGCATACAAAACTCTTGGACAGACAGACTCAGTCGAGTTCTGCTTCCGCATGAATGGTCTCTGCATGCAGACCAGGTAACCAAGATTTTTCAAATTTGGGGAACCCCGGACATAGACCTCTTTGCAAGTCCGTGGAATGCCAAACTTCCTCAGTTCTGATCCAGAATTCCGGCTCAGAAGGCTCAGGCCAGGGATGCTTTCCTCCTTCATTGGGGTCAAGACTTCCTGTATGCCTTTCCACCCATTCCCCTAATTCCCAAAACCCTGTTCAAGCTTCAGAGGGACAGAGGCCATATGATTCTCATAGCTCCACATTGGCCAAGGCAAGTGTTGTACCCTCTGCTTCTACATCTCTCTCAAGCTCCCTCCCTGGAGTTAGGGTCTGCTCCAGATCTCCTATCTCAAGAGGACGGAATGTTATGGCATCCCAGTCCCCAGTCTCTGCATCTCAGGGCTTGGTTGCTGAAGGCCTAGATCTCCAAGATCTTAATCTTCCTCAGCAAGTAAAAGACATTCTTTTTGCTTCCAGGAAACCTTCCACAAGACGCTCTTATGCTTTTAAGTGGAAAAGGTTTACGATATGGTGTTCACAGAGGGGTCTTAACCCCCTTGCGATACTTCTGGAATCATTGCTGAAGTATCTCCTTCATTTATCCAATGCAGGACTTAAGACTAACTCAGTAAGAGTCCATTTGAGTGCTATTGCAGCTTCCTTTAAGCCTCTAAATGGACAACCTATTTCCTCTCATCCTCTTATAGCAAGATTTATGAGAGGCTGCCTTCTAACTAAGCCTCCCATCAGGCCACCACCGGTGGCATGGGACTTAAACCTGGTTCTTGGGCAGCTCATGAAGCCACCCTTTGAACCTTTAGCTACTACCTCCTTGAAATTCCTTTCTTGGAAGGTTATCTTTCTCATTGCAATCACATCAGCACGCCACATTAGTGAGTTGCAAGCGCTAGTAGCTGATCCACCTTGTACAAGGTTCCATCATGACAAGGTAGTCCTTAGGACTCATCCACACTTTATGCCAAAGGTGGTCTCGCCTTTTCATCTAAACCAAGTGGTCTACCTACCTGTGTTTTTTCCAAGGCCTCATGCATCAAATGCAGAGAGGAATCTTCATACCTTGTACTGTAAAAGAGCTTTAGCCTTTTACTTACAAAGAACACAGCAACATAGAAAGTCCTCTCAACTCTTTGTTGCTTTTGATCCTTCTCATTTGGGACTTCCAGTCTCCAAGAGAACACTCTCTAACTGGTTTGCTCAGTGTATTTCCTTCGCCTATCAGAGTAAGAACCTTTCTCTGAAGGGCCATGTCACAGCTCACAATGTGAGGGCCATGGCAGCCTCAATGGCTCATCTGCACTCTGTGTCTATCGACGACATCTGTCGAGCAGCCACTTGGGCCTCGGTTCATACCTTCACAGCCCATTACTGCTTGGACAAGGACTCCCGCCGGGATGCCTTGTTTGGTCAGGCTGTTCTCCAACACCTGTTCCATACCTAATCAACTCCTACCCACCATCCCTGGTAAATTTTTTTTGAATGTTTCACAGGGGTTAGTTTGGTGATTTTTTTTTGATGATCTAACATTTGTAAACAGACATTACATAACTTTGGAGAGCACTGAGGGCCATGTGAGGCCTCAATGGCTCATCTGCACAATGTGAGGGCCATGGCAGCCTCAATGGCTCATCTGCACTCTGTGTCTATCGACGACATCTGTCGAGCAGCCATTTGTAAACAGACATTACATAACTTTGGAGAGCACTGAGTCCTGTGGGACTCAGGAAGAGGGATATAAACTCCATCATGATGTGTTTTGACACATCACATTGTTGTTCTTCTAGGGGTATGTCTGAATGCCCTTTCTCTTTTGCTAACGACTTCCATAAAAATTTGTCTAGTCAACCGCAGTGTTTCTACAAATGTAATGCCCTGTATTTCAGCTAATTGGATAGCCTGCTTTGAAATTGACTCATTATGTTAAATTTCTGGTGACTGAAGACTGAACACAATTTAGGACAACTATCCAGAGGGTCGCCATGAGTTGACAACGACTCGACGGCACTTAACAACAATACCCTGGCATAAAAAAGCCATGTTGATGTGCTTTCTAAGGAAATGGAATAGTATCCTTTGGATGGAGAGGTAAAGGACATGAGACTTTTTCAAACCAGAGGAAAGCTGTTCATGTTTAAGCAAAGTGAAACACATCCATTATTTCATTTGTTGTAAGATAAGAAAGAAATGTGATGAAGTAATAGTTTTGATATTAATCCAGGGAATGCACTAGAAAGCCTCCCTTGAATGCTCCGTACATTGCCCTGGTAGCACATTTTGTGATGTGCAATTTCTTTCAAGCTTTTGTTTGTGTCTGTTTATTAACATCAAATAAGACAGCTCCACAGTATAATACAGACGTCATAACAGACTTTCAGATTGTCAACAGGGAACAAGAACAATTTTTCATATTGTATAGTAGTTTTTATTCCCCTCTCCTCCTCCCCCCTCCCCAACCCTCTAAACTCACCACTCCTATGAGGACCCAGTGACACTGATGGGCCCCGTAGAGCCTATCTTAGAAATCCTATCTCCTGCCCCAGAGCATCGAGTGCAGACTAATCATACCCCCTCTAATCTCCCAGTCCACTCTCCTCAATGCCATTAGAATGCATTCACAACAAGGCTGCAGGAACTAAAAGGTAAAGCTTACAGGTACCTTTCCCAGACCAACATAAATTTAGCCCTACGCTGTGGGGATGCACCTGCATCCATTGTTCCTTAAGTAAGAGCTCATGGAGGGCATTCTGCTAATGCCAATATGCATGATCTCTCTACTCCTCCCTGTCTCCTCAGTTTGCAATCTTGAGGTCGTCTTTGACTCCTCTCTCTCCTGCCGTTTCTTTCTCTGCAACATCAACAGAATTCACCCATTCCTTTCTAAGCACACCACTAAGAGACTTATCCACTCCTTAGTCATCTCCCGTCTAGACTATTGTAACCTTCTCCTTGCTGGTCTCCCTCTGAATCATCTCTCTCCCCTTCAGTTTGTTCAACACTCTACTGCATGGCTAATCTTCCGCCAGCCTTGTCATGCTCATATTACCCCTCTTCTCAAGCCACTTCATTGGTTCCCTATCCATTTCCACATCCAGTTCAAACTTCTCCTGCTGACCTATAAGTGCATTCACTCTGTAGCTCCTCACTACCTTTTCTCTCATCTCTCCCTACACCCCTCCTCGGGAACTCTGACCTTCTGGCAAATCACTTCTATCTGTGCCCTTCTCTGCTATTGCTAACTCCAGACTTTGTACCTTTCACTTTGCTGCTCCTTATACCTGGAACAAACTACCTGAGTCTGTATGGCAGGTGCCTTCTCTGACCTTTTTTCAAATCCAGGCTGAAAACTCACCTCTTCACTGCCGCTTTCAGATCTTGACTCCCCTGATCTCTTTTGTATTTCCTTACCATTCCCCCATAGCAGTATCCCATGTCTATAGCTACTGTGTTGTCTGTCTTGTCTAGATTGTAAGCTCTGATGAGCAGGGACCTTCTTTTACATGTGTCTGTGCAGCACTGAATACGAGATGTGAGAAAAAAGAAACAAGACTGTCCCATAAATGTTTTATTACAGAATCTGCAGAGAAATTATGCATTGTCCCCTTCAAAGTAATCCTCCTCAGAGTTAATGTACTTCTGCATTCGCTTCTGCCACATACGAAAGAACTCGGTAAAGTCCTCCTCCTTGAGGTCCCTCAGTTCCCTTGTCACAGTGGCCTTGATCTCTTCTAGAGAGGTGAAATGAGTTCCTTTGAGCACAGTCTTCAGCCTGGGGAAGAGCCAGAAGTCGCATGGTGCGAGATCTGGGGAATAAGGAGAGTGGTCGAGAGCTGTGATCTGTTTATTGGCCAAGAACTGTCTCACACTGAGCACGGTGTGTGCAGGCGCATTGTTATGATGGAGCAACCATGAATTGTCTCTCCACAGAGCCTGCCTGCTGCGCCGAACCCGGTCATGGAGGCGATTGAGGACCTGCTGGTAGACCCTCTGACCCTCAGGCATAAACTCATGATGGACCATTCCCTTCTGGTCGAAGAATGCGATCAGCATGACCTTGATCCTTGATTTGGACATGCGTGCCTTCTTGGGTCTGGGTGACAGTTGAGTCTTCCACTGCTGGCTCTGTCTCTTGCTTTCAGGGTTGTACTGGAAGACCCAAGTCTCGTCTTCTGTGATGATTTGGTCAACGAACTCTGGATCTTCTCTGATCTTCTCTAGCAAGTCTCGACAAACATTAACCTGGTGCTCCTTCTGGTCGTCAGATAAAAGCTTGGGCACCATCTTGGCGCACTCCTTTTGCATCCCCAGCTCCCGCACCTAGATGGTCCTCACTGACTCCCTGTTCAGGCTGAGCTCCTCAGCTATCATCCGCACCATCAATCTGCGATCATTCCGCACCAGCTGGTTCACTCTGTCAATGTTCTCAGCTGTCTTTGTCATGGAAGGCCGTCCTGCCTTGGGGTCATCCTCCACCTCCTCGCAGCCAGTCTTGAAGCGTTTGTGCCACTTGAAGACTCGCAGCCTTGACATTGCATCTTCTCCATAAGCCTTTTGGAGAAGTTGGAGACACTCAGTTGTGCCCTTCTCCAACTTAACCAGAAATTTCAAGTTGATTCTTTGCTCCATATTTCTGCCACCTCCAGTTGCGTGAGAAAGTGATGTAGCAGTGTTCTACGAAAAAAAAAACTAAAAAAGAAAAACAGAGTGAGAGAGAGAAAAAATATAACAGAATAGTGGCGAGATGTTGCACAACACAGTGACATAAGCGGTTAGCCAATTGGCATTGAGTCATGGGCTTAGCTGCTGCTACAGTCTCGTTTCTTTTTGTCACACCTCGCATGTCTTGTAGCGCTATACAAATATTCAGTAGTAGTAGTAGTGGTGATCACCTTTTTCCCCACAAAAAGGGCTTTAGTCCAAAGAAGCTCATATTGTCTCAAGGCCACTAGCTCTGGGAAAATGATAGATGACTGTCTTACTTCCCCCCCCCCCCAACTTCCTAACCCACAAAGTCCTGAATGTAAGCTAATATCCTGTCCCAGAATCTTTGAACCCATGGGCACAGCCACACCATGTGCCCCAAATAGCCCTCCCCTACCCCACACTTATTGCAGAGTGGGGGAGTCCGCTTCTCTTGCCCGATAAGCCCTGGCTTTAGAGAAATATTCCCTCAATAACAATTTGTATTGACATTCCCAGAGTCAGACGCTGCATACTACCACTAGGATCCGAACCAAGTAATTCTGAAGGTTCAGTCCCTCTGCCCAGTCTCCCAATTCCACCCTCCATTGGGCCTTGACATGATCTAGATTCTTTCTTGCTGCCTCCTGTCTTATTGTTTTATGTAGTGCTGAGATGGTAAACTTCCATTCCTCCTCCTCTACTCCCCACATGTGCTGCAATTTTTACTCAAATCCTTTTTGAAAGTTTGCCCATGGTAGGGAACCTATGTAATGTTGTTGCTGTACAAAAGCAAAGGTATCCTTCTCACCAAGCTCATACTCCTGCAAATGATTAAAAGTTAACAACCCCCCCTTGGTCATCTAACACCTGATCCACCCATTTGATCCCTCCCTATCCCCATTTCTGAAACCCTCTGGTCTGCCATCCCGGGGAAAACTCACATTCCCTTGCAAAGGCAAATATGCGCTCACTCTGGGATCCTGCCACAGCAGCATACACCAGTAGTGCCAGGCTTTCCTCATTGGCACAAAAAGGCAAGAAGAGCATAGATGCTTTGGGAGTTTCTCCAGGGGGGCATGAAGCAAGGAAACCAAATTCAGCAGGTGTTCCCATACACATTCAAACTCAAGGAGAGTGTAGTCGGAGGCCCACACCACCCAATCTTGCAGGTGTCTTGTCAGGCAGGCTATGTTGTATAGGTGCAGATCCGATAGGCCTGTGCCTCTGTTTCCACTCCCCTCCCAGGTGAACATAAGGGACACGAGCCCTCTTCTCCCCCCAACAGAATACTGAGACAAAGTGGCCCAGGACAATAGATCTTTGCAAAGCAAATATAACGGCACCATCTATAACACATATAATCCCTTGGGTAACAGTGTCATCTTATACAAGCTTTTCCGCCCCAAAGTCATCCATACCCCCAAGACTTCCTTGGTGTGTTCCAGCACGTTCTTGCCATAAAGGTCCCAGGGATCTCCCGTAATTTGGATCCCCAAGTGCCGCACAGAACCCTGTACCCAATGCAGCAGGAAATGCCCTTTCCATTCTCTGTGAATGGATTCTGCCCAGGCCAATGCCTCAGATTTTAAGTAGTTTAACTTCAACCCAGACATATTTACCATATCTCCAAAAGTTATTCAGTAAGAAATTCAATGTCTCTGGGTCCACCAAATGTACCAAGATATCATCTGCAAAGGCCGCCACCTTAAATTCTCGCCCCCGTATCCGCACCTCCCATATCCTCGGGCACTAGTGAATGTTATGTAGTAGCAGGTCTAAGCTTAACCCTTTTGCATCCACTTAATTGTTTTGTAACTGAAAATTGGTTTTCTGGGGTTTTTTTTATTAAGATTTGAGCTAAATGATGCAGAATATAAGGTTTTTTTTGAAAAAAGTTTATTTCTAAGAAACAATATTTACCGTTGCCATATGGCAACTACGGTCCTGAATGGCTGAAAATTAAAAACAGTCTTGGCATCAGTTTCATTTACTGCTGGGTGTGATAGTTTAAATAACAGTTTTTTTTCAGATGTCAAGCACAGATACACATCACATTTCGCACACAGTGTGCAGAGTTTTTGGAAATATAGAATCCGGTGAAAATTTTGAAGGTTGCCATATGGCAACAACAGCCATGAAAGGGTTAAAATGAATAACGGAAGCGAGAGGGGACAACTCTGTCTGGTGCCCCTCTGGCGTTCAAAGTAGTTAGTCACCCCCACCATATACCAGAATAGAAGTGCAAGGCTCCTTATACATTGCCCTCACTGCCCCCAGGAATCCTGGTCCTATGCCAAAGTTCTCCAGTACCACGAATAGGAATTCCCAGTCCACCCTGTCAAAGACTTTCTCAGTGTCAAAACTGACCAGGAAGGATGTGGTGGATTTGGAATGAACCCACTCCAAAGAAGTCAAAATTCTCTGCGAATGCTTAACTACATACCTCTCCTATACAAACACAACCTGATGCTTCGAGACCAGATCCAAGGCACACATCACCAAGCAATCTACCAAAAGTTTGGAATAGAACTTCAAATCAAAATTCAGGAGGGAGATGGGACTATATGAAGTGACATCCAGCGGGTCTTTCCCTGGCTTTAATATCAAGGTGTAATATAGGCCATATTCATTGTGGGTGCTATTTGGAAGGTCTGCATCATCTCATTATAGAATAATTCCAACATGGGAGTGACCTCCATCCTTAAGAATTTATAGAATTCCCCAGGCTGCCTTATATCATGCCACCCATTTAATCACCTGAGTTATTTCCTCCAGAGTGAAAGGGGCCTCCAAATGTGCTCACGCCTCTTCGCTAAGTCTAGGGAGTCCCACCCTCTGCAGATAGCCGGCCAACCCTTCTGTCCCCCCCTCCTTGCACCCATGTAGCAGCTCCAAGAATGCCATGAATTCCTTCCCAATAGCTTGCTACGAATTCACCATCGTACCATTCTACCAGCATGCCACCGTAATCTGTGTCACGCCTTTCTCCTTATGTGTCGGGCGTGCAAGGAGCCATTCCAGTTTATCGCCATGTTGAAAACATATATACCGCTAGTATAACAGACTTTTTTGCTCTTTGGTGTAAGGTGGCTTGGTTCAAGGTGGCTTGAGTCGCCATGTATTTCTCTCGGGTCTCCCTGGACAGATAACTCGCCACCCGCCTTCTATTCCTACAGAGCTGCTTTTCCAATCTGAGCAACCTTTTGTCCAACTTTCATCATTTATGTATGTTGTACTCCAGCATATGCCCCCTCAAGGTGGCTTTGGCCGTTTCCCGAAATAGCATCACTTGAGCCTGATGATGGCCATTAAACTCTATGTAGTCCCTCTATTTCTGCTACAGAAATTTCCAAAATTTTGAATGCTCATATAGCGCCAGAGGAAACCTCCACCTCTGGGGCTGTATCTGGCTGCCCCCCCCCTCCTCATCATTCCAAACCAGGGCATGATCTGACACCTCAGTCGGGCCAATAATAGCCACCTACATCTTTGAGAGCAAAGGCCGAGACACTAAAAGATAGTCTATCCTAGACTGGGAGGAGTGGGCTTTCAATACATGTACATAGTCCTTCTCCTGGGGGTGTAGGGTTCTCCGTCCATTCCCAATATCCAAATGCTCGCACACCAGGGAGACCACCCACTTTTTATTGATCCTACTATTGACCCCCAACTGAGGGTCAACAACTGCATTAAAATCTCCACCAATTAGCAGGTCAATCCCTCCCCAGTCCTACAGCTCTCTCTAAGCACCCTCTTATAAAATGTGCCATCATATATGTTCTTATGTTCTTATATACATGCTTCCCATTCCAAGGACCCAAAAGGCAGGCAAGCAGAGCTCCGAGTTTCTATGGTGCAAGGAAGAGGGTTTTGGATTTGTTAGGAACTGAGCAACATTCTGGGGAAGGGGGGGGGGGGGCTCTACCTTAACCGGGATGGAACCAGGCTGCCGGCATTGAGAGAGCAGCTTTTAAAATACTTAATAGGGGAAAGTCGACAGTCATCCAAGAGTACATGGTTTGGAAAGATTTTATTTATTTTAATTTATTTAACATTTTTTATACCATCTTTCTACAAGTCAAGATGGTTTACATTGAATCCCATGCTTGAACATGAAACAACTTTAACCAAATGTGCTTATTACATTTAACATTAGATTTAACAGTAGCTCAACAGGTATTAAGGGTGGGATGGGTATTGAACTTAACTATGTACACTGATATAGAAACTAATTCTAGTTGTTGAGAGGTTCCTAATGAGAGTCCGGACCATAGTGCTCCATGAATAGCAGAGTTTTCAACCTTTTGAGGAAGTCGCCTATGTTTGGATTTTGTTTGGGGTGGTAGGGAGTTCCAAAGTGATGGGGCTCTGCTGTTAGCCCTTTGGCTGCTTGTGAGTTTGTCTGTTGGTATGTCCAGCTGGTTGAGTGTATTTTGTCTCCTGGGCCTGCTGTTGGTGGGTTTTATAGTAATGATGTGAGACTGGCTGCTGACAGATTATTTATGATTCTGTGAGTACTGAGGATAACTTTTATATTTGATTCTGCTCGTGATGGGTAGCCAGTGAAGCTGTTTGAGGAGTGGAGTGATGTGGGTTTGACAGGATTTTTCTAATATGAATCTTGCTACTGTGTTTTGTGCCAATTGCATAGGGTATAGTGTGCTCTTCGGGAGACCATGATAGATTGTGTTGCAGTAATCGAATATAGGGGTGATGATAGCTTGGCACACGGTACGGAAATCCATGGGGGTTAGCAGTTTGTGTAGGTTCCGTTTGATCCAAAATTTGTAATAGACTTATTTGGTGGTGCGGTTAATTTGCTATTTCAGATTGAGCTCTTGATTTAGTGATGCCTAGGTTGTTGATTTCTGTTTTGACTGATCATTATGCTTATTGTAATTGTTGGTGGAGGGTTGAAATTCGGGTCTCTTGTGATGTGTAAGATTTCAGTTTTCTTGTTGTTAGTGTTTAAGTTGTGGATTTGAAGCCATTGAGCGATTGCTGTGAAGCATTTTGAGATTCTGGTGTAATCCAGAGAGTTGTTGGAGAAGGGTATGAAGATCATGATAACTTCTACGTATAGCTGAAATGTGATGTTAAAGCTCCTAATGACCTCGCATAAAGGTTGGATGAATATGGTAGAATAGGATAGATGACTGTGCAGATCCTTGGGATACGCCTTGGCTGAGGACTTATGGAAGAGATTTTTGGGTACCGATTTTAATTTGCTGTGTGTGATCAGATAAATAGGACTGAAACCATTTTAAGGTGGTGCCTTGGATGCCAGCATTGTATAGTCTGTTTAGGAGGAATTGAGACAGAGACAGAGTTGGAAGCAGATGAAATATCTAAGAAAATAAGTATGAATCCCTGCGATATGTTATCACTGCCTTTGATTAAGGTGTTGAACAGAGCCCACTTTGATCCATTTGTTCCTGGACTCCTTGATTGTTTCTGGGAGTGGTGGTGGATTTTTTCAATTTGTACCCTAGAAGAGATGTGTTTAATTTCAGCGAATACTTCCCTTAATAGAATCAATTCTTTATGCATGGCAGATAACTTGACATATAGGGCAAGATCTTGTCTTACTAATCTGTTATGTTTTTTGAAGGTGTGAATAAACAAGTAGAAAGGGTAAGTCGGTTGATATTGTGTATCTGGACTTTCAGAAAGCCTTTGACAAGGTCCCTTATCAGAGACTTTTCGCAAAACTAAAAAGTCATGGGATAGGGGGCAGTGTACTATTGTGGATCAGGAACTGGTTAAAAGATAGAAAGCAGAGGGTAGGTCTAAATGGTCAATTTTCCCAATGGAAAAGGGTGAATACTGGTGTACCCCTGGGATCTGTGCTGGGTCTGCTGCTTTTTGACATATTCATAAATGACATGGAAAAGGAAATAACTAGTGAGGTTATCAAATTTGCAGATGACACAAAACTATTTAAAGTTGTTAAAACCCAAGACGATTGTGGAAAATTTCAAGAGAATCTTGATAAATTGGAAGACTGGGCATCCAAATGGCAGATGAAATTTAATGTGGACAAGTGCAAAGTTATGCACCTAGGAAAGAACAACCCAAACTATGGTTACACGATGTGAGGTTCCACATTGGGAACCACCACCCAGGAAAAAGAAAGATATTAGGAAAGGAATGGAAAATAAAACAAAAGATATTATAATGCCTCTATATCGTTCCATGGTGAGACCGCACCTTGAATATTGTGTGCATTTCTGGTCGCCATATCTTAAAAAGGATATAGCGTTATTAGAAAAGGTTCAGAGAAGAGCCACCAAAATGGTAAAGGGGATGGAAGGATACTCCTATGAAGAAAGGCTAAAAAGGTTAGGCTCTTTAACCTGGAAAAGAGATGGCTGAGGGGAGATATGATAGAAGTCTAGAAATTAATGAACGGAGTGGAACGGGTAAACGTAGATCGATTGTTTACGTTATCAGAATATAGAAAGACTAGGGGACATGCAATGAAGCTACAGGGTAAACTATTTAAAATTAATAAAAGAAAATATTTCTTCACTCAACATGTAATCAAACTCTGGAATTTGTTACCGGAGGATGTAGTAAAGGCTGTTAGTGTAGCTGGGTTTAAAAAAAGGTTTGGACAAGTTCCTGGAGGAAAGGTCCATAAACCATTATTAAGAAGGGATCCAGGATATCACTGCTTGACCCAATACAAGCATTGAGGAACCTGTGTCTTTTTTGGGAACTGCTAGGTACTTATGACCTAGATTGGCCACTGTTGGAAACAGGATACAGGGCTTGATGGATCTTGATCTGACCCAGTATGACATATCTTATGTTCTAAGCTCTTAGGCTCCAAATGATTCTTCTTTGAATAAAGGCATTACAACTATTGCACTGAATACATGACATGCTGATTAAGATGGTTATAAAGCAGTTCTAGGGCAAGGAGAAAAGGTGGGTGTTACACCTAATTGGAGGACAGATGTCGATCTGTCCTCAATCACTGTTTTTCTGCAGCTGCTGCTATTGCCTCTCTGACAGAAATGCTTTTGGCCATCTTTTGGGAACTTTGTTTTTCCAGAATTCTCAGTCCAAATTGAAATATAGTACCATTGTGTTCAGTTTCTGAAGAGTTATTTTGCTCCAGGCAGAGAGAGTTTTGAGCCTTGTTGTATAATTTCTTTCAAACGTTCTGTTGGATTGAAAGAATAACAGAATTAGTGGTATCTGTCGTTGGGTTTGTGATTGTCAGTGTTTGTGAAGAAGAAATGCTTTATTCTGGGTCTTGAGGTCATTTTTAAGCTTTAATATTTAAAGTGGCAAAGATCTCTACTCCCATGAGCCCGGGTGATGGATACACTGTGAGTGACGTCAAGGTTGCAGAGCGGAAGGAGACAGGTACCTGAAAATGAAACACAGGAGGAGAGGAACTGGAATTGGTTTGGTGCACGGAAATAGAAAAGTGGAGATTTGGACATAAATGCCTGGAAGTGCCTGCGGTGAAAGAGTTCCCTGTTCCAACAAGGCCTGGAGGAGCCAAGAAGGATTTAGTGATGAGCAAAATGGGGAATTAAACCCTCTTCTGGCTGCTTCCTAATGTGTTTATAAAGTAAATACCTGATGGGCAATTAGACAGATATTGGAGCTAGTTTCTTTATGTTCAGCCAATCCTGTAACTTACTGATAATTTTTGCATGAGATTTGATTTAATGCTAAAGAATCCTGCATAGAGCTCCCCAAGGTTGAGGATTCAGGCAGCCACTTTGGGCTCTTGGACTAGGTGCAATGTAGAAATTATTCTTCTTACTGCTAGAATTACACAAGTGTATCTGGCAGAAGTGGGACTTCAGGGAGATGGTTTGAGGTCAGATGGAGAATTATTAGTAAGATGGAATGGGATCAGTGACTCACACATGGATTTAACCCATATTCCTCTCCTTATCTTTGTGATATTCAGTTTCATGGCGGTGCTTGCTGCTCACTGCCTGCTTAGATACCAGTTTGCCTCTGAAAAAAATGATAGCAAACTTTAATTTCAGTTGAAAAATATATTGCTTGTTACAGTATAAAAGATAACCTTACTGAAATTGAGCAAGTTGATCATTCGCTATTTTTGTCAAATGTGCCGTCAGGAGAGGGAAATACCAATCTCCAGGAACAAGCAGGAATGAGTCTTCACATATGGGTACGTCGGTACCGACGGAGCCTGTGCGGGAACGCTCCCCAGCGTCCAATCAGAAAGCTTTTGGGAGCATCCCTCAGCGCCTGCGTGCTGCCTTCCCGCCTTTCCAACTGTCTCTCCTCAGTTTTTGTTTTTCCGCGGAGCCGGCAGGACGTCCTCCTGTCACCGCAGAAAATTTTTAATTCTTAATTCTTTAATTCTTGTTTTTCTTGTGGTCGCGGCTGTCTCCCCGACTTCACCGGTACCGCCGGTGTTTTTTTCTTTTCTTTTCCTTAAATTCAGGGAATTTTTTTCCCTCAGTTTCTGTCTTAAATTTTTTGGGCCTTCTAGGCCTCTCCATCATGGAGCCGCCTCCTTCTTTTCCTAAGAAGTGTCTAAGCTGTGGCGGTACAGTTTTGTTTTTAGACTCCAAAAACTGGTGTCTAACCTGTTTGGGTCCTGACCATTTTCCTCCGGAGCCATTAGGCTACAGTATTGTAAGAAGAGATATTCCATTTCGAGTTTCCCTCGATACTGAGTTCCCTTCCAGTGTCAGGGCACCGACTATTTCTTCTCCACAAGATCAGGTAACCCACAAACAGTCTGTTTAAGACTAGCCAACCCTTGTGTGGTATGTCTCATGCACAGCATGATGACAGCTCCGGCCTTGCCCTCAAGGATCCATTGGCTTCAAAACCCCGACGGGAGTCTTCGGCCTCCAAAGCCTTTCAGGGGTTTTAGGTTGTTCCTGGGGCTCACCCCTCACAGAACATACCTGAGCCATGCTTGGTGGTGGCATCCGCTTTGAGCGGTACCGATACCCCGGCATCGGCACTGGTGTTGAGCGATTCAGTCCTCACCAGGGATCGTCATCTGGCTTTCTCAGTACCTTCGGGACCGGTCGATACGCCCCAGATTGACTTTCCAGTATCGGCATCAACGCCGATACTACCACCAACATCGGTACCCTCTAGACATGCATCGATAGACTCGCTTCCTTCGATGCCGAGTCTGGAATCGATCTCTAGTCTGGAAGACTGGGTACCGACACTTACCGGTTCCGGATGATCGGTACCGAGGGTGATTACCAAAGGCTTTCGGTTACCTCGGTACCGCTTGAGCAGCCACCGATGACTGCTTCGATGTCGGTATCGCCTTCGATTCCGACACAGCTACCGGTATCGGTACCGGTACCCGCAGTAACATCGGGGCCAGCTCCTTCCATGCTTCTTTCACCAGGATCGCTCCTTTCTATACCAAGTTTGGAGTCAATACCTGGCATGGACGATGCAGTACTGACTGTCTCAGGTCATGACCATATGGACGATGCAGTACTGACTGTCTCAGGTCAAGACCATATGGTCTTCAGAAAAAAACTGAAGACATACTTATTTCAACAAGCCTACAATGTGTCTTGAACATCAATACATTCTTAGCATCAGCTGCTTTACCAAAATGTAGCCAATGCTAAAATGTATTTATACCCCAAAAATGAAACAAGTGTAAAATTGTACATATGTAAATCTCTCTCTCTCCCCCCCCCCCCCCAACTGTGTGTTGTGCTTATCCTATGAATCAAACTGTATACATTATTGAAAAATGACTGGCTTTGTACTGATAACCATCATATAACCTTGTAAATCACACTGTAATTTCTTGAAATTTGTCATTGATCAGACACTCCTTTTTACTTAATCAAACCGCTCCTGATCGCTGGAAGTAGCGGTATACAAATATATGCTAAATAAATAAATAAAATGACCTCCAGTACCAGCATCCATCCCTTAAGGATCCTTTCTTGCACCGTGCAGGATCTTATATTCCTATATTCTCAAGTAGATCCTCCGGTGCCCAGGCTAGTTCTTCAGGGCTAGCCTGCCCAGGGACGGTTCCCTTTGGAGATCCTTCTTTTCAGAATTTTCTCCTGAATATGGCAACATCTCTTGCTATTCCTATCCCTGGCTATGATCCTACACAAGACTCTCTTTCTACTGGAGTAAAGGAAAATATAATGCTTCCTTTACATCATTCCTTACAGGATCTTCTTCTAAGAATGTGGGAAGCACCTTTAAGGGTTCCCTCACCTTCTAGAGCAACTGATCTTCTGTATCAGGTGCCCCCCTCTCCAGGGTTTCAAAAGACTCAACTTCCCCATCATTCCATTGTGGTGGAATCAGCAATGAGGAAGGTGAAAAGTAAGAAGAAGCACTCTTCTTACCCACCAGGTCGTGAGTCTAGGACACTAGATGCCTTTGGACGTCAAATCTTCCAGACATCCATGCTGTCAACAAGGATTCTCTCATATATTTTTTGAGTCTATCCCTTCAGGCGGTCACAAAGAAATTATATCTTTTGACTTCTTTTCTTTCAGAGCCCAAGACTGCAGACTATTCCTTACTACTTAGTCATATTCAAAGTATCTCTTGGTTTCTTACTCGTGCTTCCCTAGACTCCTTTGAGTCTCTTAGCAGACCTTCTGCTATAGCCATAGGGGCACGACGTAGAGCCTGGCTCCAAGCTTCAGACTTAAGCAGATGGGCACAACAAAGACTGGGTAATACTCCTTGCACTGGGGAAAATCTCTTCAATAAGGAGTCTTTACATCAGGTTGCTCAGTGGTCCACTGACTTCCCTGTTTCTGAAGGCTATTCTAAGCCGCCTCCTTCCCCAGTCAGTAGGAAATGCCCTACCAAATCTTCTTTCCCTAGGAGAAGGAGGTTTCACTCTTCTCCTGCCCATCATACAGATGTTCCCAAGCAGGGGAAACCTCGCCCTGGTCTGAAGAATCCAAACTCTAGCCAGGCTGAACAAACCCAGCAACCATAGGCTCCTGAAGTTTACAACCTGCTGTTGACTTCTTCTCAGTAGAAGTTTTTTCACTGTTTTTTCTTTCAAAATTCTACACATGGATTCCTTTTCTCAGGACATCCATTTGCTCCTAGGTATGCTGAGCTGTCAGGATATTCATGTCTATGGGTCACAGGTTTCTCCTCTTCTTCCTACCAAGAAGAGAAGTTAACAACTATCCCATGATAGTTTTCTGTTCCAACATGAATTTTTTCCTTCCACAGACTTACCACATGGTAAGTCACCCTTCAGCTCCTGTTTCTCTACCCTCTTATCCAGGGTTTCCCCTGAAAGAGTGGTACCATACCACTGCAGGGCTTCTCTAGCCTTTCATTCCAGTGTGGAGTTTTTTCTCTCGAATAAACTCACTTCTTTTCTCTGGGCAGCTCATCAGACAGGGACAGGAATTTCTCCTCCTCTTCTGTCTGTTCTCTCTGTTTTACACAGAAAGATTCTTTCTGCTGCCTTATTCAGCAGCTGCCCATGCAGGAGTTCCAGTGATAGGACTACTGGTACTTTTCCACAAGTTTCCAGTCTGTCTTCCACTACTTTCTGTCTGGCCTTAGTAGTGATTCCAAGATAGTGCTTTCATCTATCTTGGATAATCCTAATCACTTCAGGCTTATCACACTATCTTCTTTTCTTGCCATCTCCAATTTCTTTGGATTTGGCAGCATAGTTGACCTACAGCCAGTTTTATTTCCCAATTCTCCTGTTCTTTGTAAGCACATCGTGTTATGTAATACATTGTTGCATTGTTCAGTTATAATGTAAACCGCACTGATCTTAATAGCGCGGTATATAAGAAAAATAAATAAAAATAAAATAAAATAAATAATGCTCTCTGCAATCTTACAGAGAAGCTTTCTACTATGGGCCCTTGCTAGAGAGCATGGGGTTTTGTCTCTGATGACTATCCTATATGGTTGGGAAAGGCTTCCTCAGTCATTTTCCATGACTCTGAGGGTTCTCCACACCCTATTATCTCCTGTTATAACACAGGACATAAGCCTTTTCTATGTGAACGTCCAAAGAGTTCTCCAATTCCTACAAGGAATATGCTCTTTTTTCCTTGCAGCTTGTCCTCATGGTATCCTACTCCTTCATGGACAGCACATATTTTACTAATAACGCATGGTACCCCTTGTGTCCCTCCAGTGGGTCAACGTGGTATCTCATCCTATTCGTTTTCTGTCCATTTACCATGCGAGAGTTCTACAGGACTCGGGACTTGCTGTTTACAGACTGATATTATCCTCTGTTTTTTCACGCAACCATCCTGGTTATTTCACTGGATAGCATTCCTGCACCATCTTAGCCAGGGGGAATAGATTCTCTATATATCTTCTCAAGTAGGTTCCACCTTCTTGTTATTAGATGAATCTTTCTCCTTCACATCTCCCATGTGAATGTTCTTATGGGCATATCTCTATCTGCTTAGTTGCAGACGTTTATCTTTAGACATATATATTCATGTATGTATATATCTCTATATACTTCTCTATAGATACATATGTCTGTAAGCTGCGTGTGCATATGTTATGCCCCTCCAAATCTCACTATAGACATATATATATATATATATATATATATATGTGTATCTGTCGAGATGCTTCCCTATAGGTAGATATGTATTTACATACTTATCTCTCTAGCTGTCTATACTTATAAAGGTTTTACCTTCCTATAGGTTCCAGACAGTGGGCTTGCATATGTTCATACTGTCCCTCAGTATGTCTGGTGTATTATGCACACAACCACTACTGTGGTACTGACAGCTCCTACTTTAACCCTAGGTCTAGGTATCCCTGAAGCTCCATACTTCAATATCTTTCCTATCTCTCACCAGTTAGGAAAGACAGGGTGGATCTTCAGTAGATCTGAGGTTTCAGCCCTTCAGACATCTGTCCTCCTTGGGAATACGGGCTTTTTTCCCATACCCCTTCTTCCCTCCAGGACTGGGCTAGTTTGTCCAAATCGGTCAGTCTTCCTCTTTTGCTCCTAAACGTTAGTAGCTCTGTAGCCAAAAGAGTTTTCAGCTTTTTCCATAAAGCTTTCCACTAAAGACCTGCCGTTTTTATACTACCTCAGTTGACACCTGGGTCACCTGTCAATTCCAGATTTGGACCTTCACCTTCACTTCCGTGAGGTCACCTTGAAGATTCCTCTACTGGATCTCCAGTAGACTCCATCAGCCTCTCTACTTCCTGCAATCCAGTAGGTGAGGTCCATATTGTAATTGTTCATTCAATATTTTTCATGATAATTATCATACATACCAAGGACTCCTTACCTGTAGTCCTTAGGTTAGCTGTTTTTCTACAGCTCCTCTCTTTTCAACTCCTACCCTCCAATAAGGTGTAGCATGTTCCAATTCCCTCCATGCTGGGGCACCAGGCATCTTAGCTTGGGAGTCCCCATATGTGAAGACTCATTCCTGCTTGTTCCTGGAGATAGCACAGTTACTTACCTGTAACAGGTGATCTCTGGGAACAGCAGGAATGAGTCTTCACAACCCACCCACCTCCCCTAGGAGTTGTATCTCTCTATCTATCTTCCTTTCCTCTTTCTCTATCTTTGTCTCAGCTATAAAACTCAACTGAGGAGAGACAGTTGGAAAGGCGGGAAGGCAGCACGCAGGCGCTGAGGGATGCTCCCAAAAGCTTTCTGATTGGATGCTGGGGAGCGTTCCCGCGCAGGCTCCGTCGGTACCGACGTACCCATATGTGAAGACTTATTCCTGTTGTTCCCAGAGATCACCTGTTACAGGTAAGTAACTGTGCTCTCTCAGAAGTCCTGGACATCCTTTTATTCATTTTATGTTCTAAAGAAATCTTGCAGACTTATCTGGTTATTTAATGCCCATCAACAGAACTTCTCCACTTCCAGCGTCAGGAAGATCTCCATTTCAAAAAGTCCCTGCAGGACGCGCACATTTCAAGCTTCTTTTCAGCTCTGCCTCAGGTGCCTCAGGACGCCACAGCTCATTCCGAGCCAATCTCCAGCTGTGTTCAAACGCCGAAGGGCTCAATTGCAGTGAGGTTATCATTTGAAATTGATGTATTTGTGGTTAACCTCCGGTTAACAGCAGGTTTTGCGGCAGCTTTCGAAACCTCTGCTGTCCTGACAGGAGAAGGCTTGGCTGTTTCCAATTAGGAACCTGCCTTGCTTTGTGGTGTAGGTTGATCTTTCATAGATGGTTAAGAATTCCTATAGGCTAGTTTCCAGGAAAAAAAAAGAGAAGTGAATTTTCTAAGCCATAAGATAGGAAGCTGCCTTGGCAGGGCCTCTGAGGGCGCTGCGCAGTGATCCCTGCATGTGCACTCTTCCCATTAGCCGAAACTTTCATTCTGGATCAGGTGCTGACAAATGACAAAGGTGTTCATGTCCAAATGCTCTGACCCAATAGGTGGCAGAAGAGAGCAGCATAAATTAGTCTTCTCTTTTTGTGATCCAGGCACAAGAGAACGGTGACCTGGTATATGCAGATGAAAGTGCAAGAAAGGCAGCCAGAAGATTTGCAAACAGGAAGCTTTGCTGTGGTGCTTTCAGCTCTCTGAATGATTCTCACTATATCTAGGATCAGCATGTAAGAGTTTATTGGTTTTCTGGCTTTTCTGGGGGAAGCAGAAGCAGCCGCAGCCTTTATTGGCAGGCAGGAACAGCTCCTGCAGGTGCTATTTCCAGGTATAGTTTAGCCTGCTCCTGCCACTGCTGTCGAGTTGCTTCAATTTTCAGCTCTGCTGCGGTAGTTTGCTACCAGAGCTGATCCATTTATTCCTCAAGTGCTAACTCTCTTGTGTATTCTGATTGCAAGGTTTTTTTCCTTGCTTGAGTTCAAAGCAAAGTACCGTTCGTTTCTGGTGGGTGTTTACGGATGTAATGTAAGGCTACTTATTTTCTCTATGCTTTATTTTTTGAGTGATGCAAACTAGATCTGACCTTAGAAAATTAGGTGATCATTTTTGTTCACGACTCTTAGGGCATGACTCTCTTCCCTTCCCCACACACATATAACTTCAGGTTGCTTGGGCATAAACCAAGCTTTTTTGACAGAAGTTCATTTATTTATGAGCATCTTATATTCCAAACTATTTGCTGTTTTTATTATAACTGCAGTTCAGCAGTACAGAGGTTAGTAACGCTTGAGAAATAAAGCATCCAATACCACGATCTCTCAGAAATGTGTACGTTATTTTTATCCCTTTCCTCAATTATTCTGTTACCTTGTAATAATTCACATTATGAAATCCAGTGGCCTGGTAACCTTTCTTTGCACGTAGGTTTCATTGCGCACTACTAAGCTTTTCAATAAAAGATTCCCATGAGAGTCTTCATGAAGAGTCTCCATCTTTCTTTAGTCATAGAATGGAGCTTTCCTTAGCTCTGTCCAGTCACTTTGTTGATAGCTACAGTGGTACAGCATGTCCATACAACCCAGGTGTAGGGTACTTCATTTACTTAGGCAGCCTCCAGAATTTGGAACTCTCTTCCACCGGAGCCTTGCCTTCCTAATGTTAGAAGACTTTGCTGGAGTTTATGGACATCATGAATCTGTTATCTTGCCAGTCATCCGAACTTCTTGACTTCCCTTCCACTAATGGAAAGTTCAAACATATGCTCCCAAGGACAAACATAAGGCCTAGGCTAATTCACTCTGTTGAAATATTATTGCAAATTGAAAGTTGGGGCTAATTTGATTATAATGGTGTGTTAAGACTTTTTTTTTTTTAATTTAACAGTTTTTCTATAACGCTTTATCCTACGATCAAAGCGGTTTACATTGAAACAGGGAAATCAACTTGGAGAATACATTTAACATTAACTTAGGTTATGACATTAGCTAGTCAAGGGAGGATAGAGTATGTAGGGGGGAGTAAACTTGGGAGGGTAGGGGGGAGGAGGCGAAGAGGTTGAGGATTTTATTGGTGGCTAACTGTGGTGATGTCTGAGAAGCCGTCTTTGAATATGTGAGTCTAAGGCTTTTCTGAAGGTTGCTATGTCCTTTGAGGCCCATAGTTTATCAGGGATAGAGTTCCATAGGGATGCAGTGAAACGAGAGAAGGCTCTTTGATGTGGTGGAGCTGGTTTTAGTAAATATTATAAATATGCTTAGCATATTCTGTGAGTCATTTCATCACTTTCTGTTGTCAGGTGTGATTTGAAGAAGGGATTGTAAGTATGGCAAGGATGAGTTATTGAGAATTTTGAAGTTTGTGAAAATAGATTTGTATTTTATATGTTCTATTATTGGCAGCCAATGTAGTTGTTTGAGCAGGGGGGTTATCTGCTCTGTTTTTTGTGAGTTGAAGAGGGTTTTGATATAGAAATATGGTTTCTGCATCTTGCTACAAAAACCCAGTGGACTTTCATACACATCATGCGAAGAGAGAGATCATTAGAGAAAGACATCATGCTTGGCAAGGTAGAAGGTCAACGCAAAAGAGGAAGGCCAGCAATGAGATGGATCGATACAATAACAGCAGCTTTGGGTGCCACTCTGTCAACAATGAGCCACCTGACTGAACACTGAATACAGTTTAGCATCATAACAGACAACGAGCCACTCATGATACAACCACTGCCCGTGCCATAGTCCAAACACACCATGATCAAATTTTCACACCCCTTGTACCTAATATCCATATGAAAAACACCATCCACACCACACAATGGAGATTCTGCACCTTAGAAACATAGAAACATAGAAACATGACGACAGAAAAAGACCACATGACCTATCTAGTCTGTCCTTCCATATCAACAACTACAACAGTCCCCTTTTTACCTTTAGAGATCCTCTGTGTTTGTCCCATGCTTTTTTGAATTCAGTTACTGTCCTTATCTCTACCACCTCCACTGGGAGACTATTCCATGGATCCAATATTCTTTCCGTAAAGAAATATTTCCGCATATCACTCGTGAATCTATCTCCCTTCACCCTCATCCCATGTTCCCTCGTAGCAGAACTTGCTTTCAATTGAAAGAGGCTCTCTCCCTGAACATTTATGCCACGGAGGTATTTAAACATCTCAATCATATCACCTCTATCCTGCCTTTCCTCTAAGGTGTACATATTAAGATCCTTAAGTCTGTCCTCATATGCTTTATAAGACCACTAATCATTTTAGTAGCCACCCTCTGCACCGACTCCATCCATCCTGTTCACATCCTTTTGAAGGTGCGGTCTCCAGAATTGCACACTATACTCCAAATGAGGTCGTCGTACCAAAGACTTATACAGAGGAATTATCACCTCCTCTTTTCTGCTAGCCATTCCTCTCTGTATGCACCCAAGCATCCTTCTAGCTTTTGCTGTCGCCTTTTCTACCTGTTTAGCTACTTTAAGATCATCAGACATAACCACGCCTAGGTCCCGCTCTTCTTTAGTGGACAAAAGTCCTTCACCCCCTATACTATATTGCTCCCTTGGATTGCTACAGTCCAAATGCATGACCTTGCATTTTTTGACATTAAATTCCTGCTGCCAAATTCTAGACCATTCTTCAAGCTTAGCTAGATGCCTCCTCATGTTACCTACACCTTCCTGGGTGTCTACTCTATTGCAGATTTTGGTATCATCCGCAAAGAGGCAAACCTTACCTGACGGCCCTTCCGCTATATCACTAAAAAAGATGTTAAAAAGAATTGGACCAAGGACAGATCCCTGGGGCACACCACTGGTAACATCCTCCTCGGAGTGAGCTCCATTTATCTGTACTCTTTGTCGCCTTCCACCCAACCAATTTCTAACCTAACTAACTCCTGATTAGGTGTCAGCAGTTCCCAAAAGCTGAGAAGGTTACTAGAGTTCAACAACCTACTCTGCTCAAGGACATTTCTACTAAAACACCAAAAAGAAAGTAACTTTGCTTTAAAAATATACAAAAACCCTTTTAAGAGCTCCCAGTCAGAGCTAGCAATGCAATGTGTGCCTTCGAGTCAGTCCTGACTCCTGGCGACCCAGAAGCTCTGGGGTTTTCTTGGTAGTGTCACCGGAAGTAGATTGCCAGGCCTTTCTTCCGAGGCAATGGAGGGTTAAGTGACTTGCCCAAGGCCACAAGGAGTGCTAGCTGGAATCAAACCCTGGTTGCTTGGTTACCAAGCCAGTGCTCTAACCACTAGGCTGCTACTCCACTCCACAATTTAATAAAAATAAACCTGCAAATCTTTACCATTGTTTGACCTGTAGAGAGCCCCTGTTAGGAATGCCTCAACAAGGAAGAGTTCTTCAAAGAAACAATACCTCCCCTCCTAACCAACTCACATAGCATAGAAGATATGGTCCCAAACTGGAACCAGACAATAAGTAAAGCATCAGCTCCATCAATTGCCCCCTCAACAAAACGCAAACCAAATGCAACTTGGTACACCAAGATCTCAGAAACATAAAGAGGGAACTCGGAGGAATAGAGCGTAAATGGAGAGCAACCAAACAACCTGAATTGCAAGCAAGATTCATGCAAAAGTTAAATTAATACCACACTATGGTAAACATTGCAAAAAAAGAATCGTCATACTTCAATCATAATGAAATCTCTGAACCGACTCTGAGAACGGTTCAACATTGTATGATCACTTACTATAGCACCAGTCCCAGAGGAACTCAACAGTTCCCCAAGCCCCTAAACCCTAGCTAACTTCATTAACAGAATAATATCAACCAATGGACTGCAGCAAGCAATGCTGAACATACTCCAGTTAATAAACTATAGTCAACCTTTGATTCCGTATCCATAGACAGCATAGTTACTCACCTGTGACAGGTGATCTCCGGGAACAGCAGGAATTTAGTCTTCACATATGGGTATCGTCGGTACCGACGGAGCCTGCGCGGGAATGCTCCTCAGCATCCAATTAGAAAGCTTTTGGGAGCATCCCACAGCGCCTGCGTGCTGCCTTCCCGCCTTTCCCAACTGCCTCTCTCCAGTTGAGTTTAAAGCTGAGACAAAGAGAGAGAGAGAGAAAGAGATAGAGAAATACAACTCCTAGGGGAGGTGGGTGGGTTGTGAAGACTTATTCCTGCTGTTCCCAGAGATCACCTGTTACAGGTGAGTTATTATGCTATCTCCAGGAACAAGCAGGAATGTAGTCTTCACATATGGGACTCCCTAGCTTTAGATGCCAGGGAGAGACCCCAGAAGTTGTGTCCCTGTGAAAGGGCTCCACTTCCCCCCATGGATCTCTGGCATCCAACCAGGGATGGCGGGTAGAAGTTGATTAGGTATGGAACAGGTGTTGGAGAACAGCCTGACCAAACAAGGCATCCCGGCGGGAGTCCTTGTCCAAGCAGTAATGGGCTGTGAAGGTATTTTATTTATTTATTTTATTTATTTATATTTCTTATATACCGCGCTATTATAATCAGTGCGGTTTACATTTGAAACAGAACATACAAGAATGTAAGCAAGTTACATCAAGTTTTTTACATTGAACAGGGAATGTAAAACATGGAGTAAAACGAGGGAGGAACTATGTACATATTATAAACAAATATAATGCTCTTACGGTAAATAAAAATATGACCTTTGTCTAGAGGGTTGGCTAGATGGTCGAGGAGGTCAGTGGGAGAGATAGTGGTTAGCCATTATCTACAGGAAGATGATCTGAGGGACGGGTTAGGCAGGGAGGTGAGGTGGGGGCATTGTAAATGTCGGGAATGCTGTCAGGGTAATATTGTAGGAACAGGTGATGTTTGAGGGCTTTACGGAATAGTGCCAAATTTGGGATGGCCCGGATTTCTGCTGGGAGGGCGTTCCATGCCATAGGTGCAGCAATGGAGAAGGCTCTACTTGCTGTTGATTTCTTACATTTTACCAACACTTTTGGGACTTCAAGTTTATTCAACGAAGTAGATCTTCTAGTTCTATTATCTGGTGTGCTGTTGAGGAGATCGCTGATGGGTGTATGAGTAAGATTCTTACATGACTTGAACGTCATGACAAGAACCTTGAATTGGACTCTGGCCCGTAGCGGGAGCCAGTGTAGGTTCTTTAGAACTGGCGTTATGTGGTCAGACCTTGAAAGCCCGGACAGTGCCCTTGCAGCTGAGTTCATGGCAAGGCGTAACGGGTTAAGAGTCGATTGTGGGAGTCCCAGTAGGATAATGTTGGCGAAGTCAAGGTGTGGGATGACTAAGGCTTGGAAAATTGAGCGGTAGTCAGGGAAGTCAAGCAGTGGGCGGAGATGGCGTAGTGATCGGATCTTGTGATAGATTGCTTTAACTGTGTTTGTAACATGTGCTGACATGTCAAGTCGCTGGTCGAGGATGATGCCCAGGTAGCGAATTGTAGCTTTGGACTTTAGTTCAATGTTATTGACTAGAAGAGAGGGAGGTGGCGTGAACTTCTGGTTCCGTGAGATGAATAGTACATCTGTTTTGCTATGGTTAATGCGGAGATTTTGAGAGAGGAGCCAATCTGCTACAGCTTCAAAACATCTTATAATTGGATTGAAATCTGGTTGATCGATTTTAAATTGAAGGTACATTAAGATGTCGTCTGCATATGCAAGGCATTGGACATTGAAGGAGTGGATTAAGGCGCAAATGGGCTGCATGTATATATTAAACATTAATGCCGAGAGGGAGGAACCCTGGGGTACACCTTGCTTTAGTGAGAATGGTTCGGAGGTTTTGGAACCTGCTCTGACTTGTTGTGATCTGTTACATAAATAGGATTCGCACCATGCTAGCGCTGAGCCTTGCAGACCTTTATCTTTGAGGCGATCTAGAAGTGTTTCATGGTTCACTGAATCAAATGCAGCTGCTATGTCTAAAAAAATGAGGACGAATCCATGGTTGGTATTGTCAGTTCCTGTGATTAGGTTGTTGAAGAGGGTTGTGAGGATGGTGTCCACTCCGTGAGCTTCCCTGAAGCCGTGTTGGGATGGGTCCAGTGGTGCGACTGTATCAACATGGTGTTGGATTTGCCGTTGGACTACCTTCTCCATGATTTTGGCAAGCAGTGGGATGCTCGAGATTGGCCGGAATGACTCAACTTTAGATGGATCAAGTTTACTATTCTTTAGCAGAGGGCGGATTGAAGTGTTTTTTAAACTTTGAGGGAAGGATCCTGTTATGAATGATTGATTCAAAATTCTGCATATAAATGGACTGAGGTCATGGCGCAATTCTTTAATCCAACTAGCAGGACAGGGATCATTGGGGGCAGTAGTGAGGTTGATAGATGTGATGATATCTGCAATTTCTTTGTTGGATACCTTGGAGAATGATAGTAATGGGGTTGGTTGTGGAAGTCCGTGGGAGGTATGAAATATGGATGTATTCGTGTTGTCCTTGGTTTGTATCATCTTAGATTGAAGGTAGGTAGAATAGTCTTGCGGCTGGGGCAAGGTTGTTTGGGCTAGTGCTGGATCGCCAGTTAGTGACTTCACTATGTTAAATAGGTCATGAGGTTTGTTAAGTGATCGCTTTAGTAGTTCTGAGTAATACAACTTTCTTTTTTCCATGGTTTTTCTTCGGTGGTCTTGCAGGTGTGTGGAGTATGCACCAAGTGCCTCAGGAGTCCGATTGTGGCGCCACTGTCTTTCTAGTTTACGTAGCTGGATGAGCGATGTTCGTAGATCCAGAGAGTACCATGGTGCGTGATCGCGTTTCGCTTGGTTTTTGTTGACGGATGATAGGCAGGAGGCAGCTCTGAGGGTGTCGTCCCAATTGGAAACCAATTCATCTGGATCAAGAGAATTGTTGGTGAGTAGAGGTAGGATCTTCTCGAGAGCTGTATCCTTAACAAGTGGTCGAAAGTGTGTTGTCACGGTTCTAGTGGGAGCGTGTGTTTTGGTGCTGGAAATGCCAAGATTGTTGGTGGGTATGTGAAATAGGAGTATGAACCGAGGCCCAAGTGGCTGCTCGACAGATGTCGTCGATAGACACAGAGTGCAGATGAGCTATTGAGGCTGCCATGGCCCTCACATTGTGAGCTGTGACATGGCCCTCCAGAGGAAGGTTCTTACTCTGATAGGCAAAGGAAACACACTGTGCAATCCAGTTGGACAGTGTTCTCTTGGAGACTGGAAGTCCCAAATGAGAAGGATCAAAGGCAACAAAGAGTTGAGAGGACTTTCTATGTTGCTGTGTTTTTGTAAGTAAAAAGCTAAAGCTCTTTTACAGTCCAAAGTATGAAGATTCCTTTCTGCATTTGATGCATGAGGCCTTGGAAAAAACACAGGCAGGTAAACCGCTTGGTTAAGATGAAAAGGCGAAACCACCTTTGGCATAAAGTGTGGATGAGGCACTCATGACATCAAAAGGGTAGCTAGAATGTGTCACATTCATCCTCGATTCTCACCACCACCAAAAAGATGTCTAATGGACAATATTTTGGTGGTGGTGAGAAGTGAGGAGGAATGTGACAAATTCTATCTAACCTTTTTGATGTCTTGGACATCTGCACCTTGCCCACTCACAATCTTAAATGACAGAGGTGTAAAGCAGTGGTCTCCAAATCCAGTCCTGGAGGGCCACAAACCAGTCAGGTTGGCAGGATATCTCTAATGCATATATATCTCATGCATATTCATTAGGGCTATCCCAAAATCTGGCAGGATTGTGGCCCCCCAGGACAGGTTTGACACCTATGGCATAAAGTCACAAAGCAAATCAGAAAACAACCTTCAGCTTGTCAGGCAATTAGCTAATGTTTTCTTAGCAAATAATTACCAAATAAAAAGGCACAAAGAAATGAATAAACTTTGCTTGTTAGGTTAACTTCTGCTTATTTTTCACGCAGATCCCAGCAGTGATTCTCCCTTGCTCACACACAATCAGGAGCAGCTTTAATTACTATCAATTGACCAGCTGAAACCCTTTAGCTGGCTGGCTGCTACTGTGTGAACCCAAATCCTGCTTTAAGAGCTGTTTGCAGTGGAAATAAAGAACAAAGTTAGGTTTCTTTGTGATGGCTGATGTGTTTGCTCACAGAAAGCTAGCAATAGCATTTAGATAGAGAACAGTCCATGTAATTAATAGTTTCATCTGCTGTATCTCCCCCTTCATCAATCAGCATAGGGTCACTATCATACATTGGCACAGACGAGTCTTTCATTAAGGCACTATCATGAGAATGCTTATTCCCTTGCTGCCATTCTCTATTATAGATAGGGTCTGGATCAGTGTTCATACCTGAGCCTCTCCTGCTATCATAATTCCTCTCTGTATAGCCTGGCCAGTATGTAATCCAATTCTGATGTACAGCCTTCCAATCTTGATCCCTGGACACTGGATCTTTCCTCACATACCTTCTGGCATAGGTCTGAAAGTCCTTTCCACGTGCAGTCTTCTCTCTTCCAGGTAGCCACTGGTGATTCCTATCTCTGCCATTCCATTCCTCTGGCTGACTCCAGTCCAATGGACTCTGCTGGCATTTGGAATACCTCCCAGTATAGGTACTGCCTTGGAATCTCCCAGACCTTCCAATGGCCTTTCTTCTCTTCCTTCCAGAGAGTTTCCTTCTCTCTCTATCCGCTTGGCTTGGCTTCTGCTTCTCGAGATGATGTTGGTGCTTGAGCTTGAAGCTGTTGCTGTATCTGTGTCTGAAGCTGTTATCTGTAGAATAAGCTCTATTCTTATTCTGTCCTAATGTGTGCTCCTCCCTAACACAGCGCAGCTGTGTTGAATCAGGCCCTGCCCTTTGAGATGAGTGCTTAGGGATTACCTCATAGCTCTCTTGATTGCACACACGTTTTCTCACTTCAGCCCCTCTCATGGCTGCTGGAAACCCGTTGCATTCTGGGACTGGTAGTCTTTTATGTGAAAACTCTGTTTTCTCACTTCTACCAGAACTGACAGGTTGCTTGTTCAGAGTCACATCATCTTTTCTATAGCTCCTACCTGAGCTATGATAAGCTTCCTTATCACATACCCCCCTGCTTAAGTTATTACGGACTGGTTCTACTGGTGAAACTTCTTCTCTACAGTCCGTAATACCTACGAGAGTGTTATCTTCTTGAAGCTCACTTACTTCCTGACTGGGTTCAAGGTCATTATTTACAGGCCTCTCCTTCCAAGACTTAAGTACATTAATATGGTAGGTCTGCCTGCGCCCTCTTGCATTTTCTACCATATAAGACACTGGGCTCACTTGTTTAACAACCTCCCATGGCCCTTTCCACTGTACCTCAAATTTTGGAGCAGTTCCTGCTACTTGAACTAAAACCTTTTCACCAATGCTTAATTGGCGGCTTTTGGCCTTTCTATCATACCACCCTTTCTGGCGAACTTGACTGTCCTGCAGGTTCCTCTCAGCAACCTGCGACGTCCTTTTCAAACGTGCTCTCAAGTCACGTAGAAACAGTGGCACCTCCTGACTTCCTGGTTCAGGATCAATCCATTGTTCCCTTAAAATATCCAACAAACCCCGTGGAGCCCTACCATACATCAGCTCATATGGAGTTAAACCTAGGGACACTTGAATTCTTTCCCTGCAGGCATATAAGGCAAAGGGTAATAACATATCCCATTCTTTTACCTCTCCTGCTAGCCCCCTTCTTAACATTTGTTTGAGAGTTTGGTTGAATCTCTCCACCAAACCATTTGATTGTGGATGGTAGGCTGAGGTTTTCACGTGACGAATGCCAAAGGCATCCCAGACCTGGGCCAAATATTTGGATACAAAATCGGACCCTCGGTCAGTCAACACCTCTCTTGGGAATCCTACTTCACAAAACAATTTTACTAGCTCTAAAGCTATTGTTTTTGCAGAAACATTCCTCAATGGTATGGCCCAGGGAAACCTTGTTGCCTGATCTACCATAACTAGGATGTATTGGAAACCTCGGGGCGTTTTGACTAATGGGCCTACAATATCCATGGCAATGCGACCAATTGGGTCTGTGATAATTGGCATGGGGATCAATGGCACCACCGGTGGGTGTGCCGCTGTAACTCGCTGACACGCTGGACATGCAGCACAAAACTGGGCAGTTTCTTTGAAGATACCTGGCCAGTAAAAACGCACAAGAATTTGATCCAGCGTTCCTTGCATACCTTTATGACCTCCCACTGGATGATCATGTGCTAGTCTAAGTACTAGCCCTTTGAAAGTTGTGGGTACCACCAATTGTTTACGTATGGCACCATTTCTGGGGTCCTGACTCTCTCTATATAATATGTCATTATCTAGTCTGAATCTGGGCAATTCCTCCCTGACCTCCTGAGCATACTTAAAAGCTCGGGTGAGAGCTTGATCAGCTCGCTGCTCTTGTGGAAAGTTAGGAAACTTTGCCACCAACTCAGCTGGCACCCAGGGTAAACTTTGACCAGCTAATATCTCAGCCTTACCCTGTGCTCTGCAAAGTCTCTCACGCCGCTTTTGTGCTTTCAACTTTCTTACTTTACCAGATGATGGGGTTATTAAATCATCATGAGAGGGTAAGTCTCCTAATAACTCTGCCTGCTCCCCCTCCTCCTTCTGCTGGCTCTCTACCTTAGCCTGCGAGCGAGTGGATACAAGGCCCCTCTTATTACCTATGGTTTGGCCTTCTGGAAGCTTAACCATCTTTTTAGCTAGGGACTGAGGACTTCCAAAGAAAGGCCCGGGAGCTGTTTCCATTATTAAACCTTCTCCCTCCTTCTTTCCTAGCCCTTTCACTAGTTCCTGCTTAAATCTTGGCCAGTCCTTCCCTAGAACCAAATCAAATGGTAGCCTAGGCACCACTGCTAATAGGACTTCCTCTTGTTCCCCCAGGCACTTAACCTTTAGTCTATAGGTGGGATATGATGATGCAGCACCATGAATGCATCTGATGTGAACTTGGCTTTCAGGGGTTCTAGGCACAAATCTTTCTTGGGCCTCTATCCTCTTCCAAAGCCTTTTTGACATCATACTCTGGTCTGCCCCAGAGTCTAATAAAGCATTTGTGGCAATTCCCTGCACATCAACCATCAAAAGAAATCCTTCCTTGGGCTGTTTTAAATCCAGACCCATTAAACTAGTGTGTGTCTGGCATCTCTTCTCTAAGTGTTCCACTTTTCCACACTTGAAACATTTCTTTCTATTCCACTGTGTCATCTGGTTTGATACAGTACATTCATTTCCAGAAACATTCTTAATTATCCCTTTTTCTGATACAGCACATCTAGCCTCAGCATCCATCTTTAGAGGGCCACCCATTCTATGGCAAGCCTGCGTGGCTTCCAAGAATCTCTCTGCTAGCATGGTTGCCTCTCCAAGAACATATCGACAGAGAGGTTTCAATAAAGACAAAAGTAATCCAAAAGTCCTTAAGTACAGAGCTCAAAGATTCCAAATTACCCCTGCCTACCGATAACCAGATTAATATTAATAAAATACAACCTCTAAAATGCTTGTATGCCAATGGTAGAAATCTAAAAAATAAGATGGGAACATTAGAATATATAGCACTAAATGAGAGGTTAGATATCATTGGTATCTCAGAGACCTGGTAGAAGGACAACCAGTGGAAAACTGTGATACCTGGGTACAAACTATATCGCAATGATAGAGTAGATAAAATTGGTGGAGGGGTTGTGCTCTATGTTAGAGAGGGCATTGAGTCCCACAGGTTTAAAGTGTTGCAGGAAACAAAATACACCGTAGAATCTGTATGGATTGAAATTCCATGTAAAAAGGGGAAGGCAATGGCAGTGAGGGTGTACTGCCTACTGCCTGGCCGTAATGAACAAATTGTTGATGAAATGATCAAAGAAATCAGGGAAGCTAACAAAGGTTACAATACAGTAGTAATAATGAGTGATTTCAGTTACCCCGGTATTGACTGGGTCAGTGTCATGGCAGGAGAGAGAAAGTTTCTAGATGAAACGAATGCTTCTTGGAGCAGCTGCTTCATGAACAGACAAGAGGGGGAAGCCATTTTGGACCTAGTCCTTAGTGATACACAAGATCTGGTGCAAGAGAAAAAGGTGTTGGGGCCACTTGACAATGGTGATCATAACATGATTGCATTTGATTTTATAAATGGAGGAAGGACAGCAAGGAAATCCACAGTACTGCCTTTTAACTTTCAAAAGGGAGACTTGATAATATGAGGAAAATAGTTAAGAAAAAATTAAAAAGAGCAGCTGCAAAGGTAAAGATTTATATCAAGCATGGGTGATGTTTAAAAATACTACCTTGGAAGTCCAGACCAGCTGTATTCCATGCTTTAAGAAAGGTGGAAGGAAGTCCAAAAAACTGCCAGCATAGTTTAAAGGTGAGGTCAAAGAGGCTGTTGCCAAAAAAAAAACATCTTTCAGGAAATGGAAAAAAGAGCCAAATGACTAAAACTGGAAACAACATAAGTATCGGCAAGTTAGATGCAAGGCACTGATAAGGCAAGCAAAAAGAGAATTTGAGAAGTTGCTATGGAAGCATAAAAACATAAAGACTTTTTCAAGTATATTCAAAGCAAAAAAAACTGTGAGAGTGTCTGTTGGACCATTATATGATAGAGGGGTAAAAGTGGCACTAAGAGGGGACAAGGCTATAGCGGAGAGACTGAATGAATTCTTATCTTCGGTCTTTACTGAAGATGATGTAGGGAAGTTACCCATGACTGAAATGGTATTTAAAGGTGATGCATCAGAAGAACTGGAAGAAATATCGATAAACCGGGAAGATTTACCACTATTTGATAAATTAAACAGTAGCAAATCACATGGACCAGATGGTATACACCAGAGGGTGTTGAAAGAATTGAAATATGAGATTGCAGACTTACTATTAGTAATCTAAGTACTATGATTAAAATCATCTGTATTACCTGAAGATTGGCGAATGGCCAGTGTAACACCAATTTTTAAAAAGGGTTCCAGGGATGATCTGGGGAACTGCAGGTCATACCAGGCAAAATGGTAGAAACCATTATAAAGAACAAAATTACTGAACATGTAGATAGTCATGGTTTAATAGGAGAAAGCTAGCATGGTTTTAGCCAAGGAAGATCTTGTCTTACTAATCTGTTACATTTTTTTTGAAGGTGTGAATAAACAGGTAGAAAAAGGTGAGCTGGTCAATATGGTGTATCTGGATTTTCAGAAAGCTGTCAAGGTCCCTCATGAGACTCTTGGCGAAGTTAAAAAGTCATAGGGTAGGAGGCAGAGTAGTAATGTTGATCAGGAACTGGTTAAAAGATAGAAAGCAGAGTTGGGGCAGAATGGCTAATTTTTCCAATGAAGAAAGGTGAATAGTGGAGTACCCCAGAGATTTATGCTGGGTCTATTGCTCTTTAACATATTTGTAAATAACCAGGAAATGGGAATAACAAGTGAGGTAGTCAAATTTGCAGATAACACAAAATTATTCAAAGTTGTTAAAACTCAAGAAGATTGTGAAAAATTGCAAGAGGACCTTGATAAATTGGAAGACTGACATTCAAATGGCAGATGAAATTTAATGTGGACAAGTGCAGAGTTATGCATCTAGGAAAGAACAACCCAGACTGTGGTTACACAATGCAATGTTACACATTAGGAACCACCACCCAGGAAAAAGATTTATGCATCATCGTGGATTGCATGTTGAAATCCTCTGGCCAGTGTGCAGTGGCAACCAAGAAGGCAAATAAAATGCTAGGAATCCTAAGGAAAGGAATGGAGAATAAAACAAATGATAGTATAATGCCTCTGTATCGTTCCATGGTGCAACCACACCTTGAATATTGTGTGCAATTCTGGTTGCCATATCTTAAAAAGGATATAGCGGAATTAGAAAAGGTACAGAGAAGAGTCACCAAAATGGTAAAGGGGATGGAAGAATACCCCTATGAGGAGAGACTTAAAAGATTAGAGCTTTTCAACCTGGAAAAGAGACTGCTGAGGGGTGATATGATAGAGGTCTATAAATTAATGAATGGAGTGGAACGGGTAAACTTAGATCAATTATTTATGCCATCAAAAAGTAGAAAGACTAGGGGACATGCAATGAAGCTGCAGTGTAACCCATTTAAGACTAATAAGAGAAAATATTTTTTTACTCAACGTGTAATCAAACTCTAGAATTCGTTACCAGATGATGTAGTAAAAGCTGTTAGTGTAACTGGGTTTAAAAAGGTTTGGACAAGTTCCTGGAGGAAAAGTCCATAAATCATTATTAAAGGGGACCCAAGTAATTCACTGCTTGCCCCAATAAACCTTTATGGAACCTGTGTGTCTTTTTGGGAAACTGCTAGGTACGTATGACCTGGATTGGGCACTGTTGGATATTGGGTTTGATGGACCTTGGTCTGACCCAGTATGGCATTTCTTATGTTCTTAAGGCCACCTCCAAAGATTCCTGTTTTTATAGCTCGCAGTGTTATTAAGAAGATCTCCAGGAACAAGCAGGAATGAGTCTTCACATATGGGTACGTCGGTACCGACGGAGCCTGCACGGGAATGCTCCCCAGCATCCAATCAGAAAGCTTTTGGGAGCATCCCTCGCGCCTGCGCGGTGACTTTCCGCCTTTCCCACTGCCTCTCTTCAGTTTTCGTTTTTCCGCGGAGCCAACAGGACGTCCTCCTGTCACCGCAGAAACTTTTTTCTTTTAAAAATTCTTATTTTCTTGTGGTCGCGGCTGTTTTTCCCGCCAATACCGGTACCGCCGGTGCATTATTATTTTCTTTTTCAAACTTAGAGAAATATCTCTCCTCAGTTTTTTGTTTAGCTTTTTTGGGCCTACCAGGCCTTTTCCAACATGGAGCCGCCTTCTCCTAAGAAGTGCCTTCACTGTGGAAAATTAGTTTTCTTTTTAGACTCCAATGCTTGGTGTCTAACCTGTTTGGGTCCTGACCCTTTTTCCCCTGATACCTCAGGCTATTTTATTGGGAGAAGACCTTCCCTTTTTCGAGTTTCCCTCGATGCCGTTTTTCCTCCTGAGGTGAGGACACCGGTTTATTCTTCTCTCCAGGATCAGGTAACCCACAAACAGTCTGTTAAGACTAGCCAATTCTTGAAGGGTAAGTCTCATGCCCAGCATGATGACGGCTCCGGCCTTACCCTCAAGACCTCATTGGCAATAAAACCTCGGCGGGAGTCTTCGGGCTCCAAAGCATTTTCGGGGTTTCAGGTTGTTCCTGGGGCTCACCCCTCACAGAACATACCTGAGCCGTGCCAGGGGGTGGCATCCGCTTCGAGCGGTACCGATGCATCGGCATCGGTGTCGAGTGCTGCGCTCTTCACCAGGGATCGTCATCGAGCATCCTCGCTACCTTCGGGTCCAAGCGATACGACTCAAATTGACTTTCCTGCATGTGAGCCGTGCTTGGGGGTGGTATCCGCTTCGAGCGGTACCAATCCCCCGGCATTGGCACCGGTGTCGAGTGTTCCACTCTTCACCTGGGATCGTCATCTGGTATCCTCGGTACCTTCGGGGCCGATCGATATGACCCAGATTGGCTTCCCTATATCCCAGCCATGCTCGGGGTTGGTACCAGCTTCAAGCGGTACCGATACCCTGACATCAGCGCCGGGATCGAGAGTTCCTCCCTTCACCGGGCATCGTTTTCGGATGTCCTCGCTACCTTCGGTACCGATCGATGCGACTCCGATTAACCTTCCTGTATTGGCATCGCCGATACCACAAACAACGTCGGTACTTTCTAGACATGTAACGATGGACTCGCTCGCTTCGATGCCGAGTCTGGAATTGATATCCAGTCTAGATGATTTGATACCGACGCGCTTCGGAACCGATCCATATCGTTTCCGGCTTCGCAGTACCGAGGATATTCATCAAGGCTCTTGGCTTACCTCGGTACCGCTTCAGCAGCCCCCGAATACTGCTTCGATGACATTATTGTCCCCGATACCGGTGTCGGGGTCGATTCCTGCAGTTACATCGGTGCCATCGATCCTTTCTATGCCTAGTTTGGAATCGATACCAGGCACTCACGATGCAGTACTAACTGCTTCAAATCAGAACTCTCAGGATCACTGTCCATCGAGCAGGATTCTTTTTTTGCATCAGTCCAGTATCTCTTCTGGTGCTCAAGCTGCCCCTTCAACCTCAGCTTGCCCAGGATTAGTTCCTATTGGAAATCCTTCTTTTCAGGAGTTTCTCCTTGACATGGCAACCTTTCTTGCCATTCCTATTCCTGGTTTTTCTCTTCACCAAGATCCTGTAGAAAAGGAAAATATAATGCTTCCTTTACATCATTCTTTACAGGATGATCTTCTGAGGATATGGGAATCACCTTTGAGGGTTCTCTTGCCTTCTACAGCCATGGACATTCTGTATCAGGTACCTCCCTCTCCAGGGTTTCAGAAAAACCAACTTCCACATCATTCCATGGTAGTGGAATCAGGATTGAGAAAGGTAGGAAGTATGAAGCATTCTTCTTATCCGCCAGGTCGTGCATCTAAAGCACTTGATGCCTTTGGACGTCAAACCTTCCAAACTTCTATGCTGGCTTCAAGAATTATTTCATATATTTTCTATATGAGTCTGACACTTCAGGAGGTCACAGAGAAATTATCTCTCTTGTCTCCTTTTCTGTCAGATCCTAAGGCCTATGACTATTCCTTGCATCTTAATCATAGCAGGAATATCTCTTGGTTCCTTTCTCGTGCTTCTCTAGACTCTTTTGAGTCTGTTAGCAGATCCTCTGCTATTGCCATTGGAGCACGTCGTACAGCCTGGCTGCAAGCTTCTGATTTGAGCAGATGGGCACAACATACACTGGGTAATTCTCCTTGTACTGGAGAAAATCTCTTCAATAAAGAGGCTTTACGTCAGGTTGCTCATTGCTCCACTGACTTTCCTAGTTCTGGAAACCGTCCTAAGCCTTCTTTTTCCCAGGACGTAGGAAATGTCCTACCAAACCTTCTTTCCCTAAGAAAAGAAAGTTTCACACCCTTCTTCTGCCCATCCTCTTGATGTACCCAAGCAAGGGACATCTCATCCTAGTCTGAAGTCTCCAGACTCTAACCAGGCTAATCATAGCCAGCAACCATAGGTTCCTGTATGTTGCAATTCTACAGTTAACTTCTTACCAGAAGTTATTCTTCAAACTCTACACTGGTTTTTCTTTTCAGTATGCTAAGCTGTTAGGATATTTTTGTCCATGGGTTACAGAATTCTCCCTTTCTTGTTATCATAAAGGGAGATTACAATTATCCCATGATAGTTTCTGTCCCCACATGGACATTTTTTCCTTCAGCTGACTTACCATATGGTACGTCACCTACCAACCCCCACTCTTCCAGGGTTTCCCCTGCTCGAGTTGGTACCATACTGAAACACTTCTCTTCTTTCCAGTGTAGATTTTCTACTATCCTTCAATGCATGCTCTGAACAACTCATCAGACAGGGACGGAAATATCCCCGCTCCTCTGTCTGTTTTTCTCCCTGTTTTTATACAGGGGGATCCCCTTTTTTCTTTGTTCAGTTGCTGCACATACAGAAGTTCCAGTGCTTACTTTAAAGTTTCTTGCAAGCTACTTTCATTATCTTGCATAATACTGCTCATTGCAGGTTATCTTCTTCTAGCCATATCCTTACCTAGGATGTGGCAGCACTTCTGACTGCTGTCAATTATCTCATAATTTTCCTGCACAATGCTCTCTGCAATCTTCAGAGAAGCTTTCTACTATGGGCCCTTGCTGTTGAGCATTCATCTGTCTCTGAGGGTTTTTTCCATATAATAGAAAAAGCTTATATAGTCATTCCATGGCTATGTAGGTTCTTTCTACCCTCTTGTCTCCTATTGTGACACAGAAGACGAGCTTTTTCTGCGTGAATGTCCATGGAGTTCCCAATCTGGCAGGAATTTACCCCTTTTTTCCTTGCAGCTTGGTATTTTTTCTACTCCACTTGGACAACGCATACTCTTTTTTACTATACATGATACCTCTGAGTCCCTTAACTGGGTCATCCAGGTATCTTAGTCCATGCGTTTCCTTGTCCTTTGGACATGTCAGAGTCCTCCAGTACTCCTGACATGCTCTTACCAGACTACTATTATCCTCTGTTTTTCACGCAACCATACTGGTTATCCTGCACCACGGAAATAGATTCTCTATATATCTTCAGGTGGTTTTTACCCCCTTATTATTAGATGAATCTTTTCCCTTCACATTCCCCATGTGAATGCTTTTGTGGGGCTCCGTTGCAGGCATATATCCTCAGACTTATAACCATACATATTTTTATAATCTGTGTGGGCATAAGCCATGCCCATCTATATCTACGTACGTATTGGGAGATGTCCATAGGATGCTAAGTATTACCTTCTACCTCCCTAACTGTCTGTGCTATAAAGCTTTTACCTTCTTAAGGTTCCAGACAGTCAACTTGCCTTTTTTCATATGGCTCAGTAACTGGGAGCGGTTATACACACAATTGCTGCTGTGACGTTAACAGCTTCTATTTTTGTTATAGATCTCCCTATCTATGAAGTATCAAACTTCTATGTCTTCCTAGCTCTTACCAGCTAGGAAAGACAGTGTACATCTTCAGTATTTATGAGTACACTTCTGTTTTTCTTGGGAATAGGGGTTTTTTCCATACCCTCTCTTCCTTTCCGGACTGGGCTAATTCTCCAGATCGGTCAGTCTTCTTCTTTTAGTACTCAATGATAATAACTCTGTACCTAAAAGAGTTCTCAGCTTTTTCCCATAAAGCTTTCCATTGAAGACCTGCCGTTCTTCTCCTGCCCCAGTTGACACCTGGGTCACCTGCCCATTCCAGATTTGGAACTTCATCCTCGCTGCTGTGAAGTTACCTTGAAGATTCCGCTACTGCATCTACAGTACACTCCATCACAGTTCTACTTCCTACAATCCAGTAGGTAAGTCCTATGTTGTACTGGTTCATTAAATATTTTAATGATACTTGACATACATTCTAAAGACTCATCTCCCCTGTAGTCTTTAGATTTGCTGTTCCTTGCAGCTCTTCTCTATTCAACTCCTACCCCCCATCCCTCAGGGGATGCCGGGGATCCAGGTTTGGAAAATGCCGTCCTGTCCAGGGATACGCATTTTAGGGATTCTCCCCTGGCACCCACAGCTAGGGAGTCCCCATATGTGAAGACTCATTCCTGCTTGTTCCTGGAGATAGCACAGTTACTTACCTGTAACAGGTGATCTCTGGGAACAGCAGGAATTAGTCTTCACAACCCACCCACCTCCCCTAGGAGTTGTATCTATCTATTTCCTTTCCTCTGTCTCTCCTTTCTGTCTCAGCTATGAAACTCAACTGAAGAGAGGCAGTGGGAAAGGCGGGAAGTCACCGCGCAGGCGCGAGGGATGCTCCCAAAAGCTTTCTGATTGGATGCTGGGGAGCATTCCCGTGCAGGCTCCGTCGGTACCGACGTACCCATATGTGAAGACTAATTCCTGCTGTTCCCAGAGATCACCTGTTACAGGTAAGTAACTGTGCTTTTTCTGCTCATGGAACTGTCAAGAGCCTCCCAGGACATGGTGGGAAGAGAAAAATGAATCCAAGAAGTCTTTGAAGATTAGTACGAACTGTTGGAAAAACAGCACGTGCGACCTCCAAAGAGCCTAAGGCTGACCTGGAGCAATCTGGAGTGGTGGTTTCAACGTGCACCATGCGCCGCATAGTAAACAAAAAAGGACTTCATTGGTGGATGCCAAGGAGGACCCCACTGCTCAAAGACAGACATAAAAAGGCATGCCTGATCTTTGCCCAAACCCACCCTGAGAAACCACAATCCTTCTGGGAAACCTTTCTGTGGACAAATGAAACCAAACTTGAGCTCTTTGGCAATGCAGACCATCGGCACATTTACAAGTGAAGAAATGTAGCCTATAAGTTAGATATGGTGGCGTTCCAAAATGTTGTGGTGCTGGAGGTCTGGAATGTATTAAAGGAATCATGTCAGAGGACTACCAAGGTATTTTGGAGCAAAATGTGATACCTCGTTTCAGAAAGATAGGTCTGGGTTGAAGGTCATGGGTCTTCCAGCAAGACAGTGACCCAAAACATACATCCAAATGTACAAAAGAATGGTTAAAAAGGAAAAAATGGACTGTTTTAGAATGGCCAGCAATGAGTCCTGGTTACATGATGCAAGGTTCCACATTGGGAACCACTACCCAGGAAAAAGATTTAGGGGTCATCGTGGATAACATGTTGAAACCCTCCACCCAGTGTGCAGCTTTCTTGGCCGCCGCTGCACACTGGGTGGAGTGTTTTAACATGTTATCCACGATGACTCCTAAATCTTTTTCCTGGGTGGTGGTTCCCAATGTGGAACCTTGCATTGTGTAACCATAGTGTGGGTTGTTCTTTCCTAGGTGCATAACTTTGCACTTGTCCACATTAAATTTCATCTGCCATTTTGATGCCCAGTCTTCCAATTTATCAAGATCCTCCTGCAGTTTTCCACAATTCCTCTTGGGTTTTAACAACTTTAAACAGTTTTGTGTTGTCTGCAAATTTGATAACCTCACTAGTTATTCCCTTTTCCAGGTCATTTATGAATATGTCAAAAAGTAGCGGACCCAGTACAGATCCCTGGGGTACTCCACTATTCACCTTTTTCCATTGGGAAACTTGGCCATTTAGCCCTACCCTCTGCTTTCTATCTTTTAACCAGTTCCCGATCCACAATACTACACTGCCTCCTATCCCATGACTTTTTAGGTTTGCCAAAAGTCTCTGATGAGGGACCTTGTCAAAGGCTTTCTGAAAGTCCAGATACACTATATCAACCACCTCATCTTTGTCTCCCTGTTTATTCACACATTCAAAGAAACATATCAGATTAGTAAGACAAGATCTTCCTTGTCTAAAGCCATGTTGGCTGTCTCCCATTAGGCCATGACTATCTACATCAGGGGTCTCAAACACGCGGCCCACCGCGAGAGAACGTTGTGCGGCCCGCGACAGCTTCTGCTGCTGCCGTTGCCGCCGTGGCAACGGCAGAATCGACGGTCAATTTAAAAAAAAAAAAAATGGCTTCTGCTGCTCAAGCAGCAAAATCAGCTGTCCTGCGGCCCCTTCCTCTCTGCCCGGAGATCCCCGAGAGTGCTTCCATCAGCGGGTGCTTTTCAAGCCGCGAAGAGAGTATTTCCCTCTCGCGAGGCTTGAAAAGTGACTAGGCTTAAGCCGCGCGAGAGGGAAATACTCTCTTCGCGGCTTAAAAAGCACCTGCAGATGAAGCACAACTCAGGGCTCTCGGCGCAGAGGGGAAGGGGCCGCGGGACAGCTGATTTTCTGCTGCAGCAGCAGAAGCCAGGTTTTTTTTTTAATTTACCTGGGTTGATGGGAGGGGGGGGGTGTAGGACTGGAAATGGGCTATTGGCAGGAGGGGGTTATGACTGGAAATGGGCTATTGGCAGGGGGGGTATGACTGGAAATGGGCTATTGGCAGGGGGGGTTATGACTGCAAATGGGCTATTGGCAGGGGGGGTTATGACTGGAAATGGACTATTGGCAGGGGGGGTTATGACTGGAAATTGGCTATTGGCAGGGGGGGGTATGACTGGAAATGGGCTATTGGCAGGGGGGGTATGACTGGAAATGGGCTATTGGCAGGGGGGGTTATTACTGGAGAAGGGCTATTGGAAGGGGGGGGTTATGACTGGAGATGGGCTATTGGCAAGGGGGGGGGTATGACTGGAAATGGGCTATTGGCAGGGGGGGGTATGACTGGAAATGGGCTATTGGCAGGGGGGGTTATGACTGGAAATGGGCTATTTGCAGGGGGTTATGACTGGTAATGGGCTATGGTGGGGGCTAGGACTGGAAATGGGCTATTGGCGGGGGGGGGTTATGACTGGAAATGGGCTATTGGCAGGGGGGGTTATGACTGGAAATGGGCTATTGGCAGGGGGGTTATGACTGGTAATGGGCTATGGTGGGGGCTAGGACTGGAAATGGGCAGGTGGGGGTTAGGAAGGACTGGAGGTGGGCTGATGGGGGAGTTAGGACTGGTAATGAGCTATGGAGGGGCTGACTGAAATGGGGTAATGGGGGTTAGGGCTGGAAGTGGGCTATTGGCAGGGGGGGGTTATGACTGGTAATGGGCTATTGGCCGGGGGTTATGACTGGTACTGGGCTATGGTGGGGGCTAGGACTGGAAATGGGCTATTGGCGGGGGGGGTTATGACTGGTAATGGGCTATTGGCAGGGGGGTGTAGGACTGGACATGGGCTATTGGCAGGGGGGTTATGACTGGTAATGGGCTATGGTGGGGGCTAGGACTGGAAATGGGCAGGTGGGGGTTAGGAAGGACTGGAGGTGGGCTGAGGGGGGGAGTTAGGACTGGTAATGAGCTATGGAGGGGCTGACTGAAATGGGGTAATGGGGGTTAGGGCTGGAAGTGGGCTATTGGCAGGGGGGGTTATGACTGGTAATGGGCTATGGGGGGGGTAAGACTGAAAATGGGGTGATGGGGGGTAAAACTGGAAGTGCGCTATGGGGAGGTTAGGACTGGTAATGGGCTATGGGGGGTCTAGGACTGGTAATGGGCTGGGGGGGGTTGCTAGGACTGGAAATGGGCTGAGTGGAAGGGGGGCTTGAACTGCAAATGGCTGATGGGGAGGGGGGCTTGGAATGGAAATGGGCTGTGAGGGGAGGGAGCTAGGATTGGAAATGGGCTGATGGGGGGCTAGGATTGGAAATGGGCTGATGGTGAGGCTAGGATAGGACTGGAAATGGACTGATGGGGGGGGACTAGAAGGGAGCGGATGCTGGGTGGGGCTGGAACTAGAAGGGAGCTGATGTTGGGGGAGGATTAGAATGGGATGGAGCTGGGAAAGTGAAATGGAGAGGGGAAAAATATTTTGTCTGGGAGAGAAGACAAATCTACAATTGGCCAGGTATTGGGAGAGTAAGTGGGGATTGAGGATGGAGGGGTAAAATTTGAGTGGATGAAATAGGAATGAGGAAAGAGAAAAAGGAGAAAAATTAGTATGTTAAAGCAGATGTAGAGAGAGAATGGAAAAAAAACTAGGAGAGAAGAAAGGGCAAATGGACAGCAGACGATGGAGAGTTAGCAGAAGACATGAAGAAACCAGAAGAAAGTGGCTGGAACAATTGCAACTGAAAAAATGCACAAAAGGTAGAAAAATATCTCTTTATTTTGAATTTATTAACTGGAATATGTCAGCTCTGGGAAATGTGCATCATTAATGTTTGCGCTTTGTTTAGTACAAGAGGAAATTAATTTATAGTTTTATTTCTACAGTGTTGTTGTACATTCCAAGTTTGGCTTTTGGGGTTCCCAGTTTAATTATTGTCTTCTTGTTTCTAAATCTTTTAGTCTTTCTTTATCCATACTCATTAAAGAGGCATGTTTACTAAAAGTTAGTGTATGGTAACATTATGCAAATATTTATGCAAATGAGGCCCCTTATGCAAATGAGGCCCCGCGTCTTATGCGGCCCCCGGGTTACTTTACAAGTCCTCATTTGGCCCTCAAAGCAATTTGAGTTTGAGACCCCTGATCTACATGCTGTGTAATTTTGTTCTTTATGATGGTTTCTACCATTTTCCCCGGTACTGATGTCAGGCTCACTGGTCTGTAATTTCCCGGATCACCCCTGGAACCCTTTTTAAAAATTGGTGTTACATTGGCGACCCTCCAATCTTCAGGTATTACAGATGATTTTAATAAAAGTTCACAGATTACTAATAGCAGGTCTGCAATCTCATATTTCAGTTCTTTCAACACTCTTGGATGTATACCATCCGGTTCAGGTGATTTGCTACTATTCAGTTTATCAAATAGTTGTAATACATCTTCCTGGTGTAGCGATATTTCTCTCAATTCCTCTGCAGTATCATCTTTAAATACGACTTCAGTCTTGGGTAACATCCCTACATCTTCCTCAGTAAAGACCGAAGCAAAGAATTCATTCAGTCTCTCCGCTATAGCCTTGTCTCCTCTTACTGCCCCTTTTACCCCTCTATCATCTAATGGTCCAATTGACTCTCTCACAGGCCTTTTGCTACGAATGTACTTGAAAAAGTCTTTATTTCGTGTTTTTGCTTCCGTAGCAAGTTCCTTCTCAAATTCTCACTTTGCCTGCCCTATTAATTCTTTGCATTTAACTTGCCAGTGCTTGTGCTGTTTCCAGTTTTCGTCGTTTGGCTCTTTTTTCCATTTCCTGAAAGGTGCTTTTTTGGCAGCAACAGCCTCTCTGACTTCACCTTTAAACCATGCTGGCAGTTTTTGGGACTTTCTTCCACTTTTCTTAATGTGTGGAATACAGCTGGTCTGGGCTTCCAGGATAGTATTTTTATGCAACACCCAAGCTTGATGTAAGTGTTTAACCTTTGTAACCGCTCCTTTTAGTTTTTTCTTAACTATATTCCTCATTTTATCAGTCTCCCTTTCGAAAGTTAAAAGGTAGTACTGTGGATTTCTTTACTATCCCTCCTCCACTAATTAAATCAAACATGATCATGCTATGATCACTATTGCCAAGTGGTCCCAACACCCTTATTTCTTGCATCAGATCTGGTGTTCCACCATAAGCATTGGCAAGCATCTAACTTGCCAATGCTTATGTTGTTTCTGGTGTTCATCATTAGGCTTCTTTTTTCATTTCCTTAAGGATGCTTTTTTTTTGGCAGAAACAGCCTCTCTAACCTCACCTTTTAAAGCATGCTAGCAGTTTTTTGGCCTTCCTTCCACTTTTCTTAAAGCGTGGAATACATGTGGTCTGGACTTCTAAGATAGTACTTTTAAATAATGCCCATGCTTGATGTGAATCTTTAACCTTTGCAGCTGCTCCTTTTAGTTTTAACTATTTTCCTCACTTTATCATAGTTGCCCTTTTGAAAGTTAAAAGGTAGTACTGTGGATTTCCTTGCTGTCTATCTTCCTTTTATTAAATCAAATGCGATCATGCTATGATCACTATTGCCAAGTTGCTCCAAAACCCTTATCTCTTGCACTAGATCCTGTGTTCCACTAAGGACTAGGTCCAAAATAGCTTCCCCCTCTTGTCAGTTCATGAACCCGCTATTCCAAGAAGCAGTCCTTTATTTCATCTAGAAACTTTATTTCTCTAGTATGTCCTGCTGTCACATTGACCCAGTCGATACCAGGGTACTTGAAATTACACGTTATTACTGTGTGGTAACTTTTGTTAGCATCCTTGATTTCTTTTAGCATTTTATCATCCATCTGTTGATTCTGGCCAGGGGTCAGTAGTACACCCCCACTGTCATCACCTTCCGCTTTTTACATGGAATTTCTATCCATAGAGATTCTACAGTGTGTATTGTTTCCTGCAAAGCTTTAATTCAATGTGACTCAATGCCCTCTCTAACATAGAACTGACATCAGCTGACATCTTTTTCAGTAAAGAACAACGCAAAGAATTCATTTAGTCTTTTAGCTATGGCCTTCTCCTCCTTTTTAACCCCTTGCTCATCTAACATACAGCTGAATCCCTCATAGGCTGCTTGCTTCAAATGTAGCTAAAAAAGTTTTTATTGTCTATATAACAAGCTTATTTACAAATATTTTTTGCCTTCATTAGCGGCACTTTGTATTTCGCTTGCCAGTTCTTATGTTCTTTCCTGAATTCTTCATTTGGTTCTTTTTTCCATTTTTTGAAAAATGTGTTTTGGCTGTAATAGCCTCTTTCATCTCACCTTTTAACTATGCTGATTGTCATTTGGCCTTTCTTCTGCCTTTCTTATTTTGATCTGGGCCTCCAAGATTTTATTTTTAAACATCATCTATGTCTAATGTAAACACTTTGCAAGTGCTCCTTTTAGTTTTTTCGTAACCATTTTCTTAAAGTTAAATGCAGACACAGTAGATTTCCTTTATGTACTCCAGTTATATCAAATTTGGTCATATTATGATCACTAGTTTTTAATGGTCCAAACACAGTTAAATCTTATACCAAACTGTGTTCCACAAAGGACTAGATCCTTCTGTAGTCAGTTCTCGAACCAGCTGCTCTATGAAGCAGTCATTTATTCCATCTCGGAGCATGTCCTGATGTGATATTTATCCAGTCTGTATTGGGGTAGTTGAAATTGTCCATTATTATTGTTTGAAAATTTGTTAGCTTTACTAATTTCTGATAGCATTTCATCATCTGCTCATTTCTGTCCAAGCAGATGGTAATCTACCCCTACCACTATTTTCTTCCTCTTCATGCAAGGAATTTCTATCTATAAAGATACAGTGACATGTTTTGTTTCCTGCCGACCTTTTATTCTATTTCTCTCAATGCTTTCTTTAAGATGTAGTGCTATCCCTCCACCAATTTGATCCATCCTGCAATTGCAATAAAATTTGTACCGTGGTATCACAGTGTCCCATTGATTATCCTCCTTCTACCAGGTCTCCAGGATGCTTATTATATCCATCTAGATGTTCATTTAGTGCTATATATTCTAATGCTCCCATCTTATTCTTTTAGGCTATTAACATTGGTACTGAAACATTTCAAGGTATGTTTGTTTGAATTTACAAACTTCTTAGCAGTTGGCAGGGATAATTTGTAATCTTTCAGCTCTTTTTTTTTTTCAATATCCTAACAAAAAGCCCCCAAATTAGTGATAAGATAAGTACCTCTCCAAAAAATCACTAAAACCCCCGTGAAACTTTCTCTAACTATTTTTGTTGGATAGCACCGGAAAGGGACATAGACTAAAAACTATGTTCTCCACTCGGTTTTATCCTATTTAATCATTTTCTCAAAACATTTTTTCAAAAGCATTTTTTCAAAATCAAATTTTCAGTTCTTTGAAACAGCTAAGTGTTGAAAATTTGATTTTGAAAAAATGCTTTTGAAAAAATGTTTTTGAGAAAATGATTAAATAGGATAAAACCGAGTGGAGAACACTTTTTTTTTCAAGGCAGCCTTTATTGCAACCTCTCTATTGGGATACCCTAACTTCCCTATTTTGATAGTATCCTTCAGACACCTCACTCTGACCCGCGTGCTCCTGAGTGATTGTTTGCTTTCCCATGAATTCTGGTTTAAAAGCTGCTCTCTGCCCATCTGACCGGTTTCAACAAGTTTGCATGGGACACATCAGCTCTAACTCTTACTTCCAAACCACAGGCCTTGCACAAGGATCTGCACTTTCAGCCCTGTTATTCAATATCTACATTCAGCCAGTTTGCCAAATCATAAAAAAATACAAAATTGATTATGCCATCTATGCTGATGATATACTGGGCAGACTGGATGGACCATGCTGGTCTTTATCTGCCGTCATTTACTATGTTACTATGATATAATGATTTGCATGCCCTTCAACATAATCACACCCAACTTTGACCCCATAATTTTCTGCTTTAGGGAAATAGCCACTTGGCTTAAAGATGCTGGTTTAAACATCAAATACAAGAAAACAGATTTATTGATAATAACTAGGAATCAAGCCTACATACCACCATGACACACAATAATTGATGATGTTAATCCCTCAATCAAAGTAAAATATTTAGGTGTAACTTTAGACAAACACCTCTCTTCAGTCACACATCAAAAATCTTACAAAAACAATTTTCAATAAGATCCGTCTTCTGCAGCATCTAAAACCCTTACTTCAGCCCTCTGACTTCAGAACCATAATGCAAGCAATGATTACCCCGCATATAGACTATTGCAATAGTCTACTTCATGGTCTTCCCAAAATATCCCTGCACCCACTCATAATGGCTCAGCATACTGCGGCACAAATCATCCACAATGCACGCTGAATTGATCATATAACGCCAAGCTTATGACTTACACTGGCTGCCCGTACAAAGCAGCATCAAATTCAAGATATTAATGACCACTTTCAAAATCATCAGAAAAATAGCTCCCCAAACTCTTTCCCAATTAATTAAAGTGGCCCCCATCAATCGACTAAGAAGAGAAAAAATGACCAACACTCTCTCTACCTCATCAGCTTTCCGTAAGTCTGAACAGTGCACCAGCAGCAGAGCATTTGAGTTTATATCCCCAATACTCTGGAACTCCTCATCACCCAGTCTCCGAAACATTACAGACTTTGCCTCGTTCCGCTCCCAGCTCAAAACCCATCTCTTCACAGAACATTTTGGTCAAAATGAAACTACAACTCTCACTGACCCAACATAATCCCTCCCCCTCCTAGCCACTAGACTATACGACCAATTAGACTGGTCACTAAATCACCCATCCCTTAACCCCATCCTGAACTGACGGATATTATCGATCAATAGAACTGTAAATATGCTGTATAAAGTACATTCTCAATTGCCTGTTATTGCACCATTTATTGTTACAATGTTTAATGTATCTGTTGTTTTAATTGTAAACCGCTATGATTATCCAATATAGCGGTATATAAAACAGACAAATATAATAAAATTGTTTTAATTTTATTTAGCATGGTTTATATGCCGCCTTTCGCCATGGTAAAAGCGGTTTGCATTGAACAAATGATAAGAGATTACATTGAACCAATTAGAATTAATGCACACAAGTTAAACTTATGTACAAGTAACAAATTAAACTTATGTACAATTAAGGAAGGCTACTTGATATTGTTTCTTGATATTGCTTGTTATTTACATGCTGGGGAATTTAGGTACCGGTTGTATTGTACAGCAGAGGGTAGGCAGGTTTAGGAGTTCGCTTAGTTGCTAAGGTTGGGTAGATGGACTAAGTGCTCTATAAACAGGTGAGTTTTCAGGATGTTGATAGGTCTTGTGATTGCTCATAGTGAGTCTGGGAGTGTGTTCCATGCTGATGGTGCATACAGTTTGAAGGATCATGCACATGGCTTGTTGGGAAGATTTTGTTCTTGTGTGAGGGATGATTAAGGTGTTCTTGGTCGATTACTGTCTTGCACAGTTGTGTTGGGGGGTATGGAGCAGTGATAGTAGGTGTGATACAGCTTGCTGTTGAGGGCTTTGTGTATTAGTAAGAGCCTCTTGTACTTGATCCGGCTGGATAGTGGGAGCCAGTGCAGCAGTTTCAGAGTGGGTTTGTTGTTGTTAAGTGCCGTCGAGTCGGAGTCAACTCATGGCGACCCTCTGGATAGCTATCCTAAATTGTGTTCGGTCTTCAGTCAGGCGGCTCATTGTTGACAGACTGGTACCCGTAGCTGCTGTTATTGTATCGATCCATCTCATTGCTGGCCTTCCTCTTTTGCGTTGACCTTCTATCTTGCCAAACATGATGTCTTTCTCTAATGATCTCTCTCTCCGCATGATGTGTCCAAAGTATGAAAGTCGAAGTCTTGTCATCTGAGCTTCTAAAGAAAGCTTAGGTTTGATCTCCTCTAGTACAGACTGGTTTGTTCTTCGGGCAGTCCATGGTATACACAGTATTCGCCGCCAGTACCATAATTCAAAGGCATCAATTTTCTTCCTGTCTATCTTTTTCACTGTCCAGCTTTCACATCCATATGATGTTATTGAAAATAACCATGGCTTGAACAAGTCGACTCTTTTTATAGAGAGAGACATCTCTGCTCTTCAGAATCTTATCTAGGTCTTTCATAGCCATTCTGCCAAGAGCAATGCGTCGTCTGATTTCTTGACTGCTTGTTGCTTCTTTATTGATAGTTGAGCCAAGTAGGTTAAAGTTATTTACGATTTCAATTTCTTCTCCTTCGACGATGAACCTGTTGATTATGCCAGTTGTCATGATCTTTGTCTTCTTTACATTAAGGTGCAGGCCCATTTTGAGACTATGTTCTTTGATTGTGAGAAGCAAATGTTTCAGATCATCTTCACTTTCCGCCAGTAATGTGGTATCATCAGCATAGCGAACGTTGATGAGTCTTCCACCAATCTTCACACCTCTGTTGTCTTTATACAATCCTGCTTCTCTGATGATTTGTTCTGCATATAAATTAAATAGGTAGGGGGGAAGTATGCAGCCTTGTCTTACACCTTTGCTTATTTTAAACCATTCTGTTTCTCCTTGTTCCGTTCGAACTGTTGCTTCTTGATCAATGTACAGATTGTGCAAGAGAACGATCAGGTGTTCTGGTATACCCATGCTTCTTAATGTGGCCCAGAGTTTCTCATGGTTTACACAGTCAAAAGCTTTGCTATGGTCGATAAAGCACAAATAGATATCCTTTTGGTATTCTTTAGTCTTTTCAAGTTTAAGTTTAATCACTTGATATACCGCTCAGGCCGAGGCATCAGAGCGGTTTTCAATAATATATCATCTGAGGAAATAAGAAAGGAACGCCATTTGTAAAATAGGACAGAGTAGAGGACAGAAACAGTCAAAAGGTTAAGACAAAGAAGAAAGGGAACAGCAGGTTACCATAATATATGCATATGACAATCCAGGCCAGATCTTCAATGATAACATCGGGACAAACGCCAAGGACCAACGCCTAAGGGCCACGCCAAAGGGCCCTCTGGCGAGGCCCTCAGACGCGGGCGCGCTCCCGAAGCGGCGGTTTAAGCCGTTCTTCATGGCATCTCATTGGCAGGCAATAGGAGGGAGGAGGGGCTCCTGCGCACAGCTCCGGTGGTCAAAGCTGTTCTCCGGCGCACTCCCGAAGCGGCGGTTTAAGCCGTTCTTCATGGCATCTCAAGGATCCATCTCACATCCACAATGATGTCTCTCGTTCCTCGCCCTTTTCTGAACCCTGCTTGCACTTCAGGTAGTTTTTGTTCCAGGTATGATTGTAGTCTCTTTTGAATAATCTTGAGTAGAATCTTGCTGGCATGTGGGATCAGAGTGATTGTGCGATAATTTCCACAGTCAGTTGGATCACCTTTCTTTAGTATTGGTATAAACACAGATCTTTTCCAGTCAGTTGGCCATGATGCTGTCTTCCATATTTCTTGGCAGAGCCTTGTAAGTACGGTAACAGCTGCATCAGATTGCTGTAATACTTCTATGGGAATGCAATCAATGCCTGGTGCTTTGTTCTTTGATAAGGCTTTCAATGCTGCTTCAACTTCTTCTTTCATCATCAATGGTTCCAGATCATAAGGTACAAGTTGAAACGGCTGTTGGTCCACTTGATCTTTATCATATAAAAACTCTGTATATTCCTTCCATCTTTTCTTGATCTTTTCAGCATCATTCAACATAGAACCTTGAGCATCTTGTAACATTCCAATTCGAGGCTGGAACTTTTTCTTTAACTCTCGTAGCTTTAGGAAAGCTGATCTTGTTCTTCCTCTAATAGTTTCTGCTTCTATTTCCTTGCATGCATCATTGTAGTACTTTTCCTTGTCCTGTCTTGCTGCACGTTGGAAATCTCTGAGTTCTGTGATTGTCTTTCTTTCTCCTCTGGCTTTAGCTTCTCTGCGTTTCTGGGCAATTTTCAGAGTTTCTTCCGTCATCCATTTTGGCCGTTTTTTCTTTTTTACCTTTTGTAGAGACTTCTCGCTTTCTTCCAACACAACCTTCTTGATGTCATTCCATAACTCTTCTGGAACTCTATCATTTGTATCTAAAGCAGCAAATCGATTTTGCAGGCAGTCTTTAAATTCCAGTGGTTTATTCTCAAGGTCATATTTTGCTGCATTCATGAGTGGTTTGCTCTTTTTTAGCTTTAGCTTGAGTTTGCATACTAGTAGTTGATGATCTGTACCACAGTCAGCTCCAGGTTTTGTCTTTGTTGATGTTATAGAGCTTTTCCATCGTTGACTTCCACAGATGTAGTCAATTTGATTTTTATACAATCCATTGGGTGAAGTCCATGTGTACGGTTGCCGCTTGTGTTGCTGGAAGAAGGTGTTCGAGATGAATAGATTGTTGGTCTTGCAGAATTCTATCAGTCTTTCTCCAGCTTCATTTCTGTTGCCAAGTCCATATTTTCCAACTACTTTGTCTTCTTCTTTGTTGCCAACCTTTGCGTTCCAATCACCCATGACTATCAGGATATCCTGTTTGCATGTTCTGTCAATTTCAGCTTGTACTTGTTCATAGAACTCTTCAATTTCATTCTCTTCTGCAGCTGTTGTTGGGGCATATACTTGAATTATAGTTGTGTTGATAGGCATTCCTCGTAGACGAATAGAGATTAAGCGTTCGCTGACTGCATTGTATTTCATTACAGTTCTTGCAAGTTTCGTCTTTATTATTAATGCAACACCATTTCTTCTTTCTTTCATTTCCAGCATAGTAGACCATGTGATCTTCTGATGCAAAGTGCCCGATGCCAGTCCATTTCAGTTTGCTGACACCCAACAGATCAAGTTGTACACGTTCCATTTCATTCTTGACCACCTCCAACTTCCCTTGGTTCATGCTTCGTATGTTCCATATTCCAATGTGTAAGACATCTTTACAGCTTTTGACTCTCATTTCATGCGCAGCTACATCAGCAGTCAGACGTCCCGAGGGCTTTGATCCAACCACATCATAAATGCTGGCTTTACTCTGAAAAGTCTTCAGCTCTTCCCCAGTAGCTAGTTGAGTGCCTTCCAACCTGGGGGTCTCATCTTCCAGCACTACAGCACAATTTGTTTTGTTGTAACTGTCCATTGGGTTTTCATGGCAAGATACAGAAGTAGATTGCCGGGCCTTTCTTCCGCGCAGTTTAAGTTTGGTGGTGTTGCCGTTGTCACAGAAATGTGATCCTCCGCCGTCAACACTATCCCATTCTGCTGCTGAAGTTCCGATAAGAGTGCGTGCTGATGTTTTTGTCAGCAACCTGGTTCCATCCTGGTTAGGATAAAGCTCATCTTGGTGGAATAGGCTTTTCCTCCCCCAGAATGTAGCCCAAATACATCTGAATCCTTCATCCCTGCACCGTCTCATCCACAGATTGAGACTCTGGAGCTCTGCCTATCTCTTGGGTCCTAGGCTTGGAACAGGAGGTCCCGGATTTGAGCTTTCTATCTAAAAACCTAAATTTGGCTTCTAGAATCCTCCCTCTAAAGTTTTCCTGTATCAGGACAGCTGGCTCCTCCCCAGCACTGTATAAAAGCCTATCTAGGTGATGCAGGAAGCAGGCAGGCACCTGCTCGGACAAATCATGTGGATGAGGCTAGTAGCCCATTGACATTACAATTTGGTGTGAGCGTACCAGAAAAGTAGTTGGTTGCCATGATCTTGATTGTGTGAAGTTTTCGGCTCTCTGGGCTGTGAGCCGTTGCTGTAAGGAGGAAAAGAAGAGAGATGAATAGCTCCGGAGGCCTTTTTGCTGTTCATGATTTTAGACTGGGTTTGCAGCTCGATTCGGCTTGGAAATAGGCCATCACATGGCCAGAGAAAGCACGGAGCATGCTCACGACTCTTGCAGCTTGCAGCCTGGCTGTGTCTTTCTAGCGGCGCTGTCATTGAAAGCACAGCTCCCTCTTGGCATTAGATCGGAGGTGCACGAGTCCTGTCTGCAAGGAAACCGGAGATTTGAGAAGGGACGATCGGGTGGGTTTGTATGTGATTGCCCAGCAATAAACACTTCACGGTGAGTTAAGTGTCGATTCAGGTTTGCCGTTCACTGCTTTGTCTCTACTCCTCGCCTCTCTGACAGGGTAAGCTGGGGCTGTTTTAGAACAATAGCAAAAGGAGCTGTGCGCGCAGGGCTCAGGTAGGCTTTCTGTGCTTTTGTAGCTTATTCTGCTCCATCCAGTGCGAATGCTGGAGAGGAGATCCTGATGCTGTGAGCTCTCCATAAGGTGATAGTCACACTGCGCACTCTTCAAGGTAGGGTGAAAACACAGAGACGCTTTAACTTCTGTTCGTTTTTCTCTCCTTTCAATTTTGTTTTAATGAACAAAACAGTGGCAGTATGTTGGTAGAAATAATGCTTTTGGATTGTGATTATTTTTTAACCTTGCAATCTGCAGGTGTAGGAAGAAATTTCAGTCGAGGTTTCCAGGAAGTCTCTGCTGATTTGTGTTAATAGCTTAGATACAGTTGGGATATTTAGCTTGCTCTTGCAGAGGTGACATCAGCTGATCTCCTAGTTTTGTCTTCTGTTCACAAACACCAGATGAAAGTGTGAATGAGCTGCTCAGTCTCTTTATTTTATGCATTATTTTTTTTCTTTGTCTCTTGATTAAATCATATCATTGCGTGCTTCTTGTGCAGTATAGAATTAGATGTTTACCTGTATATGAATTTATGTATACATTATTTCAGACGAAAATCACCACTGTGCTAGTGAAGGATTCTATAGTGCCCGTTATGCCCACATGGCTTTTGTACTCAGCTGTCATGCAGCATGCATGGATCAGCTGTTAATGTAGACCTGCATTTGCACTTACAGCAGAGGTATTTTTTGTGGTTTCTCTTCACAGATAAATATACAGATACAAATAAGTAACATATGAATTGTATGAGAGGAGTCAAAAATCTGAAAAGTGATCAAATACATTGAGAGGCAAGCTTGAAGGGGTGCAAATGCTCAGAACTTGCAGACTCTGTGTGGGATTGCCATCCAGAAAGTGCTTAATTGGATGATGTGAGTTGACCTGAAACCATGCCCAGTGCCAAGCACTGACATTCTCCCATGGACTCTTGAAGCAGTACATTGCATCGGCCTGGATGGGGCAGGATTGTGAATGGCTGTGCTGGGACCTAGATATTGAAGTTACCAGCTGGGATGATTTTCTTCTGGTGCTTAATCTCCCAATGTCAACTAGTAAACCATTTCAGTGCACTACTGCAGTCTTGTAGTAATTTAATTTCAAGACTTACCATCCATCTTTTCGTTCTATTGAATGTAGAAATTTGACCTATTCATAGAACATTTGAGATGCCTTATAAATTTATTGGAGCTGTGTGTGTGTATAAATATTATTTTTAATTTTTTCTGACTAAGGAAGTTTGTTTCTAAATATGATCTTTCACACAGGGCCAGCTATTAGGCAGGACGCCATCATCTAGGGTGGTAAAGAGCCGCAGCAGTCAGCACAAAACATGAGATCCTGAGAGCGAGACAAGCTCAAAGAGCCCTCAGAAGGTTCTCTTACCTGCACATTTAAAAGTATCATGTCCAACAGGATTGTTGTTGGTAGGACGGTGTTCAGATGATCATGACGGCTGAGTTTAATTATCAAAATCTTGGCTTTGGACGTCCACTATCTTGCACCCACCCTGGGGCTGACCCTGCTTTGACAGAATAAGTTCTTTCAACGTGCACAGTGCAATTGATTTTCATATTTATGCTGAATTGAGCCGCTTGTAATTACTTGAGAAGTAGGTCACCTTCCCTCTCGCGCTTCTTTTAGTCTTAGAGCCTGATGTGCTATAGGACTTTTCCAGTTTTGTGTCTATGGGAAACTGCTTAGGCCATCAGAGTCTTAATGAGCAGACCCAGATAATATTCTAATTGTTCCTTATGGTTGCGCTGGAGTTTTTTGTAGGGGATGTAAGTAACTAATCTCTTCATAACACGCTGAGCATACAGTTTAGGATAAGCTGTGCCTCGTCTGTTTCTGCATGGGAAGGAGTAGGCAGGAGATGGGTTCTGTCTGTGCTTTGTCATGTGGGTTTATTTTTGCACATTTGAAACCTCCATGCTGTACCTGGGTCTTTGAAGTGGATTTCTCCTTTTGTAATGAATAGGGACATTAGGTCTGATAGCAGAGTAATACTCTGGTTTCAGTGGTAAGTTTGGGCACCAGTCATAAGGATGTACAATGTGCCATACTAGATCAGTCCAGCATCCTGTCTTCCAGCAGTAGCTAGTGTAGGTCACATGTATTTGGCAAGATCCCAGTTATTAGATTCATTTCTCCTTTTCTAAGCCTGCATGACTAAGAATGGTTTATGGCATTTCCTCCAGGAACGTGTCTAAACCCTTCTTAAACCCAGCTCCACTAATTTCCTTGACTGTTTAGTTCTGTGCTTCTTTTTCTTCCTGTTTGTGCTGCTCTGTAGGTACCGTGTTTAGAGCTGGTGTTAGAGGGGTGGAAAACAGGACAGTTGTCCTGGGCCCCCATGCCACAGGGGCCCCAAGTGCGCCTCAAGCTGAAGGAGGTATAGACTGCAGTTAGGATTTGGGGACCCCTCGCCAGTTTCTGCGCTGAGCTCCTGCATGTTGAACATTTTGTCTGTGGCTTGCCTCCAGCAGTAACCCTTCTGACCTGGGGTATTTGCAGGTGCAGTGTTATACTGCCGCTGTGTATGTCGGGAAGTGCTGAGCAGGGGCTTTTGTGAGGAGTTGAGGAATGTTGACTACAGACTATTATTATTATTATTACTCAGGATTTTCTTCAAACAGCCAGGTTGGCATTACGGTTTACAATATAAATAAAAGTTGAAAGGAGAAAAGTAAAAGTTAACAAAAAGGGGATCCCTGAGGAAGGGAAAAACAGGGGAGGAAGGCAGGCTGCAGGCAGAAGGGTTAATCCTCAGTGCTGTGGTTTGCACAAAGGAAAGTTCAAAAAGCCAAGGGGATTACTGGCACAGATAAAGGAGCATAAAGTTCCAGAAAAGAGGTCTGACACAACCAAGGGGAGAGTGGTGGGAGAAGTGTAGACGGCGGCAGGAGAGCAGACTGGGAGCAGTGCAGCGTTTGGGCAGGGATATAGGGAATAGGAAAGTTCCATAAGTAGGGGGAACCTTGATATAGGGGTTAGTGTATGAGGTTTGAATTTTAAGGGAGTCAATGATGCTGGAGCAGAAGAGGGGTGAGATGGGTGATTTGGTGAGCATTACATAGCAGCCTAAGAGTGCTACACGGGATAAGTTGAAGGCGTTTTTGGGCATACCCAGGTGGCCCACAATAGGGAGAACTGCAGTAATTGATTCTGGAGAAATGTCAAGCTGTGATATGGAAAAGTAGGAGTTAACGGAGGAAATCCTACAGAGAGGGAAGGAGGAAGATTTCAAGAAGAAAAGAAAAGAGCAAGAGATAATACTGAAAGTATGGCAAGTGTCCTGAATAGTAACAGGAGTACCGGGGGTAGAGGGGACCATTGAGAAACACAAGGGGCTTTTTTTCAGCTGCTAGTCTTGGAGGCACCAAGTTGTTAAGATAACCAGTCTAAGCTGTGCGTCACCTATAGATTTTATGGCTTCCAACTACAGGACAGGCAAAAATGTGCTTTTTCAGGACTTGATTCCTAAGGAGAGAGACCTTAGTTTGCCTGCTGTAGCCTGTCCACTCCTGGTTACACTGATGCCAGAGTCACTGTTTAACAGACTTATCATTTTCCTGGCTCTCCTCGCTTTCTCTTTTTTTCTTATTCATAGGTCTCTTCTTTTTGTTGTGTATTTTGTGGTATATTTTTACAATTTTTAGGCAAATTAAAAGATAAAATCAGATGATAGGGCTAAATGGCCAATTTTCTCAATGGAGAAAGGTGAATAGTGGAGTACCCAAAGGCTCTGGGTTGGGCCTGCTGCTTTTTAACATATTCATAAATGACCTGGAAATGAGAATATTGTGCATATCATGGACTGTCCGGAGGACAGACCAGTCAGTACTAGAGGAGATCAAACCTAAGCTTTTTTTAGAAGCTCAGTTGACAAGACTTTGACTTTCATACTTTGGATTTATCATGCGAAGAGACAGATCATTAGGGAAAGACATCATGCTTGGCAAGGTTGAAAGCCAACATAAAAGAGGAGGACTAGCATTGAGATGGATCAATACAATAACAGCAGCTATGGATGCCACTCTATCAACAAAGAGCTGCCTGACTGAAGACTGAACACAGTTTAGGACAACTATCGACACAAACTTGATGGCACTTAACAATAGCAACATAAATGACTTGGAAAGGGGAATAACAAGTGAGATGATCAAATTCGCAGATGGCACAAAATTATTCAAAGTTTATAAACACAAGAGGATTGTGAAAAATTGCAAGAGGACCTTGAATAATTGGGAGACTGGGCATCCAAATGGTAAATAAAATTTAATGTGGACAACTGCAAAATTATGCATTTATGGAAGAAAAACCCAAATTATGGTTACACAATGCAAGGTTCCATATTAGGAATTGCCACTCAGGAAAAGTATCTGAGCATCATCACAGATAATACATCGAAACCCTCTGCCCAACGCACAACCGCAGCTAGGAATCATAAAGAAATGAATAGAGAATAAAACAAAGGTGGTCATAATATCATTCCATGTTGCGAGCGCACATCGAACATTGTGCACAATTCTGGTTGCCATATCTTAAAAAGGATATAGCAGAATTAGAAAAGGTACAGAGAAAGACGACCAAAATGGTAAAGGGGATGGAAGGATACCCCTATGAAGAGAGGCTAAAAAGGTTACAGCTCTTCAACCTGGAAAAGAGATGGCTGAGCGGAGATATGATGGAGGTCTATAAAATAATGAATGGAGTGGAATGGGTAAACGTAGATGGGTTGTTTACTCCTTCAAAAAGCAGAAAGACTAAGGGACATGCAATGAAGCTGCAGTGTAGCACATTAAAGACTAATCGGAGGAAATATTTTTTCACGCAACATGTAATGAAACTCTGGAATTTGTTACCAGAGGTTGTAGTAAAGTTGTTAGTGTAGCTGGGTTTAAAATGTGTTTGGATGAGTTCTGGAGAAAAAGTCCATAAGCCCAAAGAGGACCCGGGAAATCCACTGCTTACCCCTGGACAAGCATTGTGGAAGCTGTGGACCTCTTTGGGAACCTGCCAGACACTTGTGACCTGGGTTGGCCACTGTTGCAAACAGGATATTGGGCTTGATGGACCTTGGTCTGACCTATTAAGGCATTTCTTATGTTCTTATGTTATATTCCTGCCTACATGGGAGACATTGTGTTGTTTAATACAACCCTCAGAATGTCTATCTTTGGCCATGCCATCAATGAAAAATATTAAGTTCAAGAAGTCATTGGAGAGACTGCCTATACTGCTGCTGTGGAATGGGATGGGTTGCCTGTAGAGATTAAGAAACACTCAAATTATGTGGGTTGTCGACAGTCACTGAAAACCAACGTATTCAGGAGAGTCTTTGTTAGGAATCCTGATTGGGAATATGAAATGAAAATTGTATAGGGTTATATTGTGCTTTAAGTGCCCTTTTTACTGTTGTAATCCACCTAGAACCTGGAGGTATAGGTGGGATATAAATGGATGTATTGTTGTTGTTGTTAAGTGCCGTCGAGTCGGAGTCGACTCATGGCGGCCCTCTGGATAGCTATCCTAAATTGTGTTCGGTCTTCAGTCAGGCAGCTCATTGTTGACAGACTGGTACCCGTAGCTGCTGCTGTTGTATTGATCCATCTCTCTCCATCGCTATCAAGAAAAGGGTTCTAAGTCTAAGTGGCCCCTAGGTGTTGGCCCTCTAGATCAACCACAACGGGCTACCCAGCTGACCAGATCTCTGAATTCAGCTGTCTGCCACACAACGAACTGACGTTCTCCCCAGGCAGACTCTGCTTTAGAAAGGCTGAAGCACCATCGGCTACTATCACAGACGCCCTTCAGCTCTCCAGTCGACTACCTACCCCAGAGACGCTCTGCAGTCCCTCATCCTGTCTCAGGTGTGAAACGCAATCCAGCCCCCCATCTCTTGCCTCTCTACCAGAACCACTTTACAGCCCTCCACCCTCTTTGATGAACATGGACGTGATCCAACTATCCCCCTAAAAGTGGTAACTCCAGCTATGCCTCTCTATATTGAATATCTCATATATACCACTAGATACATTACTGTATTTGTATAACTGTTATCAAATCCTGCAATACTGTTCACATTTTGTAACCGTTACCATTATCATATATATTTCTAGATACATTATTGAAGTTGTATAACTATTTACCAAATCCTGCAATACTACCCACATTTTGTAACTGTTACCAACCCATATATATTACCAGGTACATTACCGAAGTTGTATAACTGCTACCAATCCTGTATCACTGCGTTACCCTCTCCCACTCCTTACTGAAACATCACAATCCACCTCTTAAGTAATTGCCTCTCCCAGAATAACTCAAAATGCACCCTATTCTATCATTAATCCTTTTCCTCCTTACCCCCTGGGCCACCAACTTCTCACAAGCACTCATCCACCACACCAACCATATCCCAATCCTTATCAACCACTGCAGAAGGCCGTCTGGAAACCACCACCGTTCCTTTACAAGACCCAACACCACTCGCCCACATCTTCTACACATCCCTCTACAAAGCCTTAAGAAGACCCAAGCGGAAAAACTCAACAACCAATACCTACTGAAATGCACCCTAATAAATGCGAGATTGACTCGTTCAAAATGGCCTGCTATCACCGACCTGATAACCCTCAACAACCTTGACATCCTAATGATAACTGAATCATGGCTATCTGACTGCGATAATGCCCTAGTCAACCAGATGACACCATCCGGGTACTCGATATTTGCTTGCCATAGGTCCAACCAGAGGGGTGGCGGCACACTCATCATTGCTAAATCTGATCTCCACTTCTCCCTGATCAACTCCATCAGCTCTACCTACTTGGACATAGTCTCCATTTCAAATGAACATTGCTCAATTAACCTCATATACAGAGCACCATCTCCATCACCAGATGACTTATCATCAATAATCAACCTAGCCTGCAACCCTCATAACACACGCTCCCCAACCTGGCTGATCGGAGACTTTAATCTACCCTCCCTACAAGATATGCATTCATCTGCCTTTCTCGAAGCAATGAATGAGCTGGGATATACGCAACTCGTTGAAGATCCAACTCATAGCAAGGGTGGCAAACTTGACTTGATTTTCGCCCCCCAGACTGCTACCAAACCTACCCAGAACTTGTTGCTCTCCATATCACCTGTACCTTGGTCTGACCATCACCTACTCCTATTTCACATGCCTGCCAGTGACCTCTGTAATGTTAGCAACAGAACGTTTACCCCCCCCTAGACTTACTACATCACGCTTCCGACCTCTCAACAAGGACAGCGCCCTCAAGATGATCCTACCACTCCTTACCACAGAGTCCCTTGATCCTGAGGAACTAGTAACCACTTGGAACAATGCCATCAGAGCTGCTGCCTGCATCCCATCCACTAACAAGAACATATCAAAACGCGAACATACCCCATGGTACTCTCAGGACCTTCGAGCATCGCTCATCCATCTACGCAAACTCGAAAGGCAGTGGCGCCACAACCGTACCTCTGAGGCACTCTGTGCCTACATCACACACCTACAAAGACACCGGGAAAAAACCATGGAAAAAAGAAAACAGTACCACTCAGAATTATTGAAGCAATCATTAAACAGACCTCATGATCTATTCAATATTGTAAAATCCATAACAGGCGACCCAACACTGGATCACCCACCCATGCCTCAGCCACAAGAATACTCTAATTATCTTCAGTCGAAGATGATCCAAACCAACACGAGCGCCAACATCATAACTACCCCCACTCTGCATGTAATCTCCCAGCCAAATCCCCTGCTGAATTTCACCGCGATTTCTAAGGAGGAGATCATCGACACCATAGCTTCCATCAACCTCACCACTGCCCCTAACGATCCCTGCCCCGCAGGTTGGATCAAAGAACTACGTCATGACCTCAGCCCAACTATCTGCAGAATCCTGAACCAGTCCTTATCTACAGGATCCTTCCCACAAAGCTTAAAATACATGTCTATTCGACCCCTACTGAAAAATAACAAACTCAACACATCTAAAGTTGAATCCTATAGGCCAATCTCAAGCATTCCTTTGCTTGCTAAAATCATTGAGAAAGTGGTCCTGCAACAAATTCAACACCACGTGGACACCGAAGCACCCCTGGACACCTCCCAACATGGTTTTAGAGCAGCCCACGGCATTGACACCATCCTCACAACCCTCTTCAACAATCTAGTCACGGGCCTCGACGATATCCATCAAGGATTTGTCCTTATATTCCTGGACATAGCGGCCGCCTTTGACTCGGTGAACCATGAAACACTTCTACTCCGACTCAAAGAGAAGGGGATACAAGGCTCGGCACTGGCCTGGTGTGAATCTTATCTCTGCGACAGATGGCAACAAGTCAGAACAGGATCCACGACAGCAGAGCCTTTCCCTCTGAAACAAGGTGTACCTCAAGGCTCACCCCTGTCTGCCTTGTTGTTCAACATCTACATGCAGCCTATCTGTGCTTTAATCCGCTCCTTCAATGCCCAATGCCTTGCCTATGCTGACGATATCCTCATCTACACACCTTTTAGGATTGACCAACCTGACTTCTCTCCTATATTGAGATGTTTTGAAGCAGTGTCAGATTGGCTTCTAACCCAAAATCTCCGGATCAACAATAGCAAAACAGACGTCCTATTCGTTACCAGGAACCGGAGCTTCACGCCTCCTCCCTCACTTCAGATTAATAATATAGAATTGAAGACAAAATCCATAATCCGCTACCTAGGCATTACCCTCGACCAACGCCTTGATATGTCAGCCCATATCACCAACATCACAAAAACAATCTACCACAAGATCCGAACGTTAAGACACCTCCGCCCATTACTTGACTTCTCCGACTACCGATCAATCTTCCAAGCTCTAATCATCCCGCATCTCGACTTTGCGAATGTCATTCTACATGGACTCCCACAGTCAACCTTAAACCCACTCCGACTTGCCATGAATTCAGCTGCAAGGGTTCTAGTCAGAGCATCAAGATCTGATCATATAATGCCTATCATGATAAGCCTACACTGGTTACCACTACCTGCCAGAATCACCTACAAAATTCTAATGCTAACCTTCAAAGCCCTTAAGAACCAGCCCCCCATGCCCATCAACACACTTCTTCACCGTACCCCTACCAACAGAATTAGGAGAACTACACAGATGAGCACAATTGAAGTCCCCAAGTTTATAACAAAATGTACGAAGTCAACAGCCAACAGAGCATTTACTACCATTTTTGCTCCGATTGCCTGGAATGCCCTCCAAGCAGAACTCCGAGCCACCCCAAACCTGTTGTTGTTCCGAAAAGCTCTCAAACACTATCTGTTCATACAATACTACCCGGTCTCCAAGTATGAAAAGCACTCACCCATCCCTTTGACCCCCTACCTAACTCCCCCCACTGCACATCCCCCCACTGATAACGGTTAATCAGCTTTTCCATTCTCTCCACCCTGATCCATGTGTACCAGTATTCATTACAGACCCCCTTTATACCCATTGAGATTAACCATTACTGTAACATGTATATAATTTGTATATAGTTCCCCCCGTTCATCCATGTTTGAATACCCTGTTTTGTGTAAGCTCGATGTGCCTATTTACATTGTAGTATTTTATTTATTTATTTTATTTATTTACAGTTCTTCTATACCGCACTCTTTTTCATCAGCGCGGTTCACATTAAAGAAGAATACTCATTACAAGCAACAGGCTGTTGTGAGTTTACATATAACAGGAGAATTCAACTGGGATTATAACTTTGGGAAACTTTGTACATATTCGTTATGAACCTATATACAACGAATAGCATTTATTATTAACATCTTGAGTAAATAAGGTATTTACAATTTTATAATTTTTACTATGAGGGCTTGGAATGCATTAGAGGGTTGTTGATGTGCCTTGGGATTGGGAGAAGTGTAAAAGGAAGAGGTGGTGCTTTATGGCTTTTCTGAATTGCTTGAGGTCCGTAATTGCTCTGATGGTGGGAGGTAGGTTATTCCAGCTTCTGGGTGCGTAGTATGCGAATGCCCTGTCTGTTGTTGAACGTGTGCATTTTGTGGCCTCAGGTGGTGTAACCAGGGTATTTGCAGCTACTGATCTCCTGGATCTGATGTTGGGTGTGTGATTGAGGAGGTTTGAGATTGATGAAGGGGCTATAGTGTTGAGCGCTTTAAAGGTCATGAGAAGGGCTTTATAGGCAATTCTGCAGTTTATGGGGAGCCAGTGTAGTTCCATTAGGATGGGGGTAATATGGTCGCTCTTTGAGGCTCCGTATAGAACCCGGGCTGCAGCATTCATGGCTGTTTGTTACAACTGTGAACCGCACTGATTATAATAGCGCGGTATATAAGAAATATAAATAAATAAATAATAATAAATAAATCTCATTGCTGGCCTTCCTCTTTTGCGTTGACCTTCTATCTTGCCAAGCATGATGTCTTTCTCTAATGATCTCTCTCTTCGCATGATGTGTCCAAAGTATGAAAGTCGAAGTCTTGTCATTTGAGCTTCTAAAGAAAGCTTAGGTTTGATCTCCTCTAGTACCGACTAGTTTGTTCTTCGGGCAGTCCATGGTATACACAGTATTCGCCGCCAGCACCATAATTCAAAGGCATCAATTTTCTTCCTGTCTGTCTTTTTCACTGTCCATCTGGGCAGCAGCAGAATGGATGTATTAAATTAATTTAATTCTTATGTTCTTATATTAGTTATGCCTCCTCTTCCAGCTGTCTATGCTGTATTTCAGTCGGGGATATTGTCTCCAAATGGGGTCATTTTGCGCATACCTGCTTCTATCTGTGCTGTATTCATTTTCTGTATGCACATGGAGCTGTGAGGAAGATCTGCTCTACAGTTGTCTGTGCTGTGTTCATGCTTGGCATGCACCAGGATGAGATCTGCAGTGAGCTCTGAGGAAAATCTGCTCTCCAGTTATCTGTGCTGTATTCTTGCTCTGTATGCACCAGTGTGAGGCTTGCACGGACCTCTGAGGAAGATCTGCTCTCCACTTGTCTGTGTTGCATTCTTGTTTTAGAGTGCCGTGAGGCATGTTAATGGGCTCTGAGGTCCAGCATACCACCACGGCTCCTTTTTTCACAATGGTGGCAGTAGATAAATATGAACAGTTTTCAAAAGCTTTAAATGAAAATCTTTTCAGTAATGGAATAAGGAGTGTGTTTGCTGCGTTAGTCCAATTGAATGCACAGAAATAGAGGTTGATAAAAACAGTAAAACAAAAATATAACCTGATTAGCTTTTTATTGGGGTGATTTAACACATTTCTTGATTAGCTAAAATTCAGAAATTGAGAACATAATCTTAACTGTAACTCTTGTGCTCACTTGTTGGAAAATATCTGATGTTTAAGTAGCTCTGTGATTGTGTCTGCCAAGCTGAATGCCATTTCCAACGTTTCCAGTCTCTGTGGCATTGGTATTCCTTTCAGCCATCCCTCCCCCCATCTTCAGTCCCGGTAGTTTCCCATTGAAACGTAGTAATGGAGTTACTTCCTAGACGGGCTGAAACCTGTGATGTGCCTTGTTCAGTACACATGGGAGATCTTGTACATGGGCTGTAGGCTTGTCAGACCTTCATGACTACATAACTTGCACTGAGGTCCCACGCCCTTCATCTTAAGGGTCCCCTCTAGAACTGAATGAGCTTGTGTATTTTAATTATTAAAAATAAATGATGGAATTAAATTAACTTGAGGGAAGTGACTGATTATCTTCTTTTTTCGGATTTAGAAGATGGAGTTTGGGTTTGGTGTGGTTGGAGTTTTTAGTTTAATTTTGAAGTAAAATTTGTACTGATATTATGGATTTATAGTGTGTTTGTTAATTTCTTTTGATGTTTTTCTACTTGTGCTTATTTTGATCTTACATACTTCACATTTGAAAAGGCAGAATATGATTTGATTTGATGTACATAGTTAACCATGTTATGATGTAATGGTTTGTTATGTCATCTGTAAACCGCTTTGACTGACTGATAAGGCAGTATAAAAAACTTTTAAATAAATAAATAAAAATGATGGGATTAATTTTAAACCTGGGGTTCACTGTTTTACATATCCATAAGGACATGGATTGAAAGCGCATGTGCCCATAAAGACTAAAAAAATATAGCCCAAGACTTTTATGTGCTCTGCCATCAAGCATCTGCAGTTAAAAAGAAACCCAAGAAGAGGACTGGACTGGGGCAGAGGGGGCATAATACCAGCTAAGAAGGAAGGAGATTCCGAGGAACCTACTGGTGGAGGATGGTGTGAGGAAGCGGGGTCGGAAGGTTGCAACCTTCACTCCCTCTAGAGCAGATAAAGAAATCAGTCTACTCATACAGCAGACCAGGGGGCCCCAAAATGTGACCATGAGCCACATTTGTCCCATAGTTGAATTGACTTGAGTCCATGGCAGTGGCAGGATGAGTGATGGGGTCTCTTCTGCTGCTGCCCTCTGCTCTCATTCTTGCTGTCAGCAACATCATGCAAGTCAGTACTTCCTCTCCATTCTGCGGTTTCTTTTTGATTTAATGGAAATTATTTTTGGAAAAAATTCAGGATGCATATATAAAACTGCTTGTTAAAGAATTGTGCATAGTGGATATCTCACTAGTGCTTGGAGCTTGCTACCTGTTTAGGAAGGATTGATTGGGAAAGGGAACTGCAGTATCCCAGGGACTCATGCACTGAAGTACAAGCCTGAGAATACCCTGATGGAGGCTGTCACCACCTTGCTGCACTGAGCCTTCACCAGGTGACTTGTGTGGTTGTGTCTGATGATCTTAAAGTAGCTAAACAGGTAGAAAAGGCGACAGCAAAAGCTAGAAGGATGCTTGGGTGCATACAGAGAGGAATGGCCAGCAGAAAAAAGGAGGTGATGGTGCCTCTGTATAAGTCTTTGGTGCGACCTCATTTGGAGTATAGTGTGCAATTCTGGAGAACTGCACCTTCAGAAGGATATGAACAGGATGGAGTCGGTGCAGAGGGTGGCTACTAAAATGATTAGTGGTCTTCATTATAAAGCATATGAGGACAGACTTAAGGATCTTAATATGTACACCTTAGAGGAAAGGCGGGATAGAGGTGATATGATTGAGATGTTTAAATACCTCCGTGGCGTAAATGCACAAGAGGAGAGCCTCTTTCGATTGAAAGCAAGTTCTGCTATGAGAGGACATGGGATGAGAGTGATGGGGGATAGATTCAGGAGCGATATGCGCAAATATTTCTTTACGGAAAGAGTGGTGGATCCGTGGAATAATCTCCCAGTGGAGGTGTAGAGATGAGGACAGTAACTGAATTCAAAAAAGCATGGGACAAACACAGAGGATCTGTAAAGGAAAAAAGGGGACTGTTGTAGTGGTTGATATGGAAGGACAGACTAGATAGGCCATGTGGTCTTTTTCTGTCGTCATGTTTCTATGTAGGATAGAGTCAGACAAGCACTGAAGGGCCTTGGCAACCCATGGAAGTAACTGAGGAAGCCGCTGAGGCCTGCAGCACGTGGCTCATCAGAGATTGGTGGATTGCATGGCCTTCGCTGCCTACCTTGTCGCTTATTTACCCTCCTGATACTACGGTATATTAAACTAATGGGGTAACTAGAATCAGCCTCTGCTTGCTAATCCTTATAGCCGTAACATTACTCTAACAGCACTGAAAGAATAAACTGCAATCGCTCTTGTGATCGGTTGTCAGTGCTCACATGACTTTATTCAGTCTTGACTGATGACTCTAATGTTTTAATATTTTTGGTTCATTATCGTTACCTCTGGGTAATCATGCCCCGCCAGCAGTTTCGAGACTGAGCATGTGATTTTTCATGATATCCCCTTAGATAGGCAGCTGGCATCTCCCATCAGCCTCCACTATCTCAGTCTTCAAGCAGCTGGAGTGGTGTGATTCCCTTGGACTCGCTGAAGAAACAACTAGGGCAATTAAGATCAGTGGGGTTTTTGTCTGTTTTGGGATTTTATTCACAGTCCTATTTTGTTTTAAATTGGGTTTGTCCTTAAAGTTGGATTGAGAAAAAAAAAAAAGCAGTAAAGGCACAGTGTGACCGCAGGCAGTTCACAGTTCCGAGGAGCTGTGTTCTGGGCAGCAGTTCCTTGCTGTGTGAGAGAGGGGACTTGCTAATTCTGATAAGTGAGGTGCGTGACGACTCCGGAGCCTAGTTGCAGGGTGAGGAGTCATTGGCATGCTGAGGAGGCCAGTCACCCTTGACGCCCAATGCTGAAGCTGGGTTGAGAGCGCTGAGCGTCAGTGCGGCGGCTCAGGAACCCAGCAGTAATTTTCTTTTTTAAGGTACCTTCTTTGCCTTTGCCTCTGTCATCCAGGACAGACAGGTTTACTTCCAAGCCAGGTATCACTGTACCCTTAGCCCCAACCTCATGATGTGGTATTTCTCTCTTCCACGGAGAGTGGGAATGGCCACCATTTTCTGAGCATGTATTTTTGTTTTCGGGGCAGCAGGTTTTTGCAGACAGCAGGGATTGCACTTGCGTTTTATTATTTTTCCTTTCCGGAAAGGGCTCTCTCTCCGATTGCAGTCTAGGTGAGATTAGTGTAAAAAAAAAAACAAAAAAGAAAAACAGAGAAAGGAAAATAAATCAGAAAAGAGGAACACAGGGATGGTTGTGGAGAACCCAGCATGCCCTCAAAGTCGGTGTATTTGGCATGTGGGTCTCAGAGGTGTTCGGTCTCATCAGCTGAGGCTGTGAGGCCGAATCCCGGTCGGTTTAGGCAAAGTTCATGGAGGAAAGACTTGAAAAGACCCAAGAGCCCTTGGGAGACGGAAAGAGTTCCTCTCAGGCCTTAAGGGAGTGCATTTTGCCTTCTTCCTTGGCAGGGATTACAGCAAGGGGGAAAGGCAGTGAGGGAGCAACCCCTTCCACCAAAGGTCTTAAAAGCAAGGGGAAACAAGCAGGTCGAACCACCTCCTCTAAGGGGGAGCTGATAGAAGGGCTCCCAGGAGGGGTTCTCTCTGGAATTCATCCTTCTCATACACAAGGCCTTTCATATGAGCCAGAAGGGGGGGGGGGATGATGGGCCATCAGGGGCTCCAGAAAAGGTCCAGAAACGAGGGGCTCCAGGCCTCCCTCAAAGGATAGGGAGGAGGGGGATCCAGGGCTGAGCAGGCACCGATTAAAGGAAGACCTCTGGGACAAGATGGGTTCCCTGCACTCGGAAGAGACAGATGGCCAGGAGGATGAACTGGAGACAGAGTCAGACTAGGAGGAGGGCGAGATCCCCCAGGGGGAGGATTCTCATATTGTCAAGAGTCTTCCATTGGGAAGAGTTGGGGGCCTTGATAGCCCATTTGTCAACAGCGCTTAATGTTCGAACAGAGTTGCCATTAGGAGAAGAGCCATTAGAGGATCCCCTTTTTCAAGCGGTGAGGATGATGCAGAGGGCTTTTCCCTTGCACTGTTTCATCCAGTGGATGATTCAGGATGAATGGGACATCCTGGAGGCTGCTCTCAAAGGCATGCGGATGATGGGCTGACTTAAGCCGCTTCTGGATCGAGAGAGAGAAATTTTGTGTGCCCCTAAAGTGGATGCAGACTACGATTCTGGTGGAGGGTGGTTCGCTCTCAAGGATATACAGGATAGGAAAATGGAAACCCTCTTTAAGCAGGCTTTTGATATCAATGCACTATCCTTATAGGCTTCAGTGTGAGGCGCCTTTGTGGCTCAAGCATGTTAAAGCTGGGCGCAGGGGAGTCTCAGCCCCACCCGCCAGAGGTGGCCATGCTGGAGTCAGGAGCCGCTTACTTGGTGGATGCCTTCTATGACCTCATCAGATGCTATTTGTGGTTCCGAAATTGGTCTCCTCCAAATCTCATCTCAGTAAGCTCCCATTTCTGAGCAGGCTGCTGTTCGGAAAGGGCTTGAAAGGATGGTAAAGGACCTGGGAGAGTCTAAAGGAGGCAGACTTCCAAAAAATAAGCAGAAGACTGTTCGGTCCTCGACCCTGGAATGCGAGCAGCTGAGAGACTTTAGTCATTTTTCTGCAGTGAGGTTCGCACCGTACCAGAGAAGGCGGTTTCCATCTAGGGGGCAGACGTTTCGGGAGTTTTGAGGCCCAGCAGAAGCTTTTATCTCTCTCAGCCCCCAAGAAGGCCCAATGAAGCGAGGGCGGCCCAGGTACTATTAGTTCCCATGGGAGGTCGGCTGTGAGAATTTTACCACACCTGGGCTCGGATCACGATAGAAAGCAGAGGGTAGGGCTAAATGGCCAATATTCCCAATGGAGAAAGGTGAATAGTGGTGTACCTCAGGGATCTGTGCTGGGTCCACTGCTTTTTGACATATTCATAAATGACCTGGAAAGTGGAATGTTTGTTTAGAAATTTGATATACCGCCCTTCATTACAGCAGGGCGGTTTACAATACAGTAGCAAATTGGGGGAGTGGCACAGGCCCGGAAATATAGAAAGGAACTACATCGTTGGGACAGGAAACAAAGAAAATAGGAAGCAATAGATCAAGCGGTTGAGAGCGGGGAGGACAAAACACAAAGAAAAGTGCAAACATAGATAAACCAGGTCAGCTGGGTGTGGCCTGGAGGTTATATGCTGAGGTGAACAGATGGGACTTAAGTAGGGACCTGAAAGTGGTGTAGTTATCTTCCAGACGGAGCAGAGTGGGCAGAGAGTTCCACAGAGCTGGACCAAGGAAGAAAAAGGCAAAATGACGGGTAGACTGTAGGTGTGCACGAGATGGTGGGGGGAGGTGAAGTCGATTAATGTGAAGAGAACGAAGACTACGTGTAGGGATGTGGAAGCGGAGAAGATCAGTGAGGTACTGGGGCGTTTGTGTGTACAAGACGCGGTGAACCAGAGTTAGTATTTTGAATTTGATACGATGGTCGATTGGCAGCCAATGGAGGTGAAGCAATAAGGGGGGTAATGTGGTCATTGCGAGAAGAGTGGGAAATAATGCAGGCAGCGGTGTTTTGAATAAGTTGCAGCCGACGGAGTTGAACTTTGGTGATCCCAGTGAAGACAGAATTGCAGTAGTCTAGTCGTGATAGAACAGTGGATAAAGTGAGTGTAGTTAAAGCTGAAGGGGACAAAAAAGGGCGTATGGAACGTATCTGTCGAAGGAAGAAATAAGATGTCTTGGCTAGATGCGAAATGTGGTCTTTAAGGGTGAGGTGTGAGTCAAGAAGGACACCGAGGTATTTAAAAGAGGAGGCAATGGGGATTACAGAGTGATCAAGAATGGGGGCAAGAGAAGGGCAGTGAGGTTATCAAATTTGCAGATGACACAAAACTTTTTAAAGTTGTTAAAACCCAGGAGGATTGTAGAAAATTGCAAGAGGATCTTGATAAATTGGAAGACTGGGCATCAAAATGGCAGATGAAATTTAATGTGGACAAGTGCAAAGTTATGCACCTAGGGAAGAACAACCCAAACTATGGTTACACGATGCAAGGTTCCGCATTAGGAACCACCACCCAGGAAAAAGATTTAGGCGTCATTGTGGATAACATGTTAAAAAGCCTCCGCCCAGTGTGCAGCGGCGGCCAAGAAAGCAAATAGAATGCTAGGTATCATAAGGAAAGGAATGGAAAATAAAACAAAAGATGATATAATGCCTCTATATCGTTCCATGGTGAGACCGCACCTTGAATATTGTGTGAAATTCTGGTCGCCGTTTCTTTAAAAGGATATAGCTTTATTAGAAAAGGTTCAGAGAAGAGCCACCAAAATGGTAAAAGGGATGGAAGGCTACTCCTAGGATGCGAGCTTCTCTGCCTTGGCCTTTACCCTCAACAGGGAGAATTGAAGAGAACACCACCTGCACCCCTATCTGCTTCACCCTCTGTCCCAGAGCCATGAAGTCACTTTTGATTCAGTGGGATACCTGGCAGTATCATTTGTGCCGACATGGATGAGCAGCTTCGGGTAATAGTCGGTGAGCTTGATGAGTCTCAGCAAGTTCTCCGTAACATTTTGAATTTTGGCACCTGGCAGACAGCATACCTCTCTGGACATCAAGTCTGATTGGCAGATGGACTCCTCAGTTCCCCTCAGAAGAGAGTTACCAATCACCACTACCCTTCACTTCCTTGTGGTCACTGATTCTGCAACTTTGGGGTGCTCGAGCTCTGGTTCTTCCCTTTCCAGGGATGCTTTCACCACCTCCACTTCCAGGGCTATATAATGGTTCTTCAATTCAAGGGCTGGAGGAGTTGGATTGGTAATTCTGCAGGCCCTGGTGTCTTGTGTTTAACCTTCTTCATTTTATAGGCTCCCATCTTCTCCTCTGCTGAAGAGCTTGGATGTTACAAGAACATCTCATCAATGTGCTTCTCACTGTCTTGAATGCTCCTCAGCCTCGCCACCTCTTCTCTGAGCTCCTCCATTTGTTTACCGAGAGCTTCAGCTTACAGGCATCTTGCAAATGGAACTGTCCTTCAACTGGCATTGGGATCTCTGTTGGACAGAGGCAAAAGTTGTAACGGGGGCAACAGCTTTGGCGATACGATTTTTCCCAGCCATTGTTCAGTTGGTGGAGCTTAGGTACCTGTTGAAGCAAAAGAGAGAAACCTACCAAAGTACCAGCCTGCTTCCCAGCTGTCCTTTCAGAGAAAAAGCAGTTAACCTCTTTTAAGTGTGTTCAAAATGTGCTGTTCCAAGTCCCTGTGTGTAGCTAATTGGGGGAGGTGCCCTGTAAGGCAAGACTGCTCACATGGGGGTGTGAGAGTTTGGGGGGGGGGGGTAGGGAGGGAACTGACACCTGATGAGGTGTCAGTAGCTTCAAAGAGCTGAGAAAGATACTAAAAGCAGAGTTTTAAATCAACACCACTAAAGAAAATATTTCTCCTTTTGAGCTAAAAAGAATGAAATTTTGAAAAATGTACCAAAACCCTTTTAAGAGCTCTCAGGCAGAGAGCTAGTAATTTAAAAGCCACACACTCTCACCTTGGCTTGAAATGCAGAGCCCCTTTTAGGAATACCTCAACAGTGCAAGGTTCTGAAGACTTTTATGTAGGCCTCAGCTGCTCTGTTCTTTCAAAGGCTAATCAGGCTCACTAACACCTGATGAGGTATCAGTGGCTTCAAAGAACTGAGAAAGATACTAAAAGCAGAGTTTTAAAGCTACACCACTAAAGAAAATATTTCCCCTTTTGAGCTAATGCACCAAAAGGAATGTAACTTTGTTTTAAAAATGTACCAAAACCTTTTTAAGAGCTCTCAGGCAGAGAGCTAGTAATTTTAAAGCCACACACACTTACCTTGACTTGAAATGCAGTTAGGAATGTTCTAGGGCCCACTGCAGTATTTACAGTGCTGCTTTTTTTCTGGATAGGCCCTTGTATGAGTTTTGGAAGTTTATGCTGGTAAGGTATGGTAGATTCAGCCTTGTAGATCTTCAGTGACTTTTGTATGGTTTTATATTAGTTCCCAATATGCCTGGTACTGGAGAATGTTTGTTGGTAAGATGACCAGAATCAGAATTCTTTTTAATATATGGAGTTCTGTGGGTGAATGTCCTACTTCTGCTCAGCAACCATTGTCAAGGGAAAGATTTCTATGTTTGCAGAATAAATATTCAAAAAGAAAAAGTGAGAACCATAACACAGTTTATAACAAAATAAAATGAGTTATAATTTGGTGTTATAAACTGCTGTGGTTCTCACTTTTTCTTTTAGAGTTAGTATGCAAATATCTTGCATTTCCTTTGTTTTTTACAGAATATATGTATTTACATTAACACCATGCTGGTCCAGTGCAGTTTCAGAAGTTATGTTGAGGTTGCCAAGCCCTTCTTGGTGTTTGTTGGAGTGGGAGGTGTTGTGTGGGGCCGCAAAGTCCGTCTTGCTTTTCAGAGGGTGGGAAGTGCTTTGTTGAGGCGCTAAGTCACTCTTGTTTTTGTGGAAGTAGGAAGTGCTGCATGTTTTCTAGGCTCTGCACTGGTAAAATAAGAACATAAGAAATGCCAACCTGGGTCAAGGTCCATCAAGCCCAATATCCTGTTTCCAACAAGTACCTGGAAGTTTGCCAAAAAGGTGCACACGTTCCACAATGCTTGTCCCTGGGTAAGCAGTGGATTTCCTAGGTCCTCTTTAATAGCAGTTTATGGACCTTTTCTCCAGAAAAGGCTAACTGCAGGGAAGTAGTTACACCTCTCTGCAGTTGCTGCATTTCAACATGGTAAAATGGCTGCCGGTGCAACCAATGGTGCAACTAAGACCACCCACTTAGGTGGCATTAGTTGTACTCATGCTACTTGCACTGAGCAATTATGTTAGTTTCTGCTGACAATGCAGATGCCTGCATGTGAAAGTTCTTTCTCTTGCCTCACTCTGGAGTAAAGTATAATTTTGGGAAAGAAATCCTGTAAACCTAAGAGTAATGGGTAAAAACATTTTTTGTCTACATATGTCTGTTTTTAGTTTGTATTGATATATTCCCTACTTGGTGAAGATCTATCTCTGTTCTGCAAGTGTGACTGTGGAGTTCTATTAGCATGGATTTTCTATGTAGAGATTGACATTCATCTGGCTTGTTTGGTTTTCTTCATAGGTATATGGATGTTCTAGGGCCCATTACAATATTTATGGTGCTTCCCTTTTCTGGGTGTGCTCCATGTTGTGTGAGTTTCAGAAGTTAGTGCTGTTATGGAATAGTACATAGATTTACTCTGTGTCCTGGACTCTGGGTTCTTGGTGTGGTCAACTGTAGGGTGTTGGTTGGGGGGGGGGGTTCTGGAATATATATTGTCCTTGAGATTTGCAGTTTTGCGTTCTTTACGCTACCAGACTGAAATTTAAAATATTTTGTCAGTTCAGATTCAAGGACATTTCAAATTTTAGGGAATGCCTCAGTTTAATTGTGTTTAGTAGCCTGATAGCTTAACCACTGCTGAGTACTGGACTTTTCCAGCTCTAGCACAATCCAATCCAGCATTTGAATTCATGGCTACCAGTATTAGTTTATCCCATTTTATATCTGGTCATAGCAAAACATTTTTTTTATTTTATATTTATGCAAGTTTACAATATTAAATCAAGAATACATCTTGTACAGGAACTGAGATATGATCATGAAATCATTCAATGCAACTGCCAGAACTTAAGGTAATAATAACAATCAATCAATCTTACTCCAGCTCCCAATAGCAAGAGGTCCAAGCAGAGAAATCAAAAGCATATACACAAACTGAAGGAAATTCAGTAAATGTGAACAACTGGTACATTACAATTATCACGGCGGTTCAGCAGGAGAAAGCGCCTGGTTCTTCAAGCGTCTGGTATTAAGGAAGGCCAACAGTTGGGAAAGCTGAAAAAATACATAGGAAACAGCTTGGTATTTTACCAAGCATTTACATGAATATTTTAAGAAAAAAAGAGCTCCAAACTGCTGGACCCCTGGGTGCATGAGGAGAAACTCATGTTGCCTCTGCTGCGTATCTCGAGCAAGGTCCAGAAAAATGCGAACAAATAAGCCCTTGAACTGCAGATTCCACTTCTTGAAAAACAGCTTCATCAACCATTCTTTATCAATCAGGGCAAGCAAAGAACTTTAAATTTCATTGCGCCATCGGGCGCAAACAGGAGAACACTCCCGCCACCATCATCAGCTCTCCCCTTGGGGATCCGAGCCTCCAGCGGCGAGAGGAGTAGCGGCCATCATCGCCCAATCAGGGCAAGCAAAGAACTTTAAATTTCATTGCGCCATCGGGCGTGCCCGCGCCTGGCGGGCCTCACCAGAGGGCCCTTTGGCGTGGCCCTTAGGCGGGATCCTGTGAAATAAACCATATTGATCTGCAGGGAAGGAACATCGGACACTGCTAACACCCATACTCTCCAATTTACAAAGCAAAGTACTGACTCCCGTACATCCACTTCAGACATCCTGCGCTACCTGGAGTGGAAGTGTATCCCGCTAACCCCGGACCATCCCCACTCGAATCAGCACGATCGCGCTTATTTCATGGAGCCTAAACAGCGCACCGAAACTAACCCTAGCCCAAACACCCACTGGAATTGGAACAAAGGAACACCAGAACCAACAACACCTCGAGATATAAGGTAAAAAATACATGTAACACAGTAAGCATTCAACAAATGCACATGTCTTAGAGACGGAACTATAATTATTGGCAACATTGAGCAGCCACAAACAGCAACCCCAACATTACTTCCTCTCAAGCACAACAAAGCTAACTAGCAACAACTTAAATACCTCTGAACTTGTTTCCACCAGGACCTCGGAAAATGGATCTACTTAAGGTCATATTATTGACATTAATGTACTTAACAATATACACATGTAAATGCTTTTCAAATCCAATCTACATGCTCCCCCTTGTATTGCAGCCATTCATCCCAAACAACCCATATGCATGGTAATCATTACACCCACACAACCTTATTACAATACCCACTCATACAATCCTCACTCCACACCACTACATGCATACAAAAGTTCGAAACACAACCCGTAATATCTGTAACACTAAGATAAAAGAAACTCACCAACCAAAAAACACAAAAAAACAATTCAAAATCCCACAACCTCACAATATCACTCACACAACACAACATCACAAGGAAACTCATACCCCATGCACCTGTATACTTATAAATGCCAGATCAATAAGAAATAAAATACACATTATACAAAACATCATTATGGATGAAAAACCAGACATCCTCTGTGTCATGGAAACCTGGATCACCGAATCCGATCCTATCATAATCAACCAACTAAACAAACTTGGATACAAACTTTTTAACTCTCCATGCACCATCAAAAGAGGTGGTGGAGTGCTAATCTTAGCCAAGGATTCACTAAATCTAATTAATACATCACAGAACACTGTCGACGGAATTGACATACTAAAACTGGAAAGCACAACACTGGCCATCTGCCTCATATACAGACCACCTTCGTCACCCCACAAAACTCTGGCTGCAGCGCTAGAAATACTCTCAACCACTGCCAGCAAAAAATATCAAATAATATTGGGTGACCTAAATCTAGCATCATCTTTACCTATGCATATGAACACATTCCTTGAAGTCATGGACCAGCTCGGTTACAAACAAATAATACATGAGGCTACACACAACAAAGGAAATACCTTGAATCTGGTCTTCATACCCAAAGAACACCAACAAGAAATAGTCCATGATATTACACCACGGATCATATATTTCCCTTGGTCTGACCCCCACCTAATAGAATTCACTCTACTCATACCAAACAAAGACCCTAACCCCCAACCGAGGTCCTCAATGCAGTTCCAAAGAAAATTCCAAAAGCTTGACAAAGAAGCTCTAATAAAATCCGTTGCAACCCACATAGACCTGAACCACTGCGACTTAGAAACTCTAATCAACCAATGGAACAAAGGGATAGAGAAAGTTGCAGAATCAATGTACACGGATTACAAATACGTTACCCCCACAACTAGAACCAGATCCGAACCATGGTACACCACAACTCTAAAAAGGATGAAAAAAGAAATGAGAAAACTGGAAAAGAAATGGAGACAAGTGAAAACACATGAACGCAAAACAGAATACTTAACCCTCCTCGCAAAATACAAAGAGGAAATCAACCAGGCGAAAAAAACATACCATACCAACATACTCAACAAATCGCTGAACAGGCCCAGAGAATTGTTTGAATTAATTAAATCACTTACAGAGGCTTCCCAAGAAGATACCTCAAACTACCCTATTAAAGCACAGACACTAGCGCGGACCATTATGCTAGCAAATTAACACACCAACATCTTCGCAACCCCCACAAAACCAAATCACTGACAGCTCATCACAACAAATTACCTTCTCAAGCAAGAACGAAGTATGGAGCACATTCCACAGAACTGATGAAAAACAAATAGTAAACTTAATCAAAAACCTAAATACCTCTCAATTGGATCCATGTCCCACAGCATGGATCAAAACATCTAAGCTAGAAATTGCCCAGTTCATTACACACATAGTTAACCAATCATTACAGCAAGGAACTATGCCAACACCCCTTAAAAAATCTATCATAAGACCTATACTGAAAAACAAAACACTCAAAAAAAGGATGATCCCACCTCCTACCGCCCAATTTCAAGTATTCCGTTCTTAGCCAAAACTATCGAAAATACAGTCCAACAACAACTACAGGACCATATCGACTCAAGAAAAGAACTAGACGACCAACAGTACGGTTTCCGACAACACCACGGTGTCGAAACTCTACTTCTAGTACTTCTAGATAACCTACTCAAAGGCCTTGAAGACAAAAAGAGAACCTTCATCTTACTCTTTATAGATTTATCAGCTGCCTTTGATACAGTTCACCACGCAACACTCATTAACAGATTGGCCTCCATGGGAATAACAGGAAATACACTAAAATGGTTCACATCCTACTTAACAAACAGGATGCAGCAAGTCCAATTCAACGGTGAAAAGGCAAACCCATTTCCACAAACCCAAGGAATTCCACACGTGTAGTACCCCGGAGAGCGTTTTCTACAGTCCCGGAGCTCAGCGCGGATAATAGAAGGCTACAAACCGCAAGTACAGGGGTTTTTGCCCCTATATGGATATATATTTATACTTTGGAGCGGACATCAATTATTTTAATTTACTTTTAGGATTTCTTCGGGGAGTGTGGGGGGAATAAGTTTGGGCCCGATTGCAGTCCACAGCTAGAACACAGGAGGAAGCTTAGGGGGATCCCTATTAATTTTGCCCTTTTTATTTATTTCGTTTGCTCCTTTTAGTTTATTAGTGCCTTTATTTGCAGCAAAAGGTTTTGACTCAGCAATGTCCAAGCTACGATGCCCATCTTGTGGCGTCCGCAGGGGCACCGCCTCAGAGACAGGGATCTGCAGGGGTTGCGCTGCAGAAGCTGCCTCTGTGGAGCAGGGCATCCAATTGTCCACTTCTCAAACTAATGAGGGTTCAGTAGAGCATCTGGAAGGAGAAAGAGAGCCCTGCATCCCTCCGCCCTCGACTTCTGAGTTTCCCACTCCATCCCTGCCCCCTCTCTCTCCTGTCCTTGAGAAAGAGGGCCCCGGTGATCTGTTCTCTCCAGAATTCGTCCTCCTGCTGCACAAAGCCTACTGCATGCGCAAGCAGGGGCTGGGGGCAGGAGCCCAGAGCTCAGGGAAGGAAGGCTTAGTGGTGAACCCAGGGAAGTCCACTCCCCATGATTCCGGCATCCCATCTAAGCGCGCGAGGCTAGCGAGCGAAGAGCCGCCCGCCTTCCCTCCCCACGACACGCAGGAGGAGGAGCTCTACGATAAGGAGATAGGGGATGAGGAGGAGGAACTCGAGGAAGGAGAGATTCCGGAGGAAGATCAATCCCGCATAGTGCGAGTCTTTCGTCGGGAGGAGCTCCCGGGCCTAATCAATGAGTCCCTGAAGGTCCTCAAGGTGGCTTCGGACACTCCAGCAGATGAAGACGCGCTGGAGGATCCCCTGATCCAAGCAGTCAGAAGGTCCCAAAAGGTATTCCCTATACACAGGGTCGTCCGCCAGATGATTCAGGAAGAGTGGGACCAACCTGAATCCTCCCTGAGGGGTGTGCGGTCTATGACACGCCTTTATCCAGTACCGGAATTGGACAGAGAATTGCTGAAGTCGCCCAAGGTGGATGCAGCGGTTTCTGCAGTTACTAAGAAGACAACTATTCCAGTAGAAGGTAGCGCGGCTCTGAGGGACGCGCAGGATAGAAAATTAGACGCATTACTAAAGCAGGCCTTTGATGTTAGTGCCCTCGCCTTGCAGGCTTCGGTTTCGGGGGCCTGAGTGGCTCGGGCTTGCCTGAGGTGGTCCCAACAGCTTCAGCTGTCCGAGGGTACCGCAGGAGACGTACAGCCTATTGCAGCTAAACTGGAGTCAGGAGCAGCTTACCTGGCGGATAGTCAGTACGATCTCATCAGGAGCCTAGCTAAGAGCATGGCATCTGTAGTCGCAGCTAGGCGCTATCTGTGGCTCCGCAATTGGGCAGTCGACACCTCTTCAAAGACACGGTTAGGTCGCCTTCCTTTTAAGGGGAAATTGTTATTCGGTGAGGACCTGGAAAAGTTAGTAAAGGACCTGGGCGAATCCAAGGGAGGCAGGCTTAAGGAGGACAGACCGAAGCAGGCTCGCCCCTCAGCTTCATCTCGGAGTCAGCCAAGAGACGCCCGGAGGTTTCGGCCTCCCAGGACGAATTCCTTTCCCAGGGGTCGCCTTCCGGCCAGGGGGTCAAGCTTTAAGGGGTTTTGAGGAGCAGGGAGAGGTTTTGGGGCCTTTTCCTCCTTCTCGGGATCTAGAAAATCACAATGAGATAGAAGGGGTCCGGGCGGGCGATTTTCCCTTAGGGGGCCGCCTGAGGCTATTTCTCCCCGCCTGGACCTGGGTCACGTCCGATCAGTGGGTCCTGGAAGTAATCAGGGAAGGTTATGCCCTCGAATTTGGGAAGCAGTTACTTCCAGCCTTTATTCAATCCCCCTGCGGCTCTCCGATAAAGAGGGCCATAGAAGCCACACTGTCAAGACTTGTAGCGCTCGGGGCAGTGTCTCCCGTTCCTCCAGACCAATACGGCTCCGGTCGGTACTCCATTTATTTTGTAGTCCCAAAAAAGGAAGGCTCCTTTCATCCTATCCTGGACTTAAAGCAGGTCAATCGCTGTCTCAAGGTTCCCCATTTCTGGATGGAAACCCTGAAGTCAGTCATTGCGGCCGTAAGGGCCGGGGAGTTTCTCACATCCCTGGACTTGACGGAAGCCTACTTACACATTCTGGTTCGAAGGTCTCATCAACAGTTCCTGAGGTTCGCAGTGCCAAGAGGCCATTTCCAATTTCAGGCGCTGCCCTTCGGTTTAGCTACGGCTCCCCGGACGTTTACCAAAGTAATGGTGGTGGTCGCCGCCTTCCTGCGAAAGGAAGGAATCCTGGTACACCCATACCTCGACGATTGGCTGATCCGGGCGAAATCAGAGGAGGAAAATCGCTCGGCTACAGCCCGAGTAGTAGAGGTCCTAGAGGAGTTAGGGTGGATCATCAATCGATCAAAAAGCAAATTGATACCCACTCAGGAACTCGAGTATCTCGGGGCAAGATTCGACACCAGAGAAGGAAAGGTGTTCCTCCCTCGGAAGCGGGCAAAGGATCTAAGGACTCTCGTATCGCAGTTCCTGGGAAGAAGAAATCCCTCAGCGTGGCTTTACCTCCAATTACTGGGCACCATGGCTGCGACAATAGAGGTAGTTCCGTGGGCCAGGGCCCACATGCGGCCTCTACAACGCTCCTTGTTACGTCATTGGTCTCCTCAGAATCATCCCTTTTCTGCCCCACTACCCTGCGCTCCTCGAACCAGAAAAGCTCTCCAGTGGTGGAGGTGCCCGAAGAACCTAGAATGCGGGACACCTCTCGAAACCCCACAGTGGATCCTGCTAACGGACGCCAGCCTATCGAGCTGGGGAGCTCATTGCCAGGGCCAGTTTGCTCAGGGCCTTTGGTCCCCGGTGGAGTCACAGTGGTCCATCAACAGGCTGGAGTTACGAGCTGTTGCCCTAGCGCTCAAGACGCTCGAGCCACTAGTGAGGAGAAACGCAATCCGCGTCCTCTCAGGCAATGTCACCACGGTGGCCTACATCAACCGCCAGGGGGGAACAAGCAGCCCCGCCCTAGAGAAGGAGGCAGCCAGTCTGTTCCAATGGGCCGAGACACGGTTGTCGGCCCTCTCAGCTCAACACGTGGCTGGATCAGACAACGTCACAGCAGATTACCTCAGCAGGTTCAAGATTGACCAGGGAGAGTGGGAGCTAGAGCAGGGAGTCTTCAACCAGATTGTCTCCCTCTGGGGGCCCCCAATCATGGATCTCATGGCCCGCTACTCGTCGGCCAAAGCAAATCGTTTCTTCAGCCGGAGAAAGGAAAGAATGTCCAAAGGCCTGGATGCTCTGGCTCAGAGGTGGCCCTCTGGGGGGCTTCTGTACGTGTTCCCACCTTGGGCCTTGATCGGAAGGGTTCTTCAGAGGGTGGAATCTCACCAAGGCTTGGTCATCCTCATTGCTCCAGATTGGCCTCGCCGTCCTTGGTATGCGGATCTAGTGAGGTTGGCGGTGGACCAGCCGTGGCGGCTTCCCTGCAAGAAGGACCTTCTGAGTCAGGGCCCTCTACTGATGCCTCACGTGGATCGATTCTCGCTTACGGCCTGGCTATTGAAAGGGCGCGGCTCAGAAGGCGGGGATATTCGGGTCCAGTGATTTCAACCTTGTTGAGCGCGCGAAAGCGTTCCACTTGTCTTTCCTATGTGAGAGTGTGGCGCATATTCGAAGCCTGGTGTACGGAACGCCGGAAGAAACCCCTTTCAGCCTCCATCCCAGAGATCCTAGAATTCTTACAAGCGGGTTTTGAGAAGGGTCTTGCTCCCAGCTCCCTACGGGTTCAACTGGCAGCCATCTCTTGCTATAGAGGCAAGGTCCATGGGAAGTCCTTAGGGGTCCACCCGGACATGACCAGGTTCCTGAGAGCGGTTAGTCGTCTGCACCCACAGAAAAGATCAGTCATCCCTCCCTGGGACCTCAACCTGGTGTTAAATGCCTTGGTCAGAGAACCTTTCGAGCCAATAATGGAAGCCTCTCTTAAAGATTTGACATTGAAGACGGTCTTCTTGGTAGCCATCTGCTCGGCAAGGCGCGTCTCCGAGATCCAGGCGCTGTCCTCCCAGCCACCCTTCCTCTCCTTCTTTAAGGACAAGGTGGTCTTATGAACAGTTCCTTCCTTCTTCCCCAAGGTGATTTCGCCCTTCCATCTGAACCAGCCGGTTTCGCTGCCTGCGTTCCCAGCCGTCAGGCGGGGAGGGAAGGATGGCAGTCTACGACGCCTAGATGTACAGAGAGCGTTGAAGCGCTACCTCTCCCGCACGGCCTCCTTTAGGAGGTCTGAACGTTTGTTCATCCAGTTTGGGGGTCCCCACAAGGGGGAGGCCGCGGCTAAGGCATCCATCTCCAGATGGATCAGGGAAGCAATTGCTTCTGCCTATATCCTGAAGGGGAAACAGGTTCCAGCAGGTCTGCGGGCCCACTCCACGCGGGCGCAGGCCACCTCCTGGGTTGAGTACAGCCTGGTTCCTCCGATTGATATTTGCAGAGCGGCGACTTGGTCCTCCCTGCATACCTTTACCAAGCACTACAGGCTGAATGTGCAGAGGTCGGCAGACGCTAGCTTTGGGGACGCGGTAATTCGTTCCGGGATAGCGAACCCCACCCAAGTTTGAACTGCTCGGTTACATCCCAGAAGTAAAGGGACTGGACTGGAGTGACGATAAGGAAGAGTTAATTAGGCCTTACCTGCTAATTAGTGTTCCTGAAGGAACGACAGTCCAGTCCCTGATCCCACCCGGGCTACGGTGACTATAGCGGAACGATTCCGAGTCCGTGACAGTGACGGAAGGTGTCTTTGTTTGCATGGGGCAGTGAGCCGGGGGTCGGGGAAGGATGCAGCAACCTCAGGTGAACCTCCTCCTCCTTGTGGCCCCTGCAGGTTTCTGTTCCTATTATAAAAAAACCCCAAAACATATATATCTATATTGTGGAGTGTTAATTTCACGTTGCTACAGTTAATGGTTATGTTTGTTAAGTCTGCTTTTTCAATAGATTACTGGGGCTTAGGGGTGGTGCCAGGGGTATTTATACCTAACCAGCCTCAAAAGGGTTTGACTCAGCCTCCAAGCTGCTGGAAGGGTTACGCAACCCAGAAGTAAAGGGACCGGACTGTCGTTCCTTCAGGAACACTAATTAGCAGGTAAGGCCTAATTAACTCTTATTCAACCCCTTCGCAACATCCTCGACCACTCAGATTTCAGAACTATAGCACAGGCTCTGCTCACCCCACACATAGACTACTGTAACTCCATCCTTCAAGGCCTGCCAAAGAAAACTCTAAAGATCCTCCAAATGGCTCAAAACGTCGCAGCCAGCGTTATCATGAAGAAAATTGCTGAACACATCACACCAATATTAATTGATCTACACTGGCTGCCCATAACTGCCCGTATAAAATACAAACTACTAGTAACTACTTTCAAACTCGTACATGACATAGCACCATCATACCTCAACACCCTCATCAACATTCTACCCCCATCCAGAAATAGAAGAAGTTGTAACGCAAACACCTTATACATACCAAACAGTATCAGATCAGCCAAAGCATACACAACTAATCGAGCTTTCACTTACACAGCACCTACTTTGTGGAACCAACTGCCTGCGGACCTAAGGTCAACTTCTGACTTGAAAGACTTAAAAAAAAAAAAAAAAAAAAAAACAACTAAAAACGCACCTCTTTCAAGAACTATTCAACCTGACCTAAACAATAAATAGAGACAAAAGAACCATTCCTCAATTTATAATGTCAATCACTAACCTATGAACTATCACAAGCCCAAGCATAAGGCTCTTCTCACATAAAAGTGTACATATGTATAAATGTTTATTCTTATGTTGAAATTACTCTGTAAATTCTAATGATTCTCACATGAAAATCAAATGTAAATTTAATTTCATCACAGTTGTAACCTTACCGAAATCTAAATGTAAATGTACCAATTCCTACCATATTTAGCTATGTTTGATGTGTAATGTTATCCGCTTCTGATCGCTGGAAGTAGTGGTATACAAATGCAAATAAATAAATAAATTAAAAATCAAAGGTAAAGTAACTAATAGTGTAGCAGGAGTGACAACTTCTTCTCTTGAATCTTGCAGAATAGCAGAAATATCCAATACATTTACTTACCCCAGTTTAGGAGCAACTCCGACCGAGGTGATTTCCTAGAAGTTGGAAGATAGTAAACTTTCACCATCGGTGGATGAGATTCAGGTGTTATACCCAACACTTCGGATAAATAATTCCACAACATATCTCTTGGGGATACTAAGGGATCCCTAGGAAAATTTATAATCCTCAAATTTGCTGCCCTGGCTGAGCTCTCCAAAAGCTCCAACTTCACCTTAGTTGTAGATGATTCTTTCATAAATGACCCTGAACCACCTTTCCAAAGCATTAACGTGTGTTTGCACGCCAGACAAAAGTTGGAAAAGCCTAGTACCTTGGAAGCTGTCTCTTAAATAGCCACAGAGTTAGATTTAACTTTCTGGTTTAAAGAAGAAACCTGAAGTACCAGAGCAGCCCCCAATTGCACAATAGCTGTTCATATCAACTCCCGTATGAAAATCTCTGGTCGCTACAAAGTGAAAGCCTCAGAGAGAGATTCCCCTATGATCGCCGTAGGGCCCTCCATCCCGCCAACCGCTCATACCTGGGCCTGCTGGGCAGCTGAAACCGCTGCCTCAACTCCTGCTGTTAGGGTAGTTCCTGCTGATCCGAGGTGAAAATCACATCCTCCTTAGGAGACCCCAGGACTGTCCCTCGCCGGTCGACAAGAACCTCCAGGGCCCACTGCAATATTTACAGTGATGCTTTTTTTGTGTGGACTCCTTATGTGAGTTTTTGGAGGTTGGTGCCGGTATGGTATGGTAGATTTGCTGTATAGATCCTCAGTGACTTTGTTGTAGGATTTTGTATTAGTTCACAATATGTCTGGTACTGGAGAATGTTTGATCTCCAGGAACAAGCAGGAATAAGTCCTCACATATGGGTACGTCGGTACCGACGGAGCCTGAGTGGGAAAGCTCCCCAGCTTCCCAGAAGGAAAGCTTTTGGGGCCTCCCACTGCGCATGCGCGCTGCCTTCCCGCCTTCCTAACCAACTCTCCTCAGTTCTTCTTTTTCCACGGAGCCAGCAGGTCGTGTTCCTGTCACCGCTGAAGAAGTTGTTATTTTAATTTATTTCTTTGGCCGCGTGTCTGCCTTCCCCGATTCCAGACCGGTACCGCCGGTCTTTTTTCCTTTATTTAAAAAAAAAAAAATCTTCTTTTTTTTCCCTCACTTGGTGTGTTAGTTCTGTGAGGCCTTTAGGCCTTCACTAATTCTCCCTCATGGAGAAACAAGCCTCTGGGTTTAAAAAATGCACCAAGTGCAGCGGTACTATTTCAGTCACAGACACCCATGAATGGTGTCTTAAATGTTTGGGGCCTGACCATTCCATTCCGGATTGCCCATCCTGTTCTTTGATGTCTAAACGTGACTTACAGAACCGGGCAGCCAAGTTTCAGATGCTGTTTTCTACAGATACTCCAGCATCGACATCTTCCAGGTCTTCCTCTCCTGATGGATCTCAGGTAACCAAACATTCCTCTGGCAGGTCCTCAAAGGGCAAATCTCCCTCTAAGTATCGAGATACCCCTGGGCTTGACCCTGAGGACCCTGCCCCAGCCAAACAACCCCGGCGGGAAGCTCCGGCTTCCAAAGCTCCTCCTATGGGGTTACAGATTGACATCGATGGCACGGCCTCGACCGATCACCTGTTAGACTGTTCTGGGGTACCGGCTCAATCATCCGGTACCGACATCCAGACAGTCGTGGCGTCCATGGATCATACAGTTCAATCCATGCAGCAGGCCATTTTGGCTTTTATTAAGGCTGCGACGCCCTCGGTACCGCACCCTGCGGTACCGACTCCGGTTCCGGTACCACAACCGATACCGGTACCCATGCCTTCCACATCGACCAGGATACCGATTCCGGTTCCCGGTTCCGGGGTTTTTCCCTATACCGATCCGGTTCCGGGTACCCCCGATGTCGATACCGGTCGATACGCTTATCGATCCCTGGAAGCAAACAGACGATACTTTGAGTCTTCTGATGATTCTGATTCATCAGATGACTCTGCTGAAGTATCCCTTACTCTACCTGAGGAGCCCTCTTCTCCAAAGAGGAGAATGTCTCCTCCAGAGGATTTATCCTTTCAAGACTTCATCATTGAAGTAGCTAAAGGTCTTTCTATTTCTTTTTTTTTTTTTTTTGTAATCATGTTTTTATTGGTTTATGATTATCCTCTGAAAAAGAACCTAGAGCAAAAAAGTTAGACATTTTAGGATACTCTAAGGTTCCCAAAGAGGCAGTCACCTTGCCCATCCATGAAATTCTTCAAGATCACATGATGGACTTATGGGAGACTCCTCTCACCCTATCTCCACATTCTCGTCGTCTGGACACCATGTATCGTGTCCCCCCTTCTCCTGGGTTTCAAAAAACTCAGCTCCCGCACCACTCTATCGTGGTGCAGTCAGCTATGAAAAGGATCAAGAGTACTAAAAGACACTCTTCTACTCCCCCAGGAAGAGAATGTAGGACTCTGGATGCTTTTGGAAGAAAAATCTTCCAAGCAAGTATGCTTATTGCCAGAATCAACTCATACAGCCTCTATATGGGTATGTTTCTGAAGGAAATTGCATTAAAAATACGCCATTTCCTCCCCTTTATCCCAGAGGATAGAAAGGAGGAGTTCCTTCTTCTGCTCAAGCATACCCAAGATATTTCAAAGTTCTCCAACAGAGCAGCCTTTGACTCCTTTGAGTGTGCTAGCAGAGCCTCAGGTATTGCCATAGCGGCTCGCAGAATTGCTTGGCTCCAGGCCTCTAACCTTGAACCCTGGGTCCAGGATGGGTTGGGAAATTTGCCCTGTACAGGTGAGAATCTGTTTGGTAAGGAGTGGCAAATCAAAGCCACTCAAATGGATGCAGAAAATGCTGCTTTAGATAGACTTTCTAAGTCTACCTCTACCCCTGTCAAGAAGAAATCTTTCAAAAAGCCTTTCTACAAGAAGGCCAGATTTGCTACAAATACTGGCCAACAATCTTCTGCAGCTCGCTTTGCTCCTAAGCGTCAGCAGCCTAAACAGGCCAGGGCAAAACCTGCAGGGGCTGTTACAGCCCAACAGTCCCAACCCCCTCAGGGTTTTTGACTTAAAACTAGAGAACTTAACCTTTCTGGCTCTAAAACATCCAGAACCTCTCACCATTCCAGGAAGGTTAACTCATTTTGCTCCCAGATGGGAGCAAATCACATCAGAGCAATGGACCCTCTCTATCATCAGAGAGGGCTACAAACTACATTTCTCCAACCTTCCTCCCCATACCATGGTGAGAAGTTTCAATTCTCCCCCATCTCTCCTAGACCTATTGGGTCAGGAGGTGACCACTCTTCTCGCCCAAAAGGCAATAGAAGAGGTTCCTCTTCCTCAACAAGGGTCAGGTTTTTACTCCCCCTTATTTTCTCATTCCCAAGAAAACAGGGGGGTACAGACCCATTCTGGATCTCAGAGAATTGAACAAATTTCTATACAGGGAGAAATTCAAGATGCTTTCTCTAGGCACTCTCCTTCCATACCTACAGAGTCAGGACTGGCTTTGTTCTCTAGATCTAAAGGATGCGTACACACATATACTCATCCATCCATCCCACAGAAAATTCCTACGGTTTCTGTTCCAGGGAAAACATTTCCAATACAGAGTACTTCCCTTCGGTCTAGCCTCTGCTCCAAGGGTATTTACCAAATGCATGGCAATAGTAGCTGCATTCCTACGCGCCCTGGGAATTTTTGTCTTCCCATACCTGGACGACTGGCTCATCCGAGCTCCGTCTCAGTCCGAGGCTCAGACTTCCCTGGATCGCACCAGGCGAATTCTACAGTATCTGGGACTTGTGATCAATCTGCCAAAGTCCCAACTCACCCCTACTCAATCCCTAGAATTCATAGGGGCCTGGTTGGATACCACCACCGCAAGGGCCTATCTACCTCAGGCCCGTTGCCAACGTCTAGTGCACTTAGCCTCTCAGACTCAGTCCAGAAGCCACTTGACTGCCAGAGAGATGCTACAACTATTAGGCCACATGGCCTCCACAGTGCATGTGGTGCCTTATGCTCGCCTACATATGAGAGCAGCTCAATGGACTTTATCCACCCAGTGGACTCAAGCATCAGGAGCTCTCTCAGACCAAATAGCAAACTCCAATCGTCTCTTTTGGTCTCTCCAATGGTGGATATCCACTCAAAATCTGTTGTTTGGGGCCTCCTTTCAACCATTGTTGCCCCAAGCAACCCTCACAACAGATGCCTCCCAAAAGGTTGGGGGGCTCATCTCCAAGTTCTCTCCACTCAGGGCACTTGGTCTCCACAGGAGACCACCCTTCATATCAACCACTTGGAACTTCGAGCAATCTTTCTAGCTCTCAAAGTTTTTCATACCCTCCTCAGCAACATGACAGTCCTTATTCACACGGACAATCAAGTAGCCATGTTTTACATAAACAAACAAGGAGGGACTTGACTCTCTGTCGCTTTGCAACGAAGCTCTAAGATTATGGGCCTTCGCCAGAGAGCATCAAATCCATCTTCTGGCAGTATATCTTCCAGGAATCCAAAACTCTTGGGCAGACAGACTCAGTCGAGTTCTGCTTCCACACGAATGGTCCCTGCACATGGATCAGGTACTCAGAATCTTCCAGAAATGGGGAACCCCGGACATAGACCTCTTTGCAAGTCCGTGGAATGCCAAACTTCCCCGGTTCTGTTCCAGAATTCCGTGTCAGGGAGTTCAGACCAAGGATGCCTTCCTCCTGTATTGGGGTCAGGGTTTCCTGTATGCCTTTCCACCCATTCCTTTGATTCCCAAGACTCTGTTCAAACTTCAAAGGGATCAAGGGTCCATGATCCTCATAGCTCCATGCTGGCCACGCCAAGTGTGGTACCCTCTACTTCTGCATCTCTCCCAAGCCCCCTCCCTGGACTTGGGAGCGGCTCCAGACCTTGTCTCAAGAGGAGGGGACTTTGTGGCACCCAAACCCCAAGTCCCTTCACCTCAGAGCTTGGTTACTGAAGGCCTAGACCTTCAACACTTCAATCTTTCGCAGCAAGTGAAGGATATCCTACATGCCTCTAGGAAACCTTCCACTAGGCGTTCTTACGCTTTTAAATGGAAAAGATTTTCCATTTGGTGTGCTCAAATGGGTCTTAGCCCTCTGACACTCCCATTGAATTCTCTTTTGGAATATCTCCTGCATCTCTCCAATGCAGGACTCAAAACGAATTCAGTAAGAGTCCATTTGAGTGCTATTGCGGCATCACTTAAGCCCATCAATGGACAACCTGTTTCCTCTCATCCTCTTATTGCAAGATTCATGAGAGGCTTAACTTTAACTAAACCTCCCATTCGACCTCCTCCGGTGGCATGGGACTTAAACTTGGTTCTTGGTCAGCTTATGAAGCCACCTTTTGAACCCTTAGCCACTACCTCCTTGAAATTTCTTTCCTGGAAGGTTATTTTCCTCATTGCAGTCACTTCAGCTCGCCGCATCAGTGAACTGCAGGCCTTAGTGGCTAATCCACCTTATACAAGGTTCCATCATGATAAGGTAGTCCTTAGGACAAATCCTCACTTTATGCCTAAAGTGGTCTCACCTTTTCATCTTAATCAAGAGGTATATTTACCTGTCTTTTTTCCAGCTCCTCATGCATCCAATGCAGAGAGGAACCTTCATACTCTAGACTGTAAAAGAGCTCTTGCCTTTTACCTCCACAGGACACAGCAACATCGAATGTCTTCTCAGCTTTTTGTTGCTTTTGATCCTTCTCATTTAGGACTTCCAGTCTCCAAAAGAACACTCTCCAATTGGATTACTCAGTGTATCTCTTTTGCTTACCAGAGTAAGAACCTTTCTCTGGAGGGCCATGTCACCGCTCACAACGTGAGGGCCATGGCCACCTCTATGGCTCATCTAAACTCTATGTCCATTGACCAGATCTGTCGAGCAGCCACCTGGGCCTCGGTTCATACCTTTACAGCCCATTACTGTTTGGACAAGGACTTCCGCCGGGATGCCTTGTTTGGTCAGGCTGTCCTCAGACACCTGTTCCATTCTTGAACAACTCCAGCCCACCTTCCCTGAATGGATGCCTGAGATCCATAGGAAGATGAAGAGCCTTTCAGGGTCTCATACCCTTCAGGGGATCTCCCGGGCATCTTAGCTAGGGAGTCCCCATATGTGAGGACTTATTCCTGCTTGTTCCTGGAGATAGCACAGTTACTTACCTGTAACAGGTGATCTCTGGGAACAGCAGGAATTAGTACTCACAACCCGCCCACCTCCCCTAGGAGTTGTATCTCTCTCTCTTCCTTTCCTCTCTCTATTGTCTCAGCTATAAACTCGAACTGAGGAGAGTTGGTCAGGAAGGCGGGAAGGCAGCGCGCATGCGCAGTGGGAGGCCCCAAAAGCTTTCCTTCTGGGAAGCTGGGGAGCTTTCCCGCTCAGGCTCAGTCGGTACCGACGTACCCATATGTGAGGACTAATTCCTGCTGTTCCCAGAGATCATCTGTTACAGGTAAGTAACTGTGCTTTGCTGTTAGTGAGAGGATCAGAATTAGATTTTTTTTAAGATATTGAGTTCTGTGAGTGAATGTCCTAGTTCTGCTCTGCACCCATTGTTGAGGGAGAGAGTTCTGTGAATGCAAAATATATGTTCAAAAAGAAAAAGCAAGAACCATAATAATACAGTTTATAATTAAATATAAACTCATACCCATACACACTCATACCCATAAACACTTCACATCTAGTCACACCATGTAATATCTAGTACTCCATGTCAACCTGTATATACTTACCATGTACTCTCCATCTATTCTGACCAATCTCAGCATGTATATAGTTAATCTGTATTTATATCGTTTAAAGATATCGCAACATATAAATAGTTACCCTGTATTGTCCAAGTTCTAACCCTGTTATAATGTAAACTCAGTCTTGACTGCACTGAGCTCTTGTTGTTGAATGTAAACCGCACTGATAACAAATAGCGTGGTATATAAGAATTGTTAAATAAATAAATAAAATAAAAATGAGTTATTTGTTTTTATAAACTGTGCAGTGGTTCTTGCTCTTTCTTTTAGATCCTTGTTGTGCAAACATCTTGAATTTCCTCCACATTATCTAAGTGGCCTTTTGGTTTGGTTCAGTCCCTGACTGGAGTCTTGAGAAATCTCTTTTCCCCCCCCCCCCCCGCCGCTCCGGGAGGGGGGGGCACTATCTCATTCCTCGCCTCAGGCAGCAGATTGCCTTGAGCTGCTTCTGGACAGAAGTATAGCTACATATGTTTCATGGTCTACAGCAAGGCCTTTGCATGCATAAATCATGAAACACTCTGGGCCACATTAAGAAGCATGAATATATCTGAACATTTGAATAGTTCTCATGCACAACCTTTACATTGATGAAGAAGCAACATTGGAATGGAATAAGGAGACAGTGAATGGTTTAAGATTGGCAAAGATGTATACAGCAAGGTTGCATATGTAGAACAAATCATCAGAGAAACAGGACTGTATGAAGGCAATCAAAGTACTGTATAAAGATTGATGGAAGATTCATCAAAAGTCTTCACTATGCTGATGATATCAAATTACTGGCTGAAAGTGAAGTTGATCTGAAATGTCTGCTTATCAAGATCAAGGAACATAGTCTTAAAATGGCCCTGCACTGGGTGTGTGGCGTTTGAGCTCCTGACTACATTTCCTGATGGGACCGAAGCAAAAGGCTAAACGTGGTGTGTTACCCCAGGCACCTGCGGTATCCTTGACTCCGATGTCTGGGCTACTTGATTCCTATTTGTTTCGTTGCCAGGTCTCACAGCCGGTAAGAACAGGAGGACGGAAGCTCGGCTGGAGAATCGTTAGGGCTAGTTAGCTCGGCGTCTCCCTCGAGCAGCGACCTCACGCCCCCGGAAACACATCGCTCCTCGAAGTTGCTGTGTCCGGAGTCAACTCAGAGAAGCGTCAAGGTCTTGCTCTCTCCAAAGTTGGGGGATCCTTGGCCCCTTCTGGGGACGCTTTCTCCGAGTATGTCAGGGGGAGTTATCTCACTGCAGGAACAGCTCTCCGGGTCAGCACAGGAGAATGAGAGTACTGCTCTGGATACCGGCATGGTTGTTGGCCTCCCCTCAGCCCGATGGAGGATTGCCAAGGGTTCAGCATGGGTTGTTTTTTCCATTTTCCTTACCGCGGCCTGAACAATTCACCCTGGAAACTATTTGGAATGCGATCAATCAGCTTGGAGAGTCCTTGGTATCTCAGATTAATGGCATTCAAGATCAGGTTTGATCAAATACAGTAAATCTTGCACAATCGATGCAGGACTTAAACTCAACAAAAGTTAAATTGGACGAAGTTTCGGAAAAGACCGTTCACTTGGAGACTTTGTCCGAATTATTTGTTAAGGACTCTAATCAGATGAAAGCTAGGCTGGAGCAGTTAGATAATTTTACTAAGTTTGCTAATCTTCGTTTGGTTAATTTTCCGTGCTCACCTACTATTTCTGCTAAAGAAATGTTTAAACGGTATTTAGTTGAAGCATTAGGGGTTCCTATTGAATCATGCCCTCCTCGTGTAAAGATATACTATCTTCCCATGGCCAGGAAGGCTTCGGCTAGTAGTGAAGCAGCCGGATCTGGGCAATTTGATGATTTAAACGTTTCTGAGTTGTTGGAAACTTCTGATACAGGGTTGATAAGACCTGCAACCTGTTTAGTTACCTTTGCTTTGATATCTGACTGTGAATGGCTGTTAAGACTCTTCTTTAGGAAACGCAATGTTTTATTTAAGGGGTGTCTTGTTCAAATTTTTCCTGACCTAGCTCGGGAAACCCGTCGTCGCAGGAAAGAGTTTTTAGTCCTGCACCCGTGGATTCTCCAGCTCGGTGGTTTATTTTTTCTTAAGTACCCATGTAAATGTTTGGTAAAACTTCAGGGTAATTCCTTTATTTTCTTATATCCATCTCAGTTGATTTCCTTTTTGAATTCCAGGGGATCATTAGGGGGTGAATGAGTAAATCTCTTTAAAAAGGATGTGTATATTATAGGTATCTGGCTGTTTGTCACCTAATTCCTCAATGCTGTTTTGTTAAAAAAAAAATTCTTTGGAATCCTCTCATTATTGGTGGACTAGGGGAGGGGTTTACTCTTTGTTCTTTTTGCTTGCTAATTTTTTCACTTGAGTGATTATATTTGAAGTGCCCCCATTACCATTACAAGTATGTAAGCTTGTTATAGGTGGTTCAAGTGTTCTCAGACAATGCCACAGAGGGAGGTAGCTTATGTTGATCAGGAAGGCGGCACAAGGCATGCTGGGGGAGCCCTGAAGATGGCTCTCCTGTTTGCCTGGGTGGCCAGAAACCTCCTAGTTTGTCTGTTCTACAAATTGCTGGGGTGAATACTGTGGAAATGGATTTTTTCAGCTGGCACTCTTTGGTTCCAGGAGAGTGGGAATTCAGTCAAGAGGTGTTTTCAGTTATTTCTGTGCCGCTGGGGTCGCCCTGAGAGGGATCTGATGGTGACCCACTACATTGTCAAAGTGTACCTCTTCCTCAGTCGCTACATGGAGATGGAGTCCCCAAAGGCCTTGACACCCTGGCTCATTGTTGACCAGGTCAGAACTTGCTGTAGGTGTTTCCTCCATGGCTCCTGGTGAGGCATGTGATTCAGCATTTGAGATTCGCCATTTGAGAAGGATCATTTTGTGCTTATAGAAACATAGAAACATGATGACAGAAAAAGACCACATGGCCTATCTAGTCTGTCCTTCCATAACAACTACTACTTATTGCTGTCCTGTGCAAGATAATGCAGCAGATCAGTCTGCATTGGGGCACTGGGTTAAGGAGGCCTTTTCTTCATTGGATCTATTGTGGAACTGTTCAGTTCTGGAGGGTTTGTGCGCCCATTCTATCAAGTGCAAGCGTTCTCATGGGCAGAGTAGAGCAGAGCTCGATAGCCCCAACAGACGCTCGGGTGGACACAGCCTTTGGCTCTAAGGTTTTACAAGCTGGTGTGTCTTCATGCCCAGTAGAAGCATAGCTTTGGAATGTCCCACTTGTCTGGACTAGTCTATCAGGATGATATGGAAGGTGACATTTTACTTACTAGATAATGTCCTTTCCTTGAGTCCTGCTATACCAGTCAAGGACCCACCCCTGGACCTGTGTTTGCTCTGTTCTTCTGCGGCAGTACCCTTGGGTCCACTATGATTTCTATATTTGGTTCTGTAGGCTCATCTTCTTTGCTCAGCCTTCTCTTTATGCTTTGCTGTACATAATTTTCTACTGTTTGATTACTCATTATTGCCCACGTTACGGTTTTGTGAGGTTTGCCATGTTCTCCCGTATACTTTGGGATGGATTTTGAAAAGACCTCTGGTGGCTGAGAGATATGGAGGCAAGGATGTGATCTCATTGAAACCCGGGCTTTTCATTGGTTCTTTGTTTCCACCAATCTGCTGGTAGGAGAACACAACCCACTTGTCTGGACTGGTCTAGCAGGACAAGGGAAGGACATTATCTGGTAAGAAAAATGTCACGTTTTTAGTGCCTGTCGACACCAGCACTAGAAACATTAGTTAAACAATCCCTTTTCTATTGCTCTTCAAAGAGCTGGTTGGCACATTTTATATTCTTTGACACAGTGACCCAGGGACCTTATTTTCTTGATTGAAATAGTTCTGTCTCGGTTTGAAAAATTCCCTTTTTTATTTTGTGTGGCTGTTCTAATGCAATAATTTTTCCCCATGAGCAGTAGTACTGAAATGAAGATCTCCATGTAGACATTTCATATCTGTTTTATATACAGTTAAATAAACTATCTCCAGGAACAAGCAGGAATGTAGTCTTCACATATGGGGTATCGTCGGTACCGACGGAGCCTGTGCAGGAACGCTCCCCAGCGTCCAATAGGAAATCTTTTGGGAGCATCCCACAGCGCCTGCGTGCTGCCTTCCCGCCTTTCCCAACTGTCCCTCTCCAGTTCTTGGTTTTCCGCGGAGCCGACAGGTCGCACATCCTGTCACTGGAGAAAAAATTCCCTTCTTATTTTTCTTTTTTGTGGTCGCGTCTGCTTTCCCTTGACGCTATACCAGTACCACTGGTGGTTCTTTCTTTAAAAAAAAAAACAAAAAAAACCCCCCTTTCTTTCTGGAGTCTTTTCCAGTAATTTTCTCCTCAGGTGCCACATGCCATTTTGGGCACTAGGCCCAACTTTTTCCTTCAGAATGGAAAAACCCGCTTCGGGTTTCAAAAAGTGTTCTAAGTGTGGCGGTACCATCTCCATCACCCACACCCATGAGTGGTGCCTCAAATGTTTAGGTCCTGATCACTCTATTTCAGAGTGTGTTGCCTGTGGGATGATGTCAAAAAGGGGCCGGCAAAACCGAGCTGCTAAACTTAGCACCTTTTTTCCCTCCGAAGCAGCCTCCGTGGCATCAACGTCTTCCAGGGCTTCGTCTTCCTCCCATGGATCTCAGGTAACTAAACATAAATCTAGCCAGTCCTCAAAGGGTAGATCTCCTTCTAAACATCGAGATGCCTCTGGCATTGCCCTTGAGGGACTTTCACCGGCAAAATTGCCCCGGCGGGAGGCTTCGGCTTCCAAAGCACTAACGGGGCTCCAGGATGTTCTCGAGGCTTCAACCTCGGCAGAGCTACTGGTGCCATGCTCTGGGGTTCCGGCCGCTTCATCCGGCACCGATACCCAAGCATAGACAGCGTCGATAGACCAGAGATTCTTGGCTATTGAACGCAGTCTGGCGGCTCTTCTCATGGCCTCGATGGCCCTGAAACCGCTTCAGACAATTCAATCAGTACCGGTACCGGCACCGACTGCGAATGTCGATGCAGGTATTCTACCAGGACTGAGTCATGCATCTCTATCCTACATCAACAAGTCGGTACCGGACCACTCCAATGCCGACTTTGATCGATACCGGTACCGTGCCTTGCACGATCACCCGGATCGGAGATACTTCAACTCCTCGGATGAGTCTGAAGACTCTGAAAGCTCTGCTGATACCAGAGTATTTCTTCCTGAGGATTCCTCTTCTCAGCATAGGATGTCTCCACCAGAGGATATATCCTTTCAGGATTTTATCCGAGATGTGGTCCGAGGTCTTTCCATCGCAGTGACTCCTGAAAAAGAGCCTAGGGCAAAGGAATTAGAAATCCTACAATACTCTAAAGCTCCCAAGGAGGCAGCTACCTTACCTATTCATGAGATCTTGCATGATCTTATGTTAAGGATGTGGGAAACACCTCTAACCACATCTCCTCACTCTGGAAGACTCGACACCATGTATCGAGTACCTCCTTGTCCTGGGTTTCTGAAGACTCAATTACCACACCATTCCATGGAATCAGCCATGAGATGGATAAAGAGTGCAAAAAGGCATGCATCTAATCCTCCAGGATGTGAGTGTAGGACTCTTGACGCCTTTGGACGTCGATCCTTCCAGGCTTCCATGCTTTCTGCTAGAATCGGTTCCTATATCTTGTATATGGGAATGTTTCTTAAAGAGGTCACAGGAGATTTAGAGCTTATGATCCCTCTCCTTCCTGATGATAAAAGGTAAGATTATCTCGCTCTTGTCAAACATGCTCAGGATGTTTCCAAGTTTGTGAATCGTGCAGTCTTTGACTGCTTTGAATGCATAAGCAGAACCTTTGCCATTGCCATAGGTGCACGTAGGATTGCCTGGCTCCAGGCATCTGACAGGACAAACTAGGGAATATACCTTGCACAGGAGAGAATCTCTTTGGCAAGAATTGGCAGGAAAAAGCTAATGAGATAGATGCTGAGAGTATCACTTTGGATAGATTGTCTAAATCTAAAGCTGATCCTGCGAGGAAAAGATCCTCTAAGAAACCATTCTTCAGCAAGAAGAAAAACGTTTTTTATCCCTCCTATACCCAGCAGAGGCATCGTTTGGGTCAGTCTGCCCAAAAGGGACAGCAGCAACAACCTAGGCAAAGAAAGACAAAAGCTGCTAAGCCTCAACTGGCTCAGCAGACTCAGCCTCCAGAGGGGCTTTGACGCCTATCTAGAGAACTTTGTTTTCCTGGCCCTGAACGGTCCAGAACCCTCCACCATTCCCGGAAGGTTATGTCATTTTGCCCCCAGATGGGGTCAGATAACAGCAGAAAATTGGACTCTCTCTATTGTAAGAGAGGGGTACAAGCTTCATTTCCTCAGCATGCCCCCTCCTACAATGGTAAGGCAGTTCAATTCTCAGACCTCTCCCATCAACCAGTTAGGTCAAGAGGTCACTGTGCTTCTTGCCCAAGGGGCAATAGAAGAAGTACCCATTCTACAATAGGGTACAGGGTTCTACTCCCCCCATTTCCTTATTCCAAAGAAAACAGGAGGACACAGACCCATTTTAGACCTCAGAGAATTGAACAAATTCCTGTTCAAAGAGAAGTTCAAAATGATTTCTCTAGGAACTCTGCTGCCATACCTTCAGAGTCAGAATTGGCTTTGTTCTCTAGATCTCAAGGATACGTACACATGTTCTCATCCATCCAACTCATTGAAAGTTCCTTTGCTTCTTATTTCAAGGGAAGCACTACCAATACAGGGTTCTTCCTTTTGGCCTGGCCTCGGCAGCAAGGGTTTTCACAAAATGCATGGCTGTGGTGGCAGCATTTCTTTGCACCCTAGGAATATTCGTCTTCTCTTACTTAGACGACTAGCTCAGGGTTGCTCTTTCTCGCACAATGCACATCCTTCAGTATTTTGGACTTGTCATAAACTTCCCAAAATCCAACCTTGCTCCCACTCAATCTCTAGAGTTTATAGGAGCTCTGCTGGATACCTGACAGACAAGGGCCTACCTTCCACAGGCCCGCTGCCTTCGCATTGTGCAGTTAGCTTCCCAAGCACTGTTAAAACCTCACCTCACTGCTCGAGAAATGTTACAGTTGCTAGGCCACATGGCATCCACCGTGCATGTGGTTCCTTATACTCGCCTCCATATGAGGGCAGCCCAGTGGACTTAATCCACTCAGTGGGCTCAGGCATCTGGTTGCCTGTCAGACAAAATAGCAAACTCAGATCGCTTTATTTTGTCCCTCCAATGGTGTCAGTCACCCCAGAACCTTTTGGTGGGGTCTCCTTTTCAGCAACCCCCACCCCAGGCCACTCTAACAACAGATGCTTCACAGGTGGGTTGGAGGGTACCTGGACTCCACAGGAGGCCTATCTACCCATCAATCTCCTGGAACTCAGAGCAATCTTCCTTGCTCTTCGAGTATTCCACACCCAGCTTAGCTACAAGACAGTCCTAGTTCAAACGGACAATCAGGTAGCCATGTTCTCTGTGAACAAGCAGGGCGGAACAGGCTCTCTGTCGCTATGCAACGGAGCTTTGCGACTATGGGCCCTCGCCAGAGAGCATCAGATTCATCTCCTTGCGGTGTATCTTCCAGGCATTTAAAACTCTTGGGCAGACAGACTCAGTCGAGTTATGCTTCCACACAAATGGTCTCTCCATGCAGACCAGATGACCAGAATTTTCCAAATTTCGGGATCCCTGGACATAGACCTCTTCGCAAGTCCGCTGAATGCCAAACTTCCCCGATTCTGTTCCAGAATTTGGGCTCAGGGTTATCAGGCCAGGGATGCTTTCCACCTCCATTGGGGCCAGGACTTCCTGTATGCTTTTCCACCCATTCCCCTAATTCCCAAAACTCTGTTCAAGCTTCAGAGAGACAGAGGTCATATGATTCTCTTAGCTCCACATTGGCCACGGCAAATGTGGTACCCTCTGCTCCTACATCTCTCTCAACTCTGCCTCTGGAGTTAGGATCTGCTCCAGATCACCTGTCTCAGGAGGACGGGATGCTGTGGCCTTCCAATCCCCAGTCTCTGCATCTCAGAGCCTGGTTGCTGAAAGCCTAGAACTTCACAGTCTTAACCTTTCTCAGCAGTTAAAGGATATCCTTTATGCTTCCAGGAAGCCTTCCACAAGACGCTCTTATGCTTTCAAGTAGAAAAGGTTTACCATATGGTGCTCGCAGAAGGGTCTTGACCCTCTTGCGATACCTCTGCAATAATTACTGGACAATCTCCTTCATTTATCAAATGCAGGGCTTAAGACCAATTCAGTGAGAGTTCATTTGAGTGCTATTGCAGCTTCTTTCAAGCCTCTAAATGGGCAACCTATTTCCTCTCATCCTCTCATAGCGAGATTTATGAGAGGCCTTCTTTTAACTAAGCCTCCCATTAAGTCACCACCGGTGGCATGGGACTTAAATCTGGTTCTTGGGCAGCTTATGAAACCGCTATTTGAACCATTAGCCACTAGCTCCTTGAAATTCCTTTCCTAGAAGGACATCTTTCTTATTGCAATCACATCAGCACGTCGCATCAATGAATTACAAGCATTGGTGGCTGATCCTCTTTATATAAGGTTCCATTATGATTTTTATTTTTTATTATTTTTTTTATTTAGCTGTATTTATATCCCGCTTCTCACCGGGTCAAAGCGGTCAATTGGGAGATACATTTAACACGAGGGGATATGACACACATACGCTAATACTTACAGGGAACATGGGCAATGGAGGGTTAAGTGGCTTGCCCAAGACCACAAGAGTGCCTATAGGACTAGAAATCCCAGTCCCTCCGGCCTGAGATTGCTGTCCCCAGGTGGGACTTGAACCCCCGGCCCTCCGGCCTGAAGTACCTTGTCCTAACCACTAGGCCACTCCTCCCCTATGATAAGGTTGTCCTTAGGACTCATCCACATTTTATGCCAAAGGTGGTGTCAGCTTTTCATTTAAACCAAGCGGTTTACCTTCCTGTATTCTTCCCAAGGCCTCATGCCTCAAATGCAGAAAGGAATCTTCATACTTTGGACTGTAAAAGGGCTCTGGCTTTTTTTTTTTTTTTTATAAACTTTATTTTCAGTTTTCCAATACACACCAAGTAATAATACATGACAACCGTCATAAACAACATCAACCTTGCACACCTAACCCTCCCCCCCACTTCCCTCCCTCTCTAAGTCCAACTTACCACCCCACCCCTCCTGGCAGCTCCTTTTGGGATCACTGGAAAGGGCTCTGGCCTTTTACTTACAAAGGACACAGCAACATAGGAAGTCCTCTCAACTCTTTGTTGCTTTTGATCCTAGCCATTTGGGACTTCCAGTCTCCAAAAGGACACTGTCCAACTGGATTGCACAGTGTACATCTTTTGCCTATGAGAGTAAAAACCTTCCTCTGGAAGGCCATGTCACAGCTCACAGTGTGAGAGCCATGGCAGCTTCTATGGCTCATCTTCACTCTGTGTCTGTTGACATCTGCTGAGCAGCTACTTGGGCTTCGGTTCATACCTTCACAGCCCATTACTGCTTAGACAAGGACTCCCGCCGGGATGCCTTGTTTGGTCAGGCTGTTCAACACCTGTTCCATACTTAATCAACTCCTACCCACCATCCCTGGTAGGATGCCAGAGATCCATGGGGAGAAGTGGAGCCCTTTCACAAGGGCACATAAATTCTGGGGTTTTCTCCCTGGCATCTGCAGCTAGGGAGTCCCCATATGTGAAGACTACATTCCTGCTTGTTCCTGGAGATAGCATAGTTACTCACCTGTAACAGGTGATCTCCGGGAACAGCAGGAATTTAGTCTTCACAACCCACCCACCTCCCCTAGGAGTTGTATCTCTCTATCTCTCTCTCTTTCTCTCTTTCCCTCTCTCTTTTGTCTGAGCTTTAAACTCAACTGGAGAGGGACAGTTGGGAAAGGTGGGAAGGCAGCACGCAGGCGCTATGGGATGCTCCCAAAAGCTTTCCTATTGGATGCTGGGGAGCGTTCTCGAGCAGGCTCCGTCGGTACCGACGATACCCATATGTGAAGACTAAATTCCTGCTGTTCCTGGAGATCATCTGTTACAGGTGAGTAACTATGCTTTCTTTCTGGAAGCTTAATTTCATATACTTATTCTTGCCTTTTAGATAAGAAGATGAAATGAAGTGTTTTGGTTAAATCCAGAGTGTAAGTTGGCATTGCTGAATACACTTAAGGCCCCTTTTACCAATGCTTAGTGCATGGTAATGGCATTAGCTTACCCTGTCTGCTGTTGTGGCACATTGCCTGTGCTAAGTGTTAGTAAAAGGGGCACTTAGTGGTAGCTCTTTCTGTATGAACAATGTAAATGTTGTCCAGCTTGATCTGTCTGAAATAGTAGACTGCTGCATATGTTTTTAGATACAGAATGGAAAAACTGGCTTGACGCTCTCCCCATGGTTGGCTGGGTGAAATGATCTCTGAGCACACTCCCTTTCTTTTGGGAAATGCTCCTTACAATTACATTATCTCCTCTATAGCATTTATGGCTTGGCTCAGTTTACACTCGGATCAAATCTCTTATGGCAAACAGTACCATCAGCTGGAAGTAATTACAGAAGCAAAATGAGGGCACAATGAAATTATACTTGGCTATGTATTGTATAAGCAATCTTGGCAAATCAGTGTGCTACAGTCATGTAAATAGCAGTTTGAGGAGCCTATTCAGTAGCCTGTAATTTGCAGTTCCAGACTGCAAATATTTTTACTTTTTTTTTTTTTTTGAAGCAAAGGTGTTTCTTTAGAAGAAAATTAAAAACATTGAAAAGGTTGGATCTGCTGACCTAAGAGGAGTCCCTGGAGGGAGACCCAGGTTTTGGCTATATTCTTTGCACTGCTTAAGGGTGTTGCGGGGTCACATTGACGGCACTGGGATAGCGATTGGGATTATCAGGGGGGTTTACTGGGCAGTACTCCTGACTTGCATGGTGCACCGTGTCCTTTGAGGCACAATAGGATTTGTGAAATAAATGAAGGCAAAATGATCCTGGGCGCCTAGGGCCCAATTCTCTCCGCAATAACTGGCCAATGTGGAATGCATTTACAGCCCCAAGCAGTGCAGCAGATGGGGCTGATTGTGGCGGCTTTCAACGAAATCAAATGCTTCCAAAATAGTTTTCAATTTGCTTTAACTGTATGTATCTTCTTATCAAAGTGCTGGAATAAGAACTCTGTGCAAAGGAGGGGCACATATGTCGGGAAAGCTGACTTGAAGTCCAGCAGCCATATGGTCCCAGTGATATAGCCAGGAGTTTTTCAGTTTTCAGCCAACAGAAAAATGAACATTTAAAAAAAGAAAATAATTCTTTCCTCCTTGTGAACTCGGTTTACTGCAAGCTGAGTTTCCCTGGTCACCCTGTGGGGATTGTGCCTCTTTAAATTGGGGTTGTTTTACCAGCTTAAATGAAGTAAACAAAATGACTTGCAGAAACAGAATAATCTGAGAAAAGACTAAATTACAACACTCAATAAATCAGCACGGTAGTACACCTTTGTCTCAGTAAAATATGAGTTTGTTTTCTTCTTGAGGGCATGCCAGGAGCAAGTCCTCCTTTGTTAGAAGTTGCCCGTCCCATTAAAGTAGAATTTGTAAGCCATTGACTGTATGATGCTCATTAGATTGCTTACTTAAAGTTTAACAGCCTTCATGAGTAATTCATGCATTCTCTGATGAATATTTCATATGACTAGGGATCCATTTTGCAATTGCATTGATAGATTCTTATTGTTGCATCAATTGAAATGTTGACAAAATTGAAGTTAGTTGGTGCATGGCCAAGTCTACAGCCATTGTAAACAGTTCAGTCTGTTTTAACTTCCTTAGTTTTGAAATAGACTAAAAATGTTCTCAAAACACTGTAAAAGGAAAATATGAGTGTAATTTTCATGTTTAATTGTACTTTCAAGCTTGAGCTGCAAACTGTAGTTATTATACTGCCCTTTTCGGCCTCTGATTTAGCCCAGTTGGGTATGTTTAGATTTCCAAAATTAACTTGTAGGGGTCTTGAGTAAATACCACTTTGTGATGGAAAATAAAAATTGAATATATAAATTACCTATAGGCATGTCTCAGTGCAAGAAACCCTGTTTATTCTTTCTTTTCACGCAGTTATTGATTAGAAGGACTATATTTAGCAAACACCATTTCCATTAATGCTCGACTCAATAAGAAAATGACCAGCTGCATTAACGCTCTAATTAGGATGTGTTTCCAAATCTGTTGCACTCAATTTAATGCTATCTTCAAGTTTTTCTGATACTTGGTAATGTTTCCTTTATATTTTCAGAGAATCTGAGATGCTAAGAAAGCTCCGTGTCTGTCCACAGCTTTCCACATTCTGTTTTCCAGTTATTTTGCAGTCCCCAGGCTTTTCCCTCCTTAGAAGGAGACAAAGAGATGAGTTGAACAGATATTCTCTTGGATTTCAGTTCTACAAGATTCTTGAGTCACACAATAGGCACATATCTGAAATGATTTAGCCTGCAGCTTTGTATCTTGTAATGCATAACGACGCCCATGTTGATTTGGGACATTTGACTCAGAGTCACAGATATCTATTGTAGATCTTTAGATCTCACAGAATAGAGAGGCCTTTACACATATTTTCTGGTTGAGATACCTTTTTAACCCCATAGATCAGTAGTTCACAAACCTATGCTGGGGGACACCCAGTCAGTCAAATTTTCAAGGTAATTAATGATATAGATTTGCATGGATTCTTTCATTGAATACATATTTATCTCAGGACAAGTTTGGAGCTCACTGTCATAAGTCTCTCTTGAACCCTCCTCATAATGCTGGCTGAAATTAATTCAGTTCATGGCCAGAGATGTTAGAGTTCTAGCAAATGGGTAGTTCCTATTAAGCTTGGCCATCTTAAAACCAGTATGTAGAACTTAATGTAAAACAGGTTACCTATACTCAGGGCTTTATTTGTAGACAAAAAAGAAGTGGACCTGTGGGTGGGGCAAAGGCCAGAAATGACCTATGGGGGCGAGACCAGGGCCAGAATTGTTTCAAACCTTTGTCCCTCCCCATATTTCTGCACTTCATCTCACAGCCCTCCTCATACCCTCACCTTGTCCCTACTCTCCTAATCTCTGATCAATTTAGTAGTCTCCACTATCCCCCCAGGCGAACTCAATTCCCCATTTATCCACCCTACCCCAGTGCCTGTGTCATTGCTCACAATCTTACTCAAGCCCTGAGTCCCCACTTACTTGCCCAATACCCAGCCTATGTTAGTTTGTCTTCTGTTTTCTCACCCAGTCTTAGATTCTTCACTTAAGCCCAAATCCCCCTGCTCTCCTATATCCCCATCCCCAGTGTCTACCCATCTACTTCCTTCTCCAATAATTAACCCTTCCTTTCCTCCTCCTTACCCTAGCATCTGATCTTATAGCCCGCCCTCTCGACCTTCCCCTGGTTATACTTCTTCCCCAGCCTCCACAATATCTATCCTCCTCTCCCTTTCACTCCCCCCAGCATCTCCTTCTTTTCCCCCGCCCTGACCCCAGCATTTGTCAGCATTAACCCCCTTCTAGTATCAGTCCCCAGGCCTAAAATTAGCCCCCTCCCAGCCCCAGTCCCCTTCCAGCATGAACCCATTTCTATTCCCAGCCACAGTATCAGCCCATGCATGGTCCCAACCTCAGTATTAGCACATGCTTGGTCCCAGTCCCCCCCTGCAGCCCCAGTATTAACCCATGTCCAGTTCGAGTCCCCATCTTCCACTGCCACCTACCAACTTCCTACAGTTGATTCCACACAAGGAACATAAAGGAAAAGCAGGAACCACAGTACAGAACCTTTAGTGCAAATCTACCATTTCACAACAGCTCTAACTTCCAAAACACACAAGGAAGTTACCCAGAAAGTACATAACTACTGCAATGGAACCTACAAAACACATACACCTACCGGGTAGGCTGAACAGTCCAGATTCCTACATAAAAACTATGTAGGAAAAAAAAAAAACCTGAACAAAGAATCCGGAGAAGCGGGAGTTGACGATCGCTACTCATTGAGTGTGGGAAGGAGCTCCTCCCCACTCCCTGCAGCCACCAACCAGCAGCTAAGCCTCCCGCTTGTAAAGCAGCAGCGTGGTCCTTAGGCGGGGACCGCGAGAAGGCGCAGAACACATCCTGCATAACCACAGACCACACATCCAAATACCAGGAATAGGAGCAGAGAAGCAACGGTCCTCAACACTGGCTCACCTCGGTAACTACACATCACAGACGTGGTAGAGATGAGGATAGTAACTGAATTAAAGAAAGCATGGGACAAACACAGAGGATCTCTAAAAGTTAAAAAAAAGGGGACTGTTGTAGTTGTTGATATGGAAGGACAGACTAGATAGGCCATGTGGTCTTTTTCTGTCATATTTATATGTTTGTGTAACAAATCAGGAATAAATGCATGGATACCAGCCAACCATGCTGTCGTCACCCCCTGCCTGGGCCAGAGGCTTACAGGCAAAAGGCTGCCATATTTGTCCTTAAATAAAGATTTGCAACCTTATCTCCAGCTGGGAATCCTGGGACTTGTAGTTTTTTTTCGTTTACTTAAAGACAAAGTAGTATGTGACCACTGGGGTTTGTTAAGGCAAAACAAGATTTTTATTTTTGGTTTCCTTCCGAGCATTAAATTCAAACGCAGGCAAAAAGGATCATTCTCCAAATGAAAAGCTTACAGGAAACAAAAGTACAACTGGAGTTGAAGAACTGAAAACACTTTTAAACACAGCAGCTGTTTTCAGCAAACATTTCAGCACATGTATTACAGCTTCTTTTCCATTCATTCAGCACAGGTAAATTCTTGACATTTATCAAAATGCTGCTTTACTTATCAAGCTCTGGTTTTAGCAAAGTTCTTTACTTTAATGGAAGCTCTTAGCATTCTCCTGGCTAGGTGAAAGATTGCTCTTAAAAACTTCTTTTCACAGTCCTTTTCTAACAACTTTCAAGCTTCCCTGTTGCATAAAGAACAATCCATTAGAGATTCATCACAAACAGAATCTGGTTCAAAAGAATCAATTTGCATGCCCTCCTGCCTTACAAATTGTTTGTCTCTTTCTGGGTTCTCAGTAATTCCTTCCAACTTACTATTTTGTAGAAACTTCAGGAGTTCTTTCCAGGGCTGCTCTCCCTGGTAAGAAATGGTTGTATCTTGAGAGTGGGACTTTTTAACCTGGAACAACTACCTTAATGCTTCACCTGTGTTCAGCCCTGCTTCTCTGCCCTTGGCTGGGTTCTGGTCACCTCCGTTTGTAACTGCGTTCCCCCACCTTCTGGCAGCTTGGGTTCTCTGAACCGGCTCTTGAACACTCTGCACTGCACTTAGTTCTACCTCGTCAGCAACCTTCCCAGCTACCGATCTGCTGGTCTCTGGTTCAAGAGTACCTCTCACACAAGAACTGTTTCCTCTGTTGCTGGAACTATTCTCCCACGTGGAGTTAAGCTTCCCACATCTCCCTTCTCTCCTGTTCCTTCTTTCGTTCCTTCCTCCTTCCGCTTTCTCCTCTGTCTGCACTGAAGCAGGCTTAAAAAGCTGCTTCCTAGCTACCACACCCTTATCTCTGCACAGGTGGTTGTCATTAGAGTCTAAGCCTGCACCTACGTTAGGGCTTGGGCGTGGCTTAGCCTCAGCAAGTACGTGTTTCTTTTGTTTGGCTGTAGTTTTAGCCCTGTGAAAACCTTGCCTGTCTCTTGTCTTAAAGGCATATTCACTGTTTTCCTCTGTTTCCATTGGCTCAGCACAGCTCTCATTGTCACAATGCTTACAGTAAACCCAATTCTCTATGCTTTACTAGTAACTGTACTCATCGCTTCTGCACACAAACATACACACACAGCACCCCAACTATGGCTCGACCCTCTGGCTAACTTTCCAACACGCATACCATATCAGCGCAACATGCACAGAAGTCCATACTGCCTCATACACATACAGACCTTCCACAGTCATACTGCCACAACCTCAACCTACACCCCCCGACATACTCATCAACTCCCACTCAATCAGAAACAAAATCCCTACCATCAGAGACATACTCTCGTCCCATCACCTTGAAATACTCTGCATAACAGAATCTTGGATCACTGAAACAGACAACATACTTCTAAACTAGCTCACGCCATATGGTTACACCATCTACCACTGCCCACGTTCACAATGAAGAGGTGGCAGTGTGATGATCATATCCAAAACCAACCTGAAATTCCAATACCACCTAACTGAGAGCACAAACGAAAGTGACACCCTCATCATAATCAACAAACGGCTAACCTTCACCCTACAGAACACCAACCGCTAACTTAAAAGACCTCTCAAACATCCTAGATAAAAAGTGCTCATGCCTCAAACATAGGAAAAGACCTCCTAGTCCTAGGAGACTTCAACCTCCCATCGCTACAACCAAACCAGGCACACTTTTCAGCAAGCAATGGCAACAATGGACCTAACCCAACTAGTACAAATATCCACACATGAAAAGGGAAACATCTTTGACCTGATTTTTTTCAACAACCATATGACCATAGCTGACCCCCCCTCAGACCATTCAAGCACATCCAGTACCATGGTCAGACCACAAACTAATCAGCTTCTCCCTCCTACATGCCAACCTCAGCAAACACTCCCCCATCCAACAATCACCAAGAAGAAGATTCAGACAGTTCAACAAGGAAAACTTTATACAAGGCACCCTTCTGCAACTACTAAACAACTCATCCGACCCCCACATACTAACAGAACACTGGAACAGCATCACTGAGAAAGCAGCCACGCTGCCCCTTCCATGTGCACACACATGAAACAATGCAAAATTGCCTGGTACACCCAAACCCTATGCCAGTTGAAGGACCAGTTCCATGTGCAGGGTGCCTGCATGCTGAAGCTCTGAGGAAACAAGTGGAAGAACTCAGAGGAGGTGGCGAGGCTGAGGAGCATTCAAGACAGTGAGAAGTACATTGATGAGATGCTTCTTGCAGCAACCAAGCTCTCCAGCACAGGAGAAGATGGGTGCCAACAGAATGTCAATGGTTGGACACAAGTCACCAGGGCCTGCAAAATCACCAATCCAACTTCTCCAGCCCTTGAATTGAAGAACCATTATGCAGCCCTGGAAGTGGAGGAGGTGAAAGCATCCCTGGAAAGGGAAGAACCAGAGCTCAAGTACCCCAAAGTTGCAGAATCAGTGACTAGAAGGAAACGAAGGGTAGTGGTGGTTGGAGACTCTCTTCTGAGGGGTACTGAGGCATCCATCTGCCAACCAGCCTTCATGTCCAGAGAGGTATGCTGTCTGCCTGGTGCCAAAATCCAAGATGTTATGGAGAGTTTGCCGAGACTCATCAAGCCCACTGACTATTACCCAATGTTGCTAATCCATGTTGGAACAAATGATACTGCCAGGTTTACCTCGGAACGTATCAAAAGTGACTTCATGGCTCTGGGACAGAGGGTGAAGCAGTTAGGTGCACAGGTGGTGTTCAATCCTCCCTGTTGAGGGTAAAGGCCAAGGCAGAGAGGCTCGCATCCTGGAGATGAATGCATCGCTGCGTGGATGGTGTCATCGAGAGTATTTTGGTTTCCTAGACCATGGGATGCTGTTCCAAGGGTTGCAGAGCAGAGATGGCATCCATCTGTCCAAGAAAGGTCAACGCATCTTCGGTAGTAGACTGGCTAATCTACTGAAGAGGGCTTTAAACTAGATTCGTTGGGGATGGGTGAAGAAAGCCCCCAGGTAGGTGATACATTAAATACCTTTAACAGGGGTAACATATGGAAAGCAGTGTGTATAAATGCCCGTAGCATGGGAAATAAGATCCCTGATGTTGAAGCTTTGGTGGGAGTGGCTGACTTGGATTTAGTGGCAGTTACAGAAACATGGTTCACAGAAAACCATGATTGGAATGTAACTATACCTGGCTATACTTTATTCAGAAAGGACAGGGTAGGAAGAAGGGGAAGAGGAGTGGCACTACATGTAAAAACTAATATTAAAGCTTTGGAATTACAGAGCTTAAAAGGGAGAGAGGAGGCATTGTGGGTTAAACTAGAAAGAGTGAATGAGAAATCTTTTTGCATTGGTGTGATATACAGACCTCCCTCGCAAGAGGAAGAGGTGGACAGAGTGTTAATTGAAGACATACACAGCATTGCTGGGAAAGGGGAAGTGCTACTGATAGGAGATTTCAATATGCCAGATGTTGATTGGCACATTCCTGCTGCAGTATCATCTAGAAGTAAGGAGATCATGGATTCTCTGCAGAGAGAACTATTCAGGCAATTGGTAACAGACCCCACACGTGAAGGGGCCATACTGGACTTGGTGCTTACCAATGGTGAAAGTGTTTCTGATGTTGTAGTGGGAGATCATTTTGCATCCAGTGATCACCAGATGGTGTGGTTCAGTATTAGGACTAGGGCTGTTAGAATCCATTCAAAGGTGAGGATCTTAGACTTTAGGAAGACTAACTTTGCGAAGATGGGCCAATACCTCAGGGAGTCGTTAGTGGGATGGGAACAGCTGGGGGATGTAGAAAAACAGTGGGCAAAATTGAAAGGGGATATTTTAAGGGCAACCAACCTTTTTGTTAAAATGGTAAATAAAGAGAGGTCACGTGACACATGGGCAAGTGAGGACATTTTTCACTTGCTCCAGGACCACCGCGGCAAAATCGGCGTAAAAACGGCGTTTTGAGCTCCTGGTGATCGGTGCCGATTGTGGGGAAAGTAATTTTAATATAGCCCCTATACTCTGCTGCCTTTTGGTGTTCCTGGATGCCGCTCCCGGTGCGGAGAGAGAGGGAGAAGGAGAAGGCGCCCAAATCTCGGGCCACAACAGCGTCGGAGATGCACCCCTCTTCACCGGGCGTGGAGAGTGGAGACTCGGCGTCAGAAGATTTGGCAAAGGAAGTGGCCCGACATTTAAATCCTAAGTTCGACCAAATCCTCACCAAATTGGAGGCGATGGAGGAGACCATGGCAGCACAGGGCCAGCGAATTGAAGAATTGGAACACCGTGTGTCAGCGATCGAAGATGATGACGGCCGGCAAGAGAGAATGCACGCGGATACACATGCACAGCTCTTGGCGCTGCAAAACAAGGTGGATGACCTAGAAAATCGTTCCCGCCGGAACAATCTCCAGCTGGTGGGCATCCCCGAAGCAACAACTGACCTTCAGCTGCTGCCGCTCATCGAAAAATGGCTCCCGGAAGAGCTGGGCCTACCCACGTTGGTTGGAGATCTGAAAGTGGAGCGCGCCCATAGGATCGGGCCTTGGTCCGAGACCAGAGCCAGACCCCGAGTGGTCATTGCTAAAATTCTGAACTTTGCTCATAAGGAGCGCCTTCTCAGAGCCTATCGACAGCATGAGGGTCTGCTATGGCACAACTCCAAAATTCTGCTGTTTCAGGATTACTCCACTGCGGTGTCTGCGAAGCGTAAGGAGTTCTCCCAGGTATGCACGGCTCTATTTGAGAGGAAGATTCGCTTCTCCCTGACCTTCCCGGCGACGCTAAGAGTTCACCATCAGGGCCGTAATTTGACATTCGCGACCGCGGGAGAGGCCAAGACCTTCTTAACGCAATTGCAAAAGGAGCAGCCGGCTCAGGTGGCGGCGGGCACTGCGGACTCAGTGCAATGAGCTCGCATGACCCATGCTGCTAATACTGTTGGTATCAGCTATGTGGAAGCGGCACATCTCCGAGAGAGAGGGGATCTCTCCAGGGAAGGTAGCTACCAGGACCTGATGCCATACTCCAACAACCTCCTGGAAGTTTGTGCCTCATTGGACCATAGGAGCCTATTGCCATGTTGCCATATTGCTATATTTTTTGCCTTTACTGTAAAAAGTATGTTTTGTCATTGAATTTCCTAAGGATCGTGGGGTAAAGTGAGTATGTGAGACCTACTCCCGGGGAAGCGGTTCCAACTAATTCTCATAAGGGGCTATTCCCCATTCCCCTCACCACTGTGGTCCTTTTCCTATCCCCTTCTTGGATGGCCGGGGTGGGGCTGGGGGAGTTAAGAAGGATTTGTAGCAATTTGTATAAGCCAATATCCGTCCCCAGCAGCCAAGCCGAATATAGTGTGGGGGGGGGGGGCGGTGGGGGGCTTCGGAGGGAGGAGTGACCCCGGGATTAATAGTAAGCACTGGGGCTAGATGTATCTCCGCGGTGGTCCCGCGGTGCTCAGAGGTGACCTTACTCAGTTTTAGACTGAGGTGGGATGTGCGTTACTCAGGGGGGAAGGTTGTATGGAGGGGGGGAGAGGAGGACGGGGTGGCTGAGAGAGTGGGAGGGAAGGGGAGTTGGGGAGAAGGGGGTGGGCGGAGGGGGGGGGGTAAGAGGGGGGGGGGAATGGGGGGGTTCTTACGGTCACACCCGGGCAAGACAGCCTCTTGTTAGGGGGGGAATCGGATACTGGAGATGGGGGGCGTCCCAGGCTGGGGGGACCCTCTCCCAACCATTGGCATTGATATGGGTGAAAATGTTCTTTAATATTGTATTACTCTGAAAATTATTTCTTGGAATGTCTGTGGGCTGGGGAGTCCCATTAAAAGATCCAAAATATTGCAAGCTTTGGCCCGGCAGAGAGCAGATATTGCCTTGCTCCAAGAAACCCACCAGACAGAGGAAGAGCATCGCAAACTCCAACGAGGCTGGGTGGGGCAAGTCTGGGGGGCCCCTGCTGTGGGTAGGAAGGGGGGCGTGGTGGTACTTATTCACAAAAATATCCGCTTTGAGGTTCACCAACAGATCCTAGATCCTACAGGGCGTTTCATTGTGTTACATGGCCTATTGGGGGGCAACCGGTCCTTCTCGGTAACCTCTACTGTCCTAATGTTTTGGATGCAGCTCTGTATTCTCGCCTGGCATCACGAATTGAACAACTTCCAGAGCTGCCTTTGATTTTGGGTGGCGATTTCAATGGAGTAATGGATGTCGTGCTGGATACCTCGCGGGAAGGGGTTCCCAGGGATCGCCTTTACTCGGCCCGTGCACTCCAGCGGCTGTGCATCCGCTTGGGGTTGGTTGATCCCTGGCGGCTTCTGCATTCGGAGGAAAGGGATTATACGCACCAGTCCCGTGCACATGGGACCAGCGCCAGAATCGATTATTTACTGCTTTCTAAAAGTCTGTTTGCCAAGGTGACTGATGCGCGGATAGGCCCCACGGAGATTTCTGACCACGCTCCGATCTGGCTAACGTTACAGGGGGTGGGTGACAGTCCGGGGGCGCGCATCTGGCGTTTTCCGCTGGAATTATACAGGGATACCCAATTCCGTCAGTTTTTGGTCCGCCATTGGCAGGAGTTTGAGTCCGATCACGCCGGACATCAGGCTGAACCCGAGCTTGTATGGGAGACGGCTAAGGTGGTCCTAAGGGGCGATATCATTGGCTACATGGCTCGAAAGCGGAGGCTCCGGGCCGAACAAATTATCCGACTTGAAAAACTAGTTACGAAGCTTCGCCGACGGCATGCCTGCACCCCAAGTCTGGCTCTTAAAACACAGCTGTGGGAAACACAAACGGCCCTGAATGAACTCCTGCACCAGCGGGCTAAAAAGTCGGCGCTGTATTATCGCTACCAACTATACTGCCAAGGGGACAAACCGGGCAAATTGTTGGCACGCTGCCTGCGGGGCCCCCGAGGGTCGCGCATGATAGCGGCCGTTAGGGATGACCAAGGGACCCTTCATAGGGACAATTTGCAGATTGCCCAGGTTTTCCGTTCCTTTTTTCGGACTCTTTATTCAGCGGATGAGGGCTCCCCGGAACGGATGGTGTCATATCTACAGGGCCTAGATTTGCCGCGGTTGAGTGAGCCGGAGAGGGCGCTCCTAGATCAACCGCTGACTCTCCAAGAGGTGCAGCAGGCTATTGCTAAGGCGAGCTGTTACAAGTCTCCGGGTCCAGATGGACTGTGGGCGGAGATGTATAAGATCCTCAATAACCATATTTCCCCTGCACTGGTGGCCCTTCACACTAAAAGGACAGAACAGGGTGGCTTCCGCTGGGGGGGGAACCAGGCCTATATTACGCTCTTCCCTAAGCCTGGGAAAGACCCCTTACAGGCCGCGTCTTATCGTCCCATTTCACTACTCAACTTTGATGTTAAGCTTTTGGCTAAGATCTTGGCGGATCGCCTGGCAGGCGTGTTAGGTCAATTGGTCCATGAATCGCAGGTGGGCTTTGTCAGGCAGCGTCACGCGGTCCGTAATCTCCGTAAAATCCTCTCCTCGCTGGAATGGGTGAGCCGACGACGGCTCCCCTCGTTGTTAGTAAGCTTTGACGCGGAGAAAGCCTTTGACAGGGTGGATTGGAAATATCTCAAGTTCTTGCTCCCGTATTATGGCTTGGGGCCTGTTTTTTGCAAGATGGTTCACAGCTTATATGCGGACCCGACGGCGGCCATTTATTGTAACGGGGTCCTATCTGATCCTTTTTCCTTACACCGGGGTACCCGACAAGGATGTCCCCTGTCTCCCTTACTGTTTGTGCTCTCCCTGGATCCCTTTGTACGGAGCGTGGAACAATCTCTGGAGATCAAGGGCATCCGTATGGGTTCACGTGTTCAAACTGTCGGCCTTCGCGGACGATTTGTTGGTACATTTATCCTCCCCCCAGGTCTCTCTTTCATCCTTGCTACAGGAATTTCACCGCTTTGGACGCTTTGCAGGTTTAGCTATTAATATGGAGAAATCCGAGGCACTCGATGTGTTGGGCCTTTTGAAGGCTGGGTGGCAGGGGGTATTTCCTCTCAGATGGGCCGAGGAATATTTCACGTACTTAAGTATTCGGCTAACGTGCCAACCGACTCGGTTGTATCGTTGTAACTTAGAATGGACGTTGAGTAAGCTGCGGGAGCAATTGTTGGCCTGGAAATCTCTCCCCCTATCCTTGTCAGGGAAGATCGCGGTGATTAAGATGGTCATTCTGCCACGGATCCTTTACTGGATGCAAACTCTACCGGTATGGCTACAGAGGGGTGACCTCCGGAGGATTGAGGGGGTGATCCGGGGGTTCCTATGGAACGGTAAGAAGGCGCGGATACCGTTTAGTCGGCTAGTGGGGAAATGGGAACAGGGTGGGATGGGTCTCCCGGACTTAGAGGCATATGCCCTGGCTTGTCAATCGCACCACTTAAGCGACTGGCTGGGGGGCACGGAGGTTTATATGCCGGTGGCCTTGGAAGAGGCGCTGGCGGCTCCAAATGCTTTGCTGGCTCTGTTGCATTTTGACAATCGGTTGTGTTGGGGCAAAGTTGAAGACAGTGTGCTTTTGGGATCGGTTAGGCGGACTTGGCGGCGGTTGAATGGGTACTGGGGGGAGAATTGGCGAGTCTCCAGTTGGCTGCCGCTGAAGGGCAATGCGCAGTTTACTCCGGGGTCTGACACGGGTGCGTTCTCGGTATGGACTTGACAAGGTATAGGTAATGTAGGCCATGTGGTCGACCTTTCGGGGAAATGTAAACAATTCCGGACTCTGAGGGAGGAATATGGAATACCGTCCGGACACTATTTCGCCTATCTGCAGCTCTCCCACTACGTACATTCATTATCGGTTATGGATCTCCGGGCGGAGCGCTCCGCGAGAATTATTGAGTTCTTTGGGTTGGGGGGGGGGGAGGAACCGCCTTCCATTCGTGGGTTGCGGAATAGGGTGGCTCCCTTTAGGCCGATCGCTGATTATAGTTCGGTGGAGCTTGCCTGGGCGGCGGAAATGGGCAGTGCGGTTCCTCCTGGCGCAGTGCGGGCGGCTTTACAACATCTTGCAGAGCTGGCTGTGGGGGCTCGCTGGAGGGAAATACAATTTAAGTGCATCACTAGGGCACATTTTTCTCCCCGACGGGCCCTCCGCAGTCACCTTACCACCGATGGGAGCTGTCCGCGCTGCTCCGAGTCTCTTGCTACGCTGTTCCATATGTGGTGGGGGTGCCGCATCATACTGCCATATTGGGCAAAAATCTGTACCTTTTTGGTACACTTGTTAGGGCAGCGGGTATGCTGGGATGGGTCTTTAGTGGTGTTAGATAGACTATGCCCCACCCAGCCCAAAGGGAAATGGGAGCGTTTCCTGGTGCGTAAAGCCTGTCTGGTGGGTAAGGGTCCTCTTCTGCGAAAGCGGAGGGAACCACATCCGCCCTCCTACTGGGAATGGCGCAACGCCTTCCATCAGTTGATGCTTTGGGAATGCCGCCGCGCTCGGGGCAGTGTGCGACGGTGGCCGGCCTTTCAGAGGCTCTGGGACCCCTACATTCAAATGTTGAGCCCTGGCGTTCGCAACGAGATTTTGCAAATGGGGTGTTAACCCCCCCCGTAGATGGTTCTTTATGGGTCGGGTCAGTGACTGTAAGGTGGGTGGGGGGGGGGAGTGGGGGACGGTTGGGGATGAATATCAAAAATTTACACCTGGCTGTTAATTCTGCTCTGCAGGGGGATCAGAGTCCACCCCTCTCGGAGCTAGTTATTGTTGTGATTTGTTTGTCTCCTGGTGTTTCAAAATAAAGTTTATAAAAAAAAATGGTAAATAAAGGCAAAAGGAAAAGGAGACCGCTATGGTTTTCGAAGGAAGTAGCTGAAAAAATGAAGAAAAAGAGGTAGACCTTCATGAAATACAAGAGATCACAGAGAGAGGAAGACAGGCATCTGTATTTGGAAAAACTTAGAGAAGCTAGCAAAGTAGTCAAGAAGGCAAAGATTCAAAAGGAGGAGGAAATAGCCAATGCAATAAAATGGGGGGATAAGACATTTTTCAGATATATTAGTGAGAAGAGGAAGGGCAAAAGTGGTATTGTCAGACTCAAGGGTGCAGGGGAGGAATATGTAGAAGCTGATAAGGATAAAGCGGAATTGCTTAACAAATATTTTTGTTCTGTGTTCACAGATGAAGAACCAGGAGCAGGACCTCAGAAAACACCCACAAATAGAAACAGAAACAAGGGACATCTTGAACAATTTTCAGAAGACTGTGTTCGTGAGAAACTAGCTCAACTTAAAGTAGACAAAGTGATGGGACTGGATGGGATACACCCTAGAATACTGAGGGAACTTGGAGACGTTCTAGCAACTCCACTGACTGACCTTTTCAATGTCTCGTTGGAGTCGGGAGTGGTGCCAAAGGACCGGAGAGAGGCTCATGTGGTGCCTTTACACAAAAGCGGAAGTAAGGATGTGGTTGAAAACTACAGGCCGGTTAGTTTAACTTCGGTGGTGAGGAAATTATTGGAAATGCTGCTGAAAGAGAAAATAGTGAGGTTTCTGGAGTCCAGCGGATTACAGGATCCGAGGCAGCATGGATTCACCAGAGGCAGGTCTTATCAGACAAATCTGATTGATTTCTTTGACTGGGTGACCAGGGAGTTGGACCGAGGGAGAGCTCTAGATGTGGTGTATTTAGATTTCAGTAAAGCCTTTGACACTGTTCCTCACAGGTGACTTATAAACAAACTGAGCACCCTAGGGATGGACCCTAAAGTTACTGCTTGGGTTAGAAATTGGTTGGGTGGGAGGCGACAAAGAATACAAGTAAATGGAGCTCACTCTGAGGAGAAGGATGTTACCAGTGGTGTGCCCCAGGGATCTGTCCTTGGTCCGATTCTTTTTAACATCTTTGTTAGTGATATAGCGGAAGGGCTGTTGGGTAAGGTTTGCCTCTTTGCAGATGATACCAAAATCTGCAATAGAGTAGACACCCAGGAAGGTGTAGATAACATGAGGACGGATCGAGCTAAGCTTGAAGAATGGTCTAGAATTTGGCAGCTGGGATTTAATGTTAAAAAATGTAAGGCCATGCATTTGGGCTGCAGCAATCCAAGGGAGCAATATAGTACAGGTGGTGAAGTACTTTTGTCCACTAAAAAAGAGCGGGACCTAGGCGTGGTTGTGTCTGGTGATCTTAAAGTAGCTAAACAGGTAGAAAAGGCAACGGCAAAAGCTAGAAGGATGCTTGGGTGCATACGGAGAGGAATGGCTAGCAGAAAAAAGGAGGTGATAATTCCTCTCTATAAGTCTTTGGTGCGACCTCATTTGGAGTATAGTGTGCAATTCTGGAGACTGCACCTTCAAAAGAATGTGAACAGGATAGAGTCGGTACAGAGGGTGGCTACTAAAATGATTAGTGGGCTTTATCATAAAGCATATGAGGACAGACTTAAGGATCTTAATATGTACACCTTAGAGGAAAGGCGGGATAGAGGTGATATGATTGATATGTTTAAATACCTCCGTGGCATAAATGTTCAGGGAGAGAGCCTCTTTCAATTGAAAGCAAGTAATGCTACGAGGGGACATGGGATGAGGGTGAAGGGAGATAGATTCAGGAGTGATATGCGGAAATATTTCTTTACGGAAAGAGTAGTGGATCCATGGAATAGTCTCCCAGTGGAGGTGGTAGAGATGAGGACAGTAACTGAATTCAAAAAAGCATGGGACAAACACAGAGGATCTCTAAAGGTAAAAAGGGGACTGTTGTAGTTGTTATGGAAGGACAAACTAGATATAGGCCATGTGGTCTTTTTCTGTCATCATGTTTCTATGTTTCTAAGGCAACTGCGGAAACATGAACAGATATGGTGAAAAAACAGAGATAATGAAGACTGACACAAATATCTATGCCTTCTAAACTCATACCGAACTGCAACAGACAAGATAAAGCGTGATTACCACACAAAAATTATCAACTCATCAATCAGCCGCCTGAGAGAGCACTTTTACATAAAATAACTGACAAGGACACCCTCCACAGACAATCAGGACATCACAATCACACACCAATAGCTGGCAACCCACTACAAACAGCTACCCCCCCAGCCATATACCTCCTCTTCCACCCCCCCCCTGATGAAACCAACCACCCCCACCCCTGCTCCTCCTTCGACAACATTAGCAAGGAACAAATCGAAAACACCATCTCATCCCTAAACACTCTTACCTCACCCCTGGACCCATGCCTAGTCACATGAATCAAGGCAGCCAGGAAGGAACTCAGTAACACGCTCACCAAAATCACACAATCAGTACTTCAACTAGGTGACATGCTCCTATGCCTAAAAACCTCCTCAATGTGTCCAACCTTAAAGAAACCGGGACTAGATTCTGCTGACCCAACATCCTACAGACCCATCACCAGCCTACCCTTTACAGCCAAGATTGTTGAAAAAAACATACAGCTACAAGACCATATTGACAGGAACAGCTTACTTGACCCACAACAACATGGCTACCATCCTCATCATGGAGTAGAATCGCTACTAACCACTCTGGTCAACACCCTAATACAAGGAATACAAAACACCAACCAAGGATTCCTACTGATCTTTCTAGATATCTCCTCAGCCTTCGATACTGTGAACCATCATATCCTCATACAGTGTCTTTGCTCCACTGGAATCCAAGGCATAGTTCTCCAGTGGTTCAGATTCTACCTGACTGACAGACATTAATAAATAAAGATCAGCCCGAACACCTCCATCCCATGCAAATAGACACAAGGAGTCCCCCAGGGATCCAATCTCACCACACTCCTATTTAACATTTACCTTCGACCCCTTTGTACTCTCATCAGCAGCCACAACCTCAGCTACCACATCTACGCTGATGACATCATGATATATGGCACATGTAACACAAACCAACCCCCCTCCTCTGTCCTTCATGAATGCTTCTCAGATGTCTCCAACTGGCTAAAGAACAAGAACCTTGAAATCAACTATAAAGAAAAGGAAGTCCTCTTCATAACAAGAGATAGCACCTTCACCCCCCCCCCTCCCAACTACCATAACCATAACACATCAATCAAGACCCAGACGGAAGTGAAATACCTTGGAGTCACTCTTGATCAATGCCAACCCTTCAAAACCGACATAAGCAAAATCTACAAAACAAAGCTCCTACAGCACCTCCGACTTCTCCTGGAACCAACAGATTTCTGTTCTGCTCTTCAAACCACAGTCCTACCACACCTTGACTACTGCAACGCTGTCTACAAGGGCCCCCCACAAACCACACTTCATCCCCTACAGACTGCTCTCTATAAAACAGCATGCATCCTACAAAATACAAGACAAGACCACATCACACCCATACTCAAACAACTCCACTGTTGCCTCTACCAAGCCATATAAGATACAAAACCCTCCTCCTGACTCACAAAGCCATCCACTCTGACCCCCTCCCCTGCAACTCACCTGTGAAACCTATTGCAAACCTCCCAACCACACAGATCAAGACATACCTCCACGATGAACACTATGATCATCCACCACACCAGAATCATATCCAACCAACAAACCTGTAAGTGAGTCTTCCAACAGGAACGCACTACCGGACCCACTAAAAAACATCACTGACCTCAGCATCTTCCAGAAAAACCTAAGGACACACTTCTTCTCTGAACATTTCAGCCCCACCTCGTAACCCCCTCCTCAGAAGGCTAGTCCCTCCCCCCCCGAACACAACACTCATTGTATATAGAGAAAGACCAGTATGGTCCATCTAGTCTGCCCAGTAAGATGGCAAGAGTAGGTGCACCTGCCATTCTGTGCAGGCCACCCCTCCCCATGTCTTTGTTTTAGGTGTGAACCCACCGCTCCGTGTAGGACACCCCTGTATGTTGAGAAATTAGTTAAGCTTATTTTGATTTTATCCTGTTGCTGTAAAGGGATCCGCTGTGTCTGTCCCATGCCATTTTGAATTCTGTCACTGTATTTGCCCCCACCACTTCCATCGGGAGGGCATTCCAAGCATCCACCACCCTTTCTGTAAACAAGTATATCCTGACATTGCCTTTCAATTTACCACCTTGCAACTTCATGTTCTGCTCTCTAGTTTTACAGCTTCCCCGTCTTTGGAAGAGGTTTGTTTGTTCATTATTTCTCTTTAAGTATTTAAAGGTCTGAATCATATCTCCCCTGTCTCTCCTGTCCTCCAGAGTGTACATATTTAGGTCTTCAAGGCTTCTGACGCAGGCTCCAAATCATTTTGGTCGCCTTCCTCTGAACAGTTTCCAGTCTTTTTATATCCTTTGCAAGATATGATCTCCAAAACTAGTTAACCACCTTTCATTTCAATCAGGCTCTTTCCCATACATGGTCCTCATTTCATCTGATCTGTTCTGCTGAAATCCTTTCAATACTGTCTGCCTCTCGTAAGACTACTTGTTCCCTTGACCCGATTCCCTCCCGTTGGTTGTCTGTTCCTTCCCTACAATTAGTCCCTATTATTACCACAATCATTAACACAAGTTTTTCCTCTGGTTTGTTCCCTTCTTCCTGGAAGTCTGCTGTTGTTCACCCTCTTCTAAAGCAATCATCTCTGGATCCCTCTGTTCTTGCAAATTGGCGCACTGTCTCTAACCTTCCTTTTCTGGCTAAACTTCTCGAACGCTTTGCATTTCTTCAGTTGTCTGCTCATGTCGAATCCACAAACACATTACATCCTCGTCAGGCCGGTTTTCGCCAGGGCCATAGCACTGAGACTGTTCTTCTTGCTGTTCTTAATGAAATCCATGTTGCACATGATCGTGGTGATCTTACTCTCTTAGTCTCTCTCGACCTATCGGCAGCTTTTGATTTAATTGATCACACTCTTCTTCTCTCTCGTCTTGCTGAGGTGGGTTTGCGTGGTGCTGTTCTTCTCTGGTTTCGTTCTTTTCTCACTTCTCGTTCCTTTTCTGTTACTCTGAATAATAAATCCTCTGGTTCCTTTCCTCTCACCTGTGGTGTTCCTCAAGGGTCTGTTTTGTCCCCTTTGTTATTTAACATTTTCCTTGCCCCTCTACTTTTGGTATTACAACAATATCCTGTGTCTTGCTATGTTTACGCGGATGACATTATTTTACTTTTTCATACTTCTCCTCTCTTTCTGGATCTTTCTACTTTTAATGCCTGTCTTTCTCACGTGGCTCTTTGGCTTTCACAGCACTTTCTTCGTCTAAACCCGTCTAAGTCTATTGCTATGTGGGTTTCACTTTCGGGGTCATGTCCATCTGTTGCACCTATGATTGACTCTGTCCCTGTCCCTCTGGTTTCTTCCTTTCGGTATCTTGGGGTGATTCTGGATTCCTCTCTCTCTTTCCATGATCACATTTCTTTCTTGGTTCGGCGTTCTTTTGCCATTCTTCGTCGTCTTCGTGCTGTTCGGTCATTTCTTTCCCTTGGATCCCTGGTCACTCTTGCACTTTCTCTTGTTATTAGTCGTCTTGACTACTGTAACGTCTTTCTGGCTAATCTTCCCAAGTATCAACTTAAGCGCCTACAACTTATTCAAAACACTGCTGCCCGTCTCATCACCTTCTCCCGCCGTTCGGATCATATTACACCTATTCTTATTCAGCTTCACTGGTTACCCCTCTGTGTTAGGTTCCACTATAAATTCTTGATCCTCATTCATCGTGCACTTCACACCCATAACCCTTTATACTTAGCTGACTTAATCCTGCTTCATACATCTTACCGCCAGCTTCGCTCTTTTCATGCAAATCGTCTGGTTCTACCGTCCCCATCTCAGGCTCATTTGGAAAAAACACGCCATGCTGCTTTCTTTTTTCTTGGCCCCAGTTTATGGAATGCCCTGCCCTCATCCCTCCGCTTAGAGTCTTCATATTCACAGTTCAAATCTGCTCTCAAAACCTACCTGTTCCAGACAGTGTTCAATCTCCCTTCCTGACTCCCCCCCTTCCTCTGGTTTTTCCTCTTGTCATTATCCCCGGTTATTGGTTTTGTCTTAGTCTATTAGTCTTGTCTTTTACCCTTTGTCTGTTTGTGTTTGAGTGGTCTTGCCTCTTTTATTGTTGTAAATCATTGTTTCTTATTTTGTATATTGTTAATTTGTAAACCGCTTTTATGGTTTTTATAGTATGATTTTATTGTTTTAAATATTTTATGTTTTGATATTGTACATAGTTTGTGTTTTATTTATTATTACTTATTGTCTTTTGTATTGTTGTTATGCTTTTCTTTCTTTTCTATTTACTTTGGCGTTCTTTTCCGTAGTTTGCAGTGCCGCTTTTTTTTTTTTTTTTTTTTATTGTTTGTACACCGCTTAAATGTTTCTTTTAACGTAAGCGGTTTATCAAATTTGAAATAAAGTTAAAGTTAAAGTTACTTACATGTACATTTGTATATAGTTATTCAATCTCTATCCAGTGCATGCTGTAATATAGTATACTTGTTACACTGTATCTAATAATTGTTGTTTTATGTACACCGCCTTGACCCAGAGAAAGGCGGTATAAAAATAGTCAAATAACACCAGAGAAATAAAAAGATGCATAGAAAGATAGCATATGTAAATTGCAAAACCAGACATATTCTGTTCATTAAATTGAAACTAAATACTTTTTTACCCTTGTTGTCTGGCCATTTTTCTAATTGTGTTGGTTCCATCTTTTCTTAATCCTTAGTAGGATCTCAAGTCTATCTACTACTGCTTCTCTCCCCTACATCCATCTCTAACACTAATCTTTTTCCTTTCAGTCCATTTATTTGTCTCTCTCTATTGTCTCATATTTCTCTCCCTCTTACCATCTTCTCAATTGACTAAAGCTTTTCAACTCTAAACCCAGCCTTCCCACTCCCCATCAATCTCTCTTTCCAAAGGCTCTTATCTCCCAGTCTCTCTCGCCTTTCTCTCTTCCCTGCTATGCCCATCACCTCTCTGTTCCCTGTATCCTCACTGTCCAGCATCCCCCCATACAACATCAGCCCCTCTCTGTTTCTGTCTATCCAGTATCTCTCCCCCCCTTCTTTCACTTCATATCCCCCCTGTATCCAGCATCTTCTCGCTCTCTCTCTCTCCCTATCCCTCTTGTGTCTGTGACAAAATAAAGGCACTTCAGAGGAAAGCTACCAAAATGGTGCAGGTCTTGATCTTGTAACTCTCGCAGGAGAGACCACAGGATTTCTTAATGTGCTTGGAGGAGGGAAATAGGATAGAGACTTTTGGATACAGAAAAGATATAAATATACAAAAAGCACTCTCTCTTAGTGAAAAGGAAGTTCTAGAAAATGATTATGAGACTGGAGCAACAGAAGTTAATTCCTCATGGAAAGAGCAGTGGACACGCAGAGCAGCCTCTCAGGGGAGGTGCAAGGGACAAAAGTGTTACTGGCTTCTCAGTTTACAGACATTGACTGTTATTTTAAAACAAAATGCTTTTTTAAATTTGGATTACTTCATCCAGAAAAAATGAGCAACCAGAGGACATCTGCTTTCCAGACAAGCAGGACCTGAATGCTGTCTGACAGTGATCCTTTGTAAGAGAATTAGGAAAAAAAATCTAGTTTCTCTCCCTGGCTTAGTTACTGTTCATTAAAATAAATAAATAAATAAATAAATAAATAAGCAGCCTACCCGAGTCCTTGCTAGCAGGACACACAGTTGTTGGCAGTCTTCAAGAGCTGATCTAATGCTTTTCTCTTATGTTCTCTTGCCTGCAACCAGCAAGCTTCCTTTGTTTAGGTGGCTGGTGCAAATCTATCTCCAAATCAACCACATCCGGGGGCACTAACACCTCAGCTTTCTTTTAAATCAAAAAGTCCCATGCTTAAATTTCTCGTCTTTTCATCTGTCTTGTTTTATTGTCTCCTGGATAGTTTGCTAGGTGGCGTGTTCTTTTGATAGCGGCTAATTTGTGTTGCTCTGCCTGGTCTTTGTCTGCTGCTGTTTACTGCTCTGTTTCTGAAGGGAATGAATGGTAACGTGCCTCAAGTCTCGCTTGCAAAGTGCAGGTCCAGCAGCAGTCAGATTTATACTCCCTTAATAACAATCTGCTTGAGAAATGGATTTTTACATGCTTCTCTCGCCTGGAGAAGCAGAAAATTCAAGGATGTACTTGTGCAGTATGAGGTGGGTACAGGCTTGGCATAGTACCTGGTGCTTGCCCCCTCACGGGGAGGTTCTAGGATGCCAAAGCTGCTGACATCAGTCTGGTGTCAGATTTCTCAGACTGCTAGGCTGCTGCTTTCCCTCCAGCTCGCCCGGCTGTGGGTACGGACTTGCCTTTAAAGACTGAACTTTTGAATGCTCTGACCTGACAGCTCTGAAAACCGTGAGTATAACATATGTTGGGTTTACTGTGAATGTTTTCTAAATTAGCAGCTCTAGCATGATTTCCTTTCTCTTTCTGATCTTTACAATATCTCCCGTTTCCTCCAGCTATCGCTGTCCACATAATATATATGGGGGAAAGATGGTCTTAAAGTGTGTTGGCTTATTGCTTTACTTTTAATTGTGTGTTTGTTTAATCCTTTTGCTGCTTTTAGAGAAGTGCATGGATAGTAACTTAGCAGAGACCCTCCATGTGCACACACTTGGTATAACAATGTGACTTATTAAAATAAAAGATCACAAGTCATGTTCAACTTTGCGTTTTACAATAACTGCCTACTGCTTAGGTTCACCTCTTTATTCTTTTGAGATTTACGACCTTACGTTCATAGGTGACTTGCTGATGGTGATTTTGCAGATGGGTATCAGAAGTATTTATGATGTATACTGTGGGTTACCTTGCAAAGCAGTCAAGAGGAGAAGCAAGAATTCTTTAGTGTTTCTGTCAGAGTTCTTTTGTTCTTGAAGCCTGCGTACAATCCCCAAGAGTCCTGATGGCAGATGCTCGCGCACACTCATGTTTTATTGAACAAAAGCCTAACAGGAGGGTCAGTGGCTCCCTTATAAAGTATACAAGCCTTGGCGTGATCACTGGGCTCTTTGCTGCATATCCCATAAGCCTGGTGATGTTCTGCATGTGTGTCAAAATGATTACTGAAGATATGCATGGCAGACTTTCATTCCTTCCTGCAAACTGATTCTCGTGTAATCAGAGACCTGCCTCTTCAGATTTCTTATTTGCAAATAGATGGAAAAGCTTTGAAGGGATGCGTCTAGTGGCTGCCTGCTCCCAGCACGCTGCCAGTAGGCATTTTCTGGTTTCTTGAGGGGTTATGAATCCAGTGGGGTTTTTTTTATCTGATTAAGAGGAATAGGCGCAGGAAGTGATCAGATCTTGTGAACTAGTAACCTCCAGCTACTGATTCTGGTTTCATGAAGCAGCCTCGCACAAGTGGAAGAACGATGCCATTAGACTGGTCTCTCATACAGTCACATATTTCTGTCCCTGCTTAAAAATGTTTAGCGTTTACTAAGATGTGTTTTATAGTGAACTGAAGTTATCAGAAAGTTGAATCAGATATTTAAATCAGACTCATCAAACAATGACAGTCTTGCAATCTTGCTATCAGAATACATGGTTTGCGATATAAAATGTCCTATCTGGCAATAACCTAAACTCCCAGTCTTGCAGAATAGACAGAGATTCATATCTATCTGCTTTCTTTCCCTTATTTTAGTAGCTAGAGAATGTGGAGTGAGATGTATGACTTTAATACTGTATTGAGCCGTGTTTTCCTGGTGAATGGACTGGGCCCAGATAAGAGAATAAACACATCTTACTGAGTCTGTCCCTTGTACTTCTCATAAATGTTCATACCCTAAGTTGTTATGCCACCGGCGAAGGAGTGATCTCTGTAGCGGACGCATATGTACTTTGGCTCATGGCACTGCTTCGAGCGTCGCCGCCATGGTCCCCAGCACCTTGAGGTAAGACCATGCCGAAGGAGCCGGCGCCCCCATGAATTTCCAAACTAGACTCCTGAGACCTTGGGCTATGCGTTGCGGTAGAAACACCCGCCCACTCTCCGTGTCGAACTGCACCCCGAGATATTCTAGGTTCTGGGAAGGCTCCAACTGACTTGCAGAAATTCCACCACTCTGCCCATCACCTGAACGCTCTCCGCTTTGGACTTGGCCTGGATTAGCCAATCGTCTAGGTAGGGATGCACTAAAATGCCCTCGCGCAATGCCGCCGCCACCACCACCACCACCACCACCATTATCTTGGTGAAAGTGTGCGGCGCTGTCGCCAGACCGAAAGGCAACGCTTGGAACTGATAGTGACCCCAAGGAAAGGCAAAGCGGAGAAACTTCTGATGAGACGACCGAATGGGAATGTGTAAGTAGGCTTCCATGAGGTCTAGAGATGTCAAATACTCCCCTTGCCTCACTGCCACAATGATGGACCGGAGGGTCTCCATTCGAAAATGTGGAACTCGCAGGCAACGGTTTACGCCCTTCAGATCCAAAATAGGTAGTAACGCTCCGCACTTCTTTGGCACCACAAAATATATGGAGTACCTACCCACGCCGTACTCCGCCTCTGGAACCTCCACAACGGCCCCCAACTGAAGAAGCCGCTGTAAAGTACTTTGAATTGTGAGGGTTTTCGTTTGCCCCCTGCAGGGCGACATGACAAAGGAATCCCGCACCAGACGCGCCAATTCCAGCGCGTACCCCTGACGAATGACCTCCAACACCCACTGGTCGGAAGTGATGTGGGTCCAAGCAGAAAGAAACTCTTGCAGCCTCCCGCCTATCGGAGGTCCTTCTGCCGGGACCCGCCTCATTTCATTACGGCTTCCTGACTGCCGAGGTAGAACTCGAGGAGAAACCTCTATTTGCTCCCCGAAATCCCTGGAATCCCTGACCTCGCGACGGGAAGCGACCCCTCTGCGAACTCCCAAATCGCGACGACCGAAATCTCCAAAAGTCTCAAAACGAACCCCGAAAGTTCTGACCAGACTTCCCCTGCTTTGGCTTATCCTCCAGCAGCCTACCAGCCTTGGACTCCCCGAGGTCCTTCACCAATTTATCCAAATCTTCCCCGAACAGCAACCTACCCTTAAAAGGCAACTTGCCGAGCCGGGACTTGGACGAGCCATCAGCGGACCAATTCCGTAACCACACCGATCTACGAGCGGCCACCACCGAAGCTGTGCTATTCACAAGAGCTCTAATGAGATCGTAATGAACATCCGACAGATACGCCGCTCCGGACTCCAGGCGGCCTAACTCCACAAGCTCCTCCTGGTCGAGGTGCGGGGAAAGACGAAGGCATTGGACCCAGCGCAAACAGGCCCGAGCTACCCAAGCCCCACAGATGGAGACCTGCAAAGAGAGCGCGTCCGCATCGAAAACCTGTTTCAGGAGACCATCAACCTTACGGTCTTGTACATCCTTCAAGGCCACTCCGCCTTCCACCGGGATGGTGGTCTTCTTAGTCACCGCTGCCACTGCTGCGTCCACGTGTGGCGTGCGGAACCTCTCCTTATCCTTATCGGCTAAAGGGTAAAGTCTATTCAGCGTGTGAATACCCCTAAGCCCCGATTCCAGCTGGTCCCATTCCTCCTGGATCATCTGGTCGACCACCCGGTGCACCGGAAATACCACGTGCGTTTGTCTCACCGCCTGAATCACTGGGTCTTCAACCTCTACCTCAGTGGTTGACTGCGACGCTAGATTCAACATCTGCATGGACTCCATGATGAGAGCAGGACGTTCCTCCCTACAGAAACCCGTATGATCTTTGCCTGATCCTCTGGTTCTTGGATCTCCCCCTCTTCCAGATCCTCCAACCCTTCCCCACGCTCCCATTCGGAGTCTTCCCCGTCCAGCCAATTGCCGTCTGGGGAAGATACAGCTGGGACCCTCGCTTTCTTGGGTGCCGACGGACCACCGATCCCCCCCCGTCAGCGACCGGTTGCTGAGACGGACCAGCGAGCGGCCAGGGAGCAGGCGACTTGCCCTGTCGCTGCAAACAAAAGGCCTGATGCTTCAACAAGATAAAATCAGGGCAAAAATTCCCCATACCTGTCGGCCCTGGAGCCGAGACAGCTCCGGCAGACGCAGCCATCCCCTCCGGAGCATCTCCCTGCCCAGCCGAAGGTACTGCAACCGACTCTGGCCCAGCCGATGTCTCTTGTGCTTCTGAGAGTTCCTTGGCCTCCATTTGAGCCTCCACTGCGGATGACAGAGAAGCACAGCCGCGGCAGATATCAGACTCAGCCACCGAGCCTCTCCGTGCACCACAGACCACGCACTGCGGCCTGGAAGCCATAAAGCTGACCGTGATACTGCCTGCTTTTGGCTAAAAAATTAAGCAATTGTTTCTTTCTTTTTTTTTTTTTTTTTTTACTTGAAAGCAAAAGCCCCGCAGCCCAGGCCCTAAAACTCGTTCCGATGTCCAATGGAAGGACCAGAGCCCTGCTGACCCAGCGTGAAACTCTCCTCCCCCCACCAGATAATTTCCCGCCCAAACTAACGACGCAACTAAAAACAAACTATAAAGAAATAAAACTAAAAAGAAAAGAAGAGAAAAGGGCTCCTTCTCCTGCCGAAAAACAAAATAAAATGCTTATCCCAAGCTTAACAGGGCTCCCCCTGCACTCGTTTCTCTGTAGCGTGGCAGCCACGCGACCGCTAAAAATGGTTGCCGCCTGCTCCGAAGAGAAGAAAAAAAGAGCGCCAAAACAGCTTCGTGCCTTACCCGCTACCCTGCCGCACTGTTTGAATGAAGCACCGACAGCCTGAACCCGGTGAATTGCCTACCAGACAGGACGGTCTGCTTGCCAGCGATGTCCCCCAGTAATCCAAGGCTCAGCACATAATCTGGAACACTGGCAGTCAAAAAGCCTGGAAAATGGCATCACCGTTCAGTCAGCGCCTAGCCGCAGCTACAACTCCCCCCTAGCAGCGCGGAGCAGGCGAAGAGGGATTGCGAACCGGAGAGTCTGGGAGGAGAGATCACCTGGTTTGAATAAGCGCGGTAAGAAAATGCAGGGAGCAGGCAATAAAGCTTTAGACACCTACAGTCTGTCAAATTTTTTTTTTTAAGGCACCACACCAAATTTAGATGCTTAAACAGCCAGACAGCCAAATAAATCGAATTAGACCCCAATTCAACTAATCTAGCCTAAAAAATCCTTATCCTGCTCCTCTAGTGAGCCTCATCCCAGGCTCATGCCGTCCTCCTGCTGCATGGAGACTGGTCACACTGGGGCTGATGGGAGTGTGGAGCAGGCTATATCCAGTGATGTCAGTGATGTCAGAATTCTGATATGCCAGTCTCCAAGCTGCAGGAGGAGGTTGACAACCCAGATGTAGAGGACTTAACTGGAGGAACGATAAGGAACAGCAATAATCATAATGCTTGTATTAATTGTAACCGTTGAATGATTTTACTGTAAAGGACTAATCCCTATTGGAGGCCACATTAAGAAAGCAATTTACTCTCTTGGATTATGATCCCAATTTTTGTATTTGGCCTTTTAGCAGAAAGTTTTTTTAAATAATAAAAATTTGATGTGTGTTTATATTTTCGCAATCAGTATATTCTGAGCCCTTCAAATCTAATAAAAACATGGGTATGCTATGCTGAAAATGAAGGGCAAAGAAGAAATGGTGTTGCATTTATAATTAAGAAAATACCTGCAAGGACTAATGAAATACAATGCAGTCAGTGAATGCTTAATTTCTGTTCGTCTATGAGGAATGCCCATCAACACAGCTATTATACAGGTGTATTTGTTAACAACAGATGCAGAAGAAGACGAGATTGATCAGTGCTGTGGACAAATACAAGCTAGAATTGACAGAACATGCAAACAGGATATCCTGATCGTCATGGGTGACAGGAACACTAAAGTTTGAAATAAAGGCGGCGGCAAAGTGGTTGGAAAATACGGGCTTGGTAACTGAAACGAAGCTGGAGAAAGGCTGATAGAATTCTGCAAGAGCAGCAATCTATTCATCTCAAACCCAAGTGGTGACTGTACACCGTGCCAGCGACAGCATCACCTTCCCATGGCACTGCTACAGGTACATGACCAAAAGAGGATACTCCGTTGGTGCCTCTTCAGTGCCTTTGGGCCTGGGGACTTCTTTCTGAACATGAAACAGAGGGAAGCGAAGGTTCTGAAAAATTCAGAGATGGCTGTTACATATGTATCATCTTCGGTGAGTGATCCTGTGGATAAAAATCTTAAAGGAGGTACTTAGACCATGAAGTCATCTATATCTTTGGGAGTTTTACTAAGCCCCATAGTTAAGACTCCACTTCCTCCTCCAGGCAACATTTTATTTTGGGTGTGTCTAGCAGTTTACCCTCCAACCTCAAAGGATGAAGAGAGTAACACTTCCACAAAGACACTTCTTAAGCTGTGGTTCAGTATGTTAAAATGCCCAAGGTCGTTCAGTTTTCTACTATTGACCTACTGCCTGAACCTGTTTCTTTGTCAGATGTGACTTTAGTAGATATTTGGTGGATGGTTTCTTGTATGGATAAGTTACTAGTGCAACAAATTACTCAGTACATAGGATTTGATTCTGTTGAGAATAAACTTGTGGAGCAGATGGCTGGCACCTCAGTTACAGCCTGCAGCTATTTATTTATTTTTATTTATTTAGTTTACACTTATATACCGCTACTTCCAGCGATCAGCAGCGGTTTGATTGCAAATGTGGGATATGTCAAATCAAGACAGGAAAATTGGATCATATATACATAGATTTAGGGTTAGGCACAACATGCTATCTAATGTTGAGTCTATTGCTCTTGCTAATTTGCATTATATCTCCTCGATCTCTCTTGGCAATGATGCTCTAAGTAGCCTGGGTAGTAGATGAAGGTGGTTCTACTCTTGACCTTACCAATTTTCTGGAATAATCTTGAGAGGACAGTTCCACAGGGGAAACTTTATTGGTTTCCTTTATTACTGAGATAGGTAAAATTATTTCATAAACTTATTTTCCTAAGAAAAATCTTGATTTTTGTGGTCAACAAATTTCTATTTTTCTAGATGTGTCTAGGGTGACTCAGTTGTGTAGAAGATTGTTCCTGCAGCTTAAACCTGCAGGAGCGACCTTCTTTCTGGGATTCCCCTGTGTTTAGTGTTTAGTTTCATTGCAGGGAATCAGATATATTTTCTCAAATGTTGTCCATTTGGAGACTTGTTTTAGAGACAAATGAGTAGGGTCTGTAACCCAAGACGGGTTTATGGTTTTAGGCATTTGATATACCACCCTTTACTTATGCATCATGTATATACTAACAGGTACTTTTTATTCCCTTGTCCCCGAAGGGCTCACAATCTAAGTGTACCTGAGGCAATGGAGGGTTAAGTGGCTCGTCTTTGCCTTAGGTTATTCTTTTAAATTTGTTTTGGTCATCAGTACACTTACGTTTTTGTATTTTGCCTGATTGTTTGATGAAGACATATCTCTTCACTCCCCTGATGTGGGATATTGAGCATAAACTTTATTCTTTCAAATATTGCTGATTATTGTTATATAATTGGTTTCCCTGCAATTTCTTGCCTTGCCATTGTAAGAAGTATTTTGAAATTGCAATTAAAAAAAATTATCAGGTTGCCTTGTCTAGTATCTGTTATGTTTTCTTCTGAGGAAAAAGTTCCAGCCCTTTTCCATAAACATTTTTGATGGCTCTGGCTTGCAATATGATTTTCTTAGCAGCTGGAAATGACTGTCCCATCTGTTTTTTATGGCCCTATCAAAATTGTCTAAATCATAACCTAATAATAATCATCACAGCGCTAAATACATATAATTATTTTTTAATAACAGAACTGACTATAAATATAAATGAAACAATCTTTATCAGCCCATCAATGGAATAAAAATTGTTAACTTAATGAAGTTTCACTGGGGTTCAGTAAGTGCTGGTGGGTTTAGCTCCCTAGGCTCAGTGATGAGGAGGAGTACTTCACGGCACAATGAAATGCAGGTTGGGAAAATGTTCTGAGAGAGCTCCAGCATTTCAAGGAAATAACACTCTTCCTGGCCCACAAGTTCAGAAATAAAATTGTGAATTACTCTTGTGAATAACAATTTTTTTTCTTTTAATATGGCAATTCATTCTTTAACAAATATAGCTACCAGGGAATCTTATTCCCCAAATTTTGGCAAGAGCCATTTTATTAGAATGTAGAGGACAAAAGCCTGATTGCAATGGATCCAAAAGGCCTTGAGAGGAGCGAAAGTCAAGACAACAGTGATGAACTGCATGTTCAAGTAGTTTAGAAATAAAGGGCAGGAAGGAGATGGATCGATTAGAAGGACAGGAAGGGTCAAGTGAGGATTTCTTGAGGAAAGGGGTCACCGCAGCATACTTGAAGGCTGCAGAAACAGTTGCAGTAGAAAGTGATAGGTTGAGGATATGACAAATGGATGGGATGACAATGGAGGAGATGGAGCTTCGTAGGATCAGAGGAGCATGTAGTAGGTTTGGAGGAGGAGAGGATGTGTGGTTTCCTCCCCAGTGATTTTAGAAGAGGAAGAAAGAGTCAGGTTGAAGGAAGGATTTGGGAGTGAAACAGGGAAAGAGGGATGGAGATGACGCTGGGGAGGAACTCGGGGGTAATCTTGTGGACTTCATGGAAATAGTCAGCCAAAGTCTGGACAGAAAGGGAAGGAAGGGTCGGAGGTGGAGGCACTTTAAGGAGAGAGTTGAGGTGTAAAGAGACTGTGAGGGCCAGAGGCAAGAGAGTTAGGTGAACATCGTAGTCTTGTTTGGCGAGGGCTATGGTTGATTGGAAAGACTTTAGCATGAATTTGAAATGTAGGAAGGGAATTTAAAATGAGATTTATTTAATTTCCTCTGATACATGACCTTTAAATATCATTTCTGGCATGGGTAACTTCCCTATGTCATCTTAGTAAAGACCAAAGCAAAGAAATCATTCAGTCTCTCCGCTATGACTTTGTCGTCCCTTACTGCCCTTTTTACTCCTTTATCATCTAATGGTCCAACTGAGTTGCTCATAAGTTTTTTTGCTACAAATGTACTTGAAAAAAATGTATTATTCATTTTTGCTTCACAGTAAGCTTCTTTTCAAATTTTCTCTTTGTTTGCCTTATCAGTGCTTTGCACCTGCCTTATCCAATGCTTTGCATCTACCTTTTCAGTGCCTATGTTTCCTGTTTTTTGTCATTTGGCTGCTTTATCCACTTTCTGAAAGATGCTTTTTTGGCTAAAACAACCTCTCTAACATCACCTTTAAAACATGTCAGCAGTTATTTGGTCTTCCTTCCATCTTAAAGCGTGGCATACACCTGATCTGGGCTTCCAAGATAGTATTTTTAAACAATGCCCAGACTTGATGTAAAACATTAACCTTTGCAACTACCCTTTGTTTTTTAGCTGTATTCAACATTTTATCATAGCTTTGCTTTTGAAAGTTATATGCTAGTGCAGTGGATTTCCTTGCTGTCCTCCCTCCATTTATTAAATCAAATGTGATTATGTTACAACCACTATTGCCAAGTAGCCCCAACACTGTTCTCTCACACCAGATCATGCATTCCACTAAATCAGGGGTTCCCAAACCTGCCTCCCAGCCAGTTGGATTTTCAGGATATCCACAATGAATATGCATGAGAGAGATTTGTATGCAGTCTCCTTTGTATTCAAATCTCTCTCATGCATATTCATTGTGGATGTCTGGAAAACCCGACTGGCTGGGGAGCCCCAGGACAGGGTTGAGAAGCCCTCCACTAAGGACTAGGTCTAAAATAGCTTTTCCTCAGGTTGGTTTCTGAACCAACTGCTCCATGAAGCAGTCATTTCATCTAGAAACCTTTTCTCCTTAGCATGTCCTGATGTGACATCGACCCAGTCGATACCAGGGTTGGAGCATTGACTTGGCAACTAAGAGACCAGGGTATGATTCCTACTAGCACTCCTTGTGGCCTTGAGCAAGTCACTTAACCCTCCATTGCCTCAGAAGAATCCAAGTTATCAATGGCCCTGTTTAATGTACATTATGAAGTTTAAAGGTACAATGTAAACCTAAAATGATAAAGAGTTATAAAAAACCTGTCAAATAAATGAATGTTGTGACTTCTGTTAGCTTCCCTAATTCCTTTTAGCATTTTGTCGTCCATCTGTTCTTTCAGGTGGACAGTGGTACGCCCCCCCACTGCCATTCCCTTCCCCTTTTGAAATAGAATGTCTGTCCACAGAGATTCTGGTAAAGATGAGTGAATGGAGGCAAAAATTTGAACATTTTCTGCATACATGTAAGGAGTAAAACCACATTTTTTGATTAAAAAAAAAGACGACGCAAGATCTATTCATTAGGAATGAATGAATCCATTCAAGAGCCAGCCCTCTTACTCCATTCTCTGCAGGCTGCTACAATAACAACATATGCCAAAGTCCCAAACATCCAAAGACCTTCTCATATCATCCAGTAATGCCATAAGAACTGCATCTGTTCTGAATATAACACAAAATCCAGACTAGTCTAGGATCCAAGCCCTTTCCCCATTCCAAACATTCCTGCAGCTGTGCGGTTACCCAGGCTTCAGCGACCTTTTATTTATTTACATTCTCTTATATACCGCGCTATTCTGCATCAGTGTGGTTTACATTGAACAAACTGAAATTACATTGAACAGGGCATTATAACTTGGAGATAACTATTTTACAGGGAACATGGGCTATGGAGGGTTAAGTGGCTTGCCCAAGACCACAAGGAGCACCTGTGGGACTAGAAACCCCAGTCCTTCCGGCCCAAGGTTGCTGTCCTCTAGTGGGATTTGAACCCCCGACCTTCTGGCCTGAAGTACCTTGCCCCAACCACTAGGCCACTCCTCCACTCCTCCTCCACTCCACTCCTCCTCCACTCCACACCTTAACTAAAACTAGGGAATTTGGCATAGGGCGATAATTGGAAGGTTTCTTCGGGTCTACATTTTGGTGTGTTTGTTTTTATCTCTAACCTGTGTTGTCGTTCATGTTCATGTAATTTCTAAAAGTTGCAATATTCTATGTAAACCACTTTGAATATAAGAAAAGCGATATATAAAACTTGTTAAATAAAATGTTAATGGCATAGTTTCATTGACAGCCTGGGTGTTTTGTTGGACATATTTTTAAGCATCCGTGATAGGGATTAAACGTGCACAAATCTTTGCTATAAATGTAATAATCAATTGATGTAACATCAAATTGTTCAAGAAAGAACAAATCGGAGATTTGTCATAGAAGAATTAGATGCCTCTGTATTACAATAAGATTAGGCTCGTACGTGCCATCATCAAATCTGTTACTTTTGAAAAAGTTGCTTAGGTCCTTCAATATTTTCCAAAAAATGTTTAAAAAAAATAAAAGCCCTAAGTCCTTCTCTGAGAACATGGGTGACAAAAACAAATGCAAAATTCAATTCGTAAAAAAAATATTGTTTAACTTTTAGAACTGTATTCTTGAAATTTCAGTTTCTACAAAGGTTTAGTCTCTGCTGAGCCTGGTTTTCCTCATACGCTTTCTTATCAACTAACCTGTTTGTTTTTTTTTTAGTTTGCAATTAATTTGAAAATGGAAATACTCATATTTTTCCTCCTGTACTTTTCACAAGTTTTTCTACAGCCTTCTATCTCCAGGAACAAGCAGGAATGTAGTCTTCACATATGGGTATCGTCGGTACCGACGGAGCCTGCGCGGGAACGCTCCCCAGCGTCCAATAGGAAAGCCTTTGGGAGCATCCCACAGTGCCTGCGTGCTGCCTTCCCACCTTTCCCAACTGTCCCTCTCCAGTTCTTCATTTTCCACGGAGCCGACAGGTCGCACATCCTGTCACCACAGAAAATATTCCCGTTTATTCTTTTTTGTGGTCGCGTCTGCCTTCCTTAGACGCTACACCGGTACCGCCGGTTGTTTCTTTCCTTTTCTAAAAACAAAAAAAAAACTTCTGGAATTTTTTCCAGCTACTTATTCTTTTAGGTGCCACACGCCATTTTGGGCACTAGGCCCAGTTTTCCCTCTAACATGGAAAAACCTGCTTCAGGTTTTAAAAAGTGTTCTAAGTGTGGCGGTACCATCTCCGTCACCGACACCCATGAGTGGTGCCTCAAATGTTTAGGTCCTGACCACTCTATTTCAGAGTGTGTTGCCTGTGGGATGATGTCGAAGAGGGGTCGGCAAATCCGAGCTGCTAAACTTAGCACCCTTTTTCCCTCTGAGGCAGCATCTGTGGCATCAACGTCTTCCAATGCTTCGTCTTCCTCCCATGGATCTCAGGTAACTAAACATAAATCTGGCCAGTCCTCAAAGGGTAGATCTCCTTCCAAGCATCGAGATGCCTCTGGCATTGCCCTTGAGGGACTTTTACTGGCAAAATTGCCCCGGCGGGAGGCTTCGGCTTCCAAAGCACTAGGGGCTCCAGGATGTTCTTGAGGCCCCAACCTCGGCAGAACTACTGGTGCCATGCTCTGGGGTACCGGCTGCTTCATCCGGTACAGATACCCAAGCATCGGCAGCATCGATAGACCAGAGATTCTTGGCTATTGAACGCAGTCTGGCGGCTCTTCTCACGGCCTCGATGCCCTTGAAACTGCTTCAGACAATTCAATTGGTACCGGTACCGACTGTTTCAACATCGGCAGGTATTCTACCGGGACCGAGTCAAGCTTACCCATCCGGTATCGACAAGTTGGTACCAGACCCCTCCGACACCGACTTCGATCGGTACCGGTATCGTGCCTTACACGATCACCCAAATCGGAGATACTTTGAATCCTCGGATGAGTCTGAAGACTCTGAAAGCTCTCCCGATACCAGAGTACTTCTTCCTGAGGATTCTTCTTCTCCTCCTCAACGTAGGATGTCTCCTCCAGAGGATATGTCCTTTCAGGATTTTATCCGCGATGTGGCTTGAGGTCTTTCCATCACAGTGGCTCCTGAAAAAGAGCTTAGGGCAAAGGAATTGGAAATCCTGCAATACCCTAAAGCTCCCAAGGAGGCAGCTGCTTTACCTATTCATGAGATCCTGCATGATCTCATGTTAAGGATGTGGGCAACACCTCTAACCACTTCTCCTCACTCTCGAAGGTTCGACACCATATATCGAGTTCCTCCTTGTACTGGATTTCAAAAAACTCAGCTATCACACCATTCCATGGTGGTAGAATCAGCTATGAGAAGGATCAAAAGTGCAAAAAGACATGCATCTAATCCTCCAGGACGTGCGTGTAGGACTCTTGACGCCTTTGGATGTCGAACCTTCCAGGCTTCCATGCTTTCTGCCAGAATCACTTCCTATATATTATATCTCCAGGAACAAGCAGGAATGAGTCTTCACATATGGGTACATCGGTACCGACGGAGTCTGCGCGGGAATGCTCCCCAGCGTCCAATCAGAACGCTTTTGGAAGCATCCCAACACGCCTGCATGCTGCCTTCCCGCCTTTCCCAACTGCCTCTCCTCAGTTTTTGTTTTTCCGCGGAGCCGGCAGGACGTTCTCCTGTGACCGCAGAAAATTCTTCCTTTATTTTTGTTTTTTCTTGTGGTCGCGTCTACCTTCCCTCGATGCACCGGTACCGCCGGTGTTTTCTTCTTCTTTTCGTCTACAAAATTTTCCTTTTGTAGTGAATTTTTTCCTGTTTAGTGCCTGACAGGTTTCGGCCTGCTAGGCCTCTCCACTTTCCCTCTTGGAAATGCCAGCCACTAGAACGTGTTTTAACTGTGGCGCTACCAAATTAGTTTTAGACACCCATAATTGGTGCCTTCCATGTTTGGGACCTGAACACCATCCGCTGGAGTGTCCATCCTGCACTACTATTTCTACAAGAAGTCTTCAGCATCGAGCTCAACTCGATGCGCGGTTCCCCTCAGACCTGAGGGTACCAGCTACATCTTCTTTTTCGCAGGATCAGGTAACCAAACAAAAGTCTATAAAGACTAGCCAATCCTCGGGTGGTAGATCTCATGTACATCATAGAGATGCCTCAGGGCTTGCCCCCGAGGACATATTGGCTTTAAAACCCCGGCGGGAGGCTTCTTTCTCCAAAGCATTAATGGGGTTTCAGGTTGTTCCCGGGGTTGTTACCTCGGTGAACATACCTGAGCCATGCCCGGTGGTGGTATCCGCTTTGAGCGGTGCCGGTACCCCGGCATCGGCAATGGTGCTGGATGAAATATTCCACACCGATGATCGCAGTCGAGCGCTCTTGGCATCTTCGGTGCCGCTAGAGCTGCTACCGACCGATCTTCCCGCATCGGTATCGATCCCGGTACCGATGCTGGTATCCACGTCGGTGCCCTCCAGATATGCATCGATAGACTCGCTTCTTTCGATGCCGAGTCTCGAATCGATCTCTAGTCTGGATGACTGGGTACCGACTCATCTCGGTACCGACTTCAAACGGTACCGAAGACATTCTACCGATGATCAAAGTCTGCCACATTCGGTTACCTCGGTACTGATAGTGCTATCACAGACTGATCTTCATATATCGGTATCAACGAAGGTACCGGTATCAACATCAGCATCGGTGTTGGTACCTCCCATGCTCCTTTCAGCCGGCTCGCTTCCTTCCATACCGAGTTTGGAATTGGTCCCTAGCATGGACGATTTGCTACCGACGAGTTGCGGTACCGGTTTCCAGCGGTACCGACAACTATCTTTCAAAGATAATCCAATGTTCCACCCCTCCAGATCTTCTATTCTACAGAATCTGAATGAACCGGTGGGTGCTAGAGCTAGTTCTTCAACAGATCTAGTTCTTCCTCCTCTTCCTCGAGGACTCCCCTCGGGGGAGATTTCTTTTCAGGCTTTTCTGCTTGGTATGGCAAAGTCACTTGCCATTTCTATACCTGGTCAGGACCCTGCACCAGGGGAGCCACAACCTCTACAGATCCCCTGCAATCCAAAGGAAGTCATTATGTTTCCTTTGCATCAGACCTTGTAGGATCTCCTATTTAGAACGTGGGAAACTCCTTTAACGGTATCCCCACCTTCTAGGGCAACTGATCTTCTATACAGGATCCCCCCTTCTCCAGGTTTTCAAAAGCCTCAGCTCCCTCATCATTCTCTTGTTGTAGAATCAGCAATGAGGCGTGTTAAGAGTACTAAAAAGCACTCTTCTTATCCGCCAGGTCGTGAGGCTAAGTCACCCAGGAGTGCATGATTCGGACAAAGGTATCCTTGAAGGATACTACCAAAAGCAGTGAGGTTCCAAAAGGGAGTATAGTAGCCCAAATGCCCTTGAGTATGGAGCAGACAGAGCATAAAGATTCCAAATTACCCCTGCCTACCAATAGCCAGATTAATATGAATAAAATACAGTCTCTAAAATGCTTGTATGCCAATGCTAGAAGTCTAAACAATAAGATGGGAGAGTTAGAATATATAGCACTAAATGAGAGGTTAGATATGATTGCACTCTCAGAGACATAGTGGAAGGAGGATAACCAGTGGGACACTGTGATACCTGGATACACACTATAACGTAATGATAGAGCTGATCAAATTGGTGGAGGGGTTGCGCTCTATGTTAGAGAGGGCATTGAGTCAGAAAGGATTAAAGTTTTGCAGGGAACAAAATTTGCTGTAGAATCTCTATGGATTGAAATTCCATTTATGAAGGGGAAGGTGATGGCAGTTGGAGTATACTATCGACCGCCTGGCCAGAATGAACAAATGGATGATGAAATGCTCAAAGAAATCAAGGAAGCTAACAAAAGTCACAACAGAGTAGTAATAATGGGTGATTTCAATTACCCCGGTATCGACTGGGTCAGTGTCACAGCAGGACAAGCTAAAGAGAGAAAGTTTCTAGATGGAATAAATGACTGCTTCTTGGAGCAGCTGGTTCATGAACCGACCAGAGGGGAAGCCATACTGGACCTAGTCCTTAGTGGAACGCCAGATCTGGTGCAAGAAATAAGGGTGTTGGGACCACTTGGCAATAGTGATGATCATAGTATGATCATGTTTGATTTAATTAGTGGAGGACAGATAGTAAAGGCATCCACAGTACTACCTTTTAACTTTCAAAAGGGAGACTATGATAGAATGAGGAATATAGTTAGGAAAAAACTAAAAGGAGCGGTTCCAAAGGTTAAAGACTTACAGCAAGCTTGGGTGTTATTTAAAAATACTATCCTCGAAGCCCAGACCAGCTGTATTCCACGCATTAGGAAAAGTGGAAGAAAGTCCAAAAAACTGCCAGCATGGTTTAAAGGTGAGGTCAGAGAGGCTGTTGCTGCCAAAAAAGCAACCTTCAGGAAATGGAAAAAAGAGCCAAATGATGAAAACTGGAAACAGCACAAGCACTGGCAAGTTAAATGCAAAGCATTGATAAGGCAGGCAAAGCGGGAATTTTGAACAAAGTCGCGGGCCAGCATTGAACAAATGAACCTTTTAATATGGACCCAAACAAGATTAGCTTTAACATTGAATATGAAGCAACACTTATTATTATACAATTTATAACTTAATAGTTCAGATATGCAAAAACCAATTTCAAATAAAAAAAACATCAATGACATTCATTTATTAAATAAGATTTAAATAATAATAAATAATAATTTTTAAAATAAAATAACAATAATAAAATTAATCAACCATTCAAGCCCATGTCTTGGAGTAGCAAGAAAAAGTGCATAAAGAAAACGTTAATTATTGCTCAGTTTGCTGCACACTGATCTAATCTGATGTGCCCAAGCCAGATACCTGGCATCTCTTCTTGGATGATAGTTCATCAATGTCTGGGCTCAGGCTTTGAGCTGAGGAAATCCTCAGTGTCGAGCGAAGGTGTTCATCAGTCAGACGTCTCCTGTGAGATGTTTTGGTCATCTTCATCGAGGAGAAAAGTTGCTCACATAGATAAGTGCTGCCGAACATGGAGAGCATCTGAGCAGCTTGGGTGCGGAGCTGAGGCATTGTGTCAGGGATGAACTGTGGAAACTGGGCGGCGCCCACAGCATCATACTTTGACTTCAGCGTGTCATTACACTGGAGTTCAATTAGCTCCATTTGGAGGTTGGTTGGTGCGTTTTCCACATTAACTGCAAAGGGATTACTGAGCAGTTCAAACCTACATTTCTGGACATCAAAGTCGGCAAATCGCCGGCTAAACTCAGCGCCGAGTACACTGAGTTTTTCAGCAAACTGTGCGCATGGGAACAAGTTGGTAAAGAACTGCGTTTTCATGGTTTGGCAGCAGGGAAAATGGCCAAGGTTTCCTTGCAGCATCTGATTCTCCCACAGGCACAGTTTAGTTTTAAAAGCCCTCACTGCAGCGTACATGTCTGTGATGATGCGCCCCCGCCCCTGAAGCTGCAGGTTCAGCGTATCGAGATGGCTCGAGATGTCACACAGAAAGGCCAGCTCACACAGAAATGTTTTCTCCCGAAGCTCTGCTGTGTCCTTCCCTTTGCTTTCCAGAAACTGACATATTTCCTCATGCAGCTCAAAACATCTATTCAGTACTTTTCCTCGGCTTAACCATCTCACCTCTGTGTAATACGGCACGTCTGCGTATTCCGAACCACACTCCTCCAGAAAAGACTTAAACTGGCGGTGATTCAGACCTTTGGCTCTTATAAAGTTAACTACTTGTGTTACTGTGGTCATAACATGTTCCATCTTTAGGGCTTTGCCACACAATGATTCCTGATGTATGATGCAGTGATAAACAGTTAGTTCACCTGCACAGTTCTCTTCCTGCATCTTCTCCCGGACCCTGCCCACCAGTCCACTTGTTTTACTGCACATCGCTGGCGCACCATCTGTCGTTAATCCCACGAGTTTATCCCACGGCAGCTTTATTTCAGTTACGCATTTGGAAACCTCCTCAAAAATTTCCTTTCCTGTGGTTGTGCCATGCATTGATTTGAATCCCAATAGCTCCTCCGTAACACACATATTTGAGTCCACTCCACGGATGAAGACTGACAGCTGAGCAGTATCAGATGCGTTGCTGCTCTCATCCACAGCAAGGGAGAATGCAACGAAATCTTTTCCCTTTTCCAAAAGCTGATCATACAGATTGGTGGCAAGATCACATGTGCGATCAGCTACTGTGTTTCTGCTCAGGCTCACGTTTGAAAAGGCTTGCTTTTTCTCTGGGCACACGATGTCACAAACTTTCAACATGCACTTTTTCACAAACTCTCCCTCATTAAAGGGCCGGGCTGATTTTGCGATCTCTGCTGCCACAATATAACTAGCCTTTACAGCAGCCTCACTTTGTGATGTGGCTTTTTTGAACATATTCTGTTGTGAAACCAAACTTCTTTTCATCTCCTCCACTTTCTGGCTCCTTTGAGTCATGTCCAGGTCCTTGTACTTGTCATGGTGTTTTGTTTCATAGTGTCGTCGAATGTTATACTCCTTAGTTATAGCCACGTTGACTCCACAAATCAGACAAACAGGTCTGTCTTTTACATATGTAAACAAATATTCTGTCTCCCACCTGTCCAGAAAGTTCCTGTTGTCTGCCTTTCTTTTTGCCATTTTTGGGAAGGGGTTCCACAGTGACAGTTGTAGCTTGAGATCGCTATGACTTCTGTCACACAGGAGAGGGCGTTTCTGGGACCTGTCCTGATTGACGCGCCAAAACAACAGCAAGGCATTATGGGATTTGTAGTATTAGCGATGAATGAATGCGCTGTATAATACCGGCGGGCTAGCTCTAGTAGTCATTTGGTATAGCCTCGCGGGCCAAATATAATTACACTACGGGCCAAATTTGGCCCGCGGGCCAGAGTTTGACACCTATGCTCTAGAGCCATCCCGGGAGTAGAAAGTTCCCTCCCAGAACTTTGAGTATCTGGATGCCTGCTTCAATACTTGCTTGGACAAGGTGTTTCTTACTCTGGAAAAGGTTGGACAAGCTGCAGCTCAAGGAGTTTTGCTTTCAGGCATCTCCCAAGGCCTGGGACTACCTGCAGCTCTTGGGGTCAATGGCATTTACCCTGGAACTCATACCTTGGGCCAGGGTGCATATGCGCCCCCTGCAGGAAAACCACCTGACTCACTGGTCTCCCTGCTCCCAGTTGTTCAAGCAGTGCCTACCTCTTCCCTGGAAGATCTAGAGGGAATTAGTCTAGTGGCTACACATTCACACTCTGATGGATGTCATGCTTCTGGAGGTATTGGATTGGGTGCTAGTCATCACAGATGCCAGCCTGCTGTGCTGGGGGGCCTATTGTTTAGGTCAGATTATTCAGTGGCAGTGGTCTCCTCAGCAAGCCCCCTGGTCTAGGAGGTATTGAAATATCTTGATCCTCCTGGCTCTCGATATGTTTCAGTCCCTCCTGGAGGGCAAAGCAGTCAGTGTTAAGAACATAAGAAATGCCATACTGGGGCAGGCCAAGGTCCATCGAGCCCAGTATCCTGTTTCCAAAAGTGGCAAATCCAGATTATAAGTACCTAGCAGTTTTCCAAAAAGATACATAGGTTCCATAATGCTTGTATTGGGGCAAGCAGTGGATTACTCTGGTCCTCTTTAATAATGGTTTATGGACTTTTCCTCCAGGAACTTGTCCAACCCATTTTTAAACCCAGCTACAGTGCTATTTGATCATCACTGCTATTTAAGTGGGCTCCTACCTGGACATTCAATACACTATATTCTTTGGTGAGTACTAAATCCAGCATCAAATTTTCCCTGGTCGGTTCTATCACCATTTGTCTGAGCGATGCTTCAAAGGCATCGACAATCTTCTTACTACTTTCCAGATTTACAGAAGAAATACTCCAATCCATATCTGGTAGGTTAAAGTCACCCAATACGATAACTTCTTCCTTCATAGCTACCTTTGCAGTATCATTGATGAAGTCTATGTTCATTTTCTGAGTTTGAGTTGGAGGCCTGTAGACTACACCAGTGTGGATGATAGCGCTATCTCCTCTTTCCAACACAATCTACAGTGCTGCTTCTTTTCCTCACTTCCTCTGTATTTCAGCAGTTTTAATATTGCTTTTGACATATAAGGGTACTCCTTCTCCTTTTCTGCCTTCTCTATTTATTCTAAATAAATTATAGCCAGCTATGGCTATATCCCTTTCATGTGGCTCGTTGAACCATGTTTCTGTAATGGCCATGATGTCCAAGTCCATTTCCACCATCAGAGCTTCTGTATGGGAAATGCATGCCAGAGGGAGTTGGAGCTCACTCCACTAAGGCACAAGCGTTGTCCTAGGTGGAGTCCACTTTGGTGTCCCTGGAGGACATCTGTAATGTGGTTACTGAGTCATCTCTGAGCACCTTTTATGAAGCAGGGCAGGTTGCAAATGGGAGCTAGGGTGGAAAGCACCTTAGGTAGATCAGTTCTGTCTGGAACATTGCCTTCCTCCCACCTTGAGTCCTGACTGCTTGTGTGTGTCTCATTCGTTTGGACTGTTCTAGCAGAATTATAAGGAACGGGAAGGAGACATTTTCCAAACCTGCTAATTTCCTTTTTTGAATCCTGTGAAGCTGGTCCAGGATATGCCCTGGTGGAAGATGACTACTACAGGTTTGGGAGCCCTGCTGCCTTTTAACTGCATTCTCACTATTGGTGCCTGATATAGAGTGCCAATAGTTTGTAGTTATTGTTGATTAATACTTTTTCTGGGTTTTCTGGTCTTGCTTTCTGCTTGGGATGTGTCATACTGGCTTCTCTCGGTGCTGCACCAGTGTATATACTAGTGATGTTATCATTGAAAGTTTCTCTGATCTGCCTCCACCTGCTGGCTGGGGAGTATAACCCACTTATCTGTACTGGTCTAGCAGGATTCAAGGAAAAGAAATTAGCAGATATAGAAACTTTCTCCTTATAGGTCCTTACTCTAGTCTTAAGAATAAGAAAGACCTGCATTTAAGGGTCTATTATATCTTTTTGCAGAATTATTTGGGGATGAGGGAACACAGATGGAAAAATTTTCCATATCAAATTCCACTGCAAGTAAGCCAGAAGCAAGGCAAAGCTTTAAAATATATTAAGAAACCATCAGTGAGCTTGATGGCTAGCTTCCAGAGTGAGATTGTGCTTATTATTCCATGGCTGAAAGTTGTTTGGACAGTGTCCCTTTAAACAATCTTTTGTTCACGTTTTTCTCATGTGTTCTAATTGAAAACAACATCATCCCAGAATGACTTTGTAAAAGATGCATTTTCTTTTGTTGCAGTATTGTGACATTGAAATGAGTAGACTGGCATTAACATAGTGTGATGCTAGATGGGTAGGAAGGGAGGAAAGGACTTGAGGGCATAGTGATTTATTCATGTTCTTAGTGGTGGTGTGATGATCTTAAATCTGTTAGGAAATTAAGTGAAGACCCAAGGAGGTGTAAACAAAATAAGCAAGGTATGCCTCTGTGTGCTCTTCTTAGTTATTTCACAACTGTAGATTGCTTTAAGTTTTCTACATTAGGACAGGGGGTACATAAGGAATTGAAAAGGAATGCAGAGGAGATTGAAGCAGACAAGAGGGAGGAGTAGCCTAGTGATTGGGGCAAGGTACTTCAGGCCAGAAGGTCAGGGGTTCAAATCCCACTAGAGGACAGCAACCTTGGGCTGGAAGGACTGGGGTTTCTAGTCCCACAGATGCTCCTTGTGGTCTTGGGCAAGCCACTTAACCCTCTACTGCCCATGTTCCGTGTAAGTATTAGTGTATGTGTCTCATATCCCCACATGTTAAATGTATCCCCCAATTGTGTTGTGACCGCTTTGATTGAAGGATAAGGTGGTATACAAACTGTCTAAATAAATAAATAAAAATCTGCCATTATTTGCTTTGTTACTATGAAGCATAAATTGCAGCAATGGTAGACTCCCCATCTTCAAAGTGGCCCATGGGAGTACACTGTGTAACAGATGATAGTGTCTGTTCTCTTTCCACTATCCCTTCTCCCCCTCCCCAAGCTCATTTTGATATGCAAACCAAGTCATCCAATGCTACCCAAGTTGCATGAAGACATCCTAAGTGAAACTGGGGTGAGATATGACAAGCCCAGCAATCCACTGCAAAATTAAAAATAGCAGTCTTGACTAATGTTCTTCAAAGAACTGAGACGTCGTTCACCAAGCTTATGACACCTCCTCCCTCCTGTCGTCTTAACAAGGTTAGAATTTATATTGAACATAGTAATGTAGTAGATAGTGCCAAGAAATGCCAATTGGCCCACTTATTCTTGTCTGAGCTGCAGGGATATAGTCCATATTTCATCAGTGGAGAGGGCTACATCTAAGCTACTGCTTCTTATTCAGGATAGTTTTTATTGTCCTTTGTGTTCCACTTTCCTGGGTAGCTGAACACAGATCACACTCGGCGCCCCTCTCTTCACATGTTAAAGCACAAAGCTTTGGTGTAATCTAAGAACATAAGAACATAACATAAGATATGCCATACTGGGTCAGACCAAGGTCCATCAAGCCCAGTATTCTGTTTCCAACAGTGGCCAATCTAGGTCATATGTGCCTAGCAGTTTCCCCAAGGGACACAGGTTCCACAATGCTTGTATTGGTTCAAGCATTGATATCCTGGGTCCCTTCTTAATAATGGTTTATGGACCTTTCCTCCAGGAACTTGTCCAAACCTTTTTTAAACCCAGCTACACTAACAGCCTTTACTACATCCTCCGGTAACAAATTCCAGAGTTTGATTACATGTTGAGTGAAAAAATATTTTCTTTTATTAGTCTTAAATAGTTTACCCTGTAGCTTTATTGCATGTCCCCCTAGTCTTTCTATATTCTGATAAAGTAAACAATCGATCTACGTTTACCCGTTCCACTCCGTTCATTAATTTATAGACTTCTATCATATCTCCCCTCAGCCGTCTCTTTTCCAGGTTAAAGAGCCCTAACCTTTTTAGCCTTTCTTCATAGGAGTATCCTTCCAACCCCTTTACCATTTTGGTGGCTCTTCTCTGAACCTTTTCTAAAATCGCTATATCCTTTTTAAGATACGGCGACCAGAATTGCACACAATATTCAAGGTGTGGTCTCACCATGGAACGGTATAAAGGCATTATAATATCTTTTGTTTTATTTTCCATTCCTTTCCTTATGATACCTAGCATTCTATTTGCTCTCTTGGCTGCCGCTGCACACTGGGCCGAGGGTTTTAACATGTTATCCACAATGATGCCTAAATCTTTTTCCTGGGTGACTGTTCCTAATGTAGAACCTTGCATTGTGTAACCATAGTTTGGGTGGTTCTTCCCTAGGTGTATAACTTTGCACTTGTCCACATTAAATTTCATCTGCCATTTTGATGCCCAGTCTTCCAATTTATCAAGATCATCTTGCAATTTTCCACAATCCTCTTGGGTTTTAACAACTTTAAATAGTTTTGTCTCATCTGCAAATTTGATAACCTCACTGGTTATTCCACTTTCCAGGTCATTTATGAATGTCAAAAAGCAGCGGAGCCAGCACAGATCCCTGGGGTACACCACTATTCACCTTTCTCCATTGGGAAAATTGGCCATTTAGCCCAACCCTCTGCTTTCTATCTTTTAACCAGTTCCTGATCCACAGTAGTACACTGCCTCCTATCCCATGACTCTTTAGTTTTGCCAAAAGTCTCTGATGAGGGACCTTGTCAAAGGCTTTCTGAAAGTCTAGATACACAATATCAACCGACTCACCTTTGTCCACCTGTTTATTCACACTTTCAAAAAAACATAACAGATTAGTAAGACAAGATCTTCCTTGTCTAAAGCCATGTTGACTGTCTCCCATTAGGCCATGACTATCTACATGCTGAGTAATTTTATTCTTTATGATGGTTTCTACCATTTTTCCCGGTACTGACGTGATGCTCACCGGTCTGTAGTTTCCCGGATCATCCCTGGAACCCTTTTTAAAAATTGGTGTTACATTGGTAATCCTCCAATCTTCAGGTATTAGAGATGATTTTAATGATTGTTCACAGATTACTAATAGCAGGTCTGCAATCTCATATTTCAGTTCTTTCAACACCCTTGGATGTATACCATCCGGCCCAGGTGATTTGCTACTCTTCAGTTTATCTAATAGTTGTAATACATCTTCCCGGTGTATCGATATTTCCTTCAATTCTTCCGCACCTTTAAATACCACTTCAGTCATGGGTAACATCCCTACATCTTCCTCAGTAAAGACCGAAGCAAAGAATTCATTCAGCCTCTCCGCTATCGCCTTGTCACCTCTTAGTGCCCCTTTAACTCCTCTATCATCTAATGGACCAACTGACTCTCTCACAGGTTTTTTGCTACGAATGTACTTGAAAAGGTCTTTACTTCGCGTTTTTGCTTCTGCAGCAAGCTGCTTCTCAAATTTTCCCTTTTCCTGCTTTATCAATGCCTTGCATTTGACCTGCCAGTGCTTGTGCTGTTTCCAGGTTTCGTCGTTTGGCTCTTTTTTCCATTTCCTGAAAGAGGCTTTTTTGGCAACAGCCTCTCTGACCTCACCTTTAAACCATGCTGGCAGTTTTTTGGACTTCCTTCCACTTTTCTTAAAGCGTGGAATACAGCTGGTCTGGGCTTTCAAGATAGTATTTTTCAACAACACCCAAGCTTGATGTAAGTCTTTAACCTTTGCAACTGCTCCTTTCAGTTTTTTCTTAACTATTTTCCTCATTTTAGCCCTCATAGACCTCTTTGCAAGTCCGTGGAATGCCAAACTTCCCCGGTTCTGTTCCAGGACTCCGGCTCAGGGGGCTCAGGCCAGGGATGCTTTCCTCCTTTATTGGGGTCAAGACTTCCTGTATGCCTTTCCACCCATTCCCCTAATTTCCAAAACCCTATTCAAGCTTCAGAGAGACACAGGTCGCATGATCCTCATAGCACCTCATTGGCCACGCCGAGTGTGGTGCCCTCTGCTTCTACATCTCTCTCAAGCTCCCTCCCTGCAGTTAGGGTCTGCTCCAGATCTCCTATCTCAGGAGGATGGAACATTATGGCATCCCAATCCCCAGTCTCTGCATCTCAGGGCTTGGTTGCTGAAGGCCTAGATCTCCAAAATCTTGATCTTTCTCAGCAGGTGAAAGATATTCTTCATGCTTCCAGAAAGCCTTCCACTAGACGTTCTTATGCTTTTAAGTGGAAAAGGTTTACAATTTGGTGCTCGAAAAAGGGGCTTAACCCCCTTGCGATACCTCTGGAATCTTTACTAGAGTATCTTCTGCATTTATCTAATGCAGACCTTAAGACAAATTCAGTAAGAGTCCATTTGAGTGCTATTGCAGCTTCCCTTAAGCCTCTCAATGGACAGCCTATTTCCTCTCATCCTCTTATAGCAAGATTCATGAGAGGCCTTCTTTTAACTAAGCCTCCCATTAGACCACCACCGGTGGCATGGGACTTAAACCTGGTTTTTTTGAACCGTTAGCTAGCACTTCCTTGAAATTTCTTTCTTGGAAGGTTATCTTTCTCATTACAATCACCTCAGCACGCCGCATTAGTGAGTTGCAAGCACTAGTAGCTAATCCACCTTATACAAGGTTCCATCATTACAAGGTAGTCCTTAGGACTCATCCACACTTTATGCCTAAAGTGATCTCACCTTTTCATTTGAACCAAGAGGTATACCTACCTGTCTTTTTTCCAGGACCTCATGCATCAAGTGCAGAGAGGAATCTTCATACCTTGGATTGTAAAAGAGCTCTAGCCTTCTACTTACAAAGAACACAGCAACATAGAAAGTCCTCTCAACTCTTTGTTGCTTTTGATCCTTCTCATTTAGGACTTCCAGTTTCCAAAAGAACACTGTCCAACTGGATTGCTCGGTGTATTTCTTTCATCTATCAGAGTAAGAACCTTTCTCTGGAGGGCCATGTCACAGCTCACAATGTGAGAGCCATGGCAACCTCAATGGCTCATCTACATTTTGTGTCTATCGGCGACATCTGTCGAGCAGCCACTTTGGCCTCGGTTCATACCTTCACAGCCCATTACTGTTTGGACAAGGACTCCCGCCGGGATGCCTTGTTTGGTCAGGCTGTTCTCAAACATCTGTTCCATACCTAGTCAACTCCTACCCACCAACCCTGGTTGGATGCCGGAGATCCATGGGGGGAACTGCAGCCCTTCTTAGGGACACACAGCTCTGCGGTCTCTCCCTGGCATCAAAAGCTAGGGAGTCCCCATATGTGAAGACTCATTCCTGCTTGTTCCTGGAGATAGCACAGTTACTTACCTGTAACAGGTGATCTCTGGGAACAGCAGGAATAAGTCTTCACAACCCACCCACCTCCCCTAGGAGTTGTATCTCTCTATCTTTCCTTTCCCTCTCTCTCTCTTTCTCTCTCTTTGTCTCAGCTTTAAAACTCGAACTGGAGAGAGGCAGTTGGGAAAGGTGGGAAGGCAGCACGCAGGCGCTGTGGGATGCTCCCAAAAGCTTTCTGATTGGATGCTGGGGAGCGTTCCCGCGCAGGCTCCGTTGGTACCGACGATACCCATATGTGAAGACTTATTCCTGCTGTTCCCAGAGATCACCTGTTACAGGTAAGTAACTGTGCTTTACCAGTGGTGTGCCTCAAGGATCAGTCCTTGGTCCTGTTGTTTTTATCATTTTTGTAAGCGATATTGCGGAAGGTTTGTTGGGAAGATATGCCAATTTGCAGATAATACCAAAATCTGTAACTGGATAGACACGCTAGAAGGTATAGATAGAAGCTTGAAGAATTGTCAAAAATTTGGCAGCTAAGATTTATTACTAAAAAATGCAAGATCATGCATTTGGATTGCAAAATCCCAACGAAGCGGTACAGTATAGGGGGTGAAGTACTTCAGTACTTCAGGGATTATTATATTGGATGATCTTAAAGTGGCCAAATAAGTAGAAAATGTAGCAGTAAAAGCCAGAAGGATTCTTGGGTGCATAGTTAGAGAAATGGTCAGCAGGAAAAGGGAAGTGATAGTACCTTTGCATAGTGAGACCTCATTTGGAGTACTGTGTACATTTCTGAAGATTGCATCTTCAAAAAGATATAAGCAGGATGACGTCTATCCAGAGAGCGACTATTAAATGGTCCATGGTCTTTAAGTGTATCCCCGATATGCCTTATGACAGAGATCTCAAGATGTATACTTTGGAAGAAAGGCAGGAGAGGGGACCTATGATATGGGCATTTAAGTAGATCCGTAATATAAATGCACAGGAGATAGCCCTCTTCTAGTTGAAAGGAAGCTCTGGAACGAGGGATCACAGGATGAAGGTGAAAAGGGAAGGACAGACTCAAGAGAATTCTGAGGAAAATGATGGTGCATGCGCGGAACAACCTCCCAATGGAGGTGGTAGAGACGAGGAGTGTATCTGAATTAAAGTCTGGAACATGTACAGAAGATCTATGAGTGAGAGGACTGGATTGTAGAACTTAATAGCGCTCATGGATGGGCAGATTGGATAAGCTATATGGTCTTTATCTGTCATCATTTTCTATGTTTCTCTGTATTTGCAGTGTGTCAGACAGAGCATGCTTAAGAGTATCACCATAGCCTGCCAGACTGATCTCGCTGCAAAGGTTTCCTGTATTTTTGCTGACATTTCAAATGTTCCACATTACTTGGTTTGCTTTTCATTCTGGCAGCCCCTGTTCTTGTTTTTGAATTGTCCAAGTAGGGAACTTGAAACACTTTTTTTAAAAAAAATGCCATCAGTTTGTGCTTCCTTTATCTCTTCACTTATTTTTGCAACCAAGAATCCTTTCTGTTTATCCCATGCCTTCTTGAAGTCAGTTATTGTTTTATACTCCTCCACCTAATCTAGGAGGATGGTCCATTTGTCCACTACTATTTTTTCCCGATATTGTTGCCGAATCTATCTTGTCGAAGCCTCTTATCATGAACCCTTGTTCTAAAACTTCCTTTCCGTCGTTATTTGTCAATTAGTAACTTTTCAGGTATTTTAATTTCTCTACCATATCTATCTTGTCTTTGTTGTTTTAAGGTATACATATTTAGGTCTGCAAGGGTCACATCACAGGACTTTAGCTGCAGAGCCCTTCTCTGAATTGCCTCTTCCATGTCTATATCGTTCTAAAAGTACAGTCTCAAACTGTGCACAGTACTCCAGGTGAAGACTTACCAATGACCTTATACCATGGTGTAATTGCTTCCTTTTTTCCACTTATGTCTCACCCTCTGGATCCTAACGTTGCTGTGCTGCCACCTAGCCTTTCTGCTCTTGCCATGTATTCCTTTACATATCTCTTATTTTTGTCTCTTATCCATACAATCCCACCGCTGCCACTCCTCCTTTATTCATTGCTGTATTTTCTTCAATTCATGCCTTTGACAACATGACTACTTTCCCTTCCTCTGCTAGCTTTACTAGACATTCTCTCCTATGTTCATCTCTGAGATTTCTTTTATATCTTGAATGTTGAGGGTTTTTTGTTCTTTACCAGCAACCTCTTGATTGCTGACAAAGGGCAAAAGCTAATAGTTCTTCTTTATCGTCACTCCAGTCCAGTCCCTTTACTTCTGGGTTGCGCAACCCTTCCAGCAGCTTGGAGGCCGAGCCCATCCTTTTTGGGGATGGTGCAGTATAAATACCACTGGTACCACCCACAGATCCCAGTATTCTCAGCCTCCAAGCAGCTGGAGGGTTCCGTAAGCCAAGGGCTTACTGGAGTCTTCCTTTCTTTATTTTAACCTTAGATTTTAGCTAATTCCTATTTAATTTTGTTCATTTTCTTTTCTTTGCTTTGATTTTGGTAAGGAGCTCTGATTCCCACAGAACTTGTTCCAGCTCACTCATGATGATATAAATGTCTATTACATCCCCTCAGCCACCTCATCTCCAAGTCGAAGAGCCCTAATCTGTTTAGTCTTTCTTCCGGTGGGAGTCGTTCCATCATTTTGATTGCCCAGAACAAGTTCAGTCACATAAAGCATTAATATAAATTGGATTTTAGTTGTATTAGGATTAGGAGAGTTCTTTGACTTTATAATATTTTGTGTGACTTAATGATTAATATTGGATGACACTGTTATCGGGCATTATCTACTACATGGTCAATTTTATACAATGGGCCCTGCACAAGATAATGTGCAATACCAGTAATCACACTGAAAAATATATCGGTGTCTGTTTCTTTGTATTTTGAATTTCATCCTTTTTAAACAGTTGTTGCTCACTTTTTAGCTCCTTTTAGTTTATCCCAAGAAGAAAGTAAATTTCCATGTCTGATCCTGTCCATTCTACAGGACTCTGAAGTATTAACGCTTCCAAAGATTTTCATGGCAATTTATTTATTGATTACATACCTTCTTAAACAACTTTAATTGCTTTTGTTACATTACATTTATTTTTCCATGCTTATAAAATACTCTAAGGGGGATCATTTACTAAGAGCACTTGCTAATACCATTATTGCATATTATCTGCTGCAAGGCCCATTGCATAAAATTGGCCATGTGGAGGAGTGGCCTAGTGGTTGGGGCAAGGTACTTCAGGCCGGAAGGTCGGGGGTTCAAATCCCACTAGAGGACAGCAACCTTGGGCCGGAAGGACTGGGGTTTCTAGTCCCACAGGTGCTCCTTGTGGTCTTGGGCAAGCCACCTAACCCTCCATAGCCCATGTTCCCTGTGAAATAGTTATCTCCAAGTTATAATGCCCTGTTCAATGTAATTTCAGTTTGTTCAATGTAAACCGCATTGATGCAGAATAGCGCGGTATATAAGAGAATATAAATAAATAAATAAATGTGGCAAATGATAATATCAATAATGGTGCTAATCCATGCTAACCATTAGTAAACGGCCCCCTAAGTGAGGTACCATAATTATCAAGCCAAACAATTTTCCTAATCCTAATACAATTCCATTATGTTAATGCTTTATATGTACTACACCGCTTCTCAACAATGAAATGATGGAATGACTCCCATATGAAGAATGACTAAACAGATTAGGGCTCTTTGGCCTAGAGAGTATGATAGAAGTTCATAAAATGATGAGTGCAGTGGGACAGGTAACTAGAGATTGGTTATTTACTCCTAGGGCACTGGTATGACAGTAGGAGGAGAAAATGTTTTTACATTTGGTGCGCAATTAAGCTGTGGAATTGGTGGTCGGACAGTGTAATCTCTCCCCCACCTCCCTCAAACACTTCTGACAGTATCGCTGCTTCTATCGTAATCTCGTTAATGAAATTAAGAGATCATACTATACAAACCTTATTTCCTCTTCGACCAATTCTTCTCATCAGCTGTACTCTGCCCTGCGCTCTTTTCACTCCCACCCCTCTTCCATTGACAACTTCATCCACCAACATGCCCAATCCCAGCTAACTCGCTGCCTACTTTGATGACAAGATCCAGTTGCTTTGTTCTGCCTTCACCGACTGTCCTTCCCTTCTGCCTCCAAGCCCACCCCCATCCCCTGACTCACCTACTTCCTCTCTTTCGCACACTTGGTCCACTTTCAGCCCTGTCTCCTCTGCTGAGTTGCTCAAAGTTCTATTGTCCTGCAAAATGACCTACCCCTCTGATCCTATTTCCTCACAATGGCTATCTGAACCCTCTTTGACCCTTCTCCCCCCTGATACTCACCATTTTTAACACTAGTGTCTCCTCCGGCACTTCCCACTCCCTGGAAGAAGGCCCTCATCTGCCCCATTCTAAAGAAGCCTTCCCTCAACCCTGTTGTTCCAGCACCCTACAGACTTATTTCGAATTTGCCTTTTCTCTCTAAGCTTCTGGCAAAACAGGTCTTCTCTCAGCTCTCTGTGCACCTTGATTCAGCCCACACCCTTTACCCACAACTATCTGGTTTCTGCCTGGGCACAGTACTGAGACCATTCTTTTCTCAATGAACTACTCTCTGCCCACGACTGTGCTGATGTCTCCCTTGACCTTTCCTTTGACTTTGTGGATCATCCCATCATCCTCTTTGGCCTTCACGACCTCAGGATTCTTGTACTGTCTATCGTTGGTTTCACTCATTTCTTTCTTCCAGATCCTTCTCAGTTCACTCCTCTTCCCTGTGATGTCCCCCAAGGCTTAGTACTGCCCCCTCTACTCTTCAATATTTTCCTAGCACCGTTACCATTCAGCAGCATACTATATCGGTGTACTACTATGCTGACGACATTATTCTGCTACATCACACCAGTACTTCTGCCCCTGCTCTGTCTCTTCTTAATGCCTGCCTTTCATAAGTTGCCTCTTGGCTGTCCTTTAACTTCCTTCATCTCAATTCCACCAAGACAGCTGCCATCTGGTTTGCCCCCAGTGACTCTCTTCCTTTACTTTCTCCTCTTCTTTTTAACACTCCTATTCCCCTAGTCACTTCTCTTCGGTACCTTGGTGTCACCCTCAATTCATCTCTCACCTTTTATGATAATCTCTCACCTTATCCAGCATTCCTTCTATTCCCTTCACCAAATCAGAGCTGTCTGCCCATTTCTATCTCCTTCTTCTCTCACCACCCTTCTGCTTTCCCTCGTAATCTCATGGATCGATTATTGTAACGTGCTATTGGCAGGTCTCCCTCAATATCAAGTGCATAGTCTCTATCTCTATCAGAACACAGCCGCTTGCATGATCACTCACACTTCCTGCTTTGATCACATCACCCGCCTGCTTATCCAACTTCACTGGCTTCCCCTCAAGTTTCATGTCCAATATAAGCTTCTCGCCATGGTCCTTAAGGTTTTGCACACTGGCACTCCCATTTATCTGTCAGATCTTCTCCAACTTCACACCCCGCACTGGGTTCTCTGTTCTGTCCACTCCAACCAGTTGCACATACAGTCTGCTGCACACACTAGTCTCCAGTCCACGTGTAATTCTGAATTCTTCTTTCTCAGCCCAGAACTCTGGAACGCCCTCCCTTCCGACCTCAGACTGGAATCCTCCTTTACAAAATTCAAAAGTCTTCTCAAAACGCATCTATTTCAGATAGCTTTTGATCTCTCTCCCTCCAATAATTAGATGTATGCTGTCTGCCTCCTTTTCCTCTCTGCTGTCTCTCCCCTGCATGTCTAGGTGTGACTAGGCTCTTCTTTCCTGTCGATAAATGGAGTTCTTTTCTTTTTCCCTTTTCGCAGCCGCCATTGTTATTGTAAACCGTCCTGATTGAAAGTGCAGTATATCAAGCACACTAATAAAGATAAAGATTTAGCATAGTTGGGTTTCAGAGGAAACGTCCATAAACTGTTACTAGCCATGGCCGCTTGGGAAAGCTACATCTTATCTGTGGGAGTGAGCAATGAGGAATAGATGTACTCTTGGAGGTCCTGCTGAGTATTTGAGATCTGAGTTGACTACTGTTGGAGATACAGTGTTGGGCTCGATGGACCCAGCATAGCATGTCTTACTTTCTTATGAGGAACAGGGCCTGAAACAAGTTGCTCTGTAGCCTGGCTTGACCTAAATGGTAAAGTTTAATAAAACCAATGGAAATGGATTATTCCGTATATGCACTGCTCCACAGTGCTGCTTTGATATGTGCATGGTATATTTAGCTCTAACAATCTGACAATAGATGAAAATGACAATAATATTAAAGGTCATGGTTTGCTTTTTGTCATGGTTTCCAGATTGTTTTTTAAGTACTGGTAAGTTGAATGATTATTCCAGGAAGGTGGCATAATTTTTTAAAAATAAAACAAGCAAATGCTATGCGGTCATCAGTGTTCTCGCTAGGACCTTTTGAATGGGCAAGCTACCCGGCTGATTTTACTGATCACCTGGCTAACTGAGTCTGATGAATTGACATGGAAAAATAATGAGCAGGAATGGAAAAATGGTTTAAGTGATTTTGTCATTAATACTTAAAAAAAACAAAAAAAACCCCCAAAAAAACAAAACAAAACATAAAGGTATGTGTAAATATATGAATGAATTAGACACTTTGAATTTAAAACAGCAACAAATATATCGTATATGGAATTTCCTGAAAGATGACTAGTTACATTGTCTGCTGCTGCTGGCTTATGTTGCGTCCCACCCAGCTACTCCTTCATGCCCCTGGCTGGCAAAAAATTTCAGGGGAGAAAACTGTTAGGAAGAAAATGTACTGTCTGATAAACCGTTTCTTTGGCAGCCATATGTTTGTTAGGGCCTAAAGCATTGCGAAATGAATTTTTAAAAATATTACATGACACAGGAGATTCAGCACTGACGTATGAGAGACCAAGGAGTGAGGAAAGGGGACTGCATTGGATGCCTTCTCTGATGCAGAAACCTTCAATGTCTGTAAAACAAAATGACTAGTAGCCATTCACCTTATCTGGTGTTTGACTCTGCTCCACAATTTCTGTATTGTTTCAGTGCAGACATCCACAGAAATAGGAAAACAAAACTGAGAGAGGAGCATCAGCCTAGCCATAGACCCGGTCCAGGTTTCACGTGTTATTTATTTAACACGTTTTTTTATACCGCCTTATCTTAAATTGAAAATGGTTTACATTGTAACGTCAACTTGAACTATACATTGAACAAGGGGAGTAAAACTTAGAAGGTTATATGGGGGGGAGCCATTAGGCGAACGAGGGTTTTTTGAGGTAGATGGCCAGGAGATGGGGAAGATGCAGACTAGTAAATACAGGGTGGTAGAAGACTGATGGGGGCAAGGGGAGAGTTTGGATGGGTGGGTGGGATCGGTGTCAGGGAAGGTGTGGGGACATAGAGAGAGAGTTCAGAGAGTGGAGATTGCAGGCATATTATACATATAGTCCATAATGTTCAGTAAAGAGGTGTGTTTTTACTGCTTTCCTGAAGGTCAGCATGTCACTAATAGACCTTATGTTCTCTGGCAGGGTGTTCCATAAGGATGGAGTACATAAGGATAGGGATCTATTGCATGTTATTTGTTTGGCTTTCGTATTTCTTCTTAATCACCAGTAAGCAGGTTCTAGCAGTGCATTGATTCACATTCCCTATCTCCTCTCCATCCTCAACAACCTAAAAGAGCTGAAACAGCTCATTTCACTTTTACTTTAGTTCAAGCCAGAATGTTTTTCAAGAGTGGTGGGAGGCTAAGGAATAAACTCTACAAGGTTTATTAACATATTGGTTTATTTGAATAACCACAGCATTAAATCACCGATCTTTGGCTAGAAGAGGTTGACAAAATTGCTTCTGGATGGAATATTCTTCGCCATCTTCCCTCTATATTTTGCAGCTCTTTAATTCTGTATCACGTTTAAATTATACTTTTAAGATTTTAATAACGCTTTGTGGTGTATTCAACCTACAATAGAAACGCAGCCAAATGTTTGTTACTTGCTGACTACAGGCTATTCTGCCACATGGTCTTTCAATAGCTTCCAAACTAAAGGAAATTGTACATCATATGCAGAAGGAATTGGAGAAGATCCACGTCTGAACTTGGACTTAACTTCACCAAAAATAGTATAGATACGTTATATCTGGAGAGAGGACCAATCAACTCAGAAATTTAAAACCCTCTAAACTTTACTAGGCAAGTGTCTCAGGGCCACTGCTGTTTACTGCCAAGTGAATGGTTTGGGCTTTGGACTGCAAATGAGTTTTAGCTTTTGTACACACTCATGTATTCATTTATTTATAAAAATTTAAATTCCTTATCGTTCCTCCAGTTTAGTCCTCAACCTCTGGGTAGTGAACCTCCTCCTGCAGCTTGGAGACTGGGCATGTCAAACTCATGACATCACTGGATATAGCCTGCTGGTCTCTCCCATCAGCCCCCAGTGTGTCCAGTCTCCATGCAGCAGGAGGACCTAGTGAGCCTAGCTTCTGGGCTCACTTGGGGGAACAGATAAGGAGCATTTAGTGTGACAAATTCTATTCTGATTTTTTCTTTAATTTTACTTTTACTTTTAATTCAGTTACCTTTGGTTAATTGGCAATCAGGGATTAGTTCCCTTTAGTTAGAAGCAAATTGCCTTATATTTACAGTAATTTTAAATTTGAACTTGGCTCTTTAAATTAGTAGCAGCTCCCGCCTTCCCTCCTTATCAGTTATTTTCACTTACTGCAGGCATTCGCCGGTGTGGATCTCTCCCCCTTGACGGTACGGGAGAGAGCTCCGGGACCCGTACAGCCACACTGAAGCTGTGTGAGACGGAGCCTCTCCGTTGCTGCGGGATTTAAATTTTACTCTGTGGAACTGGCTGAGTGGTCCTTGCCGTGGCTGCCGGGCGCGGTAGCGCGGCTTGAGGATCGGATGAATTCAAGGCGGTAGGAGCAGGCTGCATGGCTTTCGGCCCTGCAGGTAAGGCCTTCGGGCTCTGTCGGTCTGCTGAGGCCTCCTTTTTGCAGCGGCTGTTCTTGGCACCAAAATTCGTTGGCAAAGGGGCGGCCTTTTTCTCTCTAAGTATTTGGACCGCATGGCGGGAATTGCAGCGAGCTACCTGTGTGAGGAAGAAGTCAGAATAGCTAGATTTTTAGGTCTAGTGTTTCTTTCTTTTGTTTGTAAGTTTTTTGAGGCTCGGGGGGTTCCTCAGCCTTAAGGGGGCTGTTGTCAGTCCTCTTTATTTTTAAGTTTGTTCTTAGTTTTATAGGACAGCAGTTTTGGCATTGATATCTGATGCCACTTGTTCTCTCCCTCCTAATCGTGTCTCTGAGGAGCATCTGTTAAGTCCCGGGATATTAGGCAAATTTCCAGCTTTTAGGTTCTTCAAGGGCAGAGCCCTAACTTGTAGTTGGAAGGAGGGACAGACTGGAAGTGTGCTTTTGTGTATTCTATAGTGAAAGTTGCCCAAACGCCTGTGGTTTCACCGGGACGGGTTTGGAAACCTTAGGATATAAAAAAAATATATAATAATAATAAGTTAAACTGTCAACCAAGAAGTTCCTGTGCTACGGTCTATGGCCACCAGAGGGCAGCTGGTACACTCAATAGTGCCTTTCTGTGACTGTGTATATGCAGCCATCATCAGATTGATCTCTGAAAGTCAGGGAAGAAATAACCACAGGGCCACCTCATGGGCACTCAGGGGTTAGTGACCAAACAAGCAACTGTAATGTTCTGCAAATCCAGATTATATGACCAAGATTTAAAGTTCTTAACTTCTGTATCGTTTGTCGGGCTCTGGTGCCCTAAAGGCCACCGGATGGCAGCGCTGCCCATGACTCACATATAGTATTCAGTGCCCCCATCCCTGGGGCGGGGGTTGTAAAATACAAAATTGTATTCTTCATCAGGTTCACACAGGCAGCAACCTCTAAGACCTTCACTTGCAAGGTTGTCGGTGTATCCCACTGCTATTTCTCTGACTTCAGGAAGGCCGGGGGGGAGGGGGGAGGGGGCCTGTGTGTTTCATAGCTCCGCTTAGCATGCCCTTCCCAGGAAATTCTCATTATTTCTAGAGCCTGTGCTGTCAGAACAGGGCTTTAAGCATTTAGCAGGGGCACTGAACCGTCTGTGCCATCTTGTTAAAGGGCCCGTGCTGAGGGTGAAGAGAAGGACATCTAGGTAGCACAGTCTGGGGCTTAGCGCTCCAGGGCACTGGAAGGTTTCATAGCGGAAGTCAATACTCTGTGTATGCTCCATGCATTCAGCCTATGTTCAAGCGTGCTCACTGCACTGTGTTTGGGTGACAGGTGCTGGGTCACCCGTATATGTAGATGTGCATTTTGTATGTGCTCACAATTGCTTAGGCATGATTTTTGGGTGCACTCTTTGCAGAGTGAGACTGCATTTCTTTGCTCAGACTGTATTATCAGGCTAAGGTAATTTCTTCAGTAATGAGGGTATGTCGGTTGTAATACAGTGCGTGAGGTCCTCATGGTGTTACATGGGGTTGGAGATGCAGTCGTGGGATCTGCTGTGGAGTGAGCCGTCTGGAGGAGCTACAGTGTCAGTCACCAGTTTCCCTTTCTCTTTGGGCTTTGTTCCCAGATCCTAGCCCCTTTTTCTCTCTGATGTCCAGAACGCAAGGTCCCCAGCCCAATGGACAATCTATTCTCAGCCTTTTCTCAATGCTGGCAGAAGGACTGGGAGAGCGAGAACGAAAGACCAGGAACCAGCACCAGCTCTGATGTCTTTCCACTGTCAGTGTTTGCTACGGTCACATATTCCCAGTCAATTATTTATTTGAGTATACTGATTGTCTACAGGTCAGGGTGGCATACAGTCGATTACAGTATTTCTATTTCCCTTGTCCCTGAAGGGCTTGTAGGGTATATTAGTAGCATAAAAATAAGTTAGACTCTCTGTTGTCCAGGGGGAATGGCTACTATTACCCAGCCCAAAGTTCGGTGAGTTATTCTGGCAATGAGCCACGAAAGAAGTCTGGTCTGCAGATATATATTAGACTTTATTATAGGCAACCAGGTAGAAAAATATACACACACACATATAGCTAATTAGAAACATGAGGTAGAAATTTGTTATAGTACAGATGTACACTTGGACAACGTAATAAATCACTGATTAGTAACCAGACGTCACTGATTCGCTCTGCACTGAGGAAAAGTAAGAAATATATTGCTAACCACTTGCCCATCCGGAGGAGGAGAGATAAGCCAGTACCTTAGCTCTGTCGGGCACTCAGGAACAACGCAGTCCAAGGAGGCAGCTCCTAGCTAATGCGGCTCCAGCCCCGTCAGAGGCGAGCCGCAGTAAGTCCGAACAGGAGGTATCTGTGAAAGTCTTATCTCAGACCTTTGGAGGACGGCCTAGCCCACACTTAGTGGCCGTCTTGCGGAAGGCTCAGGTCGCAGGAATCAGGTACACCGTGCACAGCAGGGAGGAACCGGTGCAGAAGTCTGTATGAACAGGTGGGAAAAGCCCCCAACTCTCTCCACTAAAGTTTCAGTGCAGATTGCATTATTCTGTGTAAGAATCCTCCGTCATAGGTCCGATGATTGGTTGGCACCAGGCAGTCTGAGGTGTTCTCAGCGAATCAGGAGGTAGATGATGGGCAGCTTCTTGCAAACAAAGGAGCCATAGTAAGAAGTCAGGCAGAGGCAACAGTATGTAACTTCTGGGCATGTACAAGTGTTCAAGGCCAGCCACGGACAATAGCTTCTGTATGCACACTTAGAAACGCTGTTCAAGCAGTTGCTTGAAGGTCGTTTGTAGCTGAACACAGCAAAAGCGTAGTGCAGAATCCATCTTGTCTGTGCAGTTTGGTTCAGGCCTGAGTTGCTGAGCAGGCCGGAGATTTGCATGTAGAATTGCAGGGGTACCAGCCCTACAGGCTCACAATTTATGTTTTGGTACCTGAGGCGGAGGGTTAAGTCACTTAACGAAGGCCAGAAGGACCACCTGTGGGACCAGAAACCCCAGTTTTTATGGCCCAAAGTTGGTGATCTCGATTGGAATTCAAACCCTTGGTCCTCTGGCAACTTGCCTCAACCACTAGGCTGCACTGTTCCGTGTGAGCTAGCCACAGGGCCATAGGGCCAGGCGCAGCCTGTTACTTCCAAGGCAGAGACCTTGGGGAGGTTCCGTTCATAAGGATACGAGAAATGCCATGCTGGGTCAGACCAAGCTCTTTCAGGTCCAGTATCCTGTTTCCTAGGGTAGCCAATCCAGGTCTTAAGGGCCTGGCTGGTTTCCAAAAAGGCGAATAGGCTACTCAATGCTTGTATCGGGGCAAGCAGTGGATTCATGTATGCTCATATTTTAAGGGTTCCGTTGCATGTACAACTGATGTGATGCTCTGTTGGGTTGTGTGCCTTGTAGAACATCTTGAATTGGTGAAAGTTGGTATAAAAAAAAAAATTCATATTTTTCCAGCTTCTCTCTAATAAAAGGTTATGGACCTTTCCTCCGGGAGCTTGGCCAAAAACTTTGTTAAACTCCGCTACGTTCGGAGATCGTTTCGCGCAAGGCTCTTGGTGTACACAGGAGACCCAGTGGTCAATCAGCCGACTGGAAATGCGAGCGATACGCTGGGTGTTGCAGCCTTTCAAAGCTACGGTGACAGGTCGAGCGGTGCGAGTACTGTCCGACAACTCTGCGGCGGTGGCCTACATCAATAGGCAGGGCAGAACCAGAGGTGTGTCCATAGAGGTCGTGGCAGAGGGTCTGTGTGTATGGATAGAACTTTGGTTGCCAGCGTTTTCGGTGGTGCATGTTGCGGATAAGGACATTGTGATGGCGGATTTCCTCAGCTGGGTCCGAGTAGATGCCGGAGATTGGGAGTGGCATCCGGAGGTGTTCGCACAGATCGGTCGCATATGGGGACAGCCAGTAATGGAACTTCATGGCGGCACTTCACTCTGCGTAAACGGGCTGCTTCTTCAGCAGACGACGCGAAAGGACGTCAGAAGGCATTGGCGCACTGTTTCAACGGCGGCCGTCGTCCGGTCTTCTCTATGTCTTTCCACCGGGAGCACTCATAGGTCGAGTGGTTCTGCGTATCGAAGCGCTTCGGGGAAACGTGTGATTGGGGGCCTCGGGCTGGCCGAGGTGCCCGTGGTATGCCTGCCTCATACGGTTGCTCGACGGGAATCCTTGGAGGTTTCCGACACACGAGATTCTGTTGCTATGGAGTTCCCTTCGAATGCCTCAGGTGCATTGGTTTTCGTTTACGGGGTGGCCATTGAAAGGGACAGCTTAAGGAAAAAGAGTTGCTCGGCAGCAGTCTTTGCCACATAGCCACAAAAAAAAAAAAAGTCTGTGTCCCTTGCATATGTGCATATATGGGCATCTTTGAGGACGGGTGCTCGCGGAGGCATGCTCGCGCGACAACAGTGTCAGTTCCCTTGGTATTAAGTTTTCTGCAGGACGGGTTTGGTAAAGGCAGGTCCCTGGAGAGTTCAGTTAGCAGCTCTGTCTTGCTATAGGGGCAAAGGACATGGAGTGGCTCTCATGCACAGGCCGATGTGGTACGCTTTTACCAGACTGTAGCCCTCTCGTAGGATATTAATTCCACCGGGAAAGCTCAAGTTGGTTTTAGGAGCGTTAGCTAGCGCGCCACTGGGGCCTTTGCAACAGGCGTAGGTTAAGGGTTTTTCCTTGAAGGCGGTATATTTGATGGTCATCTGTTCGGCGAGGCGATTTTCAGAGTTGCAGGCGTTGACCTGTCAGGAATCGTTTTTTGTCTGTCTCCAGACAGAAGGTGGCCTGGCGGCTGTTTCCGTCATTGTTGCCAAGGGTGGTTTCTACATTCACCTAACTGAAATGCTCTCTCTTCCAGCGCTAGGTGCGGCAGAGGGGAGCATATTGAACCATAGCTTGCACTGTTTGGACGTCAAGAGAGCACTGCGGCAGTGTTTAAAGGTTTCAGAAACTTTCGCAAGGCGGATCATCTCTCTTCAGGGTGTTCGGAGGGCCCAGCAAAGGGAAGCGGCGGCGAAGGAGTCCATTTCTGGATGGATTGGAGTGGCGAGTGTGTCGGCTTATCTTCTACAGGACCGTACAGTCCCAGGGAGCTTATGAGCTCACTCTACCAGAGTGCAAGCGTCTTCTTGGACGGAGCACAGTTTGGTTCTGCCAGTGGACATCTGTAGGGAAGCCACTTGGTTGTCTCTCCATACGTTCAGTAAGCACTACCGCCTAGATGTTCTGGCAGCTAAGGATGCCGTTTTCAGGGAGGCGGTGTTGAGATCCAGCTGGAAAGGTCCCTCCCAATGATTACTGCTCTGATACATCCCAGAGGTTGAGGACTAAACTGGAGGAATGATAAGGAAATAGGAATTACACTTACATGGTAATTGTGGTTCCTTGAGTGACTCCAGTTTAGTCCTCATTCCCGCCTGGAGATGGGGTTTTAGCAGTGGTCTTTCTGTTGGGGGAAGTGCAAGGTTAAAAGTGGATATAGGCCTTCGCTGGTGTTCAGTCGTTTTGATGCTTCCATTTGTTTTGCCCTATATTGTTATATATATTATGATATTGTTATATATTATATATATTGCTATATTGCTCTGGATTGTTTAGGGCTAGGCACTGGATGGAAAGGAGAGCATGCAGGAAACAGTCCCTTTCCTTCTGGAAGGGGAGTAGTAGGTAGATAGGTTATATGTTCTGCGTGCCCTTGAATATAATGCTAAGTTTAAAAAAAAAAAAGTTACTGATTTTTTGCTCCTTTGAGTCTGCTTTGTCAATAGTTCACTGGGGGCTGATGGGAGAGACCAGCAGGCTATATCCAGTGATGTCATGAGTTTGACATGCCCAGTCTTCAAGCTGCAGGAGGCGGTTCACTACCCAGAGGTTGGGGACTAAACTGGAGTCACTCAAGGAACCACAATTAACAGGTAAGTGTAATTCCTTTTTGCTCACTATCCAGAATCTAATTGGTGCACCACTTTTTGGTGCTCAGCATGCCATTCCAGAAAACTTTGAGTCCAGGATTTTCCAATCCTTCACTTTGGTATGTTTAATTTAATTTAATGACCTCACTTATAATCCGTTCTAGTGTCAAACGTGCAAAGCAGAGTATAAAGTTTACAATATTATATTCTAAAATCATTAATTACATCAGATCGACTCTTTATAATGAAGACCACTAACCATTTTAGTAGCCACCCTCTGCACCGACCCCATCCTGTTTAGATCCTTTTGAAGGTGTGGTCTCCAGAATTGCACACAATACTCCAAATGAGTTCGCACCAGAGACTTGTACAGAGGCACTGTTGTCTCCTTTTTTCTGCTGGCCATTCCTCTCCTTATGCACCCAAGCATCCTTCTGGCTTTCGCCATCACCTTTTCTACCTGTTTAGGTACTTTAAGATCATCAGAAACGATCATGCACAGGTCCCGTTCTTCTTTCATGGAATGAAGTACATTGCCCCCTAGATTATACCGCTCCCTTGGATTTTTGCAGCCCAAATGCATGACCCTGCATTTTTTAGCACTAAATCTCAGCTGCCAAATTCTTGACCATTCTTCAAGCTTAGCTAGATTCCTCCTCATGCTATTTACTAATTCCTGGGTGTCTACTCTATTGCACATTTTGCTATCATCTGCAAAGAGGCATACCTTGCCCAATAGCCCTTCCGCAATATCACTAACAAAGATGTTAAAAAAGAATCGAACCAAGGACAGATCCCTGCGGCACACCACTGGTAACATCCTTCTCAGAGTGAGCTCCGTTTGCCTATACCCTTTGTTGCCTCCCACTCAACCAAGTCCTAGCTCAGTCAGTCACTTTAGGGTCCATATTCTATAGGGTGCTAAATTTGTTTATAAGTCACCTGGTAGAAATGGTGTCAAAGGTTTTACTGACATCTAAATACACCATATCTAGGGCTCTCCCTTGGTCCAACTGCCTGGTCACCCAGTCAAAGAAATTAATCGGATTTGTCTGATAAGGCCTGCCTCTGGTAAACCCATGCTGCCTTGGATCCTGCAACCCACTGGGCTCCAGAAACCTCACTATTCTCTGTTTTAGCAGCATTTCCATTTACTTATCACAGACTAACCGGCCTGTTTTCAACCTCATCCTTACTTTATTTATATTTATTTTATTTGTTTATTTATTTATCATTTTATATACTGCGCTTTTTAAAATCAGTGTGGTTTACAAGTAACACTTTTTTGTACAGAACAGGAAGCCTGTTAAGCACTTACATTGAACAGGTGGAATAACTTGGATCTCCAACTGGGGAAATTATCTACAGCTAACTACTGCTATTTACATCTAACTACCACTATCTACAAGTATATACATGTGTTGCTTTTTCTTCACAGTATACATATGAGTTTGTTATTTACAGATGGCTGGTTGATTACAACTATCTACTCTTATCTACAGTAAGACATGAGTTGTTTGTGATGGCTATCTAGGTGAGTGGTGGAGAGGTTGGTTACTTCCGCTTTTGTGTAAAAGGATCACATGTACCTTTCTCCAGTCCTCTGGGACCACTCCTGACTCCAGAGAAGCATTGAAAAGGTAGGTCAGTTTTGCTGCTAGAATGTCCCCAATATTCTCAGATGAATCCCATCCGGTCTCATCGCTTTGTCTAATTTTAGTTTAGCTAGTTCCTCACAAACATAGTCTTCTGAAAATAGTTCAAAATCCCCATCACTTCTGTTCCTATTTGTGTGTGTTTTCTGAGGTCCCGCTCCTGACCCTTCATCTGTGCACACAGAACCGAAGTATTTGCTAAGCAAGTCCACTTTATCCTCATCAGCTTCTATATGTTCCTCCCCTTCACCCTTGAGTCCGACAGTGCCACTTTTGCCCTTCCTCCTCTTACTAAAATATCTGAAAAATGTCTTATCCCCTATTTTATTGCATTGGCAATTCTTTTTGTATCTTTGCTTTCCTGACTACTTTTGTAGCTTCTCTAAAATTTTCTAAATATAGATGCTTGTCTTCCTTTCTCTGTGATCTCTGGTATTTTATGAAGGCCACCCTCTTTTTTTTCACCTTTTTAGCTACTTCTTTTGAGAACCATGGTAGCTCCTTTACCTTTTACATTTATTTATCTTTCTAACAAAAAGGTTTGTTGCCGATAAATTATCCCCTTTCAGTTTTGCGCATTGCTTTTCTGCATACCGCCAGTTGTTATAAGAACATAAGATATGTCATACTGGGTCAGACCAAGGTTCATCAAGCCCAGTGTTCTTTTTCTAACAGTGGCCAATCTAGGTCACAAGTATCTAGAGGTTTCCCCAAAAGACAGGTTTCACAATGCTTGTTTTGGGGTAAGCAGTGGATATCCCGGGTCCCCTTTAATAATGGTTGATGGACCTTTTCTCCAGGAACTTGTCCAAACCTTTTTTAAACCTGGCTACACCAACAGCCTTTACTACATCTTCTGGTAATGAATTCCAGAGTTTGAGTACACGTTGAGCGAAAAACATTTTTTCTTATTAGTCTTAAATAGGTTACCCTGTAGCTTCATTGCATGTTCCCTAGTCTTTCTATATTTTGATGGTGTAAACAAATGATGTATGCTTACCCGTTCCACTCCATTCATTAATTTATAGACCTCTATCATATCTCTCCTCAGCCGTCTCTTTTCCAGGTTGAAGAGCCCTAACCTTTTTAGCCTCTCTTCATAGGGGTATGCTTCCATCCCCTTTACCATATTGATGGCTCTTCTCTGTACCTTTTCTAATAACGCTATATCCTTTTTAAGATACAGCGACCAGAATTGCACACAATATTCAAGGTGCGGTCTCACCATGGAACGATAAAGAGGCATTATTATAATCTTTGTTTTATTCTCCATTCCTTTCCTTATCATACCTAGCATTCTATTTGCTCTCTTGGCTGCCACCACTGCCGCACACTGGGTAGAGGGTTTCATCATGGTATCCACAATGACGCCTAAATCTTTTTCCTGGGTGGTGGTGGTTAATGTGGAACCTTGCATTGTGTAACCATAGATTGGGTGGTTCTTTCCTAGGTGCATAACTTTGCACTTGTCCACGTTAAATTTAATCTGCCATTTGGATGCCCAGTTTTCCAGTTTATCAAGGTCCTCTTGCAATTTTTTACAATCCTCATGAGTTTTAACAACTTTGAATAATTTTGTGTCATCTGCAAATTTAGTTACCTCACTCGTCATTCCCATTTCCAGGTCATTTACGAATATGTTAAAAAGCAGCGGACCCAGCACAGATCCCTAGGGTACTCCACTATTCACCTTTCTCCATTGGGAAAAATAGCCATTTAGCTCTACTTTCTGCTTTCTATCTTTTAACCATTTTCTGATCCACAATAGTACATTGCCTCCTATCCCATGACTTTTTAATTTCGCCAAAAGACTCATTAGAGACCTTGTCAAAGTGTTTCTGAAAGTCCAGATACACTATATCAACTGACTCACCTTTGTCTACCTGTTTGTTCACACCTTCAAAAAAACAGATTAGTAAGACAAGACCTTCCTTTGCTAAAGCCATGCTGGCTGTCTCCCATTAAGCCATGACTACCTACACTTTCAGTAATTTTGTTCTTTATAATGGTTTCTACCATTTTTCCCAGTACTGACGTCAGGCTCACCGATCTGTAGTTTCCCGGATCACCCCTGGAAGCCTTTTTAAAAATTGGCGTAACATTGGCCATCCTCCAATCTTCAGGTATTATAGATGATTTTAATGATGATTCACAGATTACTACTAGTAGGTCTGCAGTCTCATATTTCAGTTCTTTCAACATCTTTGATGTATACCATCCTGTCCAGGCGATATGCTACTGTTCAGTTTATCAAATAGTTGTAGTACATCTTCTCGGTGTATAGATATTTCTTTCAATTCTTCTGTGGCATCACCTTTAAATACCATTTCAGTCATGGGTAACATCCCTACATCTTCCTCAGTAAAGACAGAAGCAGAGAGTTTATTCAGTCTCTCCGCTATGGCCTTGTCCCCTCTTAGTGCCCCTTTTACCCCTCTATCATCTAATGGTCCAACTGACTCTCTCACAGGATTTTTGCTACGAATGTACTTAAAAAGACTTCATTATGCGTTTTTGCTTCCACAACAAGCTTCTTCTCAAATTCTCTCTTTGCCTGCCTTATCAATGCCTTGCATCTAACTTGCCAGTGCTTATGTTTCTAGTTTTCGCCATTTGGCTCCTTTTTCCATTTCCTGAAAGATGTTTTTTTGGCAACAGCCTTTCTGACCTTACCTTTAAACCATGCTGGCAGGCTTTTGGACTTCCTTCCACTTTTCTTAAAGCGTGGAATACAGCTTGTCTAGGCTTCCAAGTTAGTATTTTTAAACACCCATGCTTGATGTAAATCTTTAACCTTTGCAATTCCTCCTTTTAGTTTTTTCTTAACTATTTTCCTCATTTTATCATAGTTTCCCTTTTGAAAGTTAAATGGTGGTACTGTGGATTTTCTTTACTGTCCTTCCTCCATTTATTAAATCAAACGCGATCATGCTATGATCATTATTGCCAAGTGGCCCCAACATCCTTATCTCTTGCACCGGATCTGGTGTTCCACTAAGGACCAAGTCCAAAATGGCTTCCCCTCTGGTCTGTTCATGAACCAGCTGCTCCAAGAAGCAGTCATTTATTTCATCTAGAAGCTTTATTTCCCTAGCATGTCCTGCTGTGACACTGACTCAGTCGATATTGGGGTAATTGAAATCACCCATTATTACTACTGTGCTGTACTTTTGTTAGCTTCCCTAATTTCTATGAGCATTTCATCATCCATTTGTTCGTTCTGGCCATGCGGTCGATAGTACACCCGTGCTGCCTTCGGCTTCTCCTTCCCCATTTCACATGGAATTTCAGTCCATCAAGATTCTACAGTGAATTTTGTTTTCTTCAAAACTTTAATCCTTTGTGACTCAATGCCCTCTCTAACATAGAGTGCAACCCCTCCACCAATTTGATCTGCTCTGTCATTACGATATAGTTTGTACCCAGATATCACAGTGTCCCACTGGTTGTCCTCCTTCCACCATGTCTCTGAGATACCAATCACATCTAACCTCTCATTTAGTGCTATATATTCTACTTTCCCATCTTATTTTTTAGACTTCTAGCATTTTCATACAAGCATTTTAGAGACTGTATTTTATTCATATTAATCTGGCTATCTGTAGGTAGGGGTAATTTGGAATCTTTAAGCTCTGTCTGCCTATACTCAAGGCCATTTGGGCTACTTTTTTCTTTATTGGAACCTCTCTGTTGATATGTCCTAACTTCAGTCTTTTGTTAGTATCCTTCAAGGATACATTGTTCTGAACCATGCACCTTTGGGCGACTGTCAGCTTTCCCCTATTATCTAGTTTAAAAGCTGCTCTATCTCTTTTTTTAAAGTTTAATGCCAGCAGCCTGGTTGCATCCCGGTTAAGGAAGAGCCCCTCCTTTCCCCAGAATATTCCCCAGTTCCTAACACATCCAAAACCCTCTTCCTTGCACCATCGTCTCATCCAAGTATTGAGACTTCGGAGCTCTGCCTGCCTTTTGGGTCCTGCACGTTGAACGGGAAGTATTTTGGAGAATGTCACCTTGGAAGTTCTGGATTTCAACTTCCTACCTAAAAGCCTAAATTTAGCCTCCAGAACCTCCCTACCACACTTTCCTATGTCATTGGTACTGACATGTACCAAGACAGCAGACTCCTCCCCAGCATTATCTAAGACCTTGTCTAGGTGGCGAATGAGGTCAGCTGCTTTCGCACCAGGCAAGTATGTTACCAGCGATCTTCACGTCCACCAGCGACCCCAGCTATCTACAAGCCTAATGATTGAATCACCAACTATAATATCTGTCCTAATCCTTCCCTTGTGGGCACATGGCCCTGGAGAAACCTCCTTGGTGCGAGTGGGTTTTACATTACCTGGAGGACAGGTCTTAGCTACAGGATCACTTCCTACCACACCAGAGTGATGCTCTCCTGTCACGTGACTTCTCTCCTACATGGCAACAGGGATGCTGCCAGACTGGAGGTGGGACTTCAGTACTATATCCCTGTAGGTCTCCTCTGTGTACCTCTCTGGCTTCCTTATGGCGTCCAAGTTTGCTACTCTAGCCTCCAGAGATCAGACTTATTTCCTGAGAGCAGAGAGCTCCTTGCACCTAGTGCACACGTAAGACCTCTCACCAACTGGGAGAAAATCATACATGTAATTTCATCAAGGAAAGCTTCCGCTATAATATCATATTGATTTAAACAGAAAACATTTTTAAGTGCAGCAAAGTACACCCACTGTCGGAAGCAGAGATCATTGCTGGAGCTCCAGTCCAGCAGCAGGAAAGAGCGAGGAGATAAGCTCCTCCCTGCTCCCCTACTTCACCAACCAGCAGCCCGACCAGAAAGCTTTAAATTTCAAGTGCAGCAAGGCACACCCTGCCTAAGGAGATCTTAGAGTGGCCTGCAAGTGCCTCAGCCACAAATGTCTGTCTTTACCCATCGCCACCCCCTACAGCACCATTTCCAATACTGGAACTAGTCACCCTTCAACTCTTGCCTATGTTCTATGTAAGTACTTTAATTACACAATACGGTTCAGTCTTGTAACTGCTCCAGAACACGATTCATACACAACAGCCCTAGAACCCCACTCGCCACCCTAGGCCCTCTGCTTACAAAAAACAACCTTGTTTAACTCATACGACTATTATTGCCATCATTCTACCACTGTTACATAACTGAATAGCCTCAAACTAATTAATCCACTTTCTCTCATAGCAACACGTACTACTACCCAAATTTATACCATGTCTAAACTAGCCTCACTTCTCCTCCAACTGCTCCTTTCCATTCATACCATAACACAAGCATCCGCACTCCCCACACCTTCCGACATTCCCATCATACAACACCAGACTTCAAATCCTCCTCCCTAAACCACGAAGCAGAAATAATTACAACCTAATCAAGATTCAACTATCCTCCAGTCGTACTGCTCCAACCACTCAAATGCATTCTCATCAACACGTGCTCCATCTGCAACAATATCCCCATCCTGGTAGACTATATTAAGGAAAATCACATAGACTTAATATGCATAACTGAATCATGGCTCGAGGAATCCGATACTATCCTCCTAAATCAGCTTGCCGTTCCCTCATACCAGCTTTTCAACTGCCTTAGGACCACTAAGAGGGGTGAAGGTGTACTTATAATTTCTAAAGAGGATCTCCAATTCAAAACTATCAACTCCAGCTCTACAGATCTGGAAATCATCACCATTTCCAAAACTTGCCTGTTGTTTTGCCTTGTATGTAGGCCACCAACAACCAGATCCAGCAACCTCTCACCACTAATTGAGGCATGTTCTAACCTTCACACCAATAAATGGTTTGTTTTGCTGGGTGACCTCAACCTATCCACAGCATCCAGCAAACACTCCATACCCTTCCTCCAAGCAATGGAAGCACTCCAGATCAAGCAAATTATTTCAGAATCAACTCACACCAGGGGTAGAACCCTAGTCCTTATCTTTATCCCTGCTGGTTGGGCCACATCAACACCTTTCCTCAGTGACCAGAAACATTCCAGTGCTTTGGTCAGGCCACAGCCTGCTCACCTTTTTCCTACCAAACCTACCCAGCACCCTTGCCCACAAGACCCCCTCATCACATAAATAAAGGTTTCGGACATTCGACAGAGACTCCTTCATTAGCAACATCCTACCTATAGCCCCAGATGATCCAACCAATCTTGACTCCATAATATCTGAATGGAACAACAGCATAGCATCCTATGCCTCTAAATCTAATTGCCCATCCGTGGTCAAGAGAGCTTGCCATGTTCCCTGGGTCACACCTGACCTCAAATCCCTAAAATAACAAACTTGGGCAACTAGAGCACAAATGGAAATGCCACAAGGATCCATCCAACCACACTGCATAGTCAGGATGAATACTGCAAACTCGCCCTTCTCAGAAAGAAAGAATGCCACACCAACCTTATTAAAAAGCTGCTAAATAAATAAATAATGTGGTGCAGCCAAACAGACCTGGATCCCTTGAACAACAACCCAAAAGGATTATTGCTATATTTCTAACAGCTCTTCTCCTCTGGTCTTAAGTCCATCGGTGAAGGTGACCCTAAGGTGACTCTTGATATTGGCCAGTTATCCATTAATATCCAAAGTCATCTGAAGCCTCTGACACACGGTGTCTCTGGTCAGAAAATCTCCTGTTTCTTGGAACTTAAATACAATATTTTTTCACATAGCTCATGAGGTCTATCTTTGGGCTCAGCAGAGCTGAAATTCCTAACCTGGTAGGTACTATTCTTAGTGAAGATCACATCAATAGGGACTTGTCTTATATCCTCCATCTTTTCAGTTCTTCCATAACAGTGTCATTCTATGAACACACCTGAAATTTATTCCTAGGGTAATGTCTCTCTTTTTTTCTGCCTCAAGTGTGTATTGCTAGCTGTCTTTTTTCCAAGTCCTCATGCCCATAAAGAGAAACACATTGGACTGTAAACAAGCAATTCACCAAGCTGTTTCTCATCTACTATATGAATATATCAGGATTAGCAGTATTCAGGTCCACATGATTGAACTGCTAGTGAACTGCATAATTTATCGTTCTTTATCCATGCCAAAGTAGTAGGCATGTACCCTCCATCCAGCAGGGGGAGACGGAGAAATTTCTGCTTCTCCACTATATACTGTAAGCAAGTACAGCAAGTTGCCTGTCAGCATTTGCTCTCTCTCCAGCAGGAGAGTGTGGATTTTTTGTCCTTTTCAGCAGCCCTCAAAGGGGTGAGACAACTTTAATGCCACTTTGGACAGCTGACTAAGAGAGACCATCAGAGTGGTGTATGGCTTGCACTGACACAAAGCGCTGAACTTGAAATTACACTTGACTAGAGCCCAGACAGCCTTCTGGATGGAATAGAGTTCAGCTCTTCCAGAAACTATCTTTAGAATGGCGACATTGACATCTCTTCATCGCTTTTCAAAACCACTGTAGACTGGACCTGATATCCAGAAAACAAAACACCTTTGGAGCAACAGTCCTGATGACCGTGGTGGATTCCTCTCACCCCCAGATGAAGAGGATTTTCATATATCACACTGGTCTAGTTTGCTCTAGCATGGGCAAAGAGGAAAGTATTATGATGCCTTGCCTGATAATCATTCCTTGAGTCCTGCCAGACCAGTAAGGAACAGAGCCAAGGAATCTGGGGGTACTGGGACTGAGAGAGAGGAGGTGGTATGGTATGCGCTACTCAAATACATTTAAAAAAGGGAATGTATGGATAAATGAGTATAAACATTGGACAGTAGACAATGAGAGATCAAGGGCTTAGCTATGGAGATTGATTGCTATTGAAACTGTCAGGCTACCTTTTGGACTGGCATATATAATAGAGGGAGTCAAAATTGCTTTGTCTCCCCTTGTTGGAAGGGAGGATATGTTGGCTTTGATCTGGACTGGTCTGGCAGGACTCAATGAATGACGGTTATCAGGAAAGGCTTACTTGCACTTTATGATCTAGCTTCATGAAAATGCAGTGAATATGCACCAAGTGAGCAATATGGCATCATCTGTAGCCTATCTCGACACAGTCTCAATAGAAGAAATTTGACTGTAATGTGGTCCTCACATCATACTTTTACCTTGTATTGCTCTCTGAACTGAAGGGCAATACATTGGGATAAGCAGTTCAACAAGATCTGTTAAACTTTATATTCTGATCTCCCGTCTCTCTTGTCCTATGGATCAATGTTCTAGGTTAAACAGGGCAACGTTTTAACTTGGGATATTCTTGACTGGGGTGGGGTCACAGGAGAAAGTGACCTAGTACTTGTTAAGGGGGTTGTCCATAGCAGGATAAATTAGACACAGTATCCTCCCATTATCGTGAGGAGATAATTTCCAAGTTGTGGAGATAGCCTGCACAGAGAAGCATTAGGGTCCATGACGTTTACCCATGCTGCATATGATTATCCTGCATCTTGGAGAACTTCTGTTACGAGTAAGGCACTTTGTTTTCTTGATCAGGAAAACCAAATAACGTGTTTTCAAATGAAAAGCTAGGGTCCTAGAAACACAGGAGACAAGAATCTGTGCAGAGAGAGGTCCTAGGACTTGCCACCACAACACTCCTCCTCCCAAACGTATGGAAATTTTGCTTTCTCATCTCTACGTTAAGAGCTTGGAGGGAATGTAAGAGTTAAAAGCTGCACTCCTTTTGACTCGAGCAATATTCTTCAGTTAGAAAGCAGCCTTTATGTCCCTTTTTGTGGCTAATAACAGGCTTTTCAGTGCTGCTGTCTTTCCATTTCAGAATGACTTGGATCTTTGTGGAGAGTGAACTGCACAGCAGGAAATAAGCAGCTGTTAAAGATGGTGGTGTGGGCATTTGCGTGTCTTTTGCAGCTGTGCACAGGCAGCTGCAGTGGGGGACAGCTGTACACATAGTCCTTAGGCTGGAATTGAGGGTTACCCACAGGACAGTAAGGATGAACAACAGTATTGACAGTCATTGTGGTTACCATATGTCCATTATATTAAGCCTGAAACATAACTTTACGTCTTTAAGAAAAGAAAATGAAGGTGAGGTGTTTTGGATGCCTTTGCTGGTAAACTGAAGAGCATTAGGGGAGGTGGTCAGTGTATTTTTTTTTTAATGTTTCTAGGTTCACGTGTGTCTTGGAGGCATGTTTGCTAAAGTTTTTAATGTGCATTAAGTGCCTACAGTCATTCTATTGGACTCGGCCAATCATTTGAATAGTCCTTCATGGATAGAAGTGATGGATCAGCTAGTTAGTTGTAAGTTTTCATATGCCATCTTTGTAACGTAAGTCATTTAAAGTGGTTTACAACATAAGAACTTACAGTAAGTACTACCCACACTGGTTTGGACAAAGGGTCTGTCATACCCAGCATCCTGTCTTCAACAGTGGCCAACCCAGATGACAAGTACCTGTCGGGTTCCCAAACAAGTAGACAGGTTCCATGCGACTTATCCCAGGATTAGTAGTGGATTTCCCTGCTCCAAAGGAGATTAAACTCCTATAAGAGACAGAAATATAGAAACAAGGTCATGCTAGTATTCTGAAACAGAAATGGTCATATAGGATATTTCATTTTGCTGAAAGGCTTAGAGAGGGGAGTTGGGATATTATCTCTCTCTCCTTGCCTGAGGATCAGGCACCACAGGGATGAGGCGTTAGCGCTAGTAATAACATTTCGCACTTCTGTCTCCCATCTCTCAGCAACCTTTTCATTTCTTTTTGTCACCCCACATTGTTCGTCTTCTTTCATCGTCTCCTTTCTCAGCCTCCTTACTTTCTTCCCTTCACTGTCTCTCCTTGCCTATTGTGGTCTGTGAATCCCATCAGCTTACTGTTTTTGCTGCACATGAAAGTGAACCGTGCTCCATGGACGCATCCAGCCATTAAAAGTAAAATGTAGTCTACGGACCATAGCAAGCTCACAGCCTGTTTGTTGCAAATAGTTACTATTAGAAAACTGTAAAAAGATTTGTAGATATTGTGGAAACATGTGAACTGTTGTAGGTCCATTGCTCACAAACGTCCATTTTTTCTTGATTTTAGAATTTGAAAACTCACTGCTCCTCACTGCTGAGGGGAATGAGGGTCTTTCTTTTTCCTGAAGCTAAATACAAATGGAATACTAAATCTATTGCATACTTTTTAATGCCAAAAGTAACAGAGCAAAATGCACATGCAAACAGTGTGATTATAGTTTGATTTTGCCGAGGCTGATAGATTTGTGGTGATCTTCTTGCTTTTATCTTTGTCTGTGAATGTAATCATTGTTAACAAACATCGGGTTTAAAATTTCAGGCTATTCATCCTGCAGCTCAAGACATTCAGTCCTGCTGAAGTCATTTCCACGCGAGCAAGCCCTTGCCAGTATGTGCCAGATAATTCTTTCGTGCTTTGGCCAGCAGATTCTGCGGCAGGACTGTATACACCATACAGGCTGCTGATCTGGACATTGCCATGAAGAGTGTAGATGGAGATGGCTCCACCCATGCTCTTTCCCAATACCTATAAAATGGTGCTGAAAAACATTTGCATCTAGCATATTTGAGTAGAGATTTGTGCTTGTCATCTTAGCCCTCTTGAGTATGTAGAAATGTGGATGAACATATAAGCTGTAGGTGAGAACTTCTAGTTACTAACGACCTTTAAAGGGTTATGGCCAGCACCATCTGCTATGCGTGCAAAATGTTGCATATGCCTGGTGTGCCATTCACATAATAGCAATGTTCACAGATACATACATGGGAAAGTCAGTATGAAGCTTTGCTTTCATGCTCCTTTATGAAAGTAATGTAGATGATTCAGTGCAAAAAGTGTGAAGAGAACTGCTACACTGGTGAAATAAATCAACAATTCAGGACAGGAATAAATCTTCACAGATATAAAATAACACATCACAGAAAAGAGCAAAGTCATACCTCAGTAGGCGAACATTCCTCAAGGGAAGATCATTGGGGTGTTTAAAGGGAATTTCAGAATTCAAAAGAAGGCCAAAGGCTTGGATAAATGCAAAAGGTTGTTATAGAGACATTGGCTTCCTCATCCTTTATCAGACTGAGGCCTTGTCCAGCTTCTCCTTCACTGAGCTGCCTAGCAGACTTTGTACTCTTGAAACTCTATGCAACTGCGCTCTTTCTTCACTGACTCAATGTAGGGTACAGGTCTTTCAAAGGCTCGTCGCATATGGATTGACTTAGTCAGTTAAGAAAGTATCACCTACAGCTTTTTTGTAACCATTATGTTGACATCTTCAGCCTAGAATTATGATTAATTTTACCCTGGTATCTCCAGGAACAAGCAGGAATGTAGTCTTCACAAATGGGTATCGTCGGTACCGACGGAGCCTGCGCGGGAACGCTCCCCAGCGTCCAGTAGGAATGCTTTTGGGAGCATCCCTCAGCACATGTGCGCTGCCTTCCCGCCTTTCCAACTGTCCCTCTTCAGTTCTTCGTTTCCCGCGGAGCCGACAGGACCCGTACCCTGTCACTGCAGAAAATTCCGTCTTTAAAATTGTTTTCTTTTGGTCGCGTTTGCCTCCGCACGACACCTACTGGTACCGCCAGTTCTTTTCTTTTCTTTTCTCAAAAATGTTATACTTTGAACTGTTTCTCTTCAGAAACTTTTAGTTTTCGGTGCTGGGCGCCATTTTGGGCATTAGGCCTCATATTCCTGAAACATGGAAAAACCAACTAGTGGTTTTAAAAAAATGTATTAAGTGTGGCGGTACCATTTCCGTCACTGACACCCATGATTGGTGCCTTAAATGTTTAGGGCCTGAACATTCTCCATTTGAATGTCTCTCCTGTATGGGGATGACTAAGAGAGGAAGACAGAACCGGGCTGCAAAGCTCGGTACTCTCTTTTCTTCAGATGCCAGATCCATTGCATCGACATCTTCAAGAGCCTCCTCTTCCTCCCATGGATCTCAGGTAACTAAACAAAAAAGCTGGTCCTCAAAGGGTAGCTCTCCTGCTAAGCATCGAGAGGCCATTGGTATTGCCCTTGAGGGAACCACACAGGCAAAAGAGCCCCAGCGAGAGGCTTCGGCTTCCAAAGCATCAAGGGGGCTCCAGGATGTTCTCGAGGCCGCGACCTCGCAAAAACTACTGGTGCCATGCTCGGGGGTCCAGGCCGTTTTCACCGGTACCGGCACCCGGGCATCGGCAGTGTCGATAGACCAGAGGTTCCTCGCTATCGAACGCAGCATTGCAGCTCTTCTTACAGCTGCGGTACCATTGACACCTATGGTTCAACGGGCACCGGTACTGACATCGATACTGATGCCGGTACCTACACCGGTACAGACACAGGTACCGACGATACCAGTACCGATTTACATTCTCTTATATACCGCGCTATTCTGCATCAGTGCGGTTTACATTGAACAAACTGAAATTACATTGAACAGGGCATTATAACTTGGAGATAACCATTTTACAGGGAACATGGGCTATGGAGGGTTAAGTGGCTTGCCCAAGACCACAAGGAGCACCTGTGGGACTAGAAACCCCAGTCCTTCCGGCCCAAGGTTGCTGTCCTCTAGTGGGATTTGAACCCCTGACCTTGCCCCAACCACTAGGCCACTCCTCCACTCCTGATGCTCAGAATGTGGGAGACACCTCTGACTACATCTCCTCATTCTAGGAGGCTTGATACTATGTATTGAGTCCCGCCATGTCCTGGATTTCAAAAGACTCATGTGCCACACCATTCAATGGTGGTGGAGTCAGCCATGCGTAGGATGAAAAGTGCAAAGAGGCATGCATCCAATCCCCCATGTCGTGAATGCAGGACTCTGGACGCTTTTGGGCGCCGAACGTTTCAGGCTTCCATGCTTTCAGCTAGGATCAGTTTATATAAACTATATATGGGAATGTTCCTCAAAGAAGATACAGGAGACTTGAAGCTTATGAGCCCACTTCTCCCAGACGACAAGAGACAAGACTTTCTTGCTCTAGTTAAGCATGCTCAAGATGTTTCCAAGTTTGTCAATCATGCAGCCTTTGACTGCTTTGAATGCATCAGCAGAACCTCTGCTATTGCTATTAACGCACGACAGATTGCCTGGCTTCAGGCATCAGACTTGGAGACTTGGGTACAGGACAAGTTAGGCAACATTCCTTAAATGGGAGAGAATCTGTTTGGCAAAAACTGGCAGGAAAAGGCTAATGAGTTAGATGCTGACAATACCACTCTAGATAGATTGGCTGTAGTGGCTGTAGATTTAGACAAAAAGAAGCCTTATAAAAAAACCCTTTTTCTGCAAACAAAGAGGAAATTTTATTCTTCCTATACCCAGCAGAGTCAAACTCAGGGTCAGGTTGCCCAAAAGGGACAAACTACAGCAAAAGAAGCCAAAAGGCTCGAGAGCCCAACCAGCACTGCAGGTTCAGCCCCCTCAAGGGATTTGACTCCTTCCTAGAGAGCTTAGCCTTCCTGCCACTGAGGGGTCCCCAACCCCCCAATATCCCAGGCAGGTTATGCCACTTTGCCAACAGATGGCATCAGATAACAGCAGAAGATTGGATTCTGTCCATTGTAGGAGAGGGGTACAAGCTCCATTTTCACAGCATGCCCTCTCCTACAATTCTAAGGCAATTCAGTTCTCAAACCTCCGCAGACAATCTGCTAGATCACGAGGTTTCAACACTTCTTGCCCAAGGGGCAATAGAAGAGGTACCCATTCTTCAACGGTGTGCAGGGTTCTACTCCCTCTATTTTCTTATTCCAAAGAAAACAGGAGGACACAGACCCATTTTGGACCTCAGAGAATTGAACAAATATCTGTTCCGAGAGAAGTTCAAAATGATTTCTCTAGGAACTCTTCTGCCATACCTTCAAAGCCAGGATTGGATTTTCTCTCTAGACTTAAAGGATGCATACACTCACATTCTGATCCATCCAGATCACAGGATATAATTACGATTCCTTTTCAAGGGAAAACATTTCCAGTACAGGGTTCTTCCCTTTGGTCTGGCTTCATCACCAAGAGTATTCACGAAATGCATGGCAGTAGTAGCTGCATTCCTGCGAACCCTAGGGATATTCGTCTTCCCTTACTTAGAAGACTGGCTCATTCGAGCCCCTACAGCTGCAGAGGCCAGCACTGCACTGTCTCGCACAATGCGAATCCTCCAATACTTGGGGTTGGTAATAAACTTCCCAAAATCCCAACTTGTTCCTTCCCAATGCCTGGAATTCATAGGGGCCTGTCTAGATACCAGACAGGCAAAGGCTTTCCTTCCACAGGCCCGGTGTCTTCGCATAATGCAACTAGCTTCTCAAGCAGCAGGGAAATCCTCCCTAACTGCTCGGGAGCTACTACAGTTGCTGGGACATATGGCATCCACAGTTCATGTAGTCCCATATGCTCGCCTCCACATGCGAGCAGCTCAGTGGACCCTATCCACACAGCGGACACAGGCCACAGGACATTTATCAGACAAAATAGTAAACTCTCAACAACTAATTTTATCCCTCCAATGGTGGCAATCACTAGAAAATCTGACAGTGGGGTCTCCTTTCCATCAACCCCTTTTTCAGGCCACCCTAACAGATGCATCACAGGTGGGTTGGGGAGCACACTTGAATCATCTCTCTACCCAGGGCACCTGGACTCCACAGGAGGCTGGTCTACATAGAAACCTCCTGAAATTAAGAGCAATCAATGTAGCTCTTCGAGTATTCCACGCCCAGCTCAGCCACAAGACAGTCCTAGTCCAGACGGACAATCAAGTAGCCATGTTCTATGTGAACAAGCAGGGCGGGACAGGCTCTCTGTTATGCAACAAAGCTTTACGACTGTGGACCCTCGCCAGAGAGTATCAAATTCACCTTTTAGTGGTATATCTTCTAGGCATTCAAAACCTTTGGGCAGACAAACTCAGTCGAGTACTGCTGCCTCACGAGTGGTCCCTCCACCTAGACCAGGTGGCAAAGATATTTCATCTCTGGGGCACTCCAGACCTCTTTGCAAGTTCACTGAATGCCAAACCTCTCCGGTTCTGTTCCAGGATTCCAGCTCACAATTGTCAGGCAAGGGATGCCTTCCTCCTTCACTGGGGTCAGGACTTCCTTTATGACTTCCCACCCATTCCCCTCATCCCCAAAACACTCTTCAAGCTTCAGAGAGACAGGGGTCGCATGATTCTCATAGTGCCACGATGGCCACACGAAGCGTGGTATCCCCTGCTTCTACATCTCTCTCAAGCTGCACCTCTGGAGTTAGGGCATGCTCCAGATCTCCTTTCCCAAGAGGATGGGATGCTATGGCACCCGAGTCCCCAGTCCCTGCATCTCACAGCCTGGTTGCTGAAGGCTTAAACCTCCAGAATTTCAACCTGTCCCAACAGGTAAAGGATATCCTTCAGGCTTCTAGAAAACTTTCCACAAGAAGATCTTATGCCTTCAAGTGGAAACGTTTTACTATATGGTGCTACAAGAAGGGATTAAACCCCCTTGTCATACCTTTAGAATCGATACTAGAGTATCTCCTTCACTTATCGAATTCTGGTCTAAAGACCAATTCGGTAAGAGTCCATCTTAGTGCAATTGCAGTTCTTATAAGCCTCTGAATGAGCAACCAATTTCCTCTCATCCACTCATATCTAGATTTATGAGAGGTCTTCTGTTGACCAAACCTCCCAATAAGCCACCACTGGTGGCATGGGATCTAAATCTAGTTCTCGGGCAGCTCATGAAGCCGCCTTTTAAGCCTTTAGCCACTACAACCCTTAAGCTTTTGACCTGGAAGATCATCTTCCTAATTGCAATCACCTCTGCACGTCGCATTAGTGAACTGCAAGCTTTAGTGGCTGATCCTCCTTATACTAGGTTTCATCATGATAAGGTTGTTCTTAGAACTCATCCACACTTTATGCCAAAGGTGGTTTCGCCTTTTCATTTGAATCAATCAGTTTATCTTCCTGTATTTTTTCGAGGCCTCACGCCTCTAATGCAGAAAGAAACCTTCATACTTTGGATTGTAAAAGAGCCTTAGCCTTTTACATACAGAGAACACAGCAACATAGAAAGTCCTCACAACTTTTTATAGCTTTTGACTCTAGTCATTTGGGACTTCCATTCTCCAAAATAACTTTATCTAAATGGATTGCCCAATGCATATCCTTTGCTTATGAGAGTAAGGGTCTTCCTCGTCAAGGCCATGTCACAGCTCATAACGTGAGAGCCATGGCACCTTCCATGGCTAATCTCCACTCTGTGTCTATCGATGACATTTGTCAAGCAGCCTCCTGGGCTTCGGTACACACTTACACAGCCCACTACTGCCTGGATAAAGCCTCCCGTCGGGATGCCTTTTTTGGCCAAGCTGTTCTTCAAAATCTCTTTCAGACCTAATTCAACTCCTACCCACCAACCCTGGTGGAATGCCAGAGATCCATGGGAGGAAGGATGCCTACCTTACTAGGGTGGCACCTTCCTGGGGCCATCTCCCTGTCATCTTCAGCTAGGGAGTCCCATTATGTTAAGACTACATTCCTGCTTGTTCCTGGAGATAGCGTAGTTACTCACCTGTAACAGGTGATCTCCGGGAACAGCAGGAATTTAGTCTTCACAACCCACCCATCTCCCCTAGGTGTTCTCCCTATCTCTGTCTTTTTCCTTTCTCCTTCTGTCCTTTCACTCAGCTACAAACTTAACTGAAGAGGGACAGTTGGAAAGGCGGGAAGGCAGCGCGCATGTACTGAGGGATGGTCCTAAAAGCGTTCCTATTGGACGCTGGGGAGCATTCCCACGCAGGCTCTGTCGGTACCGACAATACCCATATGTGAAGACTAAATTCCTGCTGTTCCCGGAGATCACCTGTTACAGGTGAGTAACTACGCTTTACTGAATTTGTTATTGCGATGGCAATTCAGCACACTCTGCTCACTTGTGAATGCCTGAGTTAGGAGTGAGGTTAGTGACTGTGGCCACATTGATCTTACAGATATTTTTGCAAGGAATTTCCCAAGTTGCGCTGAAGGCAGCAAATGCTAAAGCACAGGATTGCCTTTGTTTAATCAACCCCCCAGAGGCATTTCTACCATGTTTCAATCTACTTTAAACGCTGTCAAGTATAATTTAAAGAACTTATTTTTTATTCTTAAATTGGTTCCAAATTAATTTTGTCAGTAAAATAAAGTTAACAGTAGTGGCGTATTGCATTTAATCCCATCCTCTAATTTAACTTAAATCCAAGCCACTTAACCCTCCATTGCCTCCAGTACAAGCTTAGATAATAAGCCATCTGGGGCTAGGGAAATGCCTACTGGACCTGAATGTAACACACCTGAAAATGCTTCTGGAAAGGTGTGAGCTAATGAGGGCAGCTCTGGAGGATGTTTTCTTTGGTAGCAGAGCTCTGGGATGTGGTAGGGTCTTCCAGTGGGCATTTGCCCTAGTTTAGTGTAGCAAAACTGTTCTGTTCAACTTGGGCTGTCACAAATAGGGTGATTATGGGATTAATAAAATTAGTCTTGTATTTTAAATCAAATACCTGCTAATAATTGGGTTCCTTGGTTACATGTTCTGATCAAGCAAGTTGGAAAGAGCGTGTTTCCCTTCCTTCACTGGCAGCGGGCTGAGACTCACGTGAGGGACTCGTTGTGGAGCGTGTCTCAGTAGGGAACTAGGAGGAGTGTGGGTGGAGGTCTGTCTGTTGGTGGATATTTGTGTTTTTGAGGGCTGTCTATGGTTATGGTTATATATTTTCTAGATGTTTATATAGCAGATTACAAGTTTAAGCACAAAAGGACAATAGATAAATAGTGGTTGGGGCAAGGTACCTCAGGCCGGAAGGTCGGGGGTTCAAATCCCACTAAAGGACAGCAACCTTGGGCCGGAAGGACTGGGGTTTCTAGTCCCACAGGTGCTCCTTGTGGTCTTGGGCAAGCCACTTAACCCTCCATAGCCCATGTTCCCTGTAAAATAGTTATCTCCAAGCTATAATGCCCTGTTCAATGTAATTTCAGTTTGTTCAATGTAAACCACCTTGATATCATGAAAGGCGGTATATAAGAAATGTTAAATAAATAAAATAAAAAGACCTAGAACAAATCAGCATAGGAATATAAACAGTGATGGCAGATGAAGACCATACGAGCCTATAATACCAACTACTAATTTCTACAGTTTCCCCCTCCCTCAAAGTTCTTCTGTAGTTGTCCCCTGCTTTCTTGACTTAAAGTCTTCATCTCCACATCTCTACCACCTTTTCATAAAGAAATATGTTCTTCGATTACTCAAGTCTGTCCCCTTACACCCTCATGCTATGACCCCTCATTGTAGAACTTCCTTTCAGTTGCAAGAAGCCCACATCCTGTACATTTATATTTAAGGGCCTCTATCAAATCTCTTGTCTCACACATTTCTTGCAAAGTATACATATTTAGCAGGGCTGCCCTAGGTGAGCCTTCATCCTTACATCCTCCCCCTCCAAGATTTTGAATTAAACTCAACAATCCTCATTCTCCCAGCACCACCCCTTCCACAGCAATCCTATAAAAATGCATATTGGCCAACATACTTTTAAATATTAAAATTTGCATTGTACATGTGTGGGAGCCCACTCTTCCTGCAGGTAAAAGTATGTGCTCGTGGTCTTTGGAGTGGAGGAATGGCCTAATGGTTGAAGTAGGCAGTGGAGCAATAATAATGAGGGAAACCAGTCTCAAATCCCACTGCTACTGCTTGTGATCTTGGACAGGTCACTCAACCCTCCATTGCTTCAGTTACAAACTTACAGGCTGATACAGAAAGCCTGCGCTAGAGCCCAGTGCGTAAAGCTCGACTTTAAAGCTGACTCTTTGCGCTGGAATGCAAAATTCCAATTACCCAGTGAGCAAAAAGTCAGCACAGAGGTCGGCGGAAGTTTGGCATGCTGTCCTGGAGAAACAGGGTCATCTGAGGTGACGTTTGATACTTCGCCTCACATGATACTTTTGCTTCCAGCTCGATCTTTGTCTGCAAGAAACTGACATGAAGATCCAGTGTTGAAAGATAGTGTAAAAGACTGTGCTAAGTTTCAGCGCAGTTTTTTACATCGGATGCAATTACTTTTGCTGCAATTTGCATGCTAACTGTGCTGTAGTTTAGTGCAGTTTGCTTTTGGGAGTTTTTCCGGCGCTAGCTTTCTTTCTGCATCAGAGAGCAAACCTAGTGTGGGAAAAGTGCCAGAAAAATGCAGTGCTAAGCTTTTCTGCATCGGCCTGTTAGATTGTAAACCCTCTGAGGAAAGGAAATACCTGAACTTCGGAGAAAGACGTGAGCTAAATCCATTTCCAGTTCTCTCTTCTTTGAGTTATTGAGGCTCTCGGGATCTACCGTGTTTCCCCGAAAATAAGACCGGGTCTTATATTTATTTTTGCTCCAAAAGATGCACTAGGGCTTATTTTCAAGGGATGCCTTATTTTTTTCCCTCGTCCACCTGTTGACAGAGGTTATCATACTCTGCTCGCCATTTTTAGACCATTCGGAGATCCAACTTCTTCTCTTGGCAGAAAGCCGTAAGATTCTTGCCCTGGGAGTTCTCCACGATTCCTTTCTTGTACTCGATGGAATATCTTTCTTTTTGCACTCATCTTGTCTCGGGGCAAAATATTATTCCGTTTAAAGCTACCATTAAAGGACCTTAGGGTAAGTATTGAAGTGACAGTACTGATATCACTTGAAGCTGATTGGCTGCCACCTCATGACCAGTAGCCAATCAGTGAAGTGTTACCGTAGTATGCTGTTGCTGCTGCTGTGGGCGTCGCGCACTGGGAAGCGGTGGATGCGGGCAGCGTGACAGCCCAGAATGTGATCACCTGTGATCACACTGGGAATGAGTAGCGCTGCAGCTCCCGCCCGCACAGATGATCAGCACCCACCAGCGCAACACCCCCCCTCCCCCCCCGGTACTGAATCTGTCAGTCCGCTGATCTGCACTAGGTCTTATTTTCGGGGTAGGGCTTATATTATGGGAATCACAGAAAAACGTGCTAGCTCTTATTTTCAGGGAAACACGGTATTTTGATTTGACCGCTACTGCTCTTTGCTGCCCCTCAGAGGCTGCTGGCCTTGATATTTAGATCTTGAACTCTGCCCCATATACCTTTTTGGTGAAGACCATTTTAGTAGCCACCATCTAGAATGACTCCATCCAATTTAGATCTTTTTGAAAATGTGGTCTCCAGAGCTGCACAAAGTACTCCAAATGAAGTCTCACTAGAAGCTTATACAGCTACTTTTATATACCGCATCTTCCAAAGTTCAGTTGCGGTTCACAGTGAACAATAATTAACAAAGCAAGTTTGTTTTACAGGGAACGTCATATTATAACAGAACATATTTACAAGGAACATCATTTTATATATAGAATATACAGTCTAAACAATGTGAGATAATACAGAACAGAATAAACTATATACAATTTTATATATGTATATATATACATGGAAGTGAAAGGACATAAGCTGTGAGGTCATCATGAGTGTGTGCTATCTGTGTGGGTTAAAGGGATTTTGCTTGAAGCAGAAAGAGTACTTTAGGGAAAGAGTACTTGTGACCTTGATTGGCTACTGTTGGAAACAGGATACTGGGCTTGACAGACCTTGGTCTGACCCAGTATGGCATATCTTATGTTATATTCAAAAGTACTATTGCCTGAGAAACACCTTTTGAGCTTTCAGCTACTGGCTCTTGTTACAATGGCTGCCATTGGAATATATATGCAATTGCATCTTAATTGACTGACATCTGAAACATGGCCAAGTCAGGTCTGTACTTTTGAAGGTTTTATGAAATAAAAGGTTTCTTTGTTTTTAAGAGGTGTGGCTGTGTCCTCCCTGCGCTGTTCTGGTGTCTCATATACAGAGACACTATCACTTCTTCCACCTGCTGGTCATTCCTCTTCCTCTGCATCCAGGCATATACAGAGACGCTATCACCTCCTCCACCTGCTGGGATGTGTAGGAAGAAGAATAACCAGCAGAACAAAGGAAGATATTGTGCCTCTGTGCAGGTCACTGAGGACACTTTCCCTAGAATACTGTTCAGTTCTGCAAGGTGTGTCTCAGAAAGGAGCAAGAGAGATAGACAGACCAAAGAAAGGCAACCAGAATGATTTGGGGTCTTCATCAGAAGTCATATAAGATACAAATTAGGGATCGAAATGTATGTGTTGGAGGAAGAGAGAGAATGGCGGGGGTAGGAAATAATCTTTGTTCATTTAGAATGCAGTAAGCCTTTTTACATAGCTGTAATGTATTACTGTTTCTGATAGAGGATATTTTATACTGTCCTATTTAATATTCTGTGTGTAAAAAAAAATTACAGCAATTGCTTTTGCATAATTTTACATAATTTTTCAATTATTGGGTGCCTAATTTTCAACATAATTCCCTGGGGTGTACATTGTGTGTTGCGTTATTGCTAATATAGGTTGCATTGTACATTATGGATATGCTTTTGTGGTCCGCTCTGCTTGGCATAAATTGGAAGGGTGGAATATCAGAGATTAAAGATAAGAAATGGATCTACTCCTTGGAATTATGCCAGGTACTTGTGAACTGGATTGGCCATTGCCAGAGAGACCCTGCTGGCTTGATGAGCCTTTGTTCTGATCCAATCTGGCTCATTTTATGTTCTTAAGTTGGCGTTTTTTAGCAATCACAATACTTCTCTTGCTTTCAAACTCCTGAAAAAAAGCCTCTTACAGACCAATTGTAAATGAACTTTCTGACTGTAATACTGAAGTGTTCTGTGCTTCAATTTCTTATTTGGTTTTCTATTAACTGCATATAGGTTTCATGTTTATGCTGTGCAGTTATTTTTAGCCGGTTTCACAATGGAAATATTGGTATTGCAGATTCCTTTAATGTAGAACTAATGCATGCTTGTGGGGGTGGTCAGACTGCCAGGGAGCAGACGGCATTAGGGATTATCGTAGTATTCAGTCTCTTCCCACCATTTGGTCTGGTGCCTGAGCTCAGGCTTTCAGCTTTCTGGGAGTCCCATGCAGCAGAGATGCAGCAGAGACACAGGACCCTACTACTGGCACTTATCATTTCTGTAGTGTTACAAGGTGTGCGCAGCACTATACTTATGGATGTAAGACCCGTCTCAGCTCATCAGAGCTTACAATCTAATCAGGATGAAGAACATTACAATACTGGGGACTAGAGTCTGGTAAGACACACAAGTGGTGAAAAAGAGAGTGAGGGACATCAAGATCCAATGCTCACAGAGGTCCAGGAGGAGCTGTGCTGCACGAACTAGTGCTGAAATAACTAGCTAAGAGGGGATATAAAAAGGGGAGAAAAATGCCTGGGCACTTAGGAATGAAGGCTTCTGGTCCTAGATCCTAGTCCCAGCCCTGATTGATCTGAAAGGAAACTGCTGGGTCCATGAAACCTTTTATTTTGAAATGGTTGTTTACTCTGCACTGCCAATGTTGTACTGTCTTGTCAGTAGATCTGGGGGAGAGTGTACCACCACAGGCCACATCTGCGGAAACCAAAACACAGAAGGCAGCACTGAATGAAATCAACTTCTAAATTCTGTAACCAGATATAGAAATGGTTATTTTTCTTTAAAAAGAGAAATTCTTCAGTATGGAAAATGTAGCTCATGGTTTCGGAGGGGGGGGGGGGGGAGGGAGAAGAGGAACTTGCTGACAAAAGATTTTTGTTGGGTTTTCAAAGTGAAACTTTATACAGTTTTTACTGTATGGTTATTTTGCTTTGCTGGCTTTAGTTAAAAAAAAAAAGAAAAAAAAAGAAGTGGCTAACTAGATGGAAGCAAGCCTGCTGGATTCTATATGTCATTAGAAAGAGCCATGGCTCTGTCTTCATCTTTCCACAATCCTTGAAACTGGCAGGGGTTAAAGCGTTCTTCTTGAGAGAATGTGCTCCTACTGAGTGCAGTATAACAGAAAAAAATAAAAACTAGGTGCTAAGAAAATATAAACTTGGAAGGTGACAATAAGTGTGTAACCAGAAAGGTCTTAGCTTTTTTTTTTCTGGAAAAATAGAAGGTTGGCTTCCAAACAAAGGTCAACAGGCAGAGAATACCCGGCAACTGAAAATAATCAGGAAACCCAGAGAAGCAAAGCCCAAGCTACGAGGGTCATTTTTAAAGTAAGAACTGATTGCGCATCGTGTCCACGCGATCTGTCAAGTGACGTCCGTTCAAGGTCAGCCACTCTTGGCCAGTCTCTCACTACGCCGCCATTACGTTTCACGTCTCTGCCAGTGTTGGTTGTATGGTTATACTGCTTCGTTTGTCGCCATGTCAATCAGTAATCCCTCCGATTGTGAAGTGCGCTCGGTTATCCGGTTTTAATGCAAAACAAGTTCGTCCAGCATTTTCGGCACCCATCTCGCACACTTTTTTTTGTAGTGCAGTTTGTCAGTAACAATGTGATAAACTACTGATCTTGAAACTTGTGGAAATGTCTGATGCAGCTCGTCTATAGTGAAGCACCTGTTTTGGCGAATTTCCTCATCAACTTCTTGTGTCAGGTCTTCATTCATGACAGTAGGCCGTTCAGATCGTTCTTCATCATGAACATTTGTCCTTCCTTCCTTAAACATCATTCATTACACCTTCCCCATACACTTCAACAAGCTGCTGGTGAATTTCAACTGGACGAAATTGTTTTTTGTTTTTTTTTTTAAATTTATTTAGCTGTATTTATATCCCGCTTTTCACCGGGTCAAAGCGGTCAATTGGGGGATACATTTAACACGAGGGGATATGAGACACATACGCTAATACTTACAGGGAACATGGGCAATGGAGGGTTAAGTGGCTTGCCCAAGACCACAAGGAGTGCCTATAGGACTAGAAATCCCAGTCCCTCCGGCCTGAGATTACTGTCCCCAGGTGGGACTTGAACCCCCGGCCCTCCGGCCTGAAGTACCTTGTCCTAACCACTAGACCATTCCTCCCTCCCTACATTTAAAAAACGGATAACCGAGCGCACTTCACAATCGAAGGGATTACTGATTGACATGGCGACAAACGAAGCAGTATAACCATACAACCAACACTGGCAGAGACGTGAAACGTAATGGCGGCGTAGTGAGAGACTGGCCAAGAGTGGCTGACCTTGAACGGACGTCACTTGACAGATCACGCGGACACTATGCGCAATCGGTTCTTACTTTAAAAATGACCCTCGTATATGCAGAAGGTGGTCCCACCAGAGGAGTGGATGGAAACTAGAAGCTGGCAGTCAGTGGGCTTACGTCTGCTATATAAACTATTTTAGTATCAGACTAATGATGGGACGGAGTTTGCTAAACTCTTAAGGGAGTTTCCATGGGTCTGTTTCTGAAATCACCAGTCTCCCTGCACTTATCTGGGCCTTTATTCTGCATGCCCCCATTTTCTAGTAAGTTGAGAAAGACGTTTATCTTTCAAGGTGGGTATAAGTTAATTTCCGAATGCATTTACATGTGTACACCTTCTCTATTGCCCCTCCTGTGAATTTCAGACAGTTTGAGTCACTTAAGCATCATATCTAAAATGTCCCTCACATCTGCCCCACCCCCAAAAACTGATACCTTTCAAACATCCCTTTCTTCTCATCTCTGAGTCACAGACACACAGAGAAACAACACAGATATAGATTCGCACATGCATGCACATACCACGTACATAAGATGTGTGCGCATGAACACAAACACAGCAATGCAAATAGAGACAGGCGTGTGGATGCACACAAACACACAGAGGGACTGAAAAGAATTGCATGAAAGGGGGAAGGCAGTTAATACTGTTAGAAGTCACTACACTGCCGAGGTCTTAGTGTTCATGATTAAATTGCCTGGGAGAGTTGTATAAAAGCCAGCGCTGCGTACACCTTGTAGCGCTATATAAATGATTGGTAGTACTTGTAGTAGAAAGCTCTGCTGTTCTTCGACGTGCTCATTTCAAGTTAAGGTAATCTTTTGCTTCTTTACCAAGAGTGTTCTGTCTGACATCTGTGAAAAGGGGGAATTTTTTTGTTATATTTTTGCTTCATTAGCAATATCAAAACATTCAATATGAAAGATCTAGCAGAGCTTGAGGAATGGTCTAGAGCAGTGGTTCCTAAACCTGTCCTGGGGAACCACCAGCCATTCGGGTTTTCAGGATATCCACAATGATTATGCATAAGAGAAATTTGCATGCCTGCAGCCTCCATTGTATGCAAATCTTTCTCATGCATATTCGTTGTGGATATCCTGAAAACACGACTGGCTGGTAGTACCCCAGGACAGGTTTGAGAACCACTGGTCTAGAGTGTGCAGCTTATATTTACCACAAATAAAATGCAGGGCCATGCATTTCGGCTACAAAAACCCAAGGGAGCAGTACAATGTGGTTGCTGTTATGTGCCTTTAAGTCCATGCCGATTCATGGCGACTCCCGGGATAGTTGTCTTAAACTGCATTCGGTCTTCAGGCGGATAATTTTGTTTGAGTTGCATGCATAGCTGCTGTTATGGTATTGATCCATCACATTGCTGGCCTTCCTCTTTTGCGTTGATCTTCAACCTTGCTAAGCATGAAGTCTTTCTCTAATCTTTCTCTTCGCATGATGTGTCCAACTGATTAGTCTTAAATGTGCTACATTGTAGCTTCATTGCGTGTCCCCTAGTCTTTCTACTTTTTGAAGGAGTAAACAACCAATCTACATTTACCAGTTTCACTCCATTCATTATTTTATAGAGCTCTATCATATCTCCCCTCAGCTGACTTTTATCAAGTTGAAGAGCCCTAACCTTTTAAGCCTTTGCTCAAAGGAATATCCTTCCATCCCCCTTTACTGCTATATCCTTTTTAAGATATGGTGACCAGAAATGCACACAATATTCAAGGTGTGGTCGCACCAAGGAGTGATACAGAGGCATTATAATATCCTTTGTTTTATTTTCCATTCCTTTCTTTAAGATTCCCAGCATTCTATTTGCTTTCTTGGCCACCACTACATACTGGGTAGGGGGTTTCGATGTACTGCCCACGATGACACCCAAATCCTTTTCCTGGGTGGTGGTTCCCAATGTGGAACCTTGCATCGTGTAACTATAGTTTGGGTTTGTTCTTCCCTAAGTGCATAACTTTGCACTTGTCCACGTTAAATTTCATCTCCCATTTGGATACCCAGTCTCCCAATTTATCAAGGTCCTCTTTTTTACAATCCTCTTGTGTTTTAACAACTTTGAATAATTTTGTGTCATCTGCAGATTTGATCACCTAACTCATTATTCCCATTTCCAGGTCATTTATAAAATGTTAAAAAGCAAAAGGCCCAGCACAGATCTCTGGAGTACTCCACTATTCACGTTTCTTCATTGAGAAAATTGGCCATTTAGCCCTACTCTCTGTTTTGCACCGTTTAACCAGTTCCTGATCCACAATAGTACATTGCCTCCTATCCCATGACTTTTTAATTTCCCCAAGAGTCTCTCATGAGGGACCTTGTCAAAAGCTTTCTGAAAATCCAGATACACTAAGGAAATATTTCTTTATCAGAGGGGTGGTGGATGCATGGAAAAGGTTGCCAGTGAGATGAGCATGGTATCTGAATTCAAAACAGCGTGGGACAAATGTGGTGGATCTCTAAGATTAAAGATAGTTCTGTAGGGCTTAGTACGAGTTGATGTATATGGACAGACTGGATGGGCTTAGTATGGTCTTTGTCAGCCATCATGTCTTGTGCTCCTATATGACTGAACAAGCACTGAAATTCCCTTGTTCGTACCTGTGCAGTTAGACTATTCCAAGCATCTCTTGCCCTCTTCGTAAAGCATTTTCCCATCTTCCCTGCAAAATCATGTCATATGACCTATTCATGTCTCTCAACACTCCCTAAGAAGTCAGGGTTTAATATTTTTATTCATAGGATACAAAGCTTGTGCATTTATAGGAACCTAGGGTTTTCCTCTCTACCTTGTTTTGGAATGTGCTGAGTCAGCATTTACATTTTTCTGAGAAGCTTCAAATATTTATGCTTGCAGTAAATATTTTAGGCTGTGGTAATCTTCTGTTGTACACACATACTGTCTGAACGCAGTCTCCCTCAAATTAGATCAGCCCATTTGGTTCGTGATGTATCAACATTTAGAAGGTGTTTCAGAAGATGCAGATGGTGAACAGTGGCTGTTGAAAAGAATTGCTCACTGGAGATCTGTTTAATCAGTACTGAGATACAATCATCAAGGTGAACAGGATGTGATGATGTCCTCTGCCTTTCTCAGCGCTGCCTATATCTTGTAGCACTATACAAATGATAAGTAGCAATAGTAGTTTTTCTTCTGGTGGTATCTAGAGGGATGTGGTGTTTGTGTGGAGCTAGACTGGCTTCCTGCTTATTCTTCTCCATGTTGCTATCAGTTTGCGCTTTCCTGGTTTCTTCCTGTGTGTGCAGCCTGTTGTAAGGGAGCATTGGGAGAGTGAGATTAAAGTCTCGAGCAATGTGGGTAATGATAGAGCCCCCAGATTGAGGGTCAGTTTTGATGGGACATCCATTACTATTATCATCATTGAAAGTTGTGAGGTATTATCTTGACCCTCAATTATCATTTGACAAGCAGATTTCTCCAGTAGTGAAATCTAATTTGTTGCTTTGAGAGAGATTTGCCTCCAAATGTCTAAAATACGTTCAAGGCTATATCCTAAGAGGAACTGGGATGACTTTGTCCTCCCAATGTAACACAAGCACTTCACTGGCTAAAAAAAGGTCTCAGACTTTCTCATGGCACTGTTTATCAGACTCACGTCTTGATTCTTTACTGTGCCTGGTAGCATCAACGACCTTTTTTTTGATATATATGTAAATATGTGGAACCCTAATCTCAAAAGATGTTATGCTCATTGAAAAGACTTGAAAGCTAGTATCCACGTTTTCTTCTGTGCATAATTTCGAATTTGCCGTCCTCTTAAGAGTTTCCAATATAATTTTTTACATAGGTGTCTACTTCGTGGACCCCTGATGTCGGCAATTAATTTCTATCAGATGATACTTAGCTTTCTCTCATTATATTTAGGGTTCTCTCTCCTTCAATCCCGATGCTCTCCTCAGGTACCGTTAGTGCGTTTCACCACTTCGGTTTCTTCAGGGGATCTTCTTGTTGCCCTTATGTGCTCTGTGTAAATATAAAGCCTAATCAAAATACTACTCCTCGTTCCCGCTAAAACTTCAAACTTTACAAAAACTCTACTCTAAGATAAATGAATAAATAAATAAGGACTCCTACCAAAATCTTGTAAAGATGCTGCCCACGTCTGCCCTTTTTAATTTTTAACGGACTGCAATCCGTACGTCGTCCTGCTTGCACACAAAATGCCGCGCATGCGGAATGCTCCTTAGGCTCCATTTTTTAACCCCCCCCCCCGCTACATTCCAATTAGTTCTATACCCAATCAGCACCCTTCTAATTAAAGACTTACTCAATTATCCATAGATTTTAACTATCTAAATTACTATCATAAATTCATTATTATGCCCCTCCAATTCCCTAAGGGCGGCGACTACTATCTACTACTACACTCACTGACTCTAGACCCCGTTCCATTTTTACAGCTCTGTAGGTTTCTATCTGCTGTCAATTACTAATTTGTGTTTTTTCATCCATGTCCCTTTTATTTTGCTTTTCATCTGTATATCTGGAATAAAAACTCCTTCCCTTGCTCTACTAATTAACAATTACAGGCACGCCCTCCAATCAATTGTAGCATTAAGTCCTTTTGGTGTGGTGGACTTCAATTTATATATCCACCTTTGTTCCCTAATTAGGAGTGTTCTATCTTGTGATTTGCCCGCTGTTCCTTCTTCCACCTTATCAATGCAGAAACAACGTAGTTGTTCAAAGATATGCCCCTGCGTGAGACAGTGTTGAACTATTGGTGCCTCTAATACCTTGCATTTTAATCTACTCCTGTGTTCTCTCAATCTTAATCTAAAGGGATGTATTGTTTTCCCCACACATATCAACCTACACGGACATTGTATGGCATATGCCACTGCTGAAGAATCACACGTGGTGTGTAAACTTAAGCCATGTTCTAATCCCTGGTATGTAAACTTGGATAGCTCTGTAGTGATATCACAGATTTCACATGTGCCACATTTTTCATGTCCTTTATTATGTGTGGGTTGTGTCATAGGAGTTAACACCGCCGGACTGAGCCATTCTTTTAGATTACGGCCCCTCTGCCACACGCAACGTATCTTGTTTCTCGTCAGTCCTGGGATTGCTGTCAAAAGGTTCTTATGTTTACGTAAGATACGTTGGATCCCCGAACTCAACGTGGAAAATCTAGTTATTAAATTGACGTTGTCTGACTCTTCTGTCTCCTTCCCAGATGATGTCCTCATTGCTAGTAGTGAACTCCTATGGTTATATAGAGCCCTATAATATGCTCGCTTCACTATGCTCTTCAGATAGCCTCTATCTAGAAAATTGTTTATGAGATATTTTGCCTGCTGTTTAAACTCATTTCTATCTGAACAATTTCTCCTGAATCGTAAAAATTGTGAAAATGGGAGGCTCTCCTTAAGCTGTCGTGGGTGTACGCTACTGAAATGTAAGAATGCGTTCCTATCCGTGTTCTTTTTGTAAACTGATGTTATCCATTCTCCCTGTCCCTCTATTGATCTTTACATCAAGGTACGTCAGAGTGTTTCGATGATACATATGAGTGAATTGTATGTTATTATCTAGATGATTCACCCACTGTAAAAAAAAAGTTTTTAATACCTCTTCTGAACCCTTCCATAGAAGAAAAACATCATCTATATATCGTTTCCATACTATAATGTTAGAAGTGTATGGAGAGCGAATCAGCCAATGCTCTTCAAACTCACTCATATAAAAGTTTGCTATAGAGGGAGCGCAGGTCGCTCCCATGGCTACCCCTGATATCTGTTGGAATAACTCTCCTTCAAAAACAAAATAATTGTGATATATAGCTAACTGTGCCAATTCCATTAGGAAATCTATCTGCATATCGGACAGATCTCCTCACCGAAGTAGCGTATGTTTCACCACTGCACACGCTGCACCCTGAGGAATGTTCGTATACAGGGACGCCACATCCATAGTGACTAACATAATGTCTTGATGTCTAGACCACTCTCCTAAATCCTTCAAAATATTCAGAAAGTGAGTGGTGTCTTTTATATAAGACGGGATGTTGGACAGTAATGGACGCATGTAAGAATCTAAGAAGGTAGACAACGGCTCTAATAATACTGCCTCTTGTTGAGACTATCGGTCTGCCCGGTGGTTTCTGTAAGTTTTTATGAATTTTCGGTACAATGTAGAACTTAGCTGTTGTTGGGGACATGACGTTTAGATATTGGAATTCTTTTTTCGAAATTAGCTTGTTTTGTAGAGCCACCTGAGTGATATTTTTTATCTCAGTTTGATAGGAGCTTTTTGGATCCTCCTTTAACTTTTTATACATAATACTATCATGTAATTGTTGTGATGCTTCAGTGATGTAATCCTCTCGATTTAACACCACTACTGCTCCCCCTTTATCCGCCCTTTTTATGACTATATCAGTTCTGCATTTAAGTTCCCGCAAAGCCTGGTTCTCTGATTTAGTGAGTGCTGTATATTTCAAACTGTTACTCTGTTCCAACTGATATATATCTGTTAACACAAGTTCTTTAAAAATTATCAATACTGGGTGTATTTGACCTGGCGGTGACCAGGTAGACTTTAAAGGTAAACTAACTCGTTTCAAAGTATTATCATTTGCTCTCTCTTTACTATACAATTACAAAAAAGAAAAGTTAGATCAGAACTGCATTGATTATCTCTTATTGAATATATTAACAGACAGCAAATCCCAAGAGGAATGAGGAGTAGTATTTTTTCTTTTATATTGATTGTTTTGTAAACCACTCTGATGGCTCCCAGGAAGGGCAGAATATCACATTTTAAATAAATATAAACATTTTTTTATATCATGGGATTTTTGTTGTAAGTCACTTTGCATCTGAGGCGATCAATACATTGAAGCAAGTAAATAACCAGAAAAGCTTTTTTTCTTTTTCATGAGAGCTGTTCTTTCTTTCTTTCTCTCTCTCCCCACAGTCATAATGAGCGGAAAGTGACCTGCAAACACCCTGTCACAGGACAGCCCTCACAAGACAACTGTATTTTTGTTGTGAATGAACAGTAAGTTCTAACGCTTGCATTACATGCCATACATAAGAAAAGTTTCTTTCTATCTGGTGGTCAGATTCATTTATGAATAAACGGACTATTTTATAGACCTGGTTTGCTAAGTTAGTGCTCTGGCCGGGGCCTATCATTCGCACACCAGAAGCCCATGTCGGGCTGGCAGTAGGATTGTTAATCAAGTGAGAGCCTTACTTTTTGGGAGGTGGCTGAGGCTGGGAATAGCAAAACCAAAAATCCCAAAAAGACTGAAGGACAAATGTATAAATCCCTCAAAAAGCCCAACTGAGTGGGTGTATCAGTACATTATATCAGGATGACCAAAAGGAGGGGGAGTAGGAGAACGCCCTCTCACATAAAGCCTTCCCTTTTAATCAGTTTCATTGACAAACAAGTGCTCTTGTGCTTATCTTGAAAGAGCGCTTAGTAGGACCTCAGATGGCAAAGGAATCCCTGTATACTACGACATTTACAGGGTTTTTCCGGAGAATCTGCTAGTCTATAACATAGCATTGACACTTCTGAAACAAAATGTGACCAACTACCAATTTAAAAGAAAGACGGCATTTGATGTCATTATGACAGAGAGCAGTGACCAATCCCAAGAAAGGGACCCTCCGAAAGGGAATTGCCTTTTTGGTTGGCAAAACTCAGAAAAGATTAGGCCAGTCAATTTCAAGGTTCAAGCCTGTTGGAGAAACCATACGCAAATGGTAAATCTACCACTGTTCTAGCCATTGCAGCTTGAATATATGATCAAAAGAATATGCAGTGGGAGGTACTTCAGCTTTGTACTACTGCTATGCACTTGATAGTGAAATGCTCACTTTTAGAGGTTCAGTGTTTAAAAGTTGGCCTTGTCACTGCAATAACGCAGCACGCATAATAGCCGGCACCACAAGACAAGAACACATCACATCCACCCTAAAAGAGCTCCACTGGCTGCCTATCAGTGCCCGCATTAGATACAAAACAATCCTAAACATTTTCAAAATCAAGCAGTCATCAGCTTTCAGCCTACACCCACTCATACAACTCGACAACAGCACAAGACCGAAGAGAAGAGGCACATCCAACCGTGTCAACACACTTAACGACATCAACAGGGTACGCAAGGACACCAAAAAACGAGCCTTATCAAAGGCGGCACCAACAATCTGGAACGCCCTCCCTGACGAACTACGTTCAACAGCAGACCTTAAGGATTTCAGGAAACTACTGAAGACGACCCTCTTCATAGAACACTACAGTGACATTACTTAAACCATGCAACAGACACCTCAGTACCCCCCCCCCATGTCACGATAATAGTAATTAAGCAAGGACCTGATATACATAGCATTGTAAATAGCGCACGCTGTAAATAGCACCACAAGAATCAATGTCCAGACACACTCACACGCACACCCTGCCACTGCATGTGCACACTAGACACAGTTTTTTATCGATTGTTTGCTGTTCAGACCGCCTTGATTGTAGGATAAGGCAGTGTAGAAATCTGTTTAAATAAATAAATAACGTGTAGCTCAGGCATGTTCTTTCTTTATTATCTGATTTGCACATATGTGGAGACTTACTACTGTGACATTCTTTTCCTAGGACTGCTGCAACTATGGCATCTCAGGAAAAGAGAGAGCAAGCTATAAGCACAATAAACGAAATCCCAGCATCGGAGTATGCCAGGCACCCACCCAGTCCCGTCAGCCGGGTAAGTGACAAAATGGGTCAAGAAGATATACAATCTTTTCTCTTCTTATTTTTGCATTATTCTAGATAATGTACCAACTAATTTAAAACATATATTGGTGTTGCTTAGCAGGCTTCGCCATTGTTGAAGTTTAAACATAAAGGAAAAGTGTTGAGTGAAGAGTAAAATAAAGTGCTCTGAAGGTTGTGCGCTTGATCGAGCTCTCTGTGCAATTTGTAACCTATCATTAAAATCATCTATAGTACCAGAAGATTAGAGGGTGGCCAGCATATCGCTGATTTTTAAAAAGGGTTCCAGCAGAGATCCGAGAAACTACAGACCAGCAAGCCTGATGGCAGTGCCGGGCAAAATGGTGGCGTCTGTTTTAAAGAACAAAATTACTGAACAAATAGATAGACATAGCTTAATGGGACAAAGTCAACATGGGTTTAGCCAAGGGAAGTCTTGCCCTGAAAATCTGCTCCATTTCTTTGAATGAAGAGGCAGATAGAGGTGAGCCAGTTGATCTGGATTTTCAGGAAGCCTTTGGCAAGATCCCTCGAGGAAATTAAGGCGTCATGGCGCTGGAGGCCATGTCCTATTGTGGATTGGGAACTGGTTAAAAAATAGGAAACAGAATTAAATGGTCAATTTTTCTCAGTGGAGGAAGGCGAATAGCGTAGTACCCAAGGGATCTTTACTGGGACCAATACCTTTCAACATATTTATAAGTGATCTACAAATGCGAATGATGAGTGAGATGATCAGATTTATTTGTTTATTTAACTATGTAAATCATGTCTTTTTTCAGTAGAGGTTCAAGGAGAGTTACAATCTAAGTTTGTACCTGATAATGGGGGGTTAAGTGACTTGCCCAAGGCCACAAGACGTGCCAGTGGGATTTGAACCTTGGGTCTTTCAGGTTCTAGGCTGCTGCCCTAACTGCTAGGTGACAGAAAACTGTTCATAGTTAAATTGCACATGGATTATGAGAAATTGTAGGAGGATCTTGGGAGACTAGGCATCCAAATGGTAGACAAAATGTAATGTGAATAACCAAAGTGTTACATGTCAGGAACAATAATCCATATTATAGCTAAGCAATTCTAGGTTCCGTTTTAGAGGTCATTGCCCCCCCACCCCCCGCCGGCCGCCGCCCTCTCACTACCTCTGTCCCTGTAAATTGTTAAACTACTGTTCCCATGTGAATTGTTCTGTTTACATTCAGTTAATTGTAAACCGCTCCTGATCTCTGGAAGGGACGATATAGAAGAAATAAATAAATAAATAGATTTACTGTGGGTGTCATTGTGGACAGTTCATTGAAATCATCTGATCAGTGTGTGTCAGTGGACAAAAAAGCCTACAGAATGTTAGAAATTTGTCTGAAGGGAATAGAGAATAAAACAAAGAATATCATAATACCTTTGAATCACTCTGGGGTGCAACCGCAACCTGAGTATTGTGTGCAGCTCTGGCCTCCGCATCTCAAAAAATATGTAGTAGAGTTAAAAATGATTCAGAGAAGCGCAACCAAAATGATAAAGGAGATGGAACAAGTTTCCTTTGAGGAAAGGCTAAAAGATGTTAATGCTCTGCAGCTTGGAGAAGAGATGCTTGACGTGAGCTGGCAGTGTTTACCAGTGGTTCATGATCAGATTGTACTCTTTTTGTAGACACAATGGGCCCGATTCTGTACCACGATCAGCGGGGATGGACGTCTCCGACTGTGTCTAACTTCCCTGCCGGTTATACGGGGAAGTTAGACGGGGGTGGGGAAGGGGCGGAAAGTGGGCAGTCGCCAGGCCTGGACGTCCAGGGCCGATTCTAATGTCAGCCCTATACTTCCAGGGCTGGCGACTTGTGCGGGGAAGTTATTCCACCTCCGAGGTGGAATAACTTCCCTGGACCGTTTTTCTTCGGTGGCCCAGGGCTTGGGTTGGGCAGGGGGGCCTGAAGGCATTCCCCGTAGCCCAATCCTGGCCTTAAGAGGCCAAATCAGGAGTCAGGCTGCAGGGAATGAAGCCCAGAAGTCTGGCGGCCAGCATCGTGGCTCTTCAATGGAGCCGTGGTGCCATGGCACCGTATGCGCAGGCTGGGCTGAATCGCAGTCCCGGCCTGCACATACAGGACTGTTTGCGATTTTGATCCCAGGGGGCTAGATGTGCCCCGCAGGATCAGTATCGCGATCCTCTCTGTATGTCCAGTTCAGACCGGACGTACAGAGGGGATCTACGTCCGGGACTGAATAAGCCTGAATGCATTAGGGATTTGAGTATGGCTACTAATAAATCCTGGTTATTATCAGTAGTAGTGCAGAGGGCAGTCAGGCAGCTTAGCTCATATTTATCATCACAAGCTCTTGTAACTGTAGCTCAGGCTTTAATGTTATCTAAATTAGATTATTGTAATTCGGTGTATGTAAGCCTCTCACAGCGGTCTTACAGTTAACCACAATTATTACAAAACAAAGCAACCAGGCTAGTTGGAGTACTGAAAATGAGAGATCGTTTATCACCAGTTTTTTAAATATTAAATCTGTTCCCAAATTAATACTGAATTACATTTATGCTGCTTACAGTTATGTTTAAAATCTTACATGGTTTAGGACCAGATTATTTGTGTCAAGATGGCAGTTTATGCCCTACAAGGCAGTTGTGCTCCTGAGACTGAGTTGTTATTATTATCATAGCATTTATATACCACACATCATACATATCTTGCTTGTGATTCCTGGGAAAGCAGGTGGAAAAAGGACATGGAGGGTGCTTTTGGTCCTGCATGGTAGAATACAAGTATGTTAGTGTTGCTTGGCTGCCTTTGGATGATTGCTGAGTCCTCTCCAAATTAATGTCCATGCCTTCTTGCTGTTTGGTGTCATGTCAACACTTGATCTGTTGCTACCTCTTCTTTCATTTCTTCTTAGAGAGATGAAATGAGTCTGTTCTGCCGCCTCTTGGAATGTACCATCAGGAGATTTTCTATACTCCTTTGACAAAGCAATTGTAATTCCGCCATGTAGGACTTTCAGAAAGCCTTTGACAGGGTCCCTCATTTATTTATTTACAGTCTCTTATATACCGCACTATTCAGCATCAGCGCGGTTCACATGGAACAAAATGCTCAGTACATTTAACACGTATGAGTTTACAGGTAACAGGGTATAAATAACTTGGATAACCGGGGTAACTATTTACAAAACATACTACATGGGATCATATACACAGAAGATACATAGGGAAACCAGCCACTATAGGAATGAATATCACACTTGGTGAGTTGTTGATATACCCTAGATTTATCTGGGGCTGGTATCAGTGGGTGTTATTGGGCTCTAGGTGACGCCATTGGGTTCTATAAGGTATTTGTAGAAAAGGTGGCCTTTGAGGGCTTTCCTAAACTGTGTCAGGCTCTTAATAGCCCCGGATATCAGGGGGTAGTGCATTCCAGCATATTGGGGCACTGAGACTGAATGCTCTGTTGGCTGTCGATTTAGTGCAAGTAGTAAGTTCCCTCGGGATGTTGAGGGAGTTTATAGCCATGGATCTCCTTGCTCTATTTGGAGATGTGCTATGGATAAGCGAGGATAAGGATGCCGATGTGAGATTATTGACAGCTTTAAAAGTAATTATCAAGGTCTTGAAGACTATTCTAGCTTGAATAGGAAGCCAATGCAACTGTATCAGCAGGGGCGTAATGTGGTCGTACCTGGAGGCTCCATGGATGACTCTTGCTGCCGCGTTCATGGCTAGCTGAAGTGGGTTTAATGTAGATTGGGGAAGACCTTGTAATATAACGTTGGCATAGTCGAAATGTGGTATAAACAACGCCTGGAAGATTGTCCGGAAATCAGTTGGATCAAGCATGGAACGTAGGTGTCTAAGTGAGCGTATCTTGTAGTAAACCGATCTGACTATGTTTCCTATGTGGGCTTTCATGTCTAGGCGTTGATCTAGTGTGACTCCCAAATATCGAATTGAGGATTTAGATTGCAACTCCGCTTCTTTTACTTTAAGATATTTTGGGGGGGGGTAAAATTGGGATTCCTTGTTATGAAGAGTACTTCAGTTTTCTTATGTTGTATTCTGAGATTTTGAGACAGGAGCCAGTCAGATATTGCGTTGAAGCAACTCGTCAGTGGGGAGAGGTCGAGATGCTCGGTAGAGAAGGGAATGTAAAGCAGGACATCGTCTGCATATAACATGCAGTCAACATTGAAAGACCGGATGATATTACAAATTGGCTGCATGTAAATATTGAAAAGGAGCGCAGAAAGGGAGGATCCTTGAGGTACTCCTTGGCTTTGGTGGAAAGGTTCAGACTTTATCCCTCCAGAACGGACATGCTGCCATCTTTCGGCCAGGTAGGATCTGCACCATTCAAGCGCTTTTCCATTAATGCCTTTGTCAATCAGACGTCCTAGTAGAAGCTCATGATTTACTGAGTCGAAAGCTGCAGCGATGTCCAGAAAGATGAGTGCAAATCCTTGACGGATGTCGTCAATGCCAGTGATTATTTTGCAGAAGAGGGTGGTAAGGAGGGTTTCCACTCCATGGAATTCCCTAAAACCATGTTGGCAGGGGTCTAATGGTGCAGCGGAGTCAATGTGATCCTGCAGTTGCTTTTGGGCCTCCTTTTCAATGATCTTCGCGAGTAGTGGAATACTAGATATGGGTCTGTAGGATTCCACCTGTTGGGGGTCAAGCTTGCAGTTTTTAAACAGAGGTCTGATAGAGGTGTGTTTAAGGGCTGAAGGGAAGGAGCCAGTTGAGAAGGAGAGATTCGTTATTTTGGCCAGTACTGAGCTGAAGTGACTGCGAAGCTCCTTGATCCAGAAGGCTGGGCATGGATCAGTCTGAGCAGTACTGGTGTTAAGGGCTGCAATAGTGTCTTCAATTCCTCTCTTGGAGGGGGTAGAAAACATGGTTAGGGTTGTTTGGCAGTTTTGCTCTGTGGTAGAGGCTATAGTAGAGGTTTTGTTGGTCTGACATATCTTGGATTGTAAATAGGTTGCAAAATCTTGTGGGTGTAGCTCAAATGGAGGTCCAGAGGATGGTTCCTTGGATAAAGTCTTGACTAGGTCGAAGAGGTCATGTGGTTTATTAAGTGATCTCATTAAGGTGTCAGAGTAGTACTGCTTCATTGTGTTAGTGATTGCGTTGCGGTGTGCAGCCAGATGACCGTTGTATGCTGACAGGTCATTTAAAGAGTGAGATCGGCGCCAGCGTTTCTCCAGTTTCCGTAAGTCTCATCAGAGACTTTTGGCAAAACTAAAAAGTCATGGGATAGGAGGCAGTGTACTATTGTGGATCAGGAACTGGTTAAAAGCTAGAAAGCAGAGGGTAGATCTAAATGGCCAATTTTCCCAATGGAAAAAAGGTGAATAGTGGATTACCGCAGGGATCTGTGCTGGGTCTGCTGCTTTTTGACATATTTATAAATGACCAGGAAAAGGGAATAACGAGTGAGGTTATCAAATTTGCAGATGACACAAATCTATTTAAAGTTGTTAAAACCCAAAAGGATTGTGGAAAATTGCAAGAGGATCTTGATAAATTGGAAGACTGGGCATCCACATGGCAGATGAAATTTAATGTGGACAAGTGCAAAGTTATGCATCTAGGAAAGAACAACCCAAACTATGGTTACATGATGCAAGGTTCCACATTGGGAACAACCACCCAGGAAAAAGATTTAGGTATCATCGTGGATAACATCTTAAAACCCTCCACCCAGTGTGCAATGGCGGCCAAGAGAGCAAATAGAATGCTAGGTTTCATAAGGAAAGTAATGGAAAATAAAACAAAGGATATTATAATGCCTCTGTATTCGATGGTGCAACCGCACATTGAATATTGTGTGCACTTCTGGTTGCTGTATCTTAAAAAGGATATAGTGTACAGAGAAGAACCACCAAAATGGTAAAGGGGCTGGAAGGATACTCCTATGAAGAGAGGCTAAAAAGGTTGGGGCTCTTCAACCTGTAAAAGAAACGGCTGAGGGGAGATAAGATAGAGGTCTATAAATTAATGAATGGAGTGGAACTGGTAAATGTAGATCGATTGTTTACGTCATCAGAATATAAAAAGACTAGGGGATATGCAATGAAGCTACAAGGTAACCTATTTAAGACTAATAAGAGAAAATATTTTTTCACTCAACATGTAATCAAACTCTGGAATGTCTTACCGGAGGATGTAGTAAAAGCTGTTATTGTAGCTGGGTTTAAAAAAGGTTTGGACAAGTTCCTGGAGGAAAGGTCCATAAACCATTATTAAAAGGGATCCGGATATCACTGCTTGACCCTAATACAAGCATTGTGGAACCTGTGTCTTTTGGGGAGACTGCTAGGTACTTATGACGTAGATTGGCCACTGTTGGAAACAGGATACTGGGCTTGATGGACCTTGGTCTGACTCAGTATGGCATATCTTATGTTCTTAGGCTGTACTTTTGAAACATCTTCATCAGGTTCATTGAGTAGTGTTTCCAGTCAGACTTTTGAAAGTTGATGTGTCATTGGAATGGAGTGAACTTGGGCTCTATAACTGCATGGATAATGACTCCATGATCTTTGCAGTTTTTCAGGTCATGCCCCGTCTTGGTAGGTGGAACAGATGTTTCAGCCATTATTCTCTGGCTTTCTTCAGGGTGAAGTGGTTATGCAGTGAATGTCTGTTCTTATATACAGTGGATCTCAAACCAGATTGGTTGGTTTGAAGCAGAAATTTTGAATTTTGGAGGAAAGGTTCATTGGAAAAATGTGAGTGTTTTGAAATTTGAATTTTGTTGGAGTAAGAGTAGGAAAAGTGCAAGTAGGAATTCTGGAGGGAGGGACCGGATCTCAGATTCTGGAAGCTAGAAAAAATCTTTTGTCTTCAACACCAGACCTTGTAGCACTAAACCTTCTTTGAAAAAGGGGTTGCCATGCTTTGTTGATGTTCAGTCCTTTGTCTCCATTGAGGTTTTGTGGGTGTCTTGCTATCTTTACCACCTCTTTGATCTTCCAGCGAACTTTCCCTCCAAAATTCTAATTCAAATTTCTTTCCTTTTCTTCAACAAACTTTCCCACTTAAATTCAAATTTCCTGCCTCAAACCAACCAATCTGGTTTGAGATCCACTCTATGTAAGAGCAGACATTCACGGCATAAACACTTCATCCTGAAAAAAGTCACAGAATGATGGTTGAAATGACTGTTTCACCTACCAAGACATGCAGCATGACCCAGAAAACCTCAAAGATCATGATACTAGCCTCAAGCCTAAGAGAACATATGATGAGTCCAATTTGGGTGGTGGTGGTCCAAATGCATCTGTATTGCTGCTAACAAAAAGCAAATCCAGGTTATATTAGTGCTTCCACTGGCTGCTATTAAATAATCCTGGTAGTTTCAAGTAATGAATCAATTGAAGGTTATCAGCATTGGCCCAGTTCACTGTCTTCTGTGGTTTTATCATATCCCCAGTGAACATGGTCACTGTTGAAATCACCGATGACCCATATCAAAACCTAATAAACCATCTTATCATAGAAGTTTTGTAGTTCATTGAGAGAAAGCTTGAGCTGGTGGCTTGTAGACTGATGTGACCGAGGTACCATCAAGCTCTGCTGTCAGGATTTCATCATCAATGGTGGTCACTGCCATTGATTCAACCTCCATTTGCTAGCACACAAATATCATGCTGCCATACTTCTCATGTTAGTATTTTGTTGCTAGTTTCATGCCTGGGATTGCCGGTCTGCTGCTGCCTCGATATGTTTCCTGGATACAGAAGATATTGCATACCTGGTCTTCACAAATTTGGAATAGAATATTGATATTTGGAGCTGATAACCATAATCTCCAGGAACAAGCAGGAATGAGTCTTCACATATGGGTACGTCGGTACCGACGGAGCCTGCACGGGAACGCTCCCCAGCATCCAAAAAGAAAGCTTTTGGGAGCATCTCATGCGCATGCACGCTGCCTTCCCGCCCATTCACTTCCCTCTCATCAGTTTTCCGTTTTCCGCGGAGCCGGCAGGACGTATTCCTGTCACCGCAGAAAATTCTTCTTTTTATTCTTAGTTTTTTGTGGTCACTTCTGCCTTCCCTCGACGCCACCGGTACCGCCGGTGCTTTTCTTTCTTTTTTCTAAAGAATTTCTTCTTTTCTTCAGAAATGTTTTCCTGTTTAGTGTCTGATGGTTCCTAGGCCATTAGGCCTCTATCTTTCCATTATGGAAAAGCCAGCCACTACCCTTAAGAAATGCTCAAAGTGTGGCGGTACAGATATATTTTCAGACACCCATGCTTGGTGTCTAAAATGCTTGGGTCCTGACCATTGCCCACTGGAGTGTCTTTCCTGCTGGAGCTCAAACAGAAGAAATCTTCAGAATCGAGCACAACTCGATACCCGGTTCACATCGCAGTCGATGTCACCAGCTAGAATATCTCCACAGGATCAGGTAACCAAACAAGTCTGTAAAGACTAGCCAGTCCTCGAGTGGTAGATCTCCTTCCCAGTATCGAGATGGCTCTGGCCTTGCCCTCGAGGACATTTTGGCAATAAAGCCCCGGCGGGAGTCTTCGGGCTCCAAAGCATTAACGGGGCTTCAGGTTGTTCCCGGGGTTCTTACCTCGATGAACATACCTGTGCCATGCTCGGTGGTTGTGGCCGCTTCGCGCGGTACCGACACCCCGGCATCGGCTATGGTGATGGATGAAACACTCCTCACCGAATGTCGCAGTCTAGCGCTCTTGGCTACTTCGGTACCGCTAGAGTTGCTGCAGACTGTTCCTCCAGTATCGGTATCGGCTTCGGTACCGGTACCGGTATCGACATGTGCATCGGTGTCGGTACCGTCCATGCTTACTTCGACAGACTCTCTTCCTTCGATGCCGAGCCTGGAATCGATCTCTAGCATGGATGATTCGGTACCGACTCGTCTCGGTACTGACCTCGGGGGGTACCGAAGACATCGCTTTAAAGAAAATCCGATGCTTCATCCTTTCAGGTCTTCCGATCCCGATGACTGGGATGAATCCATCGGTACCAAGGCTGAATCTTCAACAAGTCTAGCCTTTACCCCTCATTTTAGAGGGTCCTCCTGAGGGGAGATTTCTTTTCGAGCTTTTCTGCTTGATATGGCAAAGTTACTTGCCATTTCTATACCTGGTAAAGAATCCTTGCCAGGGGATTCAGAGACCCTGCAATCCCCCTGGATTCCAAAGGAGGTGATCATGCTTCCTTTGCATCAGATCTTACAAGATCTACTTTTAAGGATGTGGGAAACTCCTTTAACGGTATCACCACATTCTAAGACACTTGACACTATGTACAAGGTGCCACCTTCTCCAGGTTTTCAAAAGACTCAATTTCCTCATCATTCTATTGTTGTAGAATCAGCAATGAGGCGTATTAAGAGTGCAAAGAAGCACTCTTCTTATCCACCAGGTCGTGAGTCTAGAACTTTAGATGCCTTTGGATGTCGATGCTTCCAGGCATCCATGCTTTCAGCAAGAATTATCTCATATATTTTCTATATGGGATTATCTCTTGAAGAGCTCACAAAGAACTTAAAGCTTTTGAACCCTTTTCTTCAAGAACATAAAAGAGCAGACTTTTTCATATTAGTCAGTCATGCTCAAAATGTCTCTAAATTCCTTAATCGTGCTTCCTTGGACTGTTTTGAGTCTATTAGCAGAACTTCTGCTATAGCCATAGGAGCATGACGCATGGCCTGGCTCCAAGCTTCAGACTTTGACAAATGGGTACAAGAAAAGCTGGGAAATACTCCTTGTACTGGTGAAAATCTCTTTAACAAGGATGCTTTATTTCAAGCTAATCAGTTAAACACTGATATTGTTACTTTCAGAGGACTGTCAAAATATTCCTCTATCCCAGCTAGTAAAAAATCTCCTAACAAACTTTATTCCCCTAAGGGGAAAAAGTTTTATTCATCTTCTACCCATCATGCAGATGTTTCCAAAGAAGGGCAACATCATACCAGGCTAAGAAAACCAAAGTCACAACAGGCTCAGCAAACTCAGCAGTTGCAGGGTTTCTGATTCTTTATTTCATTAAATCTTTTTTCCTGTTGAGTTTCAGAACCATCACTACTTAACAAGTTTCTCCTCTCCTTTTAAAAGTAAACAGAGGAGTTACAACTACTTACAAGGTATGCTATGCCCTTCACCTTGGCAGTTGTCCTGTACGAGGATATCTCATACTTACCTCCAGGAACAAGCAGGAATGAGTCTTCACATATGGGTATCGGTACCGACGGAGCCTGCGCGGGAACGCTCCCCAGCGTCCAGTAAGAAAACTTTTGGGAGCATCCCACAGCGCCTGCGCTCTGCCTTCCCGCCTTTCCCAACCGCCTCTCTCCAGTTCTAGTTTTCCGCAGAGCCAGCAGGTCGTGTTCCTGTCACCGCAGAAGAAGGTCTTTATTTTTTTCTTTATTTTTCTGTGTCGCGTCTGCCTTCTTCGACGTCAGACCGGTACCACCGGTCTTTTCTTTTCTTTCTTAAAAAAAAACAAAAAACTTTTCTTTCTTCAACTGTGCATTTTCAGTTTGGGCCTTAGGCCTGAACATTTTTCTCCTCATGGAGAAGCCCGCTTTCGGGTTCAAAAAGTGCACGAAATGTGGCGGTACTATTTCTCTCACCGACACCCATGATTGGTGTCTAAAATGTTTGGGTCCTGACCATTCCATCACGGATTGTGTGTCCTGTACCATGATGTCTAAAAGAGGTCGGCAGAACCGAGCAGCCAAGCTTAGTACCCTGTTTCCCTCTGATGCAGCCTCGGTGGCATCGACGTCTTCCAGGGCTGCTTCCTCCTCCCATGGATCTCAGGTAACCAAACATAAATCTAGCCGGTCCTCGAAGGGCAAATCAACCTCTAAGCATCGAGATGCCTCCGGGCTTGTCCTCGAGGATTCCGCACCGGCAAAATTACCCTGGCGGGAAGTTCCGGCTTCCAAAGCATTGTCTGTGGGGTCACAGGTTGACATCGATGGCTCGGCCTCGACCGATCACCTGTTGCCGTGTTCTGGGGTACCGGTGGCCTCCACTGGTACCGACATCCAGACTCTGGTGGCGTCGATGGATCAGAAGATTCTGTCCATGCAATGCACCCTAACAGCGTTTATGCAGGCTTCGACGCCTCCGGTACCGCAAAAATCTCCGTTGCCGGTAACGACTCCGGCACCGGCATCGTTCCCGGTGCCGGTACCGATTGCATTGACATCGACTTCGGTGTCGACTGCAACGGTACCCTGTCCTATGATGCCCATCGGTACCGAACCGGTACCGCTTACTCCCGATGTCGATCCCACTCGTTACGCGTATCGGGCTTTACAGGAGCATCCAGACAGGCGATACTTCGATTCCTCCGAAGACTCTGATGAGTCGGAGGCTTCTGTCGAGGCACCGGTACTTCTTCCTCAGGAGTCTGCTTCTCCAAAACGAAGAATGTCTCCTCCAGAAGACTTGTCTTTTCAAGACTTCATTAGGGAAGTGGCTAGGGGCCTCTCCATTACAGTGGCCCCTGAGTCAGAGCCTAAAGCCAAGCAATTAGATATTTTGCAATATCCTAAGGCTCCTAAAGAAGCAGCTACCTTACCTATAAATGAGATTCTCTATGATCTCATGTTGAGCATGTGGGAGACTCCTCTTACCACCTCTGTTCATTCTCGTAGGTTAGACACCATGTACCGTGTCCCTCCTTGTCCTGGCTTTCATAAGTCTCAGCTTCCTCACCACTCTATTGTGGTAGAGTCTGCCATGAGGAAAATAAAGAGTGCAAAGAGACACTCATCTAATCCTCCAGGACGTGAATGCAGGACCCTTGATGCTTTTGGCCGAAGGGTTTTCCAAGCTAGTATGCTTGCTGCCAGAATCAACTCCTATAGTCTCTATATGGGGATGTTTCTAAAAGAAGTCACAGATCATCTGCAGATTTTAGCCCCTTTTATTTCAGAAGATAAAAGGCAGGAATTTCTCACTTGGCTTAAACATGCCCAAGATGTTTCCAAATTTTCCAACCGTGCAGCCTTTGACTCTTTTGAGTGTGTAAGCAGAGCCTCGGCTATTGCCATAGGTGCACGCAGAATTGCTTGGTTACAAGCCTCTGATTTGGAACTCTGGGTCCAAGATGAACTGGGAAATCTTCCTTGTACAGGTGAAAACCTTTTTGGCAGGGATTGGCAAGCAAAGGCCACTCAGATGGATGCTGAGAACTCTGCTTTGGATCGACTTTCAAAGTCTACCTCTGCTCCTGTTAAGAAAAGATTGTTCAAAAAGACACCTTTTTCAAAAAAGGGAAGATATTATCCTGCTTATGGTCAGCAGGCATCTTCTGCAGGTCGTTTTGCTGCAAAGCGTCATCAACCACCTAAACAGGCCAAGTCAAAGGCTGCCAGGCCTCCCACGGCCCAGCAGCCTCAGCCTCCTCAGGGCCTTTGACTTGCAACTAGAGAACTTAGCCTTTCTAGCTCTGGAAGAACCAGAGCCCCTCACCATTCCAGGAAGGTTGGCTGGCTTTGCTCCCAGATGGGAGCAAATCACAGCAGAGCAATGGACCCTCTCCATTATAAGGGAAGGGTACAAGCTTCATTTCTTAAACCTTCCTCCCCACACCATGGTGAAACAGTTCAATTCTCCAACATCTATCCTCACCCTTCTGGGTCAGGAGATTGCTACCCTTCTTGCCCAAGGGGCAATAGAAGAAGTACCTCTTCTTCAACAGGGCTCAGGGTTCTACTCCCCTTATTTTCTTATTCCAAAGAAAACAGGGGGCTACAGACCCATATTAGATCTCAGAGAATTGAACAAGTTTCTATTCAAAGAGAAATTCAAGATGATTTCTATTGGTACTCTGCTGCCATTCCTTCAGAGTCAAGACTGGCTTTGTTCTCTAGATCTCAAGGATGCGTATACCCATGTCCTCATCCATCCAACACACAGAAGGTTCCTAAGGTTCCTTTTTCAAGGAAAGCACTACCAATACAGGGTGCTTCCTTTCGGTCTGGCCTCTGCACCAAGGGTGTTCACGAAATGCATGGCAGTAGTAGCTGCATTTCTACGCACTCTAGGAATATTCGTTTTCCCATATCTGGACGACTGGCTCATTCGAGCTCCATCCCAGTCAGAGGCCCAGATTTGTCTAACCTGCACAATGCGTTTCCTTCAGTATTTGGGACTGGTAATAAATATCCCAAAATCCCATCTCACCCCTACTCAGTCTCTGGAGTTTATAGGGGCCTTGCTGGATACCACAACTGCAAGGGCCTATCTTCCTCAGGCCCGTTGCCTACGCTTGGTGCAGTTAGCCTCCCAGATGCAGTTAAAGTCCCATTTAACTGCTCGAGAAATGTTACAACTATTAGGCCACATGGCATCCATCGTGCATGTGGTTCCATATGCTCGCCTTCACATGAGGGCAGCTCAATGGACTTTGTCCACCCAATGGACTTGGGCATCAGGTTGCCTGTCAGACAAAATAGCAAACTCCAGTCGCCTATTTTGGTCTCTCCAGGGGTGGAAGTCCCCTCCAAATCTGTTGTTGGGGTCCCCTTTTCAGCAGTCGCTACGCCAAGCAACTCTGGCAACAGATGCTTCTCCAATGGGTTGGGGAGCTCATCTGCAGGATCTCTCCACCCAGGGCATCTGGTCTTCACGGGAGACTTCTCTGCATATCAATCTCTTGGAACTCAGAGCAATATTCTTAGCTCTCAGAGTGTTCCATTCCCTGCTCAGCTACAGGACAGTCCTCATCCATACGGACAACCAAGTAGCCATGTTCTATGTAAACAAGCAGGGCGGGACTGGTTCTCTGTCGCTTTGCAACGAAGCTTTGCGACTGTGGGCCTACGCCAGAGAGCATCACATCCATTTTCTGCCAGTATATCTTCCAGGCGTTCAAATCTCTTGGGCGGCGGACAGACTGTCGAGTAATCCTTCCACACGAGTGGTCCCTCCACATGGACCAGGTAGCCAGGATTTTTTGAATTTGGGGAACCTCGGACATAGACCTCTTTGCAAGTCTGTGGAATGCCAAACTTCCCCGGTTCTGTTCCAGAATTCCGTGTCAGGGAGTTCAGGCCAAGGATGCCTTCCTCCTTCACTGTGGTCAAGACTTCCTTTATGCCTTTCCACCAATTCCGAGAACACTAGTCGAGCTTCAGAGAGATCGAGGGACCATGATCCTCATAGCACCACATTGGCCACCCCAAGTGTGGTACCCTCTACTTCTGCATCTCTCTCAAGCTCCTTCCCTGGACTTGGCTCTGCACCAGACCACCTGTCCCAGGAAGAGGGAACGTTGTGGCACCCAAACCCCCAGTCGCTCCATCTCAGGGCTTGGTTGCTGAGGGCCTAGACCTTCAAGATTTTCATCTCTCTCAGCAAGTCAGAGATGTTATTCATGCCTCTAGAAAGCCTTCTACTAGACGTTCCTATGCTTTCAAATGGAAAAGATTTACCATTTGGTGTTCAGGGAAGGGTCTAAACCCTCTTGCAATACCTCTGAATGCTGTACTAGAGTATCTCCTGCATCTATCCCATGCAGGTCTGAAAACAAATTCAGTAAGAGTCCATTTGAGTGCTATTGCAGCATCCCTCAAGCCTCTCAATGGACAACCTATTTCCTCTCATCCTCTTATAGCAAGATTCATGAGAGGCCTTCTTTTAACTAAACCTCCCATTAGACCACCTCCAGTGGCATGGGACTTAAACCTGATTCTTGGCCAGCTTATGAAGCCACCCTTTGAACCTTTAGCCACCACCTCCTTGAAATTTCTTTCTTGGAAAGTTGTTTTTCTCATTGCAGTCACCTCAGCACGCCGCATCAGTGAGTTGCAAGCTTTGGTGGCTAATCCACCTTATACAAGGTTCCATTATGATAAGGTAGTTCTCAGGACCAATCCACACTTTATGCCTAAAGTGGTCTCGCCTTTTCATCTGAACCAAGAGGTATATTTAACTGTCTTTTTCCAGGACCTCATGCATCAAGTGCAGAGAGGAATCTTCATACCTTGGATTGTAAGAGAGCTCTCGCTTTTTACTTACAAAGAACACAGCAACATAGAAAGTCTTCTCAAAGCTTTGTTGCTTTTGATCCTTCTCATTTAGGACTTCCAGTCTCTAAGAGAACACTGTCCAACTGGATTGCTCAGTGTATTTCTTTTGCCTACCAGAGTAGGAACATTTCTCTGGAGGGCCATGTCACAGCTCACAATGTGAGAGCCATGGCAGCCTCAATGGCTCATCTAAACTCTGTGTCCATCGACCAAATCTATCGAGCGGCCACCTGGGCCTCGGTTCATACCTTCACAACCCATTACTGTTTGGACAAGGACTCCCGCCGGGATGCCTCGTTTGGTCAGGCTGTTCTCAAACACCTGTTCCATTCCTAATCAATTCCTACCCACCTACCCTGGTCGGATGCCAGAGATCCATGGGAGGAGGTAGAGTCCTTTTCAAGGACACACAACCTGGGGTTTCTCCCTGGCATCTACAGCTAGGGAGTCCCCATATGTGAAGACTCATTCTTGCTTGTTCCTGGAGATAGCACAGTTACTTACCTGTAACAGGCGATCTCTGGGAACAGCAGGAATAAGTCTTCACAACCCACCCACCTCCCCTAGGAGTTGTATCTCTCTATCTTTCTTTCCTTTCCTCTCTCTCTCTTTGTCTCAGCTTTAAAACTCGAACTGGAGAGAGGCGGTTGGGAAAGGTGGGAAGGCAGCGCGCAGGCGCTGTGGGATGCTCCCAAAAGCTTTCTTACTGGACGCTGGGGAGCGTTCCCGCGCAGTCTCCGTTGGTACCGACGATACCCATATGTGAAGACTTATTCCTGCTGTTCCCAGAGATCACCTGTTACAGGTAAGTAACTGTGCTTTCACTGCAGGGGAGCTTTACCCTTTTCAGAGACTTACCAAATTATAAGTCTTCCCAACTCTGTTTTACTTCTATCCCTCTTAGTTGAGATTTTCAATCTAAGAGTGATACTATTTGACTGGAGGGCTTTCCTTTAAGCCATAGGATTGTCCCCAATACCTACTCCAGTATGTAATTTCCATACAGAGTTTCTCCCCTCTGCAATCTTTCAAATGTTTCTTTTAAGACAGCTTATCAGACCTTAAGTGAGAGTTTATCACTTCTAATTCGGTCTGTTGGTCCTTTTCCAGTCTATAGGACCTAACCTCTTCTGCTGCCTTAACACATAATTCCAAGAGAGGTTCCAAAACCTACTTGGACAATTTATCGTTGCAGGCAACCAGCCTGTCTGCTATTCTTAACCATCTTCAATTCTTTGGCTCCCACAGAATAGATTAGGTTGCACACTGGTAATTAAACAACCAGATCTCACCTGGGCAACCTACAGCATGCTCTCTGCAAATCTCCAGGAACAAGCAGGAATGAGTCTTCACATATGGGTATCATCGGTACCGACGGAGCCTGCGTGGGAACGCTCCCCAGCGTCCAATAAGAAAGCTTTTGGGAGCATCCCACAGCGCCTGCGTGCTGCCTTCCTGCTTTTCCCAACCGCCTCTCTCCAGTTCTTCTTTTCCGCGGAGGCAGCAGGTCATGTTCCTATCACCGCAGAAGAAGTTCTTTATTTTTTCTTAATTCTTTTGTGTCGCGTCTGCCTTCTTCAACGTCGGACCGGTACCACCGGTCTTTTCTTTCTTTCAAAAAAAACCCAAACAAACAATTTATCTTTTCTTCTTTGTGCATTTTCAGTTTTTGGGCCTTAGCCCTAAAAATCTTTTTTCCTCATGGAGAAGCCCGCCTCCGGGTTCAAAAAGTGCACAAAATGTGGTGGTACTATTTGTCACCGACACCCATGACTGGTGTCTAAAATGTTTGGGGCCTGACCTTTCCATCACGGATTGTATGTCCTGTACCATGATGTCTAAAAGAGGTCGGCAGAACCGAGCAGCCAAGCTCAGTACCCTGTTTCCCTCTGATGCAGCTTCGGTGGCATCGACGTCTTCCAGGGCTGCTTCTTCCTCCCATGGATCTCAGGTAACCAAGCATAAATCTAGCCGGTCCTCGAAGGTTAGATCTCCCTCCAAGCATCGAGATGCCTCCGGGCTTGCCCTCGAGGATTCCGCACCGGCAAAATTACCCCGGCGGGAAGCTCCGGCTTCCAAAGTGTTATCTATGGGGTCACAGGTTGACATCGATGGCTCGACCTCGACATATCACCTGTTGCCGTGTTCTGGGGTACCGGTGGCTCCCACTGGTACCGACATCCAGACATTGGTGGCGTCGATGGATCAGAAGATTCTGGCCATGCAGCATACCCTGTCGGCATTCATACAGGCTGCGACACCTCCGGTACTGCAACAATCCCTGTTGTCGGTACCGGCTCCGACACCGGCATCACTCCCGGTAGCAATTGCATCGGCTTCGGTGTCGACTGCAACAGTACCCTGTCCTATGATGCCCATAGGTACCGAACCGGTACCGGTTACTCCCGATACCGATCCTACTCGGTACGGCTATCGGGCTCTACAGGAGCATCCAGACAGGGGATACTTCGATTCCTCTGAAGACTCAGATGACTCTGAGGGTTCTGTCGAGGCATCGATACTTCTTCCTCAGGAGCCGCCTTCTCCTAAACGAAGAATGTCTCCTCCAGAAGACTTGTCTTTTCAAGACTTCATTAGGGAAGTGGCTAGGGGCCTCTCCATCACAGTGGCCCCTGAGTCAGAACCCAGAGCCAAGGAGTTAGATATTTTAAAATATCCTAAAACTCCTAAAGAGGCAGCTACTTTACCTATCCATGAGATTCTGTATGATCTCATGTTGAGGATGTGGGAGACACCTCTTACCACCTCTCCTCATTCTCGCAGACTAGACACCATGTATCGTGTCCCTCCTTGTCCTGGCTTCCACAAAACTCAGCTTCCTCACCACTCTATTGTGGTAGAGTCTGCCATGAGAAAAATAAAGAGTGCAAAGAGACACTCATCTAATCCTCCAGGGCGTGAATGCAGGACCCTAGATGCTTTTGGCCGAAGGGTTTTCCAAGCTTCTATGCCAGCTGCCAGGATCAACTCCTATAGTCTCTATATAGGGATGTTTCTAAAAGAAGTCACAGATCATCTGCAGACTTTAACCCCTTTTATTTCAGAGGATAAAAGGCAGGAGTTGCTCACTTGGCTCAAACATGCCCAAGATGCCTCCAAATTTTCCAACCGTGCAGCCTTTGACTCTTTTGAGTGTGTAAGCAGAGTTTTGGCTATTGCCATAGGGGCACGCAGAATTGCTTGGTTACAAGCTTCTGATTTGGAGCTCTGGGTACAAGATGAATTAGGGAATATCCCTTGTACAGGTGAAAACCTTTTTGGTAAGGATTGGCAAGCAAAGGCCAATCAGATGAATGCTGAAAACTCTGCTCCTGTTAAGAAAAGATTGTTCAAAAAGACATCTTTTTCTAAAAAGGGAAGATACTATCCTGCTTATAGTCAGCAGGCATCTTCTGCAGGTCGTTTTGCTGCAAAGCGTCAGCAACCACCTAAACAGGCCAAATCAAAGGCTGCTAGGCCTGCCACGACCCAGCAGCCTCAGCCCCCTCAGGGCCTTTGACTTGCAGCTAGAGAACCTAGCCTTTCTGGCTCTGGAAGAACCAGAGCCCCTTACCATTCCAGGAAGGTTGACTTACTTTGCTCCCAGATGGGAACAAATCACAGCAGAGCAATGGACACTCTCTATCATAAGGGAAGGGTACAAGCTTCATTTCTTAAGCCTTCCCCCTCACACCATAGTGAAACAGTTCAATTCTCCAACATCTCTCCTCGACCTTCTGGGTCAGGAGATTGCCACCCTTCTTGCCCAAGGGGCAATAGAAGAAGTACCTCTTCTTCAGCAAGGCACAGGGTTCTACTCCCCTTATTTTCTTATTCCAAAGAAAACAGGGGGCTACAGACCCATCTTAGATCTCAGAGAATTGAACAAATTTCTATTCAAGGAGAAATTCAAGATGATTTCTCTCGGTGCTCTGCTTCCATACCTTCAGAGTCAGGACTGACTTTGTTCTCTAGATCTCAAGGATGCGTACACCCATGTCCTCATCCATCCAACACACAGAAGGTTCCTTCGGTTCCTTTTTGGAGAAAAGCACCACCAATACAGGGTGCTTCCTTTCGGTCTGGCCTCCCCACCAAGGGTGTTCACGAAATGCATGGCAGTAGTAGCTGCATTTCTACGCACCCTGGGAATATTCGTTTTCCCATATCTGGACGGCTGGCTCATTCGAGCTCCCTCTCAGTCGGAGGCCAAGACTTTTCTAACCTGCACAATGCGTGTCCTTCAGTATTTGGGACTGGTAATAAACATCCCAAAATCCAATCTCACCCCTACTCAATCTCTGGAGTTTATAGGGGCTGTCCTGGATACCACAACTGCAAGGGCCTATCTTCCTCAGGCTCGTTGCCTATGCTTGGTGCAGCTAGCCTCCCAAATACAGTTAAAGTCCCATTTAACTGCTCGGGAAATGTTACAACTCTTAGGCCACATGGCATCCACCGTGCATGTGGTTCCATATGCTCGCCTTCACATGAGGGCAGCTCAATGGACTTTGTCCACCCAATGGACTCAGGCATCAGGTTGCCTGTCAGACAAAATATGGCTTTAGACAAGGAAGATCTTGTCTTACTAATCTGTTATGTTTTTTTGAAGGCATGAATAATCAGGTGGACAAAGGTGAGTCGGTTGATATTGTGTATCTGGACTTTCAGAAAGCCTTTGACAAGGTCCCTCATCAGAGACTTTTGGCAAAACTAAAGAGTCATGGGATAGGAGGCAGTGTACTATTGTGGATCAGGAACTGGTTAAAAGATAGAAAGCAGAGGGTAGGGCTAAATGGCCAATTTTCCCAATGGAGAAAGGTGAATAGTGGTGTACCCCAGGGATCTGTGCTGGGTCCGCTGCTTTTTGACATATTCATAAATGACCTGGAAAGTGGAATAACGAGTGAGGTTATCAAATTTGCAGATGAGATAAAACTATTTAAAGTTGTTAAAACCCAAGAGGATTGTGGAAAATTGCAAGAGGATCTTGATAAATTGGAAGACTGGGCATCCACATGGCAGATGAAATTTAATGTGGACAAGTGCAAGGTTATGCACCTAGGGAAGAACAACCCAAACTATGGTTCCACGATTCAAGGTTCCACATTAGGAACCACCACCCAGGAAAAAGATTTAGGCGTCATTGTGGATAACATGTTAAAACCCTCGGCCCAGTGTGCAGCGGCGGCCAAGAGAGCAAATAGAATGCTAGGTATCATAAGGAAAGGAATGGAAAATAAAACAAAAGATATTATAATGCCTCTATATCGTTCCATGGTGAGACCGCACCTTGAATATTGTGTGCAATTCTGGTCGCTGTATCTTAAAAAGGATATAGCGATTTTAGAAAAGGTTCAGAGAAGAGCCACCAAAATGGTAAAGGGGATGGAAGGATACTCCTATGAAGAAAGGCTAAAAAGGTTAGGGCTCTTTAACCTGGAAAAGAGACAGCTGAGGGGTGATATGATAGAAGTCTATAAATTAATGAACGGAGTGGAACGGGTAAACGTAGATCGATTGTTTACCTTATCAGAATATAGAAAGACTAGGGGACATGCAATGAAGCTACAGGGTAAACTATTTAAGACTAATAAAAGAAAATATTTTTTCACTCAACGTGTAATCAAACTCTGGAATTTGTTACCAGAGGATGTAGTAAAGGCTGTTAGTGTAGCTGGGTTTAAAAAAGGTTTGGACAAGTTCCTGGAGGAAAGGTCCATAAACCATTATTAAGAAGGGACCCAGAATATCAATGCTTGAACCAATACAAGCATTGTGGTACCTTTGTGTCTTGGGGAAACTGCTAGGTACGTATGACCTAGATTGGCCACTGTTGGAAACAGAATACTGGGCTTGATGGACCTTGGTCTGACCCAGTATGGCATATCTTATGTTTATTTATTTATTTATTTATATTCTCTTATATACCGCGCTATTCTGCATCAGTGCGGTTTACATTGAACAAACTGAAATTACATTGAACAGGGCATTATAACTTGGAGATAACTATTTACGGCGAACATGGGCTATGGAGGGTTAAGTGGCCTGCCCAAGACCACAAGGAGCACCTGTGGGACTAGAAACCCCAGTCCTTCTGGCCCAAGGTTGCTGTCCTCTAGTGGGATTTGAACCCCTGACCTTCCAGCCTGAAGTACCTTGCCCCAACCACTAGGCCACTCCTCCACTCCAGTGTTCTTAAAATAGCAAATTCCAGTCGCCTTTTTTGGTCTCTCCAGTGGTGGAAGTCCTCTCAAAACCTGTTGCTGGGGTCCCCTTTTCAGCAGTCACTTCCCCAAGCAACCCTTACAACAGATGCCTCTCCAATGGGTTGGGGAGCTCATCTGCAAGATCTCTCCACCCAGGGCATCTGGTCTCCACAGGAGACTTCTCTACACATCAATCTCTTGGAACTCAGAGCAATTTTCTTAGCTCTCAGAGTGTTCCACTCCCTGCTCAGCTACAGGACAGTCCTCATCCACACGAACAACCAAGTAGCCATGTTCTATGTGAACAAGCAGGGAGGGACTGGCTCTCTGTCGCTTTGCAACAAAGCTTTGTGACTGTGGGCCTTCACCAGAGAGCATCAGATTCATCTTTTGGCAGTATATCTTCCAGGCGTTCAAAACTCTTGGGCAGACAGACTCAGTCGAGTTCTGCTTCCACACGAGTGGTCCCTCCACATGGACCAGGTAGCCAGGATTTTTCAAATTTGGGGAACCCCAGACATAGACCTCTTTGCAAGTCCGTGGAATGCCAAACTTCCCCGGTTCTGTTCCAGAATTCTGTGTCAGGGAGTTCAGGCCAAGGATGCCTTCCTTCTTCACTGGGGTCAAGACTTCCTTTATGCCTTTCCACCCATTCCCCTAATTCCCAAAACACTTTTCGAGCTTCAGAGAGATCGAGGTTCCATGATCCTCATAGCACCATATTGGCCACGCCAAGTGTGGTGCCCTCTACTTCTGCATCTCTCTCAAGCTCCCTCCCTGGAATTGGGCTCTGCACCAGATCTTCTATCCCAGGAAGACGTTGTGGCACCCAAACCCCCAGTCTCTCCATCTCAGGGCCTGGTTGCTGAAGGCCTAGACCTTCAGGTTTTTCATCTCTCTCAGCAAGTCAGAGATATTCTTCATGCTTCTAGAAAGCCTTCCACTAGGCGTTCTTATGCTTTCAAATGGAAAAGATTTACCATTTGGTGTTCAGAAAAGGGTCTTAACCCTCTTGCAATACCCCTGAATTCTTTACTAGAGTATCTTCTGCATCTATCCCATGCAGGCCTTAAAACGAATTCAGTAAGAGTCCATTTGAGTGCTATTGCAGCGTCCCTCAAGCCTCTCAATGGACAGCCTATTTCCTCTCATCCTCTTATAGCAAGATTCATGAGAGGCCTTCTTTTAACTAAACCTCCCATTAGACCACCTCCAGTGGCATGGGACTTAAATCTGGTTCTTGGCCAGCTTATGAAGCCACCCTTTGAACCTTTAGCCACCACCTCCTTGAATTTTCTTTCTTGGAAGGTTATCTTTCTCATTGCAGTCACCTCAGCATGTCGCATGAGTGAGTTGCAAGCTTTGGTGGCTAATCCTCCTTATACAAGGTTCCATCATGATAAGGTGGTCCTCAGGACCAATCCACACTTTATGCCCAAAGTGGTCTCGCCTTTCCATCTGAATCAAGAGGTATACTTACCTGTCTTTTTTCCAGGACCTCATGCATCAAGTGCAGAGAAGAATCTTCATACTTTGGATTGTAAAAGAGCTCTCGCCTTTTACTTACAAAGAACAAAGCAACATAGAAAGTCTTCTCTACTCTTTGTTGCTTTTGATCCTTCCCATTTAGGACTTCCAGTTTCTAAGAGAACAGTGTCCAACTGGATTGCTCAGTTTATTTCTTTCGCCTACCAGAGTAGGAACCTTTCTCTGGAAGGCCATGTCACAGCTCACAATGTGAGGGCCATGGCATCCTCAATGGCTCATCTAAACTCTGTGTCCATCGACCAAATCTGTCGAGCGGCCACCTGGGCCTCGGTTCATACCTTCACAGCCCATTACTGTTTGGACAAGGACTCCCGCCGGGATGCCTTGTTTGGTCAGGCTGTTCCCAAACACCTGTTCCATTCCTAATCAACTCCTACCCACCTACCCTGGTTGGATGCCAGAGATCCATGGGGGGAGGTGGAGCCCTTTTCAAGGATACACAACTCTGGGGTCTCTCCCTGGCATCTGCAGCTAGGGAGTCCCCATATGTGAAGACTCATTCCTGCTTGTTCTTGGAGATAGCACAGTTACTTACCTGTAACAGGTGATCTCTGGGAACAGCAGGAATAAGTCTTCACAACCCACCCACCTCCCCTAGGAGTTGTATCTCTCTATCTATCTTTCCTTCCCTCTCTCTCTCTCTTTGTCTCAGCTTTAAAATTCGAACTGGAGAGAGGCGTTTGGGAAAGGCGGGAAGGCAGCACGCAGGCGATGTGGGATGCTCCCAAAAGCTTTCTTATTGGACGCTGGGGAGCGTTCCCGCGCAGGCTCCGTCGGTACCGACGATACCCATATGTGAAGACTTATTCCTGCTGTTCCCAGAGATCACCTGTTAGAGGTAAGTAACTGTGGTTTCTACAAAAAGCTTTGGAACTATGGGCCTTTGCCAGAGAGCGTCCGAGCCATTCCTGGTGGGTAACTTCCAGATGGTTGAAAGGCTTGCCCAGTCATGCTCCCACATGACCTGTTTTTTCCTACTTTTACCATCTTCCTTAAAATTTCCTTTTAGGGAAAATGAACCAGGGTTTAGATCACGTGAAAGCATAAAGAATTGCTTAATTCCCTGAGTTGTTCCACATCTACAGTGGAACTCTTCCAACAGGGATGCATTTCTTTTCACTGCAGTCTGTCAATGTCTAGTGCATTCCTTCTAATTCCCAATACTTCATTGGAGCTTATGCTGAACAAAGAACGCATTATAGTCATATTGCCCTCATAGATGGGCAAATATGGTATTCCCTTTTATTGTGTCTTTTTCTCCACACTGAAACTACCTTCTTTTACTGTAACCTCTCCTGTTACGTTACATCTGAAGCTCTCCATGTAAAATCATCCTAAGTGACATCACTTAGGGAAGACATTGCTGATCTTCAAGAAATTGGAGGCTACACCGCCTACTACAAATGTTTCTTTCTTTCATTTGGATAGAGGGGTCTCAAAGACCCATCCTTTTTCTGCAAAACCAGTCAGATTTATCTCCTCTCTTTCCTAGAGCCTTTTTCTGCTCCAAAGACAAAGAGCTTCAAACATTGGCCTACAGAAGCTTTAGCTTCTCATCCAAAGTCCAACCTCATTAAACTCTTCCAGTTTTTTCTTCTGGGATTAGTTCTAGCCTTTTAGGCTTCTGACCTCTGCCTGTATTGCAAAATTTATTTTCCTCTACTTCTCAGTAAGGTATTTTCTTTGAGGATAATGTACTGGTTTCTAGCACCAGACCATTAGTCTCAACAAATACTTTCGCAATACTTTTGACTAAGGTCCACATTAGAAAATTGGAATCCAATTTTCACTAACATTTCTGATCTACACAAGGACTCCTCTCTAGACGCCTTGTTTAGTCAAGCTGTTCCACAGTACACCCTTTTAAATTCAACTCCTACCCTCCATCCCTTGGATGCCTCAGGTTCTGGGAAATAGCATGGCCCATCGACTAGATTTGTAACATGCTGGGACCTCCTCCAGGCATCTCTAGCTTGGGAGTCCCCATATGTGAAGACTCATTCCTGCTTGTTCTTGGAGATAGCACAGTTACTTACCTGTAAAAGGCGATCTCTGGGAACAGCAGGAATAAGTCTTCACAACCCACCCACCTCCCCTAGGAGTTGTTTTTCTCTCTTTCTCTCTCTAATTTGTCTACTTCCCTCCTTCGGTCTCAGCTACAAACCCAACTGATGAGAGGGAAGTGAATGGGTGGGAAGGCAGCGCGCATGCGCGTGGGATGCTCCCAAAAGCTTTATTTTTGGACGCTGGGGAGCGTTCCCGCGTAGGCTCCGTCGGTACCGATGTACCCATATGTAAAGACTTATTCCTGCTGTTCCCAGAGATCACCTGTTACAGGTAAGTAACTGTGCTTTATTCACAGAGACCATCATGAATGCTGCCCCTAAAGAGCACTCTGAATGCCGTGATATCATCATAATCATCATCGCATTCTGTTTCATAATGTGACAGCTTAGTAGTAGAATTGCAAGCTGAGCCTGGAAGAGGTCATGACGAACATGTTTCTGCTGTGAAGCCTGTTCAGTGGCACAAAAAGACACCTTCCTACAGAGAGGCATTCACCAAAGCAAGTAATCTATCTGCAGCCAGGAAAGACGTGAATCACCCCCTCACAGGCAGTGGGATGTGCTTTCAACATGACCTCTTCCATGTGCTCCTACTCCAGACCCAAAGGAGACTGAGATACCTGACAGGAATTGATTACCATCTTCAGCATTGCTTTCCCTAATCCATAAATCAGATGTGTCTATACCCTTCACCATTACTGCTCCCCCTTTGACCTCATCCTGCTTTATAGCCTTAAGATCTGTTTCATGGCAAACCTGAAACACTTTATTCTCTGGGAACAAGCAGGAAGTCAGTCCTCTTATATGGGTAACGTCGGCGCCGACGGAGTCTTCACGGAAGCATCCCCCCAGCTTTCAAAGAAAGCCTTTGAAAGATGCCATCACGCATGCGTGGTGGCCTTCCCGCCCAAGGGTGTCATCTTGCTCATCCTCCCTTTTACTGTGGAGCCCTTAAGACTTGGTCTTCCCCTGGAAAAAGTTGATATTTCTTGCCTGAGTTTCATACTCTCTCTGGTAGTGCACCGGTACTCTTCCCGCCATCCGAATTTGCTGCCCCGGCATTGAATCTCTGGTTCTTACCTTTTTTCCTCCTTTTGGCACTTTCACGCCTTTTTTCCAATTAGCAGCACCGCGGGTCTTCGACCTTGCTGGGGTACATTTTTCCCCCCATGGCTGCCAGTGGCTTTAAGAAGTGTGATCGGTGTGCCAAAATAATGTCCCTTACCGACACACACGACTGCTGTCTTTGCTGCCTGGGGCTGGGGCTGGATCATGACCCTACGGCATGCAGCTTCTGCAAAAAGATGTCCAAAAAGGCCCTCGAGCTGCCAGCAGCAGCACAATAAGATTTTCCTGGTGTCCCAGGTACCTCCGAAGGCCAAGACCTCCTCTGAAGCCGCAGAATCTCACGGTAGCCTTTCAGACCCCGATCAACGCCATGGTTCTTCGGAAAGGGGGTCTCTTTCGAGGGAATTCAAGAAGAAGAAAACCTCGAAGGTGGCATCCCTGGACGGCTCCGACAAGCCAGGTCCGCCCCAAGCCAGGTCCCACAGTCCTCGATGCTCGTCAGAGGGATCAGTGAGGGAGCAGCCTGCAAAGGTCCTCCGAAAGGACTCTACCTCAGACCGTCCTCAGTCACCAGACACTATCCTCGTTGAGGACCCCCTCAGGGGAGCCGGCATCTGGTCAGATTCCTTCAGTGCCCGCGCCAATGGTGGCAGAGCCTTCTGGACGAGTCCAGAATGGTGACCATGGAGCACAGCTTGTTTGCCTTCATGGACCAGCAGTGGGTGCTGTTGTCCGGTACTACCAGTTTCTCCGCCCAGATCACCGGGCCATCGACATCGAGGATGTCCCCAGAGGCCGAGCTGATCCTCGAAACCCTTTGGCCTTGAGTTGATCCTCAGCCGAGGTCCTGATCCGGTTCCCATTCCACGGGGCTGAGATATTCCTCGACTAATGCTTCTGAGGGTTGCAGGCAGGGCTAAGGCCCAGAGCCTGCAATCTATCCTTCCCTTGTCTTCGATGGACTATTCAGAGTGGGAGATGGAGGACGAGGAGTCACTGGACACCCGTACCCACTGTGACATTTCCTCTGACTCCCCTTCTTCGGAGCCCCAGTGTCATTATCCGCCCAAGGGACATGGTGGTCCTCAACTTCGTCAGGGACATTTCCAAGGCTCTAGCATTCCCAACGGAATTTGAGGAGGACCCTCGGATGGAGGAGCGAGAAATACTCCAATACGAGGACCCCCTCCCCGAGGGAATCGTTTACAGTGCCCATCCGACCCATCCTGGAATGGCTAATGCTCTGTATGTGGGAGACACCGGCATTGGTGCCAGTTGTGAGCAAGTAGCTTGACTCAATGAACTGAGTCTGCCGGAGCCCGAGCTTCCAGAAGGCACAGTTGCCGCACACCTCCATGGTGGTGGAGTCGGCCATGCGTCAGCTGAAGAGTCAGAAGACGCACTCCTCGGTGCCCCGCTCCCGGTATAGAGAGACACACCCTGGATGCCCTCGGCAGAAAGTGCTACTATGGTTTGATGGTCATCGGCCAGATCCAGGCCTACCAGATGTACATGGGCATGTACCTGAGAGACCTGGTGAAGGAACTCACCGGGTTCTCAGCTGGTCTTTCCGAGGAACCCCGACAGTGGTTCAAGAACCTGGCCAAGGCCGTTCGTGAGTGCTCCAAATTTATGTCTTGGGCAGCCTATGTCGGCATCGAGTCGGCAGTTCGAATAGTGGTGATGGGCATCGGTGCCTGAAGCCAGACTTGGCTACAGTTGTCCGACCTCGAGCAGTGGGTTCAGGACAAATTGGTTGACGTCCCATGCCAAGGAGAGAATCTTTTTGGCAAACCCATGACCGACAAGGCTGCCGAGCTGGAGACAGAGTTCATGATGAGGATCAGGCTCTCTAAAAAGACCGCTGCCCCTTCCTGACGGAAGGACTCAGGTAAAAAGCCCTTCTACCCAAGGAAAGGTACTGCTTACAGAAACTACCCACCTTTTCAGGCCTCCCCGGCTCCACAGCAACGTCAGCAGGCCAAGGGACATGGACAAGGCCTTCATAAGCAGAAGGCTCCCAAGCCCCAGGCGTTGGCCCTGGCCCAGCCAGAGGAGAGCTTTTGACTCCTTGGGCATAGCCTCTCCACCACAAGGAGGTTAGCAGCTCACAGGGGGATGTCTCATTCATTATGCCCAAAGGTGGCCAGCCATCGCCACTGATTGCTGGGCATTCCAAGTGGTCAAGGAGGGCTAACTTTCTCCATCTGGCTCAGACACCTCCTTTCTTCCCAGGAGATCCTGCCCAGGCCTCCCCTTCACTGGGACCTTCTACTGAAGGAACTTGCAGGCCTTCTCGAGGACAGAGCAGTAGAACCAGTTCCCCACCATCTCGGGGGCAAGGGGTTCTACTCCAGATACTTCCTCATACCAAAAAGAACAGGGTGCCTAAGGCCCATCCTCGACCTGTGTAACCTGAGCAAATTCCTGGTAAGGGAATTCAAAATGCTCTCCCTTGGAACATTGCTGCCTTGCCTCCAGCAGGGAGATTGGCTATGCTCCTTGTATCTGAAGGATGCTTATACCCACATCCCCATTCACCCCAACCACAGGGCAGTACCTGCGGTTCATGTTGGGGGGCAGCCACTATCAGTACAGGATGCTACCCTTCGGCCTGGCTTCCATCCCAGGGTCTTCACTAAGTGCCTGGCAGTCGTGGCTGCTTTCCTCCGCCTCCAGGGGTTTTTTTTTTCTTCCTCTAGTTGGACGATTGGCTCATTAAAGGAGACACAGCTACTGAAGTGCAGCAGACAACTGCATGCACCATCCAGGTCCTGCAGCATCTGGGGTTTGTAATAAACTACCCCAAGTCCCACCTCCTCCCGATACAGTGCTAGAGTTCATAGGGGCAAGACTAGATACCCTCCAGGCAAAAGTCTTCCTCCCCAGGGACTGAGCCGACCGTCTTAGGGCACTGGCCCTCGACATATAACACCGTCCCTCTGTGTCAGGTCAGCTTCTGCTGCGCCTACTCGGGCACATGTCCTCCACGGTTCATGTCACCCCCGATGCCCCACCTTCACATGAGGACAGCACAGTGGTGCCTTTGGGACCAATGGACACAGGCGTCTCCCTGGCAGAGTTTCAGTGACCTGCCAGTTGGCAGAATCTCTGACCTGGTGGCAAAACCCCCCCCCTACATCTCGAGGCAGGGATGCCCTTCCAAACTGCAAGGGTTCTCACTACGGACGCCTCCCTGCTGGGTAGGGGAGCCCACTGCGAGGAACTCCGCACCCAGAGCAGCTGGTTGCAGGACAAGAGCAACCAGCAGATCAACCTCCTGGAGCTTTGGGCAATATATCTAGTCCTCTGAGCATTTCGCCACTGCCTGAGGCACCAACCGATGTTAATCCAAACAGACAACCTAGTGGCAATGTTCTGTGTGAACAAGCAGGGGGGGTAAAGGGTCTTGCACCCTCTGCCATGAGGTGATGATGCTCCGCTCCTATGCAGTCCAGCAGGGATACTCCTACAGGCAGTATACCTGCCAGGCCAGAACAAACTCTCTTGCAGACAGATTGAGCAGGGTCCTGCAGTGCATGAGTGGCAGCTGGACCCCAGAATGGCCAACCAGCTTTTTCCATCTCTGGGGGATACCATGGGTGGACCTTTTTGCCAACCCAGAAACTACCAGTTGCCTGCTTCTGCTCCCAGCAAGCGCACCCCTCCCGGGTGGTGGCAGACGCATTTCTCATTTCGTGGTTGGAAGGTCTCATGTACTCCTTCCCACCTACACCACTAATTGCTGAAATGCTGTTTAGGACACTCTGTGACAAGGCCTTCCTGATCCTGATAGCCCCTCGAGGGCCCAGGCAGCCATGGTTCACGCTACGTCTCCGGCTGTCAGAGACTCCATCCCACTGGGGAGCTCCCCAGGGCTCTTTTCTCAGGAGGAGAGCGCTCTCCTGCACTCCAACCTAGGGTCCCTATCACTGATGGCGTGGCTGCTGAAAGGATCACCTTAGCCCCTTTCAACCTCTCGGGAGAAGTGGAGGAGAATCCTGATGGCCTCCTGTAAGGCTTCCACCAGGAAAGCATACACCTTCAAATGGTGCAGATTTTCGGTTTGGTGCATGGAGCAATGGGTTAACCCATTCTCCTGCCCGGTGCAACTAGTACTGCAGTACCTTCTATATCTTACGCAATTCGGGCTCAAATCAGACTCCGTCAGAGTGCACCTCAGTGCTCTGGTGGCACATTACCATCCAGTGGATGGCAAAACCCTCTCGGTCCAGCCTTTGGTGACCCGCTTCTTGAGGGGGACGTCTGTTATCAAAAACCTCGTCTGCCCCCCGGCGACCGAGAAGGATCTTAACATAGTATTGGCGCAGCACACTTGCCCACCTTTTGAGCCTCTGGCTACCTGCCACCTGCAATACCTCTTGTGGAAGGTGGTGTTCTTGGTAGCGCTCACGTCCACTTGCAGGGTTAGCGAGCACCAAGCCTTTGTGGCAGAGGCGTCGTATACCAGGTTCTACAAGAACAGGGTTGTGCTCCACACACAGTCCAAATTCCTTCCGAAGGTGGTATCTCCATTCCACCTCAACCAGGAGGTGATGCTGCCACCTTCTTCCCAAGGCCTCATGCCAGTAGGGCGGAGACTGTCCTCCCCACCTTGGACTGTAAGAGGGCCTGTCCTTCTATATTCAGCATACCCAAGGCCACAGAAAAACGTCTCAGCTTTTTGTTTACTATGACCCCTGTTGGCTGGGAGAAGCGCTGACCAAATGAACACTGTCTACCTGGGTGGTGGACTGTATTGTCCTTGCCTATGAGCAGGCGGGGCTCACGCTGGAAGTCCCGGTCATGGCACATTGTGTCAGGGCCATGGCATCCTCTATGGCAAACCTGTGCTTCGTCCCGATGCTGGACATCTCCCGGGCCACCATCTGGTCTTCAGTCCATACCTTTGCAGCTCATTACTTCCTAGAAATGGAGTCTCAACGGGACAGCGCATGTGCTCTGGAATCTTTTCTGGGTCTGGGCAACTCCTACTCTTCGACCCTTCTGTGTTCAGGCTAGCAGAGTATTGGTTCCATCGGACACACAGGTCTTATTGCAGTCCATCTCTGCGGATTTAATTGCTGCTGCTCAGGGCTCCCCTTAAGGGCATCCGTGGGGTTTTTTCCCCCCTACGGGCTTGCGGTAGCCTGTAGCCAGGGAGTCCCATATGTGAGGACTGACTTCCTGCATCTTCCTGGCGAAAGCATAGTTACTAACCTTTAACAGGTGTTCTCTGGGGCAGCAGAAATCGGTCCTCACAACCCTCCCTCCTCCCCTTGGAGTTTCTGCTTTACCACCTTTTATTTTTGCCATCTTTAGCTATATCATCTAACTGAGCAAGATGGCATCCTTGGGTGGGAAGGGCACCACACATGCGTGGTGGCATCTCCCAAAGGCTTTCTTTGAAAGTTGGGGGGGGGGTTGCTTTCCACAAGAGCTCTGTCGGCACTGACATTGCCCATATGTGAGGACTTATTCCTGCTGTCTCCGGAGAATACTTGTTACAGGTGAGTAACTACACTTTAAAAAAAATTTAGCCAAAGTATCATCACCATGACACCACTGAAGATTTTACTTCTTGGCACATAACCAATCTTCTTGCTCTTAGGAATAATTCCTGTGCTCTATTCTTATTAGCCTGAATCAACTTTAGTGAAAATAACATCTCTTCTTCCTTAATCATCCTCATATAACACATCACTTGTGCTTTATCCCTTATCTGACATTTTCACTGCACACTGACTTTCTCATCTCCATTTCATGTTCTAATTCTTCAGTAAATCAAGGATTGGGTGGCTTGGGGCAATGACATCTGCTGTTTCCTGCATCTTTGACTATAAATCTGTTGTTAAACTGATCACATCTGAGCAGTTATATACCTCGTGAATATCAGCTAAGGGCCTCTATTGTAAAATGCATAAATGTATAAATGCCCCTAGCATGGGAAATAAGATCCCTGATGTTGAAGCTTTGGCTGAAGTGGCTGACTTGGATTTAGTGACAGTTACAGAAACGTGGTTCACAGAAAACTATGATTGGGATGTAACTATACCTGGCTATATTTTATTCAGAAAGGACAGGGTAGGAAGAAGGGGAGGAGGAGTGGCACTATATGTAAAAACTACTATTAAAGCTTTGGAATTACAGAGCTTAAAAGGGAGAGAGAGGAGGTATTGTGGGTTAAACTAGAAAGAGGGAAAGAGAAATCTATTTGCATTGGTGTGATATACAGACCTCCCTCACAAGAGGAAGAGGTGGACAGAGAGTTAATTGAAGACACATGCAGCATTGCTAGGAAAGGGGAAGTGCTACTGATATGAGATTTCAATATGCCAGATGTTTGGCACATTCCTGCTGCTGCAGTATCATCTAGAAGTAAGGAGATCCTGGATTCTCTACAGGGAGAACTATTCAGGCAATTGGTAACAGACCCCACACATGAAGGGGCCATACTGGACTTGGTGCTTACCAATGGTGAAAGTGTTTCTGATGTTGTAGTGGGAGATCATTTTGCATCCAGTGATCACCAGATGGTGTGGTTCAGTATTAGGACTAGGGCTGTTAGAATCCATTCAAAGGTGAGGATCTTAGACTTTAGGAAGACTAACTTTGCCAGGATGGGCCAATACCTCAGGGAGTCGTCAGTGGGATGGGAACAGCTGGGGGATGTAGAAAAACAGTGGGCAAAACTGAAAGGGGATATTTTAAGGGCAGCCAACCTTTTTGTTAAAATGGTAAATGAAGGTAAAAGGAAAAGGAGACCGCTATGTCTTTCGAAAGAAGTAGCTAAAAAAGTGAAGAAAAAGAGGGAGGCCTTCATGAAATACAAGAGATCACAGAGAGAGGAAGACAGGCATCTATATTTGAAAAAACTTAGAGAAGCTAGCAAAGTAGTCAGGAAGGCAAATGTTCAAAAGGAGGAGGAAATAGGCAATGCAATAAAATGGGGGGATAAGACATTTTTCAGATATGTTAGTGAGAAGAGGAAGGGCAAAAGTGGTATTGTCAGACTCAAGGGTACAGGGGAGAAATATGTAGAAGCTGATAAGGATAAAGCGGAATTGCTTAACAAATATTTCTATTCTGTGTTCACAGATGAAGCACCAGGAGCAGGACCTCAGAAAACACCCACAAACAGGAACAGAAGCGAGGGACAGCTTGAACAATTTTCAGAAGACTGTGTTCGTGAGAAACTAGCTCAACTTAAAGTAGACAAAGTGATGAGAATGGATGGGATACACCCTAGAATACTGAGGGGGACGTTCTAGCAGCTCCACGGACTGACCTTTTCAATGCCTCGGAGTCGGGAGTGGTGCCAAAGGACTGAAGAGAGGCTCATGTGGTGCCTTTACACAAAAGCGGAAGTAAGGATGTGGTTGAAAACTGCAGGCTGGTTAGTTTAACTTCGGTGGTGAGTAAATTATTGGAAACGCTGCTGAAAGAGAAAATAGTGAGGTTTCTGGAGTCCAGCGGATTACAGGATGCGAGGCAGCGTGGACTCACCAGAGGCAGGTTTTGTCAGACAAATCTGATTGGTTTCTTTGACTGGGTGACCAGGGAGTTGGACCGAGGGAGAGCCCTAGATGTGGTGTATTTAGATTTCAGTAAAGCCTTTGGCACTGTTCCTCGCAGGCGACTTATAAACAAACTAAGCACCCTAGGGATGGACGCTAAAGTTACTGCTTGGGTTAGAAATTGGTTGGGTGGGAGGCGACAAACAGTACAGGTAAATGGAGCTCACTCTGAGGAGAAGGATGTTACCAGTGGTGTGCCCCAGGGATCTGTCCTTGGTCCGATTCTTTTTAACATCATTGTTAGTGATATAGTGGAAGGACTGTCGGGTAAGGTTTGCCTCTTTGTGGATGATACCAAAATCTGCAATAGGGTAGACACCCAGGAAGGTGTAGATAACATGAGGAGGGATCTAGCTAAGCTTGAAGAATGGTCTAGAATTTGGCAGCTTGGATTTAATGTTAAAAAATGTAAGGTCATGCATTTGGGCTGCAGCAATCCAAGGGAGCAATATAGTATAGGGGGTGAAGTACTTTTGTCCACTAAAGAAGAGCGGGACCTAGGCGTGGTTGTGTCTGATGATCTTAAAGTAGCTAAACAGGTATAAAAGGCTACGGCAAAAGCTAGAAGGATGCTTGGCTGCATACGGAGAGGAATGGCTAGCAGAAAAAAAGGAGGTGATAATGCCTCTGTATAAGTCTTTGGTGCGACCTCATTTGGAGTATAGTGTGCAGTTCTGGAGACCGCACCTTCAAAAGGATGTGAACAGGATGGAGTCTGTGCAGAGGGTGGACACTAAAATGATTAGTGGTCTTCATTATAAAGCATATGAGGACAGACTGAAGGATCTTAATATGTACACCTTAGAGGAAAGGCGGGATAGAGGTGATATGATTGAGATGTTTAAATACCTTTGTGGCATAAATGTTCAGGGGGAGAGCCTCTTTCAATTGAAAGCAAGTTCTGCTACGAGGGGACATGGGATGAGGGTGAAGGGGGATAGATTCAGGAATGATATGCGGAAATATTTCTTTACGGAAAGAGTGGTGGATCCATGGAATAGTCTCCCAGTGGAGGAGATAGAGAAGAGGACAGTAACTGAATTCAAAAAAGCATGGGATAAACACAGAGGATCTCTAAAGGTAAAAAGAGGACTGTTGTAGTTGTTGATATGAAAGGACAGACTAGATAGGCCATGTGGTCTTTTTCTGTCGTCATATTTCTATGTTTCTATGTAAAACCATCTCTTGATCCCAGCCATTTCATGGTGGTACATGTGTCTCACCACCACACTCCCAACCACAAACACGTTTGCACAGTGACCTGACCAAGGTACTACTTGCACTGTGATAGCTCTGGTCCCCATAACCTGACAAAAAAAATTAAATCCACGACTCAACCAGTCTGATGCTTAGAGGTACAAACCACCTGTAGTAATCCCATTAACCTTTTTATCCTGCCCCAGCCAGCATGAAAACTCCTGCACTAATAATACATCTTTGCATTTCAGGCAACCTTTTATCAGCTGCAATAAGTCGCCCAAACTCTCTTTACACTGATGAAGTCACAATAAACCTGAACGCCCATAGACTATGACCCTACCAATAGACATTCCCTTTATAGCAACAGGATAAAATCAAAATAAGCATAACTATCTCTTATATCTGAAGAAATAGGGGTGATCTACACCGAGCGGTGAGTATACCCCTAAAGAAAGGCATGGGGAGGGGTGACCTGCATGGAGTGACAAGTGCACCTACTCTTGCTGCCTTGCTGGGCAGACTAGATAGACCATACTGGTCTTTATCTGCCATCATATACTATGTTACTGCTAGCACTGTGTATATAGGAATTCTTGTTATTTCGAGAGTGGTCCTATCTATAAATGCAATCCCTCCCACTCTTGCTTTATTGACCTGTACTTGTTTAAAGCCCTTGTGGGCATAATGGCCCCGCCCCTTCCTCCCCAATGCCCTCCGCAGTTGCCCCCCTCATTACACTCTCCTTGGCCCTTCTTAACTGCCGCTCCATCCGCTCAAAGACCCATTTAGTTCACGACCTCCTGACCCAACACTCCTTGGATGCCCTCTTCATCACGGAGTCCTGGCTCCGTGAGTGGGAGGACGCCCTCCTTCATCAATGTCTTCCGCCCGGTTACTCTGCTCTCTATACCCCTTGTCTTCGCCGCTTCGGCGGTGGAGTGGCGCTCATCTTTAAGTCTTCCCTCTCCTTCTCCTTGGTATCGCCTCCTCCTGCCTACCCTGAATCTCTCCTGGTACGCTCTGATTCCTCTACCCCTATCTACTTTCTCCTCTTGTATGTCCCCCCTTCTCTGCGCCCTGATCTCTGGGACTCTCTGTTAAACACACTATCCGACTCCGCCCTCCTGTCTCCTCATCTGGTCGTTTTGGGCGATCTTAACGCCCACCTCGATCCCCCCTCTCGCTCCCATGACAAGGCCCTCTCTTCCCTGTTTTCAGACCTGTCCTTCACTCAACACGTCTTTTGCCCTACCCACGCTTCCGGACGATCCCTGGACCTCGTTCTTACCCTTGGTCCCTCCCTTTATCTCCCCTCTAATATTCACTCTACTCCCATTCCCTGGTCCGATCATCTCTGCCTTTTTTTCACCTTCTCTCTTCCTTCTTCCAGGCCGATCGGTCCCTCTTCCTCTGCCGTTCCGTCCCTCAGACGGCGATTTACTCCACACTCCTTGCCTTCCTTCCCTCCAGCCAGTGCTCTCTTTCCCCCAGAATTCCCCTCCCTTTCTGTCGATCAACAAGTCGACCTCTGGTCTTCCTCTCTCTCTGCCGCTCTCGACTCTGTAACACCCTTTCGCCCTGTGGCTCCCCGTCCTTCTTCCCACCATCCCTGGTACCACTCCGGTCTCCTTCTGCTCCGCTCCAATCTTCGCTGTGCGGAGCGGCACTGCAGGAAGCTCCGCACTCCTGCCTCTCACTCAGACTAACGGCTTGCTCATCTCTCTTACCGTTCCGCAATCATCTCGGCCAAACACTCCCACTATTCTCGCCTCATATCCACTTCGTCAAACTCCGCTAGGCGCCTCTTCCTCATTCTTAAATCTATTTCCTCTACCTCCTCTCTCCCCACTGTCCCCTCCAACCCCCCTCCCAGTCCCTCCGCTCTTGCTTCCTTCTTTACCGGCAAGATTCTCTCCCTTCGTTCCTCCTTCTCCACTTGCCCTCTTCCCCTTCCCCCCCCCCTCTTCCCCCCCCCCACTTCCCCTTCCTCCTCCTCCTCTCCATCCGTACTCCCCCCATCCCCCTCCCGCTCGTTTCCCCATAGCTGTTGCTCCTTCTCTCCCATTTCCTCCCCTGAACTCATCAAGGCCATTTCAACTGCTCATCAAACCACTTGCCCCCTCTACCCTTTGCCCTCTACTTGGCTGCTCAATCCCGACATCTCACTTGTGCCCTTTATTCTTTCTATATTCAATTCCAGTCTCTCTTCTGATCTTTTCCCTTCCCGTTGGAAACACGCTATTGTCCGCCCCCTCCTGAAGAAGCCTACCCTGGACCCTACCTCTCCCGCTAACTGGCGCCCTGTTTCCAACCTCCCCTTCTTGTCCAAAGTCCTTGAGAAGCTTGTCTTCTCCCAGTTGGCCTCTCACCTTGATTCCACCCACGCCCTCCACCCCCGCCAATCCGCACAGGTCACAGTACCGAAACCGTCCTCACAGCCTTGCTCTCCGAACTCCACCGTTCTCACGATCGTGGTGATATCTCTCTCGTGGTTTCCATGGCTCTGTCTTCTGCGTTTGATGTAGTCGATCATCGCACTCTTCTGTCTCGTCTGTCCGACTTTGGTATTCATGGCACTGTCCTCCGGTGGTTCCGCTCTTTTCTATCTGGCCTACCTTCTCAGTTCACTCCGGTACTTCAGCCTCTCCCCCTTCCCCCTCTATCTGCGACGTCCCCCAGGGCTCCATTCTCGCTCCTCTACTCTTTAATGCTTTTCTTGCTCCTTTAGCCCTGCTAATTCAACAATCTGCTCTCTCCTTCTACATATACGCTGACGACATCCTCCTGGTTCATCACACCTCTCCCTCCTCCCCAGACCTTGGTCCGCTCAACCTTTGTCTGTCCTCTATCGCCTCCTGGTTTGAGTCCAACTTTCTGCATGCCAATCCTGCAAAATCCTCCGCCCTTTGGATTTCCTATGGCCTTCCACCCCCCACGCTGCTGCCTGTCATGGGCTCTCATTCCATCCCTTTGGTACCAACCCTTCGTTACCTGGGCGTTACCCTTGACCCATCCCTTTCTTTCCACGAACATATCTCCTCTGTTATTCGTTCTTCTTTTTTCCACTTACGTCGTGTCAAGGCTGTTCGTTCCATTCTTCCCCCGTCCTCAGTCGTTACTCTCGTTCTGTCTTTGGTTATCTCTCGTCTAGATTACTGTAATGTTATCTATGCCGGCCTTCCCTCTCTTCAACTCCGTCGTCTCCAACTTGTTCAGAATGCCGCTGCCCGTCTTGTTACCTCGTCCTCTATTTGTTCTCATGTGTCACCGTGTCTCCTTTCTTTGCATTGGCTCCCAATTAAGTTTCGGTTTATCTTCAAACTACTCATCCTCGCTCACAGGGCTCTTCACTCCGACACCCCCCTGTATTTAGCCAACATTATTCATCTTCAGCCCTCTCCCCGTCTTCTTCGTTCGTCTCACGGTAATCGCCTCTTCCTCCCCTCCCCTACTCAGGCTCACCTCGAATCCACCCGTCATTCCGCCTTCTTTTTCTTAGGTCCCGCCCTCTGGCACTCTCTTCCCCTCCCACTTCGCACCGAACCGTCCTACACTTGTTTCAAAGCCCTCCTCAAGACACACCTTTTCTGCCAGGCTTTCGACCTTCCCCCCCTGCTGATGGTGCCTCATCCCCCAGTCGTGCCCTCCATCCCCCTTGATTTTCCCATGTTCCTTCCCCCTCTTCCCCTCCCTTCCCTCTTGCCCTTCCGCGGGCCCTCTCTGTTCTCTATCTGTTTTACTGTTTCTCTCTCTGTCCTATTATTTTTGGCGTTCCTTTCTTTCTTCATTTCCGGCGGCTGTCATTTTTGTTATTGTACACCGCCCTGATGCTCCGGCCTGGGCGGTCTATCAAGTGCTTTAATAAAGATAAAGATAATGTTGCATGCAAAGGAGCATATGCTACCTTTGGAAGTACACTTGCCATCCCAGCACGGATTGTCATTTTAAAGAGCCACACTCGGGTCGCGGAAAAACCACTTGGACCATCCTGGTCTAGCTCAGCATTGGCAGCAGCAATAGGTCTTAAGCACACAGCTCATGGCACACAGGAACACTGTCTATTTTCCTCTTAGCAGTATTTCCTCAGTCCCAGACTGGTTTGGCATTTAAAGGGCATCCAAGAGTGAGCAGGGAAACCACTCAGGGCGCCACAGTCTGTGTGCTACCACTGTGTGATATGGATTCATTTCCTGCAGTGATTTCTGTACACACAGTGTGCCTCTTTGTCTGTACCACTGCTGTGCTGTGTTTGTGTGTGTGTTTTAATCTCCAGGAACAAGCAGGAATGTAGTTTTCACACATGGATGGCATCGGTACCGACAGAGCCCACGCGGGAATGCTCTACAGCATCCAGTTGGAAAGCCTTTGGAAGCATTCCACTGCTCTTGCAAGACTGGCTTCCCAACTTCCTCTCCTCTGTTTTTCGTTTTCCGTAGAGCCAGCAGGAAGCAAATCTTGTTACTGCAGAAAAAACTTTTTTATGGATAGCGTCTGCCTTCCCATTGACGCCGGCACCGTCGAAGACATCGTCAGTTCCCCTTTCCTTTCTTTCTTCTTTTTACTAAAATTTCCACAAAAAAAAAAAAAGATTTCCAGGCACCTCAACGCCATCTTAGGCCTTAAGCCTACCATACCTCTATCGACGGTATGGAGAAACCAACTACTGGTTTCAAAAATTGTGCTAAATGTGCCAGCACTATCTCAGCGACTGACATTCATGACTGGTGCTTAAAATGCCTTGGCCCAGACCAGCAGCCAAAAGATTGTCCCCTTTGTCAAAAGATGATATGGAGAGGCCTTCAGAACCGGGCCTCTAAACTTGGGACACTATTCCCCTCGGACGTGGTATCCTTGGCTTCCACATCATCGAGGACCTCACCCTCCTCCCATGGATTGCAGGTATTGGCAAAGTCCAAGCACAAGTCTTCATCGAAGAAGGAGAAACCCTCCAGAGGTAGATCTCCTTCCAAGCATCGAGATCCCTCAGGCGTTGCCCTGGAGGAGGATCGGCATGCCAAACAGCCTTAGTGGAAGGCTCTGTTCTCCAAAGCCATCAAGGGGTCCCAGGATGCTCCTGAGGCTTCGACCTCTGGAGAGCTACTGGTGCCATGCTCTGGGACAGTGGTGCAAGTACCCGCCACTGATAACCAAGCATTGGCAACATTGATGGATCAGCACATACTGGCCATCTAGCAGAGCTTGGCAGCCTCGATACCTATAAAACCGTTGGCACCAGGCACCGCCCTGTCTGTACTGGTACCGATATCGACACCGATGGCAGGTATGCCCATGCAGATGGCATCAACATCACTGCCATCCATGCCCTCTCTTGAGTGTATCATTGATATCAGTACCCAATCCAGGTGGTTTACCAAGGCTGATTTCTTGGAGCATCGGTACCAGCATAGAACCTTGGCTGAGCACCATGCCCGTGGATACTTCAAATCCTCTGATTCCGATTGCAATGTTTGGGATGCAGAGTCACTCGATTCCCGGGAGGCCCCGAGACCTTCCCTTGGAGCCTTCCCCGACGCCTCTGGAAGATATGTCCTTCCAGGAATTCATTCAAGACCTAGCTAAGGGTCTCTCCATCACCGTAACATCGGAAAAGGAGCCAAGGGTGGAGGAATTGGAGATTCTTCAATACCCCAACAGCACCCAAGGAGGTAGCCACTCTGCCGGTGCACCACATCCTGCATGATTTTTTGCTCCGTATGTGGGAGACTCCTCTTAAGTCTCACGTTACAGTCATCAACTTGATACCATGTACCGGGTACCAGAGTGTCCAGGCTTTCAAAAGCCATTGCTTCCACACCACTCCATGTTGGTTGAATCAGCAATGCTCTGAATCAAAAGCTCGAAGACTCACTCCTCAAATCCTCCAGGTAGGGAATTGAGGACTCTTGATGCCTTTGGGCAGCGATGCTTCCAGGAATCCATGCTCTCTGTCAGGATTAACTCCTATACATGGGAATGTTCCTCAAGGAGGTATCCAGGGATCTCAGGGCCTTTGCTCCTCTCCTCCCAAATGACAAGAGGACAGATTATCCAAATTTGTCAATAGGACCACCTTTGATGCCTTTGAATGTACAAGCACGGCCACAGCCATAAGCATTGGGGCCTGTAGAATTGAATGGGTTCAGGCCTCAGATCTTGAACAGTGGGTTCAAGATAAGCTGGGCAACATACCCTGCACAGGGGAGAACCTCTTTGGCAAAGGCTGGCAAGATAAGGCCTCTCAATTAGAGTCAGAGAACACTACTCTAAAGAGACTGTCCAGAGTCACAGCTGACCCTGCTAGGAAGAAGACATCTGTAAAGAAAGTCTTTCTACAATAATAATAAGTTCTTCTTATCCGCCTGATTCTCAGTACCAGGGTCAGGCCCCCACAAAAGAGGCAGCAGCCTCCTAAGCAACAGAAGCCGCCACAGGTGGCTAAATCTAAACCAACTCCACAGCCACAATCTGTTCCTGGTTTTTGACTCTTTCCTAGAGAACATTGCCACCCTGCCTCTGGAGGAACCCCACCCCCTCCATATAGCAGGCAGACTGTGTCACTACGCCCACAGATAGCACCTCATCACCTCAGAGCAGTGGACACTAACCATAGTCCAGGAAGGGTATAAACTACATCTACAGACTCTGCCCCCCCCTCCACTTTTACGGGGTAATATCAAACACAACCCCAACTCATTGCTCTCCTACAGGACGAGGTTTCCTCTCTTCTGTCTCAAGGCGCCATAGAAGAAGTCCCCACATCCCAATAGGGAATGCGTGTACTTTCTCATCCCAAAGAAAACGGGAGGGTACAGGCCCATTCTGGACCTCAGAAGCCTTAACAAGTTTGTAGTCCACGAAAGGTTCAACATGATCTCCCTCGGGACTCTTCTTCCCTACCTCCAGAGTCAGGACTGGCTCTGTTCTCTAGAACTAAAAGAAGCGTACACACATATCCTCATCCACCCAGGACACAGAAAGTTTCTATACTTCACTTTTCAAGGAAAACACAGAGTCCTCTCCTTCGGACTCTCCTCTGCCCCAAAAGTCTTCACAAAGTGCATGGCGGTCGTAGCTGCATGCCTAAGAACTCTGGGAATATTCATCTTCCCTTACTTAGACGACTGGCTAATTAAAACGGATACCTCCCAAGATGTACTGCTCTCCTTGCATCGTACTATCACAGTGCTACAACACTTGGGCTTTGTGATAAACTTCCCAAAGTCCCACCTCGCTCCAACTCAAAAAACAGAGCCGTACTAGTCATCCAACAGTCCAGGGAATTCCTGCCCCAACTCCGCTGTGCCCATCTAGTCAAACTAGCATCCCAGACACTCCTACGAGACCATCTGACAGCCCAAGAGATGCTGCAGCTCCTTGGGCACATGGCCTCTACAGTACATGTTATTCCATATGCCTGACTACATATGTGGATAGCCCAGTGGAAGCAGGCCTTGGGTCATCTCCAGCACAGGATCCAAGTCGCTGCCCTTCTAACCACATCCCTTCAGTGGTGGTGTTCTCCAGAAAATCTTCTCGGAGGGTCACCTTTTCAGATGCCTCCACTTCAATGTATTCTGACAGCAGATGCCTCCCAAACTGGGTTGGGGAGTTCACCTGAGCAACCTGGCTACACAGGGGCTCTGGACAAGAGTCTCAATTCCAAATCAATCTCCAGGAATTTTTGAGCTATCTCGAATGCCCTCAGGGTATTTCAACACCACTTCAGGGAACAACAGGTCCAAGTCAGAATGGGCAATCAGGTTGCCATGTTCTATGTGAACAAGCAGGGAAGAACAGGCTCATTTGCAAGGAGGCACTACACCTGTGGTCCTTTGCCATTGCTCATCAAATACACTTCCAAGCGATGTACCTCCTGGGGGAGTCCAGTGTCTTGGCAGACAGACTAAGTTGCATAGAAGAATTGCACAAATAAATAAATCATTCTTCCCCACGAATGGTCTCTGCATCCGGACACAATGTCCTACATCTTCCAGACCTGGGGAATCCCAGACATAGATCTGTTCGTGACTCCCCAAAATGCCAAGCTTTCTCGCTTCTGCACGAGAATTCAGACATCCACCAACCAACCAGTGGATGCCTTCCACCTACATTGGGGTTGGGGTCTGCTTTATGATTTCCCTCCTATACCCCTCATTCCCAAGAGGCTTTTCAAACTTCAGTTGGACAAGGGCTCCATGATGTTCATAACCCCCCACTGGCTGAGGCAACCATGGTCCTCTGCTACTATGTCTGACTCAGATTCAACCTCTGTGATTGGGATCTGCGCCCGATCTCCTCTCCCAGGACGATGGCTCACTACTCCATCCCGATCCACAGTCTCTCCATCTCACAGCTTAGCTGCTGAGAGCATAGCTTTCCAAGGCTTTGACCTTACCCAAGAGGTTAAGGAGATATTTTTGGCATCTAGGAAGTCCTCCATCAGACATTCATGCACCTTCAAGTGGCGGAGATTTTCTGTCTGGTTCTCTCAGAAGGATCTCAATGCCTTTTCAGCTCCAGTAGAGTCACTCCTCTAGTATCTCCTCCAACTGTCATCAACAGGTCTGAAGACCAACTTGATGAGAATCCACCTCAGTGAAATTGCAGCCTCTCACCACCTATTGGATGGACAACCAATCTCCTCTCAACTGCTAGTGAGCCGTTTCATGAGAGGTCTTCTCTTGTCCAAACCACCCATTAAGCCGCCTCTGGTAGCTTGGGACCTTAATGTCATTCTAGCACAGCTTCTCAAGCCGCCCTTTGAACCATTGGCCATGACCTCACTTAAGTTTGTGTCTTGGAAGATAATCTTCCTAATTGCTCTCTCTTCAACTAGATGCAGTAGTGAGCTTCAGGCTTTAGTGGTGGACCCACCCTATATCCGGTTCCACCACGACAAAGTCGTTCTTAGGACTCACTCACACTTTATGCCAAAGATGATGTCTATTTTCATCCTTCCAGTCTTCTTTCCAAAACTGCATGCGTCTTGAACAGAAGCAACCCTGCACTCTTGATTGCAAGCGTGCATTGGCTTTCTATCTTCAGAGGACTTGAGAGCAGCGCAAAATCTCACAGCTGTTCATCTCCTTTGACCCTAGTCACCTGTATCGCCCTGTATCTAAATGCACGCTCTCCAGATTGATAACAGACTGCATCTCATTTGCGTATGACAAAGCAGGACTGTCCCTGGAGGGGCATGTCACAGCTCACAACGTTCGTGACATGGCAACCTCAATGGCAAACCTACGCTCAGTGCCATTGATGAGATATGCAAAGCAGCAACCTGGTCTTCTGTCCATATCTTTGCTGCCCATTATTGTCTGGACAAGGACTCCCATCGGTATACCAAGTTTGGGCAGGCTGTACTCCAGCATCTCTTTCAGACTTAGAGGCAACTTTTACCCTCTGTCCCAGATTTTGACGATACCAGAAATCCATGTGGGATCTATGACCTCATCAGGTATACTCTAAGGCGAACCTCCACTGGTTCTGAGGTCACTTCATCTGGGAGCTAGGGAGCCCCATATGTGAAGACTACATGTCTTACGATTGTTACTGTTTATTGTAAAATAGTTCAGAAGAACCTGTTTCCTGTAAAACTGTTGTTCATTGTAAACTGCCTTGATAAACATGAAAGGCAGTATATAAATAATGTCAAATAAATAAATAAATAAACTACATTCCTGCTTGTCCCAGGAGATAGCATAGTTACGCACCTGTAACAGGTGATCTCCGGGAAGAGCAGGAATTTAGTCTTCATAACCCACCTTCCTCCCCTAGGAGTTATAGGGTTTCTTTTTCTGTCCTTTCTCAGCTACAAACTCAACTGAGGAGAGGAAGGCGGGAAGGCAGTCGCTCAGGCGCAGTAGAATGCTCCCAAAACTTTCCAATTGGACACTGGGGAGCGTTCCCACACGAGCTCTGTCGGTACCGATGTCACTTATATGTGAAATTCCTGCTGTTCTCGGAGATCACCTGTTACAGGTGAGTAACTACACTTTCATTTATACCATGCACTTTTGTTTACTACCTCTGGCGTTCCATGTGGTCGGGGAGGCAGTATAAAGAATGTGCACCATTTTCCTGTAGCATTGCTCTTAGTGATCTCACTTCAGCCTCTTGAGACAGATGAAGATAGTCTTCCAGCACACACAGCAGCTGTAGTAAACATATTCCCCATTTTAGTATGCTTAATATATATAGCGGGATTCTCATGTCAAAAAGTCATCCTAGCAGAATTAATCTTGGATGTATGGCATTTTGTTTATAGGGGCAATTTCTCCAGTTGGGTTAGTTTTGCATATCATATAATTCTCACTCCTAAGCCCACGATATGTGGAGTATGATCTCAATATCTCCAAATGCTTACTATGTACCGTATTTCCCAGAATATAAAACATGTTTTTTTTACATCGGGAAGTGATGGTGCGACCTATACAACAGAGCGACCTATCTAATAAATTTAAGCGATGGACCTCACCCCTTGAACCGCTTATAAATATATCTCCAGGAACAAGCAGGAATGAGTCTTCACATATGGGTACATCGGTACCGACGGAGTCTGCGCGGGAACGCTTCCCAGCGTCCAATCAAAAAGCTTTTGGAAGCATCCCACCATGCCTGCGTGCTGCCTTCCCGCCTTTCCCAACTGCCTCTCCTCAGTTTTCGTTTTTCCGCGGAGCCGGCAGGACGTCCTCCTGTCACCGCAGAAAATTCTTCTTTTAATTCTTTAGTTTTCTTGTGGTCGCGGCTGTCTTCCCAGACGCCACCGGTACCGCCAGTGTTTCTTTTTTCTTTTCTTGTAAATTTTTCCTTTTAAGGGAATATTTTTTCTTCTGAGTGTCTTACGGTTTTTCAGGCCTTCTAGGCCTCTCCATGTCCTTCATGGAACCGCCAGCCACTTTCTCCAAGAAATGTTCAAACTGTGGCGGTACAACTTTATTTTTAGACTCCCAAAATTGGTGTCTAACCTGTTTGGGTCCTGACCTTTTTCCTCCGGAGCCCTCGGGCAACAGTATTGTGAGAAGAGGTTTTCAACATTGAGTTTCCCTCGATATGAGGTTCCCTTCCAACTTCAGGGCACCGACCATTTCTTCTTCTACACAGGATCAGGTAACCCACAAACAGTCTGTTAAGACTAGCCAACCCTCGAGTGGTAGGTCTCATGCACAGCATGTAGACGGCTCTGGCCTTGCCCTCAAGGGCCCATTGGTTTCAAAACCCCGGCGGGAGTCTTCGGCCTCCAAAGCCTATGTGGGGTTTCAGGTTGTTCCTGGGGCTCACCCCTCACAGAACATACCTGAGCCATGCCCAGTGGTGGCATCCGCTTCAAGCGGTACCGATACCCCGGCATCGGCACTGGTGTTGGATGAAACACTCCTCACCAGGGATCGTCGTCTGGCGTCCTCGGTACCTACGGGACCGGTGGATACGTTCCAGACTGACTTTCCAGTATCGCTACCGGCACTGATACTACCACCGACTTTGGTACCTTCCAGACGTGCATCGATAGACTCGCTTCCTTCAATGCCGAGTCTGGAATCGATCTCTAGTCTGGAAGACTGGGTACCGACACGTCTTGGTACCGACACGTCTTGGTACCGACACCTATCGGTACCAGACGCTCGGTACCGAGGGTGACTGCCGAAGGCTTTCGGTTACCTCGGTACCGATTGGGCTGTCACCGATTGCTGCTCCGATGTTGGTGTCTGGTTTGGTTCCGACAGCGGTATCGGTACTGGTACTGGTATCCACAGTAGCATCGTGGCCAGCTCCTTCCATGCTTCTTTCAACAGGATCGCTCCCTTCTATACCAAGTTTGGAGTCGATACTTGGCATGGACGATGTGGTACTGACTGTCGCTGGTCCTGACCTCCAGTACCAGCGTCCATCCGTTAAGGATCCCATACTTCATCGTGCAGGATCTTATATTCCTATATACTCAGATAGATCCTTCGGTGCCCAGGCTAGTTCTTCAGATCTAACCTGTCCAAGGGAGGTTCTCTTTGGAGATCCTTCTTTTCAGAGTTTCCTCCTGGATATGGCAAGTGATCTATCCCTGGACATGATCCTACACAAGGCTCTGTTTCTACCGAAGCAAAGGAGAACATAATGCTTCCTTTGCATCATTCCTTGCAGGATCTTCTTCTAGGAATGTGGGAAGCACCTTTAAGGGTACCCCCACCTTCCAGAGCAACTGATCTCTTATATCAGGTGCCCCCCTCTCCAGGGTTTCAA